>LR991031.1:24099629-25439770 GCA_905163495.3 Cosmia trapezina | reverse complement strand
ACGTATTTTTCCCATTTAGTCTATGTGGATGATGCTCTAATTTATTTTGCAGAGTGGTATTCAGATTTGTGTGGGATAGGTACCACTAAAAAGTGAAAAATAAAAACTTTTTACAAAAAAAAACAACCGACTTCCAAAAAGACACTACAAAGTGAAAAATAACTTTAATTTCGGAAGTGGGTGGCAAAAAAACGAAAATGAATAAAAAACCAAAGACACCGACTTCCGAAATTAAAGTTATTTTTCACTTTGTAGTGTTTTTTTGGAAGTCGGTTGTTTTTTTTTTTGTAAAAAGTTTTTAAATCTGTAATATCTTCGAAAATATTCATTTAAATTACATGCTGTAAAGGGCCATATTGATCTATAGTAAATGTACAATGTATTTAAGGTACTTAATTGGATAAGGATTAATGCTGTATTGCTTAAAATCGCTTCGTAAATAAGCCATTATTTCTCGTAAAAAGTAAAGGATAAAAAATGGTTATTGTGGGTTATCCCTGAGAGATATACCATCGCGGACTTTTTTGCAAACCTTTTTAAGGTGTACAATACTGTAGTACATTATTTTGATCTATCTCGTAGGGTTCAGCCAGCGTTTGCAACGTAAGCGCAAAAAAATGTGTTTATTTACGACATCCCATTAGAATCCTCTAAAATTATCAGTGTTTCTCTACTATATTATGCATGAATTATACATATAAACCTTCCTGTTGAATCACTCTATCTATTAAAAAAAACAGCATCAAAATCCGTTGCGTGGTTTTAAAGATCTAAGCATACATAGGGACAGACAGACAGCGGAGCGACTTTGTTTTATAATATGTAGTGATAGTGATATAAAATAAACAATAATAAGTTTTTGGGTTTTTCGAAAGTCGATTCCTGAAGGACAAAAATATAGGATGGTTAAATGTTTAAGGGGAGTATTTTACTGCGTGTCTTGATTAACTCAAAAAATGGTATAAGTACTCGTAATCTTTGAGTGAAGTTATGTAAGCTTCCCAAACGAATTTTCGCCGATTTTGACGGCATATAGCTGATGTTATAAGGAGTAAATATTTTTAATTTAGAAAAATAATTAGGGTTCCGCGCAAGAAAATAAAACCCATGAAATCAGACTTCCACGCGGGCCAAGCCGCGGGCAGTCCAGCTAGACTCTCAATATTGTGCGTACAAAGTTACTAAGTCTCCGCTGTACGTCCGTCCGTCCGTCCGTCTGTCGCAGGGCTGTTTCTCATGAACCGTAATAGGTAGCCAGTTAAAATTTTCAGACATTGTGTATTTCTATTACGGCTATAACAACAAATAATAAAAATAAAGCTAAGTTAAAAATTAAAGGGGGCGGTCACAATACAATAAACTTTTCATTTTTAAAGAAAATAAAAGTTTTAACCTAGCATGACATCGTCTAGAACTCATCGAGTTGAGTACAAACATGTTTTTTTTTTTATCTTCTAAAATGAAGAAATAGGGAGCCGCAAAAGTTGTCAATTTTAGACCATTTTTGTACGGAGCTCTAGCGCAACAATTCAACAAATTAGGAATTTGAAACTTCTGTATACCTATATCACTGTATTTAATTAACTATACTAAAAACGGCGATTTATAAGGTATTTTGTTTAAATATGGGTAATTTTCTGCAACTGCAAAAAATAACCTTGTAACTGACAGTGTCATTATGAAATACAAAGTTATCTTTGCGATTGTTAAATATATAATATAGTACGGAACCCTTCGTGTGCGAGTCCGACTCGCACTTGGCCGGTTTTTATAGATTAAAGTGGCTCGAGGTGCTGTTCGAGACTGTGTGTATATTATTATGTATTGTGTTCTAATGTTTGCAAATAGTTTTTTTTTTTTGTAAAAAATACTTCGCAAGACGGACCATCTGATAGAAAGTGGCTTTCTTGCTACTATTTACTTTTCAAATATTTAGCACAGCATTTCTTTGAAGAGGGGCCTTATGGCTAAGTAATAACAGCCGCATGGGTTCGCTTGCCGTGGTTGGTCCGTGGATGGGTGACCACCTTTACATACCAAGACCTTTCCACGTCTCGGAAGAGCACGTTAAGCTATTGGCCCCGGCTGTCATTCGAGGATTTTTGACAGTCGTTATGCGTCGTCAAAAGCCCGAGAGTCAGACAACCAGTCTTACCATGGGCTATCGTGTTACCCAGAAACTGGGTTGTAGAGGTCAGATAGGCAGTCGCTCCATGTAAAATACTGGTATTGAGCTGCATCCGATTAGACTGGAAGACGACCCCAACATAGTTGGGAAAAGGCTAAGCAGATGATGATTTCTTTCAAGGGCAGGGTGGCATGTATGGGCTCAAATAATGACTCAGGTAGTTTATATTAGTCATCAATCAATCTGCCTAGACTTTTCCCAACTATGTCGGCTTCCAGTCTAACTAAATGCAGCTGAATACCAGTAGTCTAGTATTTTATATGGAGCGACTGCCTATCTGACCTCCACAATTCAGTTACTGGGTAGTACGATAACCCTTGGATTAGTTGTCTGGAACACTATTAAGACTGGTTGTCACACTTTCGGGCTTCTGACGACCCGAACGACTGTCTAAGATCCACGAATGACAGCCGGGACCAACGGCTTAAAGTGCTTTCCGAGTCACACAGAAGTCTCGTTGTGTAAAGATGGTCACCCATCTACGTACAACCCTGGCAAGCGTAGCTTAACCTGTTGGATAGACCCCTGCAGCTGTTATTACTTAGCCATGAGCTCCTCCAGCTTATAGTCATCATAAGACTCATATAAACTTTACAGAAGGAAAGTCAACTACCATTAAATTCAAAACATCAAGTATGTACTTATATATAATTAACTGGCATATTCACGCTTACACCCTTGCTGTGCTGGTTAAACAGACATAATGGGATGTCAGTCATCAAAACGGCGTCAACCGGATATTATGACGTGTGGAAATTAAGGCGATACCAAAATAAATTGGGGGTTTTTTCGTAACCATATATTTCAATATTACAATATTTAAGGATTAAATTTTTGGATAGATCTATTAGACCATATTCATAAAAAACTAAAACGCTCTATAAACCTACGTATTTCAGTTAAAATATTGTTTTGTCTTCTTCTTTCAAACTCAAATCATTAATTCGAATGAAATTCTCAAAACACTATTACTTAACTAAATTAGGTTTGTAGAGCGTTTTAATTTTTTATTAATAAGGGCGAATATGTATAATGACTATTTGGTCTGACTGAAAGGAAAACGCAATTGGGTTAAATCTCGATAGAATTTAATTCCGAAAAGACCTCTACTTTTTTATATTTTTATCTGTAATTCTGAAATACTAAGTAATTGCAAAATTTCTTTAATACTGTGCGTATTATGTAATTGAAAACTCTGACTGAAAATATTTTTGATAGCTAGATAATTTATTTCGAAACATTTTTTATTTAAATCAGTATCTCAGTCTAATTACATAAATGTAAAATTGTAAAGGTTTAAGTCTTGAACAAATAAATATTTTTTTTTTTTTTTTTATTTGTTACTTTCTTATTTGCCCAGTTCGCCTTTTACATTATCACCTTAAACGAAAAATTATGTGACTTACGTACAGTCCGCAACAAAAATCCGTTGACACATTCCCAACAGTCACATCACAGAAACATTTTGATTTCTTTTTATAAGCCTAGTGATGAAGAATATTGAGCTTTACAAATCATTAAAAGTAATAGGTAACGCGTTTTATAAGTTACTTTGTATAAAGTGTCTACGCTTTGGAATGGGCAATCTAGCTTCATTTTTCTGACTGACCGACCCAAGACCGACCCTTTGACAATTCAAAAGTGCCTGTAATTGGTTTATTTGAAATAAATGCTTTGAGTTTGAGTTTGAGTCTCTGTTGCTGACTGTACCAACATTTGGTATACATTTATCATTGCTCCACCGCTGTGCCTCTTTCTCGTCTTTTTAAGTTTATTTTCTTTGTTTGCTTTTAATTAACTGGTCTGACAAATATTATTAACCCAGCTTCAACACCCCGATTTACCCCGTTGGGGGAATTTTAATAAATCACCCTTTAGTTGCCTGGTTTCTTTACTTTATAAAAATAGCTCAGCGCGGTAACGGCCTTGGCATACTTCTTGTATATTATTTTACGTTGTCTAAAACTCTCGTTTAAATTTTGTTTAACACGAGATAGAAACCTTTTTAGGTTGTAGATTTTAGTTATTAAGACTTAAAAGGGTTTTTTTGTGAGCGTTGCTCATAATTAAGATACATTTAAACGTCACAAAAATTATGGTTAGGTATATGGGAATAATTCCCTTTGCGAGTGTGGTATAGAAGAAGGTACACTTGAGCACATATTTTTTTCTTGTCGTAATCTTGCAGTCCCTCTGTATGATACAGTCCCACCTAATTTCCCCAGACCTATTAATATCCCATTCCTCTTAACACTAGTTGATTCCCCATTAATTAAAACTCTCCAAAAATGTATTATATTAAATTACATCAAGCTATAACATAGTAATTTTTAGTAGTGACTAATTCGTCGTCAGTTTCATAATAAAGTTAATTTGTGTTGTCTGCTTATTGTGCTTTGTGTTGTTTGTGTTGTCTACTTATTTTTATTAACAAATATATTGTGTTGTCCTTACAGGCTACTCAAACATATCCAGTTTTAATTAAACCGTACTATAGGCTGTATAACCGATCAACCTCAGTGTATACTATTTGTTTCCTTCAACCTTGACATCGGCAGAATCATCGTTAAGGCTTGTCCGTCGCAAAAAGCGCGGTCACTGTCGGACTACATGGAAAAAAAAGAGATGCGCGATGACACAACCTTGCAAAATATGAAGTAATTATCGATTTACAAAAAATCTGTTGATTAAACTAAAAAAGTAATGACAAGTAATCATTCCTTATTAGCTTCTAAAGAACTGTATAAATTTATGAACACTTTTAATGAAAGCTGTAAGAGTAATATGGTAACATCTCGAAAAAATTGACCGAAATAGACCTGGATTTAGGTTTTTTTTTCTTAGTTCTACAAACTAAAATAGATTTCGGGACACATGAAATCACTTCTTATGTATTGTAGATTACTGTGTATTTTTTCCTATCAGAAAGATGCTATAGTTACTGTAAAAGATGGTTACAAAGTTACTTAGTTTCGCCGTATTTTAGGAAGGAGCAGCCTTAAAACGATGGAGCCACTTATATAAAATTGGAATTGGAATAGATGTTAGTAATAACTTTAACGAAAAGTAGTCAACCATTTTGAAATGTTCTATGAGGCAGATATTTTTTTTTATAGGAAACTAGCTTCTGCCTGCGACTTCATTCGAGTGGAAGACGTAAGACACCACAATTTATGTACTAAAATAAGCCACATTTTTGTAAAACTTCTTTTGATTCCGTCCGCGCTGTTACTTCGTTTTCGCGATATTTCTGACTTATTTTCGTTTTGCTCGGCTTCTAAGGTCGTAGAGTAATGTTAAGTATAACATTCCTGAAGAATTGGGCTATTAAATGTAAAAATAATTTTTCAAATCTGGCTGGTAGTTCCAGAGATTTGCACGTTCAAACAAACAAACAAACAAACTTCAGATTACATAAACAGGGTGTAAGTGTAAACAGTGGCAACATTTAAGGGGTCATTGTACTCATTATTATGAACAAGTTTTACTATGGGACCAAACCTGAAAACGCGAAAAATAAATCAGCTTTTCAGTACATTTATGTTTGCATAATTCGTCAAAATGTAGGGAACAACAGATTTTTTTTTGTAATTTCAGATTTGGTCGCATAGTAAAAGTTGTTCATAATGATAAGTACAATGACTGCTTAAAATATTGCCACTGTTTACACTTACAACCTCTATAAAAATATAGTGATATTCGCAGTTCTATGTTTATGTGTTAAAGCACACTGTTATTAGTTCTGTAGGCTTAACCGTACAAACATTGCTAGTCATTTATCATGTTTCTGATGTCTGTCCTGGCAAGGCTATTTCCAGGCCCTGTCCGATGGTATCTCGCCTTATAAATGCGAGGTCTGGCAACATGCAGATTTTTTTTCAGAGATTTTTTTTAAAAAGTTTAAAAGTTTAATTTTTTTCAGAGGTTAATATTGTATGTGTCACATGAAAAACCTGCGCCCTAATTGCTTCATACACATTTCCAACTATCACTTCGGGCTGAGGACGCCTAACTGACAACTACGTTTTCTATATTCAAATCAAAGCTTATCTCGTAATCTATTTAATTACTGCGAAGATTACATGCTAAAACGCTTAAGGCTGAAATCTCTACAGACCCATCTCATGCACTTTTTCTTTGTAATGGGGTTTTTATCCCAATGGATACGCCAACCCCATCATGCCTTATACAGACTACTGCGCTAAAATACTTTAATGTTAAAATAAATTAAAAGGTGAATGTTAATCAATATAGTACACCATCTCGCTAAATCTTTTCGCCACATCTGACTTCGGCTGTGCTAAAATTGATTGGATTAGACCTACCTGTGATATATTTAAATTAAACTCATTGATTAAATTTCTCCTTTCCTCTTGGTTCTTGACGCAATCCATCAGCAATTTTATCTTCACACTTCTTTAAACTGTAATACACAGCCATAGGGCTTGGAGTTAGTACCTTCACAAATAGCTCAACCATTATGATGCCTTTTCTCAGATCCTAACATTCAATAGATAACCAAATAATAAACCCACTTTCATCCCCAAATGAATAGAAAACCCATAACAATAACATAATGTGGCTATCGAGTTCGGCAGTAAAGGTTTAACAACCTCTATTTGAAGTGGATACTGGGTAGTATACCGCGTCCTCATTCAGAATATTAGATCTTATCAATAAGACCTTTATAACCTGGATACGGTTATTATTAGAGATGGGCCGGGTAATCGGTTGATACTCGGCGTACTGGGCGGGTTTTTTGATACTCGTACTCGGTTTGAGTGCCGAGTATACTTTGTGTAAGAAAAGCAATATATTTATTTCTTATTTCTTCTACAATCTCGTCGTAAAACGCCCAAATTCGAGATCTTTTACGTGAAGTCATTATGTCCACAATCACTGATCAGATACTACACAATCTACACATAGCCAATCATTAATTAACAAACTTTTTCAATTATTTATCCACTATGACGCGCAACGTTTGCAAATTATCAAGCGACTGGTAGTTGAAAGGCGCGGGCGGGGTGAGGAGTGTATCAACGTGAGCCGGCATCTCGAGCGGCGCGAACCTGTTTGTACTTGTTTACGCGCACGAAATGGGAATTTGATTGAACCGAGTTACTCGGGCGAGTACTCTGTTGAAAAAAAATTGAGCCGAGTAAAACTCTGTATTCGTTACTCGGCAAAAGTGTTACTCGGCGCATCTCTAGTTATTATGTTGTGAGACAGACCCTGTTTATACAGGGTGTAAGTGTAAACAGTGGCAATCTTTTAAGGGGTCATTGTACTCATAATTATGAACAACTTTTACTATGGGACCAAACCTGAAAACGCGAAAAAAAAACAGCTTTTTTCGCGATTTCAGGTTTGGTCCCATAGTAAAAGTTGTTCATAATGATGAGTACAATGACCCCTTAAAAGATTGCCAGTGTTTAGACTTACACCCTGTACTGGTAAGATATACCCAAGCATCTTATTGTAAGTATAGTAGGAACTGTTCCAAGTGCTAATTTTGATTGATCGAGTTAAAGCCTTGTGTCCGCCAAAATTTAAAGTTTCAAGTTCAAGGCAAAGCTTTAACTTCCGATGTGAAAGGTCACGTTCAAGTCGTTAAGTCGAAAACTTCGTGAAATTGGCTCCATGGCTTTTCACATTGTTGACACCTTTTGATCCGGACTTCGTCGAATTGTGTACTGAAATAGGCTTAGATAGGCTTGTCCCAACAACTCCCAGTAAATAATAGGTATTTGGTATTCGTGTCTTAAAAGGCGAATAAGAGATTACAGGATAGCACTATCGACCTTTCTGCTAAAAATATCATATTAGGCGTGTACTTATTATTAGTATTTATTTCATCATCATTTCAGCCGAAAGACGTTCACTGCTATACATAGGCCTCCCTCCCCGTAGGTATTTAGTTAGTGTGTTGGTCATAAATTAATCAATCTGCCTAGCCTTTTCCCAACATACTGAGATCAGCTTCCAGTCTAACCGGATGCGACCCGATGTCATGGAGTAGCTTAGTGTTAGCCATTAATCTGAACATATTATGCTTGGTAGTAGAATTCTTTGTGGAAGAGTTTTTTGGAGAAAAACCACCACTTGACCTTCCTGCCTTGACTTTGGATACTGTGAGAACTCGAATCTCACAGGGGACGTAGGGACTAGGGAGGTAATCGAGCTACTAATTATCAAAGAGAGGCGGCTATTGAAATATGTATTTTTACGATACTAAGTTTTGATCGGACGCGGGCAGTTGAGACTGACATCTCTTGTCTACCAGGGTTTATTTTTAATCATATAATATTTTGAATTGTTGGAGGAGCTCGTGGCTAAGTAATAACAGCCGCACGGGTCGATCCATGAGGTTACGCTTGCCGGGGTTGGTCAGTGGATGGGTGACCATCTTTACATACCGAGACTCCTCCGTGCCTCGGAAAGCACGTTAAGCCGTTGGTCCCGGCTGTCATTCGTGGATCTTTGACAGTCGTTACGGGTCGTCAGAAGCCCGAAAGTCTGACAACCAGTCTTACCAAGGGGTATCGTCGTATTACCCAGTTACTGGGTTGTGGAGGTCAGACAGGCAGTCGCTCCATGTAAAATACTGGTATTCAGCTGCATCCGGTTAGACTGGAAGCCGACCCCAACATAGTTGGGAAAAGGCTAGGCAGATTGATTGATAATATTTTGAATTGTTTTTGTTTTTTCTTTTTTTTTTTTTTTACATTTTTCTCACGGGGTCCCTTCTTTTCGCATAATGTTCTTTGTCCTAATATACTTCGGCATAACGATTTTGGCACAATTTGTTTTGGCATAATAATACTTCGGCATCATTTTTTTAGGCATACATTTTATGTTGGCACTAGCTCCTGCCCGCGACTTCGTCCGCGTGAAATTTCTTGTCCCCCAACGACGCATTGCATCGCAACGCCTGCCCGCGCTATTACTTCGTTTGCGCTTAAGCATCCTTTCTGACATTTTTTCTTTTTGCTCGGCTCCTAAGGTCCCTAGCGTGATGTTAAATAGCCTATATCCTTCCGCATCGCTTGCCCGCGCTATTACTTCGCGCTCGGCTCCTAAGGGCCCTAGCGTGATGTTCATATATCCTTCTGCATCGCCTGCCCGCGCTATTACTTCGCGCTCGGCTCCTAAGGGCCATAGCGTGATGTTAAATAGACTATATCCTTCCGCGTCGCCTGCCCGCGCTATTACTTCGCACTCGGCTCATAAGGGCCCTAGCTTGATGTTAAATAGCCTATATCCTTCCACATCGCCTGCCCGCGCTATTACTTCGCACTCGGCTCATAAGGGCCCTAGCGTGATGTTAAATAGCCTATATCCTTCCGCATCGCCTGCCCGCGCTATTACTTCGCGCTCGGCTCCTAAGGGCCCTAGCGTGATGTTAAATAGCATATATCCTTCTGCATCGCCTGCCCGCGCTATTACTTCGCGCTCGGCTCCTAAGGGCCCTAAGCGTGATGTTAAATAGACTATATCCTTCCGCGTCGCCTGCCCGCGCTATTACTTCGCACTCGACTCATAAGGGCCCTAGCGTGATGTTAAATAGCCTATATCCTTCCGCATCGCCTGCCCGCACTATTACTTCGCGCTCGGCTCCTAAAGGGCCCTAGCGTGATGTTAAATAGACTATATCCTTCCGCATCGCCTGCCCGCGCTATTACTTCGCGCTCGGCTTCTAAGGGCCCTAGCGTGATGTTAAATAGTCTATATCCTTCCGCATCGCCTGCCCGCGCTATTACTTCGCGCTCGGCTCCTAAGGGCCCTAGCGTGATGTTATATAGCCTATAGCCCTCCTCAAGAACTGGGTTATAAAATGCGAAAAGATTTTTTCAAATCCGACTGGGGTAGTTCCAGAGATAGCGCGTTCAAACAAACTAACAAAGAAACAAACTCTTCCGCTGTATTCCACCGACATTATTGAAATAAAAAATCGAGAGGGTCGTCAATCCGCGGAAAATCTCGCTATTCAGAAAAATTACTTATTTGCACAACGCCAACTATGGGTAAATTGATAAAACGTCCGCACTAAACAAGGGTTCTACACGGGCAGTTTGTGGGTCAACTGTACGCGGAAGGCTCTAGATGCTCTGCGTGTGCAATATAATAATGGATTCAGGGTGCTGTTGCGGTTGCCCCGGTTCTGCAGCGCGTCTAGCATGTTTGCTGTAGCACGGACTGACGACTTTTATGCCGTTATGAGGAAGAAGACCGCATCCTTAATAAGCAGAATCAGGGCTAGCAGCAACAGCATTTTAAAAACCCTAGCTGAACAGCACGATGCACCGCTACTCAGACACTCTGTCCGATTGCTCGTGCGGCAGGGGTGAGCAATAATGTGCCTACACTTTGTTAAAACATTTACTAACCCTTAGTTGATAAGTTTCTTTTATTTATATTTTTTGTACTAACCAGTGGACCAGTTGTTGTCAAATTAAATAAATATATAATAAAAAATAAAAAATAATAAACATGTTCGCTCAAGAGCGACCGGTATGAATTAAAGTTATTTTGCGTTTTAGTAATTTTATATTATCTCCGAAACTGTATGACTAATTGACATACTGTAAAGGCCAAATCTTATCTCCATGATGTCCTTGTGATTATTAAATAACTTATTTTGATAAGGATTAATGTTTTGTTGTTTAAATAATCATCCAAACGTAAGTATGTCTAAAAAATACTTTTTTAAAGCAATAAAAGATGTATAAAAGATAAATTATAAAAGATAGAAATATGGTGTCGCGGACTTTTTTGTAGAATTACTTAAGACGGACCAGACTGCCATACATTGTTCTCAATTATAAACAACCGTTTAGGCAGCGCATGCAAAAAAGTCTGTTTAAAGAGGTATTTCTTTCCGACTTGTTAGACAAAAATTGTGATAGCTGGGCTAATATGCATGATATAAATATAATTTATAGCCTATAGCACTCAAGAATAATGTAGCTTTCTACTTGTGAAAAAATTTTTAGAATTGGATCATTAGTTCCGGAGATTACCCCCTACATACAAACTTACAAACATACAAACTTACAAACTTACATACAAATTTTACCTCTTTATAATATTAGTATAGATAATCATCTTAAAGACTAATTTGTTTTGGCATAAATTTGATTCGCACAACGTTAGTAGACCTAATAACTATTAGCATAACGTCAGTAGGCCTAATAGGCTTGGGGTTGGGGTTAGGTTAGGTTCGGTTAGAACAGTGACCCTTATCGCGCGAAGGCGAGCGAGCGAAGCCGATGAGCGGCAGATCCCCTCTATTGTAGCAGGCATCTAGCCACGGGAGGGCCCTGGTGACCTGTAATACAGGTTTTTATATAAACCTACTTCAGGCACCAGTCTCTCACAAAGTTAGCTCCTTGTCCATCCACTATTGTAGCAGGCATCTAGCCGCGGGAGGGCCCTGGTGACCTGTAATACAGGTTTTTATATAAACCTACTTCAGGCACCAGTCTCTCACAAAGTTAGCTCCTTGTCCATCCACTATTGTAGCAGGCATCTAGCCGCGGGAGGGCCCTGGTGACCTGTAATACAGGTTTTTATATAAACCTACTTCAGGCACCAGTCTCTCACAAAGTTAGCTCCTTGTCCATCCACTATTGTAAAATTTTAGCTTTAAGTACATAACTTGTGTAGAGAAAATGAACGTTTTATATTATATTATTATATTATATTATTGTTAGTGAATCATTTGGGTTAGGTTAGAACAGTGACCATTAACGTGACCGTGTTAGTATGGGCAAATGTATATTATGGTGAATAAATGTTATGGAAAACGACATTATTGAAAATAGGATAGAATAGGATATTATGCTTAAAAAAGTTATGCTTTAGAACTAAATATAAGCTTAATAAATTTATGCTTTAGAATATTATGCTTAATCATTATTATGGTTAGAGAAATTATGCTTAAAAAAATTATGCGTAAGCTGTTATGCGTAATTATATTATGCGAAAATATAACTATGCCAAACAAAATTATGCTAAGTTATATTAGGTCTTAAAATTTTATGCAAATGGATAGGGAACCTGTTCTCACATGTAGAAGCAACAAGAATAATGTACCCAGGATGTTGTATTACTTATCTTGATTTAAAATAGTGTCCGTGGAGTTTCTCGCCCGTTCTTCTCCATAGAGATCTACGTTTTGGAATGGGCAACTAGCTTCAACTTTCTGACTAACTGACCGACTCTTTGACAGTTCAAAAGTGCCTGTCATTGGTTTAATTGAAATAAATGCTTTGAGTAGGTATTTTTATCTTAATGGCGCACTGCCTACAGCTATGCTATCTCGAATATGACTTTTCCTTTGAACAAAAGCTATATAAGCTTTTATTCAAAACTAGTTCGACACCTGCTTGAGCGTTGGAAAGTCAGCCTGTATCATTAAGGCTGATTGTATGAAACCTCTTCAGTACCTAAATTATTTCAACTGCCCAAAAGCTGTTGTATTCTAGTCTAAAACGAAGTTAAAAGCATCATTATTATTTTATTTATTTCACATAAACCTACATGGGCACTTATGAAACGTCAGAAGCTAGGTGCACGGTTCCAATTGGTCGTTTCCTTTGGAGAAGAGCCGGCAAGAAACTCCATGGTTACTCTTTTAAAAATAACTGGCTTTTACAATATTTTCAAATAACAGTGTTAATAGGTATGGGAGGACAATGTAGGTCTTTCAACAACTACCAGGTACTTAACAAAATAGAAAATAGTTAACAAATGTACAGTCTACTAGGCCTGCAACGTTCTCACATTCACAAAATAGAAAATAAAGATTAATAAAAGAATAAAACTAAAAACCAAACAAATGACATGGTTGCCATTACAACTACAGTTTGCCTTACAAAGCCCATTTATCACACATTACTCAAAACTGACTAGCAATAAATCCGTAGAAATATGAATTTGAAACTAAAACAATGACTAAGCATGAGGCTTTCACCTGCAAGCGAAAGTCAAATAATTACTTTGTGCTGCCTCCCGGGACACAGGTGCAGGTCTGTGCAAATAGAAACTTAAGTTACAGCACGGATTGCGTTTACAAACTACTTTAATACTAGTGCTGCATTTGTTTAGATAACTTTACTCTCAAAGTTTACATTTAAAATTTTCAGTGTGTGAAAATGAATTGTGAGATAAGTTTAATCTACACATATTTAAAAAATATAATTAAAACACTACAATGTGAAAAATAACTTTAATCTTGGAAGTCGGTGTCTTTGGTTTTGTACACATAGTTTCGTTTTTTCGCCACCGACTTCAGAAATTACAGTTATTTTTCACTTTGTAGTGTTTTTTTATGGATGTCAGTTGTTATTTTTTGTAAAAAACGTTTTTATTTTTCACTTTTTAGCTGCGGTTCTATACCACACACCTGAAAAAGAAATTACAACTTCATCCACATAAAAAGTGGGAAAAAATGCGTATTATTGATGCTAACTCTAAAATTACCCAAACAAAAAAAAAAAAAGAAAAGATAATAAATTTTACATAGGACCAACTTCAAGGTATACCCTCCCGAATAAAACAAGTGGTTGAAAGGGCTACTAGCTGACCTTGAGGTCCAGGGTTCGATTTTCAAGTCGGGCTAAGTGTTATTGCGTTACTATCAGGAATTTTCTCAATAGCAACCCGGAGTCTAGATGTTTTCCCGACTCGCTTCCTATTACAATCTGCCTAGCCTTTTCCCAACTATGTTGGAACCGGATGCAGCTGAATACCAGTATTTTACATGGAGCGACTGCCTATATGACCTCCATAACGCCTTGGTAAGACTGGTTGCCAGACTTTCGGGCTTCTGACGACTCGTAACGACTGTCAAAGATCCACGAAAGGCATCCGAGACCAACGGCTTAACTTGCTTCCCGAGGCACGGAGGAGACCCGGTATGTAAAGATGGTCACCCGCGGACCAACCCCGGCAAGCGTAACTTAACATGATGGATCGACCCGTGAGGCTGTTATTACTTAGCCACGAGCTCTTTATTACATGGGACTTAAAAAACTGATGAAATGTGAGTGTACTATAGGTTCATCTCTGCCCAACCCATTAAGGATTACAGGCGTGATGTTAATATTGCCAAACTACGTCATCTGGTCCCCATTTTCCCGAAGGCTGCACAAAACTATACCTTAACGGAGATCATAATGGATCGATCCCTTTTTGCACTGTGCAACCATCTTTGGAGCCAATTTCCGCGAGGTCATAGGATGTCCCAGGGACGGACGGGTCGATCCCATCGGCCATAAGTGTCGAAGTGACCCATTTCCTTTAAAAGGGTATTTTGAGTAATTTAACGGAATCTATTTTAACCGATGTCGATATTTCAATGGTGGACCTGTGAGGTCATTTATTTTATGGTGGTCATCATTTGCAAATGATATCCCAAAAAGATTTTTTATCTTTATTACGGTATTTTACTCTATTATGAGAAAAAATCTAAAAATATGTTACTTATATAGCTTAGACAAAAAGCAGTCGGAAAATGTTAGTTTTAGTTCATAAAAAAACAATACAAATTTTAAAATTCAATTCAAAGTTTTCAGTTTTTTAATCTGTTTTCTAACACCATGAAAGCAGCCGCCATGTTATTACGTCATTACGGTAGTATAAATTTAAAAGTGTCAACTGTCAACTGATCAGCGTATAAAAAGTGTTTGTTTACTGACTAACTGACGTCATGACCACAGAGCAATATGGCGTCCACTGCGTCCAGCGTTTTCGCGCGAAATTTGAAAATGTTAAATTTAAATGCATTTTTAAGGCACTTATAGATTGAATAAAAATGTTGTTTTTTTAGCGGCTTATTAGCACTAATTGAGACACTTTTCAAAAATGGGTGTATTACCCTATTTTATTCATATAAATACTGTTCACATTCATAGCATCTGCAGCAAAAGAGACGGGTGGATGAAATGAATCGATCCAAATTAAAAATTTTCACCTTGTAACGCAAACAAATTGGTTATTTGGTAACTGTCTCGCTGGTGGTGGTGTGTGTGGATCATTAAGTTCCCTTCAAAATGGTTGATCTAATTGGTGCTGATCCATGCGTCATGTTCGTGAACGGGCGCCGTCAGTTGGGACTGGTCGTCTCTTAGCTGCCAGGGCTTATTTTCATTTTTCAATTGTTTTTTGTTTTTATCTTTTTAGTACCGTGCAAGTCTTTCTACATTAATCTCACACGTATAATTTCAACATGAATGATGTAACCAATATTTTGTAACAATAATTTGATTTGGAACCTAAGTACTACGCTTTGGATTAGGCTACTAAACTCATCTTTCTGACTGACCCACCCGTAGACAATTCAAAAGTGCCTGTAATTAGTTTATTTGAAATAAATGCTTCGAGTTTGATTTTGACTAGTAAAATCAGCAAAACGTTACTAACGTATTTTTTTTATAAATTGGACTGCCTACATTGTTATCTGTGGACAAACATAATTGTTTTATGCCATGTTGTTATATTTTTCACATACATCAATTTGCGTGGAACGATAACATAGGTACGCGTCATTCCTACATTTGCCATTGTTTAATTTAAATTGTACTAAAAAAGGCTTGTACGTATGTATTGTAAATATTGGGTCCCACCCCACCAAAGAGAATGGTTTTATAGTCATTGCACCCCACCGTAGACAGAGAATTCTACACTGTCTTCGCACCCCACACTCCCATTTAATCATCATCTGCTTAGCCTTTTCCCAACTATTTTGGAGTCAGCTTCCAGTCTAACCGGATGCAGCTGAATACCAGTATTTTACATGGTGCGACTGCTTATTTGACTTCCACAATGCAGTTTAGCACTGGTTAATACGATATCCCCTGGTAAGACTGGTTATAAGGCGCCTGACGACCCATAACGACTGTCAAAGATCCACGAATGACAGGCGGGACCAACGGCTTAACGTGCTACCCGAGGCACGGAGGGGTCACCCATCCACGAACCAACCGCGACAAGCTATAAACTGTTCAACGACTCGTGCGGGTGTTATTACTTAGCCACAAGCCCCACACTCCCATTTAATGACTGATATTCAGCGCAGGTGCATTAAAGTAAATAAAATTGTATCGAACAAAATTGGTTTTACTCTGAATCCTACAGACAGTCAGACACCTAAATGAGAACATGTTAATATACACTAAATTAGCGAGAATGACTATGAAACAACACCAACTAAAAATCTCCATTCCATCCCCAGAAAGAAACTAAGCAGGATAAGCACCACCTCCCTCATCTCGACTCCTCGGAGGCGGTTCAGGAGTGCAGCATCAGCGGCCAGGTTCACCATCTTCAGAGCCAACAGAGCTGGCAAGCTCAGGGCCAAGTCTTTTGCCAAGAAAGAGAAGAAGGCTACGCAGACACTTGCTATTGTGTTAGGTGAGTTTGGAGAGAGAAGAGTCCTTCTAATCTGTTCTTGTGACGTGATCTCGGGGTCTACTCCCTAAGCGCGAAGCCCGTAGTTTCAGCCTTCGTTACGGGCGTTTCCTACTCTGTATCACCAACGGATGATGAAACAAGTGTAAAAGTTAAATTTTTCGGATGGGCAAAAACACATCGGGAGTAGGGACAACTGTCAAATCGTGGGCCCGAACGAAGTATGAATGCCAACACTATTTGACAGTTGTCCCTACTCCCGATGTGTTTTTGCCCGTCCGGAAAGTTTAACTTTTACACTTGTTTTGATGGATCGTTATGTCAGACGGATGGACTGACGGACGGATGGACGGACTTAAGGAGTAGACCCCCTGATCTGATCACGATACTAGGATACTTCATGGCATGGTGAAGGAGAGTAGCCAGTCCCACTTCAAGTGTTACTTAATTCTTATTACATCATGGCATCAGCATTGCATCAATTTGCATAACACATTAAGTGGCGACAACAGACACAATAGAAAATTTGCATAACACATTAAGTGGCGACAACAGACACAATAGAAAATTTGCATAACACATTAAGTGGCGACAACAGACACAATAGAAAATTTGCATAACACATTAAGTGGCGACAACAGACACAATAGAAAATTTGCATAACACATTAAGTGGCGACAACAGACACAATAGAAAATTTGCATAACACATTAAGTGGCGACAACAGACACAATAGAAAATTTGCATAACACATTAAGTGGCGACAACAGACACAATAGAAAATTTGCATAACACATTAAGTGGCGACAACAGACACAATAGAAAATTAATTATTCGCCGGTCACCGGCGGTGAACTTACAATGATATCATGTAAAGAGAACTAATTGCCAAGTCCGCTAAAATATGCAGCTTTTCAACAAAGGCCTTGCTTTGAAAGCATATCCAAAACAAAGAAAGAAAATTAAGTTTTCTGAAAGGATAATAGGGAAATAGTAGAGTTGGAACCGTACTAATTTACCACAAGCAAATACAAACATAGTCACAGCACTATTATATTCATATTTCAATACATTTGAATACAAGCAGGGATGATACATATAGGGTGTGGCGTAAATAGTGGTCCAACGTGAAGGGGTCGATACACCGTAGGTATAATCAGCTGTATAAATACCACAATTTGAATCATTTTTTCCAGCCTAACATGTAAAATTGAAAATTCAAATATTTTCGAGTTTAGAACACAAATAAACGTTAATTTGTTCATAAACGTTTTTTTTATTGTAATAATCATAGTTTTTGATGATATTCTATTTATAAACATTATTTTAAATATTCAAAAAATATTATCGCCGTAAAGACGCATACCTCTATGCCGAGATTTAAAAAAAACATTCACCTCCGAATAGAGAGTTGTGAATTTGTTGTGAATAGAGGCATTGAACTAATTTGGACTAAGTACAGGTATAAGTTATCTGTGGCAATTTTTATTCCCGCACACGTCCGGGAAAATGAAAAATCGCACGCGTGTGAAATACATTGCATTGTGAACCTAATCGTAGTGCGATATGAATCAGTTTTCGAGGAAGTGTATTGAAAAATATTTTATACTTTATTTGAAAAATTTACACCTTGCCTTGCTTTTTTAACCGACTTCCAAAAGGAGGAGGTTCTCAATTTGTCGGAACCTTTTTTTTTTTTTTTTTTATTATTATTTTTTTTTTTTTGTATGTTCCTCGATTACTCGAAAATGGCTAGACCGATTTGGATTTTTCTTTTTTTGTTCGAAAGGGTATACGTCCCAAGTGGTCCCATGATCATCAAGTCAGGATCTGATGATGGGATCCCATGGAAATTGAGGGAAACCCTCAAATTTTATGGGCACACTTATATCGATTTGGGTATTTTTTATAGTAACTCGTGCATTTGCTCTCGGAAAGTACCATTCGGTGAACTGGAACTGATGATGAAGACCACAGAGGGCCATCGGAAATACTCAATTATATCTAAGCATATAACAGGTTGCGATTCGATTACTTTAATATGGTTTATGCTCGTCAAAATAATGGTAACGGTGACTTCACCATGAGCTCCATTTCTCCTGGTTCTTACTAGGAGAACTCCTCAACAATTAACGTCCCTGCATCGGGAAAAGCAACATTTTGTAAAACGTGATGAGCAGTTGACATTGGGTTATTGTAACTTAGATAAATTACAAACTGAACCACTAAAAAGTGAAAAATAAAAACTTTTTTACAAAAACAAAAACCGACTTCCAAAAAAAACACTACAAAGTGAAAAATAACTTTAATTTCGGAAGACGGTGGCAAAAAACTAAAATACAGATCCAAAGACACCGACTTCCGAAATTAAAGTTATTTTTCACTTTGTAGTGTTTTTTTTGGAAGTCGGTTTTTGTTTTTGTAAAAAAGTTTTTATTTGCATTGATTTTTCCTAATTTGGATGTATTTTCTATACTTAAATGACATTATTTTTTTATTTTCTTTATAATACTGTGAAATGCATGTGCTATCAAAAACATGCAAATGTAAAAAAAATACTAAAGCAAGTTGTCAATTAAAAGAAAAAATGTAGTTTGAGACCTAGGAAAAAAATGGTTCAAATTGTGGTATATGATAGCTGAATACGGTGTATCGACCCCTTAACGTTGGACCACTATTTCGGCCACAACCTGTATATCAATACAAAACATTGTGTATTAAACCACAGAATAAATAATAGTACTAACGTACAGAAGTTGCACTCCTTTGATCTTGAAGAAAGCCGCTTTTATAATAGCCTACAAAATCATTTCCCACCCACTCGCAAGCTAAATTGCACTTAATCGCCGCGCTTGAGAGTTGTTATTACTTTGTGTGCTTTCTCGACCGTAACATGCCTACGCCGCTTAACCGAGTACTAGGGCTGTCCGGAAAGAAAAATAAAATACGGTACATACATTTTTATACTTTTATTATTGTATATTTATATATATATGAGTTATCTCAGATAGACTATCAGATAAGACATTACATCAAAGTGAAACAACTCTAGATAGACTGTATTTAGAGTTGTTTCACTTTGATGTAATGTCTTATAATTTTTTTCCCTTCTCTGAAGTTCCTAAGTATTATTAAATTTTAATGTAGCAAAAATCCTAAATCTAACAAATAATTTTAATAAATTAAACTTTGAGTTCTTCTGTTTACTAGAACATCCGTCCACACAACAACTGTTAGTATTACGTTTTAATTTTGATGTCATAACGAAGGGTGCACAAAAAACAAAAATAAAATAATAATAAATACGACGGGTTCGGTACAGAGCCTCAGAGGCGCGGCGCGGGCAGCGGTGCGTGGCGTGATTGCGTCGTACGTGACTCGCTGAGCGCGTATAGACCCCGACTGACTAGCAACCCTTAGTTGCCGCGCGCTGTAGGTACTTATCTCGAGCGGAATGTACCAGTGCAAGAGGCCTGATTGAACACAATTCTCGTTCTTTCTCTTTCAGGTGTCTTCCTCTTCTGCTGGGCACCATTCTTCACGTGCTCAGTCCTCGACGCTATGTGCTCCAAGTTCGGGCTCCCGTACTCCCCTGGAGTGACCGTGTTCATCCTGACCACATGGCTGGGCTACATCAATTCCTTCCTCAACCCCGTCATCTACACCATCTTCAACCCTGAGTTCAGGAAGGCGTTCAGGAAGATACTCCATTGCGGCACCTAGCTAGGTAATTACTACGTAGTTCATGACTTGACTTGTGAGAGAAGTCGCTCAAAGATTTAGTGTATTTTTTTTGTTTAATTATGGAGTACTGAAATGCCAGATCCTGCTAAATTCCTATATGCTAGGCTGACTAAACAAATTGGGTCCTTGACGGAAAAATTATGCTCAAAAACCGACAATATTAATCTATTGTAAAATGTATGTTGTGCATGAGCGTAATTAAATAAATGTGGCAATGCAGAGGTAGAGGAAGTGAGGGTCACCAGGTTGGAAGTGGACTGACGAGATTGGATAGGCTTCCAGTGAAAAGGAAGGATACTCCTGGGTGATATTAACTGGCAGGCTTCTCGATATTCGCTCTATAGCGGTATACAAAAATGCCTTCATCTTACTTGTCACTACCAATGCTGTGGTATAGATTACTCATAGTGTTAATTGTATTTTTAGACCCTCTAAAATGGCTGTCACTGACAGTTAGGCCTACGCCATTTTCAAATCACAATGAGAAGGATTTCATTGACAATAGATTAATGTCGTCGGTTCGGGAGGACCCATTTGCAATCCATTTTGTTCCTACTGTGTTCTCAAGTAATAAAATATGAATTTCAATTATTTAAAACTATAGTATTGAAGCTTATGTACTGTTCCTTATTAAGTTTCACACTTAATAAATTGCTAGTAGTTTTAAACGCAGGTTTCGTCAACTTTATCACCATTTTGAACCGGTGATTAATGTTCAAATATCACGGTTTTAACATGGTGATTATTTGTATATAATATTTTATAAATATCTGAGCTCAAGTTTGATATAACTACGTAGTACATAATTTAAGATTAATGATACTTTTAATGAACGAATGGTACTTCTTGTGTAAGCAATGCTAAAGTCTTTATTCTTCTTATTGTATATATCCGTCTTGTGTATGTATCCGTCTTAGTAGATAATAGACCTGTGTCTAAAAGATACTCTTTATTTACAATAAAATTTTGTAAAAGGCTCTATTTTTTAATAAGAATGAATAAGTAGAGCGTTTATGAATAAGAAAATTAATAAATTAATTATTAGGTATGTAAAGGTCAATTTGGATAAATAAATCTGTAGAAAATGCATAAACATGTAACCATTAAGGCTGTAATTTTAAAATTCGCATTTGTAAATATTACCTTAAACTTACTAACTTTGTAGAGCATGTTTAAAATCATCTTTGACACGTCTTTACATGTCAAACTTAAAGTCATTTATTCAAATTAGGCTGAGAATGAGCACTTTCCGAACGTCAAAGCTAATCAAAAGCAATTACATAAGACAGAAGCAATGTGCAGCAAATAGCCTAATATTAATGTGATAAATAGCTTACTAAAATTGTTTTGTGCTGCGATCTTAAAAAAAAAACAATAGTCAGAATCTTTCAGCATAGACCGATATATCTACAGTTTACAAAAAAAAAAAAAAAAATAGCTTGCCCCGTAAAATTTTCTTCGAATAAGTTACGTGACTTAGCGACGAAATGTAACTTATTCGAAGAAAATTTTACGGGGCAAGCTATTTTTCTTTTTAGGGTTCCGTACCAAAATGGTAAAAAAGGAACCCTTATGGTGTCACTCAGTCTGTCTGTCTGTCTGTCTGTCTGTCTGTCACAGCTGGATATCTCAAGAACTAATAATGCTATCAACTTGAAATTTGGAACAGTTTTAGATGACGTTGACCCAACTATTTTGCAAATAAGAAAAAAATTAAAATATTTATGTTTTTTTTGCAACAGGGACTGAAAGGGGGTCTTAAAAATTCAAAGTGGGGCTACTAGGGCATGTGGGGTATCATATGAAAGAGCGCTGTTTGAACATTCTTAAAATACTTTCTTCTTTTTTTAGGCCGCATAGTTTTCGACTTCTGATGAAAAATTTAAAAAAAAATACCGTTCCCCCCCTTTATCTCCGAAGTCTGCAAAGAGAAAAATCTGAAATTATTCAATGTGATAGAAGTTTATGTAAAGATTACAGGAAAAATAAAATGATGTCTCTAAATAGCACACTTTTTCAGAAATCGGAACGGAACCCTCGGTGCGCGAGTCCAACTCGCTCTTGACCGGTTTTTTTTTTGTAAACTGTAGATATATCGGTCTCGATTTTTGCATTATCATGGGTCCGTAAGGCATAGGTACAGATTCGCCGATTAGACAGATCGATTCGACTTGGAAAATGTATCAAATTACTATAGTTAGGTCGGCTATCGGCTTAGTCCAAAATGTCAGATACGTCAGTTAGTTAAATTAGCGACGATGTGACATGTAAAGATGTTTCTACGCAAAACCAAAGCAACGAATCATTCTACACTATATCTATCACTAAAATAAGAGCCCTAACACACTGCCCTGTAAACTTTCATGTATCAACATTACCCTAACCGTTGTGATTGTTGACATATCCCGGGTAAAGCAAAGAAAACTCTGCGACCTTCAACATTGTTCCTAAACCTGTTGCATTTCTAGAGTGCATATTTTGAAGCTTATAGTACCGAGATAAGAAGAGTTAGAATCCTATGTAAACATGTCTAGATTTTCTAATTTTACCTAATTTTATCCTGTGGTTGTGATGTTCCTTTAGCGAAGTGAAGCAATAATGTATGATTGTGTATTATATATAAGTAATATATGAACTAGCTATGTACGACTGTATTAGATACTTTTAAACTTATTGTATTGTAGATAATGTATGGAATTATGTATGCTCAGTATTGTAGAGATTGTTTAAATTGTGAAAAAGTTTTGGATTTTTTGTTTCTGCACATTTTATATATTTCCTATAGGCACAATGCGGCTGTTATTCATAGCGATTTAAAGAAATATCCTTTTTTAATATGAAAACATCAGGCAATCGAATGTCTGTGTTTCTTTGATATCGGAATAATTTTGAATGCCATAAAATATTATCCCATTCCTAGTGTGAATATTTATACTTTAATGCTGATATCACTTCAACATTCTCACAAGAGCCGTTTGGGGAATAATGAATTTAAATCCCGAATATGAAATCGCAAGTTCTGTGCTATGAAAATAGTCTAAGGAAATATAGATTTCAAACCAGAATGTGACTATAGCTATAATATGTTATGACCTGGAAAATAATTTAAGGCTATCGGAACTTCTAGCTGTAGGTAATTATCTTTCCAGAAATCCAAAGAAAATTCAAAAAGATCTACCAAGTTTCCTATCGCAATCTACTCGCACCGTGAAAACGATCACAGCAAGTCGACGTATTACCACTAACGTTTTATCTTTAGGCTTTTTTTATTTATTTTCACATGCAAAAACATCTGCCTAAAACATCTGTTACGCCCGGTTTCTGTAGAATTCTTAAAAGAAGTTTAAATCTCAATAGATAATGATACGACAAAATTATCTATTTAAACGAATTCCTTCCTTATGCTCGGTTTTTGAAGTCCTCAGATAAGCCCTCGATAGTAATTCACTTGACTTTTAAACTAAATTCTTCCTTAGCGTGTAGTTCAGAATCACGATATCGAACCAATAATACCTATCGAATGGATAAACTCCGTTTAAAACCACAGAAACCGGGTCATTCGACTATCACGACTTGCAAATGATAATTATTCATACATGCGTAAAAAAAAATTAAAATGTTGCCTTTGACACTAATAAATCAACTTGCTTTGAGCGTTTACACAGAGCGAGTCCGTTGCGAAATGATACTTAACAACTTGCTTCTCAAAATAGTCCATTAAAAAAAGCCTTTATTAATTTAGCTATGTGATACAAGCCCTAAATTATTTGATTCTCACTATCTTTCACAGAACAGCCAGTCTTGTAATACTCTAGTCAGAGATGTCTTGCCAAAGATGTACATATAGCTATGTATTAACTTGTAAATATAATCTGTATAAATGTTAGTAAAACATAAAATAAAGTTGTATTTATTGATGTTGAAATAAATGATGCATTACCTATGTGCTTGAGTGTTTTATTAAAACTAGTGACTGTGACATAATTAGGTATTGCCTTATACCTAAACTCCATTGGTTTGTGTAATTAAAAAAAGGAAAACAAAATAAAAACCGGTCAAGAGCGAGTCGAACTCGCGCACCGAAGGTTCCGTTCCGATTTCTGAAAAAGTGTGCTACTTAGATACATCGTTTTATTTTTACTGTAATCTTTACATAAACTTCTATCACATAGAATAATTTCAGATTTTTCTCTTTGCAAACTTCGGAGATAGGGGGGAAAGCGGAGGACACGGTGGAGCATACAGTGGAGGTCTGCCCGGCTTGGGCAGAGCACCGCCGTGTTCTCACGGAGGCGATCGGCGGCGGCGATCTCTCGCGTCCGAGCCTGGTCCAGGCCATGGTGCGGAGCGAGAGTGCATGGGAGGCCGTCACCTCCTTCTGCGAAGCAGTGATGCTCGCGAAGGAGGAGGCGGAACGCGTGAGGGAGAGGCAGCCTCACGCCCTCAGTCGCCGCAGGAGACGCCCTGGGCGGCGGGAATCGCGGGGCGATTTCCGGCCACCGTAGGCGCGGGCCTGCGGACGGTGAGCAGCGGGTAGCTCGCCGTCCGGTAAGGACCAGGCCCGAGTCGACGGCGCGTCGTGTTCCACGCGCGCCTCAAAGAGATGTCAGCAAGTGACGGGGCCCAATAGGGCCGACGCCGCTGGGGTCGCGGGTTGTCTGAAAGGGTTACCGCGGCCCTGGCATAGGCAACTGAAGGAACACGGGTGGGTTTTAGTCAGTAAAAGTCTGACACGCCCTCCCGCTCCACCCAGAGCGGGAGAAGTTATTTGATGATTTCCCACCCTCAAAAAAAAAAAAAAAAAAAAAAAAAAAAAAAAAAAAAGGGGGGAAAGGTATTTTTTTTACATTTTTCATCAAAAGTCGAAAACTATGCGGTCTAAAAAAAAATTAAAAACAGTTTGAGAATGTGCACACAGCGTTCTTTCATATGATACCCCACATGCCCTAGTAGCCCCACTTTAAATTTTTAAGACCCCCCTTTCAGTCCCTGCTGCAAAAAAATATAAATATTTTTATTTCTTTCTTATTTGCAAAATAGTTGGGTAAACGTCATCTAAAATTGTTCCAAATTTCAAGTTGATAGCATTAGTAGTTCTTGAGATATCCAGCTGTGACAGACAGACAGACAGACTGAGTCACACCATAAGGGTTCCTTTTTTACCATTTTGGTACGGAACCCTAAAAACCACGTGTCTGGTTAACGGACTAAACGTCATACCTGTCACTTCAGTTTTTATGCTACGACACAGTTGTACTCTTCAATTTAGCAACGTTATACAACGAATTATAGAGTTGATGAAATGAAAAATTAATGCTCTAAATGTATTATTCAGGGAAAAAAAATGGGGAATACGTTTGTATGGAGAATCGCATTCCTTGTTCCCTCTTAAAAGAAAGACAAAAACAATGATATTCCTCCCAACTCCCAAATTATATCCTGCCAGCAAAAATCTGTTTCATCTTTCATCAACACAAGCGTGTGTTGATGGAGTTCCCATGAATATTTCTCCACTGTATTCGGATTATTTTGGAAAGGTTAAAAGAAAGTGTTTAGATCTTTGGCAGGAATATTTTGATGAAAGATCAAAAGAAAAAGGGATATGGTATCGCACTATCCAGCCAGAGATTTCTTGGGTTCCGTGGATTGATTGTGACCTAAATAAAAACCTAATTACTATAGCCTTAAGACTTCGCTCCGGACATATTCCATCAAATAAGTTTTATTACTTGATGAGGAAAACTTTGTCTCCAAACTGTGATGACTGTGGAGTGGTATGATGTCTGTCACATTGTGATGGAGTGTGTCCGGAATGAAAATATTAGAATTAATGTTTTCTGACGGTATAAAAGTTACGATATTGGCTTTTGTAATTCTATCCCTGCTTTTCCAGTGTCCGATAAGGCTAAACAATTGTACAAGTTAGTTATAAGGTAGATTATAATCAATAATTTTGTGTTTTTCTGCACTGGGCGATGTGGTCGCTAAGCGACAAAGCCCTTTAAACAAATTTAAAAAAAAAAATCTTTCATCATCGACCATTCCAAATTACTCGAAACATATATTATTTCAACCAGTAATTGCAGAGCCATGCAGCATACCGATCCATATATTCCACAGCCAATCGCTTTCAATCAAACAGAAAGTCAGGTCAAACGTAATTGGTCGATGCGTAATTTTTATTGTTCGCTTCATGGCATTGATTGGACCAATTTATTGAGGTAGGATTGTCGTTTATCAGAATTTACATGGTTTATAAGAATGGAGTTTTTGTGATCGATTTAAAGTTGAAAACAAAAATTGAGAATAAAAAATTAAATTAAAAATTTAAAAAACCCCCAACGCAAAAAAGAAAAGAGAACATTTAAAAAGTCAAAAATAATACCTATCGTTGAACCATCAAATTCGATTGAGTAATACCTATATATATTTTAATTACAGAAATTGATGGATGGCACGATAAGGTTTGCTCATTGAATTGGCGCTATAATTTCGCGGCGGGGTACCGCATATGTACATAGTCAATCAAGTGAAGGGTGAAGGGTCTTATGCGGTACCCCGCCGTGACATTATAGCGCCATTTCAATGAGCAAACCTTATCGTGCCATCCATCAATTTCTGTAATTAAAATATATATAGGTATTACTCAATCGAATTTGATGGTTCAACGATAGGTATTATTTTTGACTTTTTAAATGTTCTCTTTTCTTTTTTGCGTTGGGGGTTTTTTAAATTTTTAATTTAATTTTTATTTTAACCTTTTTAAACTTTTTAAACAATTTAACAATACAGAAATGAATTTTTAATACTGCAGAATGTTAAGTTTCTCTGCACATAACATTAACTTATAATGATGCCACCATCGTACTGCAAATAGAATTAAATACTGATAAAAAAACGAATACAAACACTACTATCTGCTATTTTTTTTTCAAGAGTGTACTAGTGTGCTGGATATCCTGACTGCAACATCAGCTCATCGTGTAGCCACCATTGCATTGTATGTAGAATCAAATACTGATCAAAACGAACCCAAACACGACATATCTGCTATATTATTTTACCAAGAGTATTCTAGTGTGCTGGATATCCTGGCTGCAGCATCAGCTCATCGTGTTGCCACCATTGCATTGTATGTAGAATAAAATTCTGATCAAAACGAATCCAAACACGACATATCTGCTATTACTTTTTCAAGAGTCTTCTAGTGTGCTGGACATCCTGGCTGCAGCATCAGTTCATCGTGTTGCCACCATTGCATTGTATGTAGAATCAAATACTGATGTAAATGAATCCAAACACGACATATCTGCTATTACTTTTTCAAGAGTGTTCTAGTGTGCTGGACATCCTGGCTGCAGCATCAGCTCATCCTGTTGCCACCATTGCATTGTATATAGAATCAAATACTGATGTAAATGAATCCAAACACGACATTTCTGCTATTAATTTTTCAAGAGTGTATCCAGCACACTAGTGCTGGATATCCTGGCTGCAGCATCAGACCAAGAATTCCATAATCTTGCATAGATAGATAGCATACATGGATGTTTCAAATTTTAGGTCACACTAAGGTTTGAAAGTAAAGTAAATACCCATTACGCGTCTAAGATCCCTACCGCAGCTAACAAAAGAGCAAATAACTTTGAAACGGCTGAACCGATTTTGATAAAACATGTCTAAGAACCATCGCTGGAAAACCTGCTTTCAAATAAAAAAAACCGCATCCAAATCAGTCCACCCGTTTAAGCGCTACGGTGCCACAGACAGACACACAGACACACACACACACACACACACATAGCGGTCAAACTTATAACACCCCTCTTTTTGCGTCGGGGGTTAAAAACAGGAAAAAAATCTGATAAAATGTAGAATTCTGAGTCGAATTATGTAAAAAAGTGAATTTCGTAAAAAGTGCAGTTGACTCTTTCTATTTTGCTACTGTCGTACTGTCTACACGGAAACGTCATTTTGTATATTCTTCCGTCGACAAAACTTCCTATGTGTTCGTGCTATGCGTGCTGGGCGGCTGCTGCTACGAGTAGCTACAGGTGCATTATCAACACTTTCCATACAAACCAATCGTCATCGTTTAATCCTGCTACGTCACAAATGACGTATACAGGGTCAAATTAAATTAACTAGTGAAACTCCGCAGACGTGATAGGTATCGATATCTCAACACCATAAAATAATTTTATCAACTCACACTTCAAGTAACAACACTACCAGCGGTACCCACTAAAAAAAATACTACCCCAAAAAAATCATCAGATCTTTGTTTTTTTATTTTGACGTGTTTACATAATTATCGATACCCATCACGTCTGCTCAGTTTCGCTATTACGTCATTTGTGACGTAGCAGGATTAAAACATGACGTTTGGTTTGTATGGAAAGTGTTGATAATGCACCTCTACTCCTAGCAGCAGCCGCCCAGCACGCGTAGCGTGAGGACCATAGAAACAGGTTTTTTCGACGGAAGAATAGATAAAATGACGTTTCCGTGTAGACAGTACGACGGCAGCAAAGTAGAAAGAGTTAACTGCACTTTTTACGAAAATCACTTTTTTACATAATTTGACTCAGAATTCTATGTTTTATCACAGGTTTTTTACCTGTTTTATTCTCAATTTTTACTAATAACTAAATAATGTAAAATAGACGAAGATAGCTTATTGTTATCACAGTTCTTCAACGCAAGTTCAAAACACTCTCAAGTATAAAATCATGATTTTGTAGATAACCGTAGACTTTGCTTTCAAGTAGAAAGTTTTCAAATGTCTTTAGCATGGCGATTACAAAATCAATTCGTCTTCACTACCCTAGACAACTGTCAGTGGTCAGTGTGATCTAGTACAGACAGCCAGCAAGTCAAGCCACCCGAAACTATCAAATTTTCCCAATCAACCTTGAACCTAATGCTTTAGCGATAAAGATGAAAATCTATTAAAGAAATTTGACAGATTGTAGTAGCTTGATGAGCTGGTGTCTGTACATAGGAAAAGACCTATGCTCGGACTTTTAATTATCTGCAGTCTAAGTCTGCAGTAAAATGACAGCAATACTTATCTGTCATTTCGTTAAAAAATGTTCCCATTATGACCGATTAAGACTAAACGAACATAGAACCAGAACAAGAACTCGTGCATTCTTTTGTCGATATTCTTGAGATTTTAGTAGGGAGAGACCAGTTGGTAGAGTGGGGATAGAATGTGCATTCGCTCGTTTGGTCTAAATCGACCTTTACAACACGGTCACATTAACTTGACGCACCTCTGGAATGCGAGGCCCCGCCCGCTTCCCCCCGCATTCCCTTAGCTCGCCCGGCAAGGGTCAGTATGGTCAGCATCTTTGTCACCGATACGCGCGTCGATAATTTGGCTAGATTTCTGTTGTTGTTATATTAATATTAATATTGTTATATTAATATTACCAAAATGACGTCATCAACGCCAAGCGTCAAGTTAATGTGACCGCGTTGTACACACACACTACCTACATAAAAATGACATTAGAAGTGTCATTTTACTGCAGCTAACTAAAAGTCCAACCATAGAGAAACATCGTCATAAACGAAAAACAAAATGTTAGATTGTTGAAGGATTTCTTCGGTGCGATGCAATGACATTATACATCTAGACGTTGCCATGATTACAGTGTGAAGTGTGGAAGTGAGACACATATATACGAAATAATTAGGAAAATTGAGACAAAGCATCGTATCTTCTGTCCCTTACGGCGTGCCGTATTTTTGCATGGCAAAATTTAAAAATGTTGCCAAACAAAGTACTTTCACTGTTACAAAATTTATCTTGCGTCGATTAATTTGACATTTTTGGACAGTTTTTGGATTGTGTGTATTGACATGGGTTTCAGTCCAAAATATGGAAGATTTCTTACGTTAAACCTCATTTCTCATACCACATAACGTAGAAAAAGTATAATATTGCTGTCTCATGACCGGCCACGCGGTGGCTCGATCTAGATGTCAAAAATGCAGAAACGAAATGTCACTTTGTATAGAAAGGAGATGTGTCTATTCATCGTAGAGATAGAAGTGGTCATGCTACGTGTGCAGGGATTCTCCTTGCTCAGTGGGATAGCCAGAAATGCTCAAAACAAATTACACACACGAAATTTAATCATTCCCACATACCCCAACGTCATAATTCAAGAAAACAAACCACACCATTGTTTCTGCACCTTCATAACTTATGATTCTACCGGACAACAATAATTAATGGAGGTTCTAGGTACAAGTCAACAAGCTATTGTGGAGAATACTCGCTCTCTCACTACTTACGAGTATAATAGTTATGATAGCTTGTATGAAGAGTTGAGTCTAGGCTTATAGGGGCTTAAAGGGTAAGCTGATATAAGAGAGATAAGTGTTGAATGGTGTAGCGAGAACTAATAGTAGGTACAGGCGCCGGAACGGGGGGGGGGCGGGGGGGGCAACGGGTGCAGTTGCCATATTACTAATATACAGGGTGTGTCGTTTGGTACAATGCGTGCCACTAAAAACTATGACGGTATGAGGTCTGAGCCCGAGAAGGGCCCGGGCGTCATCGGGGCGGGAAGAGCGCGGCAGGCGCGGTCAAGTCTTATATTTCGTGTCGCGTATAACACAGACCATCAAACTGAACAACTTTCTCCATGGGACCAACATCGTAATTGAGAAAAAATAATCAGCTGTCCCGTACAAAGCTTCAATACTACTCGAGCTAAATGTACGGGACGGCTGATAATTTTTTCTCGATCACGATGTTGGTCCCATGGAGAAAGTTGTTTATTGGTGGTCTGTAGCACGCCTTTCTGATACACCCTGTATAGATAAGTCATAGTCATCCTCGATCCTCTTGTTGAGTTAAGTTAAGTTAAGTACTTACATAAAATAGACGCGGAAGTTATTATTGTCCAGCATTCGGAGCCATACAATAACGCCAGACGAACTGCTGTTTTATATATTTTAACCCTTTCTTTATGTCGTCAGCGTATAGCAGGGTCCACGGCAGTGGATAAGATACGTCCTTGGTAAGGTAATCTATCACCAGGTTAAATAATAGGGGGCTGAGAGCACATCCCTGATGGACACCCACTTTGACCTCGAATGCTTTGCTTACGAGGCTCCGAACTCTTGTGCTGATATTTTTGTTCATATCTATATAATGAGGTCAATGTAATATTCTGGCAGATTTTGGGCACGAAGAGGCCTACGTAACATACTAGCTTACGTGGATACGTGGTACTCTGTCGAAAGCTTTTTCGACATCTATGGATGCCAGATAGATGTAGGTCTTTGTTGTTACGGCTAGTAGTGCTGGCAACTATCGCCACCATAGAGAAAAAAATCATAAGACTGGAGATAAGGAATATTTTGAAATTTCCTATGCTCACGTTTTTAGTCAGAGGTAGGTCAGGAGAGGTTAAAAAATTCTGCTACATCTGACTAAAAATGTAAGCATAGGAAATGTGAGCATAAAAAACCGGCCAAGTGCGTGTCAGATCACGCACATAAAGGGTTCCGTAGTTGGGATGAATTTATCCCAAGAACAAACTTAACATTGTAGTTGAAATACATGTTCTCCCATACATGCCAACTGTAAATGTAAGTTTGTACTCACAATATTGAGAGATTTACCATGTTATTTTGAGATCACAGACTTCTTATAGGTTTTCCTGTAATCTACAGCTACAGGTTCCGAACCAAGGAGGATTTTTTTGATACTTACAAAAAAATCTGCTTCTTCATCTGACTAAAAACCGGCCAAGTGCGTGTCGGACCACACACAATGAAGGGTTCCGCAGTTGAAAAGAATTTATCCCAAAAACAGACTTAACATTGGATATTAAAAAAAAATATATGTCATAAAATTACAAATTCACAATTTTCGGACTTTTTCCTTTACTTGTGCTGGGAGACCTTGCTTCTTGCCAAATTTCATTATTCTAGGTCAACGGGAAGTACCCTATAGGTTTTGATTTACTTGCGACAGTTGCGAGTATCAAAATGTGTCGCAAAATGGCCGTATTTTTTTATTGCGTTGAGCTTGAGTTTTTTAGTACCTACTTCAAGAGACTTACGTATTTGATACTAATTTCAACTTGATACCTCTATGCGTTCCTCAGAAAAAGGGTCTTGACACACTGACAACTTTGAAAATATTTTTTTATATTATAGAATTACAAATTAACAATTTTCGGACTTTTTCCTGTATTTGTGTTGTAAGACCTTGCTTTTTGCCAAATTTCATGATTCTAGAACGACGGGAAGTATATATGTAGGTACGTGAAGTATATATACCCTATAGGTTTTGATTTACTTGCGAGTATCAAAAAATGTAGCATAAATGGCCGTATTTTTAGGGTTCCGTACCAAAATGGTAAAAAAGGAACCCTTATGGTGTGACTAAGTCTGTCTGTCTGTCTGTCTGTCACAGCTGGATATCTCAAGAACTACTGATGCTATCAACTTGAAATTTAGAATAGTTTTAGATGACGTTTACCCAACTATTTTGCAAATAAGAAAGAAATAAAAATATTTTTATTTTTTTTGCAACAGGGACTGAAAGGGGGTCTTAAAAATTTAAAGTAGTGCTACTAGGGCATGTGGGGTATCATATGAAAGAACGCTGTTTGCACATTCTCAAACTATTTTTTATTTTATTTTTAGGCCGCATAGTTTTCGACTTTTGATGAAAAATGTAAAAAAAAATACCGTTCCCCCCCCTTATTTCCGAAGTTTGCAAAGGGAAAAATCTGAAATTATTCTATGTGATAGAAGTTTATGTAAAGATTACAGGAAAAATAAAACGATGTCTCTAAGTAGCACACTTTTTCAGAAATCGGAACGGAACCCTCGGTGCGCGAGTCCGACTCGCTCTTGACCGGTTTTTTTTTATTGCGTTGACTTAGAAGTTTGATCTTTTTAGAACTCCAAGGGACCATAGACCTACGTATTTGATATTAATATCAAATACGTAGGTCTATGGTCCCTTCCATACCATACCATAAGACCATTTTTCTCAGGAACGCGTGAAAGTATCCAGCTGAAATTAATTTCAGCTGGATACTTCCACGCGTTCCTGAGAAAAATGGTCTTGATAGACTGACAGACAGACGGACAAACAAGTGATCCTATAAGGGTTCCGTTTTTTCCTTTTGAGGTACGGAACCCTAAAAATGTGAGCTTATGAAATTTCAAAATGTTCCATATCTCCAGACTTATGATCTTTTTCTCAATGGTAGCGCTAGTTGACAGCACTACTCGCCTTAAAACTATATTTTTCCATCAGGGTTCTGATTGCTTGTTTAGCGTCACTGGTTGACCTGGATGCTGTGAAGACAAACTGGTTTGGAGATATTTCGGAGATATGATCCTAGATAGGTTGTAACTTACCTACTTACTGTAACTTTGTAGCTAATGTAATATGCCCCTTTGGGCAGTACCTACTCTGACTGACATTATCCCTCCATCTTTGACGACACCCATGGGCTCGGAAGGGCAAAGTAATCTTTCATTTTGAAACCTATGTTTGAAACTATAATATTATAATATTCATCTCCAAACGTCTCTAGATTACGGTGGTGCTGTAAATCTGTGAATCATTCAGAAACTTGTCGAGTTTTGGGACTAACGCAATCAATTTTGTCTTGATGAGTTGTCCGTTTTGGATACCCTAATCTCGGAAGGGATAGGCAGAGCCCCCTATTACATAGGAATTTTATTAGCAAAAGGTGAAATACCATACGATTTAGATAAATAGTGCGATCAACTCGTGAGTTATTATCACAAACGACACAAATTACTCGTAATTTTTTTTACTATCCGATCCATCAACAGCAAAAAGTTTCATACACGTCAGTGCTGCCATCTATCCATTAACCTTTGAAGCTCAAAGGAATTTCAAACTTACCACGTAGTCTACGTGTTACTTGTTTTCTAGTAAATTGTGTCGTATAATAACTCCACTGAACAATGCAAGGACACAATCAATGTTCATTACTAACCAATTCATACATTACTGAAATATAGATAAGTTATAGAGCCTCTAACACAAATTGCAACCATGACCTTGCCCGAACTCAACAGAAAATGAATCCGCTAATCGTATCTAGATGGCGCTACTGACATGAAAACAACAAAATATGTCACGCCCAAATATAACTAACTGATGCATGATTACGTGTTCTTGTGAAATAGAAACACAATTTTACCGATATTGTACCGCTTTTCAATTCATCACATGGAAGAAATAGTTTTATTTGCGACTTTTCCTTTGCAATAATAAATGCAACAAGAAAATGACGTTTGTTGTATTTGAAGTACTGTTCAAATAGGAGAGTCATGGTGTTTGTCTCTTTCGCACTGCGGCGCAGATTGCATGCGCTAGAGCGAGAACGCGCATATCGCGACTTCGTTCGAAGTAGAACAGTCTTTCATATCAGCTGACAACCAAAGCAAAACAGTCGGTGCGCGACCATCTTGTCAAAACTCTGAGTCGGTGACAACAAATAAATATTGTAAAATGTTCTAAATCGCTCTAAATGACTTAACTATCTTATTGTATTTAATAAAGTATCGTGCATATTACATGTTGGTGTTGTTTTCGAAGCAGTTACTATATATTTTACTCGATTTTTCGGGTTTGTGTTGCGTCAAATGACGTCATGTATGTGATTATACACGTATCGCGGCTGACGAGTTTGTAAGTATTTTCTTTTATTTCTGTGTTAATTTCATTAATTTATAGTTGATGATGAGTAGTTTTCCATAAGTGCATGTTGTTTGTTTCATTCATGAATCGATAGGAATCCGTGGGGCCCCTTCGGTCTGCTATACGCGTCGGACTGTGTTGGGTATGGATGCCCTTGAAAATTATGCAGCAAAAATCGCGTCGTTGCTGGGCCGATGGTTTATGTGTTTAATAGCAGAATCAGTACACAGTTCCATTCATGATGTTCTCTATTTCGTTGTCGACAAGATTGGCTTCGCATTTCGCATAGCAACGAACGTCCGCGGACTTGACTAAAAATGGAACGCTCGAGACTCATAGAAAGTATTGTTCTTCAACATCGAAAGTGTGTTTTATATCTGTTTATCGGCACGATAACCCTTTACAACACGAATAACATATTTTTCTCTCACTTTCCTTTTCATTTAGATGTGTGCTACGTAGGTAAAAACATGCGAACATTGATGCATGTACCTAATGCCTGCATTTGGATATTTTACATCTGCATTGCAATCGGAAATATTTAGCATCCCTACTCTCTATTTTTACATTAGCAGTGTTTACGTGTAATACTTGTTAATCTATCTCGCTTATTAGAGGTGGGCGTCACTCATGCAATCATCCATGAATACATGTATGGGTACTTCCCCATACAAGTAACATTATTCAATAACACGACTTTATTTTTTAGTTGTGTAGGTATTTATACAATCGGTGTTATGTGTGGCTTATGTGATATTGATAAAGCAATACTTAAGTGAGTAGGTACATTAGACAAAATAAACATACTTACTTATATGAATAGATACAGCTATTATTAGACGAAGTATCCGATCGGCTTCATAATTTTTAATTCCATCGACAAGGTACCTACCTACTTACTTTTTTTATTGTAGTTTATGATCACGTGCCGCCAAGTAACTGCGGTCGTTGTGCACACGACCTAATTTGTGTCTATGTTGTTCAGAATCTTAGGTTTCGTTTACACAGTCGGACATGAATATTGTTTTTATGTGCACAGTGAGCGTATTTAATGATAATTTTATGATTGAGGAACTTGCGAATCGTTTCCGAAGTCAATTTTGTAACAAAACACGTTGTTTTTTATTCCCGAAATGTTATTCAAGCTTGCGAATTGGCGTTAGTGCATGTTTCTCTTCTCCGAAAGTGCCGTGAATTTATGATGAATATCAAACATTTTGCCCACAACTTAGCGTTGCAACACCCTAATTGCGTACCTAACACACTGTCAATCTGAAACATTTTTAAGGAAATTGCTAATCCATTGCTTCTTATGTTCGAAAAATTTGTCTGCTCGACAACGTAAATAACGCAATGAATGTTGCTGAACTGTCAAAATGAAACCGAATCCGATTGATAGTGTGTTACGCAATTGCCCTATTGCCTGCAGGTCGTTAGAAACAACTGTGAAATGATAAGTTTTCCTACAGCATTTCACGTCGACGGTCTACATTATTACGTAAATATTTCACTACATGATGAAACTCTCTGATAACTTGTAAAGTACCTAACACACCTAATTGTCACTCAACAATTACACAAATATAATAGATATTTTTTGTTAGAGTAGGTAAAAGGTACTTTTGTGGTTAATAGTCACTGCTTGCCACTTTCCCATAATAAGCGACGTCAAACCATTTAGAATATTAATTGGTTAACGGGAAAAAGAACACTTTTTATTAAAATCTATTTATTATTCACCCATGGCATGTAGGTACTAAAAAGTAAGTTACCTACTTACTTACAGACAAAAAATGCATTGTACCTATACCTATCTATCTAGGTACTAAGTACCTACTTGTATTCATATATTCGCTCTGTGCATTATATATTTATTTATTAAACTCAAACTCTTTATTGCATTCATGTGTAGTTAGTTAAATAGAACTTACGTAAGTAGTGAATATTAAAAATTGGTTGGTGTTTTGTTAAGTTTTTTTTCTCTCTTCTTTCTCATTATAAAATTATTATATTGCTGCAATTTTCATAAAAATTTTGACAAAAGTCGTGACGATCAAATTCATTAAAGATGACCTTCATAGGAGTGAATTAATGACCTTCACGTCAGGTGCATCGGTTCTCACGACGCGTAGTAAGCTCTTCCGACCTTACATTGACACTATAAATAAACACGACAAACTTTCAAAGCGACAGATTATACCTAAGTAAATATATTTGAATAGCTAGTTGGATAGAAACTGAACAAACTGAGGAAAAGGCTTCCTACTTCCTTCTATAATCTATTCTCTTCGTCGAATCGATGGCACGACAGTGTATTACATTAAATTGTTGGCCCAAAATTCCACGGCACCGCGCCGGTTTCGTCAGTGGCAGCCTGGCAGCGCAGAGGTCACTTTGGCTGCATTTTTTGGGGCACAGAGGTCAGGATAGGAGGTGGAGCATAGATTGTGATACAGCTCCACATCCTGCTGCTAAATAGAGTTGCTGTGTTCCGATTTTTAAAGGGTGTGCTTGCAATCAGGCACGCGAGATACTCCAACTTGGTCTCCGATACCGACTTTTAAAGATTTTAAACTAAAGATCACGTCTTATCGAGTAGTGTTGATGGTTTGGAAAAAATATAATATGAAATTAGAGCCTATTCTTAATAACATAATATGTAAATATTTTAGATTATTTTTATATTACATAGTGTAATTAATTTCTACAGATATCTCTAACGCGAATAAAAAAATGAGAATCACGTAAAAACTATTAACCGTATATGAAACCTTCTCCGTTTTAAAGATAATTTAATTATTTATCTTTCAGTATACGTGTTTTAATATAATACCTTTTGTTTTAAACTGTAAAAGATGGTTACAAAGTTACTTAGTTTCGCCGTATTTTAGGAAAGAGCAGCCTTAATAATTCGTCTAATTTGGGACAGCACTCCTTGATGGGCGAGGCCTATTACTGGGTGGACTGGATGTACGATGCGGTGCGTGAGCTCAGCAAGAACACTTAAGGCGTCTGCGTCTTAAAATCTACCAGCAATGCTTTTGGTATTACAGATGACGAGCATCATCATCATCTGCCTAGCCTTTTCCCAACTATTTTGGGGACAGCTTCCAGTCTAATCGGGTGCAGCTGAATACCAGTATTTTACATGGAGCGACTGCCTGTCTGTCCTCCACAACCCACTTACTAGGTAACACGATACCCCTTGGTAAGGCTGGCTGTCAGACTTTCGGGCTTCTGAGGACCCGTAACGACTGTCAAAGATCCAAGAATGACGGCCGCGACCAACGGTATACCGTGCTTTCCGAGGCACGGAGGGGTCTCGGTATGTAAAAATGGTCACCCATCCACGGACCAACCGCGGCAAGCATAGCTTAACCTAATCGATCGACCCGTGCGGCTGTTATTACTTAGCCACGTGCCCCTCGTATTACAGATGACAAGCATTAAAGAATATTTACCAGCAGTCACAGTCGGCTGTTTTGCCATCTAATTCTTCTTCTTCCTCTGGTACCTCTCCATTCACTAAAGCTTCCATCAACTCTAAATATTTCTCCTTGTCCTTTCCTTTGTGAGGAGCCACCCAAAAACTGGCCAATTCAAAGGCTTTGTCCTTAAAAAATCTATTCCAGACAATGCCCCAAATTGTTACACTTTACATAATTCTGTAGCACGCTGCACGATGTCTGTTCTTGAAAAGACCGTGACCTCTGAATTTGTTTCAGCGTTTATTTTCAGAGTCGGATACGAATCTCCAGCGCTATCTAATGAAATGTTGACCCTCAGGCTTATTTTTACACTACTCTGAATATCATTTATAGTATTTTATAGGATGTTTTGGGATTACGATCCTTTTTTTTGGGTTGGGAAATCATCAAATGACTTCTCCCGATCTAGGTGGAGCAGGAGTCAGACTTTTAGTGACTAAAACCCACCCGTGTTCCTTCAGTTGCCTGTGCCAGGGCCACGGTATCTCTTTCGAACAACCCGCGACCCTGACAGACATAGGCCCTATCGGACCCCATCACTGCTGTCGTCTCTTAGAGGCGCGCGTGGAACACATCGTGCCGTCGGCCCGGGCCTGCAGTGTGATTCTGTAACCATCTCACCGTGAAAACTTAGGTGAAGTGAGCGTGGAGTGAGCTGTCAATAGTGTCAATTCCTAGCAAAAACAAACTCACTGCACCTAAGTTTTCACGGTGTGATTTTTATAGAATCGACCGGCTGGTGCTTTCCGGACGGCTCACGACTGGGTAGCTCACCCATTGCTCGCCGTCCGCAAGAATCGGCTATCAATTCCCGACGCCCAGGGGCGTCTCGTGTGGCGGCTAGAGACGTGAAAGCGCAAAAGTTGCCTCTCCCTCACTCGTTCCGCCTCCTCCTTCGCGAGCATTACTGCTTCAGGATTAGGATCCTAACTCGCCATTCAGAATAGCTGATTCCTCACAGAGCAGTAGATAGACACTGACTATTATTATTTACTTTTTTAACCTACTTCGGTATTTATTAAAGCTAAGTTTGAGCCGGCAGTCATCCATTCGTTGACATTTGGAACCTGTCCTCACTGCAGTTTTTACAACTTTTACTTCCGATTGAGTGGATTTAAACTCCGGGTCATCTTAAATACCGATGCTACAGATTAAATTAAATATTATCAATGATCGAAAGTTCTGCTAAGATGGCCTCTTACCATTAGCGGGGCCTTCACTGTTTAGCAGCCAATGACATAGAGTTTTTATTCTTTAAAAGGACCCCACGTCCTTCTCAAGGTGCCAAGGTACTCACTGCCAAAATCCATCAAAATTGATTCTGTAGTTTATCGGAGGAAACGTTCCATACATACAGGCACACTTCCGCATTTAGAGGGGCTCGTGGCTAAGTAATAACAGCCGCACGGGATCGATCAGGTTAAGCTATGCTTGCCGCGGTCGGTCCGTGAATGGGTGACCTGCTATTCTCTCCCAGCAACGCCTTAAGCCGAGGCCGTACTCCTCAGGTGGTGCCCTTAGCAAGTAGGCGCCTAGTTTATAAGTTTTATGCCCTGGCTGGAGGCCTTAATTTATCAAAACAGTGCCTCGGAAAGCACGTTAAGTCGTTGGTCCCGGCTATTACTCTTGGATCTTTGACAGTCGTTACGGGTCGTCCGAAGCCCGAAAGTCTGACAACCAGTACGTCTTACGAAGGGGTATCGTGTTACCCAGTAAGTGGGTAGGCCATCAAATATTCTACCGAAATTAGTTATTTATTTTGTGATCTTAGTCTGAGGTAATTATAAAAAAAAATAACTTTAATAAAAACTAAAACCCAACTACTGAAAAATCACGATCTAAAAAGTATGAAACAAGAAAATATTCTCATCTGAAATTAGTAAAAGGCAGACGAATTAAAAATCCGGAGTCACTCGTAGGTAACCTGTTCGATTTATGCCCTAACATGTCAGGCGTGAAGTTATGTGTACTACATACTTCAGCATGAACGTGTATCATCGCAAGATAAATAAACAATCAGCTGAGACATCAAACAATTTATTAATTATTCAGTTGGCTGCCTGGCCGGTAACTTTAGGTGGCTGCTGCTTTAACTTCGTATCTGGCCTAATGCCCCATTTCTCAGAGAATTTGTAATTAATTTACTATCTTAGGCGTAGTCAGTAATATCATAATGTGCAGATAAAAAGATTTCAGTTTGTCAATTATAAAATTTAAAATTAATTTTCAACAAAAATATCAATTGAAGTTTTGTGTTAGCACAACCATGTTTACAAATAAGTCGTCTTTAGAATCTTTACCATCATCATTCTCCTGCCCTTATCCCAATCTATTTGTGGTCGGCGCAACATTTCCGTTTTTTTCATCTTCTCTATTAGTCGCCATCTCGGTAGTCACCCCTAGCCATGTCATCTTTCACACAGTCATACAGTCCATTCATCGTTTCTTTGGTCTTCCCCTACTCTTATACCCATCGACATTCATACTCAAAACTTTCCTCACGACATTTTCCTCATTCCTCCGCATCACATGCTCATACCATGACAACCGATTTCCGCACAACTTTTCAGTCACCGGTGACACTTTCAAACTTCCTCTTTGTACTCATTTCTTATTCTATCCATTCGTGTAACACCACACATCCCTCTTAGCATTCTCATCTCAGCTGCATGCAATTGCTTTTCATTCATCCCTTTTGTGGGCCAGCATTCTGATCCATACAAGAGCAGGTCTAACCATTGTTTTTATATCATCCCCTGGGGAATGCGGGAGTCGCAGATTGTTCCCGTGACCTGCCGCCAATTCATCCATCCAGAATCTAGAATTAGAATCCTTAGAATCTATTTATACTTACTTATTTTTAAAATGACTGATTAGTCGTTGGGGCTTACAGTTACAAACCTATTTCTCATGACTAAGTACAGCTCCATTGTCTGATATAAGTATGTATGACCTTCGAATGTTCTTCCGTACCAAAACAAGCGAATTATCTAATCGAGATCTATTATATCATCATAGCAGTAATTTTAAAAACAGACAGTGTGAACTTCAACAATAGACAATTCTATATGAATTAGCGAGTCCTTGACCATCGCACTCTGAGCCAAATCAATGACACATCATTGATTTCGCAGTCTGAAATCAGTGAATTATAATTTCTGGTCGCCTAGGTACAAAAACCAATGAAATGTGGTGCAAAATCTTGGTTTCATAACTATTTTATTTTGTAAACGAATTAAATACATCTTTACGCTGTTTGTCCACCGCACCGAGAACGGGACGTCAACGAGAAAACAGATGACGGGCCACCATTGAGTAAAAATACGTAAGTCTGGAGATATGGAACAATTTGAAACCTATATGCTCACATTTTTAGTCAGATGAGGTAGAACTTTTTGTACCTATCAAAAGAAATCAACACTAAGCCTCCTAGGATCTAAGCCTTAGCAGTTAACGCCAAAAATGGCCCATTTTGGCGTTAACTGCTTCGAACCTAGGAGGTTTAATGTTGAATTTTCTCTCATTAAATTCTACCTCATCTGACTAGAAATATGAGCATAGGAAATTTCAAATATTCCATATCTCCAGACTTATGATTTTTTTGACAATGGTGGTGCTAGTTGGCGGCACTACTCGCCTTAAGCTCCACTAGTCTACGCCATGGCCGCAAAGCACGCAACGGATTTTGGCTTGTTTGTATGTATGAAGAAATGAAAATGCGGGTGGTACCGGTAGTGGACCCAGTGCTATATGAATTCATACAAAGCAAACTAAGCCCGAATAATCTCGTTTCTCGTTGACGTCCCGTTCCCGGTGCAGCGCACAAACAGCCTTAGGAATAAGAAATAATTCGGTATCAGCCTTAGAATAAGGCATGCCCATCATGGCACGGCTACCTAATGTTATATGGAAATTCCTTCATCATTTTCTTGCCCTTTAATCCAATATTTACTTGGGGTCTTCTTCTTCTATATTTCTCTATTAGTCTTCATCTCAATAGTCACCTCCTCTCTATCCATAAATGGAAGTTCTTTCTTCTTAGCAATGACTTTTATGACTTAGACTTCCTACCTTTCTCCTCAAATAGTCCATCCCACTGATATATGCAATCGCATCTTTTATGAGTGATGGCTCCAACGGAAATTGACAGGCTGTTCTATTCTTAGTCGCGATCGCGCGGAAATGAAATCACAGTGTGGGTTTACATCCCGATATAAGTATCTAAGTATATTATTATGACATTCATAACAACATCGGATAGTAATAGGCATGTTTCCTGGGTAAAAAAGAAGAAATCAGATAATAAAAACATATTAGACATATTAATAAAAATTGCTTAGATAAAACCCATTAAAGTTCTTACGTATAAAATTTGGCAAGGAGTGACGTCAGGCCACATTTTAACTCAATGTACCGCCGTAATCTTTTGATTACTTACGTAAAAAATGAAAAAAATACGTGTCCAATATTTTTTAATAACAAAAACATTTTTAGTCATCATCCCTTGTGCCATTGCAGTGACAAACCTCATCCTCTCCGTCTCCTAGCTGCAGAGAAGAAACGAGCTTCACCATTCGTCATCAATACAATGCGTTTCGACTAAGAATAGGAAAGTCAATGAACTCTAACTGTCAACTGAAGCTAGAAATCTAAGGCTTGCAAAGTTTTGTAGTGTTATCCTTATCCATTTTAGTTCTGTTTTTGGAATTTGTTTTTGTTAAAATATGTCACTGACTTTGCAAATGTGTAAACGAGATGCTATTTTGCTAAATCTTCACAATATGGCGCAAGGCCATTCTTATTCTTAGTTGAAACGCATTGTACTTATTTCAAATCAAATCATTATCATCATTATTCATCATTTTTCCATTTAACTCAATGTTATCATTATCATCTATCAATTTTTCTCGTATAACGTATTTTACAGATATTAATCACAGTTATGCCAACTATGGCAAGTTTCCGTAGGTAGACCATTCACAAGTAAAAAAGGTCTGAGACAGTAATTATAGTGAAATGTTAAAGCTATTATTGCTCCATTGCGTGAAGAGGTTCGTGGCTAAATAATTACAGACGCACGGGTCGATCGAAAGTTAAGCTACGCCTGCCGCGGTCGATTCGTGGAGGGGTGACCATCTATTACATATCGATATCCCCTGTGCCTCGGAAAGCACGTTAAGCCATTGGTCTCGTCTGTATTTCTCAGATCTTTGATAGTCGTTACGGGTCGTCAGATGCCCAAAAGTCTTAACAACCAGTCTTACCAAGGGATATTGTGGAGTCAGATAGGCAGTCGCTCCATGTAAACTACTGGCAACAGCTACATCCAGTTAGACTGCAGGCGGCAAAAGGCTATAGGCAGATTGAATGTTTTTGGCCTCCATAGGTCATAAATTTTAATTTACACCTAATTACAAAATGGAGGACAAAGTGTGCGATTATTGCTCATTATTGTACTTTACAACATGTAGCGAGTTGCGGAAAATAGATATCTGATACATATTTGCATTGAAGGTAATATCTGATTGAGATAATTATCACCCTGTCATGGCTACACGTCATCATCAGCCTAGCCTTTTCCCAAATATGTTGGGTTAGGCTTCCAGTCTAACCAAACGCAGCTGAATACTAGTATTTTACATGGAGCTTCTGCCTATCTGACCTCCACGAGAATACGAGACCTCTTGGTAAGACTAGTCAGACTTTCTGGCTTCTGACGACCCGTAACGACTGTCACAGATCCACGAATGACAGACGAACCAACGGCTTAAAGTGCTTTCCGAGGCATGGAAGGGTCTTGGTATGTAAAGATGGTTACTCATCCACGGACCAACCGCGGTTGACCCGTGCGGATATTAAAAATTATTTTAGCATGGCAGATGAATTGCCGTTCCATTCAGAGGGAACTTAAGGAGAGGGGAGGGTACTTAAGTATTAAATAATGTTGTGTAATACAATGAAAATCATGAGTTCATGACACATAAAGAGGAAATCGATGCAGTGACGTAAAGAGTAAAGACATGTTACAATTTCCTTGCAAACATGTCAGAGGAAATCTATAGCTGGGTTTTAGATGCATTTATTCCTGCTGTTCTTCTTCGAACCCACCATTCCATAATGTTGGGTTCGAAGAAGAACAGCAGGAATATTACCACAAGCGCGAGCGTCAAAATCCCAACATCTAACCATAATAAAGTTTCCGCAAATTGCAACAAAATTTCTGTAGTTATGTTTGTCGAAAACACTATACAGGGTGTAAGTGTAAACAGTGGCAATATTTTAAGGGGTCATTGTACTCATCATTATGAACAACTTTTACTATGGGACCAAACCTGAAATCGCGAAAAAAAATCCGCTGTTCCCCTACATTTTGACGAGTGCGAACATAAATGTACCGAACAGCTGATTTTTTTTTCGCGATTTCAGGTGTGGTCCCATAGTAAAAGTTGTTCATAATGATGAGTACAATGACCCCTTTAGTATTGCCACTGTTTACACTTACACCCTGTATAAGGCTACGGCTGAGCTCCGTCCATGGGTATCTAACCTAATTAATTACCAAATCATTTTAATTCGAATAACCATGAAACGGTGATGACAATTAGACATTCCTGAAACCAAGATAGGCAGTCTCCAAGAAATATAACAGAACTGCAAAGGATAATATCGTAGCAACAAACAGAATGACTCAACCTGAGGAAGCCAGTCATAATAAAGTCGAAGTATTAGATCTTTGTAATGTAATTGGCAATTCTACCGATGACGTTGTTGGGAGTTCTCGTACTGAACATCTAGAAATACAATTACTTAATGAGGAATACAATTTGCGAGACATTGTACAATGATGTAAGGAATTTGCTGAAGATTTAGTTACTACTGTTCGAGTTGAATTGAAAACCAGCCCCTCATCCGATTACTCCTCAGTGTGATTGAGTTGCTTCAACTTCTTCATAGCTGTAACTAAAAAGTGATGTTCCTTAACTTCAGATCTAATCAACAACCTATTTGATTTAAGAAAAATGCATTTTTATTACTTCGTTTGGTAGCCATCTTTGTTTACTAGAGAGCAGCTCTCGACATAGATTGGACTCACCCGTCTTGAGGAAGAACATACTCCACGTTTCCTGTTCATCACTAATTTAATAAACGAAGATAGTAAGTTGTAGAAAAGGAATGTCTGTTATCTTAAGGCCCTGCATCCAAGCGTGGTTTAGCTCGGTGTGTAAGTGAAATGGCGTTATGGCTGTCTAGTTTGACGCACGAGATAGAAGACTCACGCGCACCGGAATTAGTATAAAATTAATAATAAATAATCCATCACTGGATGCAGTTTGGCATTTGACATTTTATGGTATATTTTTAATTATAATTGCTAATGAAGGGATACAGCTTTTAAAGATTATTAAGAGGTATGTTTGATGATTTTTTTTGGTGCATTAAAGTGTGTTTAATTATGTTTTGAGTTCCATCACTGTATACGAAAAGGACTTGAAAATATCATATTTTTTTTATTTGTAAAAATTATTTACGGTTTATGAGATACCTACACAGCTTCAAAAAACCACCTTTTTGACCGTTTTCAAGAAATCTCCGCCTTAAGGCGAAAGCGCCAGGCTAGCCCACGCAATTCAAAATTTCTTACGTTTTTTGCAATTTGTAGGTCAATGTGAGCTTGTATGTTGATTAAAATATGATTCGAGGCCGTAGCTAATATGGCTTTACATAATTATAATCATTAGAATCAGCAATACAACTTCATAAGTTAGCATTTACCTCAAACCTCATGATTTCATGAAATCGCTAGATTTGAGATAAATGCTAGCTTATGGAGTTGTATTGCTGATTCTAATGATTATAATTCTGTAAAGCCATATTAGCTACGGCCGCGAATCATATTTTAATCAACATACAAGCTCACACTGACCTACAAATTGCAAAAAACCTAAGAAATTTTGAATTTCGCGGGCTACCCTGGCGCATCAACCTTAATATATCTATGCTCTGTTAAATGCTTAGTTGTAATATGTGCATATGGACTGAGGGAAATAAAATTGTAAATAGTAGGTACCTATATAATACTTATAGCTGCAAATACTATGACTTTCCGACCGCGCTTTACAAAATGTACAGGTACTTACTATGAACACTATGGTCACCCTACTAATTTTTCTCATATAAAAAGTTAAAAATCAATTTTCTTTTAAAGTATAATATTTAGAAGGACGGACGATATGTTACAATTTAGTTAAGAAATAGTTAAAAATCTTATTCTAATTTGTGTTCATCTATGAGGTCGAGCCTAGTCAATAAAGCCGAAAATATTGTGCTCTCAGTTCAGACGTTTTAGTAAAATTCGATTTTCATTTACTTCTTATCAATTAACTTTTGTGTCATTATTTCTTTTTAACTAATTCACCTATATGTCTAAGTAAAATATGTTAAAGTCGTATTTATGTATTTCTTCAGATAAATTCATGTTTTGCAGATTCCTCAGTACAAACAATAATGAATTGAGGGCCCTAGATATATCGCCATAAATCTGTAATGTCATATTCTACAGACTTGGGAATTTCTTAAAATATTTAAGAAATTCTTAACTAAATTCCTAAATAAAAATTATTAACCCAGATATAGTACTTACTGAGATATTCAGACTATGCCACTTTATGCAAGCGTCTGGACTGAGGGCCCAAGTTATTTAATCGTAAAAGTTTTAATTCACGTTTAAGAAATTTATGGACCTTTGCTTTAAGTTTTTACTATTTTTAACTAAATCCCCTATAAGTCTTATTTCGTTTCGCAACGGTTCAAAAAACGGGCCCTCAGTCCATATGCACATAGTTGTAATCTCTCAGTTGTTCCATTATAAGGGATGCTACACACTTGTTTCGGTGATTTGGCACAGCTGAGGGGTAAAATTGAATATACAGGGTCAAATAAAATTAGGTAGCGAAACTCTGCAGACGTGGCGATTAAACAAAAAAGAAATTAACTTGATGAGTTTCATTGTTTTGGGGTCCTAAAGGCCGCATGCACTTTAGACACTTGAAATATGGATGTCGGTATCTAAAAACACGATAAAAAAACAGATTTCCTTAACTCATACTTAAAGTAAAAACACTACCAGCGAAACCAAAAAAAAATACTTTTTTGAAGTGCGGAATTTGAAAAGTATCGTTATAGGTACCGGCAATAAAAATATCGCCGATGCCGTTAAATCCCGAAGTATCGACGATATTTATCGTCATCGTATCTGGGGGCCTACTCCCTAAGTCCGCCCGTCTTTCCGTCCGTCCGTTCATCCGTCCGTCTGACATTACGATCCATCAAAACAAGTGTAAAAGTTATTTTTTTCAGACGGGCAAAAACACATCGGGAGTAGTGACAACTGGCAAATCATGTTGTCATTCATACTTCGTTCGGACCCCGAACCAATCATCCATCCGTAGGTGATACGGAGTAGGAAACGCCCGTAACGAAGGCCGAAACTACGGGCTTCGTGCTTAGGGAGTAGGCCCCCAGTATCGGATCGGATTTTCAAACGCAAAATACGCGCATTGACGTGGAGTTGCGGATACCAGCCCGTATTACCTATTACCTATCAGTATCGGATGCACCCCTAATTTATATCTTGTCAGTGTAGTACAATACGTTTCAACTAAGAATAGGAATGACCTTGCGCCATATTGTGAAGATTTAGCAAAACAGCACTGCATTTACACATTTGCAAAGTCAGTGACATACCTATATTTGTATATTTTAACAAAAACAAATTCCAAAAACAAAACTAAAATGGATAAGGATAACACTACAAAACTTTGTAAGCTTAGATTTCTAGCTTCAGTTGACAGTTAGAGGTCATTGACGTTCCTATTCTTAGTTGAATCGCATTGTAACAAAGGTGAATGATGACAAAGAATACTGACCTACATTTTCTATAAACACTGCATTTTAAAACAGGATATTATGATTAATTTATCAAACCCTTCAAATCATACACTTTCTTTTATTTAATTCTCAAACAATAGGAAACTGATTCACGGACTATTTTCAATAATTAAAAAAAATTAAAATTCATTTATTTCGGAACCAGTCCATATTATGCAAGTAATGCTCCTTGTGAAAAGGTAGCCGTACTAAACGGTCGCTCGTAAAACTCAATGGCCGGAAGCTTATGTAATTAGCTACATTACAATAAGTACGCTTTCTTAGCTTTGAAGTAGTCATAGCTCATTGAGAAATCACTTGGGGTGCTGGTGTCGGTTCAATTTGTTTTGGGTCCCAGGATAGTTCCTTGGGAAAGACTCCATTAGAACACCGTCAAAAAATTACTTATTGGAATATTATTTCACTATTTCTAATGCTGGGAGCATTAGCATATCAGACGCTGTAGGGTTTTGGAAAATAATTACATTCATTAATTATAAACGTTATGTTCATTTTGCCGTTGAAAAACAAGAAAACAGGATGCAAAAACTAGCATATTTGATGAAATTACAGATAAGATCCGTACAGTTTGTTACTTTTTTAAATTTTACACCAAGTGGAATTTTCTACAGTAGTGGCATCCTGGCATGCCAAAGATTTGCAGCTAGGGTAGAACTGTTGCCGTTAACAGCTTCCCGGCAAAGGAAATTAATAATAAAAGCGTTCCGCAGGCAAAAGGCAGGAAAATTCTAGAAATATTAGCTATGCGTGAGATGTTTTACTATGTAGTGGACGCAACGTTTTCTTTCCGTTGTATATTTTTAATGTCTCTACCGAAATTGGGTTCTGTTTTCCATAACGAAAATTTGGGAAATTTCTCAATAATGTCACACCCGAAATCTCCAAATAAATTACTATGGAGAAAATTCAGAAAGTTTCCGAACTTTTTACGCAAAACAGAAGTAATTTTATGGAAAATAGAACAAATCAACGGGTTCACTGTTCTTTGTTGCCTTTATTTAAGTAGGTATTACTAATGAGGTGTCTTCTTTTTTACGCCAAAGTTATCAAAATACGGTAGTGCTTTTTGAATTTGTTTCCTCGCGTGTCAAATGCACCCCATATGTGCAAAAGGACAAAACTTTACATAATAGATATTAAGCTTATATCACATATATATAAAAGTAAAAAAACATCACCCCATGGAAAACATATCATCATCGGTAGTTGTGAACCTAGGGGTTCGCAACTAACCCCTAACCCTACCAATCGCTGGGGTTTTGGGTCTAAAATTAGCCCTACTCAGACATCTGAGGGGATAGTATAAACTTATCAAAAACCCATAAAATGATTTCCTAGTACTGACCCATAACAAGAAATAGAACCCTATCGGTGTGACATGAAACGGGCATCAGTTATCCCACAGAACAAATAAAGAGCTCTGTTCTGTGAGTTATCCCGTCCATTGTAAGGGAAAATCATGGGCAGGTACGATTCAATAACAGTCCCTAACTGAAGCCGGGATTGGTTAACTCGGTCTCGTTCAAGCTCCCTGATTGGCTAACGCCAGTTAACGCAACGCAGTGCAGCAGCCGGGGGCTCTCAGTATATTTTACAAAAGCTTCGCCCTGCAGTTTCCAGGAAGCGTAATCCAATCTTCTTTCATGGAATTTGAATCGATGCTGTGCTTTAATGAAAATGTGACCTAGTTCCATCGACGGTAGTTGGAAATTTTCTCTCCAGGTACAACAGAGGGTGTATCGCTTTATCGAAATATCAGTATAATGCAGTCCTCTGCTTGACTGGTCGTCTTTCCTGTTGCGCCGCGTGACGCCTTCGGGATCATAGAGATTATAAAATATTCTGGACTCCTTGCTTAGTAGTCTTGTGTGTTTGTCTGTCTGTGGTGTTGTGTAGTGTGTGACAATCTTAAAAATAGAATTGTTAAATTGTATTAAAATAAATTAACTTTCAATTAATTGTAATTTAAGCGTGTTTAAAACAATTTAGTCATTTTGAACTCGTGTGTTTCTCCGTTTGTGTAGTGTGTGACAGTTTTAGTATAGATACTATCTTTATCATTACAATAATTAGTAAACAATTATTAAATTTTAGTTTAGTGTGATCAAAAGAATAAGCTAAGTTGTAACTGTGTCTGTCTGTGTATTTGTGTAGTGTGTGACAATCCTAAATTAAAATCTTTATCGAGACAATAATTAATTCACTTGCTTTTGTAATTAATTGTTACAAATAATAACTAACATTTAGTTCTCGAGTGCGTCTGTCTGTGTACTTTAGTGGGTGATAATCCTAAATTAAAAGTTATCAAGACAATAATTAATTTACTTTCAGTGGAGTAACATTGACAATCAAAAGATGGCGTTCATTTCTCCAAAACTTCGACTTTACGACGTAGGTATCTTGGCAATTGATCACACAATCTCATCTTACATCTATCAAAAACTGTATCATGCGTATTCCTTGACGCTACCTACCTATTAGTAGTACCTACCCATGATAGCAAAGAAATGGTGGAAAATTTAGTAAACAAATGATTTCAGAAGATCTTGGTACTGAAATTCTCCGTGCAAACATTATGTTTTTAGTGTTCTTAAATCTTCTTGTCCCAACATCGAGTCGAATCGTATTGTTCCCTTTACGTCGAGTCCCTCTGCGATTGTTCTGTAAGGGTACTGATGTTTACGCTTTCTACTTATTGCCTTTACAACAAGTTTGGAAAGGTACAGTCAAAACAAAAATAAGTACAGTCTAGGTACAGCCGACAGGAAAATGCAATGGCTTTATTTTGATTAAATTAAAAAAATATAGCCAATACATTGATGTATAAAATTAGGAAGATATGGTTCATGCTCCTCGACGTGGACCGCATATAATATGTTCATGCACACAATTGACTTTAGTCACAATAGGGATGATGCCTGGGTAAAAAAAAGAAATTCTATTTAGTCCGTCAGTCAGATAATAAAAAAATATTAGACACGTATTTTTTGCTTAATCATATTAATAAAAAATACTTAGCTATCACGCATTAAAGTTGGGGAGTGGGGGCTCGCTACGTCACTTGTACGTATAAAACCTAGCTACGCGTGACGTCATGCCATATATTAACTCAATGTATCGCCGTAATTTTTTGATTACGTAAAAAAAGAAAAAATACGTGTCCAATATTTTTTAATAATCTCTATGGCGGACAAAAAATAAATTTTTAGTCATCATCCCTATTCACTATCGAACTGGCGTTTGTGTATCACATGTGTACCACGTTAAGTAAAATCGTAATCGTCTAAATAAACAGCTACAATGCCTTCGTGTGTTTTCAAAATATGCACAAATAGTTCAAGAACCAAAAACAAGTTCCAAGGGATTACTTTTCACTCGTAAGTGCAGCCAAAAATGTTAATTTGTTGAAAACTATAATAATATTTAATGTTTGCTTCGCCATGTTTGTGAGAGCGAGATAGATGCAATGTCATTGATAATCGTAAACATTCGGCCAACATCGTAGTTTGTTTCCGAGTTGTTATGGGTACGTAACAGTGACAATTATTGCTATCTCGTTCCCGCTACAGCCCGCGTAATATGTCTCTCTACTTCGGTTGTTGAGTACATGACGCATGACATCGGGAAATGTAGTTGTGTGGGTGTGTTTACATGTATGTGTTTCTAGTCCAATAATGTTTACGTGACCTAAGAGAATGGCCTATCTTCCTAATTTTATACATCAATGAGCCAATAATATCTATGATGAATTGACGAGTGTACAATATTATGCACTTTTTTTCTTTCATTTTTGAAACTTGATCGATGACTATGGCTTTTTGATGATGACTGTAAGGTAATACACGACAGCACACGAGCTAGATTCTGGCTTGCAAGTTGCATGGCACTTGCGTAGTGAAAAGACGCTATTAATAACTGTTTTGTAAACAACCGTAGATTGAAAGATATCGATTAAATGACATGTCAATAAAAAAAGATAATTATTAATCGCACACCAGAAAAATTTTCTTACATCAAATACTTTATATCAAAAATACTAACTGTTCATCAAAAATAACAAATGCGCATCTATTATACTTATTATTGTACTATTAATTAACTAAATGAATATCAAAACTTTATTGGGCACACCGAGGTTCGGTTTTGTTAGGTTCCTTTAAACCCTGCAGACAGAAATAGGAGCCCCGCGCAGCGGGACTCCGTCGTCCTGGCGTTAATTTTAATTTATTTAGACATGCAGATTTTGATGTGCAAACAGTATTTTTGATGTACGAATTCTGGTGGGAAAAATTGGTAGTTTTTGATCTGCGTTTAAATACTACCCATAAAAAAACCGGTCAAGAGCGAGTCGGATTAGCGCACTGAGGGTTCCGTGAGTGCCATGGTTTTATTTTTCCTGTAATACCTAGGTACTTACATAAACTTCTATCACATAGAATAATTTCAGATTTTTCTCTTTGCAAACTTCGGAGATAGTATTTTTTTTACATTTTTCATCATAAGTCGAAAACTATGCGGCCTAAAAAAAATAAAAAAAATGTTTGAGAATGTGCAAACAGCGCTCTATAATAATTATGATACCCCACATGCCCTAGTAGCCCTACTTTGAATTTTTAAGACCCCCTTTCAGTACCTGTTGCAAAAAAAATATAAATACTTTTATTTCTTTCTTACTTGCAAAATAGTTGGGTAAACGTCATCTAAAACTGTTCCAAACAAGTGGATAGCAATAGTAGTTCTTGAGATATTCAGCTGTGACAGACAGACAGACAGACTGAGTCGCACCATAAGGGTTCCTTTTTTAACCGACTTCAAAAAGGAGGAGGTTCTCAATTCGTCGGAACCTATTTTTTTTTTTTTTTTTTTTTTTTATATGTATGTTCCCCGATTACTCGAAAATGGATGGACCGATTTGGATTTTTCTTTATTTGTTCGAAAGGGTATACTTCCCAAGTGGTCCCATGATCATCAAGTCAGGATCTGATGATGGGATCCCATGGAAATCGAGGGAAACCCTCAAATTTTATGGGCACACTTATATCGATTTCAGTATTTTTTATAGTAACTTGTGCATTTGCTCTCGGAAAGTACCATTTGGTGAACTGGAACTGATTATGAAGACCACAGATGGCCATCGGAAATCTCAATTATATCGAACGATTCGATTACTTTAATATGGTTTATGCTCGTCAAAATGCATAATGGTGATGGTGACTTCACCATGAGCTCCAGTTCTCTTGGTTCTTACTAGGAGAACTCCTCAACAATTAACGTCCCTGCATCGGGAAAAGCAATACTTTGTAAAAACGTGATGGGCAGTTGACATTGGGTTATTGTAACTTAGATAAATTACAAACTGACCCACTAAAAAGTGAAAAATAAAAACTTTTTTACAAAAAACAAAACCGACTTCTCAAAAAAACACTACAAAGTGAAAAATAACTTTAATTTCGGAAGTCGGGGGCAAAAACCTAAAATACAGATCCAAAGACACCGACTTCCGAAATTAAAGTTATTTTTCACTTTGTAGTGTTTTTTTGAGAAGTCGGTTTTGTTTTTGTAAAAAAGTTTTTATTACTATTGTGGTACGGAATCCTAAAAAGGACATCCGTTCTATCGCTTTAAAATTATCGCAATAATTATCGGATTAACCGTAAGTGTAGCCATGGCCTTACACGAATTAGTTCCGAGTGCTTCCTGTACTTCATTACAAAATAATTCACATATTTAGTATTGAAACAATTCAGTACCTATAGGAGTCGCATTTAAAAAATGTTGTTTATAAATTCTGTAATTAATTACAGACCAAATTAATGAACTGGGGTCAATGACATAAGATAGCCGAGCAACAACCGTTAACACTTAGTACCTACTAGTGAACATTATAAATATACCTACATACCGGATGACTTTTATTACCGTCTCGAAAAAAATTGGGTATATTAGGTGAACGGAGTAGAAGCCTATGGCATACTTTTTTTTTTTTTTAAATTAAAAATTCTAATCATATGCAGGCTGCATATGATTTGAATTTCGATATTTTTAAACGATTTATTTTTTTTTTTTTCAAAATTTCTGTTTTTATGGTACAAAAATGAAAAGTTTACATCGAATTTGTAGTATTTATTGGTACTTTGATATTTTTTTCTGTCTAGCTATTAAAAAAAAAAACAACTAGGTATGCCATAGGTTTCTACTCTGTTCACATAATACGCCCAATTTTTTTCGAGACGGTAAAAAAAGTCATCCGGTATATAGCTTTTTAACATTATAGTTTATTTATCAAATCTTTCCTATATATGTGTTTTTAAATAAGGTACAATACCTACCTTTCCTCTACTTACTATTAATTACCCCTCTGACTACAGTAGTACTACAGTGAGCGCGCAAGTACTATTCACCGGTTGAGATATGTGAGCGGTGAGACGGGGGAGATAGACAAAGCCCAAGCTAACTCAGTCTGCCAATCTTGACAATCCCGCCCTCCCCCGTCCCACCGCTCACATAACTCAGGCGGTGACTAGCAGTTGCGCGCACACTATATTAAAGTAGTTAAATAACTAAAGCTAGATACTTTTTTCAATAATTATCATGACTACTACACGACTACTTTACGACACGGTGACACTTCTGACTTACCGCAATTAAGACAATGTCGTAAGGAAATCTTTACCTGCTCTAAAATCAACAGAACACCAGCCTTTTCTTCTGCCCATCAGAAGAGGTTTTTCCCCTGTAGAGACTACAGTACGCCAATAACAGGCTGTTTATGCGTACACGCACTGTGTTAACGGAACGCATCTACCTTACTCCCCAAGGCATATTATTACCGTGACAGTTACGGGTAGGGTTGCCAATCCTAATATATAATATAGTAGGTATCCTACTATATTAGAGGCCTAAATACTATATTTCTGATAAAAAAATATAGTAGGCGAAACTACTATATTTTAGATGAAAAATCGAATCACATTTTAAAATAAAATAAGTGTAAAACGAAACGCAGCCGTTACCTACCTGTTTTTGAAGGAAACTTATCAAGTTTCGTTCCAGCAACTTCAGCTTTTACTGAACGCATATTTTCATTGATGAATACAAAATGGCGAGATGAGCGCTATAGGGCCAGTAAAAGCTGAATTAATGGTATGTAGTAACATTAACTTAGTGTGTAATATTTATGACTTTATGAGACAGAAAAAAAAAACCTGATAATATAGGTACTTACAAAGTCGCAAAAAAACATGCATTTAAAAAGTTTAATATTTTTGAAACATGCCTACTGTATTTTTTTTATTTTTTCGCCATCTTTTACAGGCAGTGCCTTCGAAAATACTATATTAGATATTATAAAAAAAGTTGGCAACCCTAGTTACGGGACTCCATACTAATATTAATGTCACTTCCAATTCCGCTTAGGTATCCGTCAACAAAAAGATCAATTAACTCCAATAATAACAATGAGTTTACTAAGTAGAACACTAATTAATTAATTACATAATTGACTTTAATTATCTGAGTAATGGTCGTCCCTTCGTTTTACCGGTACTAAAATAAGATGGTGAATGTGCCAAGCGAGTGTTTGTAAACAAGTCGCACGCGCATGTTAAGATTCTTTTAAACGTATGTGAAAACAAATGTGTTGACCTACCTTCTCGAAAGGAGTAGTAGAGGATTGGAGATTCTTAGTGCATGCAAGTAACCATCCAGGTAATAAATAAAAGTCCTAAAAACAACGAGTGAGTGATGAAGTGGCAGGAAGAAAAGAAGAGAAAAGTAATAACTGTACCGACCTCAAAGTACTAATATAGGACTAGGGTAAGAAGAAGAAAAACAAGCTACTATGCATGCCAAATAAGAACAGTACTGTCAACTGTCAAGACGCCATTTTGTTCTGCAATAGCAATACTCGCGAACTTCATTACCAATGCGTACTAATTTGACAGTTTGTGAAGTTGAAGCAAGCGCGATCCTATTCTTACTTGGCACGCATAGTACCTATGTAATGGAGGTTTTCCAGCAATACTGGGCTTTGTAAAATATTTGTAGATTACTCTGACCGTTCATTCACAACAGAAAATTATACCTTCGATCTTATAGCTTCACCAATTTTAACTGACGAAAAAAAAGGAGAAGGTTCTGAAGTCGACACGTTTTTTTTTTTTAATGTATTTTAGTAAGTACGCATAACTATTCGATTCTTGTTTTATTCGGGATACCTTGAAATTGGTCCCATGTAAAATTGATTAACTTCGCTTGCGTAGTTTTTGAGTTAGCTTCAATAATACGTATTTTTTCCCACTTTTTATGTGGATGATGTTCTAATTTCTTTTGCAGGTAGTGGTATTCGAATTTGTGTGGGGTAGTACACACGTACACGTGAAAAGTAAAAAAACAATTTTAAAAAATAATAAAAAAAACAACAGACCTACAAAAAAAAACACTATAAAGTGAAAAATAACTTTAATTTCGGAAATCGGTGACATAAAACGGAAATACAAAACCAAAGACACCGACTTCCGAAATTAAAGTTATTTTTCACTTTGTAGTGCTTTTTTTTTGGAAGTTAGTTTTTTTTTTTTTTTGTAAAAAGTTTTAAAGGTTGCACGTTTTCGTCATTCAATTACGTATAAAATTAATCGCGAAATCATCAGTCTAGGATCTTTTTGTGAACCATTTCGCTGAATACATTTTCGTACTCACGCGTCATTACAAAATTTCAATTGGAACTAGTGAAATCTCCTGTCGAGACTTCGTTAGTACTAGAATTTGCGTCAGCGTTTATTTTCAGCGTAAGTTATTCGGTTAGAAAAAACTGACCTCAACTAATACTAAAAATATTATTTTTCATGACGTGCAAAAATTGTTGTAAAAGGTGTTTGTTGAAACCAATTTACAGAAATAAATATCAATTATCAGACCTTCGGTTTCATACGTGTGTGGTTAAAAAAATAAATGTATCATGAACTCAGGAACGCCTCTGAATGACCTATATTCCGTAGTTAACATACACGGCACGGTTTCATCAAAAAACAAAAGGACATCAAACAAAGTTTCGATATTGGATTTGGACCCAGGGACCCAATTCCGGGCTCGAGCTAGATACCACGACCATGGAGATAAATCTCTGTTTCAAATCTCCGCATCAATGTCCGGTTCAAATCTCGATACTATCAAAAAACCGTATTCTGGTAGACCATGGAGAAAGATTTACAACGGAGAAAATAATCTCGTCTAAAAGACGTTCCATTTTTATCGATTCACTTTGATTATAATCGATTATGCTACGTTTTTTTTTTTTTAGTAATAATAACGTATGTTTAATTTATTAAATCCAAGCAAACACATTATAAAAGATAATTTTAGTATATTGTGTTTCTATAACTGTGTTTTTTTTTTATAATTACCTACTTAGGTAGGTACTGAAAATAGTAATTGCAAAGTAGCGTGATCCGAAACGCATTTCGCATGATTTATGTAGTATTATATAGTGCTCTGTGATTTGTGTCCTTTTTCTGACGTACGTAGGTTTTAATTTTCAAACTAAATAAAACTATTTTTAATCGCGATAAAGGTGTGGAATAAAATTAGTTGTCTTGAACTAAAATTCACACCAACATAACAGCTTGACTTCAAGTGCAAAAACAGTACTGTATTTTTTATTTTTTTGCTTATATCTCGAAAACGGTGTGTCTAGGGAATGCAATCTCGTCTCGCCGAGATCCCGATCTCGCGAGATCCCGGCCATATTTTACGAGATTGTATCTCGTCAAATTTCGTACGAGATCTCGCGAGATAACGAGATCGACAAATGCAGCGTGACGCCGTGACTTCTACTTTAAACTTCTTTTATTTGATTAATACGATCTCACAACATTTATTTAAGAACTTGTGAAGTTAAGTTTTTGTTTTGTTGTATTTATTTACCATAAGTAATGTTCCTATTACTCTTAATTATTGAAACTATACTTTAGTTTCAATAATTAAGAGTAATAGGAACAATAATTTACAGAAGACTAAATATAGATAATTATTGTTTTGTTACCAATATTGTAAGAATTTGAACTGATTAGCTACAGTAGGTATAATAATTATAGACAAAAACAAATGTTATTAGAGTTAGAGACAAAATAATAAGTACTCTGTTGATTTTTAAAATAAAACTTACATTATTTTTATAACTAAGCAACGCAGTTTCTATTTAATTACATATCATGTCAATTACTAGTTCTTAAAACAAGCATTTGCATATGTTTTAATTGCGATTCTCCCAATCTCGCGAGATCTCGTAATTTGCGAGATCTCGCGAGACTGGGTTTTGAGTCTCGAGATTGCATTCCCTAGGTGTGTCCTATCGCAAAAATAATGAAAATTTGGCCCCAAAATCAAAATCAAAATCAAAAGTCCTTTATTCAAATTAGGCTGAGAATCAGCACTTTTTGAACGTCAAAATTACAGTAAGACAGTCCCCACAAAACGCCCGCCCTTCACCACTTCCTAGTGCTTTAGCTGGGAAGAAGAAGTAGCGGAACAAACTCCCCAGCAGCACAGCTGTCTGTTCAGTTAGAAACCCCCCCCTTTATGAAGCCCATAAACCCCAAAGCCTCTACATTTAGGTACCAAAATAAAAAAAAAACGAATATAAACCTACGAATGTAAATTTTGACAGATGTTCCAACGGAGATTTCATATCTCCATACCTTAGGACCAGCCGTGATATCTCGCTGGTTTGCGATCGAAATATTTATGAGTGGAGATCGTTAGAATAGCATTTTTTCGTTTTCGACGGAGATAAGCAGTTTCTCGACTGATATTTCGACCATGGAGATAATTTCCATGCCACCGGAATTGGCCTCCAGGAGCTAGTCCATTAAAATGTTCACGAAATATCTTTCCCTGTCGATTCTCTGTGGTGAAGTTCTATGTTAGTTTACTGGTCTTGATTGTTGGGAAGAAACTAATACGCCATCAAGATAAGGATACAATTATTGTAATTTCGCCATTTTCGCCATATTGTTTGTGTTGTTTCAGCTGCTGTCTAACTAGTTAATTGCAGTCGATCGTTAGCTAATTAGGGTTCCGTACCAAAATGTAAAAAGGTATCCTTATGGTGCAACTCTGTCTGTCTGTCTGTCACAGCTGCATATCTCAAGAACTACTAATGCTATCAACTTTAAATTTGAAACAGTTTTAGATGACGTTTGCCCAACTATTTAGCAAATAAGAAAGAAATAAAACAATGTATATTTTTTTGCAACAGGGACTGAAAGGGGGGTCTTAAAAATTCGAAGTAGGGCTACTAGGGCATGTGGGATATCATATGAAAGAACGCTGTTTGCAAATTCTCAAACATTTTTTTTGTTTTTTTTTTAGGCCGCACAATTTTCGACTTTTGATGAAAAATGTAAAAAAAATACCGTTCCCCACCCTTATCTCCGAAGTTTCCATAGAGAAAAATCTGAAATTATTCTTTGTGATAGAAGTTTATGTAAAGATTACAGGAAAAATAAAACGTCTCTAAATAGCACACTTTTTCAGAAATCGAAACGGAACCCTCGGTGCTCGAGTCCGACTCGCTCTTGACCGGTTTTTTTTGTGTTGAATTTGTTTAGTCATTCATCATAGTGGATCTAGCACTTCCTAAGTCAAGGTCAGTTCTGTTTATTTTAGTTATTTTCCTACGGCCAGACAGACATTAATACTTGACGCTGATTAATTCGGAAACCTGCGGCTTATATTCGTAAATCTAGATATAGTACGCATGCGCCAGGGTAGCCCGCGAAATTCAAAATTTCTTACGTTTTTTGCAATTTGTAGGTCAGTGTGAGCTTGTATGTTGATTAAAATATGATTCGCGGCCGTAGCTAATATAGCTTTACAGAATTATAATCATTAGAATCAGCAATACAACTCCATAAGTTAGCATTTACCTCAAACCTCATGATTTGAGGTACTTAAATGCTAACTTATGGAGTTGTATTGCTGATTCTAATGATTATAATTCTGTAAAGCTATATTAGTCAATCATAATTTAATCAACATTATATAATCATATTTTAATCAACATACAAGCTCACACTGACCTACAAATTGCAAAAAACGTAAGAAATTTTGAATTTCGCGGGCTACCCTGGCGCATCAACCTTAAGCATTACAGCTCCACCATTCAACAAACTTGGAAGATATTATGATCATATAATAATGATGTATCACTGTATGTTTGATGTTATTACCTGACACTAATATCATCATTCGCACGGACATCGTTAGCTGCCAGCAAAGCATGAAAGACATTATTATGAGCTTATGGGTCTGTAGAAAGCTTAGAGTCAATTGCATCCTTGAGTAACCTCGGAGATGAGTGGGAGCTTATTCTTGGTAAAGGGCAGCATCTGCTTTCAAGAGGGTAAAAGTAGATGATTTTTGGAGAACAAATATAGACAATTCTGACAATTCTGGCTGTAAGATTGGTTTTTATCTGTATAAGTAAAATTGTTAAAGAACTGTGGATTTTGTAATAAATAAATAAACATAGATGATCGCGATGTCATAGATGATTGGAAATTGGAAATACTCCTGAGAACCCTGTTTTTCAAGTACATCTTACCAAACTTATTCTTCTTCTTTCTACGGTTCCATATCCATACTAATATTATAAATTCGAAAGTAACTCTGTCTGTCTGTCCGTCTGTCTGTCTGTCTGTCTGTCTGTCTGTCTGTCTGTCTGTCTGTCTGTCTGTCTGTTACCTTTTCACGCCTAAACCACTGAACGGATTTCGATAAAATTTGGCAAGGCTATAGATGGTATCCTGGGGACGGACATAGGCTACTTTTTTTTTTCAAAAATAATCCTACAGGGGGTGATATAGGGGATGAAAGTTTGTATGGGAAACTCAGTATTTCTTAAGTTAGGGATGTGAAAATTAAAATGTATGCTTTTGATAGGAAATAAAGAAATATGCGATTCAGCGTTTTTGAAAAATCATCCCCTAAGGGGGTAAAATAGGGGTTGATTTTAAAATTTACAAAACTGCATGGATTTCGACAAAATTTGGCAAGGCTTTATATAGCATCCTGGGAAAGGACATAGGATACTATTTTTTTCAAAAATAATACTACAGGGGGTGATATAGGAGATGAAAGTTTGTAAGGGAAACCCAGTATTTCTTAAGTTAGGGATAACAAATTTATGCTATTGGTAGGAAATTAAGAAATATGCAGTTCAGCATTTTTGAAAAATCATCCCCTAAGGGGGTTAAATAGGGGTTGATTTTAAAATTTACGAAACTGCACGGATTTCGTTAAAATTTGGCAAGGCTTTATATAGCATCCTGGGGAAGGTGACAGGCTACTTTTGGTCTTAAAAAATAATCTACACGGGGTGATATAGGGGATGAAAGTTTGTATGGGAAACTCAGTACCTATTTCTTAAGTTAGGGATATGAAAATTAAAATGTATGCTTTTGATAGGAAATAAAGAAATATGCGGTTCAGCGTTTTTGAAAAATCATCCCCTAAGGGGGTAAAATAGGGGTTGATTTTAAAATTTACAAAACTGCATGGATTTCGACAAAATTTAGCAAGGCTTTATATAGCATCCTGGGAAAGGACAAAGGATACTATTTTTTTCAAAAATAATACTACAGGGGGTGATATAGGGGATGAAAGTTTGTAAGGGAAACCCAGTATTTCTTAAGTTACGGATAACAAATTTATGCTATTGGTAAGAAGTTAAGAAATATGCGGGTCAGCGTTTTTTAAAAATCATCCCCTAAGTGGGTTAAATAGGGGTTGATTTTAAAATTTACGAAACTGCACGGATTTCGTTAAAATTTGGCAAGGCTTTATATAGCATCCTGGGGAAGGTGACAGGCTACTTTTGGTCTTAAAAAATAATCTACAGGGGGTGATATAGGGGATGAAAGTTTGTATGGGAAACTCAGTACCTATTTCTTAAGTTAGGGATATGAAAATTAAAATGTATGCTTTTGATAGGAAATAAAGAAATATGCGGTTCAGCGTTTTTGAAAAATCATCCCCTAAGGGGGTAAAATAGGGGTTGATTTTAAAATTTACAAAACTGCATGGATTTCGACAAAATTTAGCAAGGCTTTATATAGCATCCTGGGAAAGGACAAAGGATACTATTTTTTTCAAAAATAATACTACAGGGGGTGATATAGGGGATGAAAGTTTGTAAGGGAAACCCAGTATTTCTTAAGTTACGGATAACAAATTTATGCTATTGGTAAGAAGTTAAGAAATATGCGGGTCAGCGTTTTTTAAAAATCATCCCCTAAGTGGGTAAAATAGGGGTTGATTTTAAAATTTACAAAACTGCATGGATTTCGATAAAATTTGGCAAGGTTATAGATAGCATCCTAGGAAAGGATATGGGCTACTTTTTGTCTTAAAACATAATCCTACAAGGGGTGATAAAAGGGATGAAAGTTTGTATGGGAAACCCAGCATTTCTTAAGTTAGGGATATGCTCTATGTTTTCCACATGAACGTTCCCATGGGATATTTTCCGACATCCACGCGTGCGAAGCCGCGGGCAAAAGCTAGTCCTTACATGATTGCGATGTCATAGATCATTGCAAATAGCAAGGTTGGAAATACTCCTGAGAACCCTCGTTTTCAAGTACATTTTACCAAACTTATTCTTATTCTTGCTACGGTTCCGTATTCTTACGTGATTGCGATGCCATAGATGATTGCAAATAGCGAGGTTGGAAATACTTCTGAGGACCCTCGTTTTCAAATACATCTTACCAAACTTATTCTTCTTCTTTCTACGGTTCCTTAGCCTTAGGTGATTGCGATGTCATAGATGATTGCAAATAGCAAGGTTGGAAATACTCCTGAGAACCCTCGTTTTCAAGTACATCTTACCAAACTTATTCTTCTTCTTTCTACGGTTCTATATCCTTAGGTGATTGCGATGCCATAGATTATTGCAAATAGCGAGGTTGGAAATACTCCTGAGAACCATCGTTTTCAAGTACATCTTACCAAACTTATTCTTCTTCTTTCTACGGTTCTATATCCTTAGGTGATTGCGATGCCATAGATTATTGCAAATAGCAAGGTTGGAAATACTCCTGAGAACCCTCGTTTTCAAGTACATCTTACCAAACTTATTCTTCTTCTTTCTACGGTTCTATATCCTTAGGTGATTGCGATGCCATAGATTATTGCAAATAGCGAGGTTGGAAATACTCCTGAGAACCATCGTTTTCAAGTACATCTTACCAAACTTATTCTTCTTCTTTCTACGGTTCTATATCCTTAGGTGATTGCGATGCCATAGATGATTGCAAATAGCAAGGTTGGAAATACTCCTGAGGACCCTCGTTTTCAAGTACATACATCTTACCAAACTTATTCTTCTTCTTCCTACGGTTCCGTATCCTGTCTACTGACGATGCATATACCAATTCCGCGTGTTTGCAGAGATAAAGGATGTTACTCCGCTTCCAAGAGCTAAAATAAAAAAAAAACCGGTCAAGAGCGAGTCAGACTCGCGCACCGAGGGTTCCGTTCCGATTTCTGAAAAAGTGTGCTATTTAGAGACATCGTTTTATTTTTCCTGTAATCTTTACATAAACTTCTATCACATAGAATAATTTGAGATTTTTCTCTTTGCAAACTTCGGAGATAAGGGGGGGAACGGTATTTTTTTTTTACATTTTTTAACAAAAGTCGAAAACTATGCGGCCTAAAAAAAATGAAAAAATGTTTAAGAATGTGCAAACAGCGCTCTTTCATATGATACCCCACACGCCCTAGTAGCCCCACTTTGAATTTTTAAGGACCCCTTTCAGTCCCCGTTACAAAAAAAAATATAAATATTTTTATTTCTTTCTTATTTGCAAAATAGTTGGGTAAATGTCATCTAAAACTGTTCTAAATTTCAAGTTGATAGCATTAGTAGTTCTTGAGATATCCAGCTGTGACAGACAGACAGACTGAGTCACACCATAAGGGTTCCTTTTTTACCATTTTGGTACGGAACCCTAAAAACGAGCGAGCCTTACAGTAGTGGCATATGATGTGTAGCATCTGACATCTCATCTTGGTAATAAGCAACAACTCCAGCACCGCGCGCGCTCATTGGTCAAATCAAATAGCACGCGCTTCACCGGCTTCCTGTTACACACTTCCGTCCCTTTTCACGAAATCACTCCCACAGATTGCAGGAAAGCTAGAGGAAAGATGTTACACATCATAAATACTCATCTTTGTTGTATCATAGAACCTTTAAAATACAGGGTGTAAGGTACAGCCCTCCGCAAACTAACAGGGTGCATTCAGCTCCTCATTTTGAATCATATTCCATCGGAAATTTTCTCAGGAAAATTTTCATTTTTTCAATTTTTTTTTCACTTACATTTTCATTATTTCAATGTAAAATTGCATTGTGTGTTCGCAGCACTTCATTTATGTAAAAAAAACTGCAAAAAAAAACAGCAAAAAAAAAACAGCAATGGATGTTTAAATACTCTAACCAACGACGCGTGAAATCAGCTGTTCACTTTCTGTCTAGCTACAGAGTTCATCGAACTCACCGCATACCTATTACCTACACCTCCCAACCAGTAATAGACGCTCCGATTTGTGCACAAAAACACAAACAAATCAGGTTTATTGAATTCCTATAATGTTCCTGAAAAAATTACATGTACCGGTCATCTTAGTATGACATACTGAATTCACCCTATCAGTTTGCGGAGGGCTGTCCCTTACACCCTGTATTAACGATCTTATGTTCTACCTCGCTAATTATTTATTGCAAGGTACCGTAACCTGAGTTGCAACCAAATCAATAGTTCCAATTACATCAATCGATCACGATCACGACTGACTCTGTATTTCTCTTGTGACGTTGTGACCTAATTTATATCAGTTCATGGAAATCTAGGTGCTCATAATATGGAGCTTTTTGAGCGCAGACTTTTCCTAGAATAGACTAGTTGACAGATTTTAGGAAACTGATTAAAAAAATAAATGTTCCTTGTGGTCTATTTTCTTTAAAACATGAATATTTCATAAAAATATTAACATTAATAGTAAGTACTAATTTTTCATGCCGGGTTACCTGAATGTGTGTCGAATCAATAATATTAATGTAAGTACGGGTATACGGGTAGAGGTTCTCGTGGCTAAGTAATAACAGTCGCACGGGTCGATCAATCAGGTTAAGCTACGCTTGTCGGGTTGGTCCGTGGATGGGTGACCATCTTCACATACCGAGACCCCTCCGTGCCTCGAAAAAGCACGTTAAGCCGTTGGTCCCGGAAGTCATTCATGGATCTTTGACAGTCGTTACGGGTCGTCAGAAGCCCGAAAGTCTGACAACCAGTCTTACCAAGGGGTATCATATTACCCAGTCACTGGGTTGTGGAGGTTAGATAGGCAGTCGCTCCATGTAAAATACTGGTATTCAGCTGCATCCGGTTAGACTGGAAGCTGACTCCAACATAGTTGGGGAAAGGCTAGGCAGATTGATTGACTACGGGTATACCTATTACATCTCGCTTTTTAATATACGCTACCTTTGCTGACATGCTTTTAGCTCCATATACATATAAAGGTTTTCAATATGTTTGATAGTTTGAAACTCGGGAGGTACCTATATTTATTTTAGTAATCTGTATCATCAAATATTAGTACATCTTACTACAACGCGAATCTTCAAACAGTTGCCACAGAATAGAGTTCCAAATTGATTGACATAAGACTGTATGCACCTAGATAAATGTAACTTCACTATCATTAGAAATTGTACCTAATAAAAAAAGTTATTAAAAAAATTAAAAAACCTGACTGCGGTAAAAGACTTAAATTAAAAAAACACTAAAAAGCTAAAAACAAGCCCATTTTAAGTTAAATAAAAGTTGGAAGCAGGCGGGACCCATTTGAGTTTGAAAATATAAAAATGGAATGGGTCCAAGTTTTATTTAATTTAAAATGAGCTTGTTTTTAGTTTTTTTATCGCAGTTGGGTTTTTTAATTTTTTTAATAACTTTTTTTATTTCCATCTTTTCAGTTTACAAAGGTGAAAGATTTCGCAGACGTTTTTATTGTAAGTGTTTTTTACGATTTGTCACTTCGAGGTACTTTTAAGTATATAAGTTGTGTATATTTTTGTAATCACCTTTTAAAACCCTTCATTTTGATACCCCACTCGACAGGTTTTGAGAAAAAAAAAATTTAAGACATAATTTGGCGGAAAAAATCCGCCATTTTGTTTTTTTTTTATTTTGATATACCCAGTGTCACTCTCACAGTAAATACGAATCTAACGACACCTCTCAAGCTAAAATCCATCGAGCCGTTCAGGCTGCAGAGCGTGCCAAACAATTATACATACATACATACTCTCGAAAAACATAACCCTCCTTCTGGCGCAGTCGGGTAAAAAGTGAGGTAGTAAAGTTTAAATTGCCGTCATGGAGAGTCCGCACAAATTCTTAACTCAATTATTCATAGCTAGGCTTCCGCTCCGGCAGTTCCCGTGGCTCATAGTAATAGTAATATCGTTTAGCCGCTATTGGCGCGTTGAAATCAATACAAGAAAGTACACGTGTTCTGAGCAAATAGGTTTTATTAGTAGTGCTGTTTGTTTGTGGGAATGATCGGCAAACAACGTGCGACGGCGTCACGAGTGTCAGACAAGGGTTATGGTAGAATGAAATGTTTGAGATGTTGATTTATTATCTCACCTGTCTATATTCCTACGTATACATATTATAAAATGAAGTCTTTTTCGTGTCTGTATGTGTGACCGTGTTTTTAGGGTTCCGTACCAAAATGGTAAAAAAGGAACCCTTATGGTGTGACTCAGTCTGTCTGTCTGTCTGTCTGTCTGTCTGTCACAGCTGGATATCTCCAGAACTACTAATGCTATCAACTTGAAATTTGGAACAGTTTTAGATGACGTTTACCCAACTATTTTTCAAATAAGAAAGAAATAAAAATATTTATATATTTTTTGCAACAGGGTCTGAGGGCATGTGGGGTATCATATGAAAGAGCGCTGTTTGCACATTCTCAAACATTTTTTTTCTTTTTTTAGCCCGCATAGTTTTCGACTTTTGATGAAAAATGTGATTTTTTTCCGGAAATTTAATGTAAAATACATTAATATTTCACTTAAAACACACAGAAACCACACATACAAAACACACACAGTACACAAAACACACACACACACACACAGAAAACTAGACACACACAGAAAACACACAGCACACAAAACTAAATTTTTGACATTTCGCCACTTTTGAGTTTCGATGCGGTTTTCAGAGAATTTCTTGAGGAAGATTTTACTAAAATAAAATATATCAACCGGTTGACTTTCTTAGACACTTCTTGTGTCAGCCTTATCTTCTGCCATAATGCTTCTGTCAACTCTTGACAAATGATAAAGGATGTGTCTTATAGTTATTAGTTAAAAGATATTGCTCAAGCACTCCACTACCAGTCTTTTCTTATCTTCGAATTCTGGAAGTCCAGGGTCGTCCAGGTGTTTCCAAACCTGGGGCCCTACTCCCTAAGTCCGTCCGTCTTTCCGTCCGTCCGTTCATCCGTCCGTCTGACATTACGATCCATCAAAACAAGTGTAAAAGTTAAATTTTTCGGACAGGCAAAAGCACACCGGGAGTAGGGACAACTGGAAAATCCTGTTGTCATTCATACTTCGTTCGGGCCTCGAACCAATCATCCATCCGTAGGTGATACGGAGTAAGAAACGCCCGTAACGAAGGCCGAAACTACGGGCTTCGTGCTTAGGGAGTAGGCCCCCTGGACTGTAAAGGGCTAAGTCTGCGAACATTTTGCACTATGTATTGTGCAAAATTGTTTAAACCAACTAGACTTTCTTCCATAAAGTTTGGTGTTTAGCGTTATCATACAGGAAGTATGGGCCGGGCCGCATAGCTCGCTGATTGTTGACCCCTCACAGTTGCTTATTGTTTTAGTATTTTGTTAGTTGATAAGCGCACGCGCAAGCCCGAGATATTACTCAATTTTTCCGCGTGGCAACTGTTAGACGGTTTTGTTCGATGGTTTTAGTTTACTTGCTAATTGTTGTGTTCATTAATTTAATTTGAGTGTACATAAGTAATTAACTAATTAAAAATAATGTTGGCATAATAACGATAGTTTTAAGTCTGTTTAAGGCTTGTCCTCCCTAAAATACGGCGAAAATAAGTAACTTTATTTCCATTTTTAGGGTCCCGTACCTCAAAAGGAAAAAACGGAACCCATAAAGGATCACTCGTGTGTCTGTCTGTCTGTCTGTCCGTCTGTCACAGCCAATTTGCTCCGAATCTACTGGACCGATTAAGTTGAAATCTGGTACACATATGGATTTCTGTGACCCAAACACGTACGGCTAAAGTAAATAAATGAATTTTGAATATGGGGGTCACTTTTAGGGGGAAAATAAGAAAATTAATAAAAAAAGTTTTACAAACTGTACCGTGTGACTTATCAAATGAAAGGTCTTATTATGAGGGTCTCAAATATATTTTTTTTTTATAATTTTTAAATAAATTGTTTTAAAGTTATATACGAAAATAGACGAAAATTGACCATTCCCCCCCTTATCTCCGAAACTACTAATCTTAAAATTTTGAAAAAAATACAGAAAATAGTTCTATACCTGTAGATTACAGGAAAACTTATAAGAAGTTTGTGGTCTTAAAATAACATGGTAAATCTGTCAATATTGTGAGTACAAATCTACATTCACTGTTGGAATGTATGGGAGAACATGTTTTTCAACTATAATGTTTGTTCTTGGAATAATTTCATCCCAACTACGGAACCCTTCATTGTGCGTAGTCCGACACGCACTTGTCCAGTTTTTACAGTAACTATAGCACCTTTTTGATAGAAAAAAATACACAATAATCTAGAATAGGTACATAAGAAGTGATTTCATGTGTCCTGAAATCTATTTTAGTTTGTAGAACTAAAGAAAAAAAAGGCTAAACCCAGGTCTATTTCTGTCTATTTTTTCGAGTTTTTACCATGTATTACTCCTACAGTTTTCATTAAAAGTGTTCATTTTATACAGTTCTTTACAAAATAATAAGGAATGATTCCATGTGATTACTTTTTCTCTAGGGATTAGACTATAATCCCTAGATTTTTTGTGAATCAATCGATAATTACTTCATATTTTGCAAGCGTTGTGTCATCGCGCTTCTCTTTCTTTTCTGTGCAGTCCGACAGTGACTGCGCATTTTACGGCGGACAACCCTTAATAATTTTAGTTTAAGATACATTCTCCAATTTATAATTGCCTGATCTAATTCGGAATACTTAGTAGCTTTATTATTTTTATTTTCTTAGCACTAGTATTATTTATTATTTAAATTACATCATGATAGCAACTAAGTCCGTGTCATCGTGTCGGAAACTAACACTAACAGTAGGTATGTAAAAAAAAATATATAAGTAAGTATGTATAAGAGCCATGTGTTTTCTAAAACTTAGAAACAATAAGCCAGCGCACTTGTCAAAGAGTTTAGCGTTTACATTTATTTCAAAACAGCATGGCCTTCTCTATGCAAACTTTGCCGGCAACCAAACAAGATGGCCGGCAACCTCGACCTTGGCAAGCATTTTGACAAGCCTGACCTTGGATTATGACAACATGTGAAAAAAGTTTACAGAATACAAATACCGACCGACACAGTTATTTGTGCGTGCGGCGAAGTAGGGAAATTGGATGTACCTACCTACTGCATTTGACAGATTTTTGACACTTTCCCTTTGCAAGTGGCGCCATCGCCACCGTAAGACAGTGATTTGTCGCACATGTAAAATGTTATAATTAATAATAATCTCTTTCTCTCTATTACATAAGGAAAAATATTTAACACCGTCTCACTTGTCATTGAATACTTAACCAAACTTGTTATTGTTTTTTGCCTCAATCAACTTTTAAAATAAATGTCGAATCTGGTTTTATTTTGTTTTTTGTTAACCATGCAGCCAGTTAAACACATTTATTTATGCTGGCATTCAAGAAAATGTTGGTTTAGCCTCTTTTTTTGTAAAATTATGATTTTAATTAAAATAGCCTCGCGAATTAATAAATAATCCAATTGATAAATAATTCGATCAAAATTCACAGTTACTCTAACAATAAGTAGATGCAGATAAAAAATCGTGTTGTGAATGTCAAACACCCCCTCTCCCCTTTACCTCTGATAGAGATGTTATAATAGTTGCTAATGTACTTAAGGATGATGCGCAGTGGTAGCCCGCGAAATTCAATTTTTTTTTTTTTTTTTTGCAATTTGCAGGTCCGTGTCAGGTTGTATCTTGATCAAAGTATGATACGCAGCAATAAAACTTACGTATTTATATAATTTTAACCATAAAAATCATCAATACATCTCTCTAAGTTAGATTTCGTGCAGATTCCTCAAACGAACGAAATCTAACGAATCTGCACGAAATCTAACTAACGTAAGTTTTCAAGATACAACCTGACACGGACCTGCAAATTGCAAAAAACCCAAAAAAAAATTGAATTTCGCGGGCTACACAGCGCAATCACCTTAATGGCGTCTCATTAATTCGCGATACGGTCAGCTTGAACCAAGTTGCCTGGTCGACTGGCCAGCCAAACACCAGCCAACCGTTCGCTATTACGGTGAAGTTGTAACTGCAGTCTTGTGTCTAAAGGGGGGGTAACCTTGCCTTAGAAACAATTTTGATAGAAGCATCGAACCTGTTTAATGCGCGCAAGGTGTTTCTAATTGCTTTGTTAAACGCGATGTATCCTGTTCATATTTACTTGCATAATTAGTGCAATTAGTGCATTTGTTGCTATAATTTCAAATTTTCTGGCAAGGAAATTATGCTTTTGCATTTTTCAGCTGTAAATGTTCTTCGAGTGATTAATTGAGTGATTAAAAGTTGGCACAAAGTAAGAATTACTTTTTGCGTTTACTTTAAGTAATTAAATGTTAAACTGAACCTGAAAATTTTGGAGATAAGTAGGTACCAACTTGGTTGTTGCAATTTTTCAGAGCTTATTTTACAGATGGAGAAAATTGTGCAATCTAACATTTTTAAAGTGCTTTTAAAATAATCCAAATGCCTTACTAAACCAAATACACAAAACAACTACAAAATGAAAATGACGTAACCTAAATTCTTGCGATTCCACTCACTTTAAAAAGTCGAAAGCTTCGCTTTGCGCATGCGACCTGCGGTCGGTGCGCACGAGTTTTCACTTTCACGGGCCGTTGCCCCTTCGGCCAGCCTCGGCATACTTCGGCTCATTGGGTCAAGGTTGGACGGACGGGATTTTGATGTGATGTAGGGGCATGACCTTCGGATTTGGGACATGATGAGAATATTTTATTAGAATCTTAAAGTTTTTTTGCGACTTTTTTATGCCAACAAAAGTAATTGCCATTTTTATAGGGTAGGTATACGGGACAGTTAAAAATTGTCGTTAAAATTATCTTGAGGGGGAAGCGCTCAGGTAGCCTGCAAAATTCAAGTTTTCTTACGTTTTTTGCAATTTGCAGATCAGTGTTGTTGATTAAAATATGATTCGTGGCCGTAGCTAATATGGCTTTACAGAATTATAATCATTAGAATCAGCAATACAACTCCATAAGTTAGAATTGTCCTCAAACCTCATGATTTCATGAAATCGCTAGACCTACCTTAGCGCATCCTCCATAAAATTCCTATAAGTACTTCACAGTTTCACAATAAGTTTGTGAAACTGTGAAGTACTTATAGGAATTTTAGGTAGGTAAGTGTTTACCCCCTTATTCATAAAAAAAATTTAAACGTTCTACAAACAAATTTTAGTTATAATAGTGTTTTGTCTTCTTCTTTCAAATTCAAATCATAATTCGAAAGAAATTGACAAAACACTATTTTAACTAAATTAGGTTTGAAGAGCGTTTTAGTTTTTTATGAATAAGGGGTTAGGTACTTACTTACTATTGTTTACCTAGATGTCTGTCGTCAGTTCAACAGAATAGATTAAAACAATTCACTCTTATGTTAGGTTTAAACAATATCCTGGCTAATTCGCTCAGCACGGAAAAAGAATATCGTTAAGCATAATTACCACCACATACCTCGTTAGCAGGGTTGTCTGTCATACTAATGTCAGGTTTAAATACAAAGAGCTAGGTGGGCATTGTTTTGTTTTTACGTCCTTTTTTGGGTTCCGTACCAAATTAGTAAAAAGGAACCCTTATGGTGCGATTCTGTCTTTCTGTCACAGCTGGATATCTCAACAACTACTAATGCTATCAACTTGAAATTTGGAACAGTTTTAGATGACGTTTGCCCAACGATTTTGCAAATAAGAAAGAAATAATTTTTTTTTTTTTTTTTGCAACGGATTGAAAGGGTCTTAAAATTTCGAATTGGGGCTACTAGGGCATGTGGAGTACCATATGAAAAGCGCTGTTTACACATTCTCAAACAATTTTTTCCTTTTTTTTAGGCCTCATAGTTAACTTTTGATGAAAAATGTAAAAAAGTACCGTCCCCCACCCCCCTTATCTCCGAAGTTTGCATAGAGAAAAATCTGAAATTATTCTATGTAATAGATGTAAAGATTACAGGAAAATTAAAACGACGTCTCTAAATACCACACTTTTTCAGAAATCGGAACGGAACTCTCGGTGCGCGTGTCCGACTCGCTCTTGATAACAGCCGCATGGATCAATCAGAATAAATTGCTCTTGCCGCGGTTGGTCCGTGGATGGGTGACCATCTTTACATACCAAGATCTCTCCGTGCCTCGCTGTTGGTCCCGGTTGTCATTCATGCATGTTAGACAGTCGTTTCGGGTCGTCAGAAGCCTGAAAGTCCGACAACCAGTCTTACCAGTAACTGGGTTGTGGAGGTCAGAGAGTCAGTCGCTCCATGTAAAATACTGGTATTCAGCTGCATCCGGTTAGACTGGAAGCCGACCCCAACATAGTTGGGAAAAGGCTAGGCAGGTGAGATGATGACCTACTACCTACTCATGTATGATTCAAGAGGTTTTTAGGTTCTGGACCTAAGAACCTCTTGAATCATACATGATTGATAGATAGATGGATTGATTGATAGCTTGATACGTCTAATCTATGAACTTGAAAGTTGAATGTCACAAATCCGCTATTCTTTATTTTGTTTTACATGGGCTAGTGGGATTCTTTGGGTTCATTCGGATAATCGAGCCTTGTTAAACCACGCTGGGGTCGGTGCATTCCATTCATTCATTCTTTTTAGCACAGCCAAATTCAGATGTGGCGAAAAGATTTAGCGATTTGGTGTACTATACATATTGATTAATATTCTCCTTTTAATTTAATTTAAAATTAAAGCATTTTAGCATAGTAGTCTGTATCAGGCATGATGGGGTTGGCGTATCCTTTGGGATAAAAACCCCAATTAAGTCAATAAAGATTACAAAAAAAAAAAAAACATTTACAAAGAAGCCAGCCATCAGTATTTTTATTGTTATGATAAAAAATAGGCCAGAAGCCTTATTCTTACTTGGTGACTTTACCTTCTGGAAAACTATCCATCCTTGCCTTCTACTACTATGAACCCAAATGGCTATCCAAAGCATTTGCTTCAGGTGTTTATTCGTTCTGACAACCCTACTAGGTACCTACCTCGTTATCGTTTTCAAACTGTTCGTGTTGAATCATTGATGTTTTAACCTAATTTTGGTACCTTCGATACTCACAAACACGACCATCAATAAGGTACTTGTGAGGAATTTCTACCGATATCAAGATAGGTACGAACATTTACTGTTGCGTGTAACATCACGCCTGTATACCCCGAAGGGTATTGCAGAGGTGTATCTTAATACACCCACATTTCGCTATAAGTCCCATGATGTAATAGAGGGCGAGACTATTGCCATCAACCTGGCACACATCCAGACTCAAGGAACACGGGTGGGTTTTGAGGGTGGGAAATCATCAAATGACTTCTCCCGCTCTGGGTGGAGCGGAAGGGCGTGTCAGACTTTTACTGACTAAAACCCACCCGTGTTCCTTCAGTTGCCTATGCCAGGGCCGCGGTATCCTCTTCAAACAACCCGCGACCCCAGCGGCGTCGGCCCTATTGGACCCCGTCACTTGCTGACATCTCTTTGAGGCGAGTGTGGAACACAACGCGCCGTCGACTCGGGCCTTACCGGACGGCGAGCTACCCGCTACTCACCATCCGCAGGCCCGCGCCTACGGTGGCCGGAAATCGCCCCGCGATTCCCGCCGCCCAGGGCGTCAGCCGTCTTTTGTTTTCAAGTCCCACGTAATAGTAAAATGAGGATGAGGGCTCCAGACGCCTATCTGACCACCACAACCCAGTTACTGGGTAACACGATACCCCTTGGTAAGACTGGTTGTCAGACTTTCGGGCTTCTGACGACTGTCAAAGATCCACGAACTTAATTTTCAGTGAGATAAACAAAGTAGCGGCCTACTTTGTCTACATCTACACAGATTTGTCAGCACGTGTATGAAAACGTGCTGGCTGTAAAGACTATGTCCAACGGGGTAAAACACACATAAAATGACAATATTGATCGCAATGGGTTTCAGGGTTTCATTTTGACAGTTCACCTACGTCCATTAAGTTATTTACGTTGCTGAGGAGACGATTTTTTCAAACGGCAATGGATTAAGAATTTATCCTTCAAAACTCTCGGATTGACAATCGACACAATCTGAGAGTTTTGAAGAATAGGTATTATCTAGTTTGAAAAATGGGTGAACTGTCAAAATGAAATCCATTGCGATCAATATTGTCATTTTATGTGTGTTTACCCCGCTGGACATGGTCTTCACCGCCAGCACGTTTTTATACACGTGCTGACAAATCTGTGTAGACACATTGTATGCTTTGTTTATCTCAGTAGATAATATTGATGTGTTTATGTTATACCTACTTACTTCTGATAAAAAAATATGTTATTGAAACTTGTTTATTAATTTATCTTCGCGACCGGATTTGATTTGTACGCGCACCTCTCTCAACATCAACTAAGTTATGACTGGATTTTTAGGGTTCCGTACCAAAATGGTAAAAAAGGAACCCTTATGGTGTGACTCAGTGTGTCTGTCTGTCTGTCTGTCACAGCTGGATAACTCAAGAACTACTAATGCTATCAACTTGAAATTTAGAATAGTTTTAGATGACGTTGACCCCACTATTTTGCAAATAAGAAAGAAATTAAAACATTTATATATTTTTTGCAACAGGGACTGAAAGGGGGTCTTAAAAAATCAAAGTGGGGCTACTAAGGCATGTGGGGTATCATATGAAAGAGCGCTGTTTGCACATTCTCAAACATTTTTTTCTTTTTTTTAGGCCGCATAGTTTTCGACTTCTGATGAAAAATGTAAAAAAAAATACCGTTCCCTTATCTCCGAAGTTTGCAAAGAGAAAAATTTGAAATTATTCTATGTACTTAATAGAAGTTTATGTAAAGATTACAGGAAAAATAAAACGATGCACACTTTTTCGAAATCGGAACGGAACCCTCGGTGCGCGAGTCCGACTCGCTCTTGACCGGTTTTTTTTTTTTGTGATAAAATTATGTTTGAAACTGTGAACTAAAAAATTCGTCGTAATTATTTCGATAATGTTCAAGGTTTGACAGAGGGGTAGATGAATATCTAAATAAATGGAGTACTCTTTGTCTCTGGTCTCTAACGACTTGATAAATCACTAGTGATGGCTTTTATCATTATGATTTTTTTAAATCTACAGATGGCGAATGCGCCAGGGCTCAAACACCTACCCCAATTAGGCGAGCTACCTTAGCGCATACCCATAAAAAACAAAGCTTTAATAGGTACCCTAGATAAGACTACCTACCTAACTACCTACATCAAAAAAATGGCTAAAAAAACTTCTAGCGGCTTTATTATCGTGTACGCTAGCGACGTCGAGTGGGGTCTTCTCAACCTCCATTGTGGCTTTGAGAGACTGCCCCTCAAACCGGATAAAAATCTTTGCAAAAAAATTCACCTAATTGCTATTTGAATTTTCTTGTAGCTCTTCTAGAGTTGTGTTGGTTGTAGATGTTGGTCAAAATCAAATTATTTTATTTCACACTAGCTTTTGCCCGCGACTTCGTCCGCGTTTCCGTCGTTTTTCGTAAAAAAGTACCATATGTCCTTCCTCACGGTTCAGTGGTTTTGATGTAACAGACAGATTAACTTTCGTATTTTAGTTGGGAAATATACTAAGTCAATCCACAATACTGTTGAAAAATATCGCAATAAGGAACCGCAGAATATTATTATTAATAGCTAACCATTAAGGCTGCACACGCGACGGAAGTTTAAAAAAATGGAGCAACTTCTCCCGTTTTCCCAACATTTCCCTTCACTGCTCTGCTCCTATTGATTGTAGCGTGATGAAAAGTATACTATAACCTACCCAGGAGTATGAAGAATAATTGTACCAAGTTTCGTTAAAATCCGTCGAGTAGTTTTTGTTTCTATTAGGAACATACAGACAGACAGACAGACAAAAATTTTACTGATTGCATTTTTGTCATCAGTATCGATCACTAATTACCCCCTGATAGTTATTTTGATAATATATATCATGTACAGAATTGACCTCTCTACAGATTTATTATAAGTATAGATAAACCTACGTGGGCACTTATGAAACGTCAGAAGCTAGTGTAACTGTTCCAATCGGTCGTTTCCTATGGAGAAGAAACTCCATGGTAAACGGTGGTGTTGCTTGTTGTATAACATGGGTGATGATGGTTTTTTGATGATAATTTTCATGGCAGCTTTTCAAGACATGTTTTTTTAATTAGCAAATAACAATGTACGATTGAAATGGTCCGGTACATTTTCCGTTTATCATCAGAATAGCCTGTAGATGTGAATGGTTAGGAAAAAGCATGAAATGCTTATGCATTTTCCTCTACTATAGACAACGAGGCGACTAAAGACTTCTTCAAGGGAATTCTATGTAGGTAGGTACTATAAATATCTTCCTTTATATCCTTCCTTATCCTTCGAAAGCACGTTAAGTCGTTGGTCCCGGCTGTCATTCGTGGATCTTTGACAGTCGTTACGGGTCGTCAGAAGCCCGAAAGTCTGACAACGAGTCTTACCAAGGGGTATCGTATTACCCAGTGACTGGGTTATGGAGGTCAGATAGGCAGTCGCTCCATGTAAAATACTGGTATTCAGCTGCATCCGGTTAGACTGGAAGCCGACCCCAACATAGTTGGGAAAAGGCTGGGCAGATTGATTGATCCTTCCTCGTACTAAAAAAACTGCACTTAAAAGACATTTCTCCGGACCGCGCACAAAGGGTTCCGTAGTTGAAAATAATAATAATAATAAATTTTATTTCAGAAAAAACACATTTACGGTGCACAAAAACAATTTTCCAAGTAAAATTAGAATAAACAGAAATAAGTGTATCGTTGGTGTATGTACTAATGAAAAAAATCATTGTATCACAAACACCAGAAAATAATTTATCAAAATATTTTTTATGCGATAAAATTACAAATTAACGATTTTCGGACTTTTTCCTTTTACTTGTCCTGTGCCTTGCTTCTGCCGAATTTCATGCTTTCTAGGTCAACGGAAAGTACCCGAAGTATAGGATAGGTTTTGATTTACTTGAGGGTGTCAAAATATTATGTCGCATAAATGGCCGTATTTTTTTATTGCGTTGACATAGAAGCTTGATTTTTTATAGAACTCCAAGGGACCATAGACCTACGTATTTGATATTAATTTCAACTTGATACCTCCGCGCGTTTCTGAGAAAAAGGGTCTTGACAGACTGACTGACAGACAGACGGACGGACAACGAAGTGATCCTATAAGGGTTCCGTTTTTTCCTTTTGAGGTACGGAACCCTAAAAACTGCATTTAAAAGACATTTATCAAAAAAAAAAAAAACAAATTCACAACAACATATCAAAGTAACCTACAGCGATCATCGACCCCCGTTATCGTTATCACGTTAGGAAACTGCACTTGGCAAAGAAACCTGATATCGCTGATAACAGTATTGATACAGCACAATTTGTGTATCTGACGCTTACTCTTACTGACAGTCATTCCTACTGTAAGGCACTTTGTACACGGCACGGTTTCATCACGGTACGGCGTAAAAACCGCGCCGCAGAAAAAAAACGTGCGAGCTTGTACGCACGGCTACAAATCAAGCTAGACTTTTCCAGTATAAGCTGATCTCGCATTGTATAGGATTTCCTTACAATGAGAGGTCAGTGTATACTGGAAATGTATAGCTTGATGAGTAGCCGTGTGTACATGACACGGCAAACAACCGGACGTGGCAACTCGGTTAGGTAGCTACGGCTCAGTTGTTTTTTTCTGTGTCAAGTTGCAGACGTTTTTTTGTTTTTTTTTTTTAGGGTGGGTTATCATCAACCCACCCGTGTTCCTTCAGTTGCCTATGCTAGGGCTGCGGTATCTTCTTCAAACTACCCACGACCCCAGCGTCATGATTCCATATACTTAAGAAAAAGATTATCAGAAAACTCGAAAAAGAAAAAAAAACAGTCATTGAGCAGTGGTGGCCAAGTGGTAACGGCCCCGACTTTGCAGGTCGCGGGATCGAACCCCGGCAGGCGCTTTACTTCGTGTAAATTATTTCAACACCACGGCTCTCAAAACGGTGAAGGAAAACATCGTGAGGAAACCGGCATGTCCTAGAACCAAAAATTCGAAGACATGTGACATCTACCAACCTGCATTGCCGCAACTCTCACTGAGCCAGCAGTGGGAACGTTATAGGCTGATCATGTAGTCTACTTAGGCTCTAGAGCATACACTAACTGCACGCTAAACTCTGGAGCCAAATCCATTTATTATTTCTGGTTCTTGTCCAGTGTTGCCAGATGCATTGAACCTTTTATCTGTAGTGGAAACTGCTAAAATCTGTATTAAATCTGTATGCCTTTTTATCATGAAATCTTTATAAAATCTGTGAAAATCAAGGGAAAAGATTAGGTAGGATTAAATAAAAATTGACACAAATTAATAAAATTGTCATAATATGTACTAAAAAGATAATTAAAACAAAAAACAAATTATCAAATCAAAAATTAAACTTCCAACGATGCGATCGAACAAATAATTACTTTATACCTAATTTCCATTAATCAGTCAAACATATTTTTGTTAAGGTGATTGCGCTGTGTACCCCGCGAAATTCATTTTTTTTGGGTTTTTTTCAATTTGCAGAGCTGTGTCAGGTTGTATCTTGATCAAAGTATGACACGCGGCAATAAAACATATGTATTTATATAAATTTAACCATAAAAATCATCAATACATTTCTCTAAGTTAGATTTCGTGCAGATTCGTTACATTTCGTTCGTTTGAAGAATCTGCATGTCATGTCAATCTGCTACATTGATCAAGATACAACCTGAAACGGACCTGCAAATTGCAAAAAACTCAAAAAAAGAATTGAATTTCACGGGCTACCACTGCGCATCAACCTTAACAAAAATGCAAATTACGGCAATTTGTGTAGAATGTGAAAATTCTGTATAAAAATCTGTATCCAATGCTAATCTGTATCGCAAATCGAAAATCTGTATAAATACGGAGAAATCTGTATATATGGCAACACTGTTCTTGTTATTCATCCTTGTGGGCATAGGCCTCTCCTGAATTTCACTACAGCACCTTACCCCCACCCCCCATTCCTCTTCTATTCCCGTTCCAGTCTTTCAAATCCAATCTTCTGACTCATTTCTTTGGATCATTAGTATTCTGTACACCTGTATTATTTGTCACTGTGACCTCTAATCTATACAACTATTATCGCAACATTAACAACCACTTAATTACTATTAGCGTACAGAAATATAAAATCAATGTTGTTATCTTAAACTAATTAGTTTTTCTCGGTATATTGGACTGGTAATGTTCACTGTTCACTGTTGAAGATAGGTCTCCCTGAATATGCATGTATAGTCAAAGTAGTTTATTTGCCCGAAACATGTTAAATAGGATGTTCATACAATGCGATTCAAATAAGAACAGGAACGTCAACGAAACAGCACAATTTATTTATTAGATTAAAAATTCTTCGTTCATGATTCGTAAACAAATGTTATTTAACAAATATCTTGTTTTGCTCACCCTACCCAATTTATTCGATTTGACAGCTGTGACGTCACAACATGGCGCTAAGTCGATCCTATTCTTATTTGAAGCGCATTGTACATTTAAGAATATAGTCTACATCTTGCAGCTGTTCTGTTATACAAATATTAGTTATAAGGTTGCAAACAATTGATTCAATAAGGTTAAAATTAATTGGAATACTTACACATAAAAAAAATCTACATTTAGATAATGTCAAATGTCACCATTAAATTCCTACTATTTGTTTCTTATGTCAAGTTGTTCATATCATTAAAAAAAAACTAAGATATAGCAGTTATACAGGGTGAAATAGAATAGATGCGACAAAATTTAAGGGGGTGTTCTACGCATCAATATGAACAACTTTTACTATGGGACCAAACCTGAAATCGCGAAAAAAAAATCAGCTGTTCAGTACATTTATCTACATCAAACTCGTCGAAATGTACTGAACAGCTGATTTTTTTTTTCGCGATTTCAGGTTTGGTCCCATAGTAAAAGTTCTTCATATTGATGCGTAGAACACCCCCTTAAATTTTGTCGCATGTGTTCAATGTCACCCTGTATACATCAACCATCCGTTTTCAACTCTCACGAAAAGTGACGGTAATCTATTCGTAGAGTCTTGGAAAATTACAACGTATGTACCTACAGTACGTACTTATATGCAGCTTATAGCGTCAGCAAAAGAAAATGTAGGGATGACGAAACTTTTAGTTGTTCGTAAACACACAGGTACATGACGTGCAAAAAGACTAGCATTGTAGTTACTTGCCCAGCATTAAACTACACATAAAATAAACTTATGCCTTTTTCCCATGAGCGTAGGCAGTAACTCAGAACACCACCTGAATGCTACGTCCATACTCTTGCTTCGTCTACAATCATAATTATCTCGCTGCAATTCTATCTATTCAGCATTGAAGTGTCATATAGTTAGTAAAGAACCTCTGCCTCTTGAGTCTTGACTGCTGTCATTAGCAGCTGTGGCTAACTTCTTTTTCAGTCAAAAAATCCCTAAGGTCTCGTTAACGGACACGCGGGGCGTCAGGCGGCGCGGTGCGCGGGGCGGGCTGCAGGGCGTCAAGCCTTTTCTCCGTTTATGGCACGCACGCGGCGGCGCAAGCGGTGGCGCTTGAACGGCCTACGCGGTGGCGCTCGCGATGACTCTTAGCTTAGCTATAATTGATAATACCAGCTACTCATTTATTCCGGTAGACCAATGAGAGAGAGAGACGGAGCTATGTACGAACTATAGCACCGTCACTCTCTCTCACTGGAAACGTTCAACTTCTGCCCTGCTATAAGAGCTCATAGTAAGCCCCCAGTGGTCACCGTATGAAGTTCTCTACCCTTCTGACCGTTCATTGCACCGGTCATTGTTGTGACCATATACACATCTACTGGCTGGCTCGCTAGCTGGTGGTAGGATACGAAGGCGAAAAGAGTAGGGTCGGTCTTCCTCTTTTCGCCTTCCGATTGTCGCCTTTTTTTTTTCATAGAAATACCTTCGACCTAGCCATAGATGTAGTTATTCATTATTAGTTATTCATATCTTGTATCCTGTAACCCATCTCCTTCCCTCCCCCCCCCCCCCCGTATCGCGTATCTTAGAGCCCTTTAAGTATCTACAATGATGAATGTATGAAGTATGTATGTATGTTATGTATGTTTAATTAGGATATACAGCACCTGTGAGCTTGATAGCGGCTACAAAAGCCAAAGTTTAAAGATGAAATATATTAATTGTTTAATTTATTTGTTCCAGATAGTTTAACATGCACGACCAGGAGCAAGACGGTGAGCCGGCGCACCACGCACGTCGGCCCATGAACGCCTTCCTCATCTTCTGCAAACGACACAGGAGCGTCGTGCGCGATAAATATCCTAATCTTGAGAACAGGTATGTTTTGAATATCGTCTTGCAAGCCTTCCATTAGGTGGCAATCAAACAGACCATCTCATGGTGAAGGGTCCAGCGCTACCTGTGGAAATCTGCAATATCAGATGGCGTTGCCATCACTGAAGCTGTGCTAAGACTCGGCTAAAATGTTTCACCTGTCTTTTACCACCGATACCAGTAGGTACTTTGATGTCTTCGTCGGAGGTATTAGCTTTCATATCTTCCTTTAGGCTTCCGCCTCGAATTTTGTGGGACGCGGGGCGGCAGCGGCGGCGGCGCGGGAGCGGCAGGATTTTATGCGTAAAAACAAATGGACCGGACCTCAAAACAGCGGCGCGGCAGCGGGGCGGGGCAATGCAAGAGGCATCGCCGCCGCCGCCGCCCCGCTGCGCTGCCCGCGAAATTCGAGGCAGAACCCTTAGAGTTAGATGATCCAACCAAGCTAAGCTGCTTGGAGATATCCATGATCCACTCAAAGACATGAGCCATTAACAAGAAACAACTCCTTAGATGTTAAGCTTTTTTGAAGATCGAAGCTTAGCGTCTGAAACAAACTTATTTCATGGCAAAATGACTTGAATATGAAGGAAAAAATACATTCCCACATGAACACTCCAAGTATAGTATTCGATAAAACTGATAAGATATAAGAGTTTACACGACTTTATACTCTAACTAATTAACTATTAAAGTAATTTTTACCTTACAGGTCCATAACTAAAATCCTCGGCGAGTGGTGGGCAAACTTGGACAAGGAAGAAAAAGCTTGCTACACAGGTCTTGCTAAACAGGTGGGTTTTTTTTTTGAAAATTCGATATTACAACAAACTTCTTGGTGAAATAGAAAACATTCACTAGTTTACTAATACTTGGTTTTTTGTTACTCAGTACAAAGACGCCTTCTTCAGCGCTAATCCCGACTTCAAGTGGTACAAGCTGCCCGCACCACCACTTCGCACTCTTTCCTCCAGGCCTAGAGAGTCCAACGACAAGCCCATAGAGTCCCCCAACAGTGAACATCACGATGAACTCGAGAAAACAAATAACAACTCCACTAAGGTAGACTTCAACAAAAAATCTAAAGACGAACAATACGAAGCTGAGTCTAAACCACTCTCCATGTTCACCCCCGGCAAGCTCGCCGACGAAGCCCAAATGGGAGGCCTCAGCAGCCTCCTAGCCACTAAGACTGAAACTCAAACTACAAACCCTTATTACTCACCCCCCTGCTTTAAGTTCAACGCGATCTCAACACCAAACGAATACAGATCTCATAACTTAATAGAGAGGGCCAAGGCGAAAGGTCCTCGAAATGAAGAAAGCATACGTGAGCTGCAGAACGCACTCACCGAGACCTCCCGGCTGTTCGAGGAAGACTTTGATGAGGATAAGAAGGGGACATACTACGGTGTACCCAACGACCAGTTCACTAACCAAGATGTGATAGACCAAATAGTTGATAAGAGATATTCTGCTAAAGACGACGAGTACGGCTATCAGCGGAGCTATTCTGACGACGAGAAGAACATGAGGTCTGGTAGATCGTGCAAGGGGAAGAGGTACCAGGAGTTTATGGCTGTTGGGGGGCTCATAGTCAACAAGCGACAGAAGAGAGACTCGGACAAGCCAGACGAAAACTACAGCACGGCCTGTAGCTGGGACCCTGGCAGTCTGCGGGACGAGCCGACGGAGGACGAGCCCAAGTATAACAACCCAGCCAACGACAAACCGGCCGACAGCGACCACAAAACCGAAACAACCGACACGCCTGAACCCGACAATAATGGTAACAAAACATTCAAGGCTGCCGACTTCGACTTAGACGCTAAAATAAGAGCTCTGCCTTCACTTAGTTTAGAAAAATTCCAACAAAAGAAACGCGAAAACAAACGCAAGAAGAAAACCATCAACTTGAAACCGAAAGCGCTGGAGTCCTCACACATAGTCAATTCAGTTCCTAGGTCCATGTTGGACGACAGGCGGGAGATGGTGGAGCACTGGCGGGACACGGTCATCGGCAGCCAGAAGAGGAAGCCGAGGAAGATCAGCATCACGCGCCTCGAGATCAACAGCATGGTGTCGCGCGTCGACTTGCACACGCATAACATAAGTCCGGAGATAATGATAGCCACGGAAGCGCCGCGCACCGCGGGCCACAACATGGAGGTCTGCACGCAGTCGCAGCACAGCGTGGACCTCATGGCGCTCGCCACGCTGGCCGAGGTCGCGTCCAACACGTCCAAGCTGGAGGACTCCTCCATCATACAGAACATGACCGCCAAAGCTAGCGACTCCCACGCTTCCATGGTATAAGATACCAACACGACTAGCCTTAACAAATATTCCAAATATTATTTACTTTGTAATCAGATAATATTTATATATAGATCTAATTTTACATTGTACGCATAAAAATTAATATTATTGTACACTTTTAACGTAGTTTTTATAACGTAGCTATAGAACTATTTATATTGAAAATAGAAAAAAAAAGAAGTATATGTATACCTTATTTTAGTTACGTCGTTTAGGCTGCTAAATACTGCTTTGTTAGGACTAGAAAATGTAAGAGTGATAGATTTATGTCCTCACGAATAACAACAAAGCATAATGAATTTTACTTATAGTAAGAAGAGATACAAATAAATTACAATTATGATATCTTAAGCTGTCATGGGATTTGTCGACGCCATTTCATCACATCATAACGGTAATAAAACGCCAAACAAATAAGTCATTTTAAGATAATTGTATGTAAACCTCATTATGTGTAAAACTAGGTTATTTGAATCGCCTTAATAATTTAGAGATTTAAAAAAAAACTTAAGACACCACATGCATAGACTGCATTGCATTTTTAAGGTGACTTATTTCTCGTTTAATTGCATTCGTGCAATGATTATCATTTATATAATATTATATTTATATTATACATTAGTGGCGGGAGTCACATGTTTTTGTATAAAGCGAATTTATCACAACTAATACATATTATGGCAACTCGAGGAAGGAAATATGTAACATTTTGAATAAGGCTGGAAATATAAATTATATCAGTAGGTAGCTTTGAAATGAAATGTTAAAATGAACTGTGGCCTGACACTCCTATTATTACTTGTGGCCGACTGTCAGAAACATACGATGAAATAATATCGACTCGATAAGTGGCGAATTGTAACTCCAATTGTATTTGGCTGCGTAACATTCGCGTGTACCTACAAGTAAAATCGAATGAGCAAACTGCTGGTTGGCCTCGTGTAGAAACCAAAATAAACCAGTAGTTCTGCAAACAGTAGACCTCGCGAGCACAGACTTTTTTGCAACACTAAAGTTATTTAAAACGGGATATTTAGAGGCCAACTTAAAGTTTTTCGATGGTTCTTTTTTCAAATAAAAAAAGAACCTTCGAAATCTGATCTCCCATGTCGGAGATATCGAGTAGCCCCCTTTTTGCCCGTTTTTGGAGGAAGTACGCCTCCAATCAAAAATCGCCGACGACAAAAAAAAACAGGTTTTACGACTTTATATAGTCTTAAAACCTGTATACCAAGTTTCGTCCAGATCGGTTGTATAATATGACCTGTAGAAGAGTAGCAACAAACTGACAGACGAAAGCAAATTTTGCCAGACTTGAAGCAGAGACACTTCGCTCGCTCGTCAATGAAAATAGGCCTGAGGGGCTAGACAAATGGCATTCGCTTCGGAGCGATTCTATTTCTAGAATGGCTACAGCTTCAAAGTGACATTGACATGATCACGTGACATTTCGATAGCTTATGTCAACCCAATACATTTTTCGGCTCATCGAATGTTACAGTCCGCGAGGTCTAAGCTGAGCTTTGCATTTGTGTGAGTGCACATAGATAGTGTAGGTGTGACGTCCGGCATAGAGCGCGACGCGTCCTTTGCTTGGTTTAAAACCGGTTTAATATGCTGCTTTTTTGACAATCGGCTTTTATTCTTTTAGTACTAGAGGCCATGACCAAAACCATGTCGCATCGTTGTAAAACGTAAAACGATACGACGATTGAAGATTTTGTTTTACGTAAAACGATAAGAGAAAAATTTTGGTCATGGGCTCTCGTACCATTTTGGTGATCACTCACACAAATGCAAAGCTCAGCTTAGGCCGCGCGGACTGTACTTTGTCTAGGCCCTCAGATCTGTTAGCTGGTTTGAACCAAGCTTGAAAGCTAGCCATTTGATAGTGATCTACTTTGAGGCATATCTGAATCATCATCCCACGACTTTTTTTTTGGGTATTGTGACTGACAGTCCACCTCTATGGATCAGGTGTCAGGCCACCATGACAAACTTTATGGTAAACTATTTCCAGCCTAGGATTGGGACCTGTGTTAAAGCTATTGTAGATAACCTTAAGATAGTGCCCGTGCAATCCCTTGTACATATTTATTACAGAACATATATTTAGTAAATGGTCTACTCAATAGCTCAACAAAAGTCCCAATCTAAATAAAAATCAATTTAAAAGATATATTTATCTTTTTAGATGATTTTATACTTACCTGAAGTTTAATAAAGTAACAACTCTATGGGGTATTGGAAAATCTTTTGTAGTAAGGAAACGTGATGTTATTTATAAAGATGTTGGAGCAATTGGCGAAAGAGGTGATGATAGTAATTTTTATAGTTGCCAGATGAGGCCTCAGAATACCGGCCGTATCACGCGAGTCAAACTCGTCAAACTTTTCTTTGTGATAAAATATTTGAATAGGTGTTGTTAGTTTTAACTTAAAAATATATCATCATTGTTTCATAATTATTATTTATCGAAAGTCATGAAAAATGTTTTACTCATAAAAAAATCGATAAAAAAAATATCATTTCGATTAAACGTACACTGATTAGATTAATCTTGTCCCTATTAGGTACCTGAAGTTTATCGAAAAATTCACGAATTTCATGTGAGAAAAAGCAAAAAAAAAAAATAATAAAATGTATAAGATCATTTTGAAACCATTTTTAAGTTATAAAATAAATGTCAATATAAATGTAGTAGATTACATGTTTTCAAGAACAGTGTTTCTCAAATTTTTGTTCTTGTTTATTTTTGTAATGGATTTTAAGGGGTTTCTGTGATTTTATTCTATCTCCTATGTTAAGGTTGCCGGCGTGATGATTTCGTTTGCAGGTCTAGTCTAGATTAGGGTTTATAATGAAAAAAAAGATCAAGTACGAAATTCGAAAAGTGCACTTATATTTTTTAAAGTTACAAACGATGACACAAGCCATAATGTGACATGCTCATCCAAAGACCAAATGTATTTAGAATAGAAAAGCTAGGCTGTAGATATTGTATATGTAATATATAGGTGATATATAAAATATTATGTATAATAAATATCTAAACAACTCGTCAATAGTGTGGCATTCCAATGTCCAAATTATCATGTTACTCTTTATTGTTTCATTTGTTGCATTTTTTTGTTTTCAAACATTTTTTATTTCCACATAGGTTTTAAACTAAATAATTGTTGATTTTTATGTAAAGTTTAATTGATTGTTACGTTTTATTAGAAAGGAGAGCTTTTGACGGTTCCTATACGAGATTTTTAATGATGAGCTTTACAGGGCTTTACTATATCAATGAAAATAAATGAATAAATATCTACATAAAATACAGATTACCTACTTATGAAAAATATATATTTTGCCTTGTCAAGATAGAGCCTTATTTTAAATTGAAAAAAAAATCTAGTATTAAGGCTAATAAATTGAGAGGGGCCAGTATCGGAAAAGGGAATTTAGATGTAATCACACAATTTTAAAACTATATAATTAAACCTTCACAAATATATATTTATGGAAATGGTGAGATTAAAATGGAAATCTCTAAAGTAAAACCTGTAGGACCCGATTTAAATAAATATGGTGCTGGAAGATCTGTATTAAATTATTTTAAGAAAAGCAGTCGCGTGGGACTGCAAGTCAAAGTAGGTATTGTAAAGAATTATTATCGTTATTTTTAAGATAATCGCAATCACTTTGTGCTATATATTTATATATAATATTCTGAACAAACTACATTGTTTTAGCGCAAATTGATTGTTGTTTTTTGTACCGGTACAGGAAATTTTATGTAGTTTGAGAAACACTGGTCTGTTATAATATAAGTTAGGGCATAATATGTCGGTACCCAAAGTGTTTACCTGTTCGGTTCCAAAGTATATTGTTGAATGTTTTGTTACAAACCGCGGTTCAATCTATATCCTTTTATTGTAGTAATAAAGTTTATTCATATTAACAATGCTTTTGTTTTATTGTTCTCTTACCGACTATCGATAAATGCAGGAAATACATAACAATTGACTAGCTGTATAGCTAATTCCAACTGAAATCACTCAATTATAAGTATGGACACAGATTAATACAGATGGGACACTCCGCAAAATCATTTAAATAAAACCGGCCAAGTGCGTGTCGGAACACGCACAATGAAGGGTTCCGTAGCTGAAAATAGTTTATCCCAAAAACAAACTTAACATTGTAATCCCAAAAAAATATTTTCTTACACGTGATAAAATTACAAATTAACAATTTTTTGACTTTTTCCTTTACTTGTGCTGTGAGACCTTGCTATTTGCCAAATTTCATGATTGTAGGTCAACGGAAAGTACCTTATAGGTTTTGATTTACTTGTGAGTATCAAAATATGTCGCATAAATGGCCGTATTTTTTATTGCGTTGACTTAGAAGGTTGATTTTTTTTAAACTCTAAGAGTTTATAGACTTACGTATTTGATATTAATTTCAACTTCATACCTCCACGCGATACTGAGAAAAAGGGCCTTGACAGACTGACATACTTGAAAATATTTTTTTATAAGATAAAATTACAAATTATCAATTTTCGGACTTTTTCCATTACTTGGGCTGTGAGGCCTTGCTTTTTGTCAAATTTGATGATTCTAGGTCAACGGGGTACTCTATAGGTTTTCATTTACTTGCGAGTATTAAAATATGTCGCATAAATGGCCATATTTTTTATTGCGTTGACTTAGAGGCCTGATTTTTTTAGAACTCTAAGGGTCTATAGCCTTACGTATTTGATATTAATTTCAACTTGATACCTCCACGCGATCCTGAGAAAAAGGGTCTTAATAGACTGACATACTTGAACATATTTTTTATATGAAAAAATTACAAATTATGAATTTTCGGACTTTTTCCATTACTTTTGCTGTGAGACCTTGCTTCTTGCCAATTTTCATGATTCTAGGTCAACGGGAAGTAAGTACCCTATAGGTTTTGATTTACTTGCGAGTATCAAAATATGTCGCATAAATGACCGTATCTTTTTATCACGTTGACTTAGAAGCATGAAATTTTTAGAACTCCAAGGGACCATAAACTTACGTATTTAATATTAATTTCAACTTGACATATTCACGCGTTCCTGAGAAAAAGGGTCTTGACAGACGGACAACAAAGTGATCATATAAGGGTTACGTTTTTTCCTTTTGAGGTACGGAACCCTAAAAAAGCGACTCTTGCCACGACACAATAAAGTGCAATTCAGTTCGCAGAACGCTCGAATTACCTACAGTATATTCACATACACATTGCCTCTCTTTCTATCGCGTAACTCTTATAGGTACCTTCGGCGCGCGGCATTCCTACTGAATGAATGGGCCCGCCGCGCCGTGTACCTACTTGTAGCTTCATACCTAAACTGCGGAGTGTCCCATCTGTATTAATATGTGGTATGAATAATAAATCGGGTTGATTAGAACAGCAAAGATTGAATCGTGCATCTTTTATGCTTAATGTGTGTGTCTGACACGGACATGGCCATCACCAGGGATTTTAATTTTAATCACCCAAAAAATTAGTCGGGTCTTAGTTTATGAGATATGAGTTCAATTTTTAAGTATAGTCCAAGAGCTAGATCAGATTCTTCTTCGATCTAGCTCTTGAACTATAGGTACTTAAAAATGAAACTCATTATATCTTCAATACTAAGACCCGAGTAAATCTGTGACTTGGCGAAAAATTGCGACTAATTTAACGTCTAGGGAGAAAGCAGATCTTCGCTAGGTGGCCTAGTTTTTGAGATATAAATGTGGCCAAGCTGGTGAAATGCTCTCTAGATCTGCCACCTATGAACTCTTATAACCACAGAAATCTAAATAATTTAGTTCTGTGCTTATAATTTTTGAACCAGTGACCGACAAATTCTGCTATTTGGTGACTTTCGACTGATTTTTTATGTTATCAAAATTAAATTAACTGATGGAAATATATTATGCATTTTGACGAGCATAAATTACTTAGAGTAATCAAATCGCAACCCGTGAAATACTTAAATGTATAATTGAGTAAGTAGTTCCGATGGCCATCTGTGGTCTTCATCATCAGTTCCACTTCACCAAATGGTGCTTTCCGAGGCCACATGCACGAGTTACCATAAAGAATACCCAAATCGCTATAGGTGTGCCTATAAAATTTGAGGGTTTCCCTCGATTTCCATGGGATCCCTCATCAGATTCTGACTTAGTGACAATGGGACCACCTCGAGAGTATACACTTTCAAACAAAAAAAGAATTTTGCAAAACCGTCTATATACGAGGAAGTTATGCCCCAACATACCTACATAAAAAAAAAATTTAATTGATAACCTCCTCCTTTTTTCAGAAGTCGGTTAAAAATAGTGAGATGGCTATTCCGCCCTAATGATGGTCAGTTTGGCAAGGCCTCCATTCAACAGTCTTGAATCTGATTACTTGCTGGAAGTGGTGGCCGTCTAACAAAGAACAAAGCTTTATCAAGATGGCATAGGGTTTGTGAGCGTTTGGCTTCCTGCGCTATGAGTCTGTTGCTATTGCTGGTTCAACTCCCGCATCGACTCATTATTATTTTAGGGCTATTACTAGCATTAATAGTTTGCAAGCGCACCAATGAGGGAAGAAATCCCAATGCATAAAATTTTTCAATCGAACGCCCCAATTCACCGTTCTAAACAGACATCTCCTCACCCCGTCAAGGATCAACGTGTATTCTGTGATAATGCTGTGAATGTGATACATACGCAAGTAGAGATCGTTCAATATAAAATTGAGCGCCCCACCACTGCTTCTTGCATACACAATCATTTCAAATAAATACCTACTAATTGTGTAGAATTTTTTGTGGAGGGGCGTGCAGTTTTAAATTAAAAGATCTCTACTTTATAATAAAGAGTACGCACGGCTACAGATCAAGCTATTCATTTCCAGTAAAAGCTTGACGGGTCGGAGGTTCAATGAAACGAAACACACCGACTCGTTCTTCATACAGTTTATTGTGTATCACTTATTGCATACATAATTACAATGTAGTTGTACGACTCACAACACGGGAGAAACTTTTAGTCCCGAAACCAAACAATAATTAATTTCATCAAATCATGATCAAACTTAGCGGGAAAACCGGCTGTCAGTTCGTTAGTGACATCTGACATCTCTTTTACAATTCTGTTAGTGTTGCCAACAGAAACCAAATGTGGAGTGTTGCGTTCGCCACACCACCCCCCTACGGAGAGAAAAAGTTCCAGAAAAAAAAAAAAAATATATTGTATATTGCATTGTAAAATAAAATATATAATTATACATTATAATTTATAATAGATGAAACTTAAATATGTTTTTATAGATCCAGAACTTCTCTGAATTTGACCCTGCGTCCAGTCCTAGTGGTAATTATAGGAGTAGGTGGTGGTGCTACTGTTGCAGAGGGTTCTGAAATAGGTATTTTAGTTGGGGCAGTGGAAGATGGAGCTGAAGCTTGTGGCGTAGAGTCTGGGACTGCGTCTGTTTTGGTTCTTGACGTTGGGTCAAGATAGGCGGGCTTGACACGGTCTATGCTCACGGTGAGTTGTTTACCACGCACCTCCAACGTTAGGGTTTTGTCTTGCCTCTGTATGATTTTATACGGGCCCGTGTACGGTTGTTGTAGTGGACGTCTCACCGTGTCATCTCGTAAGAAGACATGACTGGTGGACGCCAGGTCCTTGAACACGAATGTGGCCGGGTTGTTGTGGCGAGCTGCCGGTGTGGGTCGAATGGACTCCATTTTGGTTCGCAGCTGAGTCACAAAGTCCAGCATATCACTGGTGCTTCGTGTTTCCTCTGGCGGTACGATGAGCTCTCCTGGAAGGCGCAGGGGTTCACCATAAACTAATTCGGCAGCAGAACTGTGGAGGTCCTCCTTGAGCGCTGTCCTCATACCCAGCAATACAAGGGGAAGTGCCTTTGACCATGTGCTGTCGTGGCACATTAAAGCGGCCTTTAATTGGCGGTGCATGCGCTCCACCATACCATTGGCGCAGGGATGGTAACTTGTTGTTCGAATCCGCTTGATTGCGCACACGTTCATGAGGCGCTGAAACAAACCGGATTCGAATTGCCGACCCTGGTCGCTGGTCAAAATATTAGGCACACCGAACCTTGATATCCATCCTGTCACCAACGTATCTGCCACTTCCTCTGCTGTTATAGACATCATTGGCCAAGCTTCTGGCCACCGCGTGTACCTATCCACCGCAGTAAGGCAGTACGAAAATCCGTTTGAGTGCGGAAGAGGGCCAATTATGTCGATGTGAATGTGCCGGAAACGTGCTGATGGAATGGGGAAGTTGGCCAGAGGCGAGGAGACGTGGCGTGAAACTTTGCTGCGTTGGCAGTCGACGCAAGAGCGCGCCCAGGCGGCGCATTCCTTGCGGATCAGGGGCCAAACATATCGATCAGCCACCAGGCGGGCGCTTGCACGCGCACTGGGGTGGCTGAGGTTGTGTAATCTCTGGAATGCAGGTCGGCGGAAGGCCTCTGGAAGATAGGGTCTTGGCTTGTCCGTGGAAGTGTCACAGTAAATAGACACATTAGTTCCAGGTATGGTGACTTTTCCAACTTTAGAGACGAGTTAACCTGCATCCGGCGGAGTTCCTCGTCTGTGGCCTGTGCATCAGAAAGCGCAGCGTAGTCCTCTTCAAGGGAGAGTGACTCAATGCGAGACATTGTGTCAGCTACGATGTTCTCCTTTCCTTTAATGTGCACAATATCGGTAGTAAATTGCGAGATGAACGAGAGCTGGTTGAGTTGCACCGGTGGTAGCTTCTCGCGGCGCTGGAGAAATGCGTAAATTAACGGTTTATGATCCGTGTAGATGGTTACGTGGTAAACCTCCAGTACATGCCGAAAATGTTGCACTGCTTCATATACTGCGAGTAACTCACGGTAGTATGCTGGCCAGGTGGTCTGGCGTGCAGTCAATTTCTTACTAAAGAAAGCGAGAGGCTGCCACTGTTCATTTACTAACTGCTGTAAACATGCGCCAGCGTGGCTTGAAGAGGCATCTGTGAATAGTCCCAAAGGAGCGTTAGGGACTGGGTGGGCTAGGAGAGTGGCAGTTACAAGGTGATCTTTACACTTCTCAAAAGCGCACTCGAGGTCTGGTGTCCACGGCACAGGTTTGGCGCCCTTGAGCTGTGTAGAAGCCAGGACATCGATCAGTGGAGCTTGAAGCTCGGCAGCTTTAGGGAGAAAACGGCGATAGAAGTTGATCATCCCTAAGAATCGCCGAAGGCCTTCCACTGTTTTGGGTAGCGGAAAATTTCGCAAAGCTTCTATCCTTTCCGGTGGTGGGCGGGTACCATCCTTAGATATCCGGTAACCAAGGAATGTCACCTCTGCAGCGGCTAGTACACACTTAGAAGGGTTAACGACGACACCATACTCGGATAGCCGCTGGAAAAGGACGCGCAGGTGTTGGGCGTGCTCAGCAGCGTTTTTGGAGTAAACCAGAACGTCATCTACGTAAGGGTAACAGAAATCGAGTCCTCTCACGACCTCGTCCATAAAGCGCTGAAAAGTCTGCCCAGCGTTACGGAGACCGAAAGTCATGAAAGGAAACTCGAATAACCCGAAGGGTGTAGTAATGGCCGTCTTGCAGATATCCGCCTCAAACACTGGAATCTGTTGGTACGCTTTGACCAAATCTATGGTGCTGAAGATCGTGGCACCAGCAAGGTTGTGGGAGAAATCAGCTATGTGTCGGACAGGGTAACGGTCTGGGACCGTCCGGGCGTTCAGCGCTCGGTAGTCCCCACAGGGGCGCCAGCCGTCTTCACCTTTGCGAGCCATATGCAGCGGTGAAGCCCAAGGACTGTCTGAAGGTCGCGCAGTTCCACAACGCATCATTTCCTCAAATTCCTTCTTCGCAGCCAGAAGTTTCTGAGGCGCGAGTCTACGAGGACGACAAGAAACGGGTGGTCCGTCGGAAGTCACGATGTGATGAACCGTTGCATGCTTCATGGTCCTTGGGAGGCCAGGTGGTCGAGTTATATCCGGGAATTCCAAGAGGATTCTGCTGAATGGTGAACTCTCAGCGGCAACTGTCTTCACGCTTGGTTGGTTCACTTGAGCGATGGTAGCAGGTACAGACAATTTGGTGCTGCCATCTATAAGACGCTGGCCGCGGCAGTCGGGCAGGAGGTGGTAGTATGATAAAAAGTCAGCACCAATTATTGGTGTGCTTACATCTGCTATCACGAAGTTCCACCTAAACTCTCGGCGGAGACTTAAATTTAAACGAAGAGCTGTGGTGCCGTAAGTTTTTATTGAGCTACCATTGGCTGCACGCACGTCAAAGTCAGTAGAGTTGTAACGTCCTTTGAGAAACTGACGAGGGAAACAACAGATATCGGAGCCAGTGTCAATCAAAAACCGACGTCTTGATTCCGAGTCCAAGACAAATAAACGGCGGCCAGTTAAGGAGCAATCAGTTTCCGCCACTATTGATTGCTCACGGCGTTTCCCTTTTGATTAGAATCCCAGGTGCAAGGGTTTATACATTTACTTGCTTTTTCCTGGAATCTTTTGTGGTACCAGCATAATTGGTCTTTAGATTGAGACGATGACCGGGATTGCGACTGAGCGCGCCCCATTGATCTTGAGCGTCGAGACTGGGCTGCTGCTTTGTCTCGAGTGAGAGTATCAACTTTCCTCGTCAGCTCCTCAATGCTGCGCATGATGTTGCCAATATCAAATGCGGCAGCGGAGTGAACTGATGCTGAAGGGGCAGGCGAGGTCTCAACTATACTGTCCGCAATTTCCGCAACCTTGTTAAGTGGGAGATCCACTTGAGCCATGAGGATTCTCTGTACCTCAGGTGGGAGGCGGCGCATCCATAATTCCCTAAGGATGCCTTCATCACCCACCAACGTACCAGCCAAGGAGCGTAGATGGCGGAGAAACGCGCTAGGCTTCCGGTCCCCCAGTTGTTCTTCGCTTAAAAGCTGACGGGTGCGCTGGACCTTGGAATCTGATAAGCGCCTGATTAATTCCTTTTTTAGGTACTCATATCTGTCTTCCGTAGGTGGGCTTGCTATAATATCTTCCACTTCTTCGGCTACCCGAGCATCCAAAACGGACAGTATGTGCCCATATTTAGTGGCGTCCTGGGTTATGCCAGCAATTTGAAATTGTGCCTCCGCCTGTGCAAACCAAATGACAGGTTTTTCAACAAAAAAATTTTGCAGCTTGACGGAGACACCTGCAACACTTGTACTTGTAGAAGAATGAGGTTGTGATTCAAAACGAGCGAGCTTTTGCTCCAGCTCTATGACCTTCTGTTGGAGGGAATTGTCTTTGTTTGGCATGGTTGAAACCAATAATTAAATTTAATAAATAAATAAATAAAGGAACCAAGAAAACCAAATTAAATTATTAGAGGTTAATTTGAAACCCAATATTAATAGCAACCCACATTGGACTTCTGCGGCCGTAAACAAAATATAACTGCCATGCAATTATTAGTAATTAATAAGTTAGTATACTTAATGACAAACAATGTTTACACAAGAACACAACAACCAAACAAGTTATGATATATGAACTTATAAGTGAAATCAAGATGTCAATTTAGTATTGTTTCTCAATGCAATCTTGTTTTTATAATAATAAAAATCACAAAACAAACAATTATATTAATTTCTGGTATTGTATAAAGAAATTAAAAAATTAAATTAGGTAAGTAGGTATATAAATTTACTTTACATAATATGTGCAGTAGACTACCCTGACAGTACCTTATCTACTTGTGTTGCATTGCAAGTTGCAATGCTAACACATTACAAATTATGTTTTTCAGTAGGTATGTAAGCACCTAAACTGGTTTTTAAATGGTAACTAATACCTACTCTGTTATTTTTAATATTGATTGTTTAATAAGTATACTGTTTAGAACATTAACTTTACATAAAATAGTTCTTCAATGCATAAATTATTTGTAAACCAACACCAAATATAATTTAATTAGTGACATACATAATTAGTAGCAAGTATTGCTAGATTATGAGAGTAGGTTATTGTAAACAATTTTAAATCTGACCGCAAACAATCAAACCAATGTGTTAACTAAGCTCTAAAAATAGAATTATGAGAAGAGGCGGGCACACTCATGCTAAAACTTGTTAGTAGCTAAATAAGTATGCCTGTTGCTTGGTATATGAAGGTAGTATAACACTCATGCACTTTTTGTAACTTGAATAACTTTGATGGTTATTATAGGTAATGGTAAAAGTCTAAACACCATGCAATACCAGGGATCCCGTTGAAAAAGTTGTGGTAGTTGTCACACAAAACTTGCAGAAAGTTACAATGAATGTTTGCTCACCAGATCCGTGGGCTATGTTACCATTGAAATATGTCCTTGGTCAGTTGTTTCTATTGTGCTGGAACTTAGACAGGGTACTTGCAGCATGTGAACACCAGTCTGCAGGTGAGTCGAACTTGCAGTGTAGCAGGTTGCGTAAACTGAACATGTAGGTAGTCAGGTACACCTTGTCGTGTCGGGTGAGCCCAGCCGTCGTCACAGCGAGCACGATCACTGGTAAATACTCGTCGACTTACGCGGGGGGCTTCGCATTCAGCCCCTGTATATAACGCAGGGTACCGGTACCTACTCAGCAACTGTGTTTTTTTTTTCACAAGATCACGTCGGGGTCACCATTGACGGGTCGGAGGTTCAATGAAACGAAACACACCGACTCGTTCTTCATACAGTTTATTGTGTATCACTTATTGCATACATAATTACAATGTAGTTGTACGACTCACAACACGGGAGAAACTTTTAGTCCCGAAACCAAACAATAATTAATTTCATCAAATCATGATCAAACTTAGCGGGAAAACCGGCTGTCAGTTCGTTAGTGACATCTGACATCTCTTTTACAATTCTGTTAGTGTTGCCAACAGAAACCAAATGTGGAGTGTTGCGTTCGCCACAAGCTGATCTCGCATTGTACAGGATTTCCTTACAATGAGAGGTCAGTGTAAACTGGAAATGTATAGCTTGATGTGTAGCCGTGTGTACAACGGCAACATTTTGGTAGGCCAGGAAAAAACATGTATGGCGCTCCCTCCTGCTACCTCAGTGCTGTATCCCAGGAAGTAGGCACCTGCCCTGCCCCCTTAGAGCATTTAACATGCTCTAAGCCTGCCCCATGATGATAGCTTTCTAGGGGAAAACTTGGGGAAAACCCGCATACCCGCATCAACAGAATACATAGTTTAGAACGAATTGCTACACGATCGTTATCTATCACGCACGTGTAATAAAACGTGTTTCATTGGTTAATATAACTAAAAGTAGTAATTGACTGATCAAAAAACTTATTAAATATTAAATTGAATTTCTAAATAATTTATTAATGAAATGATGCTATTCTATTATTCTTGCTTATTTCGTAAATCTTTTTTGGTTAAATGATTGGGCACGAGAAGCGAAACGCGGCTTGTTGTAATCTACCGGCTCACCGGCTGTCAACCAAACAAACTCATCTGTCAAAAATTGTAAAGATGAAATTGGGTATTCGTTCGTTAGAAAAAACTAAAAATTAACGAATAAATTCAACAACTCGTTATTGTGGTGTGTTAAAAAATAACCCAAACATCATTTTATGCTCACGTGTGTGTGTAGTTACAAATATTGTTGCAAATCTGGATGAAAAAACTATGATCGCTGCGTCTGAGCCTCTGGTATGTTATTGTTTTAAAATATTTTTATTTCAATGGGCAACAGTAACCTGCTTCAACATGTGCTGCAAAGAGGCCTAATTCCTCGAGTTTCAATACTATTTACTGAACCACAATCACCATTCCAATGGCCAGAAATAAATGTGAAGCAACATTGCTTGACCATTGATTCCAGTATAAAATAGTACCTAGTAGTAGTATATACCTTAACTTAAAATCTTCCAAGAGCCTAATGTCAATAAATTGTACCTACTAGCAAAACTTAATTTTTTTCTACCTCTGTCTGTTTATATTTAAACTAAATTGCATGTACTGACTTAATACAATAAGATTAAATATAGCATAGTATGTTTCACATTGTTAGAATTGCTATTTAAAACTTCTTGGCTGTAATAACTGATGACAAATTAAGTTAAAATGGACCAGCATTTCACAATGCATTTACACTGCATTTTCACACAGACAGCATGTCATGAACTGCTGTTTAACTCATTGAGTGCCGAAGTTAACCATCAAATCACAATCAGTGTACTTTGTAGTTGGCATCATAAACAAATAAATAAATATCCTTGGACATTTCACACAACGCCATCTAGTCCCAAGCTAAGCAACATAATGCTTGTGTTATGGTAACGAGATGGCTGATAAACTACTTACAGTCTGATTTTTAATTCCACGGAATTCTGACATTTCAGAAGTGTTGCCAATACTACAACGGTCCTAATAAAAACGGAACGCATTTAAGCGAAATTAAAAAAAAAACCTTTCTTGATTAGAAGGTTTCAATTAGAAAAACTAAAACTTAAAAATTGACTGATAATTTTAAAATGGTAATCAGATTTTTTACTATCACATTATTGAAGTTACGATAGTTAGTAAGGTAATTATTTTTCTTTCAAAGGAATCCCTGTCTAATAATCCATAGGTTACAAACCTTTTTTAGGAATATCTTTTTGTTTGTAAAATCATCGCTTCTTGTTACTACAGACAGACAACGATGATGATATTAGTGATAATGATACCTAAATAAATATTTAAATTAAAAAAAATATGTTCTTTTACGCTTTTTTCCATTTAGCCATATAAAATCAATATTTTAATTAGTGTGCATTGAATGTACAGAACAAACAATATTTACATTGTCATATAGTTTACTTGATCCCATTCTCTTTCATATTTTGTTATTTTATATCCCAAAAAATTGTAGTCATTTTCAACTTATAAAAAGGACAAGAAAGAAAAAAGGTTTAGGATATCTGAAGTGTCAAAAAATAACTGCTGTCAGAATTCCGTCGAATTAAAAATCAGACTGTATATACATTTTTTTTTTTGTAAATACATACATATTATAGATAGAATAGGCAATTTATAGAAGGATAGGTACGTAATATTGTGAATAAGAAGACCTATGTAACAATACGTAGTTGGCCTCTGCCATTATTACCAGCTACATAATATTGCGTAGTAGACATTCAATGGGTTAATGGCTATAAATTGAAATGGGGCTATGCTACTATACTATAAAGGTGTAGGTAGTGAAAAAAAGGTAAACAATCTTGATGTGTCTTTTAACTTTTTTTATTTTAAAAATAAAAACCTAAAATTTAAACTAATTACCTATTATTAAAATTAATTATTATTAAAACCTCAGTTTAAAAATAAAATGCAACTAAAAACCAATGTTAATACAACAATTAAATGATTACTAAATCAATTGAACCATTAGTTTAAGCAGTAGTTTATTTGTTTAGTATGTGTTTGTGTAAAAAGTCACATCAAGATTGTTTACCTTTATTTTACCACCTAAACCTTTCTTATATAGATTTTTTGCAGATCTAAAAAATATTTTTTACTTTCAACAAACCTTGTCCGGTTGTCCCATTGCAATAGCACTTATGAAAAGACAGTAGGTGTAACAATAATTACCTCTTCTCCGTATCCAGGAGTTTGTGCCACATGGCAGAACAGTGCTGGCCAGGCACCCGGGTCAGATCTACAGCAAGCATAACACGTCAGCGTCGGAGAACTCCTTGCTGTATAAGCTCACCAACTTTGCCATCAAAGATGAGAGCTTGCTGGAAGCACGGGAGGCGGAGGAGCAGGAGTGGTGGTGCATACGGGAGGTTTATTATAAGAGTTGTGATGGTTTGTACTTTGGCATAATGTGTAGTACCCAACTGATAAGGCGCGTCGTGAATCTTCGTTCGACAGAAAAGAATGGCCTCGAAGTTTAACGAGAATGCTTAAAACTTACGATCAACCTTAGATCATTATTATAAGGTTCATAATACACTGCAGCTATTAGTTCCGTCTCACTCGCAAGTATGGCGGCTGTCAAGCGGCGCGCGCTAACATGGCGGCAGCCACCGACCAATAGCGGTACAGGAAAAAGTGTTGAGCGTGCCGATTGGTCAATAGCATTTCCCGCGCTTTGAAAATTCATCTTCTGCGAAGGTACATCGATAAGCCATATTAGTTGGGTACTACTGTATGTACTTTTGGAGGTAACTGAATAGTTTTGGGTTCAATTTGGTTACTTATTCAAAGTCAAATTGGTATTTATTTCATTAAAATTAGGCACTGAAAAGGCAATTTTGAACATCAAAATTTACAAGAAAATAGAATTTACTCTAGAGGCCCCTTACAAATGGTAGTTTCGTGTGGAGGAGAATGGGCAAGAAATTCCATAGATAGTCTTTTATAATGTCTTATATTTTGTATAATGAAATAAATAAATAAATAAAAGGTTTATTCACAAGAAATATATAGAAACACATTTAAAATGTACATTACATTCTTGTTAATGATGTATAATTTAGATAGTCTTGAATATGAGGTAGACGTGGGATAAGTGGAATCTGTAATTGTTAATTATTGTACTATGGATAGCTGCAAAGTTTATAGCATTGTTGAATACTGGCTCTGATGCTAATGTTTTAATTATAATTTGCTTATGAAATAAAAGAGGAAATAGAAAAGGCCACTTAAAATAATATTAAATATAATATCTTTATTGATATGTCTATCTATTATTATCAGTCTAAAATTATTAGCGAAAAAAAGTAAAATTATTAGTGAATTAGTAATGTCCGGGCTACATCAACGGGAAACGCTGTCGATAATGGACGTAGGCCGTAGGTGTAGCCGCAACTTATCGCGATAATTTTACAACGGCATTCACATTGCCGATTAACGTGGCGATAACTCGGTGGCGGCGTTCAAGTGTGGCCACTCAATTTATCGCGATAATTATCGGAATCATTATCGCGATGTTTATGGCGATGATGGGCGCTGACGTTGGTGTGGCCCCGACATAACAGATTGTGCCTTTAGGCGATGTTAGTGTTATTATTACTTAATTTACTGAGTAATTGTTGATTTAGGATTTTAGGCTGTCCTCATGCAGCATGGCAGGCGGCATGGGACTCAATAATCTGGCAAACTGTGTATGAATTTTTTTTTTTCTGATTTTTTTTTATTGTTTCTTTTTTTGCAGACTTCGAAGACGAACCGCAACAGCCGAAAGACTCCAAATACGAGTACAACTCCGAATCTTTTCGGGCGCCAAGTCGTCTCAAGAATGACTTCAATATTTCCATCAAGTCAGAACTCACCAGTGGGATGAAGAAGATGGACCCTGAAGGCTTGAACTCAGCCGGCCCCTCTCGCGGAGGTAGCGCGAACAGCTCCAGCAATATGTCTAAGAAGTTTAACTTGACTTCTGGACCAAGCAAGAGTTCAAAGGCTATGATAAATCCAAAAACTGATAGCTCTTATGAGGAAGAGTTGTATGTTAAGGGGTGTACTGCTGTTTGGTCTAAAGGTAAGAAGATTATTCTAATGTGTCTTGATATCGTAATAACTCGTCCAAAAAGACTAAGGGCCGGCGCACATCTGGCGAGGCGCAGGGCAGCGTATTCGTCACTGCAAAACATCGATTAGCTCGAGAGCACGTCTAAGCGGAAAGAGGCGCGCGTCTCAGGTTATTTATTCTCAACTTAATTTTTAGGCACGGAACGTTGATATTTGTTTGGCAGTGACGAATGCACTGCGCTTCGCCTCGCCAAATGTGCGCCGGCCCTAAAACTAGGATTTCTTAACCCATTATTCCCTATAGGAATCTATGCCTTAAAATGATGTATACTAGGAGAAAAATCTTCATCAGTCACTTGTCTCCACGAAATTGATGTCACAAGACACGTCGTGCGCTATCTCGCGACATCTCGCTGTTAATTTGTCCCTAGTGAATACATAACTTTTCTAACTCAGAGCAGAGATAGACATAGATCCTCCTAGTTTTAGCCTAGTTTCACAAGTTTTGTATCTTGCCAGTAACTCAGGTTCAATTTAAAGCACAAAAAAAATGTTATAATATATATATTTTTTTTTTCAGGACTCATCTCAACTCCAGCTACAAAGCTGTCAGATCCCGAACACAGGGAAACCATTGCCTGCTATACCATAGAGAACGCCATAAAACATGCAGCGTTCTGCAACTTCCATGTTGACATCAAAAACACCATGCTCATAGACGCTTTGAATACCCAAATAGGAGATGTAAAGAAAAACATAAAGATTGAAGATACCACTGAACATATACAAACCAAAACCATGCCAGCTATTCTGTTAATAGATAATAAGTGCATGAAAGTTTATGAGAACGAGGGACGGGAATACATAACAAGTATTCCATTCCAAGTGAAAAAAGTCTGGCCAATGAGGTATGGAGTTTTATTAGAAAAGGATGCAACACCAATAAGTCAACACTCTATACTACCAAACTCCTTTTTGAAGTTCAATGATTCACAAAGCAGTACTTTTTCTAAGTCGAAATCTAACTATCAGTCTAACATGAGTTCTAAGATACGTCAAGAATCTGTGTCTGGATTTGATCAGGATGTTTCATTACCTACTTGCTTCTCTCTAACACATCCTTTGGATGAGGTTACTCCTGTTTTGATGAAGTCTCCTTCACAAGGGCTTCAGTACTACAATGATGGCGACATGCAAATTATGTTCGTCAGTTCAAACCCGAGTATAATTCTGTTATATGACTGGAAATTAGGAACTCATTCGCTTTGGAGGATCAGAAAAACTGTCAGAGACGAGTGCTTATCAATGTGTCCAAATATAAACTCAACGACAACAGTTTTCAGTCAATCTTGTGACTACATTGGAAGTCCGATGCAAAGCCAAAGGAATGTTACAAGCTGGGCAACTGGATTAGGCAGTCCATATCAATCTAAGAAGATGCCAACCACTCCTGCAATGTCTCGGTCAAAAATCAACAGTCCGATGGCCAACGTGTTCCACCAACAAGGTTTATCACCTCATTCGTCTATTGGTCAAGCATCCTACAGTTCTATGATGGCTAACAATGGTCCGCAGAACCCCCCAGCATTGCCTTTATACCCTGATATTTGTCTTGACCATATTTGGACGGACACTCAAACAATACGAAGAGATCCTATTGAGTCGGCAAGTGACATGAAGACATTCCTACACACTGATCTAGTTGGTCATAACTACCTTTGTTTTATTGTGAAAGTGGGAGGTGTAAGTAAGTTGCAGATAGTGAGGTTGCAACGTTCCCACTCTCTCGGTCAGACATCTAAAACGAATCTTATGGTTGGATCGGTTTCGACGGTGTTGGCTAAAGATGCTGTGGTGTTGGAACATTTGAATATGATCGCGTTGATCGATGAAGCTGGGAATATTATATTGCAATCTGGGAATTCTGTTGTTGGAAAGGTAAGTTAGTAACTTTTACTTTTTGTTTCAGTAATATTTTTTAATGTTCAAGTAACTCAAACTCTTGAACCTAGAAAGCTGAGATTTAGCAAAGAGGTTCCCGTTGTTATGTAGACATGGAATTATTTATTTATTTATTTATTTATCACAAACACTGCTACCATTACAGGAAATTCCTAATGCGGTAGCGTGGTCCTTAATTAAACTATCTTATATAACTATCTTAAATAACATAACACATACAACATGACTTTTGTGAATTCATTCACAGAACATGAAAACAAATCAACCCTGTCAGCCGCGTCATTCAAGTCGTCAGTCAAGTTTCAGTCAAGGCGCGCGTCAGAGGCGCTTTGCTGAGCAAGTTGGTTCGTGCATGTGGCACTGCTAGTAACCGTGGCTTCCGACGCCGCGACACGTAATTGTCAGGCACACTCAGACAAATCTCCTTCAAAACACCGGAATTATAGAGCTTACCACGTAACAGTTTAAATAAATATGTGGTGATAGCTAAGTCCCTTCTTGTCTCGAGTACCCGACCTTCCATAAGGAAGGATTTGCCGGTAGCACGTTCCCGTGGGATATTTTCCCGACATCCACGCGGGCGAAGCTGCGCGGGAAGTGCTAGTCTTCTACAACGGGCTAGAGCCAAAAACAAATCCTGATAACTATGCCTTCCTTTTCCAGGTCCACGTAGGCGGCGTGCTGGCCCGCCTCATAGACTCGCCGTACACAAAGCGAGCCACCTTCCAGTCCCCATTCCCTCGCCGCAGCAGCCTGTTGCCAAGCAGATGTAATGAAACCTCCAACTTCGATGATTCCGCGTTACATCTCCTGTCGCCAGTGCCGCATACTTCCGCGGCAGCTAGGATTGAGCACAAAGAGAGCTTAGGTGAGACATTATAAAGTGCATTTTTCCTTGCACGTTAGAAGGTAAGCTTGACGATAATAAGTCAAAGAAAATGTGAACGTAATTGCGTAGTTATAGGGTTGATTTTAGCTTGCATAAGGTGACTTCAGAATACAACTAAAAATAAGATTGTTGAAGTAGTTAATAGAGAGACTGCGGCTTCAAATAAATCAGCCAAAAGAGGTCACCTCAGTGTGATTATGTTTCTTAAAATAAAATTCCGCTAAGTTGATTTTCAATTACAAAGGGCTTGTGGCTAATTAATAACAGCCGCACGGGTCGATTGATCAGGTTTAGCTACGGTTGCCGCGGTTGGTCCGTGGATGGGTGACCATCTTTACATACCAAGACCCCTCCGTGTTTCGGAAAGCACGTTAAGCCGTTGATCCCAGCTGTCATTCGTAGATCTTTGACAGTCGTTAGGGGTCGTCAGAAGCCCGAAAGTCTGACCACCGGTCTTACCAAGGGGTATCGTATTACCCAGTAACTGGGTTGTGGAGGTCAGATAGGCAGTCGCTCCATGTAAAATAAAGGTATTCAGCTGCATCCGCTTAGACTAGAAGCCGACCGATTGGGAAAAGTCTAGGCAGATGATGATTCAGGTCCCTTCGAAACCGCATATTTTTTATTCTTCTACAAGCTAAAATGCAACTTATTTTTTTTTTTTTTTTTATTTGTACCGCCAACATGTTTGGCGCCTATTTTACATCTAATCCTCTTCCATACCAGTTCTCGCGTGCATGCCTCTCGTACTTCCATGCTACATACTTTGTCTTTCTCTTATCCATCACCATTTACCATTTATCCTGTGGGTGGGATTTCCACTCAAGAGCTACTTCCTAGTCTTCTACTTTATTTATTTATTTACTTATCTATTTATCTTTAGGGAAAATAAGTTCAACAGGTGCTTCTTTATTATACATATTTTAACTTAGCTTATTTATTATACATTTCACTTATTTTATTTACTCAAATCTACTATTATAATATGTTGACATATCTCATCATAACCTACTGCCTATCCTGATTTACAATTTATTGCGCTAATGTCCTATGTTTACTATAATTATATATACAATATAATACTACTAGACTGTAATTTTTAAAACCCAAAAAAGGTGCCTCAGAACTATGTTTGGGCTTCATGTTACTGAGAGCTGCAAACCATTTTTCAAAAAATATAAAATATTGACCCTTCCATCCATGTACATTTTAGAGACCATTATGTTTGCCAAATCGAACACACACCTTTTCCCCCTATTGTCAGAAAAAGTAATTAGAAATAGACGCGACAATAGCAAACTGTGCATTCCTAGATCCAGGACAGCTCTAATGCGGAAAAGTGTGTTATGTATGGCGCCCATCCTTTATAATACGTTGCCAAAATATTGGAGGGAATTTACAACGGAAATGTTAAGAAGAAAGTTAAAAAGCCTTCTTTTAGAAAAGGCATATTACAGCATTGACGAATTTGTGAACGATACAATAATCTAATTTTGTTTATTGACATATATATTTTTTTTTTTTTTTTTTTTTTTTTTTTTTTTTACTTTGACATTCAATTGACTAATTTTATTATATGGAGTTGATGACACTGTTTTGTAGGACATTTTAATTTTTAAATTGTAATTTAAAGTGTTAATTTTTGAATAATTGATTAATGATTCCGCTATAGATAGATAGATAGATAGAATACTCTTTATTATGCACACCATAAAAATTACAGATATAAATGTTGAAATTTTACATAGGGTGACACAATGGGCGGTCTTACCGCTATTTTGTTTTTGTGAATGTTTCGGACATAGCCTACAAATTTGATCCTAAATAATTATTATTTTCACTAAAATGGATTGCGCTGCATGTTATTGTACTATTGTGGATGAGGAAGAATTTTTGAGATGTTCTTTGAGTGAGTGTAATAAAACATACCATTTATTATGCATGGGTAAAACAAACCTATCACAGGAAACCAATACATGGGTTTGCCCCGAATGCTGTTGTACATTTAAGAGAGGTGGTGATGGTAATAGTCTGACGCCAGTTGATTCCTCTAATCAGTCTAACATTACAACCAGACAAAATATATCAATTAGTATGGTTGAACAACCCAAAGAAAATAGAATTCCGCATGAACTTTCACTTGAAATAAACAGCTTGAAACAGGAAATGCATGATTTAAAAGAACAGCTTACAAATGCAGTATCTTTGCTTGCGAGTTATGAGATAAAATTGGAGAGTCACGTGTCCCTTATAGATTTCCTGAAAGAAAAACTCGAGTTACTCACCAACGACGGATCGAACTCTCTAAGCGTCGCTACTCTCGCTACTGAGCCATCCACACCGACTGACACCACTCCTATTCCGATCCAAATTACAAAAAACAAAGTTAAGTCCAAGCAACGGAAACAGAAGAAGCGTAAACAACAAAAACCGCAATCGACTACCCAGTTATCCGCGTGTTCTCAAATTGAACCTGAGGTCATTGACCCTAGCCAGTCTAACAGGCTTGAACAAACAACCCCAGCTATAACGACCAACGTGGATGTTGTCGGTGAACCCCTAAAGGTGCCTGATTCCCAATGGACGACTGTAACTCGAAAACATCGACAAATGACTTCAATAAGTGGTATTGCTGGACCTACCGTAACTTCACTAAAAGCAGTTGAACCCCGTAAATATTTACATCTTTGGAACATGGAATCGGGTGCTGATGAGATACGCAGCTACCTGCAGCAGCTGTGTCCACCAAGTACAGGTACATGCTCAGTTGAAATGTTAACATCAAAGGGGGACTACAAATCTTATAAGGTAGGAGTACCAGTTGCTAGCTATGAAATGTTTCACTCAGCTGACGTCTGGCCAGTCAACGCAAAGATTAGGCCCTGGGTGAATTATAAAAGATCAGCCGGTTTATTTAAACAAAAGGGAAAACTACCCCAGCCCAGCCCACCAGCCAACAATCAGCCCTTTCGTAGCACATAAACTCTCAAACTTACATTGTTTTTACCAGAACGTGAGAGGTATAAAAACCAAACTATGTATGTGGCGAAACAACTTACTGTTGATGGAACATAATCTCGCTGCGATAACAGAAACATTTCTTGATGAGTCGGTTGAAGATGCGGAACTATCACCAGGAGACTGGAGTATTCTACGTCGTGACCGAGGCACGCCATGTGGGGGTGTTCTACTCGCCGCGCGGTCGCCTGTTGTGTTGCGACGGCGCGGCGCCGCGAATTTGAAACCGACTGTGGTGAAGATTTGTGGGCAAGTTTTACGTGGTGTGGTCGTTCTATTTACGTGTGTGTAGTATACATTAAACCGAGTGCTAAAGACGCGGACTATATGCGTTGGTTTTGCAAAGTTGAAAGTTTTGTATCTAACTTAAAAGGAACTGTTTTACTTTTAGGAGATTTAAATTTGAACAGTGCTTCTTTATCTATTGTCAACTATTATTCTTACTTTCTATCTTTTTGTTGCCTGAATGAGAAGAATGTGGTGAGTAATTCGAATGGAGGTATGCTAGATGTGGTGTTAGTCCAAGAGAACGCTGATACGATTGATACTTCTGTCGCTGCCACGGATGGTATAGTTAAACCTGACAATTATCACCCACCATTAGATATCTATATTAAAACTAAATCTACACATATTTCTGATGTCATTGAACCAAGTAACATTGATACCAGTAAAGACTGGAATTTCAAAAAATGTGACCGAGATAAGCTTTTTGATCTACTTTCGAAACATTCATGGGAGAAGGTTGTACAGGCTGACGATGTATGTTCAGCTACAGAGTACTTTTATGAATCAGTTTATTCCATCTTTGATGCTTGTGTACCAAAGAAAAGTCGATATAAATTTACAAGTAGGCGTTATCCAGTGTGGTTCACCAAAGACATAATTCAAGACACTAGACTTAAGCTCAAGTGGCATACTGTTTGGAAGCGCACTAAATGTACATTAGCTCATAAAAACTTTTCAGATTTGAGAACTAGCCTTAAAACACGGGTAGCACTTGCTTATGCATCACATACCAAAATGATCGAAAATAATTTAAGAGCAAATCCGCGTTATTTCTGGCAACATATTTCCAGTTTACGCTCAAAAGGTGGTTTTGAGCCAAGTGTTACCTATAACGGTGAAAAATTTTCAGGTGTTCAGGCGGCCGATGCCTTTGCTGATTTCTTCGTTAGCGTTTATCTTCCTGATGTTCCGCTACTTGATGCTGATAAGGTTTCCCTCTGTGATACTAATGTTAGCAGTAATTATGTAAATATATTTAAATTCACTCCTCAGGATGTCATGTCAGGAATACGTAAACTCAAACATAGTAGTTCAGTAGGGCCTGACAACATTCCTCCAGAAATTTTGAAAAGTTGTAAAAAACACTTTTGCTTACCTTTCTTTCATATTTTTAATCTATGCTTAAAAACCGGAATATATCCACCACAATGGAAGATTTCAAGGGTCACTCCTATTCCCAAGAGTATGAATAAAACATTAGTAGAAGAATTCCGTCCCATTGCCCTTTTGTCATCACCAGCTAAAGTTTTTGAAAACATACTACACAATTATATTTATTCCCAAGTTGAAAAGTATCTGTGTAATGAACAACATGGCTTCAGAGCAAAAAGATCAGTAAATACAAACCTTCTTACATTAGTAGACTTTATATCAAAACGATTGGACCGTGGAGGGCAGGTCGATGTCTTGTACTTTGACTTCCGGAAAGCGTTTGATAGGGTCAATAATGATATTCTGCTGGCAAAACTATGTGCCATCGGGTTCCCGCCAGGTCTCTTACGGCTCCTCGCTGACTACCTCCGCGATCGTCAGCAGTTTGTCAGACTGGGACTCTATGAATCCCAGCCCTACCATACGCGTTCCGGAGTCAGTCAAGGATCAATCCTGGGACCCCTTCTTTTCTTGATAATGATCAACGACCTTCCTTCAGTTATTCATCACGCCAGAAGTCTATTGTATGCAGATGATTTAAAACTCTTTTCCGAAATTCACTCTGAAGCCGATTGTCTGGCGCTGCAGAGCGATATTGAGGCAATATTGGAGTGGAGTGTTAAGAATAAAATGGAATTTAATTCTTCTAAATGTTTCATCATGAGTTTTACTCGAGTACGAAACCATGTCACCTTTACTTATAAAATTAATGGCAGCGCTATTGCTAGAACAACTGAAATTAAGGATCTGGGTGTCACATTTGACAACAAGCTAACGTTTCATGATCACATGGTATCGGTAGCAAAAGACTCATTTAGGCGATTAGGCTTCATACTGCGCAATGCTAAAGATTTTAGCAACATCAGCGCTATTAAATCTATTTTTAATGTACTTGTTCGCAGCAAACTGGAGTCCAGTGCATGTGTCTGGAACCCGCACGAAAAGAAGTACACTTTACTCTTAGAAAAGGTACAAAAAGCTTATCTTAGGTATTTGTACAAACGTTTGAATGGATATTATCCGTTTATGTATCCTTCGAACTTTCTTTTAGGCTGTTTAGGGTACAATTCTCTCGAGGTCAGAAGAAAAAATGACCAAATTATTAATATGTGTAAGATTCTTCACGGAAAAATAGATGCTCCTGAACTGCACGGCGAACTATTCCATCTTTTTGCTCCAATAAACTATAGCCGGTGCAGGAGGCACAGATTGTTCGCCGTGCCTCGGAGTCGAACCGTCGCTCGAGCCCAGTCTCCTGTACCTCGCACGCTCACTGCGCTCAACGCTCTCTTGGATGCTAAGCCTGACTGTGATGTGTTCGCGGATGAATGGAAGAAGACCTTGTCAGTATGTCTGGAGTATTGTGAGAACAGCGTATGACTGTCGTGTTGTTGTATACTTTTCTTATTGTACTTAAATAATGTGTTTGTGTCTTAACTAATGTAACTGGCCTTGGCCGTTTTATGTTAAAATAAATAAATAAATAAATAAATAAAATGATTAATAATTATTTGATGTATGTACATATGTAATAAATAACTTACCTACTTATATTTGTACGCCGATGAGGCAAAACATGACAGATATATATATATATTTTTTTAACATCTTGCATGCCATGTGTGTATACTCATGTTTTGGACAAATAAAAAATCTTATCTTATCTTATCTTATCTTATAATACGAAACATAGTTGCTTTAACTTGTCCTATTCCTCTCTATCACTCTTTGAGCTATATTGTCACAGTAGGCTATAAATGTAATACTCTTTTTGCCCAGCATTGTTTCCCCCACGTTTTCTCTCTGCAGTCTTATGCCTATTTCTTGCTCGAGATTGTAGCGTTCCTTTGCGTAAACTGGGCAATCCAATACCAAACTTATGTATTTAGACATATTATGACTCAAGTTTGTTTTGTAACAATAAGTTGGACATCTTTTTCGTTTATTCCCAGGTCTACGCGGCCTGCGCGACGCGGCCGGCTCCCGCCTCACGCTGCAGTTTGACGCAGGTCCGATGTACCGCATCTCGTTACCGCCACTCACTTGTTCTACGCTAGTCACTCGGTGTTATACTGCCTTGAGGGCTATATTGCCTAAAGATGTTACTATGCAGGTGAGGTTATTAATTAAGTAGGTACTCAAACTCAAAGCATTTATCTATCTATATATATATAAGGTAAAAGGGATTGACTGATGTACAGCCCAAACCGCTTGGTCTAGACTTCTAGAGATTCTTTGGCACGTCGGTTCCTTATGAGGTCTAGGGGTGCACTAAGAAAGGATTTTTCAAAATTCACGCTCCAAATGGGTGAAACGGGGTCCAAAGTTTGTATGAAAAATCTTATTCCTTGAGTTAATAGACTTGAAACTTCCACGCGGGCGAAGCCGCGGGAAAAAGGTAGTTTCAAATAAACCAATTACAGGCACTTTTGATTTTTCAAGGAGTCGGTCAGTCTGAAAAATGAAGCTAGTTGCGTATTCCAAAGCGCAGTAGGTCCCTATGGAGAAGAACTCCACGAAACTCTTTTAAATCAAAATATTTTTACAAAATATTGGTTACATCGTTCATGTTGAAAATATTCATATGAGAACGATGTAGAAAGACGTGCACGTTAAAAGCGTCCGTAATAAAAAGATAAAAACTAAATTAAAATAAGCCGTGGCAGCTAAGAGACGACCAGTTCCAACTGACGGCGCCCGTTCACGAACATGACGCATGGATGAGCACCAATCAGCTCAACCATTTTGAAGGGAACTTAATGATCCAACGCTCACGCCACCACCAGCGAGACATTTGAGTGAGCATGACATACTCTTACTTTATTTTTTTGATGATGAATGTCGATGACTATAAGAGTAGGGTACCAAAGAAACGATCGATGGACTGTGTGAAAGATGACATGGCTAGAAAGGGGGTGACTACCGAGATGACGAATAATAGAGAAGTATGGACGAAAGGGATATCTTACGCCGACTTCTGTAATTAAGTTTTTCACTTTGTAGTGTTTTTTTGGAAGTAGGTTGTTTTTTTTTTATTTACATAGATAAACAATTTCAATAAATACACATACGATTGTGTAAAAGGTATAAGTATTATTACTTCAACTTCAATTCCTTACAACAGGTAATAATAAAATGGTACGGCGTCCGCAATGCTCCCGGCAGTCAAGACCTAACTCCCGAACAAGAATGGTCGATGTTCTCGAATCTTCTCCTCTCCCTCATTGGCTACGATGTCGAACGATTACACTCGAAACAGAACGATGACGTCATAGAGCATGCAGAGGTCGCGACAAAGAAACAAAGAACATCTAGCGATGGGACTCCAGATGACTGGGATTACCTCCTCAATTCAAAAATGCATAAAGCCATAGGACATTCTTTAACAATGCTGAAACTACCCATACCTAACTCCGATGGATATCGTAAAGGGAAACGAACAAGCTTAGAAGCTGAAAAATCTAACTTATTCAATACAAATTCAGTCTTATTCCCTTATGTTTTACAAGTGTTATATTCTCTTCATTTAGTCTATGAAGAAATTAAATTAAATACTCTTTTGTGGAGTAATTTGAGGCCGCTATCAACATTTTTGTATCAAATATCGAAAGATTTGAAGCTCGATGCGTATGTTAATCATTACTGGCTGGATTTCCCGACGGATTTGATTTTGGAATACGATGACGAGTCTCAGATAAATGAGGGTAGTTTGAAGAAGTTATGTGAGCCTGTCTACTTTAGTCAGGACCCTCCGAATGTATATTCGTATTTGAACTCGATGCTAAAGGATTTGGATGTGGGCTACTACCCGTATTTGGCTGATGTTAATAATATGTCCAGGGATATTATTGAGGTATGTTATTTGGTCTATTTTTCTTTTCTATTATTAAAAGCTTTTTTTTCGTACAGTTTGTTGATGTGCTTACATGCTTATAAATAAATGAGCAATAATTAACATATTATGCTTGAGGTTAAGCTAAATCGCTTCAAAATAAGTAACACAATTGAAATAGTCGTGTTTAGCCGAAGTTCACACGGACGTACAGTACCCGGCGATAAATATTGCACATCGACCTTTGGAAAGAGACAATCGGCTAATTTCGGCTTCGTAGAGCGTTATCTCTGTCGCACGAAATACAAACAGTCCGGTATCTATTAAGAGCTGTTAAAACAATTATGATTTGCTTCTTTTGATAATTCTTTTTATTCTTTGTATAAAATACACCAATTTGTGATGGCTTTAGGTTGGGGTAAAATGAAATAAAAAAAAAGATGTGCAATATTTATCGCCGGGGACTGTAAAAATATCGCGACGGGATTTTATCGCGCACTGGATTTTCAACTCTCGGTGTTGAGAATCCAACTTAACAACAACAGAGTGCATTCTAGCGCATTGAAAAAACAAACTGTTACATTTTCAACTCTCGGAGCTACAGAGCCTTGAAAATCCAGTGCGCAAAACAAAATCGCTGCGATATTTTTAAAGTCCGTGCGAACGTAGACTTAGTCCTTAGAAAAGTATGTTTTGTAATACCTCTTTTGTTACATTACTAAACACTTATGGCGTCTGCGCATAATATGGATACAAACTCGAATTACATATGACTTAAAAACTTGTGCAATCCAGTGGTTTATACCTTCAGGGACTCCCCGAATACGGGGAGTACTGGCGTGATAATAGGGATGATGACTAAAAATTTATTTTTTGTCCGTCATAGAGATTATAAAAAAATATTGGACACGTATTTTTTCTTTTTTTACGTAATCAAAAAATTACGGCGATACATTGAGTTAAAATATGGCATGACGTCACGCGTAGCTAGGTTTTATACGTACAAGTGACGTAGCGAGCCCCCACTCCCCAACTTTAATGCGTGATAGCTCAGTATTTTTTTATTAATATGATATAGCAAAAAATACGTGTCTAATATTTTTTTATTATGTGACTGACGGACTAAATAGAATTTCTTTTTTTTACCCAGTTATCATCCCTATTATGTCGTTCAATTAATTTTCAGATCCTAACAACAGTGGGTTGCGGACGCTCCGCCGGCATACAAACTATTTCAAGTCGCGACACTGTGACCGCTAGCAGTACTCCGCGCGCGAGACGGGACAATAATAATTATTCGTCGCCTTATTGCCAGGCTGTTATCATGGCGGTTGATAAAGGTATAGTCAAGCTAAGTTATAACACAGATTAAAACAGATGGGACACTCCGCAAAATCATTTAAATAAAAAGCGACTCTTGCTACGACACTATAAAGTGCAATTCAGGTCGCACAACGCTTATTACCTACAGTTATATTCACCTACAAGTTGCCTCTCTTTCTCTCGCGTAATTCGGCCTTTCCACGAGCGTAATAAAATCGCGGCGGGATTTTATTGCGCACTGGATTTTCAACTCTCTGCTTAGCGCCGGGAGTTGAAAATGCAACAGTGTGTTTTTCGTCGCGCTGGGATGCACTCTGTTTTTGTTAGGTTGGATTCTCAACGCTCGGCTCAACAACAAGAGTTGAAAATCCAGTGCGCGATAAAATACCGCCGCGGTTTTATTACGCTCGTGGGAACGCCGACTAACTCTTATACCTTCTCGTTAGGGTTGTCTTCTTTTACGACGCGGCGCGTGAGTGAGTATCGAACTAACGTGCTCCCCGGCCGGTGCGCGGCAGCCCACACTGAAGTGACCCAGTGAGATGAGCCCGCCGCGTACTTGTAGCTTCATACCTAAACTGCGGAGTGTCCCATCTGTATTAATCTGTGGCTATACTAAAGTTAACGAGACGAGATAAATTTCATGCTTTGGGGTTAAAAACTTTAACTTAATTGCGTAAGGTTCAATTTCCATTGCAACGTAAAATTATTTTACGACGTTTATCGATACCTTTTTTCATTAAAAAATCAACTTAGATTACTTGAGTAATCTAAGTTGATTTTTTACAGTTTAAGGATGATGCGCAGTGGTAGGCCGCGAAATTCATTTTTTTTTTTTTGGGTTTTTTGCAATTGGCAGGTCCGTGTCAGGTTGTATCTTAATCAAAGTATGATACGCGGCAATAAAACATATGTATTTATATAATTTTAACCATAAAAATCATCAATACATCTCTCTTAGATTTCGTGCAGATTCGTTACATTTCGTTCGTTTGACGAATCTGCACGTGTTAGATTTGATATAATATATAACTATAAGTGTATATAGATATAGATACTACACAAATATCAAACCTTGAATGTCAGGATGGTTATTAATTATCATAAAGAAAACCACAGAAAGACAAGACTAGGTAGGTATTTATTATTTCAATCAATCTTGTCAATCATTATTCATCTTTAACGACAAAGCTATTGTCCGTTCGCAAAACTAGGTCTTCGTGGAGAAGAACGAACAAGAAACTCCACGGAAACAGTATTTAATTATTTTATCAACACATTTCTTATATTTCCATAAATTATAGTTATCTCATAACAGTTCAGAATAATAGCAACATAATAACAATAACTTACGTGACACCTGGTACGTCTATTTCACATCACAACGGCACTAGCACTAGCCACTTGAACATCCATCGAGCAACTGCGTCCAACTTTCATCGAGAACAGACGTGTCACTCTTTGCTCCGCGTTAATAAGTTACGCGGCAATAAAACATATGTAGAGATTGTTATACTAACCTTTGATATAAGAATGTTTATTTTAGCATGTAACAGTATGAACAATTGTTGGTTGGCCAGAAACAAATAAATAAATAAATAAACTGCCTCGATATTTACCCGAGATGTCGCTACGCCCCTAGGGGGCGTGGCATGCGGCTCCGGGGCATAGCCCCCTGTCCGCGGATGCAGCACGTTGGCCCGTAAATACGGGCCCCTCATTAAGTGGGCCTCACACGGCCTAGGATGAAGGGGCGCCTCGCGCCCCTGTGTGTAGATGCTATATTTGTGTCTGTAGGCACGCCACGACGCTGCTAGTCAGCGCCGCTTTCTTCACCGTACCCCGGCGGTCAGCCCCTACCAGGTGGAACCCCCATCTACATGGGTGAAGCCCAGCAGAAGGCGACCAGCGACAGAGGTACGGACTCGACGTTCCTACAGAAGGGTGAGTGGCCTACCTAATGCCACCCACACACCCATGACACGGTCCCCCTAACCCACGCAGGCTCGGCTAGCTCTGAAAGTGTGATGGGCGGGGGCCACTCACCATCACTGCCTCGATAGCCGTGGAAATCGCTACGCCCCGCAAGGGGCGTGGCGTGCGGCTCCAGGGCTAAGCCCCCCGACCGCGGAAGCTTTGCGGTGGTCCGTAAATACGGACCCCTCATTTTGTGGGCCTAACACGGCCTAGGATGATGGGGCGCCTCGCGCCCCTGTGTGTAGATGCTATTTTTGTGTCTGTAGGCACGCCACGACGCTGCTAGTCAGCGCCGCTTTCTTCACCGAACCCCGGCGGTCAGCCCCTACCAGGTGGAACCCCCATCTACATGGGTGAAGCCCAGCAGAAGGCGACCAGCGACAGAGGTACGGACTCGACGTTCCTACAGAAGGGTGAGTGGCCCCCGCCCATCACACTTTCAGAGCTAGCCGAGCCTGCGTGGGTTAGGGGGACCGTGTCATGGGTGTGAGGGTGGCATTGTACTGTGTGCCGCCACCCGGTGTCTATGCAAATACGCGCACGCCCGCGCTGCGTATTCGCGTGTGTACTTTGTGCCTGTATAGAGGTGCATGTCTGGGGTTTGCCACGTGATACGCCTAAATTATCCTAGCACGCACCACGTGACAGCGTATGTATTTGTGGTGAAAGTGTTGCTGTCACAAGTGAGCCGCGTGTAGCCGGGGGCGGCTCACTCGGAAGGTCAGTCCGGTACGGTGATGGGGTCATCGTCCGCAAGCAGGTCGCGGGGCAGGGGCCTAGCGTCCGGGGGGCGCGTATGCCAGGGCGCTATCTGCTTGACATGTGGCCAGGCAGACGCGTCGGCACGCGCGAACATCCCCTTCGCCAGGCGGCCCACAAACTTGTCCAGGCTCTCAATCCCGAGGTCGCGGTGGAGCACGTCGTTCCTCACGAAGCGTGGCGCGCCGACTATTGTCCGCAGCGCAAGGTTCTGCTGCGCGCGGAGCAACTTTCGGCTAGGCTCGCTCGTGAGGGCGAACCATGATGGGGCGGCATAGGTCAAGATTGGGCGCACGTACAACTTGTACACGCCCAACTTGACACGATGCGGGAGGCGGGACGAGAGCACAGGTCTGAGTAGGTTGCGGGCGACCCTACCCTGCGCGGCGACATTGCGGACGTGTGGCCCCATGGTGAGCCGACGATCGATGGTGACACCCAGGTATTTGACCCGGGGCGACCAATCAATGTCGACTCCTTGCAGCCTGAGGGGTGGTGGTAGACGCGCAGCTCCCGTAATTATCGCCTGCGTCTTACCCACGTTCACCGACAGCCGCCACTTGGCCAGCCAGTCGGGAAGGAGGTCGAGGGCGCGCTGCATTTTGACCGCCGCGTAGTTCGCATTCAGCGAAGTGGTGATATACGCGGCGTCGTCAGCATACAGCGCGAGCATCGCTTCTGCTGTAGTGGGGATGTCGTCCGTGTATCGTGAGTAACACGCCGGCGACACGCAGCTACCCTGGGGTACGCCCGCCAACACCGGGCGGGCGCTAGAAAGCGCGCCGTCGACCACCACCCTGAAAGTCCTGTTCGAGAGAAAGTCAGAAACCACCCTAACAACGCGACGGGGCGCGTCTGAGGTGGCCAGCTTGTAGACAAGGCCGTCATGCCATACGCGGTCGAAGGCCTTCTCCATGTCGAGGAGTACTGCGACCGAGTATTCTTTCTTATTTCTGGCAGCTGCGAGTAGGTGCAGTACCCTCGACAGCTGGAGCGTCGTGCTATGCTCCGCCCGAAACCCGAATTGCTCCGGACGCGGCGCGATGTGTGGTTGGAGATGTCGCAGCAGGAGTGCTTCGAACACCTTGGAGATCGTGGACAGCAGAGTTATCGGCCGATAGCTCTCCGGCTTCAGGATGTTTTTGCCCGCCTTGGGCAGCATAATGACGCGCCCCTCCTTCCACGCAGCGGGAAAGACCCCCGTGCGCAGTATCGCCGTGAACAGGCGCGCCAGCGCCGCTACCATACGGTACGGCAGGTGGCGCAGCACTGTGTTGGTGATACCGTCAGCACCAGGGGCCTTACGGGGCTTCGTCTTCAGGATGGCGCGTCTGACTGCGCCAGGCGAGAAAAAGATGGCGTCTTCTTCGGGAGCTATCGGCGGCGCGAAGTAGGCCTCCAGGTGTTTCTCGACTGCTGCGACATGTTCGTTGTCGCTGGTCGGGTTCGGTTGGAACTGACGCTCCAGGTGCTCGGCGAAGACCTCCGCCCGGTCCTCCGCTACGTACTTGAGCGCCCCGTCACTGTTGAGTAGAGGGCGCACCGGAGCTGGGGTATTCGAGAGTGCTCTGCATAGTCTGTAAACAGAAGGCCAGCTATCTGTAGCGGCCTCTATTCGTTCCTCCCAGCCCGCGGCGGTCGAGGCCCTAAGCTCGGCCTTAACCTTCTCCGCGAGACGGTTGAGCTGCCTCCTCATTGTCGGGCATCTAGTTTGTTGCCACTGCTTGCGTAGGCGCCTCTTCACGGCGATCATAGCTTTAAGATGGGTCGGCAGGGGCGGCAGTAGCCCTCTCCCCTGCGGCTGCGTTGTTGTCGCCGCTTCCAAGGCGCTTTGAATGCAAGCAGTGACGTCGTTCGCCGTCTGCTCTACGTCCGCGGAGGAAACAATAGGCCGAGTCGGCGTGGTGGTCTCTAACTTCTCTCGAAACGCTGTCCAATCCGTTATTCGACGTGGCGCTATGGGCTTCAGTCGGGTCGGCATACCCGATAAGACGACGAGTACTGGCTGATGGTCTGACTGTAGCTCGTCGTCTATCACTTGTTGCGTGATCTGGCCTTGTAGCCCTCGGTGGACTACGATGTCCAGCACGTCCGGCATGTAGATGTGGGCGTCCGGATAGTGGGTGGGCGTCTCTGGGCCGGACACCGTATAGCCGAAGGCTTCCGCGTCCGCGAAGAGCCGTCTCCCCTCGGTGTTCATAGTATATGAGTTCCACGCTGGGTGCTTACAATTTAAGTCACCGGCGAGGATGGTCGCCTTCTGCGAGGTACTGATGAGGGCCCGCAACTCTGACTGGTCCAACCGAGCTGCGGGCGGCTTATAGCAGGCATATATGTTTATATCCTCGCCGGCTATGTTTAGCTGCACACCCAGCGCGTAAAATGTGCTGAGTGACGGCAAGAAGAGTTCCTGATGGACGACTCTTCGCCTCACAATCACCGCCAGACCACGATAGCGGGTGTTCTGTGCCGACCTTTCGTCCTTCCTGTAAACGAGGTAACCCGGGAACCTAACCCTATCTTCGGGCCCCAGGAGCGTCTCGCTTATGAGCGCCACGTCTATGTCTTGTTCCCGAAGGAGATGGCGGAGGGGGGCGACCTTGTCCCGTAGGCCGCGGGCATTCCAGTGAATCACCCTTAATGACCTAGCCATGATAGAGCGTCAGTAGGGTGGCCAGGCCATCAAGGATGACCGTTTCTACGTCTTGACCCTGCCTTATAGCCTTAATAAGGTTCATCAACAATTTGATGGCGCAGGTTGTGAATTCTCGCTTTGTTCTTGTTTCTTTGGCGCCGGCAGCGCCACTCGTCTCTCCGGTGAACTTATTAAGTTCCGACTTTTGTCGCTGCGCTATGCCGGCGCTAGTAGTCGGTACATTAATGTTCACAGCCTGCGCCCTGTTTGTGGCAGGGTCGGCCCCCGGGACATCTTCCTGTGTCGCTAGGGGGGGGGGGGAGGGTCGACTTCTTGCCTTTTCCCTTCCCCTTACCCCCGCGTCTCTTATTCTTCCTCCGCCCTGAGGAGGAGGCTTGCTGCCTGTCTGTGGGCCCGTTGGCCGCCGCCATCAGCGACGTACCTTGTAGGGCCTCTTCCGGCTTCTCTTGCGGCCTCACGGTGGCCGCTTGTGGCCGGCGCGAATTGGCCGTGATGGCGGCGGTCCCCGCCCGCTTGTTTCGTATTTCGTTCTGAAACACGGGGCACTTGAGATTGCTCGCGGGATGCGGGCCCCCGCAGTTGACGCAGGTGGCCGGCTCTTCCCGCGGGCGCGGGCAGTCTCTTGCTGCGTGCCCCTCCCCGCATCGCACACAAGCGAGCGGGCGGTGGCAGTGGTGCGAGCTGTGCCTAAATTGTTGGCACCGGTGGCACTGTGCGGGCCCACGTTTGCCCCTCCAGGCCTCAATTTTGACACCACGCATGTACATGAATACCGTGGTGTCATATATGGCCCGGACATCTGGCGTCCTCTTTATGATGGCGTGGAACACGCAGCCGGGTCTTCCTTGCGCCCCTTTTATGTGGCGCACGTACTCCGGCTGGTATCCCATCACCCGGAGCTCCTCCTCGATCTCCTTCGGGTCCGTATCTGCCGGTATTCCCCGTATGGCGATCTTCAGGCTCTTCTCCGCTGGCAGCGAGTAGGCGAACCATGAGATGCCTATCTCCTTCTCCAGGTTGGTCAGGTAACGCTGGACCAGCCTGTATTCTTCCTCCGTCTCGGGACTAAACTTCACACCCGCCCCATATGGACGGGCATTTGGAGGCCGGCCCAGCTTGGCGGCGATGGCCCGGAAGTGGGTGGCCCAATTTGGCAGTTTCTCGACTACCAGCGGAGGGTACTTGGGGACCTTTTGCGGCTGCTTCTTCGTCGCCATCGGGGCGCCGGAGGCGTCGGGGACGGCAGCAGGGGCTGCGGTGGAGGTAGAGGGGGCAGGTGATAAATTAAAAACACTTACCCCAGCGGTCATGGTGACTGGCGTCGGTGATGGAGGTGGTGTGCGGCGCACCGCGTCCGCAAACGTAGGCGACGGCGACGGTGACGCAGGCGGCGTGGCCCGACTCCGCGGCACACTTTCGCGTGGTGCCTGCGGCGTGTCGCGGCAGGACCGCTTTGCTACCTCCACACTGGTGTCCGACGAACTCCTCCGGCGTGACATCTTTTGTCTTTGGGGTTGGGGCTCGAAACGTATTGGCGTCTCCATGCCTTCAGCTCCTCCGGCTCCTCCCACGTTGGGCCGCAGACCGGATCGCGGTGTCGTATCCGGAGACACGTCGTCGCGACCGGACCCGGCCGAACATGCCGATGCTAGCGACATGCTAGATCCCGCGCGTGACGAGCATGCCGACAGCACGGCAGGCGAGTCGTAGGCGGAGGTACGGGGGGGCGCCGGCGAATCGGGCACCCGCGGAAGCACTGCACTTTCACTCACTTTTTTGTCCACTGCACTTTTTCCCGCACTCACCGGTCCCGCCAGCGAGAGGCGGGGAGCGGACGTCGCGGTGCGCGGAGCTGGCGCAGCTTTGGTCGCAGCCCCCGAGGGCGCGGGCGGCGAGGTGAAGCGCGGCGGTGGCGCAGAGCTGTGCGCGGGGGGTGCGCGGAGGCGCACGGATGACGCGGGCGGCGCGGGGTACGCGGGCGGCGCGGCGGCGCGCGCGGCGGGCGCAGGCGTGCGCACCGATGCGGGTACTCGCGCGGGTTGTGGTGCCGCGGCGCGGGCTTGTTGCGCGCGGCTAGGGTTCGCGGCGGCCGGCCCCGGGGCCTGTGTTGGCACGGGGCGGAACGCGGCGGGACGGATAGGGACCGGCTGTTGTCGGCTCGACGACGGCGTCGGCGCAACGCGCGCAGGCGCCGACGACGTCAGCGGGCCGGCAGCTGCAGCGGTGCCCGTTTCCTCTCCTCCTCTTCCTTCTTCCTTCTTCTTCTTCTTCTTCTTGGAGTTGCCGGCCGGCGGCAAACCGGATGACGTACCGCCGATGTCCGGCAGCGACGTCGCCCGGTCTAACGTCGGGCGGGGTTCCGGGGACCCGGCATCGCGGCCAAGCGAGCCGCGGCTGCCGGGTTTCGGCATGTTGTTAGGCGTGGCCTCCGCGACCGCAACAGTGGGCACGCCACGACGCTGCTAGTCAGCGCCGCTTTCTTCACCGTACCCCGGCGGTCAGCCCCTACCAGGTGGAACCCCCATCTACATGGGTGAAGCCCAGCAGAAGGCGACCAGCGACAGAGGTACGGACTCGACGTTCCTACAGAAGGGTGAGTGGCCTACCTAATGCCACCCACACACCCATGACACGGTCCCCCTAACCCACGAAGGCTCGGCTAGCTCTGAAAGTGTGATGGGCGGGGGCCACTCACCACTGCCTCGATAATGTCATTACAATCCTTTTTATATCCTACTACCCCCTCTTTCCATCAAACGTCAACTAACGTCAACTGACAGTATTGTACCAATCGTTTAAAACAACCTATTATATTAAAATAGCAATATAAATTCTAAAATATATTGCTGGTACTATTAAATATTACGTAATTATTTACAGCAATAACATCTACAAGATTTTTACAAGATAAGAGTCGTATATTTTATAAACACAATAACTAGTCAAATTAGATACTTCTATATTGGTCGGAGCTTCATAAATGTGACAAATTTCATTATCCAACAAACAGTTTTATCTAAAGGTGATTTTACAATGATTTTATGATTTTAATCACAACCGAATCAACTTCCGGAATCAAGCTAATCTCAATTTCACTTAATAATTTAAAATGTAGTGCTACAAATTATAAAAATAATCATCAAATATAACACACGCGTATCATATTTTGATCAAGATACAACCTGACACGGACCTGCAAATTGCAAAAAACCCAAAAAAAATAAAAAATTTCGCGGGCTACAGAGCGCAATCACCTTAACGTGCTTTTCGAGGCGCGGAGCTCTAATAATTACCTAAATCACTCAAGAATCTATGTATTAAAAATTATACATATTCTTTCACAGGTATAACGCTCCGTGATATCGACAACCTACCCCCCGCTCTAGGCCTGCTTCTCCTCACGATCTTCAGCCGCTGCAAGAGTTCCCCCCCGGCCGACTGGCCCCCCGCTGCCTACAACCTGGTGATGCGGGAGGACCTGGCGCATCAGGCCGAGGTCGCGCATACTATGAAGACTGCCTCGGATTATATGGAGTGTGAGTGACATTATTTTACAGTTCAATGCAGTAAACACTAGACTATCCTCTGTAATTTTAAATGTCGTTGTTTGTGTTTATGAGTCAACCTGCCATCTTAATATCTATACCTACATACATTCATACAAATAAATAAAATTGAAGTGTCTGTTTCTAATGTGAAAATAACAACTATTTACTAAATGCTTACGAAAGTATATACGGTACTTATAGGAAAAAAACAATTTCTAAAATGTTTGTCTGTCTGTTTGTTCCGGCTAATCTCCGAAACGGCTGGACCGATTTTGACGGGACTTTCACTGGCAGATAGCTGCTGTTATAAGGAGTAACATAGGCTACTTTTATTTTAGAAAAAAAATGTAGGGTTCCGCGCAAAAAAATAAAACCCATGGCATCCGACATCCATACGGGCGAAGCCGCGGGCAGAAGCTAGTAAATAAATAAATGCTGAATATAGGTTCTTTCCTAGCAAATTACAGGTCTATTTGCAGCACAGTAATTATCTTTAGATATTATGTTGAGTCAACCGTCCACACTCAAATTACAATAACGACATCTCTTCAACTGATTTATTAATACTTACCACATGTATATGTACAGACAACAGCACATCAGGTTATACCAAACTGTCAAATTTCTCCAAATGATTTTAAACCTTAAAATGTTGGCGGTTAAGTTCAAAATCGAATGAGACAATTTGACATTTTGTAGTAACTTGACCTGCTGCTGTGTCTACAAGGATTGCAATAAAGATGAATTGATAGATTGACATGAAGGCGCTGTCAATGTCAAATTGTTACCACAGACTAACAGATGGCTGTAGAAGACGAGTTCATAGTGACGATGAGTCAATATTTTTACTATTAATCTGCGCATAATCACATTGTGCTAGGTTCATACAGTAGAGAATACTCTGTGAATATAATCTGTGGAACAGATTAATACAGATGGGAAAATCAATTAAATACAAAACGACTCAGACCGCACAACGCTTATTACCAACAGTTATATTCACCTACAAGTTGCCTCTCTTTCTATCGCGTAACTCTTATACCTTCTGACTCGTTAGGGTTGTCTTCTTTTACGACGCGGCGCGTGAGTGAGTATCGAACTAACGTGCTCCCCGGCCGGTGCGCGGCAGCCCACACTGAAGTGACCCAGTGAGATGAGCCCGCCGCGTACTTGTAGCTTCATACCTAAACTGCGGAGTGTCCCATCTGTATTAATCTGTGACTTGGCGCAGTATGTACCCACAATGTTATCACAAACAACATAAAATAAATATTCCCTCAGTCATAGCCCTGGAAGTTCTGGAGAAGGACACGGTGTATACGCTGGCGAAGAGGCCAGCCGAACCAACGAGGAGCAACCCTGAAGATGCTGACGTCGTCACAGGCATGGAGCATCTGAACACACAGTTACTAAGTTTGCTGTATCCGAGGGACCATAGGTGAGAGGAATTTGTGATTATTTTTTCGAGGTTTTAGCTTAGTTATGTTACAAATCTGTTAATAATTATTATGCACACGGCTACACATCAAGCTATACATTTCCAGTATACACTGATCTCTCTTTGTAAAGAAATCCTATACAATGAGAGATCAGCTTATACTGGAAATGTATAGCTTGATCTGTAGCCGTGCGTACAATGTTCATATTCCAATACTCAAATCTATTATTTCATATTCCAATACTCAAATCTATTATTCTACAGCGTGTAAGTGTAAACAGTGGCAATATTTTAAGGGGTCATTGTACTCATCATTATGAACAACTTTTACTATGGGAACAAACCTGAAATCGTAAAAAAAAATCAGCTGTTCCCTACATTTTGACAAATTATGCGAACATACCTAAATGTACTGAACAGCTGATTTTTTTTTCGCGATTTCACGTTTGGTCCCATAGTAAAAGTTGTTCATAATGATGAGTACAATGACCCCATACAATATTCTCACTTTTTACACTTACACCTTGTATTACATTCCACAATGTGTACTTACGTGGTTACTTAAAATTGAATGAGATCCGTATTGGTTTGGTTGAACCTTGCGTATTTTGATCATTTGTCACCAACCAAGAACCAACAACCTACCAACCAACCACCAAGAACCAACAAGAACCATACAAGAACTTGAGATTACATGGCCTACATTTGTTAATCAATAATGCTGATTTTTCTATGAAAATCATAGATCCTAAACAGGCAATTTTATTTTGGTAATAGTGAAATTCCCATACTTTTCTATTCAGAACCTCGTGTAAGTCGACGTTTGCACGAACGTAAAAATATCCCGGCAATTTTGATTTTCAACGCTCTGCTTACCACCGGGAATTGAAAATCCAACAGTGTCACAGTGTGTTTTTCCGTCGTGGTAGAATGCACTCTGTTGCTGTTAAGTTGGATTTTCAACGCTCGGCTCAACACCGAGAGTTGAAAATCGCGATAAAATCCTGCTGCGATATTTTTACGTCCGTGCGATCGTAGGCTTACTGCATAGATATCCGGAGATATGCCTTCACTCTATATTTGATCAAGTTCAAGTGTCGTCACCTCACACAAAAACAAAAGAAATAGATACGGCACACAGGATGAGTTTTTCGACGCAAACTGAAGGCGCGGTGTTAGCTCAACATTGGTTTCTTGGATTGTCGAGTATGACGTAGCGCAATGAAACTATACGACGCAAAAAATACAGTGGACACAGAAGGGTTTAAAGAAAAACTTTAACCGAATAGAATAGTAAAAAATTGTTTAATATTCCCAGTAAAAAATTTGGAAGTTGCTCCGCAAAAATACACTTTGACGTCGAACATCTCTATATTTTCAGCGATAACGACGTTCTTTTTTTAAAGAATTTAATAGAATTAGCATTTTTTTAAAACTTTAACCGGTCAATTATTTAATTTATTGTGTACATTCTAAATAGTCTAAAGAAAACTGTGAAAATAAATGCACATTCGCAGCTTGGTCACATCTCAGCAGCACAAATATTATTTTCAATTTTCAACCTTATTTCAAGGCAGCTAATGGTGACAATAGATTACGCGGTTGTGTGACGTTTAAAATCGTAGTCAGTCAGCGCCTTAAGAGGAAAGGCGGGTGGCCAGTTAGGTATTTTAAGAAGGTATTGCTGTCGCTCTGCGAGCGCTCCGCCCTCGAATTCGTGCGATAAGGACAACTGCAGATCCGACTAAATAGCCTTTGTAAAAAGTCACATTTCGAGGTTTGGCTCTCGCCTATTTCCTCCTCCAATATTGGACCAATTTAAAAGATATTTCATAAACTGAATAAGAAGGATATATACTATGCCCCTATGTTTTTCTTTTTTCGTTAATAGTTGTCAAATTGGTACACTAGGCGTCTGTTGACAGCGGTCTGAATAGGCAATTTTGAGCATTTTTGGAGGGTTCTAGTTCCTATAAAAATAATATATCATCAAAAAGGAAAACATAGGGGCATACAATTAACTGATATTTATATTTCTGTAAAAAATCATTGCTTTATGGTCATTAACCAGAAAGAAAACAGGCGAGAGCGTTTGTATCTTTTTGTATGGAGAAAAGAGCACCCACGTTTCCTCTTAATGCACACATGCTCAAAAGGGGCGGCCACTAGAAAGTGCTTTGCTTACCGCCATCGCTCGTATATTATGGTCAGTTGTGACCGCGTGGAGGCGACATGTGCCACGCCTTCAAGCCATATCCCTCGATATCCGTGGCTTACTGTAACAAGAAAAAATTCAAAAATATTGTACAGCATTTTTAGTCATTTCTATGACCTACAAACGGCCAAAATGACATTGCAACTCAGTACACAAAACTTCATATTCTTGTACAGAATGACGGAAGTGACGAACCTGCTTCAATCCTCGATCCCCGTGACCATCAACCTGACGCAGCGCCCGGAGGTGTCCGACCACGACTTTATTGAGGAGCAGGAGAAGTATCTGTTCGCTGTCAGCACCAGGACTATGGCGCTGCCAATAGCTAGGTGAGTGAACATTTATTGAGGAGCAGGAGAAGTATCTGTTCGCTGTCAGCACCAGGACTATGGCGCTGCCAATAGCTAGGTGAGTGAACATTTATTGAGGAGCAGGAGAAGTATCTGTTCGCTGTCAGCACCAGGACTATGGCGCTGCCAATAGCTAGGTGAGTGAACATGTATTGAGGAGCAGGAGAATTATCTGTTCGCTGTCAGCTCCAGGACTATGGCGCTGCCAATAGCTAGGTGAGTGAACATTTATTGAGGAGCAGGAGAAGTATCTGTTCGCTGTCAGCACCAGGACTATGGCGCTGCCATTAGCTAGGTGAGTGAACATTTATTGAGGAGCAGGAGAAGTATCTGTTCGCTGTCAGCACCAGGACTATGGCGCTGCCAATAGCTAGGTGAGTGAACATTTATTGAGGAGCAGGAGAAGTATCTGTTCGCTGTCAGCACCAGGACTATGGCGCTGCCAATAGCTAGGTGAGTGAACATTTATTGAGGAGCAGGAGAAGTATCTGTTCGCTGTCAGCACCAGGACTATGGCGCTGCCAATAGCTAGGTGAGTGAACATTTATTGAGGAGCAGGAGAAGTATCTGTTCGCTGTCAGCACCAGGACTATGGCGCTGCCAATAGCTAGGTGAGTGAACATTTATTGAGGAGCAGGAGAAGTATCTGTTCGCTGTCAGCACCAGGACTATGGCGCTGCCAATAGCTAGGTGAGTGAACATTTATTGAGGAGCAGGAGAAGTATCTGTTCGCTGTCAGCACCAGGACTATGGCGCTGCCAATAGCTAGGTAAGTGAACATTTATTGAGGAGCAGGAGAAGTATCTGTTCGCTGTCAGCACCAGGACTATGGCGCTGCCAATAGCTAGGTGAGTGAACATTTATTGTTGTCTGAAATAGCGATGCTGCCTGGGTAAAAAAAAAGAAATTTTATTTAGGCCGTTAGTCAGATAATAATCATCCGAGTGTTTTTTTTTTTGTTGTATCATATTAATAGAAAATGGCTTAGATAACACGCATTAAAGTTGAGGAGTGGGGGCTCGCTACGGCCGCGTCACTTCTACGTATAAAATCTAGCTAGGCGTGACTTCATGACGCCACATTTTAACTCAATGTATCGCCGTAATGTTTTGATTAAGTAAAAAAATAAAAAATACGTGTGCAATATTTTTTAATTATCAAATAGCATAAAAAAATAAAAAATACGTGTCCAATATTTTGTAATTATCAATTTTTTATGCTATGTGATAATTACAAAATATTGGACACGTATTTTTTATTTTTTTTATGCATTTGATAATTACAAAATACTGGACACGTATTTTTGAATTTTTTTATGCTATTTGATAATTACAAAATATTGGACACGTATTTTTTTTATTATGCTATCATAAAAAAAAATTTGTGTCCAATATTTTGTAATTATCAAATAGCATAAAAAGAATTGTCATTATCCCTATTTTTTGGTGAACTTACAGCTGGCATGTACAGTTCATTTCTTAATAATACGAATATGGCCTATCACAACTTTTCACAAATTATTAAACAAATAATTATGAGGTATGTAATGGTCCGAGGTCGGAATAGGTAGATAATAAATACCTAAACTTCGAGGAAGGAAGTAACAAGAGTGGATAATACTTCCTATAAAATCCCGGAAACATAAACAAGATGGTTAAATCTCGGGATTTAAGAAATTGCGAATTATTTTATTTGTTACGAATGCATTCAAAGTGTAATAAATAATTCGCAATCCCGAGATTTAATCGTCATGTTTATGATTCCGGCATTTTATAGGAGGTTAATCCACTCTTGGAATTTTGGGATTTATAGTCTACCTATTCCGACCTCTAGTAATGGTGTCTACCAGTGTTAAATATTGTTGATTTAAAACGTTAAGGTTGTCAAAGAAGTAACCACTTCATTGACAACCTTTATTACGTTTTAAAACCGAACCGAACGTTGGGTCAGAAGAAATAGCGCCTTTACTCAAGTACGTTGGACATTGTTTGTAAACATTTGTGAAATTGTATCGACAAAACAAAATGGCGGCGTTAGTTCCGATTTTGGCACTAAAAGAACCTTAACGCTAAAAATGTCGCTTTTTATTCCGTTCGTTTATTTTGCTGACCATAGTCGCGTCAGAAAGCCTAAAACTTAATATTTATCGTATACAGAGGCATGTCCAGCCTGCGCACAGTGCCGTGCCCCGCCACCGAGGCGGTGGAGGTGCCGCGCGTGTGCGTGTGGGGCCGCTGGCGGGGCCGCGGGGCGGGGGCCGGGGACACTGCGCCGGCGCCGGGCGCGTGGCCCTCCTTCCACAACGGAGTCGCCGCCGGGCTGGCGCTGGTGCCGCTGTCCGGGTTCACGATAGACTCCGAGTGGGTCATTTATAATAAGCCGAGGGTGAGTTGGCTTTTGTTGATTTTTTTTTTGGTTATGAAATATGAAGTCCTGGGTTCGATTTTTTTTATTTTTTTTTATTTAACGTTTATACAAAGAATACCGGATTATTCATATAAAATAGCAACCAAAAACCACTAAGATTACCAGGGGGGCAGTGTTATTGGGTTTTTCTATCTGGAATTTCTCAGTAGGAGACTGGATTTGTGCCCGGATGATGGCAATAGGCTCACCCTCTATTACATGGGACTTAAAAATAACTGGTGAAAATTGGGTGCCTTGCCTTGATAAATTAAAATATTTATTTATTATTTTTTATTTTCATTATAGCTACACTTCTGCCTAACCCTTCGAGGACCACAGGCGTGAAATTATGTTGTAATTCCAGCAAAAAATAACAAAAAATCGTAGTCTTATAAAAAGTGGAGGACTCCGCGCCACGCATATCGAAAGTGAAGCACAGTAAGTACCGGACCGTATGTACAAACACGCCTCACGCACAGATTTACATCATAGTATGCCGACCGGCCGCCATGACGTGACACGAGTGACGGCGTCTTTGCAGGTACTCAAATCACGCACACATAGATCGGCACGGTGCTTCACTTTTGATAAGCGTGGCGCGGAGTCCTCCTTTTTTTTATATGTCTATGCAAAAAATATGTCTTCCAGTAAATTCGAATTTTATTTTAAAGAAAGTTTATCAATCTCCGTTCAAACGCTCGAGTGACACAAACAAATTACAAGTCTGGCTTGCGCTTTATAATTTGTTTGCGAACTTCGCTTCGTTAAACAAATTAATAAATAGTTCGCGGTGTGAACCGAAGTATGAGAAGACGCGGTAGCTACATGAGCGACACTAAACGAACTTAGCTTCGTTCTCAGTGTGGCCTGCGCTTACGACATACTTCACAAACTTTACACTACAAAAAACAACCTCTAATTTCTGATAATCTTAAAGACCCACAAATAAAAAAAAACCGGTCAAGAGCGAGTCGGACTCGCGCACCGAGGGTTCCGTTCCGATTCCTGAAAAGTGTGCTATTTAGAGGCATCGTTTTATTTTTCCTGTTATCTTTACATAAACTTCTATCACATAGAATTATTTCAGATTTTTATCTTTGCAAACTTCGGAGATAAGGGGGGGGGGGGGAACGGTATTTTTTTTTACATTTTTCATCAAAAGTCGAAAACTATGCAGACTAAAAAAAAATAAAAAAATGTTTGAGAATGTGCAAACAGCGCTCTTTCATATGATACCCCACATGCCCTAGTAGCCCCACTTTGAATTTATAAGACCCCCTTTCAGTCCCTGTTACAAAAAAAAATATAAATATTTAACATAAATAGTCGGGGGCGAAGACCTAATTTTGTAAATCTAATAGAAGTATCATAGAACTATCTAAAAAATGTGCGCAGCCTAGTTGACTGTTGACATACGTCTCTCTGAAAAGTCAACAACAAGGCTGCGCGTCATTTATTTCGAAGCTTCTAGAACCTTCTAGAAGCTTCGACTCGACCTTATTGGACGAGCGGATTGTGGCGGGAGCGGTTAGAAAAGGGTGCGCGTTATAAATATTATTACTTCTTTCTTATTTGCAAAATAGTTGGGTAAACGTCATATAAAACTGTTCTAAATTTCAAGTTGATAGCATTAGTAGTTCTTGAGATATCCAGCTGTGACAGACAGACAGACAGACAGACAGACTGAGTCACACCATAAGGGTACCTTTTTTACCATTTTGGTACGGAACCCTAAAAACTAAAGTCTCATATTTACGGTAAACATAAATTATGAAACCGTTGCTTGCTGATCATTGTTTCTGACTTCAAATGTTATTGGAGATAATGTTGTCAGCAACACTGCAACATTGTCACCAACAACATGTCCTGCAATAAAAGAAACATGTTGCTGAAACAATGTTGTACAAACAATGTTTCCCAATGAACTATACAGTTTCAATTCCAACAGGGCACAGCAGAAATGTCTACAGAACACGCAGGATTTCTCATGGCGTTAGGACTAAACGGTCACCTCGGAGACCTGCCCTTCATGAACATCTACGAGTACCTCGTCAAGTGCAACGAGATGATCAGTGTTGGACTACTGTTGGGATTAGCCGCTACTTATAAAGGTAATGAACGAAAGAAAGAAAAAGTATTTATTGTGACTCGCACAGAACTAAAACTAAAACACAAAATAGAAACAAAATATATAAAACAATAAAAATAAGTAATTAAAAAACGAAAAGTCCTGTACGAGGCCAAAAGGTCCCTATCTCAGCATGATGCTGCGGCACGTAACATGAGTGTCGCAGCGCTGGTATTCTGATAGGGCCCGCTGTGATGTCACGGGCAGATATACTAAAATACATAAATAATTATAAATAGATACAAATAGATAAATGTAAAACGTTACAAACACAAATAATAAATATTTAAAAAAAAAACTTAATTCAGTCCGCGTGTGAGCGCCCCGCGTTACCACATTACTTGTCTGTAATGCGTAAAAGATAGTCTGCCTAGCCTTTGACCATCTTTACTTGACTCCTCCGTACCTCGGAAAGCACGTTAAGCCGTTGTTCCCAGCTGTCATTCGTGGATCTTTGACAGTCGTTACGGGTCGTCAGAAGCCCGAAAATCTGACAACCAGTCTTACCAAGGGGTATCGTATTACCCAGTTACAGGGTTGTGGAGGTCAGATAGGAAGTCGCTCCATGTAAAATACTGGTATTCAGCTGCATCCAGTTAGACTGGAAGCCGACCCCAACATAGTTGGGAAAAGGCTAGGTAGATGACGAGTCAACAAAAACTTCTCTGCACATAATTCCTTATTTGGATCTTATAACACCATACCACAATATAACATGCTTCTAAATAGTTTAAAGCAGGGCAAAACTGGATGGCCCTGCAAAGATAGATAGTTATGGAAGAAGAAGGAGGTCTTTACCCAATATGGATCCACATCCAAGAAAAATAGCTAACCACACTAACACTACAATCTGATTTTTAATTCTACGGAATTCTGACAGCTGTAATTTTTTGACACTTCAGATATCCTAAACCTTTTCTGTCTTGTCCTTTTTATAGTTATATAAATGACTAGAATTTTTTGGATAAAAAGTAACAAAAATATGAAAGAGAATAAGATCAAGTAAAATATATGACAATGTAAATATTGTTTGTTCTGTGCATTCAATACACACTAACTAAAATATTAATTTTATATGGCTAAATGGAAAAAAGAGTGAAAGAACATATTTTTTAAATTTAAATAATTATTGCGGTAACATTATCACTAATATCACCATCGTTGTCTGTCTGTAGTTACAAGAAGCGAAGATTTTACAAACAAAAAGATATTCCTAAAAAAGGTTTGTAACCTATGGATTAGTGGACAGGGATTCCTGTGAAAGAAAAATAATTACCTTACTAATTATTGTAAATTCAATAATGTGATAATAAAAAATCTGATTACCATTTTAAAATTATCACTCAATTTTTAAGTTTTTGTTTTTCTAATTGAAACCTTAAATTCAAGAAAGGTTTTTTTTTAATTTCGCTTAAATGCGTTTCGTTTTTAATAGGACCGCTTTATTACTGGCAACACTTCAGAAATGTCAGAATTCCGTCGAATTAAAAATCAGACTGTAGATTAATAAGTTAAAGGGCAACTAGCTTCATTTTTCTGACTGACCGACCCAAGATCGACCCCTTGACAATTCAAAAGTGCCTGTAATTGGTTTATTTGAAATAAATGCTTTGAGTTTGAGTTGAGTTGAGTTTGAATGTACTAACACGACAAACATTTAGAATGTACAATGTTTGATGTGGAAATAAAAGGCTTTTTATTTATATTAATTTATTACTAGCCGTTGCCAGCGGCTTTGCCCGCGTTTATGTCGGAAATTATCCCACGGGAACCTTCTACCGTGATGAAAAGTATCCTGTCTTAATCCAGGTTATAAATTATCTGTATACCAAATTTCATCCAAATCCGTTCTGCCTTTTTTGCGTGATTGAGTAACAAACATCCAAACATACAAACTTTCACATTTATAATATTAGTAGGATAAATAGTTTTAAAAATTGGGGCGAAGACACTTCTCACTCAGAATGCGACTATTCTCTCCACCAGGAACAATGGACGTCCAAGCCACAAGAATGATGAGCATCCACCTGGAGCCCCTGCTGCCGCCCACGTCCATCGAGCTGGACATCCAGCAGAACATCCTGGTGGCGGCACTGTTGGGCGTGGGGCTGATATACCAGGCCACGGCGCACACCCATTACGCGCAAGTGTTGCTCAATGAGATCGGTACGACTCGTGAATTGCTGATAGTAGATTTTAGAAGTATACAGGACTAGCTGGCCCGACAGACGTTGTCCTGTCCCAATTTCAATATTCCCATATAAAATCCACTTTCAGTTTTCCAGAATTTTCCAATATTCCCGCAACTTTTCCATTTTTTCACATCGTTTAAACCTTCCCTGGACTACGTCAAACATTTCAAAACCAAATTCAGAAAAGAACGAAAAGGCTCACGGCGACTTTTTGTAGCAGATGCGGATGTAGATGCAGATGCTTTTTGATGCAGTAGCGATGCTGTCGCGCGTCCGCATCGATGCAGTCGCGAAGCAGTCGCTAGCTGTGTGCCCTCGCCCACGGGCCCAGATTCAGTCGCGATACTGGCGCGCTTATGTCGCGATGCAAACGCGATTCAGTAACGGCACAAAAATACCTACGATCGCTACAGTTGCAAGATGGATTCCGTTGAGGCAACATTAGTCACGTTGTCTTTGGTGTTGCTTTTACGTAAGCAGCCGAAGCGTAGGCAACGAAAGCTCGGTTCTCCACTCACGCGCCACCCTCCCTCTGTTCTCTCCCCGATGTCGTCCGACACGGTCGCGCGTTTGCATCGATACAGTCGCGATACTGTAGCGCGTTAGTAGCGCGTTGGCATCGCTTCTGTAGCGCGCTGCAAATGCGACTAACGCGCGACAGCATCGCTACAAAAAGTCGCCGTGGGCGAGACAAACACAAGGACAGCCCTCCGCAAACTAAGTCGACGTTCGCACGAACGTAAAAATATCGCGGCGGGATTTTATCGTTCACTGGATTTTCAGCTCTCCGCCGAGCGTTGAGAATCCAACCTAACAACAACAGAGTGCATCCCAGCGCGTTGAAAAAACACACTGTTCGATTTTCAACTCTCGGCGCTGAGCAGAGTGTTGAAAATACAGTGCGCGAAAAAAAATCGCCGCGATATTATTACGTCCGTGCGAACGTCGGCTAACAGGGTGCATTCAACTCCTTATTTTGATTCATATTCCACCGGAAAATTTCTCAGGATTTTTTTGTCGTTTTTAGGGATCCGTACCTCAAAAGGAAAAAAATGGAACCCTTATAGGATCACTTCGTTGTCCGTCTATCTGTCTGTCAGTCTGGCAAGATCCTTTTCTCAGGAACGCGTGGAGGTATCAAGTTGAAATTAATGTAGAATACGTAGGTCCCTTGGAGTTCTAAAAAAATCAAGCAACGCAATAAAAAAATACGGCCATTTATGCGACATATTTTGATACTCGCAAGTAAATCAAAACCTTTATGGGTACTTCCCGTTGTCCTAAATTCATGAAATTTGGCAAGAAGCAAGGTCCGAAATGTTTTTCAACTACAATTTTAAGTTTGTTTTTGGGATAAATTATTTTCAACTACTGAACCCTTCATTGTGCGTGGTCCAACACGCACTTGGCCGGTTTTTTTCAGTTACTATTCTTTTAATTAAATGTAAAATTACATTCTCTGTATACGAATAACTTTCATGTGTTGCACAGACGTCTTAATCATTCGTTTAACATTGGAAGTATATCTTTGAACCATTTTGTTCCCAGGCAAGCCCCCCGGCCCCGAGATGGAGAACTGCGTGGAGCGAGAAGGCTACGCGCTCGCGGCGGGGCTGGCGCTGGGCATGGTGATGGCGGGCGCGGCGCGCGCGCAGCCCGGCGCGGCGCTCACGCAGCTGGCGCACAAGCTCAGGACCTACATGCTGGGGGGCGACAAACAGCCGCTTACGGGTGAGACATTTACATAGAGATTATGCAGGAATTTTGATGATCAAATGGCGGAAGTTTGAAAAGTTCGGGTGACGTTGAGGCGAGCGGCCGTCTCGTGCAAGCTCCGTCACACTTTTTTAATAAGAGTCTAGTGCGGCACATGTTTACGAGTTGGTCTTGCCAATCGAATATTGTTTCTTTTGTTAAAAATAAAATAAAGTTAAAAATTATAGGGCGACCCCCTTTATTTTTTTTGTTAGTCGTAACAAAAATACACAATCTGTGATAATTTAAACTGTCTACCTATTACGACTCATGAGATACAGCCCTGTGACAGACAGACGGACAGACAGCGGAGGCATAGTTATAGGGTTTCGGTAATCCGGCTCGAAGGACCAAAAAGATGTATGTGCTGCTGAGTGGGTCGCACACACCTTGGATGTTAGCTTGAATTAATAAGTCACGGATAGCCAAAGATGATGGTTTATTGTGTATATTCAACTACCACGTAACTAATGCTAATTATGAATGTTGATGTTATGTGAAATGAGTACCTAAAGCTGAATATGACTGAATATGATAACGCTAATTTAGTACTGTCGTGCTGCACTATAATTTGTGCAAGGCGACGGAAAAGTGCTGACGCAATGCGCGCGTGCCGTGTACGATACATGACTCGTACACGTTTGGTACCCTTCCGGTACGGAACCCTAAATATTGTCACAGAAACACGTGCAAATAAAACGATTAACTTGACTCGAATAAATGATAAAACAAATCGAATCTATACATCACCTTAAATTATGATAAGAGGCATCCTAATAGTCTATACATATAAAATTATGTTTCAAACTCAATATTAAGTGTATTTGATAATCATAGATATAAAAGCCAAACCTAACAACCTTTCTTGACTCACACAATAACTTACAATATTGTTTGTTCAAAGGTTCACAAAAAGAGAAGTACAAGCAAGGTTCGTTCGCGATCCGCGAGGGCGCCACCGTGAACCTGGACGTGACGTCACCGGGTGCCACACTGGCGCTGGGCCTCATGTACCAGCGCTCCAACAGCGCGGCGCTGGCCGGCTGGCTGGAGCCTCCGCACACTGCCTACCAGCTGGACTTTGTTAGGCCGGATCTGCTGATGCTGAGGATTATTGCGAGAGGTAACGTATCCACACAATCATTATCTTAACACAAGTAAAGCCACAGATTAATACTCGTACAGATGGGACACTCCGCAGTTTAGGTATGAATCTACAAGTACGCGGCGGGCTCATCTCACTGGGTCACTTCAGGGTGGGCTGCCGTGCACCGGCCGGCTCGCACGTTAGTTCGATACTCACTCACGCGCCGCGTCGTAAAAGAAGACAACCCTAACGAGTCAGAAGGTCTATCTATGAGTTACGCGATAGAAAGAGGGGCAACTTGTAGGTGAATATAACTGTAGGTAATAAGCGTTGTGCGACCTGAATTGCACTTTATTGTGTCGTAGCAAGAGTCGCTTTTTATTTAAATGATTTTGGGGAGTGTCCCATCTGTATTAATCTGTGGTAAAGCAAAGACCTAAAAGGGGAATGTAAAATAGTAAAATGTCTACAGTCCGCGAGGCGTAAGCTGAGCTTTGCATTTGTGTGAGTGATCACCAAAATGGTACGAGAGCCCATGACCAAAATTTTTGTCTTATCGTTTTACGTAAGACAAAATCTTCAATCGTTTTACGTTTTACAACCATACGACATGGTTTTGGTCATGGCCTCTCGTACTAAAATAACAGAAGTCGATTGCCAAAAAGCACTATAAACCGGTTTTAAACCAAGCAAAGGACGCGTCGCGCTCTATGCCGGACGTCACACCTACACTATCTATGTGCACTCACACAAATGCAAAGCACAGCTTAGACCAGGCGGACTGAACTAGCTTAGAAAATACTGACATTCTGCCTTTCCTGAAAATATATAAAACCCTAGGAAAAGTACCAAAGGAGGCTTAAGTTGTAAAACTTCATTCTTATTTATTTTATTACTAGCTTTTCTGTCCGCGTGAAATTTCTTGTTCCCCCGACCCACCAATGCATCGCCTGCCCGCGCTATTACTTCGTTTTCGTTAAGCGTTCCTTCTGACTTTTTTACATTTTGCTCGGCTTCTAATGGGCGTAGCGTGATGATAAATAGCTTATAGCCTTCCTCATGAATTGGGCTATCAAATGCATAAAGAATTTTTCAAATCCGACTGGCAGTTCCAGAGATTAGCATGTTCAAACAAACAAACTCTTCAGCTATTAGTATAGATATAAATAGGACTGCAACATAATAGGATTTACTAGCTATTGCCAGCGGTTTCGCCCGCTAGGATGTCGGAAATTATCCCACGGGAACCGTAAATTTTTCCGGGATAACAGCAGCCCATGTGCTATTCCAGACTATAATCAATCTGAAGTGAGTTTCACAATCTTACAGCATGGATGGACATTGGACAGAGAAGGAATATAATATTATTTCGTTTGTAGATTTTTTTTTCTGGTAAGTATGCCAGATCATGACAAATCCAACAACATCTGATTTATTAAAATTGGTCCAGTTTTTGACAATTTTGTACATTGTTGGCAATAAATTACGACGTGTTCATATAGTTTCGGTTCCCCACATAATTTACCTCAACTCTATTCGTCAGGTATACGGCATAGCTCCTGATTTTCATACCTGTGTTCTTGCTTAGATATTGTAAGGTCATGTACATTATTTCAGGCTTAGTGTTATGGGACAGTATAGAGCCGACGGAGGACTGGGTGGAGAGCCAGGTACCGGCTACTATCAAGCCGTACTGTTTCGTCAAACCGACTGAGGACAACATCGACTATGAAGCTATGAAGTAAGCTTGATTACATATATTACTAGCTGCGCCCCGCGGTTTCACCCGCGTAGAACGGGATAAAAAGTAGTCTATGTGTTAATCCAGGGTGTGAGCTACCTCCATACCAAATTTTATCAAAATTGGTCCAGCCGTTTGAGCGTCAAGAAGTAATAAACACACACACTAACGAACTAATAATAATATTAGTGTGCCTTTATAATACTAGTTTGATTTATAATCAGATCATAGAGTAAATATCAGGAGAAAAATATGCATAAACCTTGCAAAAACGCTAAAACGCCAGACGCAGAGAAAAACTAAATTAAATATCTAAGATACCTTTGATTGAAAAATACTTTTTATTTTAATTTCTAATGCAAGTTGTACTGTTGTATTGTACTCGTAAACGATGTTCAAAAGTTACAGAATCTGTAACTTTTACAGATACTAAGCGAGATATGCCAGCTCAAATTACAAAACAAAAAAAATACTGCCTCTAATTTCATACCACCGAAACATACAGTGGATGTGAGTGGACCTTTCTTCTTTAAAATTTTTATAATATTGCAATTATTTTTATATCTGTGACGTTTTCTTCCAGCCAAGCATACTGCAACATAATAGCGGGCGCATGTTTCGCGATGGGGCTGCGATTTGCGGGCTCCGGAGACGAGGACGCGCGAGACACAGCACTACACTACGCGCGGCTCTTCATAGCCGTGGGAGGCAAGAGTGTGGCCGAGCTAGCCGGCCGGTCTACGCTGGAGGCGTGTCTGTGTGTCTGTCTGTTCGCTGCGGGCATGGTACGTTATGTGTAAAATTATGTCATACTAGCTGACCCGACAGACGTTGTCCTGTCTTAGCTATGAATATTCTAATGTAAACGCGCGAAGTTCCCGAAGGCGCAAGCTGAGAATATTTTGAATTGTTTAGGAAAACTTAATTTATATTTTAAGAATTGAACTACGATTTTTTGCTGAAAAGTAAAATACCGGAATAAAAAAGTAAAAAGGTCAAAATAATGAAAAGACTTAGTTTACACAAAATAAATTTCTGAACGCACTCATAAATATTTGACAACCAATATACAGTATGAATTTTTTATCATGCACCAAATCGAAATGGGAGATTGTACTCATCATTATGAACAACTTTTACTATGGGACCAAACCTGAAATCGCGAAAAAAATCAGCTGTTCAGTACATTTTGACGAATTTGATGTATATAAAGAACAGCTGATTTATTTTTCGCGACATGTATACAGGGTGTAAGGGACAGCCCTCCGCAAACTAACAGGGTGCATTCAGCTCCTCATTTTGAATCATATTCCACCGGAAATTTTCTCAGGAAAATTTTCATTTTTTCAATTTTTTTTTCAGTTACATTTTCATTATTTCAATGTAAAATTGCATTGTGTGTTCTCAGCACTCCATTTATGTAAAAAAAACTGCAAAAAAAAAACAGCAAAAAAAAAACCAGCAATGGATGTTGAAATACTCTAACCAACGACGCGTGAAATCAGCTGTTCACTTTCTGTCTAGCTACAGAGTTCATCGAACTCACCGCATACCTATTACCTACCCCTCCCACCAGTAATAGACGCTCCGATTTGTGCACAAAAACACAAACAAATCAGGTTTATTGGATTCCTATACGATATATTTTTATAGTTACGTTACCCTGCACTTTTAAAGCTTATAATTATGGATAATATTTTATCAACCATGAATGAAATAGACACCTCTGAAATAGCCCAAGTGTTTGATCTCGAAGTTCATGATTTTGCTAAGCAAATACGGCCTAATTCTTCCGACTTTACCATTGTTTCGCAAAATATTAGATCAATTTACTCTAACTTTGATGATTTTCAATTAACTTTGTTAGATCTTAAAACTGATATTGACCTGTTAATCTTAACCGAATGTAGGCTTAACTCCATTAAACCAATACCTCAATTAACTAACTATAGCTCATTTCAAACTTTAAACCATCTTAATAAAGCTGACGGAGTGGTCGCTTATATTAAAAACTTACATATCAATAAAACTAGAGAAATAAAACTAACTCATGCGTCTTGTTTAGAAATTCATATCACGCCTGATCTTGTAGTTATTGCGATCTATAGATCCCCCTCAACTACGAACGCCGACCAATTTATTAATTCTTTAAATAATTACCTAACTACCATTGCATCAATTAAAAATATAATAATCACTGGAGACATAAATATAAATCTGATCTGCAATGAAAATGAGCAATCACATGATCGTACTAATAGACTTAATTACCTTAATATGCTAGCAATGCATGGGCTTCTCCCCGGTCATTCGCTCCCCACCAGAGATAAAAATTGTTTAGACCATTTCATAATAAAACTCAAACCTGACAGTAAAACTGCTACCATTGCAATAATTCACTCAACGATTACTGATCACTTTATGACTTTTTTAAAAATCACAAACCACACAAAGGTTAATAGTAGTTCAATAACAAAATCAGTCTTTAATTTGGAGAAGGGGCTTGAGTGCCTTGATGCTAGTAACCTATCAGACTTGTTAAAACTAAATAACCCTAATACGCTTACTAATAATCTGATTATAATACTGCAAAATTGCGTCGCTCTTAGCACAATTACTCTTAATATACCGTCGAAAAATAGAATGATTAAACCTTGGATGACTATTGGCTTATTGCGCTGTATACACAATCGAAATCGCATGCAAAAGAGACTGAGACTTGACCCATACAACGAAGTGCTAAAAATTACCTACAAAAGGTATAGAAATTTTTGTAATTCCATTATTAAAAAGCAAAAAAGGAATCATGATAGTGATCTACTTTTTGGGGCGCGTAAGAATCCTAAAAAAACTTGGGATATTATTAATAATGTTACACAGCGCAAACCTAAAAAAACTAATAATTTGGAGCTGTTGGATTTATCTACTACCCCACAGAAGTCTGTTGATGATGTCAATGACTATTTCTCTAGCATAGGCGAACTTTTAGCAGATAAGATCACAACTTCACTGTCCTCAACAGTAAGTAATACCATCCCTGACTCTTCCTCGACTGATTGTTCTCTGGTCTCATCTTTTGTTTTACTCGATACAGATCCTGACGAAGTTCGAGCCACTCTTATGAGTTTGAAGGCAGATAGTGCTCCTGGTTGGGACAAAATACAAGTTAACTTTCTAAAGGCAGCACACGTTCAAATTGTACCAATCATAACACATTTAGTAAACCTATGCTTCGAGCAGGGACTTTTCCCGGATGCTCTGAAAGTGGCTCTAATAACGCCTGTGTATAAGTCTGGGGAAAGGACTGACCCGTCAAACTACCGGCCAATCTCAGTTCTACCTGCTATTTCTAAAATCCTCGAAAAGCTTATAAACTCACGCTTAATTAAATTCCTCACTAAATATAATATACTGTCACCGTCTCAGTTCGGCTTTAGGCAAGGGAAATCTACTGAGGACGCAGTTCTGTCGCTAACGGCTGCCCTGGTAGATAGTGTGGATAGAGGTGACAAGTGTCTAGCTGTTTTCCTCGACCTTAAAAAGGCCTTTGACACAGTTTCTGTCCCCATACTTTTACGTAGGCTAGAAAGTATTGGCATAAGGGGTCCCCCTCTTGAACTTCTGAAATCTTACCTGAGCAACCGCAAGCAATCAGTTAAAATTGGTGATTACACTAGTTCTGAAGTAACTATTAATTACGGAGTCGGGCAGGGCACTGTCCTTGGCCCGACCATGTTTCTTATTTATATCAATAATTTATGTAATATGAATATTCACGGTGGGCTCATTTTCACTTATGCAGACGATACCGCAATTGTTTTCACAGCTAAAACTTGGGCTAGTGTTAGGAGATTGGCTGAGGGTGGGCTTGCGGTCATAGCAGACTGGTTAAATGATAATCTTCTCACGCTAAATGCCTCTAAATCCAACTACATCTGCTTCACGAAGTATGCTAATTCACAACCGTCGCTAGAATTCCAAATTCAGATTCATAACTGCCCCAACCCCTCAATCCCCGACTGCTTATGTGTAAAAATCGACAGGTTACAGCATACTAAATACCTAGGGGTTATGATTGACCAGCGCCTGTCATGGCACATGCACACAGAACTACTTATGAAAAGAGTTAGGAGAATGATTTGGACATTTAAAACATTGCGGCATATTGCTTCAAAGCAACTACTGAAGCAAGTATATGTATCTTTGGCCCAATCGATCCTCACATATTGTTTGCCATGTTGGGGTGGGTCATCAAAAATAAAATTTTTGGAACTTGAAAGGGCGCAAAGAACTTTGCTTAAGGTCATGTTCTTTAAACCTTACAGATTCCCTACCCAGGACCTTTATATACTATCTGACGTTCTGTCTGTCAGAAAACTTTATTTGCTTCAACTAATTCTAAGAAAGCACGCATCCCTCCCGTATGACCCCTCTAGGCCAAGAAGCAGAAGGAGCTACTTAGTCGCTCCAACTGTTGCGGTTAGATCTGTTTTTGCAAAAAGACAGTTCCCAAGGCAATCTTCCCAGATATACAATCTGATAAATAAAAAGCTAAGCATACACCCCCTGAAGCTCCGAGACTGTAAAAAAGTGTTAACCGAATGGCTTAAGAACAGCACTTATGATGATATTGAGTCTATTGTATCTACTCTTCAATAACTTATTGCTATAAGCGTGTTTCAGTTTACATTGTTAGTGGAAGGAGTCGTAATAGACTTCTTCCGATCCCAAGACGCTGTCGTAGGGCTAACTTAAACTTAAACTTAACTTAAACATAATTTAAACTTATCTTAATACTTACACTGACATTTAATTTATATCTATAATTGATTTTTGAATTTTAATTCAACCACTACACATCCACACACTCTCATACACTCACACTTACTTGTTTACACCACACATACACGCGCATTTGTTACCTTTTTCTTTGTAAAACATTTATTCATTTAGAGTTTTTGTTTTTATTTCATTTTTCAGTTTGCCATAATTATTGTTTTCAATTGCAATTATAGCTAATCCTAGTGGAAGAGCGGAGTCTTCTAACACAAGCAACTCTTGCTTAAAAGGAGATCTCCAACACATTTATGTCAAAGCACTTTGTAATTGAAATAAACTTATTTTTTTTTTTTTTTTTTTTTATAATGTTCCTGAAAAAATTTCATGTACCGGTCATCTTAGTATGACATACTGAATTCACCCTATCAGTTTGCGGAGGGCTGTCCCTTACACCCTGTATGTCAATCCTTTTTCATTACTGACATCATTCTACATTTTTGAAATCTAAAATACGGCATTATCCGAATATTGTGGATATTATATCTTCAAGTCGATTCGAAACCTTTATTTAAATACGTTCTTTAATTTGAGGGCAGAGTTTACCGCATCGACGGGATGAACATGAAATGTTCAAACCCATGAACATTTTGTATTGGATTTTTTTTTCTTCTATTTTTCGTAAAATTTCCAATGTTTTTAATAGTTACTCTGCTATTCGGGACGGACACAAATACAACGAATCAAAAACCATGAAAATCGGTCCAGCCGTTCTCGAGTTACAAGTGTACAAACCTGACTTTTTTTTATATAATATATAATAATAAATGATAATCGCAAAAAAGCAGCTTGTGCATTGTATTGTACACGCAATTACAGGAAAAAAATAAGTACATAGTTAGGTACGTGAGAAAATATAAAACTGATTGATAATAATCGATCTCCTGCTGAACTGGATTAGCAATGAAAGTTATTCTAACATATTTTGGTCATTAGAGTTTTATGTGAGATTGCAGACAGTAGACACTGTGGCTTCTCTATTTGTATAACTGTTGGGCTATAACGAAATAATATCCCGATCATTAATAGAACAAGAGATTTAATCTCACAAAAAACTTACAGACAGAAACTGGCTAAAAAAAAGATCCCGGTACAGTACAGTGTCGGAATTATTTTATGTTACTACAAACAGTAATCACCGTTGATATTCTCGGTACGTTGGGGTTTTCACTATAAACATATTATTATACAACAATGTGGTATTTTAAACAACTTACTATTATTAGTAAGTTTATAGGTTTGGCGGTTCATGCTCACTGGCAGTTGTAATTTAGTCTGTGGTTTTATTCTTTTTTTTTGCCGTATGACAGCTCTTGTTTTTGACTTGATATATTTTCCAAAAAAAAGAAAAAAAAAGAAAGAGGAAAAGAAGACGTTTAATAAAATGTTGAGTTCAAGAAATCTTACTCGTTTGTCTTAATATATTAATGAAAGCTGTTGTTTCTTCATCAGATAATGTGTGGTCGCGGCGACGTGCAGGTGCTGCGCATCTGCCGCCGCCTGCGCGCGCGCACGCCCGCACACGCCCCTACGGCTACTGCTCCAGCGCTCACACATGGGGGGCAGGTAATGTGCAACTGTGCATTCGTTATTTTTTTGTCTTTATTTTGTACTTTATCTCGAATGACGTCTTAACCAACTTCAAAAAGGAGATCGCAAAAATGAAACCCTTATTTTTTTCTTTAGGTATGTACAGTAACGGAAACTAATGCTGGCACCCTACGTAAATAGACCGTGTTATTTCATACAACTGTCAAAGAATGAGACTCGTAATTTTGACTAGCAATTTAAATTTTGACAATTTCAATTGCTAGTCATTTACTTATCAATTAATTTCCATATCATAGTTATATAAATTTTGTAACAAATGCTGATTAAATATATTTAATTAATTTCCCTGACATTATAATATGCTTCAATCGCTCTAATTGAATCAATCAATCAACCTGTCGGCTTCCAGTCTAACCGGATGCAGCTGAATACCAGTATTTTACATGGAGCGACTGCCTATCTGACCTCCACAACTGGGTAATACGATACCCCTTGGTGACACTGGTTGTCAGACTTTCGGGCTTCTGTCGACCCGTAACGACTGTCACAGATCCACGAATGACAGCCGGGTCCAACGGCTAATTGAATATTGACCGATTATTTCGCTTATGGTTGAATAACCGTGTCTCTATGACCATGTGGTTAATCTGTATGTTTTTTCTCCGCATGTTACTTTTAATGTCTCTGAAGTCAGTGAAGTGATTTTCCTGTGAAAATCTGAGATTATCTTCAGAGATAGAGAAATAAATTCTTCAATGCATTGACAGCGAAATCAACCGTGACTACTTCTGTTGCGTGTGACATTTACAATGCAAACAAGCAATTATTTAAACTTAAAATTACTTTGAAGAATAAATTTTACTATGGAACCAAACCTGAAATCGCGAAATGTAAACCAGCTGTTCCCTACATTTATGTTCGTATAACTCGTCAAAATGTAACAGCTGATTTTTATTTTTTACTAGCTGACCCGACCGACGTTATCCTGTCCCAATTTCAATAATTCAAAATTCCCATAAAAAATCCACCTTCAGTTTTCCCGAATTTTCCCGTCAATTTTTCCAATTTTTCTCACCGTTTAAACCTTCCCTGGACTACGACTAACAAAACCAAAATCAGCAAAATCGGACCAGCCGTTCTCGAGTTTTAGCGACAAACGAACAGCAATTGATTTTTATATTATATAGATATAGATATAAGTAGTGTGAATCCCGTCATAAGATTTGATCGATTTGTGTTTTACATGTAAGTATGTCAACGCCGCCAGTCTCTTGGGTACTCTACCAGTCGACAGCGATGCGGAGGAATTTTTCGACGCCATATTTTAGTTTTTTAATAGTTTTAGTTAGGATATAATTTTGTTATTTATAGGTTATGTTTATTACATTGAAATAAATATCTTTTAAAAACAAAGAGTATGTCGATGTATTTTGTGATAGATAAGCTTAAGTATGACCACTGCCTCTATTCCGCTTTCAGATGGCAGTCCACTGCACGATAGGACTCCTGTTCCTAGGCGGAGGGAGGGCTACACTGAGCACGTCTCCTACTGCCGTAGCAGCGTTACTAGCTGCCTTCTTCCCCAAGTTCCCCACACACAGCGAAGATAATAGGTAAGAAGTCAGATAGGAAACGCCCACCTCATCTAGTTTTTTTAAAAATATGATTGACGTGTATAAGTGTTTGTACAAACCTACTTACAGAAAATAAATCATTTATCATTTAGTACCATCAACGTCATCAACGTCAACGTTAATGCATGGGCATTAACGTTGACGTTGATGCCATAAACATCGCGGTAATTATTCCGATAATTATCGCGATAAATGGAGTGGCCACACTTGAACGCCACCACCGAGTTATCGCCACGTCAGTTGGCAATGTCAATGCCGTTGTAAAATTATCGCGATAAGTTGTGGCCAAACCTACGGCCTCCTCAATTTTGAAGCAGATATCTTCAACCGATTGAGCTGAAATTTTATAATTATTGTAACTTTTCAATTTGCAAACTAATAAAGCGTTTCTAAATAGTTTATGTAACATTCGTGTAATACTTTTGCAGGTACCATTTGCAAGCTTTCAGGCACCTGTACGTATTAGCTGTGGAAGCGAGGTTGATACTACCCAGGGACATCAGTACAGAAAAACTATGCTACGCACATATTCAGGTAATTTGTAGTCAGGCGTCCTAGTCATACAAAGACAAGATTCTTTATTAAGGGGACTACAGGACCTAAACGCAAGTTTTATAATGCCTAAAAGTATATGATCTACTGCAGTAAACAAAATCAGAAAAATATATAATATTCTTCAGGATATATACTAGTTAGATAGTGTGTTGAAAACATAATAGAAGTAATTTGATACGATAGAAAAAAATCACGAAGATACCTCAAAAAACTTTTTTTAACAAATAAAAACCATACTAATATACATGCAATTTGTCAGATTGTTCTACAAGCAACATATTAACGTAATAGTGTTTTATTTTTTTAGTCCAATCAATAGATTTTTTGTAAATAGATAATTGCTTCATATTTTGCAATAAATTACCAGTGTTGTGTCATCGCGCTTCTCTTTCTTTTATATGCAGTCTGATAGTGACCACGATTTAAGTCCTTTAGTCCCCTTAATAAAACAGTATAACTCGCTAACTACTAACTAATAATTCAATTTATCACATTAAGCACCCAGTTGTCTTCCTCCTCTCTCGTACTCGTTCTATGCTGTGCCCGATAGGGTACATAATTGGGACTAATATAATAATTTAAATGATATAGAGGAGAGGCTCCTAAAAGGCACTTTTGAGCGTTAAAATTTACAAAAAAAAAAAATAGAATTGATTCTAGTCGCCCCTTCCAAGTGGTAGTTTCGTATGGAGAAGAAGGGGCAAGAAACTCCACCGTTATAATATTTTATAACGGGACCCCTTATAAAATATTGTAAACCAGTTTTTCCTTTTGAAAAATTGTCACTGTCAATCAATCTGCCTAGCCTTTTCCCAACTATGTTGGGGTCGGCTTCCAGTCTAACCGGATGCAGCTGAATACCAGTATTTTACATGGAGCGACTGCCTATCTGACCTCCACAACCCAGTTACTGGGTAATACGATACCCCTTGGTAAGACTGGTTGTCAGACTTTCGGGCTTCTGACGACCCGTAACGACTGTCAAAGATCCACGAATGACAACCGGGACCAACGGCTTAACGTGCTTTACGAGGCACGGGGGAATCTCGGTGTGTAAAGATGGTCACCCATCCACTGACCAACCCCGGCAAGCGTAGCTTAACCCGATGGAAAAATTGTCACTAATCAACAGATAAACAATTTTTGTCTGTATGCCAAACTCTTTGCCTTGACTGTACAATAATGTATCGCCAACAGTAAAGTCTACACCTTACATATATTATATTGTGTTGGAAATAAAACAGAGAGAGAAAGTAAATAGAATTTATTTGCATTTAAAATAAAAAGTAAAACAATGGCGAGTTACACTCAACGACATTTTTCGGAAGCGACAAAGAAAAAAAGTGTGTTGCCATACTACATCAATATTTTTAAGGCAAATAAATGTTGCACACAAAAAAAAACAACAAAGAAAAACAAAAATATCAAATTTGTTTCTAAATTATTATAAATCACTGCAATGAATTACATTAATTTATAATAATTTATAATATCAAATTAAAATTATGTTCACATTGTATTGAACATATTGTATTAAACTCCTTTGCTTTTGCTAATAGGTTATCGACCTTAACGACGTAGTAAAAGAGATGAAAGCTCCGTGCATCATACCGGAACTGAACACGCTAAAAGAAGTGAAGATCAATGACCCACGTTACTGGCCTATCACCTTCCAGAGAGACCGGAATTGGGATCAGTTGAAGTGAGTGCTATTGGTTTTTTTTTTGTTCATTCCTTGAGCAGCAGTGAAGCAGAGTTTCACGATAAAGTTTATTAATTTTCTTTGTTTTATGAAGACGCTCATTTATTATCTGTTAGTGAAGGTGATCTTCATAAAAATCATCTCAATAAGATGGGTGAAACTAATGCCCTATTTTTTAAATTAAATTGCATGTGATTAATTGCAATGAACTCGAAAATAAAGTTACCATATTAGCTTGTTAGCTTGCGTTAAACATGACCAAGTCAATCTACGCTCCAATCACGATAATAAATTGCTATATTATAATTATACTCTTTCCGACCATTTATTTTGCTTTTGACATAAATAAAGGTGCTTATTTATTGACTGCAACCATAGACGAAAAAATGTAATACTTCATGGACGCTAAGAAATTCTTTATTTATTGACAGGCAACCATAGACGAAAAATGCAATACTTCATGGACGCTATCAAGTTCTTTATTTATTGACAGGCAATCATAGACGAAAAAATGCAAGAAGTTCTTCATGGTTGCTAAAGTCAAATAAATGGTTGGAACGATTAAATTATAATCAGTAATCGCCATCCTTAGCACAGGCATTGATGATCGCAGTACACAGGGTGAAATTGAATTCATGGTCATAATCTTAAGGGGTCATTGTACTCATCATTTTGAACAACTTTTACTATGTGACCAAACCTGATGTCACGAAAAAAATCTGCTGTTCCCTACATTTTGAAGAGATACACTAATAGGAAACAGCACATTTTTTTTTCGCGGTTTCAGGTATTGTCCCCTAGTAAAAGTTAGGTATTCATAATGATGAGTACGAATGACCCCTTAAGAGGATGCCCATGAATTTAATTTCATCATGTGTTGTTAGTAGTAAATTAGAAAACCCTGCTGCCCTACCTTTTCATCATCTGCCTAGCCTTTTCCCAACTATGTTGGGGTCGGCTTCCAGTCAAACCGGTTGGCGGATGGCGTATATAGAAATGCTACTTCAGTACGTCCCCTCAGGCGGAGACGATAGCGTCATTTCTAGTCGTTAAACACACGTAAATGCTAATTCCGCGTAAATGCTACTGAATACTGCATTTACGCGGAATTTAATGCCTGGAAATGCGCTAACTCTAAGTATTCGTCTCCGCCTGAGGGGACGTACTAAATTAGCATTTCCTTATACGCAACCGGATGTAGTTGAATACCAGTATTTTACATGCTGCCCTACCTTTTGTTGACTTATAAAAAACTTATCATCAATTTCAGACTTTTCCTGGAATACTCCTGGTGCATAGACATAAAACAACGCGCCGGTTGCCTCTCTTACAGCGACGACCCACAAGGCTTCCTCACAATATTGGCCCAAACATTAACCCTAGAAAAGTCCAACATCTGGTCCACAACCATAGACAACATTGACCTCTTTACCAACGACGATACGGTCCGAAACTTCGTGAGGCAATACTTGGTGCAAGATGTTGAGGCCAATGTTTGTGCCGATTGTTTGGTGTTATCGAAGAAAAAGAAGGGGGTTAAAGATGTGGTGTTAAATAGGCAGTGTCAGTGCAGAAAGTATACTAAGGATGAGAGCGAACATTTGCAGACGTTGGGTATGGTGACATATGAGTGTGTTGTCAAGGATATCATGTGTGCCTTGCCTATTTGGACCACGTTTTTGAAGGTGAGATGTTACGAAATATATTACCAGTAGTTCCGCGAACAGTAGACCTTGCGAGCACAAACTTTTTTGTAACAAGTTATTTATAATGTACTATTTATCATGTTTTTTTTTTTTCGTCAGATCTTCACCAAATTTTATGAGACCAACTTAAAGTAACACCTTTCACATAAAAGAAGAACCATCGAAATCGGATCTCATAAGGCGGAGATATCCAGTAGCCCCCTTTTTACCCTTTTTGGAGGAAGTACCCCTCCAATAAAAAATCCCCGACGAAAAAAAAAAAAACTATAAAGTCGTAAAACCTGTATACCAAGTTTCGTCCAGATCGGTTTTATAATACGACCTGTAGAGAAGTAGCAACAAAGTGACAGACGAAAGCAAATTTTGCCAGACTTGATGCAGAGACGCTTCACTCGCTGCGCTCGTTCGATCAATTATAAATTAAGCTGGGAAGGGGCCTTTACCCAGGAGTGGGACATTCTAGTTAGTAGTCAGTCATTCAGTCTATCTCAGTTAGATTTCCGCCAGATTGGTCCGATTTCGGAATTCAGACGAATCCGGAGGAAATCTATCTTAGAAAGATGTATTGACGATTTTAATGGTTAAAATTATGTAAATACATATGTGTTATAGTCGCGAATCATATTTTATCCAACACACAACCTGACACTGACCTGCAAATTGCAAAAAACGTAAGAAATTTGAATTTCGCGGGCTACCACAGCGGATCCCCATTTAGGCCACCCTAAAGGGGATCCGCTGTTTTTACCCAGGCATCATCCCAGTTACCATATTATTATTATTTCCCCAAAAACTCTTCGGAAATCATATTCCATAAACATTAACGAGACCTTTCTTCTTACAGATAATAAAAACAATGAAACCAGACCCATCATCATACCACATTTGGCAAATAAAACTTCTTTTATCCCAAATCGAGAACCACAACAGACGTTCTATGAACGAAATGAAAGTAGACGGCCAAGAGACGTCCAACGAGCCTCTAATATCTAGCGAATTCACTTTAGCTATCAAACAGAAAGTTTCCAACATATTTGATACTTGGGAACCGAGATTAACGCCTTACTTGAGGAAATATCTCGGTCTGCCTAGCAGTCGGAAGATCAGTTCCTGTGATGATGATGTTAAGAAGATTTTGAGTGGATTTCTGGTGTATCATGATATGCCGAAAGGTGCTTTGAAGGATGCTGCGGGTAAGGAGTTTTGTTTTTATATTGATAGCAGAATAAAATTTTCACACGGAACTTGTAAACCGAACATATTTGCTGCATAAGGTTAGCAGTACGCCAGTAAAGCTAAAATAAACAATATAACATGTGTCAAATACTGCATCAAAGTGCTATCACTAGGCCCCTCATGGTACTACTACTACCCTCTCCCTCCCACAGAGAGGAAACCTGATTCCCAGGGAAGACTGGCTATAATAATTACAGTGAAACCACAGATTAATACAGATGGGACACTACGCAAAATCATTTAAATAAAAAGCGACTCTTGTTACGACACAATAAAGTGCCATTCAGGTCGCACAACGCTTGTTAGGTTTTTTTTTTTTTTTTTTTGAGGGTGGGAAATCATCAAATAACTTCTCTTGCTCTGGGTGGAGCGGAAGGGCGTGTCAGACTTTTACTGACTAAAACCCACCCGTGTTCCTTCAGTTGCCTATGCCAGAGCCGCGGTATCTTCTTCAAACTACCCGCGACCCCAGCGGCAACGCTTGTTACCTACAGTTATATTCACCTACAAGTTGCCTCTCTTTCTATCGCGTAACTCTTATACTTTCTGACATGTTAGGGTTGTCTTCGTTTACGACGCGGCGCGTGAGTAAGTATCGAACTAACGTGCTCCCCGGCCGGTGCGCGGCAGCCCACACTGAAGTGACCCAGTGAGATGAGCCCGCCGCGTACTTGTAGCTTCATACCTAAACTGCGGAGTGTCCCATCTGTATTAATCTGTGATTAAACTAGAAAAAGTATATGCGCTTCGCTGGTCTTCGTGTTTCCAAATTACGTAAATAAATAAATAGATTAATTTATTAACATAGACAACAATGATCCATTAGTGTTAGTTAGTTAGTACAAAAGAAACTTAAAACGCTATGTTAGTGTGTTATTATAACGGGGCTCACAGAAAAAACATTTCACCGGGTGTAATGAATCACTCCTGCCTCACCAACACCTGCATGAAGTGATTCATTATCGGTGAGTTAAACTTGTCCACTAACATCTTCAGAATGCCAAAAAAAAAGTCAAATCAAGTTAGTCAAATGTAAAGTCAATTATGGTTAGACGATCGTTCCCGAAGCTCATATTTTGTTTGGTATACCTGTATATTAAATGAACCTATTCTTTGTACCCCACAGGAGACGACGAGCTATCAGTGCTGCTAGCCTTGGAGGGAGTATCAGCAGAGGCTCTCCGTGCGCTGACGGAACTGTTGAGATGATCCCGCGCACTCTCGCGCGCGCACGTCACGCGCTCGCAGTGTCGCGGACACTGTGTCACTGACTTGTGCGACCACTAGTAAAATGTGCCTTAAGGACATTGATATAAGGTTTCAATTACAATGACCCGTGGTGCCAGTACCGCAGACACTGTGTCACTGGTGCGACCATTAGGAAAACTAATTGTAAACATGAACTGTTATAAAAAATATTAAAGTTTATGGTTTCGTTCCGTTCTGTAACTACCGGTTGTAAAAAGACACTTTCCGAAGCCGAAAACCACATATTCTACACATTATTTGGATCGTTTTTTTTTCACTAGACCATACCTGGGAATAAACTGGTTCTGGAAATATTGAAGGTCAAAGTCGAAGTTTTTTTTTTTTTTACTAAAATGTATTCCTGTTTCTTCTGTTTTCCGACAAGTACCTACGCGTACCGTAGAGCGAAGGGGCGGGGCTTAACTCCGTTTGGCTGGGTTAGCGTTACATTGCGCGTAATAAAATATTGCTTTTTTTTACCTATAAATAAAAGTAATTTCCCAGCAATAACTTTTGCGCAAAGCTACTTAGATGTACAGTATGCATAGTAGACGGCTTTGCGATGTGTCTTTTTACACCTTGTATACTCCATTTACAATAAGATTAGACATTTGATTTTGACTTCTATTTCGTAGGCTTAAGGATGAAATTAAAGGCAAAAAAGTGGTTACAATCACGGAGCAAACACAAAGAGGAGATGGCCTAAGCAACTGTGCACTGTGATTCTCAACTAGGCCCTGACGTCATCATGTAGGCGTGGCCTTAGTCAGTGTGTTGTTGGCGTTCGTCCTGTGCACATTTTTGTAAATGTTCCTATTTTCCAATCATAATTCTACCCGACATTAGATGGCGACACTTGGTGCATGGGAACTAAAAATATTTAGGCACGTAGAGCTCAGTACCAACATATTCTAATAATCGTAAATACTGTTTGTTCAACATTAATTCTTAAAGACCCTTTAATGGTCAAAATATTATTTTTGTAGTTTTTGTATTTTGTAAACATTTTCTGAATACGACCCTGTTGCATCCTGTGCTTAGTGACATCTAGTGTGAGATAGTTACGTTATTACAAAGTAAAATCAACAGAACGAGCAAATAGTTTGGCTATTGACCGGTAGATGGAAAATAAAGAAGTGGGCGGGATCAAAAACCCCCTCACCCCGCAAATTGTCACGCGTTGTTTCATAGGAAAATCTAATTACAACATCTCTTTGTATTTGCTCCGTGGTTACAATACCAACTGTTTACTGCAACTGCCATTTGTCATGCCCCCCACGCAATAGAAGTCAAAATCGGTTGAACGGACTGTAAAAAAGGTTTGTTTAAATGTCAAATCTTATTGGAAATGGAGTACTTAAAGTAAAAGTTGCTTAACGTGTACACACTGGTATCGTTTTGGTGTATTGGATATCCGTTGCGTGGTATCATTATCGATAGTTTGGACGTAAAATGTTACGCGATTATGTGAGTTGTTTTGCGTCCAAACCATAGATATAAGAAAGAAAAAGATGTGCCCAGTATGTTAAAATGTATCGGAACCCTGTGTCTCCACTTTGTCCCTTTGTCACTTTCATGATTTTAAAGACAAATACGGTAAAATACTTGATTAATTATGGATAGTTATTCCATGATTTACCTACATAGTTTTTGTTTTGGCTTCGGTTTTTACAAGAAACCACTGAACAACACGGCATTCTTATAAATTGTCGCGGTCACAGTCGAAAGCGCACTAGTTCGCGGAGACGGAATTTGTACTATGAACGGCTCATATTGAGCATGTCGCGCGGACACTGATTCGCCCGCTTGCCACTTCTCCTGTTTTTTATATTTGTATGGTCCAAACTATCGATATTGATACAAGCCGGTGCCCGCAACGGAGATCTGATACACCAAAATGATACAAGCGTGGACACGGCCTTGCGCCATGCTATGCAGCTGATTTTAAATAAAATAGTCTTCTAAAGAGTCTCCTTGTTTTTAATGAATTTGTTTTTATAATAACCTATACCTATTACAGGTTATTATAAAACACAAATTCACTATAGAAGCTTATAATAAACTGATGTAAGATAAACTGAAATATCTAATAATAAATTTGTATATACAGAGTGTCCCGTAATTAATGGATAAGGGGTCATTGTACTCATAATTATGAATAACTTTTACTATGGGTCCAAACCTGAAATCGTGAAAATAAATCAGCTGTTCCCTATTGAATGACGTCCATAAATTACGGGACACCGTGTAGAAATCCTAATATTATTTACAAATATAACTGTAAAATGGGCGGTCAATCGCCTCGAGGGGATCCAGTATTCGTCAGCTGGTCAAAATTGACGATCAATCAAATGTACCTATCTCATAAGGACGGTAAATAATAATTGGTAATGAGAATATTTTAATTGTAAAGTGTAATGGCATTTACATTATTTACCTACCAAATATTACTTCTTTAAATTTGTAAAATGTGTAAATAGCGATCCGTCTCTGACAGTTATTTTAACCATAGACTTATAAAAAAAGGTGGACTCGAAAGTGAAGCACAGTAAGTATGCCGTAACCGTTTGTAAAAACACGTCTTACGCACACATTTACATCATAGTATGCCGACCGGCCGCCATTACAGCGACGGCGTCTTTGCAGGTACTCAAATCACGCACACAGATCGGTACGCTGCTTCACTTTCGATATGCGTGGCGCGGAGTCCTCATTTTTCTATACGTCTACGTTTTTAACATAAATAATGCTAAGTAATTCTGGCTATTGTTATGTATGGGAACAATGTGATTTACTTGTATTATCGCCACGTACCTACCTACATGAAAACTTAGGAAATAAAATTGATAATGTTTTGAAAACTTGTTGTTGTTATTTAACAATCATACATACATAAACTCACGCCTTCTCCCCACGGGGGGTAGGCAGAAACTATACAAAAATAGTCGCTAATTAGTCGAAATTTGCCGCCAAATATCAGAATTTGTCGGTCACTGGTCCAAAAGTTATAAGGGTTCATAGGTGGCCGATCTGGAGAGCGTCTCCCCAACTTGTCCACATTTATAGCGCAAAAGCTTGGCCATCTAGCGAAGATCTGCTTTCTCCCAAAATTAGTCGCTTTTGAGTTAAGGGGGATGTGCTATGGTAGCCCGCGAAATTCAAATTTTCTTGCGTTTTTTTGCAATTTGCAGGTCAGTGTCAGGTATCTTTATCAAAATATGATACGCGACAATAAAAAATATGTAAGTATTTACATAATTTTCACCATCAAAATCATCAATCTCTAAGCTAGATTTCGTCCAGATTGGTCGGATTTCGGAAATCAGACGAATCCGGACGGAATCTAACCTATAAAGATGTACTGATGATTTTTATGGTTAAAATTATGTGAATACTTACTTACATATTTTTTATCACATCAATCTGCTAACCTTTTCCCAACTATGTATACTGGGGTCGGCTTACAGTCTACCCGCGTGCAGCTGAATATCAGTATTTTATATGGAGCCTATCTGACCTCCACAACCCAGTAACTTTCGAAACTTTTGGGCTTCTGTTCTGACGACTTGTAACGTCTGTCAAAGATCCACGATTGACATAATACAATAATGACGCTGGTACCGGATTACGGAGTCTGGGTATGTAAAGATGGTCACCCATCCACGGACCGACCCCAGCAAGCGTAGCTTAACCTGATGGGTCGATCCGTGCGGCTGTTATTACTTAGCCGCGTTATTAATTATTATCAACCAACCTCTTTATCTGTTCTGTGAACCAAACCAATCAGTGCAAAATAGGAAAATCACACTAATAATATAAAGGCGAAAGTTTGTGAGTGTGTGTTTGTTTGTTACTTCTTCACGCTCAAACGGCTGGACCGATTTGGATGAATTGGTATGTAGATAGCTTATACCCTGGATTAACACATAGGCTACTTTTTATACCGGTCTACGTGGATGAATGTGTAATATTATAAATATAAGAACGTAATTTTAATTCGTCGACCGACGGAAACGCCGATCTACGCAAGACCCAATAGCTTTTTAATTGTTTCTGTAATTACGGCATTCATTAAGCTATCAATTTGTCTTCGGGCGTTGTTAAACATGGACATCAAAACCGGACTTCTGGTGTTTACGCTCTTGGCTGGGTGCATCGGTGAGTTGGGAACCTATTACCTACAAGAATTTTGTTTAGAAGAAAGTTTCTAAGCGTTGATTGACATAAGGAACCTCTACCATAGAATCATTGACAATTGACAGTGTAGAATATAGAACAATTTCAACAGATTTTCACTTATGTATCTAACTCTACAAAAAATGCAGTGTAGGTACTATACTGGGTCAGTTTCCACCAAACGGAAAAAACCTCGCGGTTGCTTGAGCAATTTTCAAATTTCACTGAATAAGTAACTGTAGGTAACATTAAAATTCAAAAATTGCTCGAGTATCCGCTAGGATTTTGCCGTTTGGTGGAAACTGACCCTAGACCCTAATTCGGCAACTTGACAAGTTCTACACATCTGAATAACAATGCAACATGATTGCATGCTCACTCTTACCTACATCTAATGCATCGCTACTGTCCACAGCCAACTAAGGCCCATTCCTAATGTTCTACAAGCTGGTGAATTTTCTGCGTGAAGTCGCCACTGATCTGATCTAGACTCACTACTTGCAATCGAATCCGACGGATTTTGACAGAAATTCCCAATCCATTGCTTCATACGTTTAAAAAATTCGTCTGCTTAGAAACGTAAATAACGCAATGAATGTTGTTGAACTCTCAAAATGCATTACCATTGCTAATGTGTTACGCAACTACCTAGCTGGCTGTACCTACTCACTGAAAAGGCTTCTAATTTTCCAGCGCTCCCAACTGTCGAAGATGACATGGCCATCTTCTTCGAACACACCGACGCTAGCGCTCGCAACGTTGGTGGAAGCCAGGCGGCTGCAGGTAGTCACCCTCACATGGTGGCTCTGACCACTGGTACCACGGTCAGGAGCTTAATCTGCGGAGGTTCTCTGATCACCCAGCGAACTATCCTGACTGCTGCGCATTGTATCAACCATGTTTTCAGCTGGGGATCGCTTACAAGGTAAGGAAATCAATTCAAACAGCGTCTTTATGCGCGGATACTCTGCATTTACCACGATAATTTGGCTCGTTCAGAAGTTAAAAAGTCAATAAAGTCGAAGAGTACTTTGCATTCACTGTTACCTTTGCACGTCAAATTAATGCGCTTTTACGGACCTTGACCAGCTTGTACCCTGAATATTGTTAGTTTCTGAAGGTCATCTTTATCTTCCTCAGCTCTCTCCGTGCGACAGTGGGCTCCAACCGCTGGAACAGTGGTGGCACCTCCTACAGTATATCTCGCAACGTCACCCACCCCAAAAACGTCGCCTCCACCATTAAGAACGACATTGGCATCCTGATTACTTCCTCTAACGTGGCTCTGACCAACCTCGTCAGGACTGTGCCCATCACGTACTCCTTCATCGGCCAGGGTGTCCGCTCCAAGGTTGCCGGATGGGGTCGGACGAGTGTGAGTAACTTTGATAATGAGCATTTTGAATAGAAGTAGTAAGGTTGCTTGTACTACTTCTACTCAAAATGCTGAAGATTTATTTGATGAATTATTTGACGACCACATTACGTGAACAAAATCAATCTGCCTAGCCTTTTCCCAACTATGTTGCGGTTGGCTTCTAGTCTAACAGGATGCAGCTGAATACCAGTATTTTACATGGAGCGAGTGCCTACCTGACCCCCACAGTAACTGGACTGGGTATAGATAGTGCAATCCACGAAGACGCGACCCACTACTCCTCCTAACCGCATATAGTATATGTGTGCACCGGTTATGAGGAGTAGTGGGGCGCGTCTTCGTGGATTGCACTATCTATAATACGATACCCCTTGGACTTGGTCTGACTAGTTGGCAGACTTTCGGGCTTCTGACGACCCGTAACGACTGTCAAAGATCCACGAATGACAGCAGGGACCAACGGCTTAACGTGCTTTCCGAGGCACGGAGGAGTCTCGGTATGTAAAGACCATCGGATGTGTTACCCATCCACGGACCAACACCGGCAACGGCAAGCATAGCTTAACCTGATCGATCGACCCATGCGGCTGTTATTACTTAGCCGCGAGCTCCTCTCCACGAGCTCCACAATACGTGAACGATAATGATTCGATTGAGTTGTCCGTATGCTGCTAAGTGAACAGACAGAGGCGATATCGCGTCGCGACGTGTCGCGTAGCGGTGTTGCGACGCGATATCGCCTCTGTCTGTAAGAGCCTTAACCTGTGGTAGCTGCGCGGTTCATTTGGTTGCCAGCAATGGGACTCTCTCTCTCGAGTGGATAATCCTGCCTACATTTTCATAGACAACGAAGCTAAGTACCCACACGTGCACAGCTTAGCCGAGGGCTTCTAGGAGCAGCGCCTTAATGGTGGTCCACTTATGGCCAGAATTGGATTTATCGTGTACTCTCGTGAGTCGTGATATTCTTTTTAGGGTTCCGTACCTCAAAAGGAAAAAACCGGTCAAGAGCGAGTCAGACTCGCGCACCGAGGCGCGAGGGTTCCGTTCCGATTTCTGAAAAAGTGTGCTATTTAGAGACATCGTTTTATTTTTCCTGTAATCTTTACATAAACTTCTATCAGAATAATTTCTGATTTTTCTCTATGCAAACTTCGGAGTTAAGGGGGGGGTATTTTTTTTATATTTTTCATCAAAAGTCGAAAACTATGCGGCCTAAAAAAAAATAAAACAATGTTTGAGAATGTGCAAACAGCACTCTTCCACATGGCCTAGTAGACCCACTTTGAATTTTTAAGACCCCCTTTGCAAAATAGTTGGGTAAACGTCATCTAAAATTGTTTGAATTTTGACATTGTGTGACAAACAGACAGACAGGCTGAATCGCACCTTATGGGTTTTATCATTTTGGTTCCAAACCCTAAAAACGGAACCCTTATAGGATCACTCGTGTGTCTGTCTGTCTGTCCGTCTGTCACAGCCAATTTGCTCCGAAACTAATAGACCGATTAAGTTGAAATTTGGTACACATATGAACTTCTGTGACCCAAACATGGACGGGCAAAGTAAATAAAAAAATTTTGAATATGGGGGTCACTTCAAACTTACATTTACAGATGGAATGTATGGAAGAACATGTTTTTCAACTTTGGGAATTCATCCCAACTACGGAACCCTTCATTCTGTGAGTTCCAACAAGCACTTGGCCGGTTTTTAGGGTTCCGTACCAAAATGGTAAACAAGGAACCCTTATGGTGTGACTCAGTCTGTCTGTCTGTCTGTCTGTCACAGCTGGATATCTCAAGAACTACTAATGCTATCAACTTGAAATTTGGAACAATTTTAGATGACGTTTACCCAACTATTTTGCAAATAAGAAAGAAGTAAAAATATTGATTTTGTTTTTTGTAACGGACTGAAAGGGGGTCAAAAGTCAAAATTCAAAGTGCATGTGGGGTATCATATGAAAGAGCGCAGATTGGTGAGGGCAACGCTGCTGGAGGTGATGAGGATACCGATGCCGTTCTTGATGGTAGCAGAGACGTAGTTGGGGTGGGTGACGTTGCGAGCCAGGGTGTAGGCGGTGCCGCCGCTGTTCCAGCGGTTGGTGCCCACTGTGACGCGCAAAGAGCTACGGAAAAAGTTTTTCTATAATTAATAAAAAGATCTTCAACCAGGGGCTATCGTATTACCTAGTAACTAGGCTTTGGAGGTCAGATAGGCAGTCGCTCCGTGTAAAACGACTGGAAGCCAACCCAAACATAGTTATGAATAAGAGGATCTTCATATCAGCTTCGGTAACATCAACAACCAGGGAATCCGTTTTTAGGGTTCCGTACCAAAATGGTAAAAAAGGAACCCTTAGGGTGTGACTCAGTCTGTCTGTCTGTCTGTCACAGCTGGATATCTCAAGAACTACTAATGCTATCAACTTGAAATTTGGAACAGTTTTAGATGACGTTTACCCAACTATTTTGCAAATAAGAAAGAAGTAAAAATATTGATTTTTTTTTTGTAACGGACTGAAAGGGGGTCAAAAGTCAAAATTCAAAGTGCATGTGGGGTATCATATGAAAGAGCGCTGTTTGCAAATTTTCAAACATTTTTTATTTTTTTTTAGGCCCCATAGTTATCGACTTTTGATAAAAAAAAATAAAAAAAAAGACCCTATACTCCGAAGTTTTCAAAGATAAAAATCTGAAATTATTCTATGTGATAGAAGTTTATGTAAAGATTACAGGAAAAATAAAACGATGTCTCTAAATAGCACACTTTTCCAGAAATCGGGACGGAACCCTCGGTGCGCGAGTCCGACTCGCTCTTGACCGGTTTTTTACTACAAATGACGCTTCCATCTCCATCGTAACCTCCACCCAACGATTTCTAACCTGCATTCTCTCTACTTCAGACTAACGGTGCCTCCTCTGCTACTCTCCTGGAGTTGTCAGCACTCAACATCATCGGAAGTAAGGAGTGTGTGTCTCGCGTGGCTCGCGCCGCCGTTGAGTTCCACAGACGTCTCCATGTTGAGCCACAAATTGAAGTCTGCACCCTCCACTCTGTGGGTGTTGGTACTTGCAACGTAAGTATTTTCTTCGTTTTTTGAACATCCTATCATGACTAGGTACTTATGAGAATTTCATGCGATTATTAGACTCGCCTGACTGACATAAGTTCTAATTTGACCAAAGTCGGACATCTTTTATCCATGAAACATTTAATTGACGACTGATAGTTTTTGTATGGAGAAACTGTCAATAAATCAAAATTTATAAGAATAAGGGCTGATATTTCAAAAGTCATATAACTTTTATCCGAAGAATAAATTACAGTTTGACATATTTTCTATACAAAAGCTGTCAAACAGTCATATTTATTCCCTAAATAAAAGTTATCTGACGATTAATAGATAAGCCCTAAGACTTATTCCAGACTGGGTATAAAAGTTTGGTCAAATTCACTAACAGGCAACGCAAAACCTAAAGTAGCGGCCATTAAGGGCCCCACACATTTACGGGCCGCAAGCAGTAGGTACTCCAGCTGGTCGTCATTCCTAAAAACAGATAGAAACTGTTTTTATGAATGACCGCCTGCCGGCGGACTGTAAGAGCGGTTTCGCACTACGTCCGATCCGAATCCGAATTCAAGATCCGAGTTCAATCCGAATTAGGAATGTTCTAAATTCGGACGACAGAGTTCGGATCTAGTGCGCAACCCTTCATACAAATAGTACTGTGGCTACTTCGGACCGATATTTCTCGGATTCGGATCGGACGTAGTGCGAAACCGCCCCTTTCACGATGGACAAAATAATCGGAAGTTAAGTAATTGACTTTTTCTGAACTGAACTCAACCAAGAAGTTACAAGCAACAGGAATGATTTAGTTAGGAAGTAGGTCACTGCTTCAGGTGTATTATATGCAACTGACGAAACGAATGATGTATGTCTGTCCATATGGCCCTTGCTCAGAATCTGTTTTTTTTTTTCATCTTCCAGGGCGACTCCGGCAGTGCTCTGAGGCGTGCTGACAACGGCCACCAGTTCGGTATCGTGTCGTGGGGCTTCCCCTGCGCCCGCGGAGCACCTGACGTGTTCGTCAGGATCAGTGCTTACCAGAACTGGTTACGGTCCGTCATTGTTTGAAGAACTCCGAAGAGGGACGCTATAAAATGATCTGGGATGGATTGATTCTGTATTTTGGTTATAAGTTTTTATTTAGTTGTAAATAATAATAAATATTTCTATAAATGTTGATGTTTTTGTGGATGACGTATGGTGTGGTGGAGGAGCTCGTGGCTAAGTAATAACAGCCGCACGGGTCGATCCATCAGGTTAAGCTAAGCTTGTCGGAGTTGGTCCGTGGATGGTATCTTTACATACCGAGTACCTACTCTTCCATGCCTCGGGTGCATTTACGATGGATAGTCAAATAATTATTTTTTTAAACAAAAGTATGTTTATTAAATAAAATACGTTATATTCTTAAAATGTTTTTGCGACTAATTGTAGGTAGATGTGCAAGGTACAATTCTTAATATAATTTTAGATATGTCCAGTTTCTCAATAAATGTACCGAAGTGAAATTTTTACTTCGGTACATTTATTGAGAACCCGGAATTATGTACAGAAATATTTGTAGTTCAGAATCGTACCTTGCATATCTACCTACAATTCGTCGCAAAAACATTTAAAAAATACAAATCATTTCATTTAATAAACATACTTTTGTTTAAAAAAGTAATGATTTGACTACCCACTCGTAAATGCGTCCTTAAGGCGAAAGCGCCAGGGTAGCCCGCGAAATTCAAAATTTCTTACGTTTTTTGCAATTTGTAGGTCAGTGTGAGCTTGTATGTTGATTAAAATATGATTCGCGGCCGTAGCTAATATGGCTTTACAGAATTAACCTTAAGGGGCCGGCGGAGGATGAATTCTCCATACAAACGTAGTTCTTAAATCATTTGCAATTCGAGCATATTTCCACCATATTATGCTGATATTCGGATTTACACAGTATTTATCTAGGTTCTTGACTATTTTTTTTTTCCAAAATACTTGTCCAAAATGAAATTTAAACGAATTGCATTTCGCACATATTGACAGCGTAAACTACATGTTTTCTGCTTATTTTTTCTGTATTAAAAACAACAATATTAGTAATATTGTTCGAGCGGAAACATAGCTAACATAATCAAGTTACAAATTATAAAAAAAAAGTAGAAAAATATTAAGTTTTCATTCAACATTTTTAGGATTACGGATTGAGTACTTTCGCGTCAAGCAATTGTGAGAACGCGGGGCGGCACTGCTCACTCACGATGCGCTAGTGTGTGTGCATGTACTCGCCGACACCGACACGCGACACACCGTGTCCCTCACTCGCCTACTTTTTTGAAACAGAGATAGCAGTATTCCGAACGAATTTTGCCGTCGCCTCGAATTGCATTTGCGAGCGGCCTTCGCCGGCTTCTTAAGGCGACGCTATCTCCTGCCGACATCAACGACGAGGCGGAGTGGTTCCGGGAGGCCATTTCCGAAGTATGTGACGTGGCAATGCCCCGGGTCCAGCCCGGTCGCGCCTGGCGCCAGGTGTATTGGTGGTCGCCGGAGCTGACGACTCTGCGCGAGGCGTGCGTTGCTGCGCGGCACCTGTACACCAGGCACCGCAGGCTCCGTATCGGCCCCCCGATACGGAAGCTATTCAGGCGCAGCTGTACGAGGGGTACAGAGCGGTGAAGACCGCCCTCCGAGCGGAGATCTTGCGGTCCAGGGATCTGGGCCGCGAGGAGTCGCTGGAGACTCTGAACAGAGACCCATGGGGGCGCCCCTATAAGATGGTGCGGGAGAAACTCCGCCCATGGGCGCCCCCGCTGACGCAGAGTCTCCGGCCCCAGCTCATGGAGGACGTGGTGAGCGCTTTGTTCCCTTCGCGAGGGAACATACTCCCCCGCCTATGGCTCCGCCTCATGCGGTGCCCGTTGCGGACCACAGCACCAACGACGACGACGACGATGATGCTCCGGAAGTGACCGAGGTAGAGCTGAGAGCGGTGGTACGTAGGCTGAGTGCCAAAAATACCGCCCCAGGACCCGACGGCTTACCTAGAAGAGCCTGGGTTCTGGCCTTTGGAGCTCTCGGGCCTCGACTAGGGGGGCTCCTAAGCGCATGCTTGGAGAGGGGCCAGTTCCCACTTCGTTGGAAGACGGGGAAACTGGTCCTCATTAAGAAGCCGGGGCGCCCTGCGGACTCTCCGTCCGCTTACCGACCCATCGTGCTGCTCGAGGAGGTGGGCAAGCTCTTTGAAAGAGTTATTGCAGACCGCCTCGTCGGGTGGCTGGTGCAGGAGGGGCCGGATTTGGCGGAGAGCCAGTTTGGTTTCCGCAGGTGCCGCTCTACGGTGGACGCCATTATGCGCGTGCGAGCCCTCATGACGGGGGATGCGGTGGCCCGGGGTGGGGTCGTCTTGGCGGTGTCCCTAGACATCGTCAACGCCTTCAATACCCTGCCCTGGAGTTGCATCAGGGAGGCACTCCGTTATCACCGGATGCCGACCTACCTCTGTCGAGTGGTCGAGGCCTATCTGACGGACAGGGCCGTCATCTACCCCGGTCATCAGGGACAGTGGAACCGGCGAGAGATGTCGTGCGGTGTCCCACAGGGATCGGTCCTGGGGCCGTATTTGTGGGACATAGTGACACGCGGGGTTGCGATAGTCGTGGAGAGGATCCGGCAGTTGGGACTCGAGGTGGCCCTGCACAAGTCCGAGGCCATGTGTTTTCATGGTCCGGAAATGCGCCACCGTCGGGTTCCCAAATAACGGTAGGAGGGGTTCACATCGGAGTCGGGTCGACGATGAAGTACCTGGGACTCGTCCTCGACAGCCGGTGGAACTTCGTGGAGCATTTCCGACGTTTGGTTCCCAGACTGGAGCGGGCTGGGGCTGCTTTGAGGCGGCTCCTGCCCAATCTGGGGGGTCCAAACGCCTCCTGCCGCAGGCTCTTCGCGGGGGTCGTGCGGTCCATGGCCCTTACGGGGCACCGGTGTGGGCGCGTTCCCTAAGGCTGCGGCCAGCCCAACAGTTGAACGCGTTCCAGAGGGTCATGGCCATCCGGCTAGTCCGGGGATACCGCACGGTTTCCCGGGAGGCGGTGAGCCTCCTTGCCGGATTGCCGCCGTGGGATCTGGAGGCAAAGGTCCTCGCGCACGTGTGGGAGTGGCGCGAGGAGGCGAAACGCCGGGGCGTAACTGCACTGCCGCGAGAAATCACGGTACAGCGGACAGAGCTCCGGTGGGATCTCATGGCGACATGGAGAGCGCGACTGTCGAACCCAGCGCTGGGCACGCCACACTTGCGGCGATAAGTCCTCTCTTTGAGAAGTGGTTAGAGCGGCGCCACGGCGTCCTCACCTTCCGCCTGACGCAGGTCCTCACCGGACACGGCTGTTTCGGGAGGTTCCTGTTTCGCATAAGGCGGGAGGAAACGCCCGGTTGTCACCATTGTGTGGATCACCCGGAGGACACGGTGGAGCATACAGTGGAGGTCTGCCCGGCTTGGTCAGAGCACCGCCGTGTTCTCACGGAGGCGGGTCTCTCGCGTCCGAGCCTGGTTCAGGCCATGGTGCGGAGCGAGAGTGCATGGGAGGCCGTCACCTCCTTCTGCGAAGCAGTGATGCTCGCGAAGGAGGAGGCAGAACGCGTGAGGGAGAGGCAGCCTCACTCACGCCCTCAGTCGCCGCAGGAGACGCCCTGGGCGGTGGGAATCGCGAGGCGATTTCCGGCCACCGTAGGCGCGGGCCTGCGGACGGTGAGTAGCGGGTAGCTCGCCGTCCGGTAAGGACCAGGCCCGACGGCGCGTTGTGTTCCACGCGCGCCTCAAAGAGATGTCAGCAAACCCACCCGTGTTCCTTCAGTTGCCTATGCCAGGGCCGCGGTATCTTCTTGAAACTACCCGCGACCCCAGCGGCGTCGGCCCTATTGGACCGATGGGGTCCAATAGGGCCGACGCCGCTGGGGTCGCGGGTAGTTTTAAGAAGATACCGCGGCCCTGGCATAGGCAACTGAAGGAACACGGGTGGGTTTTAGTCAGTAAAATTCTGACACGCCCTTCCGCTCCACCCAGAGCGGGAGAAGTTATTTGATGATTTACCAACCTCAAAAAAAAAAAAAAAAAAAAAGGCGACACTATCTGACTTTTGATGATTTTAAACTGAAGATCACGTCTAAACGAGTAGTGTTAATGATTTGGAAAAAATATATGTTAAATTAGAGCATTTTCTTAATAACTTAATATGTGAATATTTTAGATTATGTTTATAATAGGTCTTTACCTATGCAATTGCCGTTCTGTATGAAAAAATTTAAACGAATTTTTTTCATGTATTTTTTATTTGTATTAATCGAAGTCATCACCCATGCAATCAATGCATCTTTGCCAACGCAGTGGCAGTTTATTGATGCCCTTCTTAAAGAAATCAGCTGGTCGGGAGGCAACAAATTCTTCAAAGGCATTTTGTACTGCCTCTCGGGTATTGAATTTTTTTCCCGCCAAGAAGTTATCCAAATTCTGGAAAAAGTAGTAGTCTGTAGGTGCAAGGTCTGGTGAGTAGGGCGGATGGCGGAGAGCTTCCAACCCCAGTTCTTGCAACTTGGAGACCGTCTGCTGTGCAGTATGAGGTCGCGCGTTGTCGTGCAGGAGCAGCGGAGACGAGCGATTGACCAATGATGGTTGGAGATGTGCCAGCTTCTCCATCATTGTGTTCAGTTCTTCACAGTACACATCTGCAGTAATGCTCACCCCGTTTGGTAAGAAGCTGTGATGAATCACACCGGCGCTAGACCACCAAACAGTGACCATCACTTTTCTAGGGGTTAGTTTTCGTTTAGGGCATTGTTTAGGTGCTGAACCAGGATCCAACCAACTTGCTGAGCGCTTGCGGTTATCAAACAGAATCCATTTTTCATCGCAGGTAACAATGCGGTTCAAAATTCCTTCATTTGTTTGTCTGTTGAGCAGTGCAAGGCACGTCTCGACGCGTACTTCGCGCTGGCGATCATTGAGTTCGTGGCGCACCCATTTGTCAAGCTTTTTTACCTTGCCAATTTGACGCAAGTGGACCAATATTCTTTTGACGCTAACGTCGAAAGCTGCTGCTAATTCAGCCGTAGATTGTGTATCATCAGCTTCCACAATCGCCTTTAATTCGTAATTGTCGACCAAAGTCTTCGGACGACCGCGAGGTTCATTTTTCAGGTCGAAATTGCCAGAACGGAAGCGAGCAAACCAATAACAGGTGGTGCGTTGGTTTGTAGTGTTAGCTCCGTTTTTAAAATAAAATTAATTTGAAATTAGAATTCTTAGCCAAACAAAAATTATTTTGATTTGAAATGGCCAGTACTGCAGAACGGCAATTTCATAGGTAAAGACCTAATATTAAATAGTGTAATTAATTTGTAAAGTTATGTCTAACGCAGATAAAAAACTGAGAATCACGCAAAAACTGTTAAGCGTATTTTTATGAAACCTTCACCATTTTAAAGGTAATTTAATTATTTATCTTTTAGTATACGTGCTTTATTAAAATGCCTTTTGTTTTATGTATAATAAATTAATAATGCGTCTAATTTGGGACAGCGCTCCTTGACGGGCGAGTCCTATTACTGGCTGGACGTACGACGCGTTGCGTGAGCTCAGCACAGAACGCGCAAGCTAACCACTCAAGGTCATTGGCGTATAGTTCCGCCTTAAGACGTTGGTCCCGGCTGTCATTCGTGAATCTTTGACAGTCGTTACGGGTCGTCAGAAGCCCGAAAGTCTGACAACCAGTCTTACCAAGGGGTATCGTATTACCCCGTTGTTTTGTTGTTGTTGTTTTGGTTGTGGAGGACAGATAGGCAGTCGCTCCATGTAAAATACTGGTAATCAGCTGCATCCGATTAGACTGGAAGCCGACCCAACATAGTTGGGAAAAGGCTAGGCAAATTGATTTTGTTTTTGTGGATAAGACGTAAAATTCATAAGGTTTTAGATGTTAATAGAGAGACACTGCCAATTTATCCAGCTAGGAGTCGCATCGTCGGTGGTGTTGTTTACCAATCAAACAGCATATTTTATTAGGCTGAGAGCGCGTTTACCTTCAACAGATGGACAGCTGACGGTTACCAGCGATGATGGCGTCATCTACAATTAGCATCCCATTTGCATACATTACATTAGCAAAATCTATTGCCAACTCAAATTCAACCCTGGTTCAGATAAACCTAGGGTACAAACAATTTGGCCCTTACCCTAAATAATATAATCTTTCTTGGGGAACTTTGACTTGCGAAATTCAGGATTGAGTAACGACATTGCCATTACCAGTGTCGCCACTGTTGTCACTTGTTGCTTGCTGTACCTACTCGTAACTCCTCGTAACTCCTCGTAACTCCTATCAATGTATTCATTAACAACATTTATTGAGAAACAATCTGATTATCATTGGGTAAATACAATTAGGTTTTCCCTATCTTATATCATTATATCTCTCATAATGCGATATTTTACATACGTGTGGCTCAATTATTTTGATTTTTATCGTACTTGACCGTGATTTTGTTCATCGTTTATGTGATTTCGGCTCGATTATCTTACCAAATCTTATGCAGGTGGCGTTATACGTGTTTCCCTACCCCTACCCCTATAGGAAGCGTGCCCTACCCCTATAGGAAGAAGGCGTGAGTTTATATATGTAATGTATGTATGTCCAAGTATTTTATTACTAGGTAAATGATTTTAAACAAGACTAGGAAAATCAAAAGACTACATTTTTATCTCCATGCTTCCCTAACAGACCGAAGACCAATCACTCGATGTGGCCATTCTTGGGGAGGCACTCGACCGCAGTAGAGGCGGCACTGTCACCATCTACAATTATCTATATACCTTATATCTTCCTATACAGGGTGTAAGTGTAAACAGTGGCAACTTTTATTAAGGGACCAAACCTGAAATTGCGAAAAAAAAAAATCAGCTGTTCATTACATAATTTATGTTCGCATAATTCGTCAAAATGTACTGAACAACTGATTTTTTTTCGCGATTTCAGGTTTGGTCCCATTAGTAAAAGTTGTTCATAATGATGAGTACCCCTTAAAAGATTGCCACTGTTTACACTTACACCCTGTATAGGAAGATATAAGGTATATAGATAATTGTAGGTATATAAAAATGTAGGTATATAAAAATCAATTGCTGTCTGTTAATCACGCTAAAACTCAAAAACGCTTGACCTTGTAACTCTAAGTCTTCGGAAATGTAATTCACACATATTTAAAAAAATTGTGTGGGAACACTTACTCTGCTTAAATTATAATAGTACTGAAGACACATTTAAAATCCTGAAATAGCAAACTCCATACTTACCTACATTCATTCATTCATTCATATAATACATACACACAATCACATTCTTATACCTACGATCAATCATACTCACATAGACACAATCACAGAAAAGCCATAATAGTATTAAGTTTAGCAATATTATTGCAAAATTAGTGTAAGTTTTTCATTTGTTTAAATTTATTTTCCTAACGGGTATTAATTTCTTAAGTTCTTACTCGTTTGTTACTCTACAGGTCACAGCAATGAGGAATAATACCCTACTGTAATACAGTGTAAACTAGTACGGGGGGTATTGTGACTGTTACTGGCGGCCTTATACAACGTGTAACGTTAAATGCGCAAAACCTCTTAAGGGGTCATTGTACTCATCATTATGAACAACTTTTACTATGGGACCAAACTTGAAATCGCGAAAAAAAAATCAGCTGTTCAGTACATTTATGTTCGCATAATTCGTCAAAATGTACTGAACAGCTGATTTTTTTTTCGCGATTTCAGGTTTGGTCCCATAGTAAAAGTTGTTCATAATGATGAGTACAATGACCCCTTAAGAGGTTTTGCGCATTTAACGTTACACGTTGTATATTGTCAACAAATAAATAAATAAATAAAATAAATAAAATCAATTGCTGTCTGTTAATCACGCTAAAACTCAAAAACGCTTGACCGATTTGAATAATTTTTTTAGGCTTCCGTACCTCAAAAGGAAAAATCGGAACACTTATAGGATCACTTCGTTGTCTGTCTCTCTGTCTGTCAGTCTGTCAACACCCTTTTTCTCAGGAACGCGTGAAAGTATGAAGTTGAAACATCGATCACTAAGTTTTTTATTAGTAATCGATGAGTTGAAATTAATATCAAATCATTGACTAATAATTAATTAATAATATCAATTGGTAATGATAATTAATTCATTATTATTTACATCATGGTCTCTTGGAGCTCTAAAAAAATCAAGTTTCTAAGTCAAATAAAAAAATATTATGCGACATTTATATTTTGATACTCGCAAGTAAATCACCAACCATAACCAGGGTACTTCCCATAGCATAATAAGCCTATAATGTTCACACTGCTGGGACACAGGCCTCCTCTCGGTGAGAGGTAGCAGGCCTAAATTCACCACGCGGGCCCAGTGCCCATAGATGTCACAGCACAACTAAAGGTAAAATTCCGAAAATCGCAAAAAAAAATGTGTTAAAACTACTCGTATATTTTTTGCGATTACAAACATAAAGCAGTTGGAGAATTGCCCGTGACGTATGTATTGGCACATGTACGGGAGTTTTTCAACTACAATGTTAAGTTTGTTTTTGGGATAAATTCTTTTCAACTATGCAACCCTTAATTGTGCGAGGTTCGACACGTACTTGGCCAGTTTTTTTTTTAACCGACTTCCAAAAAAGGAGGAGGTTCTCAATTCGGTTGTATGTTTTTTTTTTGTATGTTTGTTACCTCAGTACTCCGTCATTTATGAACCGATTCGGAAAATTCTTTTTTTATTTGAAAGGGTATACTTTCAAATTGGTCCCATTTTTATCAAAATCCAGTTCTGATGATGGGATCTGTGAGGAATCGAGGGAACTCCTCAAATATTATAGGCATACATATAGCGATTATGGTATTTTCATCAACAAATCAAGCGTTTGCATTCAGAAAGTATCATCTGGTGAAGTTGAACTGATGAAGAAGACCACAGATGGCCACGGAAACTCCTCAACGATGAAAAGTATTTCACGGATAGCGATAAGATTAAAATAGTTAAGTGACCATGACGAAGCTTTAAATAAATGGTTCTGATGAAAATGGTACCATCGAACCGATCTGATGAAGAAGCCGGAAGGTAGGCATCGGAACTCAGTAATAAAACAATGTATCCTAGCCGTGTTTGGGCTTATTGGAATTGTCATGAGGTGCACTCTGTAGCCAGAGTGCAAAATCGTACCATCGAACTGATCTGATGAAGAAGCCGGAAGGTAGGCATCGGAACTCAGTAATAAAACAATGTATCTTAGCCGTGTTTGGGCTTATTAGAGTTGTCATGAGGTGCACTCTGGCTTTAAATGATTTAATGGTAATTATATGCCGCTTCCAATTGCGCTACTAGAGTTGTATGTTATGTGTGGCCTTGATTGTCAGAAGGCAGATTTCATAGCCTCGTTATATCTCTATATATAATTTTTTCTATTGCTTGTTTCTTTATTTTATAACATAGTTTTCTTTTTGTAATCAATTGATAGCTACTTACCCAGTGTAACTCCGTACTAGTTTTGTAATCAATTGATAGCTACTTACCCAGTGTAACTCCGTACTAGTTTTGTAATCAATTGATAGCTACTTACCCAGTGTAACTCCGTACTAGTTTTGTAATCAATTGATAGCTACTTACCCAGTGTAACTCCGTACTAGTTTTGTAATCAATTGATAGCTACTTACCCAGTGTAACTCCGTACTAGTTTTTGTATAAATTGAGGAATGTATTAACAGAGAGAACCCTGGCACCCATAACACAAGTTTAATCTTAGCTTGGGTGCCAGTGGAGTAATCATTGATTTATTTATGCAATTTTAAAGAATATTGTCCTAAAATCAAGTTATTGTCATAGGTAAAATTGTAAATTGGGAAATAAAGTTATATTTATAAATTAAAAAAAAAAAAAAAAATCTCCGTCAACTACAACTACGCCTACCAAACTTCTGACACGACTTAGCGCGACGTATTTGCCTTTTTGCAAAGTTTTCATTTGAAATGGTATACTCCTGAGGTGGTGGCTTTTGAGTTAGCTTCAATAATTTATTACGTATTTTTCCCAAGTCTATGTGGATGATGCTCTAATTTATTTTGCAGAGTGGTATTCAGATTTGTGTGGGGTAAGTAGGCACCATTAAAAAGTGAAAAATAAAAACTTTTTACAAAAAAAAAACAACCGACTCCCAAAAAACCACTACAAAGTGAAAAATAACTTTAATTTCGGAAGTCGGTGGCAAAAAAAAGAAATTAAATAAAAAACCAAAGACACCGACTTCCGAAATTAAAGTTATTTTTCACTTTGTAGTGTTTTTTTGGGAGTCGGTTGTTTTTTTTTTGTAAAAAGTTTTTTGTTTTGTTTTTAGGAAAAAAGAAAATTAAGAAAAACCCAAAGGAACAGCCGAAAATCTAAATTTTGTCTCACGTGGTACGAAGTTCACCGGGTCATCTAGTATTTCGATAAAAATACATAAAAAAAAAAAAAAATGTTTATTTTGTCAACTTTGTAATTTACATAGCTTTAAGTTTGGAGGCACCTTTTAAGCAAAGATTTGCTTGTATTAGGTGGTCCAGCTCCAGTTATACATAGAAACTAAATACTGCCCCCAAAACAGCAAACTTATCAAATCATTATCCGGATTGAAAATACCCAAACAAGGGTCATTTACTCATTATTGTATAATATATCGGGGTTTTTACCTCCAGCTTATCAACCAAAATCAATCAGTGTTAAAGAGATAATTAACTCACTATATATATCAGCAGGAATATATTGTAAAACTTCCAAATTCTCTTTGGTCGTTGTTAGTATGGACTTAAAACCGGACTTCTGATGTTTACGCTTCTGGCTGGTGCATCGGTGTGTTGGAAAATTGGTTGGAAACGACTTATTTAATAGGTAGCTTTTTTTATTTGGCTACTTATTGAATAAGTTTTCACCAGCATGCTGAAATGAGGCTGAAATGAAATAATGTTTATTTATGTAAGTAGATTCGTTTATGACACTTTTACGTGACAATTTTTTTGGAATTATTTTAAAACTAGTTGGCGCCGGCATTTCCTAGCTGACTGATCCCTGAGAAGAAATGCCGAAACAAACTCAGAGGTCACGGTCTCTTTTAAACTCGTCTTTCTTTGATCAAATAGCGCACCCAGCTCTTGAAGCGCGCGAATATTAAAGATATGTCAATCTTTTTGACCACACGCTACTAGATTTTTTATTGTGGAGTTCAAAGTTTAGTCTACACATGGAGAACGTGTGAATTAAACTTTGTATTGACTCTTGTACTTGGATAGGTCATCACCTGTCAAAGATTTGGCCGTCATCTGCGTATCCAACAACAACAAAAGCAGAAGCAGATCATTGATAAGAAGCAGGAAAAGAGACGGATAAAGAATAGACCCTTGAGGAATACCAGTATTAATAACTGTAAGGTCCAAAGTATAGCCACGTATGACTACTCTGATCGATTGCTCGCTCATTTAATATATAAGGTCCAGTTACAAAAGGCAGTTGTGACGCTGAATGCTGGAAGCTATTCCGTAGACTAGCATGCCATACCCTCTCCAAGGCGTTTGAAGATACTTCAAGGGCCTCACTATTTCAATGATCTCGCCCCAATAATGCGTAACTAACTACATTTCCGACCATCGATAAGGATAGATATCATTTCGGTAATTAAGTATTCATCGCATATTGCGATTATCGGATTATCTTCAACCAATTAATCAGTGTTAAAGAGATAACTAATTTATAAAAAGCAGTGGGAATTGGGGAACTTTGATAGTTTCTTCGGACGTTGTTAAACATGGACATCAAAACCGGACTTCTGTTGTTTACGCTCCTGGCGGGGTGTATGGGTGAGTTAAAAAAAAAACCATAGGTAAATCATATATGGAGAGATTAATCTTAACAAGCTACAAAAGAATTTGAATGCTGGACTGATCTTACTTGATGGGACCTCCAGGATTCCTAATATAACAGTTTTAATTAAGTAATTTTAAATTGAGCTCATCCAGGTTTTTATTTTATAAAATGTTCGAGGCTTGCTTCTGTTATGAAATACTAAAATTACTAAAATTCAAATAGATAGGTAATCAGAGGGCCTAGACAAATGGCATTGGCTTCGGAGCGATTCTATTTCTAGAATCGCTGCAGCTGCAAAGTGACATTGAATTGACATGATCACATTTCGATAGCTTATGTCAACCGAATAAATGTTTTGACTTTTTTGGCTTTTCTACTAGCATCATCGGTAATCGAGGAGCTCGTGGGTAAGTAATAACAGCCGCACGAGTAGATCCATCAGGTTAAGCTATGCTTGCCGGGGTTGATCCGTGGATGGGTGACCATCTTTACATACCGAGACTCCTCCGTGCCTCGGAAAGCACGTTAAGCCGTTGGTCCCGGCTGTCATTCGTGGATCTTTGACAGTCGTTACGGGTCGTCAGAATCCCGAAAGTCTGAGGTCTTTTCAAGGGGTATCGTATTACCCAGTTACTGGGTTGTGGAGGTCAGATAGGCGTCGCTCCATGTAAATTCATCATTCATTCATTGTATTTCATGTATATTCAGCTGCATCTGGTGAGACTGGAAGCCGACCCCAACATAGTTGGGAAAAGGCTAGGCAGATTGATTGTCATCGCTAATCGAATGTTACCTTGTCTAGGCCCTAAGGAACACTAATACAGTACTCAAATAATTTTCCATTTCCCAGCCTTGCCAACACTCCCAGAGCCCAAAGATGACCTGTCCATCTTCTTCAACCACAATGACGTCAATAGTCGCATCGTCGGCGGTACCGAGGCGGCCATCGGCAGCCACCCTCACATGGTCGGCCTGACCGCTGGTGTGTCGGTCAGGGGCTTAGTCTGCGGGGCTTCTCTGGTCAGCCAGCGTACTGTTCTGACTGCTGCGCATTGTCTGGACTATATGAACATTGCAGCCCAGTAAGAAAATTATCCATTTTATTTTATTCTGTTCGGGAAACTTACAGCTAACTTATTACAGTGTTCATAAAAAAGGCCATTTTCAAGTTTCCGTTGATAAACACTAAAATAAAAACGGCACAAAATACATATACAATATATTTTTTACAGTACCCGACCGTTTAATACAAATCAATAGGTAATCGTTTAGACGACAAGAGTTTCTTATCGTGAATCTTTTCGTTTATGCAGCAATTCTGGCTTAGGAGTTACTACGATATAGGTAACTGTCGTTCTTTCTATTAAGTTAACCTTTTACATCATTTGCACCTTTAATAAATGCGATATTTTACGTAACAGCAGTTTTACATTTTACCATTCTAGAAAGGTAACACAATATGTATCTTTTCTCCACAGATCTCTGCGTGCGATAGTCGGAACCAACCGCTGGAACTTCGGCGGTGCTTCCTACGCTTTATCTCGCAGCGTTATTCACCCTAACTACGTGCCTAATATCTACATAAATGACATTGCTCTCGTCTACACCACCTCTAACGTTGTTTTCAACAACCTCGTGCGGCCCGTGACCCTCAGCTACTCGTTCGTCTCTCAGGGAGTTCGCTCCAGGGTGGCCGGGTGGGGTAGGACCTCGGTGAGTTACTTAAAAGTTAATACCTAATTTACTTAATGTTCTAGAGAGGTTCTTATTTACATGAAGTCCAAACGACGAGTACTTGGTTTAAGTACTCGCCTCTCTCGCTCACTGGCGTCCGTCATCACCTTCGAACCAAACTTTTCCGAGTCTGGGCCTATTCTCGAGCTCACTTCACGCGTTCTAACTTTCTAGGTTTTCTTTGGCCTTTGCAAAATAACCCATTAGCAGTTTTCAAATAATTACATCTTTATACATTTATTAAATAGGTACACAACTTTAGGCCATTTGAACAATAACACATTAGGGATTTCAAACTTCATATCTTAATAAACTATTATTGATTTCAAAAATGAGGTGTTTCAATCCTTAGTTATTGTAAAATTAAATTAAATCAATGCAGTTTAGATCTGAATCCCCTAAATCGACATTTCAGTTTGCCGGTGCCAGCCCTGTGACTCTCATGGAGCTAACGACCACTACAATCGACGGTAACGACTGCATCAATCGCTGGTCTAGTGCAGCTGCCATGAAACCTCCGCCTGTAGACCCAGTAACCGAGATCTGCACCTTCCACTCCGCTGGTCATGGATTTTGCAGCGTGAGTATCATCATCATCATCCTGCCCTTATCTTAATTTATTTGGAGTCCGCACAACATGACTTTTTCTTTCATACTTACACCTCTTTGAGCCATCATCTCACCGATTAAAAGTCAACCCTTTTCTAGCTAAATCATTATCCACACAATCCATCCATCGTTTTTTCCATCTTCCTCTAGGTCCTCTACATTCACTTTCCTCACGAGCTGACATGTTTTTCATCCCTCTGCATCACGTAAGAAATATTTTTTGCACAGCCATGAATGAACATGATGATCATGATTTTCCACTTCCAGTTTGACTCCGGCAGTGCCCTGACCCGCGTTGACAATGGCCAGCAGATCGGAGTCGTCTCCTGGATGTTCCCCTGCGCTCAAGGCTTCCCTGACGTATACGTCAGAATCAGCGCTCACCAGTCCTGGTTGCAAGCAAATATCATTAATTGATTGAAGTTGTAAAATTAATGTTCTGGGAAGAAGTATGTTGTATTTATACTTTGGGTCTAATTTCCGCTGTTCCTTATTCTTTTTTTAATACAAAAGTATTAGCTAGTTGAAGATTTGTAATTGGCGCAGGACTATTTTTATGTTAAGTTAGTGATTTTATTGTATTGTGCTCTTTCATGTAATAAAATACTAATGTTTCAGACTTTGTTTTTGTAAGGTTAGGATACCTTCATGGATTCCTGTAGCCCTGGGGGGTGGGGGGGGCTATTAGACTTTTACTAACTACGGTGTAGCCTTTGTGTTTTTTGGCTTGTAGGGCTAGGTCGTGGAGTTAAAAGCTGGTCTGGTCTACATGAGATCATCAGATCTCATGTAGAGACCAGCTTCTAACTCCACGACCTAACCCATTAACTAACTTTTGTGACAGTGCGAGCGAGCCATATATATATATAGGTCTCGTCTTGGCAATATTTTAAAAATCTGCTGTTCAGTACATTTGTGTTCGCATAATTCGTCAAAATGTAGGGAACAGCTGATTTTTTTTGCGATTTCAGGTTTGGTCCCATAGTAAAAGTTGTTCATAATGATGAGTACAATGACCCCTTAAAATATTGCCAATGTTTACAATTGCACCCTGTATACACCCACCTACATTTGGTTTTATAAGTGTAAAGTTACATGCTCTGTCATTAAGTCCGCCTCTGTACATATTTTGTGTGCTTATAGTATTACATAAATAAATAAACAATTATAAAAACTAATCAATAGATCATTAATAATCATTATCTGCAGTTTTAAGATTATTTTCAATCGAAATAACGTTAATAGGTTTTCCCAATTACGTATTTTCCCAATTACCTACGATTCAACCGTCATTGTGAGTGAGTGAGTGAGTGAGTGAACTATTGTAGAATGACTTAAGTTTTATGATCATAGAAGTGATTTCGGATGATCATATTAAATGCACTACCTATCATCTTGCGCATTCAGCTTAAAATAATAACCGTCTTATATGAGGCAAGGAGCTTTAGTCACAGTAAATTACCCATTCATAATGCTGGTAAAATAGCTAAAAACACTTAAATATGACCGACTTTATTTGTACCTTACTGTGTGTTTTTTGCTATCAAGTGTGTTTTTCCAAAACTATCAGTTTCTTATATGCAGGACGTTAGAAATTACTGATCGTTGTTCAAAATGCGGTATAAGTAGTTCATTTCTCTGTTGTACCATCTAAGAAGTTTTAAAAATTATGTAGATACCTACTTACTAGGTAAACTACTCTTTTTTTCCCTACTCCCCTTCATACTCTTTGTCTCTCTTTTTCTACCCTTTTACCTCATTTCTAATATTAGCTTGTTTATTATTTTTACACATCACATAAAGTGACGCCTTCTTCCCATGGGGGTAGGCAGAAACTACAGCACGCCACCTGTTACGAGCCTTACATATTCCTTTCCTTTATATTTTTTTTATTTTCAATAATTTATAATTAATTTGCGTTAACTACCATCAAAATTTATTTAGTTAATATAAGGTAACTTCACAGCTGACAGTAAGTGTAACAAAATTATTAATCCAAACATACGCCAATTACGAAGTACACAGAAATTTAAAAAAAATACAGAGTGACATAATTATTAATATTTATAGTGTGTATGTGCGTGTATCTGTGCGGTGTATGTGCTGTAAATATGTGTGATGGGATGTGTGTGTCTATGTATGTATGACATAAACTGGTAATTGGTAGTAATTAAACATTTCAACGCATTTAGGTAGCTGTATTCGATCATCATCACCCAACACCATCATTGATAAAGTCTTCGATGACGGCAGTAATGCGTACTACCTTATCATTGGTAATCAATCAGAGTTAATGATTATCTCACTGATTAATGTTATAAATATGAGTATGTATCGTAAAGCTATCAAACTCACTTCGGGCGTTATTAAACATGGACATCAAAACCGGACTTCTGGTGTTTACGCTCCTTGTTGGGTGCTTCGGTGAGTTAAACAAACATTATATATATATACTTAACTATTTCTACAATATTAATTACAAAAAGCAAGCTATTGTACAATTGATTGGGACAATCTGATTTCTTCATCATCTTTCAGCCCGATTCCTTTAATTGGGTTGTCACCAATGATATTATAAAGGAAAGATACAATACGTTCATACTGAGCGGCGCGGGCGTTCGGAAATTGTTGGGTTGTTACATAGACTTATAAAAAAAGATGGACTCCGCGCCACGCATATCGAAAGTGAAGCACAGTAAGTATGTACAAACACGCCTCGCGCACACATTTACATCATAGTATGCCGACCGGCCGCCATTACGTGACACGAGCGACGGCGTCTTTCCAGGTACTCAAATCATGCACACATAGATCGGTACGGTGCTTCACTTTCGATATGCGCGGCGCGGAGTCCATCTTTTTTTATAAGTCTATGGGTTGTTATTACAAATGTACAGACGCCAGCAGGTCAAGCCACCCAAAACTGTAAAATTTTCCCAATCAACCTTGAACCTAATGATTTGTACTATGAACGGCTCATACTGAGCATGTCGCGCGGACATATTTTCGCCCACTTGCCACTTCTCCTGTTTTTAGGGTTCCGTACCTCAAAAGGAAAACACGGAACCCTTATAGGATCACTCGTGTGTCTGTCTGTCTGTCTGGCTGTCTGTCTGTCTGTCTGTCTGTCTGTCTGTCACAGCCAATTTGCTCCGAATCTAATGGACCGATCAACTTGAAATTTGGTAAGTACACATATAGATTTCTGTGACCCAAACACGTACGGTTAAGGACGCTGTTACAAATGGGTAGTCAAATCATTACTTTTTTACTTAAAAGTGTGTTTATTAAATAAAATGCTTTGCTTTCTTAAAATGTTTTTTGGTTAAATTGTTGATAAGTGTGCATGATACGATTCTGTACTATAAACGTAATTTTAAATATGTACAGCTTCTCAATAACGGTACCGAAGTAAAAAAAATCACTTCGGTACCATTATTGTGAAACTGTACCTATCTAAAATTATATTTATGGTTCAGAATCGTACCATGCACATTTATCAACAATTTAACCAAAAAACATTTTAAGAAAGCAAAGCATTTTATTTAATAAACACACTTTTGTGTAAAAAAGTAATGATTTGACTACCCATTTGTAACAGCGTCCTTAAAGTAAATAAATGAATTTTGAATATGGGGGTCACCTTTAGGGGCAAATAAGAAAATAAAAAAAACAGTTTTGCAAACTGTACCGTGTGCCTTAGCAAATGGAAGGGCTTACTTTACTACGAGGGTCTCAAATATATTTTTTTATATAATTATAAAATAAATTGTTTTAAAGTTATTTAAGAAAATAGACGAAGATTGACCATTCCCCCCCCCTTATCTCCGAAACTACTGAGCCTAAAATTTTGGAAAAATACAGAAAATAGTTTTACATCTGTAGATTACAGGAAAACCTATAAGAAGTTTGTGGTCTTAAAATAACATGGTAAATCTCTCAATATTGTGAGTACAAACATTACATTTACTGTTGGAATTTATGGGAGAACATGTTTATCAACTATAATGTTAAGTTTGTTGTTGGGATAATTTCATCCCAACTACGGAACCCTTCATTGTGCGTAGTCCCACACGCACTTGGCCGGTTTTTTTAAATATTTCTATGGGTAAATCTCTCCGTAGCCATCACAGTAGTGGACGGTTTTAGCTCGCGTAGCTAGTCGGTTTTCAGCTGAACCTACTGTTTCATGGTCAGGTCTGATTTGAATCTTTGAATTCAAACAAAAATTGCTCAATTACGTTCTAATTTAAAATCTTATCTCATACTGTGTTTACGTTAATTGAGTCAGGTTTCAACAAACGATCAGATTAGGAGATAATCTTTTACTTTTCATAATATAATGACTTCTCAAATCAGTGTATTATTGTTATCTCTAATGGTTGTCTAAGTATTATTGGAAAATTTACTTTGTCAGCTGCTTTCCTCATTGTTTTCTATAGTTCTAAGGTTCCTTCTGTTACGATTATTTATCCATTGTTCACGTGCTAGCGATTATTTAATTAATTACCTACCTATCATAATTAACAGTATAGCTATCTGATAAGACAATGAACTTTAGTCAATTAGGATGATAAAGAGAATTTTAATCTGATTTATTCTTAAAGATTAGTGGATTAGACTCGTGCCATTTTTACCGAAACTTCAAAGTAATAATCTGAGATTTTAAATAAACACTATGAGCCGGTTTTCACCCAAAAAGTCAAACAAAAACCCATCTGGCGAATAATTTTTTTAACCATCTTCTGAAAAAGGAGGAGGTTATCAATTCTGATGTTTATATACCTACTTATTTTTTAACCCCCGACGCAAAAAGAGGGGTGTTATAAGTTTGACCGCTATGTGTGTGTGTGTGTGTGTGTGTGTCTGTGTGTCTGTCTGTGGCACCGTAGCGCTTAAACGGGTGGACTGATTTGGATGCGGTTTTTTTTATTTGAAAGCAGGTTTTCCAGCGATGGTTCTTAGACATGTTTTATCAAAATCGGTTCAGCCGTTTCAAAGTTATCCGCTCTTTTGTTAGCTGCGGTAGGGATCTTAGACGCGTAAAGGGTATTTACTTTACTTTCAAACCTTAGTGTGACCTAAAATTTGAAACATCCATGTATGCTGTCTATATATTGAAGATTATAGAATTCTCGGTCTGATGCTGCAGCCAGGATATCCAGCACTAGTGTGCTGGATATACTCTTGACAAAATAATAGCAGAATGTCGTGTTTGGATTCATTTACATCAGTATTTGATTCTATATACAATGCAATGGTGGCAACAGGATGAGCTGATGCTGCAGCCAGGATGTCCAGCTAGAACACTCTTGAAAAAGTAATAGCAATATGTCGTGTTTGGATTCGTTTTGATCAGTATTTTATTCTACATACAATGCAATGGTGGCAACACGATGAGCTGATGCTGCAGCCAGGATATCCAGCACACTAGAATACTCTTGGTAAAAAAATATAGCAGATATGTCGTGTTTGGATCCGTTTTGATCAGTATTTGATTCTATTTGCAGTACGATGGTCATTATAAGTTAATGTTATTTGCAGAGAAACTTAACATTCTGCAGTAATAAAAATGCATTTCTATATTGTTAAATTGTTAAAAAAGTTTAAAAATGTTAAAATAAAAATTAAATTAAAAATTTAAAAAACCCCCAACGCAAAAAAGAAACAGTTAAAAAGTCAAAAATAATACCTATCGCTGAGCCATCAAATTCGATTGAATAATACCTATATATATTTTAATTACAGAAATTGATGGATGGCACGATAAGGTTTGCTCATTGAAATGGCGCTATAATGTCACGGCGGGGTACCGCATAATTAAGTCAGACCCTTCACTTGATTGACTATGTAACATATGCGGTACCCCGCCGCGACATTATAGCGCCAATTCAATGAGCAAACCTTATCGTGGCATCCATCAATTTCTGTAATTAAAATATATATAGGTATTACTCAATCGAATTTGATGGCTCAACGATAGGTATTATTTTTGACTTTTTAACTGTTTCTTTTTTGCGTTGGGGTATTTTTAAATTATTAATTTAATTTTTTTTTTTTTTTTTAATGTATGTTCGGTCATAACTTCGTCATATATCAGACGGATTTGCAAAATTCTTTTTTTGTTTGAAAGGGTATAGGTACTCTCGAGGTGGTCCCACTGTCATCAAGTTAGAATCTGATGAGGAGATCCAGTGGAAATGAATGAAATCGAGGGAAACCCTCAAATTTTATAGGATTTGGGTATTTTTTATAGCAACTCGTGCAGTTACTCTCGGAAAACCATTTCATGAAGTGGAACTGATGATGAAGACCACAGATGACCATTGGAACTACTCAATTATACCTAAGTATTTCTCGGGTTGCAAAATCAAAATCAAAAGTCATTTATTCAAATTAGGCTGAGAATCAGCACTTTTTGAACGTCGAAATTACAAAAGACAGTCCCCACAAAACGCCCGACCTTCACCACTTCCTAGTGCTTTAGCTGGGAAGAAGAAGTAGCGGAACAAACTCCCCAGCAGAGAAGTAGCGGAACAAACTCCCCAGCAGATTGCGATTCGATTACTTTAATATGGTTGCAAAGTAATTTATGCGCGTCAAAATGCATAATGGTGATGATGACTTCACCATGTAGCTCCAGTTCTCCTGGTTCTCACTAGGAGAACTCCTCAACAAAATCAAAATCAAATCAAAATCAAAAGTCCTTTATTCAAATTAGGCTGAGAATCAGCACTTTTTGAACGTCAAAATTACAGTAAGACAGTCCCCACAAAACGCCCGCCCTTCACCACTTCCTAGTGCTTTAGCTGGGAAGAAGAAGTAGCGGAACAAACTCCCCAGCAGCACAGCTGTCTGTTCAGTTAGAAGAACTAGATTCTATACAATAGTACCTATGCAAAATAATTTACGCAACACAATACATTAAATTATATTTTTGTCAAATAAAATAAACAATTTTAGTACTTAACTCATGTAACCTGTCATTATGTAAGCTGATCCTGGAGAAAGAACATAACATAAACATTGTCTTGAGTTAATCACAGCGACCAACTATTCTTATCGTTTAAGTAATCGTTGATAGAATAGTATGCCTTTGAACAAAGATTGGATTTAACTTTAATTTTAAACGCATTAAAAGGCAAATCTAGCAAAGAAGAAGGTAGCTTGTTATAAAAAGCTATACCAAGACCAACAAATGAGTTATGAACCTTATGAAGCCGATGAAATGGAGCACGTAATTTGTCCTTATTTCTGGTGTTAATATTGTGAATATCACTGTTTTTACTGTACAAATGTATATTTTGCCTAATGTATAAGATGTTGGCGAAGATGAACTGTGATGCCACCGTGAGAATACCAATATCCTTAAAAAATTCTCTCAGAGAAACTCTAGCTCCTAGCTGGTAAATTGCTCGAACAGCTCGTTTTTGAAGAACAAAAATATTTTGAATATCAGCCGCTTTGCCCCATAGCAGAATACCGTAGGACATAACGCTATGGAAATAACTAAAATAGACTAACCGAGCTGTATCAACGTCAGTGTATTGTCTTACTTTCCTGACTGCGTAGGCGGCTGAACTGAGCCTTCCCGCTAGGCTTGATATATGTGGGCCCCACTGAAGTTTAGCATCTACTGTTATACCCAGAAAAACTGCTGATTCTACAGTCTTAAGTACCTCTTCATCTAAGACGATGTTGGGTCCCAGATTTCTAACATTCGGTAAGGCAAACTTTATACATTTAGTTTTCTTGGCATTGAGAACTAAGTTATTTGTCGTAAACCAATCCGTAACCATTGAGAGTGCACTGTTTACATCATCAACAATTAATGTCCCTGCATCGGGAAAAGCAATATTTTGTAAAAGGTGATGAGCAGTTGACATTTGGCTATTGTAACTTAGATAAATTACAAACTGACCCACTAAAAAGTGAAAATAAAAACTTTTTTTAAAAAAACACTACAAAGTGAAAAATAACTTTAATTTTGGAAGTCGGTGGCAAAAAACTAAAATACAGATCCAAAGACACCGACTATATGTATACATATGTAGGAATGATAGTTTAGATAAGTAAGTAATAAAAAAAGTAATAAAAAATAAGTTTAAAAACTAAAACCCGACTACTGCAAAATCACGCTCTAAAAAGTATAAAACAAGAAAATATTCTCATCTGAAATTAGATAAAGACAGACAAATTAAAAATCCGGAGTCACACGTCATGTCATAAATCGAAATTACGTGTGACTCGGGATTTTTAATTTGTCTGTCTTTTTCTAATTTCAGATGAGAATATTTTCTTGTTTCATACTTTTTAGAGCGTGATTTTTCAGTAGTCGGGTTGGGTCAGTAATAGTTGGGGTTTTAGTTTTTAAACTTATTTTTTATTTAAATTATTTTGGGGTTATAATTTCGTTTTGGCTAGAACTAGCTTAATTTTTCTGACTGACCGACCCAAGACCGACCCTTTGACAATTCAAAAGTGCCTGTAATTGGTTTATTTGAAATAAATGCTTTGAGTTTGAGTTTGAGTTGAGTCAATTTACATTTTTAAAGAAGAATAATTATATGTATTTTGGGTAGATTTGAAGAGACAAAGTTTAGCTCACATCTGAGGCGTGATTTTAGAAATTATTCCCAATTATCGGGTGCATGCAAGCAAAGCCGCGTGCAACAGCTAACAATATATATTTTTTTGAAATGTGCTAATTAAGCCCTTTCATTTGATACCCAACACGACATCGTTAAAAAAAGTTTTTTTTTTTAGTTCATGACTTTATATCCTCTAGAGGGCGCTATTTTCAATTTAATGTGACGTCACATAGCCTATAACCATCGGACGGTCAAGACGCTTCCAATGATACGTCACTTGTCTAATTATGACAAGTAGTTTAGAAGTTATGAGGGAACAGATGAACATACATACATACATACATACCGGTCAAAATCATCAAAACCCTCCTTTTTGCTTCGCCGTAGTCGGGTAAAAGGTAAAAAAGTAAAGTTGGAAAGCATTAACCACATCTTAGTCGTAATTATACATTTCGAATGAATTTTATTTCATAATTTTCCAATTCCAGCCCTCCCAACGCCCGAAGATGACATGTCCATCTGGTTCGACCACACCGACGCGACCGCTCGCATCGTCGGCGGCACCCAGGCGGCCGTCGGCAGCCACCCTCACATGGTGGCCATGTCCAGCGGCGTGCTGGTGAGGAGCTTCCTCTGCGGAGGGTCTCTGATCACCCAGCGCACTGTCCTTACTGCTGCCCATTGCATTGCTGCTGTGTTCAGTGGCAATTCTCTTGCCAGGTATGTAATACGTGGTGTAATGGATTGTTAATTGCAGTGGTAAAAAATTTGTTAAGTATGTAGTTGAGAAGGTTGGTCAGTGGATGGGTGACCATCTTTACATACCGAGACTCCTCCGTGCCTCGGAAAGCACGTTAAGCCGTTGGTCCCGGCTGTCATTCGTGGATCTTTGACAGTCATTACGGGTCGTCAGAAGCCCGAAAGTCTGACAACCCAGTTACTGGGTTGTGGAGGTCAGACAGGCATTATTTTAATTCAGTGTTAATTAGCTAAGCTAAGTAATAACAGCCGCACGGGTCAATCCATCAGGTTAAGCTACGATTGCCGGGGTTGGTTTGGTCAGTGGACGGGTGACCATCTTTACATAACGAGACTCCTCCGTGCCTCGGAAATCACTTTAAGTCGTTGGTCCTGGCTGTCATTCGTGGATCTTTGACAGTCGTTACGGGTCGTCAGAAGCCCGAAAGTCTGATAACCAGTCTTACCAAGGGGTATCGTATTACCCAGTACCTAGGTTGTGGAGGTCAGATAGGCAGTAGTTCCATGTAAAATACTGGTATTCAGCTGCATCCGGTTAGACTGGAAGCCGACCCCAACATAGTTGGGAAAAGGCTAGGCAGATTGATTGTAGTTGAGAAGGTTGGATTCGGAGCTGACTGCTCAGAATTTCTTTAAGCGATCGTCAGTTATCGATGCACCTTAAATCAAGGATTAAATTAATGGTTATAGCACTGGTGAGGTGACTGATGATAAGATCCAATTGCTTTGAATATTATTACAACAAATAAACAATTACATTCAAAGATCAAAGATGCATAAAAGCAAAGTTTCGTCAATGTAAACCATTCACCAGAAAAAGAAACGAAATTCTCAAAAAAAAACCGGTCAACAGCGAGTCGGACTCGCGCACCGAGGGTTCCGTTCCGATTTCTGAAAAAGTGTGCTATTTAGAGACATCGTTTTATTTTTCCTGTAATCTTTACATAAACTTCTATCACATATAATAATTTCAGATTTTTATCTTTGCAAACTTCTGAGATAAGGGCGACTTGCGAATGAAAAATATAAAAAAAATACCGTTCCCCCCCGAACGGTATTTTTGTTATATTTTTCATCAAAAGTCGAAAACTATGCGGCCTAAACAAAAATAAAATATTGTTTAAGAATTTGCAAGCAGCGTTCTTTCATATGATACCCCACATGCCCTAGTAGGCCCACTATAATTTTTTAAGACCCCCCTTCAATCCCTGTTACAAAAAAAAATATAAATATTTTTGCTTCTTTCTTATTTGCAAAATAGTTGGGTAAACGTCATCTAAAACTGTTCCAAATTTCAAGTTGATAGCATTAGTAGTTCTTGAGATATCCAGCTGTGACAGACAGACAGACAGACTGAGTCACACCATAAGGGTACCTTTTTTACCATTTTGGTACGGAACCCTAAAAACGGATTCCCTGGTTGTTGATGTTACCGAAGCTGATATGAAGATCCTCTTATTCATCATCATCTGCCTAACCTTTTCCGAACTATGTTTGGGTTGGCTTCCAGTCGTTTTATACGGAGCGACTGCCTATCTGACCTCCAAAGCCTAGTTACTAGGTAATACGATAGCCCCTGGTTGAAGATCTTTTTATTAATTATAGAAAAACTTTTTCCGTAGCTCTCTGCGCGTCACAGTGGGCACCAACCGCTGGAACAGCGGCGGCACCGCCTACACCCTGGCTCGCAATGTCACCCACCCCAACTACGTCTCTGCTACCATCAAGAACGACATCGGTATCCTCATCACCTCCAGCAACGTTGCCCTCACCAATCTCGTGAATACCGTGCCCATCACATACTCCTTCATCGGCCATGGAGTCCAGTCCAGGGTCGCTGGATGGGGCAGAATAAGGGTGGGTTAAGAATACGTCACTAACTTGATCACTCAAAAGTTACTCAAGACTTAACCGAGGAAACGACTTAGGGCTTATAGTCAGATAAATTTTCATTATGATAGTTTGTCATATTTTCGATACAAAAGCTGTCAAACCTCAATTTATTCCGCAGTTTCTGACTTGAAAAATCAGCATTTAGTCGAGTGCATGTAAACAGTAGTATGAATTCAGCGATAGCAACTATGGACTTAATTTTAGCTTTCAATTACAGACTGTTAGTAATGTTGGTACACCTACGGTCTGTGAAATTCAGTGGCTTCAGCAAATATTCAAATATTTTCATTGACAAAATTTTACGATGATTTTAGTTCAGAAAATTCATTTAACACAACATTTTACTCTTAAGTCATCAATTATTTTCATAACTTTAGAAACTTCCACCTCAGTCTCAATATAATTCTTCATATTCCAGGCTGGCGGTGCCTTATCTGCTACTCTTCTGGAGCTGACAGCTCACACCCTCGACGGCAACGACTGTGTAGCTCGCGTGGCTCGCGCCTCTGTTGAGCTGAACGTACGTGCTCCTCCTGTTGAGCCACATATCGAGGTCTGCACCTTCCACTCCGCTGGATTCGGTACCTGCAACGTGAGTATTTTGTTTATAATAAATTAATACATCCCATCCCATGTCGATTTCGGCTACGGTGACTATTTCTGTTTCAATTTTGTATATTTTATTGTTCATATACAGCTGCTGGTTTTACGAGCTCTTCTTCTCCTTTGCTTCGCTCTTGAAAGAGCGGTCGTGGTCAAGATGAAGTGTGTCCAATCTTAGGTGTAGACGTAGCTCGCCTGACGATCTGTCTCTATCTGGTTCTATTAGATGACAGTCGTTAACAGGGCCTCCAACCGCAGATTTAATTTGATAGGTCCACTTCATCGGTGACCTCCCGCGTGATCTATTACCATCTACTCTGCCCTGCCCACTAGACGTTCTATTCTGTGAAATGGACTCATTATGCCGTCTCGAGAAATGACCTTAGAGCTTCAGTATTCGAGACTGGTGTACTAGTGCTGATAGACGCTGTTCGATGCCGAGTTCTTATAGTATGAAAATGTTCTACTACTCTCTAGTATGATGTCGTGTCATGGCGACATCATCATGTTGCCTTGTGTCCCTTTTCTCGACAAGTAGATCTCTATCAACCGTCATCTCAATGTTTACTTTCCCCCTTCCATGATTTACTCCATTCACTTAAGAATCTTTTCATAACTTTATATTTTCTTTAGTCTATGTAAGAATCTAGTACTTTTTAAACAACACCTTTTCTAACCATCTTTCTTACTTCTTCCAGGGCGACTCCGGCAGTGCTCTGAGGCGTGCCGACAACGGCCAGCAATTCGGTATCGTGTCGTGGGGCTTCCCCTGCGCCCGCGGAGCCCCCGACATGTTCGTCAGGATCAGTGCTTACCAGAACTGGTTGAGCTCCAACGTTGTATAAAGACCTAAAGATGGACCTCCTTAGATAATCAAGAAACAACTGCTTCTGAATTTGGACTTAGAGCTACTGTATGACTACGGCTGTAAATACTTTTTTGAGTTTTAAATAAATACTTTAAAAGTTATGTTGATCTGTTTCAATCATTCAAATGTTGGGCCACTATAGGAATGAAAACTGGTCAAGAGCGAGTCGGACTCGCCGATTTCTGAAAAAGTGTGCTACTTAGAGACATCGTTTTATTTTTCCTGTAATCTTTACATAAACTTCTGTCACATAGAATAATTTCAGATTTTTCTCTTTGCAAACTTCGGAGATAAGGGGGGGGGGGAACGGTATTTTTTTTTACATTTTTCATCAAGAGTCGAAAACTATGAGGCCTAAAAAAAATAAAAAAATAGTTTGAGAATGTGCAAACAGCGCTCCTTCATATGATACCCCACATGACCTAGTAGCTCCACTTTAAATTTTTAAGACCCCCTTTCAGTCCCTGTTACAAAAAAAATATAAATAGTTTTATTTCTTTCTTATTTGCAAAATAGTTGGGTAAACGTCATCTAAAACTATTCCAAGTTTCAAGTTGATAGCATTAGTGGTTCTTGAGATTTCCAGCTGTGACAGACAGACAGAGAGACAGACTGAGTCACACCATAAGGGTTCCTTTTTTACCATTTTGGTACGGAACCCTAATAAAAGGCAATTGCATACAGCTGAGATGACGATGATTCTAGGACAACGGGAAGTACTCTATAGGTTTTGATCTACTTGCGAGTATCAAAATAATATTTCGCATAAATAGCCGTATTTTTTATTGCGTTGACTTAAGCTTGATGTTTTTAGAGCTACGTATTTCATATTAATTTCAGCTTGATATCTTCACGTGTTCCTGAGAAAAAGGATCTTGACAGACTGACAGACAGACAGACAGACGACGAAGTGATCCTATCAGGGTTCCGTTTTTTTCTTTAGAGGTAGGGAACCCTAAAAATCATCATTTATTTGTAAACACTTTAAAGTATTTTGGAAAGAGGTACGCAAAACTAATACGGATTTATTACAAAACGAGGTTTTTCTTCTGTCTCGAGCCAGTTTTTGTAATAAGAATCTAGCTGTGATAGAAATACCTACAGTTCTTCATACAGAACCAGAACTGACTAGTCCGGTACTAAGTTGTCAGTTTTGTAAAACTGACATCTTAATGTGTCGGAATAAAGGTCGAAATTCAAAAAAGGGTCCATGGTTTGGTGAACCTTGTTTTTAACCGACTTTTCAAAAAAAAAAAGAGGAGGTTATCAATTCGTCGCGTATTTTTTTTTTGTTTGTACACCGATTTCTCCGTCAATTGTAGACCGATTGTTTTTATACTGTGCTCTCGAGGTGGTCCCATTGTCTAAGTCTCTCAAAAGGTCTCATTTAACGCGAGTAGTGCTGCCAACTAGCGCCGCCATGGAGAAAAAAACCATAAGTATGGAAATATGGAATATTTTGAAATTTCCAATGCTCACATTTATATTCGATTTTTTTGACCTCACACCTACCCCACCTGACTAAAAATGTGAGCATACTTAGGAAATTTCAAAATTTTCCATAGGTATCTCCATACTTATGCGGTGCTAGTTGGCGACACTACTCGCCTTAAGTAAAAATCATAATGAGGATTAGTCAGGTGTTCAGGAGCAGACTTGCTCTTGATTCTAAATACCTTTCCAACCTACCCATCTTCTGGGTATGGTAGGGTACAACGCGTTAAAGGTGCGACGGGAATTTGCGCTCGCAGCGTAATTGAAGGTACTGCGTGGTGTGGCGCATAACCCGGGAGTGCTGCGGCACCTGCAACTTTGCGTGCCCGACCGGTACGTGCGGAGGCGGCGGCGCCCGCCCCTGCTTGCTGTACCGGCAGCCAGAACCAACTTGCTGGCGAGGACTCCTCTCACTGGAGCCATGCGTGTGGTGAACGAGGTTTACGAGAGGGTTGCAACTTCAGTAAATTCGCAAAAGCTGCATTATACAGAGTCGAAGGGACATCGACGCGCAAACGGTTACCACGTATCCAGTACATCATTCTGAGCCCCCCTATATAGAAACTTTTCATCAGTTATTGAAAAAAAAATCTGCAGTTTCCTACAACAGTGCAAAATGTTACTACACGGTCAAAATGCCCTTCCACCCTGAAAATAATATATGTTATTTAGATGTATGTTAAGATTTAGGATTTAAGTAGTATGTAATTTTATAGGATGTAGATTAAGGATTTAGCACGTAAGGCCACTGTCTGTACCTAATGGTTGTGTTGGAAGATTTGAACCAGTAAAATATAATCAAGATACCATAAAAACTTACTCATTTATTAACAGCTTTTAAAACTACACAACAATAACAAATCGTTATATAACCTGTATTCAGTCTTTTAACAAGTGCAGGAAATACTCCAGAAATTCCCTGATGTCTTTGCCGCTTAGCCTGACGAAGACATCTGGAGCCCCATAAGCACAGCTGTAGCCCCAGGACACGATGCCTATCTGTTTCCTGGTGCTTAGACTAACGAGGGCACTGCCGGAGTCACCCTGAAGAAAAAAGATAAGAATAATATAATAAAAAAAAAAAACTGGTCAAGGGCGAGTCGGACTCGCGCACCGAGGGTTCCGTACCATCATTTATATTTAACTAGCTTTTGCCCGCGGCTTCGCTCGCGTGGATGTCGGAAAATATCCCATGGGAACGTTCATGTGGAAAACATAGGGCCGTCCGATATAACTGTGCAAACTCAAATCGCTACGATATATCGTTACCGTGTATAGTAGGCATAAAGCTACCAGTCGGCATGATTTTTTCCGACATCTTCAACAGTCGTCGTCATATTTCAGCCAATTTACACAAAACCATGATGAATTACACTGAATCACTCCGTTCATTGGAGAAAACCGTATGAAAATCCGTTCGGTACTTTTTGACATTATCGCATTCAAACAGACAGACTTACACAGCGGGCGGACTTTGTTAATTACTTAAAATTTATGATGCCAGTCACGCTCTAATAACAAATAACTTTTGTCCGAGTGTCCACTCGTTCAAATAATTTCCTCGTAAAAACGTCGAATGAAATAAAGACTATATGTTACCTCAAGATTCGAACTATGACTACATTTCCAATCCCTTAAATCTCGGTACACAAACATTTGTCAACCCCTATTGTGTACCCATTAGGGGACGATTTTTAAAAAACGCTGTACCATATATTTCTTAATTTCCTACCAATAGCATAAATTTGTTATCCCTAACTTAAGAAATGCTGGGTTTCCCATACAAACTTTCATCCCATATATCACCCCTTGTAGCATTATGTTTTAAGACAAAAAGTAGCCCATGTTCTTTCCCAGGATGCTATCTATAGCCTTGCCAAATTTTATCAAAATCCGTGCAGTTTTGTAAATTTTAAAATAAACCCCTATTTTACCCACTTAGGGGATGATTTTTAAAAAACGCTGAACCGCATATTTCTTAATTTCCTACCAATAGCATAAATTTGTTATCCCTAACTTAAGAAATACTGGGTTTCCGTTACAAACTTTCATCCCCTATATCACCACCTGTAGTATTATTTTTGAAAAAATAGTATCCTATGTCCTTCCCCAGGATGCCATATAAAGCCTTGCCAAATTTTGTAGAAATCCGTGCAGTCTTGTAAATTTTAAAATCAACCCCTATTTTACCCCCTTAGGGGATGATTTTTCAAAAACGCTGAACCGCATATTTCTTAATTTCCTACCAATAGCATAAATTTGTTATCCCTAACTTAAGAAATACTGGGTTTCCCCTACAAACTTTCATCCCCTATATCACCCCATGTAGTATTGTTTTTGAAAGTATCCTATGTCCTTTCGCAGGATGTTCTTTAAGCCTTGCCAAATTTTGTCGAAATCCGTGCAGTTTTGTAAATTTTAAAATCAACCCCTATTTTACACCCTTAGGGGATGATTTTTCAAAAACGCTGAACCGCATATTTCTTTATTTCCTATCAAAAGCATACATTTTAATTTTCACATCCCTAACTTAAGAAATACTGAGTTTCCCATTCAAACTTTCATCCCCTATATCACCCCCTGTAGGATTATTTTTTAAGATAAAAAGTAGCCTATGTCCTTGCCCAGGATGCTACATAAAGCCTTGCCAAATTTTATCGAAATCCGTGCAGTTTTGTAAATTTTAAAATCAACCCCTATTTTACCACCTTAGGGGATGATTTTTCAAAAAAAAGCATACATTTTAATTTTCACATCCCTAACTCAAGAAATACTGAGTTTCCCATACAAACTTTCATCCCCTATATCACCCCCTGTAGGATCATTTCTGAAAAAAAAAGTAGCCTATGTCCGTCCCCAGGATACCATCTGTAGCCTTGCCAAATTTTATCGAAATCCGTTCAGTGGTTTAGGCGTGAAAAGGTAACAGACAGACAGACAGACAGACAGAGTTACTTTCGAATTTATAATATTAGTATGGACTTTTGTTGATGATTTCTGAAAAAGTGTGGTATTTACGTATTCAGAGACATCGTTTTCGACTTTTGATGAAAAATGTAAAAAAAAATATCGTTTACACGGGGGTGTAACTCCGAAGTTTGCTTAGAAAAAAATCTGAAATTATTCTATGTGATAGAAGTTTCTGTAAAGATTACAGGAAAAATAAAACGATGTCTCTAAATACCACAGTTTTTCAGAAATCATCAACATAAATTACATACAACGTGTTCCCGCAATTAATATGACATTAACTAAAGACGCAGGACCAATAACCATAAAAATTATATTAAGATAAAATAATTAATAAATTGAAAAAAAAAACAAACAATAACAATAATAAAATAATAACGAAAATTAGGATCACACTAGGAAAGGACTCATTCATGAAGCTATTGTTCTATGTCAGCTGGTAAGGTCTTTGACTTTGAACCTTTTTTAGGGTTCTGTACCTCAAAAGGAAAAAAAACGGAACCCTTATAGGATAACTTGTTATATGTCCGCCTGTCTGTCTGTCAGTCTGTCACGACACTTTTTCTCAGGAATGCGTGGAGGTATCAAGTTGAAATTAATATCAAATACGTAAGTCTATGGTCCCTTGGAGTTCTAAAAAAATTAGCTTATACGTCAACGCAATAAAAAATACGGCTATTTATGCGACATACATCAAAATATGTCGCATAAATGGCCGTATTTTTTGCCCGTATTTTTCTCTCAAGGTGAGGAGCTCGTGGCTAAGTAATAACAGCCGCACGGGTCGATCCGTCAGGTTAAGCTACGCTTGCCGGGGTTGGTCAGTGGATGGGTGACCATCTTTACATATCGAGATTCCTCCGTGCCTCGGAAAGCACGTTAAGCCGTTGGTCCCGGCTGTTATTCGTGGATCTTTGACAGTCGTTACGGGTCGTCAGAAGCCCGAAAAGTCTGACAACCAGTCTTACCAAGGGGTATCGTATTACCCAGTTACTGGGTTGTGGAGGTCAGACAGGCAGTCGCTCCATGTAAAATACTGGTATTCAGCTGCATCCGGTTAGACTGGAAGCCGACCCCAACATAGTTGGGAAAAGGCTAGGCAGATTGATTTCTCTCAAGGAAATTAAAACCTATAGGGTACTTCCCGTTGTCCTAGAATCATGAAATTTGGCAAGAAGCAAGGTCCTTACAACACAAAGGAAAAAGTCCGAAAATTGTTAATTTGTAATTCTGTCACATAAAAAAATATTTTCAAGGTTGTCAGTCCGTCAGTCAGTCTAAGGAGTTCTAAAAAAATCAAGCTTCTAAGTCAACGCAATAAAAAAATACGGCTATTTATCGACATATTTTGATACTCGCAAGTAAATCAAAACCTATAGGGTACTTCCCGTTGTTCTAGAATCATGAAATTTGGCAAGAAGCAAGGTCTAGGAAAAAGTCCGAAAATTGTTAATTTGTATCACATAAAAAAATATTTTCAAGGTTGCCAGTCTGTCAAGACCCTTTTTCTCAGGAACGCGTAGAGGTATCAAGTTGAAATTAATATCAAATAAGTACGTCTATGGTCCTTTAGAGTTCTAAAAAAATTTAGCTTCTAAGTCAACGCAATAAAAAAATACGGCCATTTATGCGATACTCGCAAGTAAATCAAAACCTAAGGGGTACTTCCCGTTGACCTAGAATAATGAAATTTGGCAAGAAGCAAGGTCTCACAGCACGAGTAAAGGAAAAAATCCGAAAAATGTTAATTTGTAATTTTATCACATACTTATTTTTTTTTTTGGGATTTCAATATTAAGTTTGTTTTTGGGATAAATTCTTTTGAACTACGGAACCCTTCATCGTGCGTGGTCCAACAGGCACTTGGCCGGTTTTTCTTTTGTTTTGAAATACGTTGCGCTGCTAATTACATCTGTGTTTATCTACTTACATAACACATGCCATGTCCTCGAGAGTGGAAGGTGCAGATCTCAACGTCCTCCTGCACCGCCGGCGCGCGGCCATTCGAGACCGCACGCATTTGTTTCTGACACAGAACATGGTTTAAAATGCTCGTGTATATGAGTTGCAGGTCGTCAGGCGTCGGTTGCATGTGCTGGAAAGTACATTTAGGGCCGTCATTAAGTTATTGACGAAGTATTGAATCAGGGAAACTAGGGGCAGAGTTTGAACGTTGTGAGAGTCTATTAAAAATGGTGTTATGTGTAGGCTACACCTTAAAAAAGAAACATCCTGTATACGGACACTGTGAAACTGGCCCTAAATACAAGCCCAATACCGTGAATCAAACGGATGTCCCTGTAACCCGCCGACCGTTTGTGTACTTACACGAAGCATGAGTTGAGAAAATCAGTTTTATTTTTGTTTAAGTTAAGTACCTAATTCTTATTTTTAGGGTTCCGTACCAAATGGTAAAAAAGGAACCCTTATGGTGTGACTCAGTCTGTCTGTCTCTCTGCCTGTCTGTCTGTCTGTCTATCTGTCACAGCTGAATATCTCAAGAACTACTAATGCTATCAACTTGAAATTTGAAACAATTTTAGATGACGTTTACCCAACAATTTTGCAAGTAAGAAAGAAATAAAAATATTTATATTTTTTTTGTAACAGGGACTGAAACCTCTTCAAAATTCAAAGTGTGGCTACTAGGATGTGGGGTATCATATGAAAGGAAGCTGTTTGCACATTCTTAAACATTTTTTTATTTTATTTTTAGGCATTTTTCGACTTTTGCTGAAAAATGTAAAAAAAAGACCGTTCCCCCCCCTAACTCCGAAGTTTGCAAAGATAAAAATCTGAAATTATTCTATGTGATAGAAGTTTATGAAATATTACAGGAAAAATAAAACGATGTCTCTAAATACCACACTTTTTCATAAATCGGGACGGAACCCTCGGTGCGCGAGTCCGACTCGCTCTTGACCGGTTTTTTTTTTAAATTATCGATACCCATGACGCCAGTGAAGATTCCACAAAAAAAAACAATTTTTAAACTGATATTTCAAGTAGGTACCTACCTAGCTAAACTACCCAAAATCTTTTTTCTTTGTTTTGTTCCCTCCATTTTGACGAATTATGCGAACATGTACTGAACAGCTGATTTTTTTTCGCGATTTCAGGTTTCGTCCCATAGTAAAAATTGTTCATAATGATGAGTACAAATCAATCTGCCTAGCCTTTTCCCAACTATGTTGAGGTCGGCTTCCAGTCTAACCGGATGCAGCTGAATACCAGTATTTTACATGGAGCGACTGCCTATCTGACCTCCACAACCCAGTAACTGGGTAATACGATACCCCTTGGTAAGACTGGTTGTCAGACTTTCGGGCTTCTGACGACCCGTAACGACTTTCAAAGATCCGCGAATGACAGCCGGGACCAACGGCTTAACGTGCTTTCCGAGGCACGGAGGAGTCTCGGTATGTACAGATGGTCACCCATCCACTGACCAACCCCGGCAAGCGTAGCTTAACCCGATGGATCGACCCGTGCGGCTGTCATTACTTAGCCACGAGCTCCTCCATAATGAGTACAATGACCCCTTAAAAGGTTGCCACTGTTTACACTTACACCCTGTATATCGATTGCGATTGTATGTGTTGTGTGTGTGTGCGTGTGTGTGTGTGATTATAATACATCACGTTTGCTGAGTTCTGCTAGCAAATATAATTTGACCTTGTCTGGGTCTAGACAACCCATTGATTCAAGTTAACGGGTTTGCATTTATGGCAATATAGTCCTTATAATGTTCAGTACACCACTCACCACAACATTTCCTTCAATCCTGGGACCAGTTCTTCCCCAGCCAGTTATCACACACCTCTCGTTTTCTGCCACGACATCGAACGCCAGCCCGATAAGGGCTACCTTATCAGTCAGTACCAGTGCCTCCCTCGGCTTCAGTACTGCTACATCATTCTTGATGTTCACGGAATCCCATTTTGGATGCATGTTGTACTCCTTGATTTTTACTATTGTGCCTCCAGAGTTCCATTGGTTGGATCCTACTCGGCCGTGGAAGGTTCTGGAGAGAATTTTCAATTATTATTTTTGAAGTGAAAACTTCTTTGAAGCGGGAAAATCTTACTGGTTCGCGTCACCGCGTTACAGCGACACCGCGACACCGCGACATCCTAATATGACGCCTACCAGACAAGTGAATACCTATTTTACTACCAAAACATTCGAAATACCTGCCAGAATAGAACAAAAAAAAATAAAAAAAAAACACTAAAAAAAATACTTGCCAAAATGGATAAATGCTCACCAAAATTAAAACCATTTTAATAAGAAACTTTTATGAAATTATAACTTTAGAAAACTGACAGCAGGTCGACGGAGCTTCGCGGGGCTCCTATTTCTGTCAGCAACCCTGGAGACCCTTATAGGAACAACCAACCAAACCTCGAGTTGCCCCTGATGTCGACCGTCTAGGGTTAGGGTTTTCGTCAGCAGGTCGGCGCAGATTTGGTGAGCATTTAATATTTTTTTTCATTATATTTAATCCCTTTAAGTTTTCACTTCTGCCGGCCATCCCCATGACTGGCAATTTTAGGGGTAATAAGTCATCCTGGTACCAGGTATTCTGTGTGTCAACGTGTTTCGTGCATACGGTAGGTACTGTGCCAAATAAGCATTTACCTACTGCTTTCTTTATTTTTATTTTCTTTAGGAAAAATTATGGAAGACTGTTCCAGAGGTTTCTAGCCATATCATCTTCCACACAATCGTTTCTTTGGTCTTCCAATAATCCAAAGTATATAACATAATTTTCAGTAAGTACTTACTGTAACAAACTACCGTCATCCAATATGAACGGTTCCACACAATGGGCAGCACTGAGGATGAACATCCTGGTGATGAGGGAACCTCCACACCAATGGGACTTCACACGGTCCCCAAAGATCAGGGCAACCATGTACGGGGCGTATGCTTCGGGTGCATCCTCCCCACCAACGATGAAGGGCTTGAGGTCTGAAGGTGGCAGTGGTACTCCTGGAATTAAAAGACATTTCATACTTTGAAATCACCTATCTGCTGATTGGGTGGGAGGAACTGCATCAGTTTGAAGATGCCGAAGGTCTTTTCATAAGCCTGAGATGGTCTTGTCAAGCAGGTGGTATAGTGGTGGTGGTGGTGTAGTAGTAGTAGTGGTGGTAGTGAAGGTCTTGGTCTTGGCGAAAGTTTGTGTGTGTGGGTGTTTGTATGTTTGTTACTATTTCACGCTCAAACGGCTGGACAGATTTGGATGAAATTTGATATGTAGATAAGTAGCTTATACCCTGAATTAACACATAGGCTACTTTTTATCCCAGTCTACGCGCGTGAAACCGCGGCGCGCATAAGTATGTAAAAACACTAATATTCATACCGTATGCCTCTCTTGCTATCACTCCGAACAAAACTGCATAAGCTAAGGACACCATTTTCACTTTATTTACTTTTGTTACCTACTAAAAAACAATTGCAACTGTTGCCTTCCATATATAATGTTAACTATTTATACAATTCAATCTTTTCTAGATAACCGATAATATTTGGTTAATAACCCTTTTATTTTTAAAATTTTTCGGCAAATCGTCGCCCTTGACATCAAAAATATTACGATTCATTATAATATAAAAGATAATTACTTACTTACCTAATTAGTAAACAAATGTGAGTAATCAGTTTATTGCACTTAGCTTAACCTTGATGATAGTGCTGTCACTTCTTAATTTGATAAGAAGATATAGCCGAAAATAAACAAACATTAATTCACACTCGAGACACGACGTTTTTCCTATGAAACGGATGAACCTGGGGGTCTACTCCCTAAGCACGAAGCCCGTAGTTTCGGCCTTCGTTATGGGCGTTTCCCGTATCACCCATTAAACGTCAACGTCAATGCCCTTATACGCTTTAAACATCGCGATAGTTAAATTCGGTCGAATTATCGCCGTAAGTGGTGGCTACACCTACAGTTCAGTCAATGAGTGCTCAGAAGAGGCATGTGGATGGAAAAGTCGAAAGCAGAAACTTTGACTTAGGTACTTTGTTTGGACTAGTTAGGAGATAAACATACTAAAAGTCCTTACCCCTCCGAGGTGAGCCCGAGGGGGAGGGCACAAAGAAGGTCCTATTGGAACGAAGTTCCTTATCGCGCGTTGTGAAAGGGGGCTAGACGGAAAAAAGTCTCACGAAAAGTTGTCACGACACTTTTTGCTATAGGTAGCTATTGTAAGCCGTGCGGCGTGCGCATGTTTCTCTGTCTGTCTCTCTCTCTCTCTCTCTTATAGAAAGCAAGCCAGATATTTTCATTTCTATTTCGCATTGAACAGTGTGGTGTCGCGATGATGATGATGATGATGATGATGATGATGATGGTGATGATGATGATGATGATGATGATGATGATGATGATTATGATGATGATGATGATGATGATGATGGTGATGGTGATGATGGTTATTGATGGTGATGATGATGATGATGATGATGATGGTGATGATGATAATGATGATGATGATGATGGTGATGATGATGATGATGATGATGATGATAATGATGATGATGACGATGATGGTGATGATGATGATGATGATGATGATGATGGTGATGATGATGATGATGATGATGATGATGGTGATGATGATGATGATGATGATGATGATGATGATGATGATAAGTGTAAAAATAAAATTTTGTTACAATTCCTTCACTAATTAATCGAAAGGAACTTCGTTCCATCCGGGTGTCCCTTGACACCTCTCAAGTTTTTTTTTTTTGTTTTTTTTGCTCGAAACCGGTGCGTCGTACGAAATTTTGTTGTAACATAATGAAAGCTGGTAAAATTCTCTAAAAATTTGGCATTCACACTTTTTATCTATCTCCAATCTTTGCCTAGCTATTAGCTCCGAAAAACGGCCGATTTTCAAAAATGTGTTAAATTCTCTGTAGCACATTGTAACAATACGAATTTGCCAAAATCATTTCTTATTGCTAACCCACGTCGAAAAAACTTTTACACTTGTTTTGAGGGATCTCTAAGTCAGACGGACGGACTTAGGGAGTAGACCACCTACTTCGAGATCTTCATCATTCTCTTGCCCATAGCGCAATCTATTTGGGGTCGGCGCAACATGTTCCTGTTTCCATACTTCTCTAAATTTAGTTTAGTACAATGTCCGGTAGCCAAAACAGGTTCTAATCTAGAAAGAAAGAAAGAAAGAAAAACTATTTATTCCCGCGAAAAATGACGCACATACATTCTTTTTTTACATAATCCTAAAAAATAAAAACAATTGGGTAGCTAAATTTTAAACTTAAAAAGAAAAACAACAAATACTTAATTAGGCGTCACTAACGCGCGAAACGGCTAACGCTCAGCATAATGCCGTGACCCGTGCACGAAGGCACGAGTCAAGGCGCTGGTTTTCAGCGTAAACCGGCGGCGTGTCACCATCTCAGAACCCGTAAAGATTAGGTAAACATTGAACAAAGTATTATCTATGACCGAGACCAGAACAAAAATCCTACTCTTACAAGTTCTGAGGTGGCTTTAGGCACAAAACGACGCTGTATCGGCGCGCACAAATGAGCAATTTCAATACTATTAAAATAAGAGCTAATTTTTTATAAAACAAAAGTTACTAAACAAAAAATTGAACATTACATACGTATAGTAATAATCCAAGATCAACCAAAAGACAAAATAATCTACGTTGAATGCACTTCTCCTCTATAGGTATAAGTAATCTTGATGCGATAATTCTGTCTGATTTAACGAATCTACTTAGTTGTGATTACTTGTGATCATAGATATCCGATATAGATAGATATCGATATCCGTGCTTGTGATACTATAATGTAGGTAAACAAACTTTACCTAATCTAGGTAATGTTTTAAACCATCTCAGTGGTGATTGACCTGTGCATAGTAGTTCTCCTGGTTCCTTACTAGGAAAACTCCTCAACGAATTAACGTCCCTGCATTGGGAAAAGCAATGTTTTTTAAAAGGTGATGATCAGTTGACGTTAGGCTATTGTAACTTGCCGCTGGGGTCGCGGGTTGTTTGAAGAAGATACCGCGGCCCTGGCATAGGCAACTGAAGGAACACGGGTGGGTTTTAGTCAGTAAAAGTCTGACACGCCCTTCCGCTCCACCCAGAGCGGGAGAAGTTATTTGATGATTTCCCACCCTCAAAAAAAAAAAAAAAAAATTAAAATAAAGAACTAAGTTACCTTTGTATTTAAAAATAACCGGTCAAGAGCGAGTCGGACTCGCGCACCGAGGGTTCCGTTCCGATTTCTGAAAAAGTGTGTTATTTAGAGACATAGTTTTATTTTTCCTGTAATCTTTGCATAAACTTCTATCACACAGAATAATTTCAGATTTTTCTCTTTGCAAACTTTGGAGATACAACAGTATTTTTTTTTAACATTTTTCAAACTATGCGGCCTAAAAAAATAAAAAAATGTTTGAGAATGTGCAAACAGTGTTCTTTCATATTATGATACCCCACATGCCCTAGTAGCCCACTTTGAATTTTTAAGACCCTTTCAGTCCCCGTTGCAAAAAAAACATACCATAATATATTTTTATTTCTTTCTTATTTGCAAAATAGTTGGGTAAACGTCATCTAAAACTGTTCCAAATTTCAAGTTGGTAATTGGTAGTTCTTGAGATATCCAGCTGTGACAGACAGACAGACTCAGTCGCACCATTAGGGTTCCTTTTTACCATTTTGGTACGGAAACCTTAAAAACAACTAACTTGCAAGAAATCACTACAAAGTGAAAGTTGTAACTTTAAATTCGGAAGTCGGTGGCAAAAAACTAAAATACAATCCAAAGACTTCCGAAATTAAAGTTATTTTTCACTTTCTAGCGTTTTGAAGTCGGTTGTTAGTTTTCTGACAGTTCAACAACAATAAGTCGGCGTTCGCACGAGCGTAATAAAATCGCGGCGGGATTTTATCGCACACTGGATTTTCAACTCTCTGCTTAGCGCCGGGAGTTGAAAATCCAATAGTCTGTTTTTCGTCGCGCTGGGATGCACTCTGTTTTTAACCGACTTCCAAAAGGAGGAGGTTCTCAATTCGTCGGAACCTTTTTTTTTTTTATTCTTTTTTTTTTATGTATGTTCCCCTATTACTCGAAAATGGCTGGACCGATTTGGATTTTTCTTTTTTTGTTCGAAAGGGTATACTTTCCAAGTGGTCCCATGATCATCAAGTCAGGATCTGACGATGGGATCCCATGGAAACCGAGGGAAACCCTCAAATTTTATGGGCACACCTATATCGATTTCGGTATTTTTTATAGTAGGTAACTCGTGCATTTGCTCTCGGAAAGTACCATTCGGTGAACTGGAACTGATGATGAAGACCACAGAGGGCCATCGGAAATAGTCAATTATATCTAAGTATATCACAGGTTGCCATTCGATTACTTTAATATGGTTTATGCTCGTCAAAATGCATAATGGTAATGGTGACTTCACCATGAGCTCCAGTTCTCCTGGTTCTTACTAGGAGAACTCCTCAACAATTAACGTCCCTGCATCGGGAAAAGCAATATTTTGTAAAAACGTGATGAGCAGTTGACATTGGGTTATTGTAACTTAGATAAATTACATACTGAACCACTAAAAAGTGAAAAATAAAAACTTTTTTACAAAAAAAAACCGACTTCCAAAAAAAACACTACAAAGTGAAAAATAACTTTAATTTCGGAAGTCGGTGGCAAAAAACTAAAATACAGATCCAAAGACACCGACTTCCGAAATTAAAGTTATTTTTCACTTTGTAGTGTTTTTTTTTGGAAGTCGGTTTTTTGTTTTGTAAAAAAGTTTTTTTGTTAGATTGGATTCTCAACGCTCGGCTCAACAACGAGAGTTGAAAATCCAGTGCGCGATAAAATTTTGTTAGATTGGATTCTCAACGCTCGGCTCAACAACGAGAGTTGAAAATCCAGTGCGGGATAAAATTTTGTTAGATTGGATTCTCAACGCTCGGCTCAACAACGAGAGTTGCAAATCCAGTGCGCGATAAAATTTTGTTAGATTGGATTCTCAACGCTCGGCTCAACAACGAGAGTTGAAAATCCAGTGCGAGATAAAATTTTGTTAGATTGGATTCTCAACGCTCGGCTCAACAACGAGAGTTGCAAATCCAGTGCGCGATAAAATTTTGTTAGATTGGATTCTCAACGCTCGGCTCAACAACGAGAGTTGAAAATCCAGTGCGCGATAAAATCCCGCCGCGATTTTATTACGCTCGTGCGAACGCCGACTTACTATTACGTTGTCGAGCAGACGAATTTTTGCTTTTCAAAATGCTTCAGATTGTGATTACATGAATAAGTTACTCAACTCTTTTGAACTTGAACATAAATTCTTTATCGCTTCGCCCGTAACCTTCCGGGAAACAGACTTGTTTTGAACGAAAACAAATCAGTTTCAAAGTCAAAGATATACTTAATTTTATTAATAATTGTTTATCAGTCAACGGACTGGTGAGCATAGGACTTAATTTTCTTGTAAGTAGTATAAATAGTATATATTTTGGCTATTATGTATCAGTTATATTTACAACAGTATTAAGGAAAGTGTTCTTGAATTGTACCTGAATAATTTTTTTTGTTACTCATTTTGAAAATGCAGTACTTAGTTGTGTTTACTGTGTTTATTGTTTTAAGACATTACGTCAATGGTAAGCACATCATTTTTATAGAAAACTTAACTAAGCCTTGCTATAACTATACTTAACTACTACTCCTTGTGTCTCTTGCAGCCTCTTATACAGGGTGGCCCAAAAGTCGTGGATCAAACGCAACTAGGGGTTAGGTGGGGGGTCATCAGCTGCAAAAAGTTGTTCTACGGGAGGTCCTTAAGGTCAACCCCTGCAGAGTATAATTTATTTTGAGTTTTTATGACAAAATACACTTTTTTTAACTAATTCTTATAAAAATTCGAAAAAATCTACATCCTGTATCTTTTTTATAATTTTCACTAGATTGGTACTGATGAGTCCTTGCCTTAGACATGCTATTTACGGTTGTTTATTGGGTGTGTTGAAGATAATATTAAGTTTTACTAATTTTTTTTTTCTCAAATCATAACTTTTCATTTACTTTGGACCCCACTGTGAAAAAAAAATACTCTACCGAAAAGTGACCCTGTGTTACAAGTTTTGGCGCATTTAATAGGGATTCCGAAAAGGTATTACACATGGCCATGAGTGGCTCTAATATCTTTCAAGGACGATTATTCGTAGCAAGGCCAAAGTTAATCCAACCATAAAACTCGGTTAGGCTTATTTAAAAATAAACTGGAACTAATACAATTAATGACAAAGACTCTCTGCCTCTCTTTTACTAATTATCTTATCTTTAACTCTATCTTTTTTTTCTTTTTTTTTTCTATTATCTTTTTTTTTTTTCTTTTCTTTTTTTTTATCTATTATCTTTTACGAATTTTATTAGACGGTGCAGATTATGTATTATGGTCAGAGGCAGGAATTTTGAGCATTTATTGTAAAATTATTTGCTTAATAAAACAATTATTTCACAATCGTTGTCTTGTTTTTCGTCCTAGAAAGATATTAGAGCTACTCATGGCCATGTGTAATACCTTTTCGGAATCCCTATTAAATGCGCCAAAACTTGTAACACAGGGTCACTTTTCGGTAGAGTATTTTTTTTTCACAGTGGGGTCCAAAGTAAATGAAAAGTTATGATTTGAGAAAAAAAAATTCGTAAAACTTAATATTATCTTCAACACACCCAATAAACAACCATAAATAGCATGTCTAAGGCAATTACTCATCAGTACCAATCTAGTGAAAATTATAAAAAAGATACAGGATGTAGATTTTTTCGAATTTCAATAAGAATTAGTTAAAAAAAGTCAATTTTCTCATAAAAACTCAAAATAAATTATACTCTGCAGGGGTTGACCTTAAGGACCTCCCGTAGAACAACTTTTTAAGCTGATGACCCCACCTAACCCCTAGTTGCGTTTGATCCACGACTTTTGGGCCACCCTGTATAAGTTAGCAAAAATAGGGGAATAATTGTTTGTACCGATGAGGGTGGCATAATCAATTTGTGATTAAACTCTCTATAAATTAAATAGAATTAAAAAAAAGAGCTATGTGAGAATCAGTACCTATAGTTTAAAGTACTCTGTGGCGAGAATAGTTAGGTCATGCCTGGTCATGCCAGATTCTGGCGTCGTAAAATCACCCCCCCCCCCCCCTCCCATTTCTACGTAGTTTGCATAGAGAAAAATCTGAAATTATTGATAGAATTGTATGTAAACATTACAGGAAAAATAAAACTATGTCGCTAAATAGCACACTTTTTCAGAAATCGGAACGGAACCCTCGGTGCGCGAGTCCGACTCGCCGGTTTTTTCTCAAAGGAATCATGATGGATCCATTATCTTTTTTCACGTCATAGTACGGCTTCAGATCATGTTAAATTAGGCAAGGCTGCATTTCGTCAGTGCGCCTGCCAAACCATTAAATGCATTTTTTTTTCGCTACATGGTCTTAAAATCAAATTGCGCATCGACTACAAAAACAATTACGTTATGTACGAGTACGTGTTCCTTCTAGAAATCGATTCAACAAAATCTCTAATTATGTGCACCTCAATCTGCCTAGCCCTTTCCCAACTATGTTGGGGTCGGCTTCCAGTCTAACCGGATGCAGCTGAATACCAGTATTTTACATGGAGCGACTGCCTATCTGACCTCCACAACCCAGTAACTGGGTAATGCGATACCCTTTGGTAAGACTGGTTGTCAGACTCGGGCTTCTGACAACCCGTAACGACTGTCAAAGATCCACGAATGACAGCCGGGACCAACGGCTTAACGTGCTATCCGAGGCACGGAGAAGTCTCGGTATGTAAAGATAGGTCACCCATCCACGGACCAACCCCGGCAAGCGTAGCTTAACCTGATGGATCGACCCGTGCGGCTGTTATTACTTAGCCACGAGCTCCTTAATTATGTGCACCTAATTTTCATTTCTGGCAATGACAAATTGGTTACTTATATGTTTCTTCTTGGTTATCGCAAGACAATTCTGATTATGTGCATTAGAACGGCAAAAAAACATATTGTGGATGAACAGCATTTTATAATTTTCTCAGTTCATAGGTTCATAGATATTTTTTGCCACCTACTGCATTTTTTATTAATTGATAAGTTCATCAATAATCATCACTAATCATCACTATCACTATCACTACATCACTTTACTATCACTATCACTATTACTACATCACTTCACTATCACTATCACTACATCACTTTACTATCACTATCACTATCACTACATCACTTCACTATCACTATCACTATCACTACATCACTATCACTATCACTATCACTACATCACTTCACTATCACTATCACTACATCACTTCACTATCACCATCACTATCACTACATCACTTCACTATCACTATCACTACATCACTTCACTATCACTATCACTACATCACTTCACTATCACTACATCACTTCACTATCACTATAACTATCACTATCACTACATCACTTCACTATCACTATCACTATCACTTCACTATCACTATCACTATCACTACATCACTTCACTATCACTACATATTATAAAACAAAGTCGCTCCGCTGTCTGTCTGTCCCTATGTATGCTTAGAAATCTTTAAAACTATGCAACGGATTTTGATGCGGTTTTTTTTAATAGATAGAGTGATTCAAGAGGAAGGTTTATATGTATAACACATGCATAATATAGTAGAGAAACACTGATAATTTTAGGTTTCTAATGTGATGTCGTAAATAATCCATAGGAATCTACTACGCTTTGCAATGGGCAACTAGCTTCATCTTTTTGACTAACCGACTCCTTGACAATTCAAAAGTGCATGTGTTTACTTAATTGAAATAACTGATTTGTTTGAGTAGGTACACACCATGAAACTAACACTTCAATTCTAGGAGCCCCCATGGAACCTGCCCCGAATATGGACAGTTACTTCACCCCTCACATCATAGGAGGTGCAGAAGCCCCACCAGGCTATGCCCCCCACATGGCAGGGATCCTGATTGGAGATGCATTCATCATGGTTGTCTGTGGAGCGTCCATTATTCGGCTGGATCTGCTCCTCACTGCAGCACACTGTATCCACCAGTATGAGGTTCCAGGGGGCTTGATGGAGTAAGTAAATTGAAGTTTATGTTGTGTTGCTTCTGATTTACAAAAACTTAAAGATGAGATAACGGTTTATTTCTCACCACAATATATGTAAGTACACAGTGTACCCCCGCCCGCGGGGAGGCGTGGCGCGTATAAAATCGCGGCGGGATTTTATCGCGCACTGGATTTTCAACTCTCGTTGTTGAGCCGTACGTTGAGAATCCAACCTAACAAAAACAGAGTGCATCCCAGCGCAACGAAAAACACACTGTTGGATTTTCAACTCCCGGCGATAAGCAGAGAGTTGAAAATCCAGTGCGCGATAAAATCCCGCCGCGATTTTATTACGCTCGTGTGAACGCTGCCTTACTCAATTAAGAGGCCGCATATTTAAGTCTGTGTTGTCTAAATACTTAACTTCCTTATTTATTCCAGAACATACCACGGAGTTGTAGGATCCAACAACTTCAGATCAGGGGGAACAACAGTCCAGTTTGAAGACTACCACATCCACCCCGAATGGGACCCTCATAATATAAAAAACGATATCGCTGTCATCGGTATGAAAGAAGTACAGATGGGCGAGAATGTGCAGCCGGTGGCTCTGAGCTTCGACTGGTTTGGTGGAGGTGAACCAAGTTATGTGACGGGTTGGGGATTGGTCGCAGTAAGTAGATATTAAAATTAAACAGTACCTACCTACTTAGTTATTGACAGTAAATAAACTTAGAGAGATATTATATTGATGAATGTTATGGTTAAAAATAATGTATGTAGAGGATGCCGTGATTATACGCTATTATTCGATATTCGACATATTCACCATTTTTTAATTAGTCGTCGAATAGCGATTAATAGTGGGGGACTAGAGTCTGGCCACGCTAACTCTGCAGTGAAATAATGGTAGAATTTGGAAATCTGTATAAGACATCACCGTCTGTACTACGGAAAAAAGTAATAAAAACATTCTTAGATAAATAATCTATTATGCAAAAATCAAATGGCAAAATACCAAAATCGTTAGATCTACATACACGTCAACTTTTATTATACCAAATGTAAAACTTTTTGGGGTTGCCCATTTATTGCATGGCAGAGTTAGCGTGGCCAGACTCTATTCGATAGTGGCGAATAATTGGCTGGAATCTAAGAAACTATAAGTAAATTACTTGCTGTACCTACATAGGTAAACAATTAATTATTCTTAGTTAGATTCAGTAAAAGATGTTTTTTTGAACGAAAAGGTACCTACGTAGTATTATATTATCTGTGACTATAGTATGTAGAAGTCTTCTCAGAGACATTAACAAAAACGTTCAAATATAAGTCAAAGTCTCAACTCGGTAACAATCAATCAATCTGCCTAGCCTTTTCCCAACTATGTTACTATAGGGTAATACGGAACCCCTTGGAAACACTGGTTGTCAGACTTTCGGGCTTCTGATGACCCGTAGCGACTGTCAAAAATCCGCGAATGACAGGGGACCAAACGCTTAACGTGCTTTCCGAAGCTTTCCGAGGCACGGACACAGAAATAAATAATAGTCAGTACTGGACGGAGGAGCCTCGGTATGTAAGGATTGTCACTCATCCACGGACCAATAACTGTCAAAAATGTTAGTAATTGAGCGGTTTTTTTAAAGATTAAGAATGAGACTGGAATTTCATACAAACACGTTGTTAAAAATACGGGAATTGCCCCTCTGGGGTTAGCGTACCTAAGTGTCCCTGAAGCTGCAAAAGCTACAGTGAGTGTGTGAAGAAGCCCCATCGGTAAATTCCTTTATGAAGCTTCGTGAGTCGTGAGCGTGACGCATGACGCTGTATCTGACCGATGACGTTTGTAGGACACTTTACCCTTAGATATTTTCAGCTTTATAAATGGCACTGAGGCTCGCTCCCAGGGTTTGAGGCACTTATAAATAAATAAACACAGGTCACTTAGCAATTAGCCCCAAAGTATTGATTTTCTTTCATTCCCTTAGTTGTCTACTTTACAGGTTTTCTATTCTTAGGTTTTTTACACAGAGTTTTTCTATGCAAGTAGGTATATAAAATGTCCCGTCAGGCAAACTACTCCAATGTGGGTAGCGAACAAAAACACTCCTGTTTACATAACTCAAATTCAGGTCAACCTAGATCCCCCAATTAAAATTCTATTACCATTGTAGCAACGGTTTTCATAACAAAATAGAATCTTTCTCCAACTTTGGCAGAACAAACATTAGCTTTGGGTTAGCGAAGCCAAGGGCTATTTGCGCAGTTAGAAATAATATTTAACGTTCATTTCGGGTTATTAAGATTACAGCCATAAAGAGGAGTTATGGCTGCCCTATTCTGTCTTGCGATGCGAATATTATGATGACCTTCGCCATGTTTTATGGCTAAAAGGAGATGTGTAGCTGATTACATTCCATAAAAGGTACATATAAGTTGCGGTAGTGAGTTATTTTGACATTATTCAAGGGTCATGCCCCCATGCTTTTATCCGCCATTGTCTATACGTAGTTTACCTGCAATAATACCTACTTCATCATCATCTCCCTGCCCTTATCCCATATTACGTGGGGTCGGCGCAACACGTTTTCTTCTACCATTCTCCCCTGTCAACCGCCACGCTGTCATTCACTCCCTTCTCTTTTACACAATCCATCAATCTTTTCTTTGATCTTCCTCTGCCTCTCCATCCATCAACATGTATATTCATCACTCTGTCAGTCACATGAGTTTCGTCTCTCCTCATCACATGCAAGCCAAGCCAAACGATTTCCTTTCAACTTTTCTGTCACTGGCACCACTTTCAAACTTCCTCAAATATACTCATTTCTTACTTTATCCATTCTCGTCACTCCACACATCCATCTCAACATTCTCATCTCCGCTGCATGCAATAATACCTACTTCCTTACTCCAAACTTCATGGTTAATGCAGTCGTTTGTAACCTCTGAACCACAATAAAGTATATCAAGACAATTTGACAACTGGCAAACGCCAATAACTGTAGCGCCCCGGGAGGTCTCCCACATTCGACTTAGTACCGTTCAAATCCGACAAACGACTTCTAATGACGTCAACTGGGCTAGGTACTTATACTATACCTATCTAACGTATGTAAGTACTTTGTTCTGACAGTAGCAGTATGTGTTCCATTCCAGACCCGTCCGTCCATTACTCCCTTCTACCTGCAGATCCTGGAGGTGATCACCCTAACTCCTCAAGATTGCGTGGATGCAGTCCGTGATGCTAGCGCTACCTGGTGGCCGCAAGCACCAACTGTTGACCCAGCCCTCGAGATCTGTGCATTCATCTCGGAATTTGCAGGCCTATGTTATGTGAGTAGATTAGCATTCAGCCAAGCCACTAGAACTTACAGACCAAAAATTATGAGTAGATTAGCATTCAGCCAAGCTACTAGAACTTACAGACCAAAAATTATTGCCCACACACACTAATAAAACATCCTGTAAATATGTTGCAAGTAGGTGTCCACAGTCCGCGCGCGAGCTCCGAGGAATCATATGAATATTGACGTAAGGCGAAAGTGCCACGGTAGCCCGCGAAATTCAAAATTTCTTACGTTTTTTGCAATTTGCAAGTCAGTATTAGGTTGTATGTTGATCTAAATATGATTCGCGGCCGTATCAAATATATAATTCTGTAAAGCCATATTAGTTACGGCCGCGAATCATATTTTAATCAACATAAAACCTGACACAGACCTGCAAATTGCGAAAAACGTAAGACCGTTGAATTTCGCGGGCTACCTTAGTGCATGCCCCGTAATGAGCTAGACTCAGACTCAGCTAGAGTGAGAGAGAGCGGCGAACACCTGCCTTCGTTTCCTCGGAGCTCGACGGCTACATTATCAAGCAACATATTTCCATTTCCAGCTGACCTCTCATTGTACAGAAATTCTATACAATGCGAGATTAGCTTACACTGGGAATGTATAGCTTGAAATGTAGCCGTGTCTGCATCCCTCAAATAACGTGCACAGACAACCAAACCATACCATCGACAACTGTCTGTGACGTCACCGGTCAACTGCTGAGTAAGCACACCTGACTCTTTCACATACATAATGTCTCATCACCTGGTGATAAGACATTATCTGGCTGTGGGCAAATGGTGGTGATGATCACCTTCTGCCGAGCATTTGCCCACAGCCCAAGTATGTTGGGGTCGGCTTCCAGTCTGATCAGACGCAGCTGAATACCAGTATAATATGTATAGAATGTGTACCTATAGAAAGAATAAAGAAAGAAAAAACGAACAAAAATGAAATGTTAAAAACTAACAAAATAATCGAGAAAAAGACCTGTGTAAAGCCAAATAGGCTCCTATCTCAGCATTATGCTATTGACTGCCTATCTGACCTCCACATCCTGCACATAATACCTGATACCTTTTCCAGGGTGACTCCGGCAGCCCCCTGATGTCAAGGAGCACTGGCTCACAGATCGGTATCGCATCCTGGGCCTTCCCGTGTGCCCTTGGTGTACCTGATATGTATGCCAGGATCAGTCCACATAAGGAGTTCATTCTCCACAAAATGGGGCTATAATTATTTCACAGACAGTCGGTAATTCAAGTGGAACAGATCTGCCGTTGTTTTAAAGTTAAGCTGTTTACTAAATAATAATATGTGGTTAAACTTACATAATTATAAATATTTTATAAACTGTTTTTTTTTTATTTGGCTGTGAGAGACAAAGACCTTAGAGCCAAATTACAGCATAATTACAGGCAAAAAAGGTAATAACCTTAGGCAACGATAATTATAGCTCAATCTGCCTAGCCTTTTCCCAACTAAGTCGGGGTCGGCTTCCAGTCTAACCGGATGCAGCTGAATACCAGTATTTTACATGGAGCGACTGCCTATCTGACCTCCACAACCCAGTAACTGGGTAATACGATACCCCTTGGTAAGACTGGTTGTCAGACTTTCGGGCTTCTGACGACCCGTAACGACTGTCAAAGATCCACGAATTACAGCCAGGACCAACGGCTTAACGTGCTTCCGAGGCACTTATGAGTCTCGGTAGGTATCTAAAGATGGTCACCCATCCACTGACCAACCTTGGCAAGCGTAGCTTAAACTGATGGATCGACCCGTGCGGCTGTTATGACTTAGCCACGAGCTCCTCAACGATAATTATAGATAACCTACTAAAATTGGTTAATCTAGAGATATCTATGCGTATCTATGCGTACCTACCTATCTATATCGTATTCTATGCGTAAGTTTGTACTTGTCCACTATTGTCCAGCAAAATAAAAATTGACCTTCACATTTGTTTACAAAATAATAATCGAGAATTTTCAATACTTATTCAACTTTTCTGTCATCTTTTTCAATGTGTTCACTATATTAAAAATATATTAAAGTTTAGGTGGTGAAATAAAGGTAAACAATCTTGATGTGACTTGTATAATATACACAAACACATACTTAATAAACAAGTAAACTACTGCTTAAACGAATGGTTCAGTTCATATAGTAATCATTATTGTTGAATTTACATTGGTTTTTAGTTGCATTTTATTTTTAAACTGAGGTTTTAAAATAAAAAAAGTAAAAAGACACATCAAGATTGTTTACCTTTTTTTCACCAGCTAAACCTTTCTAGTATAGTTTATTCTGTGTGTTCACTGTTGCGTATATCCGAACGCACTGCTTGTCAAATGTGACATTTTTAAATATGAAACTTGAGAAAATGTTTGGTATAACTTATCTCAAGGGAATAAAGGCTATTTTGTGCTTTAAAAACAGCATTCATGATTTTGTATTCCAACCTAAACAAATTCAAATAAACAAAAACAAACTTGACTTACAACTGATTTTAACTTTGTGCTATTCTTTATTCAAAATCAATTTATTGTCCAGTTCAATAAACATTTTAACGTATCGCTTTTGTTTCTAATTAAGTGCTTCTGTATTAATTGTCAAGCTTACCCACAAAAATGATCAGAAATACTAAAAAGTCAGTAATGGAGGGTAGACTCCAATATATTCGAAATACTCGTCTGTTACGTCTACCTACGCTCATCCTTTTCCTTGGCAGGCACCATAGCGACACGAGGTAAGACGCCTTCAATTGATTAAAAATCCATTTTTTTTACGATTATTATTTTCTTAATTACCTTCATTTGGTTTATTGTGATCTACGAACTGCCAGCAGTATGTATTCCTCTGTAATTTCCAGGTTTAAATTTCGAAAATGGAAGGTGAAGATTGTAACTCGAATTCGGAAGTGCCTCACCCAATACTGTTCATACCAACAGTGTGTACTACGTTGGTGGCCACTGGTGAAATATCAGATTGTTTGTTTTTACACTTGAACATCTCAACACCAGACCCAGAAGGAAATGAGATTGCCATATACAAGGGTGTCTGTCATGTAAAGATCATGGAAGGAAGGAATATCAACATCAGATATGCATCACCAAATAGTTCCTCAAGCATTGACAACAGAAATGTGATTCTGACTGAAGCTAATCAGATATCAATACCTGCTTACAATGATTCTCAAGTCTGGATCGACCCGGCTAGGAGCCCATTTGTCTACAACCATTGCGATTCACCATCTCTGGAGACTTACACCATACTTGAAAGTATTGACAACCACATTACATTGGAGCAGCACAACACACACACAACACAAAATGTGTATAATTACAGCGAAGCTATTACATACTCTCCTGGTTGTGAGGAACAAAAGTCAGTCAAGAAGATACAAGAAAACGTTAGGAATTCAGACACCCATAAATTGTATGAGGACGAAGAGCTTGAATGTGGGGTGTTTCTGTCCCAGTTGTGTGAAGAGATCAATGAGAAAGACGCAAGACGAGACGAGAGGAAGTTTGTTGATCTGCAGACGGACAATGAAGCGTTGAAACAGCTGATGTCTACAAACATACAGTCTGCGTCGAGGCAGCAGAAGACTATATTGTTTTTAGGTCATGACTCTGGATCCGGACAGACAGTACAGAACATTGCTGTCAATGACCCTTCACTGGAGTGCGTAGGAGCTGGTGAAGTGGAGAGTGAAATTACTATAGGTAAGTCATTTTGTTAATTATAATATTTACTAGGAATGTGTTTTATGATAATAGAACATTATATAGAATGATTGGAAGCTGGGTGCAAAGACTTAAAGGGGTGATACTTGATAGTTGACAACATTTAGAATTTTAGAGCTTTTTGAGTCATACATTTGTCTTATACGAAGTATGTTTTTTTTTTATTGTTAACTGCTAACTTTTAGTAAAAAATAACATATTAGGACCTACTTTAACTAGGGCAAAAATAAAAAAAACATACTTCATCTAAGAGGCTGACATGTATGGCTCAAAATGCTCTAACTAGTGGCAACTATCACCCCCTTAAGACTATGCACCCAGCTTCCAAACTCCCTGTAGGTATATTAATATCATAAATTTCTATAAATATAAATTAATTCGTCGGAACCTTATGTGTGTTCCCCGATTACTCGAAAATGGCTGGACCGATTTGGATTTTTCTTTTTTTGTTCGAAAGGGTATACTTCCCAAGTGGTCCCGTGATCATCAAGTCAGGATCTGGTGATGGGATCCCATGGAAATCGAGGGAAACCCTCAAATTTTATTGGCACACCTATATCGATTTCGGTATTTTTTATAGTAACTCGTGCATTTGCTCTCGGAAAATACCATTCGGTGAACTGGAACTGATGATGAAGACCACAGAGGGCCATCGGAAATACTCAATTATATCTAAGTATATCACAGGTTGCGATTCGATTACTTTAATATGGTTTATGCTCGTCAAAATGCATAATGGTAATGGTGACTTCACCATGAGCTCCAGTTCTCCTGGTTCTTACTAGGAGAACTCCTCAACAATTAACGTCCCTGCATCGGGAAAAGCAATATTTTGTAAAACGTGATGAGCAGTTGACATTGGGTTATTGTAACTTAGATAAATTACAAACTGAACCACTAAAAAGTGAAAAATAAAAACTTTTTTACAAAAAAAAAAACCGACTTCCAAAAAAAACACTACAAACTGAAAAATAACTTTAATTTCGGAAGTCGGTGGCAAAAAACTAAAATACAGATCGAAAGACACCGACTTCCGAAATTAAAGTTATTTTTCAGTTTGTAGTGTTTTTTTTGGAAGTCGGTTTTTTTTTGTAAAAAAGTTTTATACACAAATTAGAGGAATAATTTTTTCTTACTTTATTTAAATTTGATTTTATTATTTATTTATTAATATGTGCTATTTGCCAAATGGTCAGAACTGTTTTGTGGTCAACCCCTAACTCTTTAGCTATGTCGTAAGCGTAAAGAACTACTAAACTCAACTTTTTAGGGTTCCGTACCCCAAAAGGAAAAAACGGAACCCATAAAGGATCACTCGTGTGTCTGTCTGTCTGTCTATCCGTCTGTCACAGCCAATTTGCTCCCAATCTAATGGACCGACTAAGTTGAAATTTGGTACAAATATGGACTTTTGTGACCCAAATACGTATGAGTAAAGTAAAAAAGGAATTTTTAATATGGTGGTCACTTTTGGGGAACAAATAAGAAAATAAAAAAAAAGTGTTGTGATCTATATTGTGTGTGTAACATATCAAATGAAAGGGCTTATTATAAGGGTTTCAAATATCTTTTTTTTATAATTTTAAAATAAACTGTTCTAAAGCTATTTAAGAAAGTAGACGAAAATTGACCATTCCCCCCCTTATCTCCGAAACTACTGAGCCTAAAATTTTGAAAAAAATACAGAAAATGAAATCGGTGTACTTACATACTTACTTACTTTCATAAAAAAAAATATAAATATAAGTTCGCGACGAATTGATAACCTCATACCTATTTTTTTTAAAAAGTCGGTTAAAAATAATTATTTAAGTACCTACTTACGTAACTATTTAAACCTAACTATGCTTATTTAATTTAGGTACTTTTTTATCGATTTGATTTTACGATGCATGTCCTCCCTCATAGTTAGCTGATACTTATTTTTTTTTAGGAGGAGCTCGTGGCTAAGTAATAACAGCCGCACGGGTCGATCCGTCAGGTTAAGCTACGCTTGCCGGGGTTGGTCAGTGGATGGGTGACCATCTTTACATATCGAGATTCCTCCGTGCCTCGGAAAGCACGTTAAGCCGTTGGTCCCGGCTGTTATTCGTGGATCTTTGACAGTCGTTACGGGTCGTCAGAAGCCCGAAAGTCTGACAACCAGTCTTACCAAGGGGTATCGTATTACCCAGTTACTGGGTTGTGGAGGTCAGATAGGCAGTCGCTCCATGTAAAATACTGGTATTCAGCTGCATCCGGTTAGACTGGAAGCCGACCCCAACATAGTTGGGAAAAGGCTAGGCAGATTGATTGATTGACTTATTTTTTTTTAGCATAATTTGTACAATGCGTTTCAAATAAGAATAGGAACGTCAATGACCTCTATCTGTCAAATGTTGATTGAAAAGTACGGTTTGCAAAGAAAACTTATTTGCGTATCAATAACGTTTTGTTTTGTCTTAGCTAAATCAAAGTGAAAACAGACATCAAAAAATTATTCATAATTAGTTTTTTATAAATTATGCTTCTTTCTTTCATATTTTCATTGTTGGTAACAATTTTTTTAATTTTTTTCAAATTCTTCATTCGTGATTCGTAAATAAATGTTAACTAAAAAATATCTTGTTTTGCTCATCCTACCCAATTCAGTCGATTTGACAGCAATGACGTCACAACATGGCGCTGAGTCGATCCTATTCTTATTTGAAACGCACTGTAGGTGTCTTTGGTTGGTAGTACCACTGTTGTGGTAGCACCTACCTACAGACAATATAAGTTGGGTCGACGAAGACTGCGTTTACATATTTGAGATTTTTTGGTAAAATATGTTACTTTTGTGTAAATTATATTATTCACGACAATCATTCTTTTCTTATTATTTTGTCCGAGATTTTGATGAGAACATTTTCTTGTTTCATACTTTTTAGAGCGTGATTTTTCAGTAGTCGAGTTTTAGTTTTTAAACTTACTTTTTGTACGAGCTCTATCGCAACTCTATTCACAATATTTATCATTATAAAATACAATTTTATCTTTGCGATTGTTAAAATTTAAGATGAAAATTATTCTTTAGAAAAAAATAAAGTTAAAAATTAAAGGGACCACACAAGAAACGTGTTTTTTTTAAACTGAAGTAGTTACCTACTTATTTGTTTATAGATGTGTGTTAAACGGTGGTACGGTACCCTTCATGTCCGACTCGCACTTGGCTGGTTTTATATTCAGTCAAAGGTAGTTTTGTGAGATTATGGGATGTTTTCGGCTACAATCGCAGTAATAACTTTATTTTAATAGTTTTTCGAGAAATACTATGAAATACCTACACAACATAATTCTTACGGACGGTAAAATCAATAGGTACTGTGCTGTGCCTGCGTAAATATTAATCCTAACTACGGAACCCGCAACTGTGGTACCACACGCACTTGGTCGGTTTTTTTCACTGTTGTCATTCCATAAAAACTTTTATTTCAGGGGACTCCAACATCACAAACGATTCTAGCGGGAAAAAATACCAGTGCAACAAATGCAAACAGATATTTGACCAACTATCTTCCTTCAAACTGCACGTGGTCAGTAGCCACCGGCGCTCCATCTCCGGAAACATCGATTTCATCTGCACGAAATGCGGGAAAAGCTTGAAGAACCAAGCAAAGTTTGAGCAACACATCCTCGGTCACGGCAACCCGGATCTAGAATGTAACAAGTGCCACAAAGTCTTCGCGTCAAAATTCACCTTACGCAATCACTGCAAGATACATTCTCGATTGTTCCCCTGCAACTACTGTTCAAAGAGTTTTGCCACGATGCAGGGATTGCACGCACATTCATCAAAAGTTCACTTCAAATTTATTTGCGAAACATGTTCGTTTGTTTGCGAAACTTCATCTGAGTTGACGGCTCACCAAGGAGCTCATAATAAGAGCCGCTCCAGCTCCAGTGAATCTGAATTCGCTGAAGGTGTGTTTGGGGAAAGTTTCGAGGGGCTAAGTGATATTTCAGTGGCAGAAGAGATAGTCAAGCAAGAGGAGGAGGAGCTTCTACAAACTCCTGACTCGGTTATCGCGAAGGTGATTTCCAACAATATATTTCAATCCAAGACACAGAGGAAGTTTAACAAGGTACATGTGCTAAAATTTAGTCATTCTATTTTACAGACATGGACATTTTTTACATCCTGATTTTAAGGCACGGACTGACTACGATTTTAAACGGCACACAGCCGCGTAATCTGTTGTCACCATTAGCTGGCTTGAAATAAGGTTGAAAATTTCAAAAAATATTTGTGTTGTCGAGATGAGATATGCTGCGAATGTGCATTTATTTTCCGGGTTTTCTTTAGATTATTCAGAATATACAAAATAAATTAAATAATTGTACGGTTAAAGTTTAAAAAAAATGACAATTCTATTAAATTCTAAAAAAAAAGAATATCGTTATCGCTGAAAATACAGAGATGTTCGACGCCAAAGTTTATTTTTGTGGAGCAACTTCGAAATTTTTTATTGGGAATATCAAACAATTTTTTACTATTCTATTCGGTATTTTTTTTCTTTAGACCCTTCTTTATTCACTGTATTTTTTGTGTCGGATAGTTTCATTGCGTTACGTCATGCTCGACAATCCAAGAAACCAATTTTTGTGAATATTGAGCCTTTGGGTTAGGATCGGGATGGAAGACGCTTATAAAGTATGAACGCGCGTTACATTTTCTACCTGTCAACTCCTATCGTAAGTAGCGTTAAAGAACTTCGTTCCAATAAAATCTGTATTTTCTGTCACTCACCTTAATGTGTCTGTCACAAAAATGGCGTAAGCATAGATATAAGAAAGAAGGAGATGTGTCCAGTATGTTAAAATGTATCGGAACCCTGTGTCTCCACTTTTCCCTGTCACTTTCATGATTATAAAGACACCCTAAGACGACCCACTTACCAAAATTCTTGTACTTACATATGGAAAGTGATTCCATGATTTATATGGCTTCGGTTTTTACAAGAAACCACTGAACAACACGGCATTCTTATAAATTGTCACGGTCACAGTCGAAAGCGCAGTGTTCGCGGAGACGGCCATTTGACTATTGAACGGCTCATACTGAGCATGTCGCGCGGACACAGATTCGCCCCCTTGCCACTTCTCCTGTTTTTTATATTTCTATGGGCGTAAGGGATTATGCCAAGGAGGCAATAACTTTCTGTGTCCGTTTAAAAATCATGATGGATCGCCCAAAAGATTGCAAAAGTCATAGGTACCTACTTATTGTCTATTTTCCTTGATGGTAGGTCATTGTAGCCGTCTATTATCAAATCCATGTTGAGCAGTGGACTTGTAAGGTCTGATGCGATTTATCTTAACTGTCCATTGTTATTCCCTACTTAGTAGCTTCAACGCTACCCACAGCGCTGTAGCGCTGTAGGTACCTAATAACGATTTCGCTAGGCAGAGTAACGTAACACCTATGTCCTATACAACTTAAAACCTGTTCTTAGTTTCTGACAGCAAGTATTACACAAATAACGCAATAAAAATAATTTTCCAGACCTGCGAAGTGTGTCTAAAAAATTTCGACCGGATCGGTGACCTCAAGAGGCATCTCATCGAGCATGTGATAAGGAGCACCCTGGCCAAGAACCCAGTGAACAAGTACGGGGTCCTCAACATCCGCTGCGAGATCTGTCAGGAACGGGTATTTTCAAAAATCGATAGATACAAAGCGCATTTGAGGGAACACGCAAACCTCACTCTCTACAAGTGTACCTTTTGCGACAAATCCTTTAGCGACTCCAGCAACTTTTCTAAGCACAAAAAAATCCACGGCTCTAGCTACTTCCAATGTGACATGTGTCAACGTAAGTTCAACTCCAAGAAAATGATCACTCAGCATATGGAGTACCACAACAAAAATCAGCCTCTGAAATGTCAACATTGCGATAAAGTGTTCCATTTTGAGTCTATGCTGAATAAGCATATGAGGTGCTCGCATACCAAGCTATCGACGAGCAGGTGCAGGTGTAGGTTCTGCCGTCAGTACTTCAGAAGTTTGAAGGAGAAGTGGGACCATGAATGGGCAGCTCATAATGCCAGGAAGGTGATTGTGGACTGCATGTTCTGTGAGTCTAGGTTTAGGAAGTATTCAGAGTTAAAGAAACATTGTATGAAGGAACATAATACCATCATACCTCCAGCTAAAGGGTCGCTTAGATGGAACTATACGATGATGAGACTGATTGAAGATCAGTAGAAAATGGCTGGGCCATGATTTGTTTCTAGAATTTTTTGTGGTACTTACTATACTGGATTATTAGATTTTGAAATCAGTAAGTAGGTAAATAAAACTTTTCCCTCCCTGTATTGTGTTACGTGGGTAAGTGTTGGCTAGAGTTTAAAGTTTAAGTAGAAGTAATTGCATATTTTTTCTAATCGTTAAAAGGCTGATAGTCAGACTGTTTATTTTTAGTTTTATTTTTTTTACATAAAATTATGTTTAAAGTTCTTCTCAGCTGTACAGATCATATCAAAGTGTATTATGTATTAAGAAATGGATTCAACATGCATAAATTATTGTGTTGAGTTGAACTGATAGGGTTCAAAATCCATACTTCCAAAGTCAGGGGATCTCAAACTTTTTATTTATTTTTAGAAACTTTTATTTATTTTAGTCTTTTTTTTTTTGTTATTTTTGTTACACATTTTATAATCATGTTAGATGTTGTTAGAAATAAAGTTTTTTTAAATGAAGTAACTAAGTTAGTAGTAAGTAGACTAAGTTAGTAACTTACTTATTTTTGATAAATTATTGGGTTTTGGTGGAGGTCAGAGGTGTACTATTAAAACTACTAAGTAATATAGCTTTTCTTCTACAGTCACTGTTTAGTAATCGTGAACTTTAATCATCAAGGTTGACAATTATTTAGTTTTTTTGTTATGTTGCCAGATTTTTCGTTACTTACTTTATTTCTGTTTTAAAAAGGTATTTCAGACCTATATTGCATATAAGAGTACTTACTTATTTAAATAAAAATCTATTTGTTACTTATTCTTTTTTTTAGTTACTTAACTACTTTATTTTTTATACTTATTTCAATTTAAATCTGATTTAGGTAGGTACTTAAATTTCTCATCTAAACCTGAATAGGTTCTTGTCAAAGTAAGGCTGAGTAGTGGTGCTGGTGAGCAGTGGTGGTCCAGTTATAACGGCCCAGACTTATGAGTTGTAGATCGTGGGTTCGAACCCAGCAAGGCGCTTTACTTTGTGTAAATAATTTCATCACCACAGCTCTCAAAACGGTGAAAGAAAACATCATGAGGAAACCGGCATGTCCTAGAAAAAAAAAAATTCGAAGACGAGTGACATCTACCAACCTGCACTGGGCCCGCGTAGTGGATTACAGCCCACTCCCTCTCACTGAGAGGAGGCCTGTGTCCCAGCAGTGGGAACATTATGCTTATTATGTAAAGTAAAGCTGTTCTTGTATCTCCTTGTCAATGTTTATTTTACTTACCTTATATTATCTAGGTACTAACTAGTTTCAAGCCAGTTTTTACTAATATTTTTGCCGCGGATTATGATATATATGCCTTATCATCGAGGACTGACTTCCTCTTAGACCTGTGGGGTAATCACTGGCAGCGGTGGGCGTGGTGATTATAACAGTCACCTCCCAGTACAGCTGATAACTTGAAACGTGGGACAGTTTGTCATTACAGAACAGTACTATACACTGCCTGTCATAAATCGCATAATTCAAACATCGCGGGGAGTTTATGCGCAATGGTGGCTGCGTTGTTAGTAGTGGTCATAGTCGGTGTGTAAACACGGCGCCTGTACACAAGCGGTATTCTCGCGCATGACCTTGGCCGGCGCGCATGCGCGGTGTCGCGGCCTGCCGACCCATCCAGCCACACTTCGGTTCGGCGGCGCTCGGCCTCAGTCCGCGATAGCGCTCCGCCGCGGTAGCGTCTCTCACCGCGAATGCGGGATAACGCGGGCGCGTGATAACACAAAAACCTCACCTAAATCAAATAAATACTATTCCTGTCGATATCGCGACGTAGACATTTGTTATTGTGTGTGTCGTGGCACTCGGAGCAAGGAATCAACACTTTCATAAGGTTAGTATGGCGATAATCTTTTAAGCTGTCACGATTCGACAATTCAATGCGCTGTTAATAGGTTCAATCCATACCCGGTTTGTTTGTCTGTCTGTTTGTTTATGTATAGTTGCGATCGGACTGTGGATCGTTAGTTTTTTATTGCACAACAGCACAGAGGTAATGGTGTCTTTACGAGTGCCTCTCTGCCTGATTTACTGATAAATTCCATCGAAACTGAAGGATTTCTTTGTCTAAACAGTTCTCTATTTAGTCTACCGTGTATTTATGTGAGGCACAGCTTCTGATGTAAACAAAAAATGTATTTCAGGAAAAATAGGTAGGTACCTACATATGTTTATTTGCAATGATTGAAACAAAAGGTTGAGAAACACAAGTCGATCTGTCAAAATTTTGACAGATAGCAAATCGATTTTAAGTTTCTAATTCGAAAAGAACAGATAAGGTAGGCACCATAAACTATTTTAACCACAGAGTAAATTATTCTATGAAGAAGTATCTAATTTTAGAACTGATTGAGCTGAAATACAAACATTCTTGTTACTCGAGAAATTCGTAATGGTAGGTAACAAACTAACAATTGAGTACCAATGAACGTTAGGTACCTACTTCGATATTTATACAGTGTGCTAACTTACCTATTTATTTCTATTTATAGGTAGGAATGGAACCAATTTATTGTCAATAACTAATGGTAGGTACAGACGCCAGCAGGTCAAGCCAGCCGAAACTGTCAAATTTTCCGAATCAACCTTAAACCTTATGCTTTGGTGATAAAGATGAAAATCTATTCAAGAAATTTGACAGATTGTAGTAGCTTGATGTGCTGGCGTCTGTACTTTCGCACCAATACGTTACTTACCTACTTTTTATAAAACAACATTCAACATTATTCTTCTGTTATCAATATCACTTTACCATGCATTAGCAATTTACCAGTAGGTTAAAGTTACGCAAAAATAAACAATTGAATTTCCTAATTGTCAACAAAAAATAATAGAAATAAATGAAAGCGTGAAACACGTCTAAAAATCCTTTTGTCATTTACTACTAAATCCAGGGTAAGGTGACGTTTGACACCTTTTAGAAAAGGTGGTCACCTGAATTTCATGCACTCTGAAATTACATTGCGATCAGTGTAATCTCAGGAGCCGAAACAACAAGTTTTCGACCTCTTTACGGCCTAAAAAAAACTGGCATTCGCATCGGAGCGATTCTATTTCTACAATCGCATCAGCTTCAAAATGACATTGACATGATCACGTGACATTTCGATAGCTTATGTCAACCCCATACATTTTTGGCTTTTCTACTGGCGTCATCGCTAATGCTGGGGCCACACCAACGTCAACATCAATGCCCATCATCGGCATAAACACAGAACATAAAAAACAGAAACAACTCGGTAATTGTTCCGATAATTATCGCGATAAACTGAGTGGCCACTCTTGAGCGGTCAAGTTCAATGCTCATTCGATTTGGTAAAGATCAATCAGCAATAATGCCGTTGTCAAATATCGGGATAAGTTGTGGCTACACCTACGGCCTCCGTCCATCAGCATTATCGCGATATTCAAAGGCGTTTCCCGTTGGTAGCCCCAGCATAATCGAATGTTACTTTGTCTAGGCCCTCTGGTGTCAATTGTCACCAAGGGAAGATGGTTCATGCGATGATTAGTGCTAAGAGCTGCCTTTTAATAAATTGTCACTTATAAGTAGAATAGCTTTTGATGGCGACTTCGTCCGCGTGGAGGTCGGAAATGTCCTACCGAGATAAAAAGTATCCTATGTCCTAACCCAGGCCATGGTCTACCCATGTGCCAAATTTCATCCCAATCCGTTCAGCCACTTTAACGTGAAAGCGTAACAAACAAACTCACTTTCGTATTTGTAACAATATTGGTTAGGATTATGATAGGTAGGTACCAAGGTAACCTTTTCTCCCGAATTCCCGACGCGGCGACGAGGACGGCTAGGGTTTTGTTTAGATTATAATTCGTTTTTAAATCCCAGAGACTAATTTGACATTTCAAATTTTCCATGTTGACATTTTGACGACACGGTTGGCGCAGTGGCTGAGCGATTGACTGCTGCGTAGCCTGTCGCGGGTTCGATTCCCGCACGGAACAAATATTTGTATGACCTACAAGTATTTGTTCCGAGTCTGGGTGTTTTTCTATCTATAATATGTATGTATTTACAAAAAAAAAAATGTATATAAGTAGTTTATCAGCCATCTCGTTACCATAACACAAGCATTAGGTTGCTTAGCTTGGGACTAGATGGCGTTGTGTGAAATGTCCAAGGATATTTATTTATTTATGTCCACGCGCATGGCGAACCGGGGGCCGCGGGAGAGGCGCGGGGAACAACGGGCGGCGCGCGGGGGGCGCGGGCAACATCGGCCGGCGCGCGGCGCTCGCGCGAGCGAGTCGGCCATTGGGAAATCAACGCGGACCGAGTGCGCGCGTCTACTATATATCGCGGCTCGGCTATCCAAAATAAATAAGTACTAAAAGAACCTATGTTCGTTTCAGTTCAACACCCCAACATTTATGTAAGTATCATTTTTTCATTTCATAGTTTGACATTTGCAGCTGTCAAATTAGTATCCGAGATTAAAAAACAGATTAGAGGAAAGTTAGTTGCTCCGATCACAGGCTCCGATTATTTTAATTTTCTTAGGTAGGTCTTAATGTGGCTAGGAAATTCTCAGAAACCCGGTATGAACCGGTTGAGTTAGGTATCTTAGGATAAAAAATGTCTGATTTATTTTGGCTGGTGGAATGTATTGATAGAATCTTACTAATACATAGATAATATATCGATACTTCGTACCTACTGGTATTCACTGCTCAAAAACTTGATTCCATTTTTTGTTACGATATTGCACAATAGGTCAGTCAAATAATGAGCCTATAATGTTCCCACTGCTGGGACACAGGCCTCCTCTCTGTGAGAGGGAAGGGGCTGTAATCTACCACGCGGCCTCAGTGCGGGTTGGTAGATGTCACACACATGTCTTCGAATTTTTGGTTCTAGGACATACCGGTTGCGTATATAGAAATGCTAATTCAGTACGTCCCCTCAGGCGGAGACGAATACCTAGAGTTAGCGCATTTCCAGGCGTTAAACACTCGTAAATGCTAGTATTCAGTAGCATTTACGCGGAATTAGCATTACTAGCATTTACGTGTGTTTAACGCCTGGAAATGACTCTATCGTCTCCGCCTGATGGGACGTACTGAAGTAGCATTTCTATATACGCATACCGGTTTCCTCATCACGATGTTTTCCTTCACCGATTTGAGAGCAGTGGTGATGAAATAATTTACACAAAGAAAGGGGCATGTTGGGGTTCGAACCTACGACCTACAACTCGTAAATCGGGGCAGTTACCACTGGGCCACCGCTGCTGTCCTGAATAGGTCAGTCGCTCAGGATGAAATACAGCATCATCTGCATCGGTTATTTTTCTACCTACTTAAAGCGGAAACGATCAGGACATCCACAGAGGGCTACCACTCTCAGTGTCAATATTCCACAAGAATGATGCTACGGGCGTAAAAATATCGCGGCGGCATTTTATCGCGCACTGGATTTTCAACTCTCTGTGTTGATCTGAGCATTGAGAATCCAACACAGTTCATCCCAGCGCGTCAAAAAAGCACACTGTTGGATTTTCAACTCTTGGCGCTAAGCAGTGCGTTGATAATCCAGTGCGCGATAAAAATCGACCGTGGGTTACGCGGGCGACAGGCTTTCTTTAGCTGGTGCGAATGTCAAACTATGAAATTAATGGAAAAAATTATACGTAGAACATTTGAAATGTCAAATTACTAACTGGGATTAAGGCGCAGATTTCCTGAAAACGATCAAATAGGTGGTTTTTTAAAGCTGTGTATCTCTGAACCGAAATAATTTTGACATGTAAAAAAAATATGATATTTTCAAGTCCTTTTCGCATACAGTGATGGAAGCCAAAACATAATTAAACATACTTTAATGCACCAAAAAATCTTTAAACATACCTCCTAATAATCTTTAAAAGCTGTTTATCCCTTCATGCTTCATTAGCAATTATAATTATAATTAAAAATATACCATGAAATGTCAAATTCCAAACTGCATCCAGTGATGGATTACTTTTTATTAAATAGTTAATTTCTAATTTTATACGATTTTATTTGCACTTTTACGACAAATTTCCGGTGCGCGTGAGAATCTTCTATCTCGTGCGTCAAACTAGACAGCCATAAAGCCATTTCACTTACACACCGAGCTAAACCAAGCTTGGAACCAGGGCCTTAAAAAAACTAATTTTACAGGCATCGTCACATCAGCGACTTGTCGATAACTGCGTAAGTAATTACTAATATACTCCAACGATATTCGGGTGCATATTGACCTAAAGTTGAGGTGTTTTAATTTTAACATCTTATCTGTTCTGTGGTTTTTAGTTCAAATTCTGAACCAATCAATCTGCTTAGCCTTTTCCCAACTATGTTGGGGTCGGCTTCCAGTCTAACCCGATGCAGCTGAATACCAGTATTTTACATGGAGCGACTGCCTATCTGACCTCCACAACCAGTAACTGGGTAATACGATAACCCTTGGTAAGACTGGTTGTCAGACTTTCGGTCTTCTGACGACAGCCGGGAGTCGGGACCAACGGCTTAAGGCGGTGAGAGCCGTAAAAACGTCGTTTTGTTTAGTGTTTTATTCGTAGATAACACGGATTTAAATTTTGAAAAAAATATATTACTTATTTCAGACTTCCATCTACAAATTTCGGCCGTCCGATACACGATTACTTGCACTTTACTGCATCCAATTAAATCGCAAAGACAAGTCTAAATTATGATCTATATCTTATTTCATTTGATTTATATTAGGCTTTGAACAACAAAACTTATGCCATAATAAAGGTCGTAAAAAATGTAATTTATAACGGCTATCATAATTTGAAATATCAAAATATTTATATCACTAATTCCAATGTCAAGTGTTTTGCGCTCGCTCCGTGTCGTTTAGTCCCGAGCGGAACGTGATGGAGGTCGGACGTGTGCCAATTTTTCGAACCCGCCACCGGGCTAACTTCTGTCACCGGCTGCGACCGGCACAAATTAACATGTGTTGAAAACAGTTGAATTTGAACGCTATGCCTATGTAAATAAAGACGTCACGCGCGCAAAAGCTTTATTGGTATTTATTTTTATCACGGCCTATGTTTACCAATCGCATCAAGTGTGTAAAACAGTTGAATTTGAACCCTACACTGGAGCTTATAAAGCCGCCTGACGCGCAAATTTTTGGTTCACTATTTTCAAATCTCAAATAGGTAGGTGCCACAGAATAAAGTTAGTACGGGTGGTTTTATAATGAATATCGGATAGGAAATGAGATTTCTTCATAACATCACGCCTGAATTCTTTCAAAGGGTTGGGCAGGGATGTTCAGAAAATAAGTAGGCCCTCAAATGTATTTTTCTGTATACCTACATAAATAAGATTTTTTTTTTAAATTAAGTTTTTTTTCTAATTAGGTATCTTCTTATTTTTTTTTTGTATTTCAAGGTCAAAATGAAAATCCAAGATGGCGGCTGCAAAAATTTCCAATTTTTCGTCATGGGTGTTATTTTCGTGATATTTTAGGTCGCTGAAAACGATAGTGGGGTCAAAATGAAAATCCAAGATGGCGGCTGCGAAAATTTTCAAATTTTTCGACATGGGTGTCATATTCGTGATATTTGAGGTCGCTGAAAACGATAGTGGGGTCAAAATGAAAATCCAAGATGGCGGCTGCGAAAATTTCCTAACTTTTCGTCATGGGTGTCATTTTCGTGATATTTTAGGTCGCTGAAAACGATAGTGGGGTCAAACTGAAAATCCAAGATGGCGGCTGCAAAAAATTCCTAATTTTTCGTCATGGGTGTCGTTTTCGTGATATTTTAGGTCGCTGAAAACGATAGTGGGGTCAAAATGAAAATCCAAGATGGCGGCTGCGAAAATATCCTAATTTTCGGTCATGGATGTCATTTTCGTGATATTTGAGGTCGCTGAAAACGATAGTGGGGTCAAAATGAAAATCCAAGATGGCGGCTGCGAAAATTTCCAAATTTTTCGTCATGGGTGTCATTTTCGTGATATTTTAGGTCGCTGAAAACGATAGTGGGGTCAAAATCAAAATCCAAGATGGCGGCTGCAAAAATTTCCTAATTTTTCGTCATGGGTGTCGTTTTCGTGATATTTTAGGTCGCTGAAAACGATAGTGGGGTCAAAATGAAAATCCAAGATGGCGGCTGCGAAAATTTCCTAATTTTTCGTCATGGGTGTCATTTTCGTGATATTTTAGGTCGCTGAAAACGATAGTGGGGTCAAAATGAAAATCCAAGATGGCGGCTGCGAAAATTTTCAAATTTTTCGACATGGGTGTCATTTTCGTGATATTTGAGATCGCTGAAACCGATAGTGGGGTCAAAATGAAAATCCAAGATGGCGGCTGCGAAAATTTCCTAATTTTTCGTCATGGGTGTCATTTTCGTGATATTTTAGGTCGCTGAAAACGATAGCGGGGTCAAAATGAAAATCCAAGATGGCGGCTGTGAAAATTTCCAAATTTTTCGTCATGGGTGTCATTTTCGTGATATTTAAGGTCGCTGAAAACGATAGCGGGGTCAAAATGAAAATCCAAGATGGCGGCTGCGAAAATTTCCTAACTTTTCGTCATGGGTGTCATTTTCGTGTTATTTTAGGTCGCTGAAAACGATAGTGGGGTCAAAATGAAAATCCAAGATGGCGGCTGCGAAAATTATCAAATTTTTCGACACAGGTGTCATTTTCGTGATATTTGAGGTCGCTGAAACCGATAGTGGGGTCAAAATGAAAATCCAAGATGGCGGCTGCGAAAATTCCCTAATTTTTCGTCATGGGTGTCATTTTCGTGATATTTTAGGTCGCTGAAAACGATAGCGGGGACAAAATGAAAATCCAAAATGGCGGCTGTGAAAATTTCCAAATTTTTCGTCATGGGTGTCATTTTCGTGATATTTAAGGTCGCTGAAAACGATAGCGGGGTCAAAATGAAAATCCAAGATGGCGGCTGCGAAAATTTCCTAACTTTTCGTCATGGGTGTCATTTTCGTGTTATTTTAGGTCGCTGAAAACGATAGTGGGGTCAAAATGAAAATCCAAGATGGCGGCTGCGAAAATATCCTAATTTTCGGTCATGGATGTCATTTTCGTGATATTTGAGGTCGCTGAAAACGATAGTGGGGTCAAAATGAAAATCCAAGATGGCGGCTGCGAAAATTTCCAAATTTTTCGTCATGGGTGTCATTTTCGTGATATTTAAGGTCGCTGAAAACGATAGCGGGGTCAAAATGAAAATCCAAGATGGCGGCTGCGAAAATTTCCTAACTTTTCGTCATGGGTGTCATTTTCGTGTTATTTTAGGTCGCTGAAAACGATAGTGGGGTCAAAATGAAAATCCAAGATGGCGGCTGCGAAAATTATCAAATTTTTCGACACAGGTGTCATTTTCGTGATATTTGAGGTCGCTGAAACCGATAGTGGAGTCAAAATGAAAATCCAAGATGGCGGCTGCGAAAATTCCCTAATTTTTCGTCATGGGTGTCATTTTCGTGATATTTTAGGTCGCTGAAAACGATAGCGGGGACAAAATGAAAATCCAAAATGGCGGCTGTGAAAATTTCCAAATTTTTCGTCATGGGTGTCATTTTCGTGATATTTAAGGTCGCTGAAAACGATAGCGGGGTCAAAATGAAAATCCAAGATGGCGGCTGCGAAAATTTCCTAACTTTTCGTCATGGGTGTCATTTTCGTGTTATTTAAGGTCGCTGAAAACGATAGTGGGGTCAAAATGAAAATCCAAGATGGCGGCTGCGAAAATATCCTAATTTTCGGTCATGGATGTCATTTTCGTGATATTTGAGGTCGCTGAAAACGATAGTGGGGTCAAAATGAAAATCCAAGATGGCGGCTGCGAAAATTTCCAAATTTTTCGTCATGGGTGTCATTTTCGTGATATTTTAGGTCGCTGAAAACGATAGTGGGGTCAAAATCAAAATCCAAGATGGCGGCTGCAAAAATTTCCTAATTTTTCGTCATGGGTGTCGTTTTCGTGATATTTTAGGTCGCTGAAAACGATAGTGGGGTCAAAATGAAAATCCAAGATGGCGGCTGCGAAAATTTCCTAATTTTTCGACATGGGTGTCATTTTCGTGATATTTGAGGTCGCTGAAACCGATAGTGGGGTCAAAATGAAAATCCAAGATGGCGGCTGCGAAAATTTCCTAATTTTTCGTCATGGGTGTCATTTTCGTGATATTTTAGGTCGCTGAAAACGATAGCGGGGTCAAAATGAAAATCCAAGATGGCGGCTGTGAAAATTTCCAAATTTTTCGTCATGGGTGTCATTTTCGTGATATTTAAGGTCGCTGAAAACGATAGCGGGGTCAAAATGAAAATCCAAGATGGCGGCTGCGAAAATTTCCTAACTTTTCGTCATGGGTGTCATTTTCGTGTTATTTTAGGTCGCTGAAAACGATAGTGGGGTCAAAATGAAAATCCAAGATGGCGGCTGCGAAAATTATCAAATTTTTCGACACAGGTGTCATTTTCGTGATATTTGAGGTCGCTGAAACCGATAGTGGGGTCAAAATGAAAATCCAAGATGGCGGCTGCGAAAATTCCCTAATTTTTCGTCATGGGTGTCATTTTCGTGATATTTTAGGTCGCTGAAAACGATAGCGGGGACAAAATGAAAATCCAAAATGGCGGCTGTGAAAATTTCCAAATTTTTCGTCATGGGTGTCATTTTCGTGATATTTAAGGTCGCTGAAAACGATAGCGGGGTCAAAATGAAAATCCAAGATGGCGGCTGCGAAAATTTCCTAACTTTTCGTCATGGGTGTCATTTTCGTGTTATTTTAGGTCGCTGAAAACGATAGTGGGGTCAAACTGAAAATCCAAGATGGCGGCTGCGAAAATTTCCTAATTTTTCGTCATGGGTGTCATTTTCGTGATATTTTAGGTCGCTGAAAACGATAGTGGGGTCAAAATGAAAATCCAAGATGGCGGCTGCAAAAATTTCCTAATTTTTCGTCATGGGTGTCGTTTTCGTGACATTTTAGGTCGCTGAAAACGATAGTGGGGTCAAAATTAAAATCCAAGATGGCGGCTGCGAAAATTTCCTAATTTTCGGTCATGGATGTCATTTTCGTGATATTTTAGGTCGCTGAAAACGATAGTGAGGTCAAAATGAAAATCCAAGATGGCGGCTGCGAATATCCTAATTTTTCGTCATGGGTGTCATTTTCGTGATATTTTAGGTCGCTGAAAACGATAGTGGGGTCAAAATGAAAATCCAAGATGGCGGCTGCGTAAATTATCAAATTTTTCGACACAGGTGTCATTTTCGTGATATTTGAGGTCGCTGAAACCGATAGTGGAGTCAAATTGAAAATCCAAGATGGCGGCTGCGAAAATTTCCTAATTTTTCGTCATGGGTGTCATTTTCGTGATATTTTAGGTCGCTGAAAACGATAGCGGGGTCAAAATGAAAATCCAAGATGGCGGCTGTGAAAATTTCCAAATTTTTCGTCATGGGTGTCATTTTCGTGATATTTTAGGTCGCAGAAAACGATTGTGGAGTCAAAATGAAAATCCAAGATGGCGGCTGCGAAAATTTCCTAATTTTTCGTCATGGGTGTCATTTTCGTGATATTTTAGGTCGCTGAAAACGATAGTGGGGTCAAAATGAAAATCCAAGATGGCGGCTGCGAAAATTCCCTAACTGTTCGTCATGGGTGTCATTTTCGTGATATTTTAGGTCGCTGAAAACGATAGCGGGGTCAAAATGAAAATCCAAGATAGCGGCTACGAAAATTTCCTAACTTTTCATCATGGGTGTCATTTTCGTGATATTTTAGATCGCTGAAAACGATAGTCATTCATTTTGACCCCACTATCGTTTGCAGCGACCTCAAATATCACGAAAATGACACCCATGTCGAAAAATTTGAAAATTTTCGCAGCCGCCATCTTGGATTTTCATTTTGACCCCACTATCGTTTTCAGCGACCTCAAATATCACGAAAATGATACCCATGACCGAAAATTAGGCAATTTTCGCAGCCGCCATCTTGGATTTTCATATTGGCCCCACTATCGTTTTCAGCGACCTCAAATATCACGAAAATGACACCCATGTTGAAAAATTTAAAAATTTTCGCAGCCGCCATCTTGGATTTTCATTTTGACCCCACTATCGTTTTCAGCGACCTCAAATATCACGAAAATGACACCCATGACGAAAAATTAGAAAATTTTCGCAGCCGCCATCTTGGATTTTCATTTTGACCCCATTATCGTTTTCAGCGACCTCAAATATCACGAAATTGACGCCCATGTCGAAAAATTCGAAAATTTTTGCAGCCGCCATCTTGGATTTTCATTTTGACCGTAATCACATCCTCTCAAGAAAAAAAAAACTAGAGCGTAAGAAGTTATGCCCCTCCGTTTTTTTTTTTGTGTTGACATAACGAATAAAATAAAAAAAGAACTTTCCAAATCGGCTTCTAAATGACGGAGTACTGCAGCTGCAGTACTCCGTCATTTTTTTTTTTTTTTTTTATGTTTGTTACTGCATGCAGTAACAAACATAAAAAAAAAAAAAAAATACAACTGAATTGATATTCTCCTCCGTTTTTGAAGTCGTTTAAAAATAACACATCATTGTTACGTTTAAAAATTAGCTGGACATCACTCACAATGCAGTCATTGGTGTCGTGGGGAATACTAGTTTCTGTCATTCCCGACGACACCACCAGTGGTGTCGTGGGGAATGAACGGTCATTTCGTGGTATTTAAGTTCGCTGAAAACGATAAAGGTCTCAAGCTAATTTCGACCTTATTGACATTTTACAAACCCTTTGTTTTTTTGGTCCAGAATACTCGGTAAATGATCTGGAAGCTGAATTTAACAAAAAAACATGAATGTCAATAAGGTCTAAATTCGCTTGACACCTCAGAAAGTGTCTAGATTATTATGCACATCATTTTTAGGGTGTCAAGCTAATTTCGACCTTATTGATATTTTACAAACCCTTTGTTTTTTTGGCCCAAGATACTTGGTAAATGATCTGGAAGCTGAATTTAACAAAAAAACATGAATGTCAATAAGGTCTAAATTCGCTTGACACCTCAGAAAGTGTCTAGATTATTATGCACATCATTTCTAGGGTGTCAAGCTAATTTCGACCTTATAGACATTTTACAAACCATTTGTTTTTTTGGTCCAAGATACTTGGTAAATGGTCTGGAAGCTAAATTTAACAAAAAAACATGAATGTCAATAAGGTCTAAATTGTTATGTAACACATCATTGTTATGTAGCTGGACATCACTAACAGCACAATACAGTCGGTGGTGTCGCATGGCGTGGGGAATAGTAGTTTCTGTCATTCCCCACGACAGCGACACCACTGAAAACGATACCACTGGTGTGGTATCGTGGGGAATGACAGAAACTACTATTCCCCACGCCATGCGACACCTTCGTAAAGTAAAATGGTGCGTGGCGCGTAGTTTTGAATCGTACGGGTAAAGGTCTTCGTGTCAGTCAGATTTTAAATCCACCTTATTCACGAAAATAAATATGTATAAGTAGTTATTTTTATTTATTTTAACTGTTCAAGTTTACAATGCATACCTAATCTGTCTAAAACTTTAAAAAATACTTACTAGAAAAATAAAACAAAATAAACTTGTATACTAATCAGTTCAAGTTTATCTACTGCATTGCTCTATTCTGTGACGCAACATAGTACCTACTCGAGTTCATGAACTCATGAGCGGTGCGCTTGGCGCGCGTTTCCCGCGCATCGTAATTTATTACGTATCGCTACTCCTTGCGGGGGCTGCGGTAAGCATTTAATACCTACGGTGCTTGCTTTCACCCCGCCTTAACGTGCTTTCAGAAGACGTGCGGCTGTTATTACTTAGCCACGAGGGCACGAGCTCCGCCGAAGAATTGAATGTACAGACGCCAGCACATCAAGCTACTACAATCTGTCTTTCTTTAATAGATTTTCATCTTTATCGCTAAAGCATTAGGTTCAAGGTTGATTGGGAAAATTTGACAGTTTCGGGTGGCTTGACCTGCTGGCGTCTGTACCTTTAGTTACTTAGGTTCAGGTGTTATCTAATATGGATTGCTCTTTTGAATCGATCGTAAAAATCTCGAGATTCCGGAATTGATAAATTTAGTAGGTACCTATAGGCCGACCGTTTAACTCGCGTATCGCCTGCGCGGTGACATCTCCCCTCGCTCCCTTCTTACCGCGCAGGCGATACGCGAGTTAAACGGTCAGCCTATACTTACCTACGTCTTGACTATATAATCAAGTGCTAGCTAATGTTATAAAGAGCTTGCCAAACTGGTATAGCAAAGGTCAGGATAAGTAATTTAATGTTAAAAATTAATTTCAAGTAAAAAAGCAAAAGTACGAATAGGTACCTAGTTAATTATGTGATCCCGTTATTTTTAAAATAAATAATATCACATAATTTAAGAAGTCCTTTCCATACCATTATGGTATGGAAAGGACTTCTTAAATATTCCTACATCCTATCCGATTAGATTTTCTGAAATCCCGGGATCCATAGTTTTTTAGGCAAAAATTAACTTTAGGTAAATATGCATCCGATTGTCCGCACCCTAATTGCGTACACATTATCAATCGGAGTTGGTTTCATTTTGACGGTTCAACAACATTCATTGCGTTATTTACGTTGTCGAGCGGACTAATTTTTCGAACATATGAAGCAATGGTTGAGCAATTTGTTTCAAAATTATTCAAACTCCGATTAAAATTTACGCAATTAGGATGCTGGGGGCCTACTCCCTAAGTCCGTCCATTCATCCGTACGTCTGACATAACGATCCATCAAAACAAGTGTAAAAGTTAAATTTTTCGGACGGGCAAAAACACATCGGGAGTAGGGGACAACTGTCAAATCGTGTTATCATTCATACTTCGTTCGGGCCCCGAACCAATCATCTGTCCGTAGGTGATACGGAGTAGGAAACGCCCATAACAAAGGACGAAAGTACGGACTTCGTGCTTAGGGAGTAGACTCTCAGATCTCTAGCACTAATTACTTATGCTCCTGCTAAAAACACAAAGGAATCGAAAAAAAAATATTACCAACTACCTACAAGTAAAGTAAACAATTGGAAGCCATTACCTACCCAAGTTCCCTACAGCAATTGCAGTTGATTAATGAGAAAAGTTTCCAATCGAGCACTTTCAATTTCTCTATAGTTTTCAATTAGAACCCAGTCAAGTACTAACACTACCTCTCCGATGACATTTGAAAATTGAGACTTTTTCCAATTAAACTTTCTTCAGAGTACTTTGTGTTATATGAAACCCTCAACCCTCGCTCACTATTCATTAATTCATTAAAAACCGGCCAAATGCGAGTCGGATTCGCGCACGAAGGGTTCCGTACAGTAAACCCCCATTTCCACGAGCGTAATAAAATCGCGGCGGGATTTTATCACGCGCTGGATTTTCAACTCTCTGCTTAGCGCCGGGAGTTGAAAATCCAACAGTGTGTTTTTCCTCGTGAATCTTCGTTCGCGCAGAAAAGGAAGTATGGCCCCGAAGATTAACGACATTGCTTAAAACTTACAGTCAACCTTAGAGCACTATTATAAGGTTCATAATACACTGCAGCTGTTAGTTCCGTCTCAATCGCAAGTATGGTGGCTGACTAACATCATGGCGGCAGCTGCCGACCAATAGCCGTACAGGAAAAAGGAGCACGGTGCGTGGAGCGTGCCGATTGGTCAATAGCATTTCCCGCGCTTTGAAAATTCATCTTCTGCGCAGCCACATCGGTAAGTCATATCAGTTGGTTACTAGGTACTGTACCATTATCTATAAAAACGGCAAAAAAATCACGTTTGTTGTATGGGAGCCCCTTTAAATATTTATTTTATTCTGTTGACGACACGGTTGGCGCAGTGGTTGAGCGATTGACTGCTGCACAGCATGTCGCGGGTTCCATTCCCGCACGGAACAAATATTTGTACGACCTACAAGTATTTGTTCCGAGTCTGGGTGTTTTTCTATCTATAATATGTATGTATTTACAAAAAAAAAAAAATGTATATAAGTAGTTTATCAGCCATCTCGTTACCATAACACAAGCATTAGGTTGCTTAGCTTGGGACTAGATGGCGTTGTGTGAAATGTCCAAGGATATTTATTTATTTATATTTATGTTTTTTTGTATTTGTTGTTATAGCGGCAACAGAAATACATCACCTGTGAAAATTTCAACTGTCTAACTATCACGGTTCATGACATATAGCCTGGTTTTACCCTTTGGGTACGGAACCCTCAAAAAGAACTTATCGATTAGTTAACTTGGGGTGCAAAAGAAAGTCTGGTTCATATTTTCCTGGCAGTTCTGAAACCTAAAGATGTGATTCCGATCTCGGCAGCACGCAGCAGTGCTGCCGCAGCAGTGCTCTCGCGGCACTACTGGTCCCCATAGATTTTCTATATGTTGAATGAATGAATGAATGAATGAATGAATGAATGCTTTATTTGTAAACATAGGTCAATGTACAATATTGTGCGAGATGTTACGGATAAGTAGATCCTCTATGTTTTGCCCTGAGGCGTACAAATATAATTAATTAACATTGAAATTCGAATTTCACATTATTAATCAAATCAATAGGTACATGCATATCAATTAATAAAAAAATAATAAAAAATATAAATCAATTTCAAATCTCAAATAGATTAATAATGATATAGTCATAATAATACTTCTAATGTCAAATATAATTCTAAATCGTCAAAATAGGTGAGATGATGTACAATTTTATGAAGCAGTAATTATAGAATTATCGGCCAAATATTCCTGAAGTGAGTAATAACATTTATTTATCAATATTCTTAATAGTTCCTTTTTGAAATCGTCCAGATTTAGCGTTTTTATTTTTTCAGGTAGTTTGTTATATATTTTTTTAGACATACAGAAGGTACTTTTATTCATTAGTGCAGTTTTGCCATAAGTTACTTTGAGTTCTGACTTATTTTTATCGCGTAATTTTCTGTAGTAACTTTTATTAGCTATTTTGTATAATTAAATGTTAGATTTGACGAACATATTTGTTTCGTATATGTATGTTTATATGAGATTACATTCCGAGCACGGCAGCAATGTCGCGGCAGCACAGCTGCGGCAGCACTGCTTTGTAAATAGTGACCCAACTGCACTGCCGCGTGCCGCCGAGATCGGAATCATACCTTTAGTTATTGACTTGGTAATCGTTTGACCACGTCATATATCCGCTATTCTGAAATTCTTGAAGCTGCAAGCTTGATAAGATCAATAGGGATTGAGGCCATCTTATCAGCAGGACCTTCTGTAAAGCATTGCAAAAAATTATATCGCTTTTGGGAGTCAACTCGCCGACGTTCGCACGGACGTAAAAATATCGCGGCAGAAGTTACACTTACCTAGGAGCTACGCGATAGAAAGAGAGGCAACTTCTAGGTGAATATAACTGTAGGTAATTAACGCTGTACGACCTGAATTGCATTTTACTGTGTATCGAAGCAAGAGTCGCTATTTATTTAAATGATCTTGCGGAGAGAATCTTCTGTACTTGTACTATTATGGATTTGTGCTATTCTACAACCATAGCTACTATACCTGCACAGTGCACACCCCAGTTACTGGGTAACACGATACCTACACAAAGGGTTCAAGATATTACTTCTTATCTAATACTGATGTAGGTAACACCTGTTCATTGTTTAATAACAACTCCAAACAAAAGCATGTCTATTTCCTGATCTGGTGAAAATCATCCAATCACGTTGTGTTTATTATTTTCGTCGAGATAAAAATATTTTTCAGAAAATGATCGGCTTAGAATTAAGTGCTATTAAAACATTCGGTTTTAGAAAAATCTGGATGTTTTACCGATTCACAACATGAGGATAAAAATTTAAATTCATAGGTTTGTCTATTTCTGGTCTCTGTTTTGTTAGCGCCATAAAATATAGAAACATTTGGGTTCGAAGAACTGTTATGTAAATGCCAATAAATATTGGTGTGGAATCGATGAAAATCTTGTGCAAGGCTAGCCAACGTTTTATCATGAATTCATGACACAATCTAGATGTTTAGTCTCAATTTGTGTTTTTTTTTTCACTTTTCGAAGACATAAGATACTTAGACAAAAGTGTTAGCATTTGAGGCCGAAAAGCTGAACTAATTAGGCATTCTAACCTGTATGACCATTGATATAAAAACTATAATATACCTATGGTATAAGTCAATGTGTAGGTATGACAATGACAATGATTTAATTTTCTTCATTCCACGTCGTCAGCGGTTCATTGGGACTTTGGGAGATTCTCTGAGCACTTGTGTTTACTCAGGTATGTAGGAAATCAGTCGGTCTTCTTCTTGACCTTGTGTTAAACTATTATAGGTAGGTATGGTCTGGTCAGCAACAGAAGTCGGTTTTTTTGACATTATCTATTATTATTTATAAATTAACACAAAATGATTCGAAAACGTGCTTTTTAGCATTTCATTTCTTAGATAATAGTTAATTTTCTTTAAAATTTACATCTGTTCCGATTTTAATGAAGTATTTTTCTCAATAATTAAGATTTAGAAAACTCAAGTGTTAATCGACTTTTGTTGCTGACTGCACCAATAAACTAAGTTGCTATAGATTATATAGAAAACAACTGAAAACCATGTGAAAATCCAAACTTTTTCAATTTTTGCGTGACACGGAAACATACTATTACACTACAGTTAAGTACCTCTTTTATTTTTTTTAAATTATTTAATCCATATTGTTACAATTACAAACTTTTATATAACACCTGCCAAACTGCAGAGCAATTTGTCAGCAGTAGGTTCTCGTGGATTTTGCACGAATGTTCACTTAACTACATATTAAAAATTAATTAATTCTAAGTTAAAAACTAAGACCGTGGCTCTGTAGGCAAAGACTCCGCATGTGAATACAGAGTCGTTACCCACACAAGCACAGATTCTACAACCATAGCTACTATACCATACTCAGCGGCATCAGCCAACAAACGCCATGAGACCATCCCATAGTACACACAACAGCAGACTAAGCCACTACAAACCGTCAAATTTTCCCATTCGATTTTGAACTTAACTAATTTCATTTTAAGGTTTAAAATCATTTGGAGAAACTTGACAGACCGGTACAACCTGATGTACCGCTGCCTGCACCTACTCAGTCTATAGTAAGCAAACTATGCTCGGACCTTCAATCAGCCGCGGTAAAATGACACTTCTTATCTGTCATTTTGATAAAAAATGTTGCCATTTGGTAGCGAAATGACATTCAAATTGAATTAGAACCGTCACCCTACCGCAGCCAATCAAAAGTCCGACCTATGTAGGTATAGCTAAAATGAAAATAAAATAAACTTAGTGGACCAACACAAATAATATTGTTATGTAGATAACAGGTGATAAGCTCTTGATAATACGTTTAGTCATAACTAGTTCACCGTGTGAGCAATCTGTGTATTTGTGGTGACGAGTCATGGTTTAGAAACTAATTGGAATACCTAACTAAATATACTTACTTACAATGCGTTTCAACTAAGAATAGGAACGTCAACTGAAACTAGAAATATTATATGCGGCTTGCAAAGTTTTGTAATGTTATCCTTATCTATTTTAGTTCTGTTTTTGGAATTTGTTTTTGTTAAAATATGTCACTGACTTTGCAAATGTGTAAACAAGGCGCAGTTTTGCTAAATCTTCACAATATGGCGCAAGGTCATTCATATTCTTAGTTGCAACGCATTGTTTTCAACTTATGTAAGTATGTTTTTGACAACCTATGTATGTTTTGAGGGGCTTGTAGACGTGGCTAAGTAGGTAATGACAGCCGCACGGGTACGTTTGCCGTGGTTGGTCCGTGGATGGGTGAAGATCTTTACATAGGTACCGAGACCCCTCTGCTGTCATTCGTGGATCTTTAACAGTCGTTACGGGTCCGAAGGGTACGAAGCCCGAAAGTCTGACAACCAGCTTTGCCAAGGGGTATCGTATTACTTACCAAGGGTTGTGGAGGTAAGATAGGCAGTAGCTCCATGTAAAATACTAGTATTTGGTTTTCGGGGTACTGTTCACGACCCGTAACGACTGTCAAAGATCCACGAATGACAGCCGGGACCAACGGCTTAGCGTGCTTTCCGAGGCACGGAAGAGTCTCGTTATGTAAAGATGGTTACCCATCCACGGACCAACCCCCGCAAGCGTAGCTTAACCTGATGGATCGACCCGTGCGGCTGTTATTACTTAGCCATGAGAACCTCATATGACATTTATAGACATGTAAATAAATCCAGTATGTGCGTATATACTTAGGTACATTTTAACGGATGTTTTATTTTGTAATCACGCTGAACGGCTACGGTCAGTTTAAAAATAATTTATTTCCTGTTTTTTCAATGAATGCATAGATAGTTACTTAGTACGTGTTTTATTTATATAATGTAAATGTATGGTATATAGAATATGTTTTTTATTAGCTGAAACATATTATACCTACCTAGTGAATACCGGCCCGACAATGAGGATGAGTGATGGGGTCCGATAGGTCCGATGCCCCCGGTGTCGCGGGTTGTTCGAAAGAGATACCGTGGCCCTGGCACAGGCAACTGAAGGAACACGGGTGGGTTTTAGTCTGACACGCCCTCCTGCTCCACCCAGAACGGGAGAAGTCATTTGATGATTTCCCATCCACAAAAAAAAAACATACCGGCCAAGTGCTGCATTACCTATACTAGCTTTTGCCCGCGGTTTCCCGCATGGATGTCGGAAAATATCCCAAGGGAACCTGCTACCGGGAATTCCTTGCTTATTCCTTGTCTACATTATAAAGGGAACCTTAGTGCAAAATTTCAGCTTTCTAGGTCCAAGGGTCAGTCAGTCAGGACTTCTCTTTTTATTTATATAGAAGAAGACTAGCTTTTGCCCGCGGCTTCGCCCGCGTGGATGTCGGAAAATATCCCATGAGAACGTTCATGTGGAAAACATAGGCCATATCCCTAACTTAAGAAATGCTGGGTTTCTCATACAAACTTTCATCCCTTTGATCACCCCTTGTAGGATTATGTTTTAAGACAAAAAGTAGCCCATGTCCTTTCCCAGGATGCTATCTATAGCCTTGCCAAATTTTATCGAAATCCGTGCAGTTTTGTAAATTTTAAAATCAACCCCTATTTTACCCACTTAGGGGATGATTTTAAAAAACGGTGACCCGCATATTTCTTAACTTCTTACCAATAGCATAAATTTGTTATGCCTAACTTAAGAAATACTGGGTTTCCCTTACAAACTTTCATCCCCTATATTACCCCCTGTAGTATTATTTTTGAAAAAAATAGTATCCAATGTCCTTTCCCAGGATGCTATATAAAGCCTTGCCAAATTTTGTTTAAAATCAACCCCTATTTTACCACCTTAGGGGATGATTTTTCAAAAACGCTGAACCGCATATTTCTTTATTTCCTATCAAAAGCATACATTTTAATTTTCACATCCCTAACTTAAGAAATACTGAGTTTCCCATACAAACTTTCATCCCCTATATCACCCCCTGTAGGATTATTTTTTAAGACCAAAAGTAGCCTGTGTCTTCCCCAGGATGCTATATAAAGCCTTGCCAAATTTTATCGAAATCCGTACAGTTTTGTAAATTTTAAAATCAACCCCTATTTTACGCCCTTAGGGGATGATTTTTCAAAAATGGTGAACCGCATATTTCTTAATTTCCTACCAATAGCATAAATTTTTTATCCCTAACTTAAGAAATACTGGGTTTCCCTTACAAACTTTCATCCCCTATATCACCCCCTGTAGTATTGTTTTTGAAAGTATCCTATGTCCTTTCCCAGGATGCTATATAAAGCCTTGCCAAATTTTGTCGAAATCCGTGCAGTTTTGTAAATTTTAAAATCAACCCCGATTTTACCCCCTTAGGGGATGATTTTTCAAAAACGCTGAACGGCGTATTTCTTTATTTCCTATCAAAAGCATATATTTTAATTTTCACACCCCTAACTTAAGAAATACTGAGTTTCCCATACAAACTTTCATACCCTATATCACCCCCTGTAGGATTATGTTTTAAGACCAAAAATAGCCTGTGTCCTTCCCCAGGATGCTATATAAAGCCTTGCCAAATTTTATCGAAATCCGTGCAGTTTTGTAAATTTTAAAATCAACCCCTATTTTACCCCCTTAGGGGATGATTTTTCAAAAACGCTGAACCGCATATTTCTTAATTTCCTACCAATAGCATAAATTTTTTATCCCTAACTTAAGAAATACTGGGTTTCCCTTACAAACTTTCATCCCCTATATCACCCCCTGTAGTATTGTTTTTGAAAGTATCCTATGTCCTTTCCCAGGATGCTATATAAAGCCTTGCCAAATTTTGTCGAAATCCGTGCAGTTTTGTAAATTTTAAAATCAACCCCGATTTTACCCCCTTAGGGGATGATTTTTCAAAAACGCTGAACGGCGTATTTCTTTATTTCCTATCAAAAGCATACATTTTAATTTTCACATCCCTAACTTAAGAAATACTGAGTTTCCCATACAAACTTCCATCCCCTATATCAACCCCTGTAGCATTATTTTTGAAAAAAAAAGTAGCCTATGTCCGTCCCCAGGATACCATCTATAGCCTTGCCGAATTTTATCGAAATCCGTTCAGTGGTTTAGGCGTGAAAAGGTAACAGACAGACAGACAGACAGACAGAGTTACTTTCGAATTTATAATATTAGTATGGATAGTATGGATTATTAGTAGGATGGTTCGATAATGATGTTTACATTGTTTCGATTAGGTACCTACCAGTAGCCCCGCCCAATTTATTGATTTTGACAAAGATGAAGCTTTTGTTTGATGAGGAGCTCGTGGCTAAGTAATAACAGTCGCACGGGTTGATCCGTCAGGTTTGGCTACGCTTGCCGGGGTTGGTTGGTCAGTGGATGGGTGACCATCTTTACATACCGAGATTCCTCCGTGCCTCGGAAAGCACGTTAAGCCGTTGGTCCCGGCTGTTATTCGTGGATCTTTGACAGTCGTTACGGGTCGTCAGAAGCCCGAAAGTCTGACAACCAGTCTTACCAAGGGGTATCGTATTACCCAGTAACTGGGTTGTGGAGGTCAGATAGGCAGTCGCTCCATGTAAAATACTGGTATTCAGCTGCATCCGGTTAGACTGGAAGCCGACCCCAAGATAGTTGGGAAAAGGCTAGGTAGATTGATTGACAAAGATGAAGCATTGTTTTTCCAAAACGCTAACAAATACAGAATCCAATCCAAACACAAATGTTTAAGATCAAACATCTTGAATCAGATGTTGAATAAACACAGGATTTGGGAATTTATTTAGTCGTCAACAAATTATATTTGTGAACAATTACCAATCGTAATAAAGACGAATGGTTACCGACTTGATGAGGGGCTCGTGGCTATGTACTAACAGCCGCACGGTCGATCGAAGGTTAAGCAACGCTTGCCGCGGTCGGTCCGTGGATGGGTGACCATCCATAACATATCGAGCCACGATAAGCCGTTGATACCGGCTGTCCCAGTAACTGGGTTGTGGAGGGCAGATAGGCAGTCGCTCCATGTAAAATAAAAGTATTCAGCTGGCCAGCTGCATCCGGTTAGACTGGAAGCCGACTCCAACATAGTTGGGAAAAGGCTAGGCAGATTATGATGACTTAAATAGTAGGTAAATAGTAGATACAGGTGTGGGTGCTATCTACATCAATTCTATTTGAAACTGAATACAAGGAAAGGAAAACATACAACTCACACGAAATCTGTTTGTAACGCAAATGTAGGTACACAAATCCACAATGCAACAAACTTTAATGTTTTGAAATGACGGACACACATTCTACAAGTTAGCCGACGTCCGCACTGGCGTAAAAAAATCGCGGCGATTTTTTTTCGCGCACTGCATTTTCAATGCTCTGTTTCAAAATCCAATAGTGTGTTTTTCGTCGCGCTGGGATACACTCAGTTTTTGTTAGGTTGGATTCTCGAAGCTCGGCTCAACACCGAGAGTTGAAAATTCAGTGCGCGATAAAATCCCGCCGCGATTTTTTTATGTCCGTGCGAACGTCAGCTTAAAATAAATAAATAAAATAAAGATTTATTGAACAAAAATGGTTGAACAATCAAACACAAACAACACCACGAGTATACAATAATAGCGTATTACAATTATATAACCACTAGTGTTATAAGCAGTCTGTATGAACTCTGGTATCCAAAGAAAGATTTAACTTGTGTTATGGATACCAGCATTCTCACAATGATATACAAAGGTTACATTGGTTGCAACAGACGACGATGTCAAGAGTGGCGCAGTATACAAGAGAAAATCACACTAATATTATAAAGGTGAAAATTTGTGTGGGGGTGTGTATGTGGGGGTGGGGGGTGTGTATGTGTGTGTGGGGGTGTGTATGTGTGTGTGGGTGTGTATGTGTATGCTAAGCTTAGTTTTGTGGCTCATTCTTTGGACAAAGAATTACCAAGAAGCGAGAAGCGGCCATTCGTGGCGTGTAGCAATCAATCTACCTAGCCTTTTCACAACTATGTTGGGGTAGGCTCCCAGTCTAACCAGATGCAGCTGAATACCAGCATTTTACATGGAGCGACTGCCTATCTGACCTCCACAACCCAGTAACTGGGTAATAAGATACTCCTTGGTAAGACTGGTTGTCAGACATTCGGGCTTCTGACGACCCGTAACGACTGTCAAGTCACGAATGACAGCCGGGACCAACGGCTTAACGTGCTTTCCGAGGCACGAGGGGTTTCGGTATGAAAAAGATGGTCAGCCATCCACGGACCAACCCCGGCAAGCGTAGCTTAACCTGATGGATCGACCCGTGCGGCTGTTATTACTTGGCCACGAGATCCTCCCTTCACTTTGCTAGTACGCACGGCTACAGATCAAGCTATAAATTTCCAGTATAAGCTGATCTCGCATTGCATAGGATTTCCTAACAATGAGAGGTCAGTGTAAAGTGGAAATGTATAGCTTGATGTGTAGCCGTGTCATGTGTACTTACACATATGCCAATTTATTACGCCGGCGCTGTCATCTGTTTTCAGGTTGACGGCACGTTTCGGGTGCGGTGGACATGACAAACAGTAGTGTAACAAGCATAGATATAAGAAAGCAGGAGATGTGCCCAGTATGTTCAAATGTATTGGAACACTGTGTCTCCACTTTTTCCCTTTGTCACTGTAGGAAATAGCGCCTGCGTGGTTTGGCACTAAGTCCTAAGTTGGTTTGTTGTTTGGTTTAATGATACGAAATGGTTATGGTTTAAAGACTATATTGATTATTATTGGTTATTAAATTAAATGGTAAATCTAAGCTAAATTCTAAGATGGTTTGATTGGTATTATGGTTTGAGTTACGCGGTTGGTTTCCGAATACGTACTGACTGGTAATCGCTGCGATACATGCATTTATGGAAATGCGTGCAGGCAAAAGTGCTGAGCTCTTCGGTTGCACTTGCAACTATTGGACCGAACAGTCACTTTCATGATTTTAAAGACAAATACGGTAAAATACTTGTACTTACATATGGAAAGTGATTCCATCATTTACATGGCTTCGGTTTTTACAAGAAACCACTGAAGAATACGGCATTCTTATAAATTGTCACGGTCACAGTCGAAAGCGCACTAGTTCGCGGAGACGGAATTTGTACTATGAACGGCTCATATTGAGCATGTCGTGCGGAACTGCGGACACATTTTCGCCAGCTTGCCACTTCTCCTGTTTTTTATATTTTTATGGTAACAAGTGTCCTATCCTTTTTTGTATTTATTTATATAGTGTAGGTAATTGTATATTTACAAGTTAGGTAAGCACTATATTTGAAATACTTAAAAATAACTGAAAACGTAAGCACTAGATTTGTTAGTTCGTATATTTTTCACTGTCTAGCAGCGTTTATTTCGTCTGATGAGCACTTTATTTTTGTTTGTATACATATCGTTAGTGTTTGAGAGTGAAAGGCAACAGAGAAAAATATGTTATAAGTACTAGCTTTTGACTGCGGCTTTGCCCGCGGGGCTGTCGGAAATTATCCCACGGGAACGTACTACCGGGAATTCCTTCCTTAAGGCTCTTACAGACAGAGGCGATATCGCGTCGGGACGCGATATTGCGGTATTATATCCGTAGAACAATATCGCGTCGCGACGCGTAATCACCTCTGTCTGTAAGAACCTTTTTCGTTGTCTACATTATGCAAATTTTCAGCTTTCTAGGTCCAAGGGTTTGGGCTGGGCGTTGATTCAGTCAGTCAGTCAGGACTTCTCTTTTTATTTATATATAGATAGATATATAGATAGATATATAGATAGATGTAGTAGCTTTTGCCAGTGGCTTTGCTCGCGTGGCTGTCAGAATAGAATTATCCCACGGGAACGGTTACTACCGAGACAAAGAGACAAGTAAGTATCTACATAATCCTAAAAATTGACAAAACTCCGACATTTATTAATGCAGTTTTATCAACCTACTCTTATTGCTTCTAAACCAGGTTTCAACCTAACCTAACACTATATACGCACCTTCAAGCGCTAAAATATCATAACCTAGAAATAGAATAAAAATTCATAGTCAGCTTACGTTATATAAATTAAATTAATAAAATATGACGTCGAACCATAAACGCACAAGTCCTGTGACCCATACGCGTTCTAACGTTAATAAATAAACTAAATGGGTAGTGACCCAAGATCTTAGCTAATGCGGCGTGAGCGAGGGAAAATCATATTATTTATAACCTAGATGGACCCTACATTATACGCTTGGCGCTTGTTAGACCACGTGGGTAGATTTCTTTTGTTCTGACTTCAAAGGCTGATTTGTTGGTTTCTATGTGCAGGCTGGTTCCATCGGTAGGTTAGCCGACGTTCGCACGGTCGTAAAAAAATCGCGGCGATGTTTTTTTCGCAAACTGCATTTTCAACGCACTGCTTAGCGCCGGGAGTTGAAAATCCAACAGTGTGTTTTTCGTCGCGCTGGAATGCACTCTGTTGTTGTTAGGTTGGATTCTCGAAGCTCGGCTCAACACCGATAGTTGAAAATCCAGTGCGCGATAAAATCCCGCCGCGATTTTTTACGTCCGTGCGAACTTCGGCTTAGAGTTTGGTTCTGAAAGTATCGTGTGTCTAATTCTGCATGATTATACAACAGAATAATAAAACTACAGTGGTTTATCTCGGCAATACGCGTCCGTCCGTGCGTTACTGCTGCGTACTCGTACTGTTGCGTACTGGTATATACTGAAACTAGCTTTTGCCAGCGGCTTCACCCGCGTGGATGTCGGAAATTATCCCACTGGAAACGCACATTTTGCCAGGATACATCAAATCAAATCAAACCACTTTATTCGCTTTAAGTGTTGGTACAAACGGTCTTAAAATTAATAATTAGGTATACAGATCCATAACAATTAGTCATAATAAAAAAGTAGCCTATGTGGTATTGCAGACTATAATCTATCTCTGTGCCAAATTTCACACAGATCCTTTCAGCCGTTCTGGCGTGATTGAGTAACAAACATCCATACATCCATTCAAACTTTCGCATTTATAATAGTATAAGTAGTAAGTAAGATTTCGAAGCGTGTCGGCGTCGCCGCGTCGTTTCGGCCATTTTCTATGAAGATAAACCACTGTAAAAATTTTATACTGTGGAGATACTTACCTGTGTGAAATGGTTGATTTATGGCTATCCAGGCTTAACGCTCTGTGCAAGGTAAGCAAATGAGGCAGCGCAGAAACTGATTTTAGATGACTGGAAAAGAGGTTCAAAGTGGAGCTTGTGGCTAAGTAATAACAGCCACACGGGTCGATCGATCAGGTTAAGCTATGCTTGCCGCGGTTGGTCCGTAGATGGGTGACTATCTTTATATACCAAGACCTTCCGTGTCTAGGAAAGCTGCTGTTCCCGGCTGTCATTCATGGATCTTTGACAGTCGTTACGGGTCGTCAGAAGCCCGAAATTCTGACAACCAGTCTTACCAAGCGGTCTATCATATTACCCAGTAACTGTGTTGTGGATGTCAGAGGCAGTCGCTCTATGTAATAGTACATTTTGATACAAGTGGAGAACGTTTGTTATTGCATTCGAGGCGGAATTAACACCCGAGCCATAGGCGAGGTTGTTTTTAAGCCGAGAACTGCAATAACAAATGTCAACGAGTATCAAACGACGTTTTTCAATACACTTTTGAAGAAATAAAATAAAATAACGGAAAATGTTTTTGTCATGAATTATTAGGAAACTATGATGTAAATTTTCTTTTTTTTTTCGCGCTTTGCTTTCGCCAGGTTGAAGGAGAAGCAAAGATATAAAGCCGATAAACCGCCTAATATGAAAAATAGAAAATTCAAATATTTTCGAGTTTAGAACACAAATAAATGTTAATTTGTTCATAAACGTTTTTTTTATTGTAATAATCATAGTTTTTGATGATATTCTATTTATAAATATTATTTAAATATTCAAGAAATATTAACGCCGTAAAGACTCATACCTCTGCCGAGATTAAAAAAAAAACATTCACCTCCGAATAGAGAGTTGTGAATAGAGGCATTGGACCACTTTGGACTAAGTATAGGTACTCGAATAAGTTATCTGTGGCAATTATTATGCCTGCACACGCGCGGTAATATGAAAAATCGCACGCGTGTGAAATACATGGCATGGTGAACCTAATCCACAGACTACTTAGGGACCTAATCGTAGTGCGATATGAACCCGTTTTCGAGGAAGTGTATTGAAAAATACATATTCTTTTCTGAGTACATCATGACGTGTTCTTATTTTTGAGAAAATTTTGAAGATAAAAGTTAGGTTTACTTTGTAAGTACTTATTAAAAGTCTGCAAACATTCTTGTCCTCAAAAGAATTAGGGAATTTTCAACAGTACCTACCTACCTTCTTTGCTTGATAATCTTCGCAGTTTAATATCCAAGGCAGGAAACATGGAAACGTGTCTTACAGCGATTTGCGGCTTTCAGGCGATACCGAGTGTGTACTCTCGGCTTAAGACGAGCCCTGAGGGATTACCAGAGACTGTTAGGTACCTCCATAGAAATGGTCGGTGAGTCTGTCACCTATTCAAATATTAGAGGAAAACGAAATAATCTGGTGTGCAGATAAGCTTAGGTTCAGCACAAACAATGTGATAAAAGCAAAGCAATTTGGCCATTATGTAGAGGACTGATTAAATTCCTTTTGTCACTAAAAGTGCTTGTCCTTTTTGACTAAGTAATTACGTATGCAAATGGTGCGATTTTCATCAAATCTAGCTACTTAGAAGGGACTCTTAGCCGACCTTCGCACGGACGTAAAAATATCGCGGCGGGATTTTATCGCGCACTGGATATTCAACCCGATGTTGAGCCGAGCTTCGAGAATACAACCTAACAACAACAGAGTGCATCCCAGCGCGACGAAAAACACACTGTTGGATTTTCAACTCACTGCGCTAAGAAGAGCGTTGAAAATCCAACGCGCGAAAAAAAATCGCCGCGATATTTTTATGTCCGTGCGAACGTCGCTTGTATAATTTTTGTGTTTCAAAGATTTTTCTCTTCATAGCAAAAGTTATTACTTTGTAAGGAACATTACATATTATAGCACCACGAATAGCATGAACACCATAGAAACAGGTTTTGTCGACGGAAGAATAGACAAAATGAAGTTTCCGTGTAGACGGTACGACGGCAGCAAAGTTTTTACATAATTCGACTCAGTCGTCGTGTGATTCTGTAAGACTCATTCTAAACTTCGAATCTACCGGTCGATTCTGTAAAAATCTGACCGTGAAAAGTTAGGTGAAGTGAGTTTGTTTTTGCTAGGAATTAAAAATTACTGACAGCTCACTCCACGCTCACTTCACCTAGGTTTTCACGGAGAGATGGTTACAGAATCGCACTGCTGAATCCGCTGTGAGTTTCTTGATTGGCGTTCTAAATTCAAAGTGTCAAATAAAAAACAAGTGAGAAGAAGTGATGCGAAGTGAGAGTGAATAGCGATGTGAGAGTAAATAGCGATGTGAGAGTGAATAGCGAGTTGCTGTTTGAATTATACAGAATCGACGTACTGAATCCTTTGTTTTATCATAGGATTTTTTTTCCTGTTTAATTCTCAATTTTTACTAATAAAAACATACACATACAAAAATTTTAAATTAAAATAAACGTAGGTACCTAGTATCTCGATTCAAAGGCAAAATGTTTTTGTACGTTTTGTCCATAAAATTGCAACATAAAATAAACAATGTGCGTCACATGTAAGGGAATGGAAAATACTTGATGTAATTTAATAAACAATGACAACATCAAAGACCAGAGAGAAAGATGGAAGCACCGCATTACAAGGATAATGGAAACAAAATTGAAATATTCAGCTTTCTGGCTTCGTCAAAGATTTGTTTGTTGTCGTAACGAAATTGTGTTACAGAGCGGAATGTTTTTGCGTTATTTTTTTTTTCACTATTACTATTATTTATCAATACCAATCAATCTGCCTAGCCTTTTCCCAACTATGTTGAGGTCGGCTTTCAGTCTAACCGGCTGGGTACCAGTCTATTATACTATCTGACCTCCATACCCCCGTAACTGGGTAATACGATAGCCCTTGGTAAGACTGGTTGTCAGACTTTCGGGCTTCTGACGACCCGCCGCCGCCGCCGTAACGACTGTCAAAAATCCACGAATGACAGCCAGGGCGCGTATATAAAAATGCTAATTCAGTTCGTCCCCTCAGGCGGAGATGAATCTTAACCTGACGGATCGACCCGTGATTACTGAGCCACGAGCTCCTATTCTTTATCAATACTAGTAACTAAATCAAAGCGACGAAATGAAATTTCTATATAATTAATTATTTAAAATGTTATTAAGAACATACATACTTACTTACATCAAACTGAATAAATAAATAAATATAAATAATAAATAAATATCCTTGGACATTTCACACAACGCCATCTAGTCCCAAGCTAAGCAACCTAATGCTTGTGTTATGGTAACGAGATGGCTGATAAACTACTTATATACATTTTTTTTTTTGCAAATACATACATATTATAGATAGAATAGTTTTCTCCATGGGACCAACATCGTAAGCGAAAAAAAATTATCAGCTGTCCCATACAAAACTTCAACACCTACTCGTCCAAATTATATTTTTTCTCGATTACGATGTTGGTCCCATGGAAAAAGTTGTTCTGTTTGATGGTCTGTACCACACCTTGATTTGATAAAACTTTGTTAATTATTTCGTCGGTATTTATCATGGTGACAGTAGGTAGATGCTTAATAATTCCATCAACAATTTCCTCGCCTTTGTTCTTTCAATCCGTCACTCAAAACTTTTAGAAAAATAGTTTCACTTTCTGTTAGACACTTCCGTCCCTATTCTCGAAATCACTCTCACAGATTGTGCGAAAGTGAGAGGAAAGATGTTACACATCAAAAATCAAGATAGTGTACCTAGTAATGTTAGTTCTGATTTTGGCTAAGCGCCGAAATAACCTTGTGGCGCTCGCTATAAATTAATACTGCCGGTCGATTCTGTAAAAATCTCACCGTGAAAACTTGCGTGGAGTGAGCTGTCAGTGTCATCCCACGGATGTTAGGGATTGACTGAATTACATTTACAATCATAATCGAGATTTTAATTATATTTTTATGCTGATTTTATAACATAATCATTTCATATTATTTGTAATCTAGTAGAGTGTCTAAACATGAAATGAAATAGTCAAAATAAAATAGTCAAATAGAAATTCTTGTTATACATATTTTTCGTGCGTGACGCGCTCACACCTCAGTATAAGTACATACGGACTAGTCTTGCAAAAAAAAAAATTAAAAAAAAAAATTGAGTTTGTGACTGAATTTCTGTTTTGCAATTTTATTTAAAAACCCTCTAAATAGTAATGTTTAGACACTTAGATACTAGCTTTGAAATAATATAAAATGATCACTAGAATAGCGTAAAAAATATTATTTAAATCTCGATTATGATTGTAAAAATGTACTTGGTCCAACTGTAGCATCAGGTGGAATGACACTTACAGCTCACTCCATGCTCACTTCACTTAAGTTTTCACGGTGAGATGATTAGAGAATAGCATTGCAGATTATGTATTGATTTTTGTAATGATTACCTACCTAAAAATAGTAATATTAATTGGTACTGTACGTCGATTCTGTAAAATTCAAACAACAACTCGCATCTCACATCGCTATTCACTCTCACTTCGCATCACTTCTGCTCACTTGTTTTTTATTTGACACTTTGAATTTAGAATGCTAATCAAGAAACTCACAGCGGATTCTAAATCTCACCGTGAAAACTTAGGGGAAGTGAGTTGGTTTTTGCTAGAATTGACACTATTGACAGCTCACTCCACGCTCACTTCATCTAAGTTTTCACGGTGAGATGGTTACAGAATCGACCGGCAGATTCGAAGTTTAGAATGAGGTCTTACAGAATCACACGGCTGGACTTTGTTACATGCTAACAAATTAATATTTTAAAAGTGCGTGGAAAAGTGAGAAATAATAAAACGCTTATTTATTTATTGGACTTATTGTTTTGCTTATTAAAACTAAAGCTTAAAATTATTAAAGTATTTATTTAGTTAAGAATGACATTTGAATAATATTTATACTCGTATAGGTACCACCGTATGTTGTGGTTAGGTGGTGGTAGAATGTTCAGAACTTATAAAATTCAATCAATCAATAAACTCAGCCTATTTCAGTCCACTACTAAATAGAAGGCCTCTCCCAGACTGCGCCACAACACCCTGTCCTCCGCCTTCCGCATCCAGTCTGTCCCAGCCACCTTTCTAAGGTCGTCGTTCTATCAAGCTGGCTTAAAAAACTATTAACATCATAAGATGTATGTACATTCTGACAAATAAACTCTAGATTCAGATAAAACGTTTCAAAGCAGCAGCTAAGTATTATTTACGTCAGATAAAGTAATAATATGAATTTATTGACGTAACAACATATTCACTGACGTACGCAAATAATCTAAAAGGTCATAATAATAACCAGATTTGAAGAAATATCACCGACAAATAATAAAAGTCAGGTCTAAGGCCCGTCGTCCACGACGCTGTGCAAAAGTAACCAGTTACAAAAGACAATTTATGTGATTTTAGAAACTTTTAAAATTAATACTCACATACTGTAAGTTATGAAAATAATGTATAAAAAAACAGCCTTTTTTGGCGTAGGCTTCGAACCTAGAAGGTTTAGTGTTGATTTTTTAATACAAAAAATTGTACCTCGTCTGACTAAAAATGTAAGCATAGGCAATTTCAAAATGTTCCATATCTACAGACTTGTGATTTTTTCTCAATGGTGGTGCTAGTTGGCGGCACTACTCGCCTTAAGCTAGAAAGCGTAGGTACACATCAATATGATTGTAGTAAAATTGCAGATTGTCAAATTGCAGACAGCACTAGTATTTCAATAGCGGTCCTTAAAAAGACGACGCAACCATGAACCAAACACAAATTCACAAACTAGTAATTAATAACGCGTTAAAAGTCGCGTCGTGCATGTATGAAATGGACCACCATTTTATTTAGGTGTTTATTTTATTTACAATTTCTTGTAGAACACAGAAAGTTTAATAATATATTAAATACAAAAACAAAAGGATAGGTACTTTTAGACATCGAAGTACCTACTCGTGCGCATCGCTGACTTCCGGAGACTAGCGTCTGGGCACGTCTCCGGAAGTCAGCCGGAAGTCAGCATTGGTGATGTTTGAGTTTGTAAATCGTTATTTTTCTCCGACTTCCAAAAAGGAGGAGGTTTTAAGTTCGACTGTATGTATTTTTTTGTTATGTAGGTACGTGGTAGGTACTTAGGATTGTCACCGATTTCTACGTCAATTATTGTGGACCAATTTTGAAAATACGCTTTTTATTTGAAAGAGTATGCTCTCGAAGTAGTCCCTTTGTCTCCTAGTCAGAATTCGATGAGGGGATCCCATGCAAATCGAGGGTAATCCTCAAATTTTATAGACACACTTATAACGGGTATTTTTTATATTCACTCGTGCATTTGCAGGAGAACTCCTCAATATTTTTACTGACGTCCCTGCATCGGGTGACTTTAATATTGGAAGTCGATGGCAAAAAACTAAAATAGATCCAAAGACACCGACTCAAACTCAAACTCACTCAAAGCATTTATTTCAATTAAACCAATTACAGGCACTTTTGAATTGTCAAAGAGTCGGTCAGTAGGTAAGTCAGAAAGTTGAAGCTAGTTGCCCATTCCAAAACGTAGATCTATGGAGAAGAACGGGCAAGAAACTCCACGGACACTCTTTTAAATCAAAATATGGTTACAAAATATTGGTTACATCATTCATGTTGAAATTATACATGTGAGAACGATGAACGTTAAAAGCGTCCGTATTAAAAAAATAAAAAATAAAAAAACAATTCAAAAATTAAAATTAAAATAAGCCGTGGCAGCTAAGGTATGACCAGCCTCCACCAACAGCGCCCGTTGACGAACCTGACGTATGGATTCGTTAAATGATCCAACCACACGCGCCACCATCAGCGAGGCATTAGAGTGAGCATGACACACTCTCAGCCGCCAGGGCACATCCAAGTCAAATAAAGACGTACCCAGTAAATGGTAGCTTTAGAGTAGGTACATAGTACTCACACATGTGCTAAGCAATTATACAATACAATGGTGATTGAGTCTACACAATGCAAAGCTATTCTTACAATCTTCAGCAGTTCCAACAGTATGTTCAAATGTTAATTAATTAGTTGAGGTTGTGGAGCAGGACCAGCATGGAGCCAAGCATTTTTATCATTTATGTAATCCCCCAACGTATAATATGCCTGCCTGCATAGTGTGCGTTTTATACAAGTTTTAAATTTCCGACTTCCGAAATTAAAGTTATTTTTCCCTTTGTGGTTCAATTTTTTTGGAAGTCGGTTGTTTTTTTAAGTGGCGTGATGGACGATGGGCCTAACTAAACTTTAAAGCTAAATTATGTATGACGCATCCCTCTTTCGTAGATATGACGTCAAACTACGATGATTTTGATAAAGCTTTTTCCTCATTTCGCCAGTAAGTACCTACTTATACAGAACTAGCTTTCTGCCCGCGGCTTCGCCCGCGTGGAATTCGGTTATATCGCGCCTCCAAAGCCTTTTTTCGCGACAAAATTTAGCCTATGTCGTTTCTCAAGGTCTGTTCTATCTCTGTACCAAATTTCGTCAAAACCGGTTCAGCCGTTTTTACGTGAAAGCGTAACAGACAGACAGACAGACAGACAGAGTTACTTTCGCATTTATAATATTAGTATGGATTAAATTAAGGCCCTGGTTCCAAGCTTGGTTTAGCTCGGTGTGTAAGTGAAATGGCGTTATGGCTGTCTAGTTTGACGCACGAGATAGAAGATTCTCACGCGCACCGGAATTATGTCGTAAAAGTGCAAATAAAATCGTATAAAATTAGAAATTAACTATTTAATAAAAAGTAATCCATCACTGGATGCAGTTTGGAATTTGACATTTCATGGTATATTTTTAATTATAATTATAATTGCTAATGAAGGGATAAACAGCTTTTAAAGATTATTAGGAGGTATGTTAAAGGTTTTTTTGGTGCATTAAAGTATGTTTAATTATGTTTTGGCTTCCATCACTGTATGCGAAAAGGACTTGAAAATATCATATTTTTTTTAAATGTCAAAATTATTTACGGTTTATGAGATACACAGCTTTAAAAAACCACCTTTTTGATCGTTTTCAGGAAATCTGCGCCTTAAGTAATTACGCACTGGTTTTAGTTACAAAGCCCATCCCACCGCTCCTAATTCGCCTAATTACTTTAATAACGTTATTAATTAATTAAGTAATCCAGTTAAATACCGGTAGGCGAACTGAAACCGCGGCTAATGTACCTGAAGTATAGGCACACTTACCTGAGCCGACATTCGTACGGACGTAAAAAAATCGCGGCGATTTTTTTTCGCGCACTCGATTTTCAACGCTCTGCTTAGCGCCGAGAGTTGAAAATCCAACAGTGTGTTTTTTCGACGCGCTGGGATGCACTCTGTTGTTGTTAGGTTGGATTGTCGAAGCTCGGCTCAACACCGAGAGTTGGAAATCCAATGCGCGATAAAATCCCGCCGCGATATTTTTACATCCGTGCGGACGTCGGCTTACTGTACACTTTGAAAACTTCCGAGAGACCAAACATGTCGCCACCAACCTAGGTTTTTGACTTGAATCTAGCGGCTGAGAGTAATGTCATTGTGGCGGCATCTACATCGCCACATGAGAACTACGCATCAATGACATGACGTCACGCAAACCTGCATCGCGCAATTAGAGTTTACCACGCGATTAGCATAGCATACAGGGTGTCCCGTAAATAATGGATCACCTCTTAAAGGGTCATTGTACTCATCATTATGAACAACTTTTACTATGGGGCCAAACCTGAAATCGCGAAAAAAAATCTGCTGTTCAGTACATTTATGTTCGTTTATCTGGTCAAAATGTAGAGAACAGCTGATTTTTTTTTCGCGATTTCAGGTTTGGCCCCATAGTAAAAGTTGTTCATAATGATGAGTACAATGACCCTTTAAGAGGTTATCCACTAATTACGAGACACCCTGTATATACAACGCCCCGACATCAACCGTTGGGCAGTAGCCCACCAGACACAACACCCGTCTGGTCGGAGGATCCTCCCTTTTCTATGGAGGATGAGTGAACTTTACACCCTGTTCCTCATGCCTCTAAATCATGCCCACTCAAATGCCTCGCTGATGGTGGCGCATGTGTTGGATTATTCGGTTCCCTTGAAAATGGTTAAGCTGAGTGGTGCTGATCCATGCGTCATGTTCGTGAACGGGCGCCGTCAGTTGGGATTGGCGATCTCTTAGCTTATTTTAATTACTTAAGTTTTTTATTTTTGAGTTTTTTTTTGTTTATTTTTGTTGTTCTCTGTACTCTTTTAACGTGCACGTCTATTTCATCTTTCTTTCATATACATTTAAGTATAAATTCAACATTAATGATGTAACTAATATTGTCTAAAGAGTGTCCATAGAGTTTCTTGCCCGTTCTTCTCCTTAGGAACCTACTACGCTTAGGAATAGGCAAGTATAGCTTCATCTTTCAGACTGACCGACTCCTTTTACAGTTCAAAAGTGCCTGTAGGTAAATGGTTTGAGTTTGACATCTGAAATTGTCCTTACATCGTATTTCGATGCATCGAAGTTAAAGGTTAGGTAAGTTACAATAAAAATTTCTATTATAATTTTCTAGGTATGTATTTGGGAACACCACCGTCACTATTTAAGCGGACAGACTTTAGGTACCTACATAATTTACTATTAACTCCCACGGCACTTACAACAGGTAGGTAGGTAACTATACATATTTAGTATACGTCATGTCACTGATGACGTAGAAGAAAATAGTTGTCTATAGCAAATGGTTTCAATGACGTCAGTCTGTAGGTAAGGTTGCGTCAAATCCTTATTATTTTAGAAGTTAATTTTAGTAATGTTGTTACAATAAATCAGGGTTCAATTAGAATCAAAATTTTATAGCTAACAGATACGAACTTTGTATCGCAATTCCGTATTTTATGTACGGATAATCCGTTCATTACCACGATGTTAACCTGAATTCAGCCGAGGCAAATAGAAGGATAAGATTATCTAATATAGCTTTATTCGAAACATGTTGCGCAATAAATTTGATATAAAATATTACTAAGTATCCATCTAATAGTTTTCCTATGTTTATTACCCATTTATTAGACCACTTGACTTATTTTAAGAAAATATTATAATGTTTATCGAATCGGTGTACAATTTAAAATGCTGGTGTATAATAGCTGGGTATGCACTATGTTATGAAATTAAAATGTATTTTTGTAAGTAACATTCTAGCAACTCAATTTTATGAATTTCTTCCTTTATAATGTAATGTCACTGTTTGTTTTCTCTAATAAATAAAATAAAAAAACATATTATCAAAAACAACATTTGTATATATTTTTATAGTTAGTTTTAGTTAGCCATTTAACATAATAGCTATTTATGTTAAATATTGTAAAAACAAAATGAATAATAATTGCGAATAAATCCGACTGTGCCTGATGCAACACATTACCAAGCATACTCCAACAATGTTTCCATGCAGGCGTCTTAGCACATGTAAGTTATAACATAAATAACGAACGGTTAAACAAGGAGTCGCTACAAGTTAAACAATAACTTACACAGTTTCATGATTTAAACAGCAGGTGGCGCTGAAAATGTTCTAAACTGTATCTTTAATCGTGTTTACATAGCTATGAATTTCCTGTACAGTTGGCAAGGTAGTACGGGTATGTTAAAACTACACGAAGTTTTCTATTGAAGCAAATAAAAATCTCTGAAAGTCACTGAAAATATTGCAAAGCTCTGATGGACTCTTGCAATATTACAAAGGATTATACACACATCTTAACAATGACAAACTAAGAAAACCTTGCTGAAAATCAAAAACAAAAAATCTATGAGCGTCTAATCTTCACTTCAAAATTCTTATCCCTTCCTTGCTCTCAGTTGCATTGCACCACAAGAAAATAAGATTCATATTTCCTTAGCTCACAATGAACCACGTTTAATACTGCAAAAGTAACATTACGTATACCTAAGATAAATGATGAACTCGGAGCTTCCAAAGCTCTTCAGTATAACAATAAGGTTGTATATCTGTTTACTGAGTCGAGCCAGTCAATTAAGGAAATGGCTCGCTGTGTTTTCGCTGTACACGGAGAAAGCAAACTGATGCTAAATGAAGCAAAGCTATCTTTAAACGATATTACACTTTGGTTAGCGCTCTGTAATATTATAAGAATAAGAATAATTGTTTAAAAGCGGTTTATTACTTTATGCAAATCATGTTATTGCATAATCAGAATGGTAAATTGTATTGCTATTGTAATACATTTCAAGGACATTAAAACTGGTATTGTGTTAGGAGGAAAAGTTTGTTTGATCTACCAATTACTCCAAAAATTGTTTTAGATGAATACAGCATACAGCCCTCCGTATGATGTTCACTTACATACTCATAATAACGTGTGGGAAGAAAAGGGACGGTTTATTTTTAGCCGAGATAACACTTTATTAATACGAAAGTAACAATGGAGAGGCATTGTCCTAGAAATACATGTTAAAATACCCGCTGTGCCCACAATATTCAGTTCAGTACAAAGTATCTTCCACAAGGTAATATTAAAAGATGTTTTCATGCGAAACAATGCAAGATGGCGCCCCGTCACCGGAACGTTTTCCCGCCAACGCGGCCGCCATGACACTTCCCTTAAACACGAACTGTCAGTTTCATTGTCCTGTTTCGAGGCTCATTTAAAGGCAGACTCCACAAGTGGTATAAAACACTTTTGTCGAGTTGAATGTTGAAAGCTTCAGAATTTTCTTTTTGAATGCTGACGTGGGTTGTTGAATATTTTATAAGTAACTTTGCTAGCGACGCACTTTGTGCGCTTTTGTGGGTACAAGTTGACATTTATTTATCATTGCAGATATACGCAGTAATATATAAGTCAATGCAGATAGCAGAATTATTTACCGTAATATAAGCAGACACATTCTAGTTATGACGTCACAATAAACAGAGATATACTATGAAATGTAGTTTTAAGTCTACTGATGCTTAAAGCCTTATTATTACACTAAATCAATTTGATGTAAACTGTAATAAGAGTAAGGGGGAAAGGGTCTCTATTAAAAAAACACATCACCTAAATATCGGGCCTTAAATATCGTGTAGTGTAATAGGGGTTTTAAGCTTAGGCCGGTGATCGCAGTATGTCATAGGGCTTACTGTTGCCAAGTTAATAACACTGTCCAACCCCAACTAACCACATTTTCAACGTAATGTACCAACATTATGTTGTGATGAAAACAAATTGACTTGCGCCCGGGAAGTAGGTAGGTCCTACATCAGTTTCTTTTCAGAAGCCCGGGAGCTAAAGTTCAAAAAATGTAGTCACCAGACTGGAGACACTTTATTGTTTCCCTTCATCGCATTCTGAATCCTTTGTTGCATTTATGATGATATTTATTTATTTATTTAAAGACTTTGGAAAACTTACATCTAAATACAATGGTGTTAAACAACAGTATGCTAATTGCTAATCTGATAGCCAATTACAAGTTTCCACGTCTAGAGCTTGTCTGATATAAATGTACTGTGAAACAAAATATACGCACTGCCAAATAATGCCAAAAAAAAAATATGTTATTTTCCATGAGAACCAAGATGTTACAATTCAATTTAAAAAATAAAAATATAAAAATAATTATAACTACTTACTTATCATCTGTATTTAATGTAATAAGTTATTACATTAAATACAGGTGATAAGTAAGTTACAGTTATTTATTACTAATAACTGTGTAGTAGGCGTCTACAATGTAGGGACAAGGAGTGTTTAGTGGTGTACCACAGTAGTTGAACACGGCAATTAATCTCCAGCCGCAATATTCTATTACAGCTTTGATTAACTTAGCGAAAACCACCGGTGAACCATAATGTTGTTTTTCATGCATTATTTATCGATCAGCATGGTGATTGAAGACCAAATTATGAAAATTATAATGAAGTACCGACAGAATCACAGAATTGACATTAGCGATTGGACGTCACATTACGCGTTATCTAAATGTGTCTGTGATTTTTAGGGATCCGTACCAAAAGGTGCCAATAGGACCCTATTACCACAGTCTAAAAATCATACAGTCGTCCAACGAAGACGTCTAGACAGGGCAATCGTGCGGGGTGTGAGGGGCGAGACGCGGGTAAGCCGATCCCGAACTGCGAACAAAACGATGTTAGTAGTTCGGGATATGTTATTCAGGGCTAACGCGTGTTTATTTTTTTATTTGTTTATTTAAAATGGTGCATACGACGTGTGCTGTGAGTTATTGCAAGTCTTATATAATTAAGTATATTATAATTATGAAAGTGTTGGTTTGTATGTTCCGTGTCAAGATGGTGGACTTTTTTATTATTTACTAAGGGTGAATTTCGAGATGGTGGACGTAATTTTTTATAATTTGATATACCCATATCAAATTATAAAAAAATTATCTCCCAACACCCCACACACACAAGCACCCCAATTAAACTCAAAATTGACACCCGTCAATTTTGAGTTTAATTGGGGTGCTTGTTACGAAAAAGCCATCCTTTTTTAAATCCAAGATGGCGGACGTCATTTTTTTATAATTTGATATGGGTGTTAATTTTGAGTATAATTGTGGTGCTTGTTACGAAAAAGGCATCCTTTTTGAAATCCAAGATGGCGGATGTCATTTTTTTATAATTTGATATGGGTGTCAATTCTGAGTATAATTGGGGTGCTTGTTACGAAAAAGCCATCCTTTTTGGAATCCAAGATGGTGGACGACGTAATTTTTTTATAATTTGATATGTGTGTTAATTTTGAGTATAATTGGGGTGCTTGATACGAAAAAGGCATCCTTTTTGGAATCCAAGATGGCGGAACTGTAACTTATATGTATAAAATGAAATTAAGGAAATAATAGTAATGACATAGGTGTCATTTTCATGGTTTTTGAGTCCAAGATGGCGGATGCAAAAATTTTCAAATTTTTCGTCATGGGTGTCATTTTCATGGTTTTTGAGGTCGCTGAAAACGATAATGAGGTCATGACGAAAAATTTGATAATTTTCGCAGCCGCCATGTTGGATTTTCATTTTGACTTCACTATCGGCTTTACCGTCCTAGAAAACCATAGAAACGATACCCATGACGAAAAATTTGATAATTTTCGCAGCCGCCATGTTGGATTTTCATTTTGACTTCACTATCGGCTTTACCGTCCTAGAAAACCATAGAAACGATACCCATGACGAAAAATTTGAAAATTTTCACAGCCGCCATCTTGAATTTTGATTTTAATCTCGTTATCGTCATCAGCGACCCCAAAACCATGATAATGACATACATGTCGAAAAAAATAAAAGAACTTCTAAGAATAATAATATAACTTAAAAGAAAAATAATAAAATAATTTGAAAAAAAAAACTTAAGAAATAAGCATGCACTCAAATGTCGTTTATAATAATAATAATGTTAATGACGATGTTGATCTCAAATAAACAAATTAATTAATTAATATCGTTTACTTGGGACAACCCTTGCTGTTGCGACAATGTCTAGACGTTGTCGGCATTTACCACGAGATCAAAGGCGTCGTCCTACTGTATGTTTTTATACTGTGCTATTACTAAGGCGGATTCGCTGTCCGTGCGTCTGTCCGTCATCTTAGAACCATAATATAGACAGACACTTACCAAATATCTACTAAAAGTTAAAAATCACCCAAAAAGTCTAATTTTGGATAGGGTAAGCTGCGTAAGCTTATAGCTAAAATATAACAGAACAAAACACACTAATCTATATATCAGAACCATAAACCAAGCCTGCCACCTTATGATAAATCCATTATACTATAATAGATACGAGCGATTTATGCGGACATTATAGCCTCATATTATTACGATCAATTTGTCGTAGCATAAGCTAAGTATGTCACGCTACGCTAGGGAGGCAATAATAATATTATTATTGGATACTATTATCATTTATCGGAATGTTTATTGCTGTGAGTATTTACGAAAATATTTTAATACGTAATTGGAATCGGTCGTGGATGTCGGTGGCGTTGAGTGGACCACAAGCTGCGATGTTCGAACGAGATAAAAGAAATGAAAAACAATTTTCCCGAAAGTTTAATTTGGAATTTCAATGTGTGCTATAGCGTATGAATTCGCCGCTAGAGGCGCTAGTGTAGCGAGAGGTATCCGAAATGTCAAATGTCACTGTTTCTGCGTGGGCTATAATTTTAACCATAAAAATCATCAAAAAATTGAATTTCGCGGGCTACCTCTGCGCATCATCCTTAAAGAAGATCCTTATCCTTTTAATGATGTCTTGTTGTAGATGTAATACCTAATTCTTCCATTTACGTGGCCATGGCAGTGCTGGGCCAGTGGTAAGTGTCTACCTATTACGGTTCACAAGATATAGCCCTGTGACGGACGGACGGACAGCGGCGCTTTAGTAATAGGGTTCCGTTGGCAGCCTTTGAGTACGACACCCTAAAAAAGATGAAGAATTTCTACATAGATAATTTAGATAAACAAACCCCTTTGATAATATACATCTAGATCGAGCCGCCGCGTGGCCGATCATGAGACAGCAATATATACTTTTTCTAGGTTATGTGGTATGAAAAATGAAGTTTAACGTAAGAAATCTTCCATATTTTGGACTGAAACCCATGTTAATACATTAGCACAATGCAAAAACTACCCAAAAAAGTGAAATCAATCGACGCAAGATAAATTTTGTAACAGTGAAAGCACTTTGTTTAGCTTACATTTGAAAGTTCGCCAACGCGCCGTAATCGTAAGAGACAGAAGATGCGATGCTTTGTCTCAATTCTCCTACTAATTTCGTATATATTGTGTCTCACTTCCACACTTCACACTGTAATCATGGCAACGTCTAGATGTTTAATGTCATTGACAAACACCGACACAATGCTAACAAACCGTCTAGCATGAGCATTATACATTAATCTTTTGTCTCATGCCTAGAAATAGTAGCTACATTGTAGCCTTGTGGTGATTACTGATGCATAACAGCGTAAAACATGTCAACTTGAGACAGGCCATTGTGAACAAGGAATTAATTTATTAGTCACAAGCCTGCACGTAAGATTTCATGCATTTTCTTAATGTGGTATGTAAAGCCTCCACTACACTACTCGCGAAGTTGCTTCGACGAAGTACTCGTCGAAGTTGACCGAAGTCAGAAGTATGTGACTACACACTCGTGCAACTTCGCGAGGAGGTCAGTTGCCCGATGGCACCCGCGCGCTTTGCACCACAGACTAAGTAGTATTCTTTGCACCATGGATAATGTTGAAGTGGCAGCTGCCGTTGCAATGTGCACTCTCGCTTATTATAATTACGTGCGAATTTATCACGCGACAATTTGAAGCGAGTCGAGTAGTGTAGTCAGACGCTTCGTCGGTGCACTTCGGGCCCTTTGACTCGGGCGCAAAAACCGACAACGATCGGAAGTCGCGCGAGGCGAGCCGAGGTTGCACGAAGCGAAGCGAAGTGGCCATCCACACTACCGTATTCGCCTAACTTCGACCAACTTCGCGAGTAGTGTAGAGGAGGCTTAAAAGAACCAGTCAAGAGCGAGTCGGACTCGCTCAAAGGGTTACCGGAAAGAAAATTTAAAAGTCCGTAGAAAAAGCCTGATTTCCATTGGAAAATCCTGAGATTTATCGAATTTTGTGAATTATCTCGCAAACGTAATTTTTTGATGTTATCAGTCCATACATTGTGGGCAACCATTTTCAAGACCTTAGGTGTTTCCAGATTACCAGAGATAATGCGTATTTGTCAATACCTATTTGCTATTACAGCCCAGAATGCAAATGTAGAAGTTTTTTCTATCAAAGGTATCATCGCAAAATAAATATGATAAAACTGATGATTAGATATGTTTCATAGATTTTACGTTTTTACTTTATTTGTGCAATTCACATGCAAAAAAGTTAATTTTTAAATTACTTAGGAGATTATTTTTTTAGGAGATTAGTTTTTGTAATAAAAAGATCTGAAAAATCTACTCTATGTTATTGAAAATTAAAATCCTGAGATTTCCCGACATTTCCAAAATCCGGCCGCAATCCTGAGAAGAGCCTAAATATCCTGAGATATCAGGACAAATCCTGAGAAATGGTAACCCTACTCGCGCACAGAGGATTTCTGAAAAAGTGTGCTATTTAGAGACATCGTTTTATTTTTCCTGTTTTTGTTATTGATATTAATAAATACAGAATAAGAACAGTTACCGTAAACTAATCTAAAATAAAATAAAAATAAAACTAAACCTAGTCTAACAGACCGCTACTAGTTGGCAATGTTCCCAAAATGCAATTTTTCCTGTAATCTTTACATAAACTTCTATCACATAGAATAATTTGTCGAAAACTATGCGGCCTAAAAAAAAAAAAAAAAATGTTTGAGAATGTGCAAACAGCGCTCTTTCATATGATACCCCACATGCCCTAGTAGACCCCCTTTCAGTCCCTGTTGCAAAAAAAAATATTAATATTTTTATTTCTTTCTTATTTGCAAAATAGTTGGGTAAACACCATCTAAAACCGTTCCAAATTTCAAGTTGATACCATTTTCTTGAGATATCCAGCTATGACAGACAGACTGACTGATTCGCACCCTAAGGGTTCCTTTTTACCATTTTGGTACGGAACCCTAATAAAGTATTATCACCTGATGATAGGCGATTATGAGCGCGACGACTGAAATTCAGCCACATCGTTTACACTAGAGCCCAGACTAACCGACCCAAGTACGAAAAGCCTAGTCAGATCATTGAATCAATCACCGCCTAAAAGCCGACGTTCGCACGGACTTAAAAATCCCGCCGCGATATTTTTACGTCCGTGCGAACGTCGGCTTAACCCCTCAAGTGTCGAATGCACCCCCATGTGTGCATAAGAAAAACACTTTTTTATTAGTTATACAACGTGTAATGTTAAATGCGCAAAACCTCTTAAGGGATCATTGTACTCATCATTATGAACAACTTTTACTATGGGACCAAACCTGAAATCGCGAAAAAAAATCAGCTGTTCAGTACATTTATGTTCGCATAATTCGTCAAAATGTACTGAACAGCTGATTTTTTTTTGGCGATTTCAGGTATGGTCCCATAGTAAAAGTTGTTCATAATGATGAGTACAATGACCCCTTAAGAGGTTTTGCGCATTTAACATTACACGTTGTATAAGCTTATATCACATACTGGGTGATTTTTTAATGACCAGCCAAATTTTCACAAGGTGTTCTACCCATGAATATGAACAACTTTCACTATGGGACCAACTTTGAAATCGCAAAAAAAATATCAGCTGTTTCATACATTTTGATCGAGTAGGTATTGAACTTTTGTAGGAAACCGCTGGTTTTTTTTTTCGTGATTTCAAAGTTGGTCCCATAGTGAAAGTTGTTCATATTCATGGGTAGAACACCCTGTGAAAATTTGGCTGGTCATTAAAAAATCACCCTGTATAAACGTAAAAAAACATCATCCGATGGAAAACCAATCATCATCATTAGTTGTGAACCTATGGAGTTCGCAGCTAACACCTCCTTCCCCCCACGTGTAAAATGCACGCCAAGTGTGCAAAAGGACAAAACTTTACATAATAGGTATATAAGCTTAGATCCCATATATATAAACGTAAAAACCATCATCCGATGGAAAACATATCATAATCAGTAGTTGTGAACCTATGGGGTTCGCAACTAACCCCAACCCTCCCCACTCGCTGGAGTTTTAGGTCTAAAATTAGCCAAACTCAGACACTTGAGGGGCTTAAAAGGACACTGGAATCACTTGATAGTTCATACCAGCCCTGCATTATGATGTAGTGGGTACCTACTACCTACACATCATTTGTCCGAAGGTTCGCGACTAGCAGAATACTAATCCTGATGATACGGAAAGTGAGAAGGGTCCTCACCTTCCTGTTGGCAAATCATTGAAGGATAGTTTGAAGGTAACGTGGAAGTTTCCTAAGGGATAGTAGAAATGTTGTGTGTTTTATCTTTCTTATGTATTCTGATCGGGTACAGTCAAAGTATTTTCGGAGACGCAACAGGTTGCTAAAAATCGCAAAAGTTTAGGGGACATCGAATAGGGATGATGCCTGGGTAAAAAAAAAGAAATTCTATTTAGTCCGTCAGTCAGATAATCAAACAGACACGTATTTTTTGCTTTATCATATTAATAAAAAAATACTTAGCTACCATGCATTAAAGTTGGGGAGTGGGGGCTCGCTACGTCACTTGTACGTATAAAACCTAGCTACGCGTGACGTCATGCCATATTTTAACTCAATGTATCGCCGTAATTTTTTGATTACGTAAAAATAGAAAAAATACGTGTCCAATATTTTTTAATAATCTCTATGACGGACAAAAATAAATTTTTAGTCATCATCCCTATTGAGGTACACACGGCTACACATCAAGCTATACAAAACCAGTTTACACTGACCTATCATTGTAAGGAAGTCCTATACAATGCGTGATCAGCTTATACTGGAAACGTATAGCTTGATCTGTAGCCGTGCGTACTTACTTACTTATTGTAATTGAAGGATGGTACGGCACCATGTTTCGCTAATGTATATTTGATTTGAGTGTAGATAGTGTAGGTACTTACTGTTACTATTAGGTACTATCTCCGAAGTTTGCATAGAGAAAAATCTGAATAATTTATGTAAAGATTACAGGAAAAATAAAACGATGTCTCAAACTCAAACCATTTATTTCAATTAAACCAATTACAGGCACTTTTGAATTGTCAAAGAGTCGGTCAGTAGGTAAGTCAGAAAGTTGAAGCTAGTAGCCCATTCCAAAACGTAGATCTATGGAGAAGAACGGGCAAGAAACTCCACGGACACTCTTTTAAGTCAAAATATGGTTACGAAATATTGGTTACATCATCTTCATCTCTAAATAGCACACTTTTTCAGAAATCGGAACGGAACCCTCGGTGCGCGAGTCCGACTCGCTCTTGACCGGTTTTGTATTTAGTGGCAACAGACAATAAACTATCATCATCAGCTCCCTGACCTTGTCCCATGTTACTTGGGGACGGACCAATCAAGGACCAATACGATTTTGGATTTTTCTAATATTCTCTCCTGTCAGCCGTCTTTCTATAATTTATACCTTTTTCTGTCACACAAAAAAATATGAAACTTATGAAGCTACTCGACCTCGAATAAGACAAATTATCAGACTTTACAGCTTCTGAATAATTTAAATAGACTCGCATACAGAGGGTTCCGCTCCGATTTCTGAAAAAGCGTGCTATTCAGAGACATCGTTTTATTTTTCCTGTAATCATTACATAAACTTATATCACATAGAATAATTTCAGATTTTTCTCTTTGCAAACTTCGGAGATTTGGGGGGGGGGGGAACGGTATTTTTTTTTACATTTTTCATCAAAAGTCGAAAACTATAGGGCCTAAAAAAAAGAAAAAAATATTTGAAAATGTGCAAACAGCGCTCTTTCATATGATACCCCACATGCCCTAGTAGCTCTACTTTGAATTTTTAAGGCCCCCTTTCAGTCCTTGTTGCAAAAAAAATATAAATATTTTTATTTCTTTCTTATTTGCAAAATAGTTGGGTAAACGTCATCTAAACCTGTTCCGAATTTCAAGTTGATAGCATTAGTAGTTCTCGAGATATCCAGCTGTGACAGACAGACAGACTTAAGTCACACCATAAGGGTTCCTTTTTTACCATTTTGGTACGGAACCCTAAAAAGCGCGATGACAAGCTTCAATTAGGACTCTCTAAAGAAATGAGTGTTTAATCTCGTCGTGCGACGAAATCGCATCGTTTGCTCGTACGATCGAAGCCAATCAGGACGACGGACACCTAACGGGCCTCTGCGAGTTGGCGTCAGCCCCTCGTAGGCTTACCAAAGGTCCTGGACCCGGGGATCCCGGACCTTTGGTAAGCGTACGAGGGGCTGACGCCAACTCGCAGAGGCCCGTTACATGACAAAGACACTTTAAAACATGAGACATGTCAAAGACACTTTAAAAAAAACCGGTCAAGAGCGAGTCGGACTGGCGCACCGAGGGTTCCGTCCCGATTTCTGAAAAAGTGTGCTATTGAGAGACATCGTTTTATTTTTCCTGTAATCTTTACATAAACTTCCATCACATAGAATAATTTCAGATTTTTATCTTTGCAAACTTCGGAGTTAAGGGGGGGGGGGGAACGGTCTTTTTTTTACATTTTTCATCAAAAGGCGAAAACTAAGGGACCTAAAAAAAAAACAAAAAAATGTTTGAGAATGTGCAAATAGCGCCCTTTCATATGATACCCCACATGCCTTAGTAGCCCCACTTTGAATTTTGAAGACCCCCTTTCAGTCCCTTTTACAAAAAAACTATAAATATTTTTACTTTTTTCTTACTTGCAAAATTGTTGGTAAATATCGTCTAAAATTGTTCCAAATTTCAAGTTGATAGCATTAGCAGTTCTTGAGATATCCAGCTGTGACAGACAGACAGACAGACTGAGTCACACCATAAGAGTTCCTTTTTTACCATTTTGGTACGGAACCCTAATAATAACATAACTATATAAATTGTCATTCGTATCCAATTGACAATGTGTTAATCAGGATCTACGTACCGGATCTTGCTTTAGCAGCTCACCCACGCAGTTCCGTCAATCCGTGCTACTCGTATTTAGCCATGAGCCCTCAAAGATGACGGTTAAATTATGATTCCAATTTCAAACTAATCCGGCTGGCAGCCAATATTCAAGGAGAAAAATTTCAATCTCGCGGTAAGTTGGAAATTGAAAAATTTTCTACAGAATTTTTATCGGTCTTCGGAAGCGTGAACTTAGCTAGGTACTCGTCAAATATTGCATAGGTTTATTTATTTATTTATTTTGTTAGGGAAAACAAACAATTAGATTATTCACATAGAAATATTTAAAAAAATATTGGTTCACGTCAAACCTCACATAATGTCTCTACAGTGCACCACTTAGCAATACTTTTACTATTATTAGTAGGTATACTTACCTACTGGTTTACGTGTTCCAGATATTATTATGAGAATGTTATTTAGCATAATTATGTAACTTACCTTGAAACTACACGCGAACGATATAATCAGATTAGCAGATATATTTCAGCTATTGAGTACATTAGATATATAAACTTTATTCTAGGTACATTGTCTTCACATATAATTATTATAAATGTACACAAAATATTGTAATAAAAACTTTTTAACAAAAAAAAAAACCGACTTCCAAAAATCACTACAAAGTGAAAAATAACTTTGATTTCGGAAGTCGTGTCTTTCGTTTTTTATTTATTTTCTTTTTTTTTTGCCACCGACTTCCGAAATCAAAGTTATTTTTCACTTTGTAGTGATTTTTGGAAGTCGGTTTTTTTTTTTGTTAAAAAGTTTTTATTTCTCGCTTTTTAGTGGGTCTGTTTATAATTTGTATAAGTTACAATAGTCTAATGTCAAGTGCTCATCACATGTTACAAAATATTGCTTTTCCCGATGCTGGGACGTTAATTGTTGAGGAGTTCTGCTGGTAAGACCCAGGAGAACTCCTCAACAACCACTCACCACACGCATTGTGTGATGAGCGGAAATCGCTTAGCAACCATATTAAAGTAATCGAATCGCAACCCGTGAAATATTTATCATGGAGTAGTTCCGGTAGCCATCTGTGGTCTTCATCATCAGTTCCACTTCACCAAGTAGAGAGAGAGCCAAGAGAGCAAGTGCACGAGCTACTATAAAAAATACCCAAATCGCTATAGGTGTGCCTATAATATTTGAAGAGTTCCTTCGATTTCTCCAGGATCCCATCATCAGAACTGGATTTTGACAAAAATGGGACCATTTGGGAAGTATACGCTTTCCAACAAAAAAATATTTTTTCAAATCGGTTGGCAAGCGACGGAGTTATGCGCGAACAAACATAAAAAAAAAAAAAAAAAAATATACAAACATCCGAATTGAGAACCTCCTCCTTTTTTAGAAGTCGGTTAAAAATAAATAAAAGAGTAATGGTGGAGTTTCTTGCCCATTCTTCTCGATACGAAACGACCTTCTGGGAGACAAGCGGCGACTAGAATCAATTTAATTTATAATATTTCACGTTCACTTGAAATAAAAGATTTGACTTTGATTTAACTGAACGGTTGCCGAGAGTCGGTAGGAGTGTTGGTGGAGCTACAGCCTGATGGGTGGATAACATTCAGAAGATCGCGGGTAAGACCAGCGCCCTAATTGCGCAACGCAATATAAATCAATCGGAATTTGAATAATGTTTAAGCAGATTGCTAATCCATTGCTTCATATGTTCGAAAAATTTGTCTGCTCGGCAACGTAAATAACGCAATGAATGTTGTTGAACTGTCAAAATGTCAAATTCCGATCGATGGCGTGTTAACTGTTATGCAACTAGGGTGCTAGTTGAGACCCGCACAGCCCGGGGAAGCATGGCACATGAAGAACGAGGCAAATCGGCAGTGACAATGCTGCCAAGGATATGATGATGATGATTGAAAATTTCTTATGTTTTTTGCAATTTGTAGGTCAGTGTGAGCTTGTATGTTGATTAAAATATGCTTCGCGGCCGTAGCTAATATGGCTAAGTTAGCATTTATCTCAAATCTAGGGATTTCATGAGGTTAATCATGAGGTTTGAGGTAAATGCTAACTTATGGAGTTGTATTGCTGATTCTAATGATTATAATTCTGTAAAACCATATTAGCTACGGCCGCGAATCATATTTTAATCAACATACAAGCTCACACTGACCTACAAATTGCAAAAAACGTAAGAAATTTTGAATTCCGCGGGCTACCCTGGCGCTTTCGTCATAACAGAGATTCTAGCAGATACACGTTTATTATGTACTAGCTGTGCCCCGTGACTTTGTTCGCATGGTAGTCGTCACTTTTTAATAAAACTCCCTCGTCCCCCGACCCGCCGCGTTGCATCGCTTTCGCCCGCTCGCGCTAATTACTTCGTTCTCGCTTAGGGTTCTTTCAGTCTTTTTTCCTTTTTACTCGGTTCCTAAGTGTCGTAGCGTGATGTTAAATAGCATGTGCATTCTCGAGAATCAGGGTGCCAATTGAAAAAAGAATTTTTCAAATCCAACTTTTTGTTCACGGGTTTTATTTTTTTGCGCAGAACCCTAATCCAAAATCCTTTTCCTAAATAAAAGTAGCCTAAGTTACTCCTTATAACATCAGCTACCTGCCAGTGAAAGTGCCGTCAAAATCGGGCTAGCCGTTTCGGAGATTAGCCGGAACAAACAGACAGACAGACAACAATTTAAAAAACTGTGTTTTTGTTATGAGCACCAAAGCTGTTATTTTGACATTACAAACAGACACTTATTTATTGGTGTAGATAATATATTTTGTTTGATGGATGTTTGTTCTGCCCTCGTAATAGCAAATGCAGTACTTGCAAAATGGCGGTTTCGAGAAAAACGCGGTTAAGTGTTTTTTGTAAATCTCTACTTTAACTTATATACAACTGATATATTTTATTACGGAAAAGGTACATAAAAATACATGGTATTGTTTAGTTTAGTTTTTAAGTTAGTTTTTCTTATGTAGGTCTTTAGAATGTGTAATACTGCACTTAAACCTTGTGTCTCTATTTGTAATCCGTCAAAGTAGTGAAGTGAAATGCAGTACTCGTGTTTGTTACTGCATTTGTATCTAGGAAATACATCAAAGTTAATACTGAATGTATGTAGAATAAAAGGATTTATGCAGTGTAAAAACGAGTTTGTTAAACATTTAAAAATAAAAAAAGGAAAAACATGATTAACTATGAAAATCCATCCATTCCATCATACTCTGTCTTCACAAACAAGTTACTTTTGTTGCTGTGTACCTGTACTTAAATATACTCTGTTTGTGCTCTTTTTAAGTCTATGTTGAGATGAATGATCCATATATTTGCAGAAGTCAGAAACTTCCATAGCTTTTACTGTGATTTTCCTTGAATTTGCTAACTGCAGTCAATGAAATCAGAAAAATCATACATCCTTCCTGCTTTTTGTAATTGGTTTTCTACTTGGTGGTGAAAGCTGCCAGCCGACATAAAAGTGTGTCCTGGTTCTAAATATTTTATTGAAATAAGTTTGATCAACAATTTTATCTTCAAGTTTTTGTATCTTTCTTGTTGTATCATCAACATCTTCATGGCACATTTTTCGGGGTTTTTTGTATCTTTCTTGGTGTATCATATGGCAACTACATATATCACAAGATGCAGCTTCTCAGCAGGTGGGCTGATGCAGTTTATAGCCTTCACACTCTTCACATTCTTCGTTTACTAACTGAGTAAACGAAATGTTCATGTCTTTTTTTTAAAACTGTCTATAGAGTTCGTAAGAGATTTTAATTTCAGGGTATTTTTCTTTAAAGTCGTTAAACATATACTCCACCGCGAGTGATGATCACAGACTGAGGCACTAATATAAAACGCAGTATGCGCTATAGCAACACATCATATTTTACATATTTTCTATTATGATACTAGGGTCAATAGCAGTATAAACCATTACTGCATTTGTCCTTACACAACACGCCAACATAGTAATAAACGAATATACGAATGTACAAAATTAAAACGCAGCCAAATTGCGAGTACTGCGTTTCTTACTAGTATTTAGATGAATACTGCATTCTACTAAATACGTGATTACTGCATTTTAATCTGGTGTATGGTCATTGCTGCATTCATACTAACAATGTCAGATAATTTCAGACGAAATGCTGCATTTTTCCTTATTATTTCACCATGTTCCAGGCATAAAAAAAAAATAAAAAAAAATCTACGTATAGCCTAAAGTGTCCTTATATGTCATTTTTGACAAAAACGGAAAATCGTAAAAATGTCGATTACTGCATTTGCTATTACGAGGGCAGTGTTGTGTGGAAGTAAAACGAGAAAACTTTCAAAATAGGTCCTTCAAAGGGGTCATTGTACTCATAATTATGAACAACTTTTACTATGGGACCAAACCTGAAATCGCGAAAAAAAAATCAGCTGTTCAGTACATTTATGTTCGCATAATTCGTCAAAATGTACTGGACAGCTGATTTTTTTTCGCGATTTCAGGTTTGGTCCCATAGTAAAAGTTGTTCATAATGATGAGTACAATGACCCCTTAAGAGGTTTTGCGCGTTACACGTTGTATATTTTAATGTTGATCAAATATACGTCGTATTTAGATTGCAAACATTTCTAACCTATGTATCAATCAGTACCTACAGTAGATAATATTTGTATACACGAATGTACATTTCCTGATGATGATAACAATTATCCACATTATCCACGATATTTTCCTCACTAGCCGCCTTGAGAGTAAACAGCCAACATACACACGAGGAATATACACAGTGTATGTGTGCGCTATTTTAAATGTTATTTTCTCAAACATGCATGGAAATGTTGTCATTATTTTCGAATAAAGAACACGCGAAGTATCGAATTTACGGTCAAAGAAAATCAAATCCATTGCAGGAGCGTTTTTTGAATTTGGAACATTACAGCGCTCCAGCAATGTCAACATTGCTGGAGCGCTCCAGCAATGTTGTGCAAACGGCGTGCTGGGTTAAATACTCTTTCATTGGATCTCTTTTATCATTCTTGCCATACCAATGGCAGTCTCTTTGCTTAGTATAAATTGCGTTCACGTGGCTGTATAGATAGCCACAAATGCCTTTCGGCACAGATGTTAGATAGAAAATTGGCGGCAAAGCTGAAAATTCATCTTGATTTGAAAATTTATATTTAAGTATTATGTATGTAAATAACAAATTTACATTCATAATAAATATAAAGTGAAATTAAGATTGATTGTAGGTACTCCACAGATTTAAGATCAGAAGCCAAATTGGCAATGGAAAACCTGCTTCCAGCGAAGTCAAAAGAAAAATACCTACATGAAACTAGGTAAGTATATGAAAATTTTATGATTTGGAAAAACGAGAAAAAAGTGAACAGTTTCTCTGAAACAGTATTTTTGGCGTATTTTAATGAGATTGCTAAACCTAAAAACCCATCTACATTATGGACAATTTATTCCATGCTGAAATGTACAGTTCATATTAAAAACGGCACTAACTTGAAAAATTATGGAAACTTAACTACCTACTTTTATTTCCCTGCATTTTTTTGAGAAAAGCACTATATATGCCTCGGCGGAAATAGCAATTGCCTGTCTCGTATTAGTGAAGTCCTCGCCTACGGCTCGGCCTTCAAACTCATACTCGACCTGCAATTGCCTATTTCACGGCCTTTGCAATAATGTACTATTATTATGTTGTTTAATATAATTTCTATTAAAAACCGAGTATCAAGGCCGCGTGAAACTGAACGTGTAAAATGATTTATGTCGCATTATGTAAACGCGATCTGCTGCCGTTACTCATAAATTTTCATGAGATGATGTTACGTTAGGCTAAATTGCGATTGGAAAAACTTTTTTACAAAAAAAAAACCGACTTCCAAAAACACTACAAAGTTAAACTTTAATTTCGGAAGTCTGTGTTTTGTTTTGTTTTGCAGTTTCGTTTATTGCCACCGACTTCCGAAATTAGTTATTTTGTAGTGTTTTTGGAAGTCGGTTGTTTTTTTTTTTTTTGTAAAAAGTTTTTATTTTTTTTCTTTTTAGTTGTGGTACTACCCCACACAAATTCTAATACCACAACTTACCTGCAAAATAAATGAGAACATCATCGACATAAAAAGCAGGGAAAAAATACGTATTATTGAATCTAACTCAATAACTACTTAAGGTTGATGCGCCCGGGTAGCCCGCGAAATTCAAAATTTCTTACGTTTTTTGCAATTTGTAGGTCAGTGTGAGCTTGTATTTTGATTAAAATATGATTCGCGGCCGTAGCTAATATGGCTTTACAGAATTATAATCATTAGAATCAGCAATACAACTCTTAGAGCATTTATACAACTCCATAAGTTAGCATTTACCTCAAACGTCATGATTTCATGAAATCGCTAGATTTGAGATAAATGCTAACTTATGGAGTTGTATTGCTGATTCTAATGATTATAATTCTGTAAAGCAATATTAGCTACGGCCGCGAATCATATTTTAATCAAAATACAAGCTCACACTGACCTACAAATTGCAAAAAACGTAAGAAATTTTGAATTTCGCGGGCTACCCTGGCGCTTTCGCCTTAAGCAAAGCTAATACATTTTACATGCGACTACGAAGTATTATATTATCTGTGATGGGACCAAGTTTGAGGTATAACCTCCCGAATAAAGGCTCTGACAGACAGAGGCGATATCGCTAGCGATATTGCGATATTATCGCGTCGGAACACCGCTACGCGACACGTCGCGACGCGATATCGCCTCTGTCTGTAAGAGCCTTAAAACAAGAATCTTTCAAATCGGACAACTCCGTAAAAAGTTATGCGTGGTCAAACGTAAAAAAAAATGTGTTGACTTGAGAACCTCCTCCTTTTTTTCGTCGGTTAAAAATAATAACATAACGCCGGTTTTCTCCGTAGTGTTACTAGACAATAGAGGTAACCCGACAAATTATAGGTACCTAGTAGTATAGTGCAGTAATGTTGGTCTGATAAATACGCTAGTAGGTATTTAGGAAACACTGAATTTTGTATGAAGTATGACGTTTTGGGCATTAGCACACCTCCGCCACGAACCATAGCAGCGAAACCGCAGTAGTTCAAATTGTGCGGTTTCGCGGCTCTTTTTAGTCCTCCTAAATACCTACAAAAAAAAAGCTAAGGGAATAATAACATCAGATTTTTATACCTGTCTGCTAGTAAGATAGGTTAAAATAACTAACATAAAATAATGTAATAATTTACACAAGAAGTCCCAAAACCACATCAAAAAAGCTCATAAAATGAACGGAGACCGGCGGGCGCGACGCGATTAGTAGAACCAAAGAAATCGTTCGGCTTGTGTTTATACGCCTACCTAAAAGTACCTATTTTACAACCAAAAAATTCGAAATACCTGCCAGAATTAATAAATGCTCACCAAAATAGATAAATGCTCACCAAAATTAAAACAATTTTATTGTGAAATTCTAACTTTAGAAACTGACAGCAGGTCGACGGAGCCCCGCTTCGGGGGCTTCTATTTGTGTCTATAGGATTTAAAGGAACCTAACCAAACAAACCTCGGGGTGCCCCTGACGTGGACCGTCTAGGGTTAGGGTTTTTGTCAGCAGGTCGACGCAGATTTGGTGAGCATTTAATTTTTTTGGTAGTTAGAGTCGCGTCGCGCCTGTCTCCGGGAGCCTTTAGTATTTTTCCTTCTGGCGTTTTTTTAGTCGCAGTCGCAGCAAGGACGAATCTTTATGAGATAAAAACTTCTTTGATCCTATTTTTATAGACAGTTTCGTTTTTCTCGCGGCTTCACCTGCTATTGAACTTATTCTTTATTACACAGGAAACGAATATATTTTTTATAGTTCTCAGAGAACGAATTTATCTTCACGTCTTGACAGAGCGTTGAAATGATCAATCGATATTCAAACGCCAATGTTTCATTCTAAACATACTCTATGTACGCCATAGACGAAAATAATCTGTTGATTGTGATAAATATTTACTGCTTAATGGGTACCTATAATAATAATAGACCCTATTCTAAATGTGGAAGCTTGTCATTAGCAATTTTTCCGACCTACGAAATATTGTAAATTTTAGCTAATAGTCTGTAAGCTTTCTGTAAAATAAAATAAAATAAAATAAATAAATAATAATATTGCCACAGTCCGAAGCCCGAGCTTCGAAGAACGGCGGCCGAAGTTCGGCGAACTTCGTATGCAGCTCGGGCTTCGTCGGACGACTGTATGATTGTCCTCTGTCCCACTACTGGGCAACGCCCTCTTCTCACACACAGAAGGCACCAGCATTGCTCACCACGCTCGCTGCAGACGGGTGGCGACTCCAGACTTATATCAACTACAAGTCCAGGTTTCCTCACGATGTTTTCCTTCACCGATGTCAGTAATGTCTAAGATAAACTCAGAAACTACATCAATCTGCCTAGCCTTTTCCAAACTATCTTGGGGTCGGCTTCCAGTCTAACCGGATGCAGCTGAATACCAGTATTTTATATGGAGCGACTGCCTGTCTGACCTCCACAACCCACTACTGGCACCAGCACACTAGCACCCTAAACCCGACGACGTTCGCACGGACATAAAAATATCGCGCACTGAATTTTCAACTTTCTTTGTTGAGCCGATCGTTGAGAATCCAACATAACAACAACGCAGTGCGTTCTAGCGCGTCGAAAAAACACACTGTTGGATTTTCAACTCTCGCCGCTAAGCAGATTAAATCCATTGCGCGAAATAAAATCGCCGCGATATTTTGACTTACTAACATATAAATAAATTCAAAAACAAAAGGACACTTAGGCGTCGATGTACTGAAGTCTGAAACGTGCCAAGAAGACGGCAGCATTGCCACGTTGAATGGCAATACACATTTTTTTGCCAAAGAAGGAGCCAGGAGCCAGACCCTCTGGTCACGTGAAGTGTCGACCTTATACTTAACTGATTGCCTTAAGACGTTTGAGAGCTCCTTGTATAATATCAATGTGGAAATCTAATCCGATCTGACCTAATTAATTTCCAATCAGTAATTAGTTGTGTTGATGACACAATCTATAATGCGAAAGTAACTATACAACGTGTAACGTATTATGAACAACTTTTACTATGGGACCAAACATGAAATCGCGAAAAAAAAATTAGCTGTTCAGTACATTTTGCCCCCCTCGTCCTCCCAGAGAGAAACATTTGACCCCCCCTGAGCGAAATCCGCGCCTGGGTGAAGTTCAAAATCGAATGAGAAAATTTGATAGTTTGTGGTAACTTGATATGCTGCAGTGTGTACATACCATGTACAGACATGCCAGCAGGTCAAGCCACCCGAAACTGTCAAATTTTCCCAATCAACCTTAAACCTAATACTTAAACGTTAAAGATGAAAATCTATTAAAGAAATTTGACAGGTTGTAGTAGCTTGATGTGCTGGCGTTTGTATAGATACTTAGTACGGTCACATGACATATTGCAACTAAAATGTTTTACATGACCCAGAATGTATCTTTTACATAGGTACAACACGGTCACATTAACTTGACGCATCTCTGGAATGCGAGGCCCCGCCCGCTTCCCCCCGCATTCCCTTAGCTCGCCCGGCAAGGGTCAGTATGGTCAGCATCTTTGTCACCGATACGCGCGTCGATAATTTGGCTAGATTTCTGTTGTTGTTATATTAATATTAATATTGTTATATTAATATTACCAAAATGACGTCATCAACGCCAAGCGTCAAGTTAATGTGACCGCGTTGTACAGTACATAAACAACAGTGAAACACCGTATATTCGAGCCTGAAATATCCGGCTCGAATAAAACGTGCAAAAAGAGAAACCAATGAATAACAAGGGGCTGTATAAATGAAATAGCGCGTGTTACCCGGCTTCACCTATTTGGAGCTTCGTTACAAAATCAGTTTTCGTGTGATACAGCGAGTTTTGGTAACATGAATCTTTTACTGCGGCTTTGCGACGAAATATTCTCTCCTGAATTTCATGCTATATGCTATGGCATGAGGGGCTTGTGGCTAAGTAATAACAGTCGCACGGGTCAATCGATCAGGTTAAACCAAGACCCCTCCGTGCCTCGGAAAGCACGTTAAGCCGTTGGTGCCGGCAGTCATTAGTGGATCTATGACAGTCGTTATGCGTCTTCAGAAGCCCGTAAGTCGTCAGACTTCCAAGGGACTTTCAACCAGTCTTACCAAGGGGTATCGTATTACCCAGTAACTGGGTTGTGGAGGTCAGATAGGCAGTCGCTCCATGTAAAATACTGGTATTCAGCTGCATCCGGTTAGACTGGAAGCCGACCCCAACATAGTTGGGAAAAGGCTAGGCAGATGATGCTATGGCATAGAATTCAAACCAGTTTTGAACTTAAAAACTGGCCAAGTGCGTGTTGGGCCACGCACAATGAAGGGTTCCGTAGTTGGGATGAATTTATCCCAAGAAAAAACTTCTCTTTGTAGTTGAACAACATGTTCTCCCATACATTCCAACTGCAAATGTAAGTTGCTTGACTATTTTGAATGATTTTGGTTGAAAACTGTCGGAGTGCCTTAATTTTGCTATTGTGACCATAATTCGACGTAGCGCAATAATACAGTAATACAGTATTCATGGTACCTACATGGTATAAAGAAGTTTCAAATTCCTAATTTGTTGAATTGTTGCGCTAGAGCTCGTACAAAAATGGTCTAAAATTTACAACTTTTGCGGCCCCCTATTTCTTAATTTTAAAAGATAAAAAAAAAATATGTTTTCAATACACTTCCTCGAAAACTGATTCATATCGCACTACGATTAGGTTCACAATGCAATGTATTTCAAACGCGTGCGATTTTTTTATTTTCCCGCACGTGTGCGGGAATAAAAATTGCCACAGATAACTTATGCTTAGTCCAAATTGGTTCAATGCCTCTATTCACAGCTCTCTATTCGGAGGTGAATGTTTTTTTTTAATCTCGGCAAAGAGATAAGCGTCTTTACGGCGTTAATATTTTTTTGAAAATTTATATATTGAATATCATCAAAAACTATGATTATTACAATAAAAGAAACGTTTATGAACAAATTAACATTTATTTGTGTTCTAAACTCAAAAATATTTTGAATTTTCTATTTTTCATATTAGGCTGTTTATCGGCTTTATGCCTTTGCTTCTCCTTCAACCTGGCAAAGCAAAGCGCGGAAAAAAAAGAAATTTTAAATCATAGTTTCATAATAATTCATGACAAAAATATTGTTCTTTATTTTATTTTATTTCTTCAAAAGTGTATTGAAAAACGTCGTTTGATACTCGTGGACATTTGTTATTGCAGTTCTCGGCTCAAGAACAACCTCGCCAACGGCTCGGGTGTTATTTCCGCCTCGAACGCAATAACAAACGTTCTCCACTTGTATCAAAATGTACATACATAAATGGATATAACTATATTACGGCTACAACCATAATTACAGTTGTTTTATCTCACGAAAGCGGGTGAGCCATACCTGTGGATGTAATGCGTACAGACACGCGCTCTTGTGTGCGTACCTGCAGGTAGCGCGCTCCCGAGCTTACGCACACAAAGACAATGTGCACGTAAAATTTACACATACAAGTATGGCTCGCCCGCTTTCGTGAGATAAAACAACTAAGTATACTGCGACATAATATAACAACTGTTTATATCTTCAACAATTTTATTAGAGACAGGTAAATATTTTTCGGCACTCCTACACCTGTGACGTAGCGAGTTGTCAATTTTGTCACGGTATTGAGGAAATATCCCGTAACGAAAAGCGTGACGAAGCGTGACATTCTGTTGGGAAGTGACATGGAAATACTTTTCAGAGTAAATAAATACAAACTGATTTTTGTGTCGGTGATTTTGTATCAAGGCTTACTTCCACGCGTGGTATGGGTTATGGTAAGATGGGTAGGTATGATGTTAGTAAGTAACTTACAAATAACTTAGTAGTAGGTAGTAGTAACATAGTAGTTTTCTTAGTAGTACCTACCTTCTTACTTATAAGTAAGAAATGATTTTATTTCTGTAAGCAGGTGCTCGTGGCTAAGTAATAACAGCCCCATCAGGTTAAGTTACACTTGCCGGGGTTGGTCCATGGATGGGTGAACATCTTTACTCTGTGCCTCGGAAAGCACGTTAAGCCGTTTGTCCCGGCTGCTATTCGTGGATGTCGGACTGTCGTTAAGGGTCGTCAGAAGCCAGAAAGTCTGACAACCAGTCTTACTTTTACATGAAGCGTCTGCCTATCTGATCTCCACAGCCCACCTTGGTAATACGATACCCTTTGGTAAGACTGGTTGTCAGAGTTTCGGGCTTCTGACGAGCCGTAACAACTGTCAAAGATCCACGAATAACAGCCGGGACGACAACGACGACACGTTTGGCGCAGTGGTTGAGCGATTGACTGCTGCACAGCATGTCGCGGGTTCGATTCCCGCACGGAACAAATATTTGTACGACCTACAAGTATTTGTTCCGAGTCTGGATGTTTTTCTATCTATAATATGTATGTATTTACAAAAAAAAATGTATATAAGTAGTTTATCAGCCATCTCGTTACCATAACACAAGCATTAGGTTGCTTAGCTTGGGACTAGATGGCGTTGTGTGAAATGTCCAAGGATATATATTTATTTATTTATTACTTAGCCACAAGTCTCTCTTTACTTCAGTTACCTACCTAGACTTTATCAAATAACTCGTCAGTTTTGTATCCTCGTCAAACGTCAAACTTCAGGGTGTGATACAGAACACCAAACCGAACAACTTTCTCCATGGGACCAACATTAGTTAGAAAATGTATTCCGGAAGGTTTATGTGTACAATGCGATTCAAATAAGAATAGGAACGTCAATGACCTCTATCTGTCAAATGTCGATTGAAAAGTACGGTTTGCAAAGAAAACTTATTTGCGAATCAATAACCTTTTTATTTTGTTTAACCGAGTCTTAGTTAAATCAAAGTGAAAAAAAACATCAAAAAATTTGTCAAAATTAGTTTAAAAAAATACTTTCTTTCATATTTTCATTGTTGGCTAATTATTTTCATTGTTGGCTAATTTAATATATTTATTAAAAATTCTTCGTTCATGATTCGTAAATAAATGTTATTTAAAAAATATCTGGTTTTGTTCACCCTACCCAATGTATTCGATTTGACGTCTATGACGTCACAACATGGCGCTAAGTCGATCTTATTCTTATTTGAAACGCATTGTACAAAATTAAATAGCGTCGCCTTAGAGTGAAAACCTCGGGAATGCATTTTTGCTCAAATTTATTTTATTGCGTTTCTATGAAGAAAACCTCGCAACGCACATCCTGATCCGACTAATTTGTTCATTCGATACTCGTAGCGCCATCTATGACAGTACCTAGTATTGCATGCTTTAGGTCGAGTTTTTTTTGACGAATACCTCGAAAGTAGCATTTTATGCATTTCGGACAATCCTGTAGAATCGAACAGTTCTTGATATAAAAACGGGGTAAATTTCCACATGCATTAATAAAAAAACATAAAAGACGCCATACAAAAATTTTACAGCCCGCAGTTTTTTCTTCCTCCTGAAAGGTTACTTCTTTTACACTTACGACTCTTACGAGGTTTTCACTCTAAGGCGTCGATAGGTACCCTAAGTATAATAAAAGAAATCTAAATGGTCTGTCAAGTCGGAAGCAGGGGCGGGTCGCTAGTCAAATTATATTTATAATTAAGTTCATAAATACTTCAAACTGTACCTAACCTATTTAGATTGGCTCCGACACTAAATGCATAATGAAGCGCAACACCAAAGTGTGACTCATTTATTTTAATTATTGTGTTCCTGGTATTGAGAAGTATTAGGCATTTTAAATACTGGCTAGAAATTATAGAAATTATTATTATTCCATATTCATTATTTCCATAACAAATACAAAAACTTATTTGGTGTCGTTTATTTTGTCAACAGTTAACAGAAGGCGATTAACAATTCCGTTTTTTTAATCTTAATTATTGAGCAAAATAATTAATTATAATCAGAACAGAAGTAAAATTTAAAGATCCACTAGACTCTTAGATATTTTAGGAAAAAAGGAGATAATCAAATCATTTTATATTAATTTACACGATGTGTAAAAAAGTAGCAGTGTTAATCGAATTATATGCTGACCGTACAACAACAGAAGTCGATTAATAATTCGGTTTTTTAAATCTTAATTATTGAGCAAAATAATTAATTATAATCAGAACAGAAATAAAATTGAAAGAATATCTAAGCTAATATTTAAATGTAGTTAATCGAATGATTTTGTATTTAAGTGACAGGGTGTGACAGGTTTGAAAGTCGAAGCATAGTCAAACGTGCTATAGTCTGACACGTGTATAAATGTCTGTGACATGTCTGAGCCAGCGTGACCTTGTCACCGCTGTTATCGGTTGTTGACGTTCATTTCTGTAACCTAAATTATTGTTAAACTCACAGATTTATTTTTATATAGTAAGTACCTACTTTATTTAAACTTAGCGACTAATGCTAAATACCGGGTGTAAAAAGACATTTCCAAGTGTTATTACTAAACTTTTTCCGACAAGTAGGTACCTACGCGTACCGTAGAGCGAAGGGGCTTTGCCTGGGTTCGCGTTACATTGCGCGTAATAAAAAATTGCGCGTGAGAAGGCGTAAGTTTATGTATGTATGTCTGTAAACAAATCAAAACAAAATATTTTATTTCACATTAACCTATAATATGAAACGTCAGAAGCTAGGTGTACGGTTCCAACTGGTCGTTTCTAGAGAAGAGAGCCGGCAAGAAAATTTAAAAATTATTGGCTTTTACAATGTTTTCAAATATCAGTGTTAATAGGTATGGGAAGACAGTTTAGGCCTAACAATTAAGTTGTCAGGCCTACACTGTCCTCCCATCTATCAAAATTACAAAGTAGCCACTAGCTAAAAGTCTTGCATTCAACCATAGACTTATAAAAAATTAAATTTAAAATTTAAAAAACCCCCAACGCAAAAAAGAAAAGGGAACATTTAAAAAGTCAAAAATAATACCTATCGTTGAGCCATCAAATTCGATTGAGTAATACCTATATATATTTTAATTACAGAAATTGATGGATGGCACGATAAGGTTTGCTCATTGAATTGGCGCTATAATTTCGCGGCGGGCGTACCGCATAATATGTACATAGTCAACCAAGTGAAGGGTCTGACTTACTTATGCGGTACCCCGCCGTGACATTATAGCGCCATTTCAATGAGCAAACCTTATCGTGCCATCCATCAATTTCTGTAATTAAAATATATATAGGTATTACTCAATCGAATTTGATGGCTCAACGATAGGTATTATTTTTGACTTTTTAAATGTTCCCTTTTCTTTTTTGCGTTGGGGGTTTTTTAAATTTTAAATTTAATTTTTATTTTAACATTTTTAAACTTTTTAAACAATTTAACAATGCAGAAATGCATTTTTATTACTGCAGAATGTTAAGTTTGTCTGCACATAACATTAACTTATAATGATGCCACCATCGTACTGCAAATAGAATTGAATACTGATAAAAAAACGAATACAAACACTACTATTTGCTATTTTTTTTTCAAGAGTGTACTAGTGTGCTGGATATCCTGACTGCAACATCAGCTCATCGTGTAGCCACCATTGCATTGTATGTAGAATCAAATACTTATCGAAACGAATCCAAACACGACATATCTGCTATATTATTTTACCAAGAGTATTCTAGTGTGCTGGATATCCTGGCTGCAGCATCAGCTCATCGTGTTGCCACCATTGCATTGTATGTAGAATAAAATTCTGATCAAAACGAATCCAAACACGACATATCTGCTATTACTTTTACAAGAGTGTTCTAGTGTGCTGGACATCCTGGCTGCAGCATCAGCTCATCGTGTTGCCACCATTGCATTGTATGTAGAATCAAATACTGATGTAAATGAATCCAAACACGACATATCTGCTATTACTTTTTCAAGAGTGTTCTAGTGTGCTGGACATACTGGCTGCAGCATCAGGTCATCCTGTTGCCACCATTGCATTTTATATAGAATCAAATACTGATGTAAATGAATCCAAACACGACATTTCTGCTATTAATTTTTCAAGAGTGTATCCAGCACACTAGTGCTGGATATCCTGGCTGCAGCATCAGACCAAGAATTCCATAATCTTGCATAGATAGATAGCATACATGGATGTTTCAAATTTTAGGTCACACTAAGGTTTGAAAGTAAAGTAAATACCCATTACGCGTCTAAGATCCCTACCGCAGCTAACAAAAGAGCGGATAACTTTGAAACGGCTGAACCGATTTTGATAAAACATGTCTAAGAACCATCGCTGGAAAACCTGCTTTCAAATAAAAAAAACCGCATCCAAATCAGTCCACCCGTTTAAGCGCTACGGTGCCACAGACAGACACACAGACACAGACACACACACACACACACACACACACACACACACACACACACACATAGCGGTCAAACTTATAACACCCCTCTTTTTGCGTCGGGGGTTAAAAAAAAGATGGACTCCGCGCCATGAATATCGAAAGTGAAGCACCGTACCGATCTATGTGTGCATGATTTGAGTACCTGCAAAGACGGCGTCGCTCGTGTCACGTAATGGTGGCCGGTCGGCATACTATGATGTAAATGTGTGCGCGAGGCGTGTTTGTACAAACGGTCCGGCATACTTACTGTGCTTCACTTTCGATATGCGTGGCGCGGAGTCCATCTTTTTTTATAAGTCTATGCATTCAACCAACAAATAAAAGTTCAAAGTTTAACAACTTTGTCTTTAACTTATACAAGATATAACTTAAATAACGCACAGTCTCATAAAGGGTCATTGTACTCATCATCTCATTAGAACAAATAAAAAAAATTGTAAGTAAGTGTTTAATAAAAGAAAAAGAAAATCTATGGGACCCAAAACAACTTTGATTAAAACAAAGCCCCACAAAACGTTACAAATTTAACAAATAATGTGCGTGTAGCAGCTATTTCGGTAGTCTCCAAATAATCTTATTTATCATTGTCCCAATTCAGCTGATTGACACAATTCTATTGACAGTTTTCACCCACATTCTATTCAATCCTACAAAACACAACAACCCCGACCTTGCGCATGAGTTGCTAATAAATAAATCCAATTACCGTGGGGACATGGGGCCCGGGGCCCAGGGGCCTAACGCGACATAATACTGTAATAACATTAGCTAGACTGGCTTCACTAATGTCATTGTGAAAATTAGATTTGAAAGGCTTTTTTTCGTTCTTGAAAGTTTATTGTTTTGTGACGCAGGAATTATACGATTCACTTTGTTTTTCTGAACCAAATTGAATTGTTTAAACATAAAAATGAAAGACTGTCACACGTTAGACGACGTTCGCACGGACGTAAAAATATCGCGGCGGGATTTTATCGCGCACTGGATTTTCAACTCTCAGTGTTGAGCCGAGCTTCGAGAATCCAACCTAACAACAACAGAGTGCATCGCAGCGCGACAAAAAAACGCGCGTTGAAAATCCAGTAAAAAATCGCCGCGATATTTTTACGTCCGTGCGAACGTCGGCTTATTGTCTGCACCTGTATTAAGGCGACGATAACCGACTTTATTTAGTGAATATTTTAGATTATGTTTATATTACATAGTGTAATTAATTTATAAAGTTATGTCTAGCACGGATAAAAAACTGAGAATTACGCAAAAACTATGAAGCATATTTTTACGGAACCTTCGCCATTTTAAAGATAATTTAATTATTTGTCTTTTAGTATACGTGTTTTAATAATAATACCTTTTGTTTTATGTATAATAAATTAATAATGAGTCTAATTTGGGACATCGCATCGCTCCTTGATGGGAGTCTTGAGTGATTACTGGGTGGACGTACCTACCTACCACGCGTTGCGTGTGCTCATCACATAACACGCAAGCTATGCTATGCCGCCCAACCACACAAGGCCGTTGGCATATATCTATGTCTTCATCGAAATTAATCAATTTGGTTGAACCTTATATAATGTTCCCGTAATGACTTGCTGCAATTTAATCTAAAGGACATGTCCGAAAATGGTTTTTTATTATTTAATAATTCTAACATGGATAAGTTAAATATATTTTTATAGACATCCCAAAAATTAGTGGTTCTAATATCATACATTTTAAAGGTCTCGAATTTTGAGAAAAATCGTTTTTTATTTTAGTGTGAATTTACTCCTAAAACGAACAATTAAACATTTCTTATAATCTCGGATAATAAAGTGAACACAAAAAAAAAAGTACTTGTCAAACTTGACACACGGTAGGTACTGTCATTACTGTCACTCAATATTTGATTTATGATGAAGATAGGATGAGGCCCTTATGAGGCCTCATCAGGCCTGTCGCCGGTCAGTCAACACTTTATGTCATTTATTTGACCGATGAATAGAATCAATCATCTGTCAATTATGACATTGTCAGTGTGTGGGTTTTTTTTGAGTTGCCATCAATAAATCAAATATTTAAATAGTTTATCATTTTTCTTTTAAATGGGGGTCTAAAAATATTATTTCAGTGGTTCTAAGTTCCATATTTTTGTCGTTTTATTTAGGTGTAGTTTTATGCTTGTTGGATTTTTCTCGGAATAAAAACCAACGTGCATACTAAAAGCGGACATCTCCTTTATTTAACGCCCTTGAAATTGTAGGATTAAAAAAAGGAAAACCTTTTTCGTAGGAGTACTAAGTACCTACGTTACTTTTACTCAGTTCCTAGAAACCCCGACCGACGGAGCCTAGCGTGGCCCAGCTTCCGATCAATAGTGAAGGCGCGTATTATTTAATTAGTTCAGCCGATAACTTAATTAAAACCAGCCTTCTAGTTCTTCTTTACACAATGTAGTTACCTACCTACATATAGACGTACGGAACATTCAACAATAATTTATTTTTATTTTATTACGTCTAGTCGTTGATAATTTGAATCTCGTCGCTAATACAGGTTAAGCTACGCTTGCCGGGGTTGGTCCGTGGATGGGTGACCATCTTACTATACCAAGACTCTTCCGTGCCTCGGAAAGCACGTTAAGCCGTTGGTCCCGACTGTCATTCGTGGATCTTTGACAGTCGTTACAGGTCGTCGAAGCCCGAAAGTCAGACAACTAGTCTTACCAAGGGATATCGTATTACCCAGTAACTGTGTTATGGAGGTCAGATAGGCAGTCACTACATGTAAAATACTTCTACTAATATTCAGCTGCATCCGGTTAGACTGGAAGCTGACCCCAACATAGATGGGGAAAGGCTAGGCAGATTGATTGTTGATGTTTTGTGTCTACTGAGTGATTCTGAGTTCAATCCCCAGGTTGGTAAAGTGTTTTCAGGTTTTTCTATTAGGAATTTTGTAGTAGCAGACTGGAGTACCTATGGATTTGTGCGGGGTTGATGGCTATATACTCGTCTCTTTCTCAGCTATTAAGTACTTAAAAATAACTGGCGAAATGTTACCGTACCATTTATACCTAACCCATAGACTTATAAAAAAAGGAGGACTCCGCGCCACGCATGTCGAAAGTGAAGCACAGTAAGTATGTCGGCCGGACCGTTTGTACAAACACGCCTCACGCACACATTTACATCATACGAGTAGTATACCGACTGTCCACCATTACGTGACACGAGCGATGGCGACGGAGTCTGTGCAGGTACTCAAATCGCGCACACTTAGATCGGTACGGTGCTTCACTTTCGATAAGCGTGGCGTGGAGTCCTCCTTTTTTATACGTCTATGACCTAACCTAACCTTTCCGGGAAAACAGACATACGAACATAATGTTAAGTTTTGTACTAAATTTCAGAAACAAATTCACAATTTCACTCTTAATTCAGTAATGTCGTGAACACACACAGTATGCTATTTCTCCCTAGGGCTAGTACAAGCACAGGTCACGGCTCAGTAGAAGTTAAACCAGGTCACATTGTAAATAAATTAGCTGGAGCGCTTGATAGTTTACGATCTGCTTCTGTATGCAAAGCGCTGTAGCAGGTGGGAAATACTGGAATGCTTTCGAGTACCTAGTGTTTTAAATAACGTTGCTTCGTGCTACGAATTTCTACTGCATTTAGGTGGACAAACATAATGTCGCATGTACAGATACTTGGGATATTGAAATACTTACATGTTCCAAAATCAATCAATCTGCCTAGCCTTTTCCCAACTATGTTGGGGTCGGCTTCCAGTCTAACCGGATGCAGCTGAATACCAGTATTTTACATGGAGCGACTGCCTATCTGACCTCCACAAACTGGGTAATACGATACCCCTTGCTAAGACTGGTTGTCAGACTTTCGGGCTTCTGACGACCCGTAACGACTGTCACAAGATCCACGAATGACAGCCGGGACCAACGGCTTAACGTGCTTTCCGAGTCACGGAGGAGTCTCGGTATGTAAAGATGGTCAACCATCCACGGACCAACCCCGGCAAGCGTAGCTTAACCTGATGGATCGACCCGTGCGGCTGTTATTACTTAGCCACGAGCTCCTCTTACTACTTACATACTTACATTACTACTTAAATACTTATATGTTCCATGCGGAAATTTACGAACAGACCATGGTCAACAGAGGACATATTGTTTTTTTTACACAATACTGTCCCACTGCAGAACAAAGACCTCCCCCAAGTCCTTCCAGGAACTCTTTTCCTGCGCCACCACGAACCAGCCCTCGCTGTAGGCGTCCAGGACATCTCGCCACCGCTTTCTGGGTCGACCTCCACGGCGCCGTTCGTCTTCAGGAACCCATTGTGTAGAGACTTTTGCCCATCGGCCATTTGAGCCTGCCAGCCTTCTTGCCTATGTTTATTATACCCGTTTGGAATGCAGCGTATACTGTTTCGAATTTTGTCCTGTCTCTTCACACCCAGAATGCTGCGCTCCATCGCTCTTTGGCAAACTCCAAGGTGGAACTTTTGCGACTCGGTGATCGAGCAGGTCTGAGCACCGTAGGTTAGGACCTTAGGACGGACATGATACACATGTCGATGAGTTTGTGCTTCAGGGAGATCGGCAGATAACCCTTCATTAGCATCTTCAGTAGCTTTTCTAAGCGTTTTTTCCGCGTTCGATTTCTCTTTCCAGCCTGTTTTCGAAAGAAACTAACTGGTCCAAGTAGATTTATACTCCATCACAAGTCCCACCTTTTAATTAGCCATGCTCAAGTCTTGGAGCATGGTCTGAAGTACTAGAGCCGTGGGCCCAAAAACGACCTTCTCCTTTTTTTCATCTGTTAATAAATCGTATGGTATTATAATAAATGAGATAATCCCCTTGAACTTACCTAGGGTACTTACTTAAGAAGTACGTGGATTCTGCTGCTTCTTAACTCTTGAAGTACTTAGGTAGGTAGGTATTCTAATGATTAATAATTTAATTTTAATCTAATGATGACCCATAATTTTACAAACTATATTTGTACGCTGGAAACGGCAAATGTTATGATCGTAATACGTAATGCGCATAACAGCTTTGTACAATATTCTGACAAATAAATGCATTCTATTCTATTCTATTCTATAGTGTTCTCAAACTACACCCACATTTGTAGTAAATAGTACCCCACATCGTAAATTATTATGTTCCTTACAAAATTATTCTCCTGAATTTCATACAGTATAGGTATTTCTAAAGATTTTCTTTGTCCCACTTACCAGAACCATTGTACAACTACCCGCTAACGTTAACAAAAGCTATAACTTGATCCCGCCGCAAAACATAACATCATTGATGAAGCTTTCTGAGAGAAACTCGCAACTTCTGAAAATGCTTTTGAAACGAAATACATACGTGAATTAGTAAGAAAGTCTAGTACTTACCGCCATTGTCCTTTGTATTTGTACCGGTCACTCTTTGTCAGGAGAGTGCCGCGCCCACATTAAAGATTAGTTATGTAGCCTAAAGGCTCCTGCAGACAGGCAACACGCGACGGCGCGACGCGATTTTCATGGAAACGCGCCTATTAGACATAGCGGTCGACGCTGCAGAAGACCGCAAAGCTTATATAGCTTTGCGGTCTTCTGCAGTGTGGACCGCTCGGTAAATGCTGCCTCCATCATCCTTCCGGTGCTCCGGCAAGAAATCTATAGGTTCTTCCATGAAACTCCGTTCTCGACAACCATAAGGTAGCACACATCAACTCGGATATTTCGGATTCCGATTCAAACAAATAATACTGCACGGCTCGAGTTGATACGGTGACGATCCCTTTCCGAGTTGATAAATGTGTGCTGAACCTTTAGAATCACCCTCTTTTGTATTGTGTCGTCATTGGTAACCTGTGTATGTGACAATACATCTCACCCTGTATCCCGTTACGTGTTTAGCAGATGTGTCATTCCTACAAAAAGGGTAGAATATAGAATAGCCTTTGAATACATACATTCACAAACACGTGCACCGAGTCTGTGACATGCCTCACGTAGGTTGAGCGAACGTAGGCAGAATAGGGAATGCTGTTGTGTTGTGTAATGTGTTCTGTTTGTCTTTGTTGTAGCTAGATGTAGTTGTTTATTGTCATAAGTGGGGAACGACTTTATAATGCCAGCTGTTTGGCATTGTGGCGGCATCTACATCGTCACATGCGAATTACGCTTCACTCTGACGTCACGCAAAATCCTGCATCGCGTAATCAGAGTTTACCGCGCGACTAGCATCTTCAACGTCTCGACATCAATCGTCGGGCATTTGCCCACCAGACACAACACCCGTCTGGTCATAGGATCCTCCCTTTTCTATGGAGGATGAGTGAACTTTACATCCTGTTCCTAATACCTCTATAGCATTATCTACGTTTATGGTTTTAACTTTACATCCTGTTCCTAATACCTCTATAGCATTATCTACGTTTATGGTTTTAACTTCTAGTAACCATATTCATACATAATTAATAACATATTAAGTACCATAGGGTCCTTAAGTCCTTGTAATTGATTAGTAAAACTATAATGTCACGCCCCGAGCCATTTCATGCCATATCGATTTGTTATTCAGTTTCTTTCTACCCAATTTTTTTTTTTATTGAATAAAGTATCACTCTCAAAGTATCAACTCATCTCACGTCTGGCAGCCAGTACATTGATTTCTGCGATTCCTAGTTCAAACTTTAGTTCTTACACTCAATCTGCTTAGCCTTTTCCCAACTATGTTGGGGTCGGCTTCCAGTCTAATCAGATGCAGCTGAATACCAGTATTTTACATCGATCGACTGCCTATCTGACCTCCACAACCCAGTAACTGGGTAATACGATACCCCTTGGTAGGACTGGTTGGTAACATGTTTTTCAACTACAATGTTACATAGAAGTTTGTTTTCGGGATAAATTCTTTTCAACAACGGAACCCTTCATTGTGCGTGGTCCGACACGCACTTTTCCGGTTTTTTTTCGATGTTAGGATTTATTTGATAATTTCTAAATACTCATGCATCAGTGTTGCCAGCGTTTTCATTTATGGTCTTCTCTACATGTGAACATTAACTCTTAGTAACCACATAAGATTTCTAATGCTTCACATAATGTTATGCATTTACACGCAAGTCTAGACAGCAACCAAGGCTGTTCATCTAGTATCTCATTCTGTAGCACTTGCTTATTATGTGCATTCATTAACGGAATAATTAAGTAGAGGAGAAAAGGTTATCTTATTAATAAAATGATGACCTTGAAAAATCATGTCCGTATTTTTTCGTAAGCCAGAATGGAATATGAAGCGGCAATTTGGGCAGCGCTCCTTGATGAGCGAGCACAGAACACGCTAACACTCAAGCCCGTTATTATATTATATCTCAGGCATTATAATTATCTGAGTCGAGAATAAAATATCTTCCAAACTTCGTGTTTCTCCTTTCAATTGTAAAGTTTATGCTTCAGTAAAACTGGTTTTTACAAAATAATGTTGGAGAAAGTCGCCCTAGAACTAATCCAAGTTTCCATCAGAGTGCTAAAGAATACAGATTCCCAAGCTAACTCGACACCATAACTTCTCTAACGAAGTTTTCTTCGTCCACCAACGAAGCCATTACCGCATTACTGTGGGCTGTGTCCGCAATCCATTAGTGTCCGACACTGGTGTCCGAGTTGCGGTAACTTGCCACTTAGTGTCAGAACTCTCGCGACACTCCACGATTTACGAGTTAATAGATGACTTGGGAGTTTTGAAGGCTGGATTAAGAGTTAACTGTTATTATAGATTAGTTTAAGGATTACCACTAGGAATAATAAAATAATAATAAACTTTATTCTGACATTATAAATGATACTTATCAAACTATGTATTGCTTGTTTCAGGTATGTAGACGACCAACTGAAGAATTTGCTAGTTTGTTAATTTTCTCGCCGTAAGTTGTATTACACACACACATAACTATAACCAGCCTTATCTAGACGTGTGTAATGCATAATGTAATGTCTCGTGTAATGTAACTCGAATTCTGCGTGTGGACGGCAGTACGAGCATTACATGTAACATGTTACGGAGGAATATAAGTTAATAGAAATACAGGAAGTAAAATGTCAGTTGTTTCGTGTACAAAAACAGCATCTGGAAAAATTAATTTTTGCCTAAAAATCACCATCACCATTCACAGATCTGTCGACAAAAATATAAAAATATTGTATTATAGGTACTATAGCTACAATGCTACATACATAACAAACGCTACATACATTTAAGTACATTTATTTTTTAAGTATTTTTTTTTTTTGCTAAGTACTTATATATATTTCCAAACGTAGGTACCTAACAAAATTATTTATTTTACGATATTTTATGAAAACCTAGCCATCGTGAATTAAAAGTAGGTAAATAGATCACGTAAATCAGATAAGTAAGTGATTCTCGAGTAGGTATACAGAGTGGGGATAAGATTATCGCATTAAGGTTGATGCGCCAGGGTAGCCCGCGAAATTCAAAATTTCTTAAGTTTTTTGCAATTTGTAGGTCAGTGTGAGCTTGTATGTTGATTAAAATATGATTCGCGGCCGTAGCTATTATGGCTTTACAGAATTATAATCATTAGAATCAGCAATACAACTCCATAAGTTAGCATTTACCTCAAATCTAGCGATTTCATGAAATCATAAGGTTTGAGATAAATGCTAACTTATGGAGTTGTATTGCTGATTCTAATTATTATAATTCTGTAAAGCCATATTAGCTACGGCCGCGAATCATATTTTAATCAACATACAAGCTCACACTGACCTACAAATTGCAAAAAACGTAAGAAATTTTGAATTTCGCGGGCTACCCTGGAGCTTTCGCCTTAATAAGGGCCTATTTCACGATGTCCGAAACGTCACTACTAACCGAATAAATTCAAAAAGGAACTGATTTTGTATGAAATTATCTGCCAAATAAGTTAATAGGAACTTAATCATAGGTGGTCAAACAGGCCCTTATTGAAACCACGTATTCAGTATACACGTATTCTGGACCCCATGAGTTGAAATTTTTCGTCGGTTATAAAAAAAAACCCGCTGTTCCATACATCTTTTGTAGGAAACAGCAGATTTTTTTTTTATAAAGTAACTGACGAAAAATTTCAACGCAGTCCAGGATCATGTATGATACTTAATTTCTACGTTGGATATGATTGTCATCTTATACCACTAGATGGCGTTACTATTGGTATAGCTACGATCCGTTTATTTTGTCAAACATTGATTTTACATTTAAAGTTATGCATTCATTAATTCCTGTATTTTATATAACGTCAAATCGAATATTTAAAAGAATTTTAGAAAAGGTTAAGGTTTAGGTACATACGCCAGCAGTTCAAGTCACCCGAAACTGTCAAATTTTCCCAATCAACCTTGAACCTAATGCGTTAGCGATAAAGATGAAAATCTATTAAAGAAATTTGACAGATTGTAGTAGCATGATGTGCTGGCGTCTGTACATACGTGGTTTCAATTAATGTGATAAACGGACCCCTACAGAGTTACAGACAGAGGTCGTTGCCTGTTGCCACATACTTATAAAACGTATACCTAACCTAAACCTTCGATCAAGAATACTCCTACTATGCGTGCCAAATAAGAATAGTACCGTCAAGACGCCATTTTGTTCCGCAATACTATGGCAATACTCGCGAACCATTCATTACCAATGCGTACTAATTTGACAGCTATCGCGTGAAGTTGAAGCAAGCGCGATCCTATTCTTATTTGGCACGCTTAATAAACAATAATGGTATTGAGGTCAACAAGTAAAATTTTAAAAATTCAATATCACAAGTTTGAAGTTACAATAATGGATATTTCCTTGCTCTGCTCGATTATTCACAATTTCAAATTAGTTCGCCGTCATTAGTTATTGTCAATCAATTCAAATAGGAACTTGGAATCATTTGTTAACATTTGGCTGGTACAAATGAGAATTTTCACGCTATATCCGTCTACTGAAATTAGCGCACAGACGAAGTAAGGACTTACTTACATTTGTATATTAGTCTATGGTTAGTCGCTACCAAATTCTTCATTTAAAATAACAATCACTCAGTTCATTGTAGTTTGTAAAGGGATTAAATATAATGACTATCAAAAAAATTAAATGCTCAACAAAATGGATAAATGCTCACCAAATCTGCGTCGACCTGCCGACGAAAACCCTAACCCTAGACGGTGGACGTCAAGGGCACCCCGAGGTTTGGTTGGTTAGGTTCCTTGAAACCCTGCAGACATAAATAGCAGGCTCGCTAAGCGGGTCTCCGTCGACCTGGTGTCAGTTTTCTAAAGTTATGTTATTTATTTATTTATTATAATTTCACAATAAAATGGTTTGAAATTTGGTGAGCATTTATCCATTCTGGCAAGTATTTCGAATTTTTTGGTAGTAAAATAGGTACTTTTCTGGTAGGCGTTTAAACACAAACCGTTTGTAGGTAAACATTGATAGATCAGAATGATCCGTAGGTACTCATTATGTAACTTACTAAAAATATTTAAATTGACATGGCAAACGTTTACCTAATGATAATCCGCAGGCAATTTGTGAATAATAACCATGTCCCCAAGAGACAATAAAACCTAAAACTTCGCGATCCTACAAAACCTATTCAAGTTTACATAACGGACTTTGCCTATGTGATAAGGCTATCTACATAATATAAGGATCCGCTATTAGGTACATGTGCGCTTTGATCTCTGCTGACCCCGCTGCCATTATGTGATAACCCAATTGATAACCTGTGTGATAACATTCAGTAGGTAGACATGTGTTTTCTGTGTAGTAAGTAGCGTAAGTGGCTAGTGCGTGTTTTGAAAACTGAAAAGGTAAATTACCTTATTATGGCTTGTCCGTCGTAAAAAGCGCGGTTACGGTCGGACTGCATAGAAAATAAAGAGAAGCGCGATGACACAACGCTTGCAAAATATGAAGTAATTATCGATTTACAAAAAATCTGTTGATTAAACTAAAAAAGTAATGACAAGAAATCATTCCTTATTAGTTTGTAAAAAACTGTATAAATTTATGAACACTTTTAATGAAAACTTTAGGAGTAATATGGTAACAACTCGAAAAAATAGAACGAAATAGACCTGGATTTAGGTTTTTTTTTCCTTAGTTCTACAAACTAAAATAGATTTCAGGACACATGAAATCACTTCTTATGTATTGTAGATTACTGTGTATTTTTTCCTATCAGGCAGATGCTATAGTTACTCTGTAACAGATAGTTACAAAGTTACTTAGTTTCGCCGTATTTTAGGGAGGAGCAGCCTTAATCTAGCATTCATTATCCATGGTAAAAAAAAGGAGGAGCTTGTAGCTTAGTAATAATACGAAGCTACAAGCTCCTCCTTTTTTGTGAAGTCGCCCTTTCATTTGATATGTCACACGGTACAGTTTGCAAAACTTTTTTTTATGTTTTTATTTGCCCCCCAAAAGTGACCCCATATTCAAAATTCATTTATTTACTTTACCCGTACGTGTTTGAGTCACAGAAATCCATATGTGTACCAAATTTCAACTTAATTGCTCCGAATTAAGCCAATTTGCTCCGAATCTAATGGACCGAGATTCGGAGCAAATTGGCTGTGACAGACGGACAGACAGACAGACACACGAGTGATCCTATAAGGGTTCCGCCCTTATAGGATCACTCGTGTGTCTGTCTTTTTCCTTTTGAAGTACGGAACCCTAAAAACTGTTGTTCCCTACCCTACATTTTGTCGAGTTAAGTGAACATAAAAGTATGGGGCAGCTGATTTTTAGTTCGCGATTTCAGGGTTGGTCCCATAGTAGCTAGTACTTACCTTGTCAGGATTTCAGTTATTTCAAATTATCTACAGCTTGTTTAGTACTTAGGTAGTACCTTCATTCTTTTCTCCATGGGTAGTACTTATTTAATTTAGTTTAAACATGTGGCGATTTGTACCTCCATAAAAAGATTCCGCTTTTGTGAAAGTAAGTACGAACAATTTCTCGTTCAACAAAAAGAACTCATTTTCTTCTCACAAAAATATCCCGGGAACCCATTTTCATACACCATTTCAACTTCAAGAAACTACTAAAAGCATTTCAATTTTTAATCCTGGCAATTTATAAACAAATCATTTGAAACTTAGTCACGTTTTTGAGCGAGTTCAGAAAACGTGAGCAGATAACACTGCTCACGTTTTCTGAATACGAGTAGGTACCTATAAAAAGAGCGAAGTAAACATGTTCCTTTAGTTAGGAAACTTCAGAAAAAGAGCGGGAAAGTTCACTCCTGCGTTTCTATGGCTTTTTGGAAACATTTACCTTCTTTACTAACACTACGCTAGTAATTATAAGGTCAGGTAGAGAATATCACAAGAAATTTTTGCATAAATATCTACCACCTATCCTACTAGCTTCTGTGAAATTTCTTGTTACCCCAATTTTACCGCGTCGCATCGCATCGTCCATCCGCGCTTTAACTTGGTTTTCGCTTAGTGTTCTTTCTGACTTTATTTCTTTTTTCTCGGCCCTTAAGTGTAATAACGTGATGTTTTTAAATAGCTTGTATTGTAGCCTTCCTTCAAAAATTAGGCTATCAATAGCAAAAAGAATTTTTCAAATCCGACTGGTTCTCCGTCTAATCCGTTACAAACAAACTCTTTGTCAGCTTTATTATTACTATAGATTAGATAATATTCATAAATTCGGTAATTTGGCGATGACCTGGCCATTGCCAATTTTCTCTAGGTTCAGGGAAGTCCAAGTTGATAGAGTTTGGCCACGCTAACTGTGCAGTGAAATAATGGTAGAATTTGGAAATCTGTATAAGACATCACCGTCTGTACTACGGAAAAAAGTAATAAAAACATTCTTAGATAAATATAATCTATTATGCAAAAATCAAAAGGCAAAATACAAAAATCATTAGATCTACATACACGTCAGAAAATGTAAAACTTTTTGGGGTTGCCCATTTATTGCATGGCAGAGTTAGCGTGGCCAGACTCTACCTACTTGGGTCTATCCCTATGACCTATGTTATTTTTTTTTTTAACTAGCTACATTTACTATCTATATCACATTTCGTCGCTAATTTAACTAACTGACGTATCTGACTAAGCCGATAGCCGACCTAACTATATTAATTTGATACATTTTCAAGTCGAATCGATCTGTCTAATCGGCGTATCAGCATGCTTAGTGGGATTTTTGTACTTACTCGATCACGTTAACGTAAACGTCAGTTTGTACTGAAAATGAATAAGCGCCGCCTGGTAACTATAATGAGAAACACAATTATTCCATACGAATTGACATTAACGTAAACGCGATCGAGTAAGTATAAAAACTCGCACTAAGCCCACTGTACCTATGACGGTCCCCATAATAATGCAAAAGTCGAGACCGATATATCTAATTCTACAGTTTACAAAAAAAAAAAAAAAAAATAGCTGGCCGTGTAAAACTTTCTTCGAATCGGTTACGTCACTTAGTTCAATTCAATTCAATTCAATTAATTCAATTCAATTCAATTAATTCAATTCAATTCAATTAATTCAATTCAATTCAATTAATAGTTCAATTATTAGTTAGATTAGCGACGATTTTTCCAAGGATTCAAATCGTCCCTAGAACAAACTCACAATAAAATTGGGTCCATTAATTAACGACCACAGCATAAAAATTTCGTTGTCCTCATCGCTACAGCTAATAATTTTAGGAGTTGATAAGCTGAGTAAAAACAACAATAAAAATTCCCTCTCAAAATCTAATAAATTGCCCCATCATTCCAGCATAATTTCAACAATATACCAAACTTTTCTCTAACCGAAACAAACTTTCGAAATACTTCCCGAATTTCGTAAAAATTTAACTCCGAGCTTCTGAAATACCCAACATTTTTCCGGTTCATTCTTACTTAGGAAGGGCTCAGGTTCGGCCGTAAGCGAGCTTAAGAGGAAATGCGGGTGGCCAGACTTTTGAATATTAGGTATTTTAAGAAGGTATTGCGGTCGCTCCGCGAGCTCTCCGCCCTCGACTTCGTGCGATAAGGACAACTGCGGATCCGACTAAATAGCTTATGTAAAAAGTCACATTTCGAGGTTTGGCTCTCGCCTATTTCCTCCTCCAATATTGGCCCAATTTAAAAGATATTTCATAAACTGAATAAGAAGTATATATACTATGCCCTATGTTTTTCTTTTTTCGTTAATAGTTGTCAAATTGGTACACTAGGCGTCTGTTGACAGCGGTCTGAATAGGCAATTTTGAGCATTTTTGGAGGGTTCTAGTTCTTATAAAAATAATATATCATCAAAAAGGAAAACATAGTGGCATACAAGTAACTGATATTTATATTTCTGTAAAAAATCATGGCTCATTAACCAGAAAGAAAACAGGCGAGAGCGTTTGTATCTTTTTGTATGGAGAAAAGAGCACCCACATTTCCTCTTAATACCGGGTCAGCACGACCTCGGTGGACCCTAGATAAGATAGTTAACGAGGTCTGGGGAACTCAATCTGGGTAAATTGGCTTGACAAAAAATACTGACGAAAGATCTTGAGTAACTTTGGCTTGACATGCGATCGTTGGGTAGCATTGACCCAAATATTGCCCGACACAACTTTATTTTTTGGTTTGGGTTTTTTTACACTGGGGTTTTAATGTCAGGCCGCCTGATATTTCACTATTCAAATTCAAATTATTAACATTATAATAGCTGACCCGACAGACGTTTTCCTGTCCAAATCCCATAGACAAAAGGACGTTCAGATTTTCTCGAAATTGAGAATTTTCCGGGAAACTATTACAATTTTTCTTTTCATCGGACTATTTTTTTACTAGTACATTAGGTACTGTCCCACCACGGGGCAAAGGCATCCCTACTCTCTTTCCACCACTCTCTGTCCAGAGCTGCCAAGGACCAATGTTTATTAAAGGAGTCCAGCTCAGCCCGCCATCTCCGCCGGGGCCTGCCGCGATGTCGTTTGCCATTAAGCGGGACCCACTGGGTCGTAAGTTTGGCCCATTGATCGTCTGACATGCGGCAGATGTATCCAGCACAATCCCATTGCGTGGCAGCTGTCCGAGTGACGTCAGTTATTTTAGTGATGGAACGGATTGTTGTATTCTTAACCACCTCCACAAGTTTGATACTCAGAATACTCTGTTCCATACAATGATATATTACCTTTAGATGCGTTACCCGGGCTCAAAAATGGGAAATTAAATGAAGGGTAATTGCCCGGCGTGATATCAGTCACGCACGCGCGCCAGTGAACATGCAGCAGCTAGTGACGTAATTAAATAAGTATATTCATCTCTTTCTTACAACAGGCATCGGCATGCGTCTTTCCTTTTCTTTGCGGCCAGTATATACTGGTATGTTGGTACATCATGGCTTACGCTGTTTTTGAAAGCACTGATGTTCGTGTATGACGCGTCTATCTATAATACGTCATTGGTTCCATAGCTCTTTGCAAAAATTCAGGCGTGATGACAAGCAGTTTACTCATGATAATACCCTGGTTCGTAATACCGAACACCATATTGGATTAAACATTTGTATAAAACCTACAAACGTTTGTTCAGTACCTTGTGTGCCTGCTCGCTCCTCGCGTTGTATTCCGTGAGCTAATTTTGTTAGATTCAACTGTGATACAACTAAATAGCTTGCTATCATATTCTTAAAAAAAAGGAGGACTCCGTGCCACGCATATCAAAAGTGAAGCACCGTACCGATTTATGTGTGCGTGATTTGAGTACCTGCAAAGACGCCGTCGCTCGTGCACGTAATGGCGGCCGGTCGGCATACTATGATGTAAATGTGTGCACGAGGCGTGTTTCTACAAGCGGCATACTTACTGTGCTTCACTTTCGATATGCGTGGCGCGGAGTCCTCCTTTTTTATTAGTTTAAGCTTGTTATTTACAGATTCTTTGAATTTAATTGTTTGTGTTTACGTTGTAAGTTAAGTGAAGGTCAATTCTCGTGCTAAACGTTCAAATTCAAGTCGCAATTCAAGTCTCATGCCAGCGACAATCAAATGTCAAAAATTTAGGTAAACGCTATACAATTTTTGACAGATCGAGTACTGAGATGAGATTGCGAACGTTGTAAAAAAATACGGGAATTGCCGCTTTGATCGCTATGTTCGTATAAAATATTCGCTGATACAAAATGGAAAGGTTCAAAGGTTCAAAGTGTAGCTGTTAACCTAGCCTTAAGGGTCCGCCTCCACGAGCGTGAAAATGGCGGGGATAATCTCGTCGTGCCACCAAATTCAATAGAAACTCTATGAATCAATCTCCACACGGCGATATCATCTCGGCGATAATGGGGTTGGCTCCTTAAAACTTTTGGCAGATGACGCTAGCATAGCTTTCACCTGTCACATTTGTTAACTCAATTTGTGTGTTCGGTTTTGTAAATTTTTTCATCAAAATACCAGGATGGATGATAAGATAAACATGTACTCAACATGGAGAATAAGCGAGCTAAAGGCTGAACTCAAAAAAACGAGGTGCTTCTTTACAAGGAAGTAAAGCAGACCTTATTGAAAGGTATACTCTTAAAATTATACATCAAGCTATTTTATTTATGAAATAGTTTTGTTTGTAGGAAGTATACATTTCATAATACTTTTCGCCAATTATACATTACTACAAAAAGCCGAATTAGACCACTTTTTTTGAATTACTTTTTTTAACCACTTTTTTTTAATTCTACAGCTATCGGAAATTGGTGTGCACCTATTTCTTTGCAATAAGGCACTTCACATTTCTTAGGCATTTTGTAAAATCTTAAACAAACAAATACTTCATACAAATGAATATAATTTTGGTTAAAGCTATGCTAGCGCCACTTTGACAGTAGCCAACCCCATTTGTAGGCACAGCGTGACTATCGTCGCGATTCTCTCGCTCATGGAGGCAGCCCATAAGGATGATGCGAAGTGGTAGCCCGCGAAATTAAATTATTTTGAGTTTTTTGCAATTTGCAGGTCCGTGTCAAAACTTAAAGTTAGATTACGTGCAAATTCGTCAAACGAACGAAATCTAATGAATCTGCACGAAATGTAACTTAGAAAGATGTATTGATGATTTTTATGGTTAAAATTATGTAAATACATATGTTTTATTGCCGCGTATCATACTTTAATCAAGATACAACCTGACACGGACCTGCAAATTGCAAAAAACCCAAAAAAAAAATGAATTTCGCGGGCTACACAGCGAGAGCGATATTTTTATTAGACCCATAGATGAAACACTATCACTGGCTAGGCCACCAAGACGCTCTACGTTAGTCTATGCTCGATTAATCTATGATCTCTGAGCTCTATTGCTCTGTCGTGGCCGCGGCGCCTAGCGACAACATCGAGGCGTTGATTGACGATTAAGGTCAGGAGTTCAAATTCGTTGAACTATTGTGTCAACTAACTCTTGCTTCTAGGTATGTTTTATGTTTCATATTCTACCACATACTTCAGGATATTTATAACCATTGGATTTAAGCAGACCTCAGTATGGGATGTCGTCTGTCGATATCATTATCATCGCCTAGCTTAGCTTTTATTTGCAAATAAGAAAGAAATATACTTAAAGGCACATGGCCATTATCAGTCAATTCTGGGTTCATTACGGCTGCCGAGCTATCGTGGGTAGGCGGGCGAGGAGAATTAAAACCACGTGTTGAAGATGATCAACGATGCACGATTATTATTTTAACAAAATATTAATTGAATTATAATCAACACTTTCTAATTAATTGGAATACAGCGACACTCCACCGAACACGTCTTGCTTGGTCGCGATGCAAACGGATTCTGATCTGTTTGGCGGCCGCGTGCAAAAGAGCTCGGAGTTGCGTCAGAGTGAAGAAACGTCAACCCGTGCTTGTCAAAATGTCCGCTGTCATTCTTGACGTTTCTTGACACTCTCAAAATGTCGAAGCGCCGTCACGGCCGGACTGACATTCGCACGTCCTCGTGCGACTGCTCACGCCTTGAGTTATCTGCAAAGACCAAACACAAATCTGTAGTACACGTTTGGGCACGCTCGCCCATTCTGACTAGCTACCCATTTATGCTGCCTGTTTGAAAAGATCTCGATCTTCACCCCTCACATCTGAATTAAACACACTGGGCGGACAACTGACCTCAGGCGCCCCTTCGACTACCCACCAACTCACATGGTGCGGTAGACCGGACAACCCGTCAGCGCCCCTTCCACCAGTGACGAAAGCCACACGCAGCTGCTGCAATCAACTGGTCCGGAACGTCGACCCGCATAGGCCAGTCCCAGCTCAATCTCCTGCCACCCAGCTCACACCAGAGAAGTCGTAATCTGATCGTGGGCGTCGACCCGGTTTAGGCCAGCCCAGTCAATCAACTACACTACACACCACGTAGGAAGACGTAGTCTGATCAGAGGCATCGACCCGGTTTAGGCCAGCCCCATTGATCAACCACGCCGCTCCCAACTGCCTATCCAGTCCCCTACGCTCTAGATCGATTCTCGATAAAAGAACAGGATTTACACAATTGTTATAAACTCACCATTTACTACTCATCACGTTCGGAGGCAGAGAGGGTGTCAGAGCCTGCGGTCAAAGTGTGTGAACTAGATACCGATACTGTGTCACTATCATCATCAGATATTGCCATTTCATTCTCATGACTATGGACCTCCGCCGTCTCGGCCTCCTCTGCCTCGTTGACTAACGAACTAGCTACCTCAATCAATCCACCGTGGCCCCTGGGTACTGCGCGCAAGTTTTCATGGGCGTACTTATAGGTTCGGTTAGACCCATCAATGTCTCTCAACTCGTATCTATCGTGATCTAGTACCTTGACAATCGTAAAAGGACCTTTAAACTTTCGCTGTAGTTTGGTTTGGTTACGCTCACTACCCTTGATGAAGACAAAGTCGCCTACACTGAATGGTTTCACTATTGCTCTACCCCGGTTAAAGCGTTCTGTTTCTGACGAAGCAGCCTTTTTGATGTTCTCGGAAGCATTATGCCTAATGGTGTCTAAGTCTAGACGGGGCTCTGGTTCAACATGCAAGGATAAGGTTGACATTCCCAATGACTTTGCTCGTATGCCAAACATCAATTCCGTAGGGGAGTAGCCTGTTACTCTGGATCTGGTGCTATTCAAGGCAAGCTGAACTTCGGGAAGTTCGTCGCGCCACGTTTTGTTTGGGTCGTTCTCTACTATTGTGAGCAGGCATTTTAGAGTGCGCATTATGCGCTCAACTTGACCGTTGGCTCTACTGGAGCCAGTAGCGATAAGGTGAAGCTCTATACTATGCTCAATACAAAATCGTTTGAAATCCGCACTAATATAACACCTACCTTGGTCTGATATTATGCGCTTCGGTGCACCAAATAGGTAAACTGCCTTTTTAAGAGATTGAATTGCGCTAGCAGCATCTAGAGAAGGTGTGTAATCTAAAAGAACGTATTTGGTGAACGAATCGATAATAACGGACGCATATTCTTTCCTATCACTTTTACCACTTAGTTTGCCTGTGATGTCTATATGTATCGTATGCCAAGGCGTAGACACTTTAGGTATTGGGTGTAATCGAACCTGCTGCGCTCCCGAACATCCCTTTGAAGCCTTACATACTATGCATGAATCTACAAATTTACGCACCTGCTTGCACATTTGTGGGAACCAGTACTGTTCATATATTTTGTCAAGCGTCTTATCAGCACCAAGATGCATAATTTCTGTATGAACATGATTAATAAGTGTCCAAGTCAGGGATCTTGGTACAACGGGTAACCAAGAGCTGGTTCTATTGCGTTCAATTTTCCTATACAGTATGCCCTTCTGCACGTCATATGTGTGTGCAATCGCTTCTGGCAACTCGTTGTTTTGATGTTTGCTGATAAGGTCACAAATTTCGCTATCACGTTTTTGCTCTACGGCTAGCCAACCCTGATGTAACTCTATAAAGTGAACTTTCTTATTCCTATTCGTAGCAACAGTTGAATCATTTAATACCTGCGAACTAGGTGTGGGCTCCAAAACGGGATTTCTAGATAGATAGTCAGCGTGACTCATGCTAATGCCCTGCTTGTGAACAATATCAAAATCGTACGCTTGTAAGAAAGCCCACCATCTGTGTACGCGTGGAGTTAAGTCGGTTTTTGATTTGGATGCTTTCAAAGAATTGCAGTCGGTGAAGACAGTAAAATGCTGACCGTATAAATAATGCCGAAAGTTCTCAACCGCACGAACGACCGCCAGGGTTTCCAGTTCGTATGAATGATATCGCGATTCCGCATCGGACGTTCGACGGCTGAAGTAAGATACCACGTGAGGAACGTTATCTTTCCTCTGGATTAATATAGCCCCGTAGCCTTCTGAACTAGCGTCAGTGTGAAGTTCAATGGGCGAATCTTGATCAAATATTGCCAACACCGGTTCTGACGTAAGAATATCAACAATCTTTTTATGGATATCATTGTGAGCGTCTGTCCATTTGATGGGCCCTTTCAATTTTGTCAACGGGTAAAGAGGTCCTACTATACGGGTGAAATTTGGTATGAACCGTCTGAAGTAAGAAGCTAGGCCTAAAAATTGCCTGACATGCGTAGCTGTTTTTGGAGTCGGAGCGTCAACTAAAGCCTGTATCTTTCTAGGGTTCGGTGTAACTACTCCTGCTTTTATGACGTAACCGAGGTAATCTATTTCCTTTTTCATGAATTTGCACTTTTTAAAGTTCAACGAAAAACCCGCGTCAGTGAGAGCCTTCAAAGTTAGGTCTAAGCGTTCTAGCCCTGCAGTGACGTCATTTGAATAGCACATGACGTCATCCACGTAGGCCAGCGCTACCTTGTCTTTTAGGGGACCTAGCGCTGTGTTTATGCACCGCTGATATACGGAGGCGGCATTCCGTAGCCCAAACGGCATGGTCAAATACTCGAATTGACCATCCGGTGTCACAAATGCCGTTTTTGCTATGCTATCGGGATCAACGATTATCTGGTGATAACCTGACGTCATATCTAATGACGAAAAATAGTGCGCGCCGTGGAGACGGTCGATTTGTTCGTCAATACGGGGCAACGGGTAATGCTCGGGACGCGTGTTAGCGTTAAGTTCTCTATAATCTACGCACATCCTATCAGTGTTGTCTTTCTTTTTGACTAATAAAATGGGGCTAGCAAAAGGAGAACTGCTTTCCCGAATAACGCCCGCTTTTAATAGGGACTCTATCTTCTCATTGACTATTTCTTTTTCCGCGGGTGCTAACCTATAGGGATGCCTTTGCACGGTCTTATTTGGATCAATAAGGTCTATACGGAGAACGCCTGTCGTGACCCGTCGCGTTGGTATACCGTCTGTGAAGAACTCACTATATTTTTCTAAAATTCTAGTCAATGCTAATTTGTCATCACCTTGTAATTCCGTATCAATGTTCATGAAATCAATGTTACTAGTTTTGTCAGAAAAATTAACTTCTTTACGTTGAGAAAAAGTAACTTGATCGTTATCCATATGTACGTGTACGTTACACTCTAGTATATCCCTACCTATTATAACTGGTTCAGCAATGGTGCCATCAGGTACTATGTGAAACAACACTGAGAGCGAGAGACCTTGAACATTGATGGGGCTAATTACCTGGGAAAAACATTCTACATCCCCCCTACCAATGCCCGTCAGATAAACTAAATCATTCTGCGCAGTACCTGGGAACTTCTCGGCGTAGCTATTAGTTACTAATGAACAAGCCGAACCACTATCAAAAAGAAAGGAAACTGGCTCACCGGATGATGTAGTCAAGGTGCTTCTCGATGCCTTGCGTTCACACACATGGACCTCTTTGACCGCCGCTGCTCCGCCGCCTCCCGCTCGATCTGGACACGCCGACGCCAAGTGTCCTGGTCGTCCACACGCGAAGCAGGTGGTCGGTCTTGGTTTATCAGCGGCCCTGGATGTTTGGTCGTGCGTCCTCTCTGAAGTAGCAGGCTCTTCTCTTCGCTTGCGGCAGTCTATCGCTTTGTGACCCGAAGTACCGCAGCGGTGACATGTCCCCGTGAAGCGAGATTCGTTGAATCGGGTCCTTTTCACATCTGCATCATGGTTATCGTTACCCTCATGCCTTCGTTTCAGAGAAATGCCGTTAAGAACGCGTAGAAGTTGAGATCTAGTGGTCAGGTTATGAGAGTGGAGCTCACGGCGAATCACGGCTTCCTTTTGGCATAAAACTGAAGATACGAATCCCGTTGTGACATCTTCGGACATCTCCATCCGCGGGATGCGTTCGATGATGGTCCAAAGGCGCATGGCCGCCTCGCTCGCGGTTTCTTTGACACCAACTTGAAAACGTAGAATTTCATCAAAATAATCTTGTGGCAGCATAGGCTTAGCAAACTTCGCGAGCAATACTTCTTTTATTTGAGGCCATGTCAGCTGCGATGCATGTAATCGTGTTAAACAGGTAGCAGCTCGGCCTTTGAGTGCACGTGTAAGTAACAAAAGCAATTCTGCACCTTCTAACTTACGGTTGTTGACTACGATTTCTGTCACGTTGCACCAACCTTCGATGTCCGCTTCATTGCCATCCGGATCAAACTCAATCAACTGGATGGACGTGCTGCTCGATGGTTGCGGCTGTGATATAGCCATCAAACGGGATAAAAACAGCTCCATCTGTTGAGACAGGCTTGGTTCTGATGTCGGCGCTGAAGGTCTCGTGCGACTATTCTCCTCTGAAGCAAGCCCTTCACATCCCACTTCTGATAAAGGCACATGGCCATTATCAGTCAATTCTGGGTTCATTACGGCTGCCGAGCTATCGTGGGTAGGCGGGCGAGGAGAATTAAAACCACGTGTTGAAGATGATCAACGATGCACGATTATTATTTTAACAAAATATTAATTGAATTATAATCAACACTTTCTAATTAATTGGAATACAGCGACACTCCACCGAACACGTCTTGCTTGGTCGCGATGCAAACGGATTCTGATCTGTTTGGCGGCCGCGTGCAAAAGAGCTCGGAGTTGCGTCAGAGTGAAGAAACGTCAACCCGTGCTTGTCAAAATGTCCGCTGTCATTCTTGACGTTTCTTGACACTCTCAAAATGTCGAAGCGCCGTCATACTTTTAGGGTTTATTTATTTATTTATTTCGGCATAAAAAACAGGAGTACAATTAAATATTATAAAGTTAACTACACATTAAACAAAGTACTTAACATACTACCAACAACATTATCCACCTTTTACTAATAATATGTTGATGCTACATGAGCAAAAAAAATAAAATAAAAACAGAGTATATGAGTGCAAGATAAATGACTGAATGAATGCTTTTTAGTAACGGTTCCGTACCAAAATGCTAAAAAAGGAACCCTTATGGTGTGACTAAGTTGTCTGTCTGTCTGTCACAGCTGCATGTGCATGGGCATGTGGGGTATCATATGAAAGAGCGCTGTTTGCACATTCTCAAACATTTTTTTTTCTTTTTTTAAGCCGCATAGTTTTCGATTTTTGATGAAAAATGTAAAAAAAAATACCGTTCTGCCCTTATCTCCGAAGTTTGCAAAGAAAAAAATCTGAAATTATTCTATGTGATAGAAGATTATGTAAAGATTACAGGAAAAATAAAGCGATGTCTCTAAATAGCACACTTTTTCAGAAATCGGAACGGAACCCTCGGTGCGCGAGTCCGATCCGCTCTTGACCGGTTTTTAGGGTTCCGTACCAAAATGGTAAAAAAGGAACCCTTATGGTCTGACTCAGTCTGTCTGTCTGTCTGTCCGTCTGTCTGTCCGTCTGTCTGTCTGTCTGTCAGAGCTGGATATCTCAAGAACTACTTATGCTATCAACTTGAAATTTGGAACAGTTTTAGATGATGTTTACCCAAATATTTTTCAAATAAGGAAGAATTAAAAATATTTATGTTTTTTTTTGCAACAGGGACTGAAAGGGGGTCTTAAAAATTCAAAGTGGGGCTACTAGAACATGTGGGGTATCATATAAAAGAGCGCTAGTTGCACATTCTCAAACATTTTTTATCTTTTTTAGGTCGCATAGTTTTCGACTTTTGATGAAAAATGTAAAAAAAAATACCGTTCCCCCCTTATCTCCGAAGTTTGCAAAGAAAAAAATCTGAAATTATTCTATGTGATAGAAGTTTATGTAAAGATTACAGTAAAAATAAAACGATGTCTCTAAATAGCACACTTTTTCAGAAATCGGAACGGAACCCTCGGTGCGCGAGTCCGACTCGCTCTTGACCGGTTTTTTTTTAGCAACGGGTACTTAAAAGGTGTTTTAAAAATTTGAAGTGGGCGACTAGGTCATGTAGGTTGGTATCATATGAATGAAATATCCTTATCTCCAAAGCATAGAGAAACATCTGAAATTATTCTATGTGATAGAAGTTTATGTAAAGATTAACAAGAAAAATAAAACCATGTCTCTAAATAGCACACTTTTTCAGAAATCTTCAACAAAAATTACGTAGGTATATGATGTGGAAACCTCGGTAAGCGAGTCCGACTCGCTCTTGACCTTATTTTTTTTTTCTACGAAAAAGTTTCATCAGATAGCCGGAGATAATTTGTCAAGTGACAACCGCAGACTAGAGTTATGCCGACAAAACACTTAACGAGACAACATCACGCTATCACTCTGGAGAGGGTAAGCAGTTGTGTTATCTTGATGGTGGACCTTCGTTTTGGGCCTACTACGCCATTTTTAAAGCCTTTCGCTAGCATTTAATCCTGAGGGCCTTTTTTTTTTTTTTTTTTTTGAGGGTGGGAAATCATCAAATAACTTCTCCCGCTCTAGGTGGAGCGGGAGGGCGTGTCAGACTTTTACTGACTAAAACCCACCCGTGTTCCTTCAGTTGCCTGTGCCAGGGCCGCGGTAACCCCTTCAGACAACCCGCGACCCCAGCGGCGTCGGCCCTATTGGGCCCCGTCACTTGCTGACATCTCTTTGAGGCGCGCGTGGAACACAACGCGCCGTCGACTCGGGCCTGGTCCTAACCGGACGGCGAGCTACCCGCTGCTCACCGTCCGCAGGCCCGCGCCTACGGTGGCCGGAAATCGCCCCGCGATTCCCGCTGCCCAGGGCGTCTCCTGCGGCGACTGAGGGCGTGAGACTGCCTCTCCCTCACGCGTTCCGCCTCCTCCTTCGCGAGCATCACTGCTTCGCAGAAGGAGGTGACGGCCTCCCATGCACTCTCGCTCCGCACCATGGCCTGGACCAGGCTCGGACGCGAGAGATCGCCGCCGCCGATCGCCTCCGTGAGAACACGGCGGTGCTCTGCCCAAGCCGGGCAGACCTCCACTGTATGCTCCACCGTGTCCTCCGGGCGATCCACACAATGGAAACACCCGGGCGTTTCCTCCCGCCTTATGCGAAACAGGAACCTCCCGAAACAACCGTGTCCGGTGAGGACCTGCGTCAGGCGGAAGGTGAGGACGCCGTGGCGCCTCTCTAACCACTCCTCAAAGAGGGGACTTATCGCCGCTATTGTGGCGTGCCCAGCGCTGGGTTGCGACAGTCGCGCTCTCCATGCCGCCATGAGATCCCGCCGGAGCTCTATCCGCTTTACCGTGATTTCTCGCGGCAGCGGAGTTACGCCCCGGCGTTTCGCCTCCTCGCGCCACTCCCACACGTGCGCGAGGACCTTTGCCTCCAGATCCCACGGCGGCAATCCGGCAAGGAGGCTCGCCGCCTCCCGGGAGACCGTGCGGTATCCCCGGACTAGCCGGATGGCCATGACCCTCTGGGACGCGTTCAACCTGCCGGCTGGTCCCAGCCTTAGGGAACGCGCCCACACCGGTGCTCCGTAAAGGGCCATGGACCGCACGACCCCCGCGTAGAGCCTCCGGCAGGAGGCGTTTGGACCCCCCAGATTGGGCAGGAGCCGCCTCAAGGCAGCCCCAGCCCGTGCCAGTCTGGGAGCCAAACGTCGGAAATGCTCCACGAAGTTCCACCGGCTGTCGAGGACGAGTCCCAGGTACTTCATCGTCGACCCGACTCCGATGTGAACCCCTCCCACCGTTATATCGGAACCCGACGGTGGCGCATTCCGAGGACCATGAAAACACATGGCCTCGGACTTGTGCAGGGCCACCTCGAGTCCCAACTGCCGGATCCTCTCCACGACTATCGCAACCCCGCGTGTCGCTAAGTCAGCCGCCTCCTGGTGCGACCTCCCCTGCGCCAGGACCAGCATGTCGTCAGCGTAACATACTACGCTGACGCCGCTAGGGAGGTCGGCGCGCAGCACCCAGTCGTAACCGATGTCCCACAGATGCGGCCCCAGGACCGAACCCTGTGGGACACCGCACGACATCTCTCGCCGGTTCCACTCTCCCTGATGACCGGGGTAGATGACGGCCCTGTCCGTCAGGTAGGCCTCGACCACTCGACAGAGGTAGGTCGGCATCCGGTGATACCGGAATGCCTCCCTGATGCAACTCCAGGGCAGGGTATTAAAGGCGTTGGCGATGTCTAGGGACACCGCCAAGACGACCCCACCCCGGGCCACTGCATCCCCCGTCGTGAGGGCTCGCACGCGCATGATGGCGTCCACCGTCGAGCGCCCCTTGCGGAAACCAAACTGGCTCTCCGCCAGATCCGGCCCCTCCCGCACTAGCCACCCGACGAGGCGGTCTGCAATAACTCTTTCAAAGAGCTTGCCCACCTCGTCGAGCAGCACGATGGGCCGGTAAGCGGACGGAGAGTCCGCAGGGCGCCCCGGCTTCTTAATAAGGACCAGTTTCCCCGTCTACCAGTGAAGTGGAAACTGGCCCCTCTCCTAGCATGCGCTTAGGAGCCCCCCTAGTCGAGGCCCGAGAGCCCCAAAGGCCAGAACCCAGGCTCTTCCAGGTAAGCCGTCGGGTCCTGGGGCGGTATTTTTGGCACTGAGCCTACGTACCGCCGCTCTCAACTCTACCTCGGTCACTTCCGGAGCATCGTTGTCGTCGTCGGTCTCATGGTCCGCAGCGGGCACCGCATGAGGCGGAGCCATAGGCGGGGGAGTATGTTCCCCTCGCGAAGGGAACAGAGCGCTCACCACGTCCTCCACGAGCTCGGGCCGGAGACTCTACGTCAGCGGGGGCGCCCATGGGCGGAGTTTCTCCCGCACCATCTTATAGGGGCGCCCCCATGGGTCTCTGTTCAGAGTCTCCAGCGACTCCTCGCGGCCCAGATCCCTGGACCGCAAGATCTCCGCTCGGAGGGCGGTCTTCGCCGCTCTGTACCCCTCGTACAGCTCCGCCTGAATGGCTTCCGTATCCGGAGGGCGGATACGGAGCCTGCGGTGCCTGGTGAACCGGTGCCGCGCGGCGACGCACGCCTCGCGCAAAGCCGTCAGCTCCGGCGACCACCAATACACCTGGCGAAAGGCGCGACTGGGCTGGACCCGGGGCATTGCCACGTCGCAGACTTCGGACATGGCCTCCCGGAACCACTCCGCCTCGTCGTTGATGTCGGCAGGCCTGTCCGGTGGTGACACCCAGGCCTGCACGATCGAGGCTTCCAGGAGGAGCTCCCGGTCCAGCTTCTTCAGCGCCCACCGCGGACCACTCGGGGCCTGTCGGACCGGCGCGCTCGAGGTATGGGCGGAGACATCAAACCGGATGTACCGGTGATCGGAATAGGTCTCCACCCCCTCCATGACGCGCCAGTCAACCACGTGCGGCAACAGAGCGGGGCTGGCGAACGAGATGTCCACCACCGATTCGCCCCGCATCCGCACACACGTGGTGACAGAACCCCGATTTAGGACGACCAGGCCTGTCTCCAGAGCCCAGTCCTCCACCATCCTGCCCCGTGTGTCCGTATACCGGGAACCCCAAGCCACATTCTTGGCGTTGAAGTCCCCGAGGACAAGCACGGGAAGGGAACGAAACCCGACGACGACGGTTTTCAACTCCGCAAGGGAGTTGTGGAACTCGGCGAGAGTTCGGTTCGGGGAGAAGTATGTCCCCACCACGACAATCCCCCCGAACCGTGCTGCAACGCAACCCTGTCCCTTCTTGACGGCTTCAAGGGACAGGGTACCGGCGGCGGCCGACGAAATGAGGGTCACTGAGCCGCTCAGGTCCTTCACCCAGTAATCACTGGGCGGGACAAAGTACGGCTCAGCGACCACGGCGATGTTAATCGACCACTGCGCCATGCTCTGGAGCAACAGATCCTGAGCGGCGGCGCAGTGGTTGATGTTCGCCTGGAGGAGGCGCAATGGGGCCACTACTGGCATTCCATTGCAGCCCCCTCCTGAGCCCCCTGTGAGGGCTCCGCCGCAGTGGGTACGGCGGTGACGGCAGTGGGGGCGGCAGCGACGGCGCCTGTGGCGACGGCTGCGGCGGTGACGGCGGTAGAGGGGGCGGAGGGCTTGCCCTTGCCCCGGGCTTTCGCGGGTGGACCACAGCCCTTGCTTCCAGCCCGGTGATCGGCCGGCTTGCCAGCTGCCGCACATAGGTAGCAGTGCGGCGTGGCATTGCACGAGCCGGCCTTGTGACCGGGCTGACCACAGCGGAAGCAGTTACTGCTGCGGTCCACCTCCGAGGTGCATTTCGCTCCCACGTGGTTGCCCACTTGGCAACAGAAGCACCTCAGAGGTCTGGGTTCCAGCAGTTTCACCCGCGTGGAATCCCAGCCCACCTGAAATCTAGGGCCCTCCCCAACGATTTTGTTGGCCGCCGATACGGGGCAGCTCACCGTAACGGCTCGCAACCCCGTGGAGTCTGGACGGATGGTGCCTACCTTCACCTGCTCGATAGCGCACCCCCCCATCTTGACCACGGCGGCCACAACTTCCCCCTCTGTGACGTAGTCGTCCAGACCCAGGATGCGCATGTCAGCACACTTGGCAGGTCTGGACACTCGGGCTTCGTCCGCATTTAAGGACGCCCTGAGCTTTTCAGCCAGAGCGTCAGCGGTCGGGCCACTGGCCGCACCGGGAATCTCGAGCATACGAGCCCCGGTCGCCGTGACCCTAACTCGCATGCCCTTTGTGACCCCGACCTCCTCCAGGTTCACCGCCGCCCGCGCCTTGGTGAGCACGTCGCGGTAGGACACGCCCCTCTTCTCCGCTTCCGGCTGTAGTGTGATCACTACAGCTGCGGACTTTGGGGCGTGCAACCTCGCCGCGACGCTTCGCTCCTTGCGCCGACGCAGCCTCTCCTTCCGCTTGGCCGCCCTTGCCGCCTTGCCCTCCTTCTTCTTCTCCCCGGCTACCTGCCATTCGGCGTCAGCCGGAGGAGATTTAGAAGGCGGGGGCGGCCGCGTCGTCGTCGCCGCCACAGCCGGGGCCTTCTCAGGCGCCTTAGCAGGCGCCTTCGCAGGCGCCTTCGCAGGCGCCTTTGCAGCAGCGGTGGTCCCGCCCTTCTTCTGCCCCGCTGACCCAGGTTTGGGCGTGGCAGCCGTGGCGGCGTACGATGCCGCCTTTGGCTGGTCCGAGGCCTGCCGGCTCGCCGCTAGCGGGGGCCGGAGGACAATGCCCTCCAGGACAGAGAACCGGCTGTTAAAAGCAGCCAGCTCCTTCCGTACCAGGGACAGTAGCCTCTCCTCTGCGGGCCCAAGCCCGCTCTGTCCCTGCTGCGCCCCCTCCTGCGGCGCCTTCTGAGGGCCGGCATCGCGGAGCCTGGCCAGGTCCGCTCGGAGCTCCTCGTTCTCCTTTCGGAGAAGCTCCATGGCGGCTGTCAAGCGGGCGACCTCCGCCCGCATTTCGGACATGCCGTCCGGCGGAGGCCCTTTCATCAGAGCCTCCGCTGCCGCCATAATGGAGGCTTGGCTGCAGGTATGGCCTTGTCCTTCGAAGATTGTTTCTTCTTCAAGGCCACATCCCTCACTGCAGCAGCCACGACCTCCGCGAACCTGGCCCGCTCCGCCTTGGAGCCACCAGCGGCGTCCGACTCATCGCCAGACGCCTCCAGAGGGCTCCCCTCGGCCGAGCCGACGGAGTCATCCTCCTGCGTTGCCCGGCTCTTGCTCTTATGATGGGTCCAGCCTAGAACCCGTCGAGCTTTTTTGGCCGAGCGCTTTCCGCCGTTCGAGGAAGACGACCCCTGGCCATCCCCCTGTTTTGCCTCCACGTTCCGCTTCAGGAACGCATTCCTACCAGCGGAACCCACCTCAACGCCCTCCGGGCTCTTGAAAGAGCCCTTCGCGCCCTTCGCCCCCGATGCGGCGTTGGACTCCGACCCCGCATCACTCATCGCCTTCTCCTCGTCTCGTCTTGGGTTTTTAATAGAATCTTCCATGTTGTTCCCACGAGTAATAACTTTGTGTACTGGCTCAAAACAAAGTGGTTCGCACTAGCGATTAATTTAGCTACCCATTAATCAAGCTACCAACCTCCCTCACGGTGCGCCGCCGCTTGGAGGTTTGGGGTAATTTTTTATAGAGGTTTTCTTCCTCGCGGTCCGGGCGGTTAAGCCAAGACCCTCGACCCCCGTCAAAAGTCAGAGACATGACCTTGAACGATCTTCGGGGCTACGAGACTAACGGTGGCAGAAGGAAATGACGAAATGAAAATGGAAATGATGATGGGAATGATGATGGTGGGTGATGGGATGGGAATGATGATGTGGTGAATGATGAATGGTGTATGGTGGCGGGGATGATAATGATTGATGGTGGATGATGGGATGGGAATGATGATGTGGTGAATGATGAATGGTGTATGGTGGCGGGGATGATGATGATTGATGGTGGATGAATGGGTTCCTTCTGCCTGCCCGGCGGCAGGGTTAGTGCACACCGAGCCCGTTCTTACTCCGCCGCTGTGCGTCTCTGCTTAGAGCAGAGGGACACACGTTGGAGCGTTCCTCCGACAGGATATTGGCATACGGGCAACGAAACCCCTTAGGCACTTGTGCCTAAGGGGAACCATTGCCCGCACCCCAGGGTGCACCGTCCCGAAGACTGGCCTTCCCCACGGACGTATCCGAAGGGAATTCCAGCCCACGGGCACTCGGGGAGGTTTCCTGTCTCCGCACCCCAATCCTGAGGGCCTACAGTGCTAGTTCACAGATATTTCATTTATACTTCTGATTTTGCATAACTGTCAAACTCAGTGATCTTTATTTTCCTTAAAATAAGGTTGCTATTGGGTTGCTGTTACTGACAAGTCTGTCAAAATTACAATGATCTTTATTCTCGTTACATTATGGTTGCTATTTGGTTAAACAACAACAATTTGGTTACAAGTAGCAATTGACATTTTAATATTTTGTTTGTAATAGACCTATTGTTTTTATAAGGTTTTTTTTTTATTTTTAGGGTTCCGTAACTATAAAGGAAAAAACGGCACCCTTATAGGATCACTCCGTTGTCAGTGTGTCTGTCAAGACCCTTTTTCTCAGGAACAAAAGGAGGTATCAAGTTGAAATTAATATCAAATACGTATGTCTATGGTCCCTTAGAGCTCTAAAAAAATCAAGCTTATACGTAAACGCAGTAAAAAAATACGGCCATTTATGCTACATATTTAACTCGCAAGTAAATCAAAACCGGTACTTCCCGTTGACCTAGAATCATGAAATTTGGCAAGAAGCAAGATCTCACAGCAGAAGTAAAGGAAAAAGTCCGAAAATCGTTACTTTGTAATTTAGTTGCAAAAAAATATTTTTTTTTGTGATTTCTAGTTTTTCAACTACAATGTTAAGTTTGTTTTTGGGACAAATTATTTTCAACTACGGAACCCTTTATTGTGCGTGGTCTGACACGCACTTGGCCGGTTTTTAAATTAATTTCATTTTGAATTCTGTGACCCTGACAATTTGTATCTTATAAATATAATCTTCGTTTATTTTAATTGCATTGACATTTTTATTTACATTTTTAATTCTGTGACTTTTATAATTTGGCACCTATTAATTCATTAATTTTAATTGTGTTGACATTTTATTCATGTTTTATTCTGATCTATTTTGTGGCAGTATTAAGAAATTTAATTTAATCTATTGTATTATGGGTCTTGCTTGCCAGAATTAATGGTTTTTTTTTATAAGCTTTTCGATAGCATGTCAGTCCCTTATATTATTAACTTTTCCATCGTCGCTAACGGTTATTGCTGATATAATCCACTTTATAAGACTCATTCTGATTTATATTAGAGTTTTTTGGCTAGTCTAGGTAGGTACATCTTGCACTTAGAAGTTTTGTCTCCTGCAAATCTGGCCTGTAGATAATAAAAAAACCAGCCAAGTGCGTGTCGGACCACACACATTGAAGGGTTCCGTAGTTGAAAAGAATTTATCGCTAAAACAAATAATCCCAAAAAAAAAAAATTATGGTATAAAATTTATGGTATAAAATTACAAATTAACAATTTTCGAACTTTTTCCTTTACTTGTACTGTGAGACCTTGCTTCTTGCCAAATTTCATGATTCTAGGTCAACGGGAAGTACCCTATAGGTTTTGATTTACTTGCGAGTATCAAAATATGTCTCTTAGATGGCCGTATTTTTTTATTGCCTTGACTGAGAAGCTTGATTTTTTTAAGACTTCAAGGGACTATGGACCTACGTATTTGATATTAATTTCAACTTGATACCTCCCCGCGTTCCTGAGAAAAAGGCTCTTGACAGACTGACATACTTGAAAATATTTTGTTATGTGATGAAATTACAAATTAACAATTTTCGCACTTTTTCCTTTATTTGTGCTATAAGACCTTGCTTCGTGCCAAATTTTATGATCCTAGGTCTACGGAAAGTACCGTATAGGTTTTGATTTACTTGCGAGGATCTAAAAATGTCGCATAAATGGCCGTATTTTTTATTTCATTGACTGAGAAGCTTGATTTTTTTAGGACTCCAAGGGATCATAGACCTACGTATTCGATATTAATTTCAACTCGATACCTGCACGCGTTTTTTAGAAAAAGGGTCTTGACAGACTGACAGACAGACAGACAGACGGACAACGAAGTGATCCTATAAGGATTCCGTTTTTTTCCTTTTGAGGTACGGAACCCTAAAAAGTAACCCACATTTACTTGTAGTTGGTTTATGAATGCTGGATCAATTCCCTGATTTGAGAACATCTGGGGGCCATCTACTAATTTACAATCTTTGCAATGGTCTTTGTGAGTTTTTACAGATTTACCACACAAAACCTGTCAAAAACTCACAATGGCGAGACCATTGCAACGTTTATAAATTGGTAGGTTTAGTCCCCCTGCTGGCAAATCTCATGTAAGTGGTTGTCATATGGTTTGACAACAGAATTCTAATCAAGCTATCAGAAACAGGGACCTCTGCAGCCGAAGTTGTCGATTAGTATCTACGAACCGTTTATTATCTAGCCATCAATTTGTAGCGGTTTCTGGGACGTAGGGGTCATTTTAATGATTTGTCAGTATCAATTATGATATCGATCAAGCAAGAGGGTCTGTTTGATACATCATTTAAATCATGGGGCATCCTTAGCCGTTCTAATAATGTACAATTACAAGCAGTATAAGGTCGATCTATTCATACACGAAATCTCTTAAGGGGTCATTGTACCTACTCATCATTATGAACAACTTTTACTATGGAATATAACTGAAATCGCGAAAAAAATTCAGATGTTCCCTACATTTATAAATAAATAAATAAATAAATAAATAAATATCCTTGGACATTTCACACAACGCCATCTAGTCCCAAGCTAAGCAACCTAATGCTTGTGTTATGGTAACTAGATGGCTGATAAACTACTTATATACATTTTTTTTTTGTAAATACATACATATTATAGATAGAAAAACACCCAGACTCGGAACAAATACTTGTAGGTCGTACAAATATTTGTTCCGTGCGGGAATCGAACCCGCGACATGCTGCGCAGCAGTCAATCGCTCAACCACTGCGCCAACCGTGTTGTCAATGTGTGTGGGGTTATGTTTAAGATAAGAAAATGTTATAAGTATTCCTAGGTCAGGTAAGGTGTTATTGGGTTTTTCCACCAAGAATTTCTCAGTAGCAGCCAGGAGGCTGGATTCGTGTCCGGTTGATGGCAATAGGCTTTACCCCTATCACATGGGACTTTACTGATGAGATGTGGGTGTACTATTTGAGGAGCTCGTGGCTAAGTGATAACAGCCGCACGGGTCGATCCGTCAGGTTAAGCTACGCTTGCCGGGGTTGGTCAGTGAATGGGTGACCATCTTTACATACCGAGATTCCTCCGTGCCTCGGAAAGCACGTTAAGCCGTTGGTCCCGGCTGTTATTCGTGGATCTTTGACAGTCGTTACGGGTCGTCAGAAGCCCGAAAGTCTGACAACCAGTCTTACCAAGGGGTATCGTGTTACCCAGTTACTGGGTTGTGGAGGTCTGATAGGCAGTCGCTCCATGTAAAATACTGGTATTCAGCTGCATCCGGTTAGACTGGAAGCCGACCCCAACATAGTTGGGAAAAGGCTAGGCAGATTGATGTGGGTGTACTATTTCGATGGAGAACAGGCGTGATTTTATGTTGTAGCTTCCGCCCGCGGCTTCGCCCGCGTGGTATGTCGATAAAAAGTATCCTATGTGTAAATCCAGGGTGTCAGCTATCTCCATATCAAATTTTATCAAAATTGGTCCAGCCGTTTAAGTGTAACAAACATACAAACACACACACTTACAAACTTTCGCCTTTACAATATTAGTGTGATATTAAAGCAAAACGTATAACCTTTATTCTCTTTGTCCACAGGGCGTCAAGGATGTCCGCATGCTGAATCTTTGAGGAGGAAGGTGTTGAAAAGCGAGCACCATGACCAAGAAGTTTGAGTTCAACTGGCAGATCCCGGTTCCTGAACTGCTGCTTCAGGTCAATATTTCACCTTCAATCTGCCTAGCCTTTTCCCAACTATGTTGGGGTCGGCTTTCAGTCTAACCGGATGCAGCTGAATACCAGTATTTTAACATGGAGCGACTGCCTGTCTGACATCGACAACCCAGTAACTGGGTAATACGATACCCCCTGGTAAGACTGGTTGTCAGACTTTCGGGCTTCTGACGACCCGTAACGACTGTCAAAGATCCACGAATGACAACCGGGACCAACGGCTTAACGTGCTTTCCGAGGCGAGGAGTCTCGGTATGTAAAGATGGTCACCCATCCACTGACCAACCCCGGCAAGCGTAGCTTAACCTGATGGATCAACCCGAGCGGCTGTTATTACTTAGCCACGAGCTCCTCTACTTAGCCACGAGCTCCTCTTAGCCACGAGCTCCTCTAAATATTTAATAAATATTTCACCTTATTTCTATCTTAATAGAAATTGACATGAAACCAGCTCTGAGCTCTGACTAATTAAAAAACCAAGACGTGAGGCTGCACGCTTCGGGTTTCGTGATCAACGCTCCTAAGGCATGAGATTGGATACCTACTTTCGACCAAAATAGTTTTAAAACGCCAATAAGTCATCACTGATCATCATTACACAATACGAGGGAGCCTATAAGCAGAGAAAAAGTAACACCAGTTTCATCAGCACATATACAAATATCCGAGATAGTATAATCTGTGAAGTAAATCCCGCCGCAATCTGTTGTGCCCGTTACGTGAAGACCTGCGAGATGGCTGCCTGTCAGCCCGTGTGCCGATCACGCCGTAAATCAGAGTCGATCGCACATGCTTACCGAACGTACGTGAGGGTATGGAGTCAGTGGCAACGATTGAGATATGCGAGAGAATTTATTACACTTATAATTAGCCGAAATAGATACAAAACAACTTCGTGGATCTTCGACATTCGTTACGGGTTGTCAGAAGCCCGAAAGTCTGACAACCAGTCTTGCCATTGTGGAGGTCAGATAGGCAGTCGCTCCATGTAAAACCTATGTAAAATACTGGTGTGGCTGACGTCACGCAAAATCCTGCATCGCGCAATCAGAGTTTACCGCGCTACTAGCATATATGCAACGTCCCGACATCAACCGTCGGGCAGTTGCCCACCAGAAACAACACCCGTCTGGTCGGAGGATCCTCCCTTTTCTATCGAGGATGAATGAACTTTACACCCTGTTTCTCATGCCTCTATACTGGTATTCAGCTGCATCCCGTTAGACTGGAAGGCGACCCAAACTGAAAAGGCTCGTCAGATTGACAAATAGACGTCCACTGTTCTTCTGATGTCTATTTGCGGTCGGAAACTAGACAAATCAGTGTTTAATAAGACACCTAACTAACCTAACAATCAGCTAACCGAAAATGTGTCATTTTCTATTCGGAAGCCTGTCGAATGCTGGTGAAAGAAACAGATGAATTTCACCGAGTGAGCCCCCTTATTGCACTCCAATAGGAGCATAACAGTATCAACCCGCTCTCTGCTCACACTGGCTCCAACACCGATCCCCAGTTACTGTCTGTGTCTATCCACCGCCGTATCGTAACCGGATCAGTCGAGGTGCGCTCACATAATCTCCTCACCTCCACTCTGGCTTGACTACACAAATATCACGAGTTTAATGTCTCCTCCATTTGATTTATACACTGATATCCATTGACTTATTTTGTTTGTGGATTTGTATGGATTTTGGATTTTATGTGAGCTGTAAAGTTAGGAGCACGGACTCCTGAAAAGAGTTGGTATCTATGGTATGTGAAGTAGTCTATTTGGGTTCCTTAAAACGAGGGGTGGTAATCGGTAATATATCGGTAGCTAAATATACCGGAACGATAGAATTACAGGAAGAGGTTACCGAATGATAAGGCTGAAAAACTAAAATAAATATAGTAAAACGAGATGAGATGTGTTACTTTGAAGATTGAAGAGCGCGCAATCTTATAGATGTAACTGAATGAATTGAAGACGAGATTATTTTCAATAGTGTGGATGAGATTAAGGCCCTATGTGGCTAATTAAACTTAATAATCCCATTTGCTTTACAGAGCAAGGAGCAGTTAGTGAAATTACTGCTACTTAAATAGAAAAAAACATTAATTCTAACTCGGCCTTTACTGTCCAGTCTTAAGTTGTTTAAAATTACTACTAATTGGAACCACAACACCATTTTACGATGTACAAACAGCTCCATTTTATAACGCTACGGGCCCCTGCTGCGATCCACAAGTAACCAATGACAGTAGCGTTATTGACACGACGAAATGGCCACAGCCAATAAACGGGTCGAACTTTATAGACTATTTATTATCGGATCCCGCGGTTTTAATTGCCTGTTAAAAGCTACGCTTTAGAGCCATGCAGAATAAAACGGATCGTAAAAATGTTGTTACAAAAATGTGGGAGAGAAAGTGTCGTTTTTCGTCCTGAATGGCTGAAATGAAATCAAATACTTTTCTGATGAGTCGAATAATAAAATTATAAATTTTTCATGGTTATCTTTCTCATTCCAAAGTTATGCCGTGGATTTAATATTGTGACAAATAATTCGTATCGAGACAAAGTAAACTTGAATTGTCAAGGAGTTAGTTCATCGGTCAGAAAGATGAATCTAGCTTCCCATAGCAAAGAGGTTCCTTTGGTGAAGAAAGGGCTAAAAACTCCATGGACATTATTCTTTTAAACCAAAATAATGAGTCCTAATAGTAATTCTTGTATGTCATAATCATCATTATCAGCCTATAATGTTCCCACTGCTGGGACACGGGCCTCCTCTCGGTAAGAGGGAATGGGGCGTAATCCAACACGCGGTCCCAGTGCGGGTTCGTAGATGTCATGTCTTCGAATTTTTGGTTTTAGGACGTGCCGGTTTCCTCACGATGTTTTCCTTCACCGTTTTGAGAGTGGTTTGAACCTACGACCTACAACTCCTGTCGCGGCCCTGTATGTAATAAATACTTACTAGTTTTGTTTTCCCCTCAGGGTGCCGTCTTCGACCGATGGACAGAGGAGAAAGACAACACAGAGTTTGAACAGAACTGCCTGTTCAAAGTCGACGAGTATGGCTTCTTCATATACTGGAAGAGCGAGGGCAAGGTAAGTCCGGTCTTACCACTAATTATATGATTCGTGAACGTCTATTGACGTCAGACTGGCAGCGACTACTTACCAATATTCTGATGATAGTGTTGAAGAGAAATATAAGAACAAAAATTAATATTTGCGAACAGGTTTGATTGTCGGTACATTAACCATTGCTATATGGTTAATGTAATGACAAACAAACTGATGACTCAGAGGCAGGCGTATTATTAGCAATTTTTTATTTTTATTTTATTGTAATTTTTTATTTTATTTTATTTTGATTTATTGGTTTTTAATTTAATTTAATGATTTTGATTTGATTTTATTTTGATTTTGTGGTTTTTAATTTAATTTAATGATTTTGATTTGATTTAATTTTATTTTGATTTAATTTTACAATTTTAATTTTATTTATATTATTAATTAATTTGAACTTATTTTATGATCAATGGATTGAAATAAATGATTTTTGATTTGATTTGATAAGTATAAAGGTCTGTATACAAATAAGTCAAACTCAAACTCAAAGCATTTATTTCAAACTAGCTTTTGCGGTTTCGCTCGCTTTAGAATTTGAGAATCAATTCGGGTTGTACTCTGCTTGTAATAATGTAATTCAATCATGAATCGAAAGACATGTGGCGCCATCTAATATCATAATAACGTTATTGTTGTTCTCCTCGGGAAACTCACTGGTCATGTAAAAGTCCTGTAGAGTGCCATAAATTACTAGCTGAATGAAGGAAATACACATTGAGTCAAGTCAAAACATTTTGAAATTTTCTATGCTCAAATTTTTAGTCAGGTGAGGTAGCAGAACTTTTTTTCGAGACGAAAGCTACCCTAGTTCGTTTCTGTACACCTGACAAAGTATACATGCAAAATTTCAGGATGATCGGTTCAGTGGTTTAGGCGCGAAAACGTAACAAACAAACAAACTTACTTTTGCATTTATAATATTAGTTAAGGCTACTCTTTCGAAAAAAGCTTAAAAACAGCGTGCAGATGAAGCAGTTTTTCGCCGGAACCTACAGAAAATTACATCTGAAAAAAATTGTTAGTAATCTACATGATATGAATCGTAATTTGGTTTAGCCATAATTTTTCTATAGGTAACACATAGTAAGAAAAAAAACCCCAAATCACCTCCAAATCGTTAAGATGAAACCATTTTACTCCTTCATTTTTATCAAAAGAATATAAAAAAAATATCTACTACTTTGCAATACAAACGAAAATGATTTGGTTTTGTTACTTTTTAAAAACATGTATATTTTTTATTATAATAAATTAAAAATGCGTCTAATTTGGGACAGCGCTCCTTGATGGGCGAGTCCTATTACTGGCTGGACGTACGACGCGTTGCGTGAGCTCAGGCCAGAATGCGCAAGCTAACCACTCAAGGTCATTGGCGTATAGTTCGGCCTTAAGATACATAATTGAGTTTCATTGACCCTATTTGCATTGCGTGCTGCTACTTGCTACATTAACTACTGCTCTCATGCTGCGTCCTGTATTTAATCCGAAATGTCCTGGAACTTTCACCTTCTAATACTGGTTTTCAAAATTTGGGGATGGCAACCCTAGGCTAAAGGGAACTCTGGTGTCCAGGCTGCGATGTGTTCCCACTTCTGAAGTTTTAATTAATTTGCGAGGATTGTTCGTTACGGGACATCAAACTGTCCGCTTAGCACAAGTTATAGTGGACATAGGGATATAACAAAATGGTCGGTGGATCTATTTTTTTCAGCGTCCATTTTCACGGATGCAAGGCATTTGCGTTCTGGGATAACTGTACCACTGACACCAATGTTGAAGTTAGCTAATAAAAGAGTGTTACTCATCATCTGCCTAGCCTTTTTCCACCTATGTTGGGGTCGGCTTCCAGTCTAACCGGATGCAGCTGATTACCAGTATTTTACATGGAGCGACTGCCTATTTGACCTCCACAACCCAGTTACTGGATAATACGATACCCCTTGATAAGACTGGTTGTCAGACTTTCGGGCTTCTGACGACCCGTAACGACTGTCAAAGATCCACGAATGACAGCCGGGACCAACGGCTTAACGTGATTTCCGAGGCACGGAGGGGTCTCGGTATGTAAAAATGGTCACCCATCCACGGACCAACCGCGGCAAGCCTAGCTTAACCTGATCGATCGACCCTTGCGGCTGTTATTACTTATTCACGAGCCCCTAGAATAAAAGAGAGTTACTAAATAATGGAAAAACTGAATCTATCGGATTATGTAGCTTCGATTACATTTACCAAATAAAGGAAATGAAACCTTTATTTGGAAAATATCACTGTTTTCATTCTCTAATTAACACACTTTGAACCCAAACTTCTAATGAATGCTCAGTTTAACGTTCGACTATCTACCTTCTAAACCTAATTTGACTAAAGTTGGATATTCCTTTATCCGTGGAATAAAATGGACGATTGACAGATTTCGTATGTCAAAAATTCAAAATTTATTATAAGGGTATAAAAGTTAGGTCGAATTCACCGTAAGCCAACGAATTAAGAATGATATTCTTAATTCGTTGCCGTAAGCATTCTAAATCCATACCTGCCAAGATCAATGACACTTTCCACCATTTTTCACCAGGTAACTAAAGCCCACTTCTTTCACCCGTCAACTTTGACATAGGTCTATCCGTACCGCATAGAAATATAAAAAAAACCGGTCAAGAGCGAGTCGGACTCGCACACCGAGGGTTCCGTACCATCATTTATTATGTAAATTTTGTTGATGATTTCTGAAAAAGTGTGCTATTTAGAGACATCGTTTTATTTTTCCTGTAATCTTTACATAAACTTCTATCACATAGAATAATTTCAGATTTTTCGCTTTGCAAACTTCGGAGATCAGGGGGGAACGGTATTTTTTTTTAAATTTTTCATCAAAAGTCGAAAACTATGCGGCTTAAAAAAAAGAAAAAAAATGTTTGAGAATGTGCAAATAGCGCTCTTTCATATGATACCCCACATGCCCTAGTAGCCCCACTTTGAATTTTTAAGACCCCCTTTCAGTCCCTGTTGCAAAAAAAATATAAATATTTTTATATTTTTTTTGCAACAGGCTTTCTTATTTGCAAAATAGTTGGGTAAACGTCATCTAAAACTGTTCTAAATTTCAAGTTGATAGCATTAGTAGTTCTTGAGATATCCAGCTGTGACAGACAGACAGACAGACTGAGTCACACCATAAGGGTTCCTTTTTTACCATTTTGGTACGGAACCCTAAAAAACTTCTTTCTTATACCTATGGTATGCTCTTTACCGCAACAACGTCGAGCGGGGAACTAATTTCGCTCCTTACATAATGTGACGGAATGACTTTAAATCCACCGACAGTCTATCATGAGTTTCATGAGGCAGTATTCCCCAGGAGATCTAGCTCGTTGTTTATTTATGGCCTAGAACTAGATTTAAGTTACTTCGTGAGCTCGGGATTTGAGAAGCCATACACGTTTTTTTCCGATTTCCGGGATTTTACTGTTACATTATAACTTATAATATAATACTGTATTATAATGTTAAAACATAAACTAGCAGATTTAAAATAATAATATGTACATGGTATATAAAAAACCGGTCAAGAGCGAGTCGGACTCGCGCACCGAGGGTTCCGTTCCGATTTCTGAAAAAGTATGCTATTTAGAGACTCTCATCTCATCAATTTCATCATCATCTCATCTCTTATTTATCTCCGAAGTTTGCAAAGAGAAAAATCTGAAATTATTCTATGTGATAGAAGTTTATGTAAAGATTACAGGAAAAATAAAACGATGTCTGTAAATAGCACACTTTTTCAGAAATCGGAACGGAACCCTCGGTGCGCGAGTCCGACTCGCTCTTGACCGGTTTTTTTTTTTGGGTTTATGCAATTTGCAGGTCCCTATCAGGTTGTATCTTGACCGAAATATGATACGCGACAGTAAAACATATGTATTTACATAATTTTAACATCAACAGATGTCTCTAAGTTAGATTTCGTGCAGATTCTTCGAACGAACGAAATCTAATGAATCTGCACGAAATCTAACTTGGAGACATGTGTTGATGATTTTTATGGCTAAAATTATATGTAAATACTTACATAATTATGTTTTATTTTCGCGTATCATATTTTGATCTTGATACAACCTGACACGGACCTCCAAATTGCATAAAACGCAAGACAATTAATTTCGCGGGCCACAACTGCGCATCCTCACTAATTATGATCTACTAGCTGCGCCCCGCGGTTTCACCCCCGTAGACCGGGATAAAAAGTAGCCTATGTGTTAATCCAGGGTATAAGCTATCTACATACCAAATTTCATCCAAATTGGTCTAGCCATTTGAGCGTGAAGAAGTAACAAACATACACACACACGCACACACACACTCACAAACTTTCGCCTTTATAATATTAGTGTGATTATTAATTATTAATTATTATTATTATATTATTATTTTACATATGTTTACATATCTCGGGACCCTGGGGTCCCGGACCTTTGGAAGGCTTACGAGGGGCCGAAGCCAACTCACAGAGGCCCCTTAGACAATTTTAAATGACGAGGAGGCAACAGCCGACGATTATCCCTGTATGCACTATGGAAGTGCACCCAAGGACAATCCCCGGTTGGTGCAGGACTATTGCAGAACATGGAAACAAAACATATCGGGCTATGGGTTTGGGTAGCTATAGTGGATCGGGTACCTTAAACTATGGAAGAACTATGTCCCCTGCCTTACCAATGTTATATAATATACACAGTTAAAATAGCAGGGGGTGACTTGCACACTCAATAATGGGGCCCCGAAAACGGTCGCTAGCACAAAGTGTCGTAGCGGCAAGGGGGCAACATGTCCTGAGGTGCTTGTGAGGAGTGGAGAGGTATCCCACGGTTCTCAGAACAATCCCAGAGCCCGGAAGACGGTCAAGATCCCTACAAACACTTACTGGAATACTTCCTTCCTCCGAGCACGCTTGCTCTTGCGAATCTCCACTCCAGCCGGCCAATAAAGGCAAGCGAGAGGTGAGGAACAAGACTTCTCCCGGGAGATAGGGTCCGTGGGGTCGCTACTGCCCAACAGCTCGCCACATGCTGCCCTGCGGGTTTCTGTATCTCTCTTGGTCTGGCTTCTCATCCTAGACCTGTTCCGGCAAAGTGAACTCTACCGGCACAGACCTAGAATTCGGAGCGCGCAAGCCTCACCACGACGTCAACGTAGAGATACTGCGGTGGGGATATTATTATTATTATTACTGGCCCCTGGCCAAAGCCTCCAAAATGCCTGGAGTATACGAAATAATTTATTTATTTACTACACTGTCGCATTAGGTTAAAGCCTGTAATGATAGCTGTAAGGATGATAAATAAATAAATAAATAAATAATTTTCAGATCTTAATACCTAGTCAAGGCTAGACTAATTGATTTCGATACTACTATTAGGGAAGCTCGTCTCCCTATGGACAGCGAGACCTTGATAACCACTCCTCCTATTGTCTATAACATAGCTAATACATTAACAATTTCTTCTCCTAGATCTATGTATATGAATATCGCCTGGGAAATCTGCCGTTGTATGTATTCAATTACTTAGTAAATAAGTCTTGGCGATGTGATATTGATTTCTGTGTTACCTTCGGCTTCAGGATAACGTCTACAGGGTGTAGGTACCTACCGAAAAACCTCTAGAAATGCAACGTTGCCAGGCCGCGCGCATTCAAACATCTAACATCTAACATTTATGAATAATAACGATTTTCCTCTAGTCCTGAAAACAAATAACAATTCGGTTAATAATAATAACATTCCGTACTGTCAATAAACTATGAGGAGGTAATCCAATATTGAGCTATTATTTGTATTAATGAATTCCGTATTTCCGTGATTACTAATTATTAGCAAATAATAACAGTGGAGTGTGTGTAATTCTAATTAAATATGAAATACACTAAGGGAATTAATGAAAATGCACTCAGTGTAATTTGTGATTCTCATCACTTTTCCTTATTGATTTGTCATAGTAGAGATATCAGAGATAAGTTTCTACTGTGACAGTAATACAGTATACAGTTAGTAATCAGTTAGTATCTTAATATTATGTAATTCTTAGGCGTGTTTGTCACCTAACTCCTCCTAAACGGCTGGACCAATTTAGATGAAATTTTGTGTATATTTCAATGAGTTCCTGGATGGTTCGAAAACACAATTGGACCCGGTAGGTGGTGCTGCAGTCGGGTTCTAGGATCGTTCAGAGTTCAGACATAGGACAACGTCTGTCGGGGCGGCTAGTTTAAAATTATATTTAATATTATTTTTCTTAGCCTTGTCTTTACCCACAGATGCGTGGGGAGATCTGTCATGTACAGGACACAGACGTCATTTTCTATTTGCATTTGAATTGTTCAACCGTTTTAAACGCCATTGCGTCTATAATTTCTGTCATGACGCATTTTATAGCGTGGCGCTTGTAAACGATTTAGATTTATTCCCTATTACAAGTTGCTACTATTATTACACACACACATACAGATAGCGCGCGAGTTGAATGCAGAGCTTAGGAATGCGGTAGTGCTGTGACCTAATTATAATTATTGATGACCACAATGAGTAATGAATGTCGATAAATTTAAACAATGTTATAAGTTTAATTTTATTTTTTACACTAGGTTAACATGATGAAAAAAAACAATATCATAATTATCACATGTTTTTAATAATCATTTCACAAAACGGAATAAAAAAAAATTAATCAGATTCAGAAATGGCAGATATGGTTGAATCGGTGTCACTATCCTCGCCGTCGCTGACCTCAATGACGAATCGATCTATGGTATCGTCAATTAATCCATCTCTTTGCCAATGACGTGATCATCGAAGCCACGCCAATCTTCCTCTGTAACCTGAGAAATCGCCAGCTCCGTAACTTCTTTTAACCTTTTTAGGGATAAATCTGAAGTAACATTGTGATGCCGTACTATTCTTTTCACTTTTGCCCAACTTCAGTATTAACACAATAACACGGCAAACGTACGATAGTTGACAAGGATGGCACAGCACTACACTGCAGTCGCGTGAGGTGGGGCGTGCGGATAGCGGGGGGAGATGCTCCCGCTCTTTACCTCAGACCCCGACTGCATTCAACTCGCGCGCTATCTGTACATAAACTCACGCCCTCTTCCCAATGGGGGTAGGCAGAAACTACAGAATGCCACCTGCTACGATCCTTACATACTACTTTTGCCTCGTTTACGTTCATGCATCTGGGATCCTAAAACGGACACATTAAGCAATCCCCCCAAAAAACGATTCATTTCCTGAATTCCCCGCAATTTATTATGATTGTGCTATTTGACATTCAACTTCAATATAGCAATTCATAATTTGTGGACCATTTTACGAATCTCCATACAAAACTGTCAAACAGATGAATTGCGTGCTATGAATTGTACGCAGATAAATTATGAATTTGTCAGTTTGTGACTGTTTTACGATTTCAAATATGATGACATATGATTCAAATATGATTGACGACACGTTTGGCGCAGTGGTTGAGCGATTGACTGCTGCGCAGCATGTTGCTGGTTCGATTCCCGCACGGAACAAATATTTGTACGACCTACAAGTATTTGTTCCCAGTCTGGGTGTTTTTCTATCTATAATATGTATGTATTTACAAAAAAAAAATGTATGTAAGTAGTTTATCAGCCATCTCTTTACCATAACACAAGCATTAGGTTGCTTAGCTTGGGACTAGATGGCGTTGTGTGAAATGTCCAACGATATTTATTTATTTATTTATTTATTTATTATCCTATTAAGATTCTGCCAAAGTGGCCGTTTTAGCCCGCTGGTCACACACCCACGTCGGTTGCGAGTACTACGCACCTGACCTTTCTGAAGAACAGCACCAATAAGGTCACTATTTATGACCTTCTAGGGCGTCCCCTCCCGGCGTTTCCACTTACATCTGCCTTGTAAATACCTTTTGTTAGTCGCCTTTCATTCTATTACTACATTCCAGAGGAGCTCGTGGCTAAGTAATAAGAGGAGCTCGTGGCTAAGTAATAACAGCCGCATGGGTCGATTTATCAGGTTAAGCTACGCTTGCCGGGGTTGGTCCGTGGATGGGTGACCATCTTTACATACTAAGACTCCTCCGTGCCTCGGAAAGCACGCTAAGCCGTTGGTCCCGGCTGTCAGTCGTGGATCTTTGACAGTCGTTACGGGTCGTCAGAAGCACCAGTCTTACCAAGGGGTATCGTATTACCCAGTTACTGGGTTGTGGAGGTCAGATAGGCAATCGCTCCATGTAAAATACTGGTATTCAGCTGCATCCGGTTAGACTGGAAGCCGACCCCAACATAGTTGGGAAAAGGCAGATTGACTACATTCCACTTTATACTAACTAACAATTGAGATGATTGTGGATTCAACAAGTTTCCTTAGTAACTGAGACTGGTCTCGGTAGTTCGCATAATTTCTGCTAATATTACAAATACTTAGCTAAAATAGCCCGCGAAATTCAAATTTTCTTGCGTTTTTTGCAATATGCAGGTCCGTGTCAGGGGCCTACTCCCTAAGTCCGTCCGTCCATTCGTCCGTCCGTCTGACATAACGATCCATCAAAACAAGTGTAAAAGTTAAATTTTTCGGACGGTCAAAAACACATCGGGAGTACTGACAACTGTCGTATCGTTTTGTCATTCATACTTCGTTCGGGCCCCGCACCAATCATCTGTCCGTGATACGGAGTAGGAAATTCCCGTAATGAAGGCCGAAACTACCGGCTTCGTGCTTAGTGAATAGACCTCCAGGTGTATCTTGATCCTGCGGACGGTGAGCAGCGGGTAGCTCGCCGTCCGGTAAGGACCAGGCCCGAGTCGACGGCGCGTTGTGTTCCACGCGCCTCAAAGAGATGTCAGCAAGTGATGGGGTCCAATAGGGTCAATGCCGCTGGGGCCGCGGGTTGTTTGAAGAAGATACCGCGGCCCTGGCATAGGCAACTGAAGGAACACGGGTGGGTTTTAGTCAGTAAAAGTCTGACACGCCCTTCCGCTCCACCCAGAGCGGGAGAAGTTATTTGATGATTTCACACCCTCAAAAAAAAAAAGAAAAAAGGTGTATCTTGATCAAAATATGATTAAACGTTACGCTTACATCTCTCTAAGCTAGATTTCCTCCGCATTGGTCCAATTTCGGAAATCAGACGAATAATCATAATCATTTATTTCTTTGCAAACATGGGTAGATTGGTACATAGATGTTCTATGTTCGAATCTGGATCAAATCTAACTTGGAGAGATGTGTTGATATACACAGTCAATATACACGGTGTTATTTAAATAACGCACAACCTCTTAAGGAGGATGCGCTGGTTAGACCGCGAAATTCAAATTTTTCTTGCGTTTTATGCAATTTGCAGGTCCGTGTCAGGTTGTATACATGGACCTGCAAATTGCAAATAACCTAAAAAAGAATAAGGGGTCTCATGTCATTGTACTCATCGTTATGAACAACTTTCACTATGGGACCAAACCCGAAATCGTGAAAAAAATCAGCTGTTCCCTACATTCTTACGAGCTGTGCTAACATAAATGTAAGGAACAGCTGATTTTTTTCGCGATCTCGGGTATATATTATCAACTGGCAACAAAATGGCGAATGTAACGTTTGGAATATTCGCAATAAAGTTGGAAAGATGTCACAAGATGGATTGGACTTGATTTCACTTTGATACTGTTTGTTTTGGTTATTGAGATTCTTGGTGCGGTATCAATATGCGTGGAAAGTCTGGAGTAAGCTTTGAAGGTAGTTTGTTGGAGTTCAGTTTGAAAGACCTGAATTATTTTTCCTTTTGTTGTGAGGCGTGAGTGACTCATGTTCACTTCTGGTTTTTAACCGACGAAAAAAAAGGAGGAGGTTCTCAAGTCGACGTATATATTTGTTTTTTTTTTTATGTATAACGCCGCGCATAACTTTTTACAGAGTAGTCCGATTTGAAAAATATTTTTTTTATTCGAGAGGGTATTATTAAAATAAATAAATAAATTAAAAATATTTATTTGACACTAGGAAATACATGTTACAATCAAGTTATAATAATAGCACACTAGTGTATTGTTACAAATCAGATCCTAACCCCCAAACTAGGCCTGGACCTGTATTTTGGGGGTCAGCGTTCAGCCATGGGTTCTATTTCCAATCTAACAGCATTTAAGAAGAGTGTCAGTAGAAGTTAACAGCCAAGGTTATCGCCATTATTATACCTCCCTTAAAAAAATCATTAACTTTGCTTGGGCAGTTTTTGAGTTAGCTTCAATAATATGTATATTTTCCTCACTTTTTATGAGGATGATGTTCCAAGTTCTTTGCAGGTAGTGGTATTAGAGAATTTGTGTGGGGGACCACAACTAAAACAGTAAAAAATAAAAACTTTTTTACAAAAAAAATACAACCGACTTCCAAAAACAACACTACAAAATGAAAAATAACTTTAATTTCGGAAGTCTGTCAAAAAACGAAAATTCATTTAACCAGACACCGACATCCGAAATTAAAGTTATTTTTCACTTTGTAGTGTTGATTTTGGAAGTCGGTTGTATTTTTTTGTAAAAAACATTTTCTAAATCAACTCAATTTTCTTTAAGCGCCATAAAAGACAGTTTAAATAAGTACTTATTCCATCCACGAATCTGTAAGCAAAAAGAAAACCTACAATGTTATAAACAGCTTAGATAAAATCTCATAACAAAATTCGTCTTACAAAACTTCCTGATATTAAATCTGCATTTAGCGAAGCCTCTGAAAGTCTTTCTCCAAAATTAATATCACATTTCACGGCAAAACCTACCTCACAAAAATTCAAATACCTGTCGGTTCGCAAACATCTTGAGCTCCCAAGCTGAAGAGCACTTTAGGTGAAGGCTACAGGGCCCACTTTCGGTTGTCGTTAACGCTAAGTGTGCAAGGTCGAGTGTATGAGGGATGGGCCTAAGTCTAAAGGCCTCTTCAGAGAGAATGGTGGACTTTATAATGGCCTGGTGTTTATGGAGAAGTCATTAGTGGCACTGACCTTCTTTGAGATGACGGGTCTTTCAGAATGTGTGTCACTAACTGCGAGTTCTTTGATGATAATTGCCACTGGTTAGGATTTAAGGGGTTGTAAGTGGGGGGATTGATTGCTAAGCTGTGATGTGATAGCCGGCTGTTTTATCGGTTAATGTCATCGGACTAAGCTAGTATGGGACTTGTGGCTAAGTAATAACGGCCGCACGGGGCGATCGATCAGGTTAAGCTACGCTTACCGCGATTGGTCGGTGTATGGGTCTTTACATATCAAGACCCCTCCGTACCTCAGAATGCACGTTAAGGTGTTGGTACCGGCTGTCATTCGTGGAACTTTGACCGTCGTTACGTGTCGTCAAAAACCCGAAAGTCTGACATACCAAGTCTTACCAAGGGGTATCATATTACCCAGTAACTAGGTTGTGGAGGTCAGATAGGCAGTCGCTCCATGTAAAATACTGGTATTCAGCTGCATCCGGTTAGACTGGAAACTGATCCCCTGAATCAGGATTGGATTGTTCAATTTACTGTCAATTTGTTAGTAAATCAAGCGCAGGTTTTCCACGAAATTAGTCTCATTAAAGAAAAGTTGGCTAATGGCTTCTAGGTATGAAAGCTTTATCGTTGCCTTGTCACTCAACATTAAAAAAGAATACAGAATAAGACGTCTTTTGAACCTCGCTACCTTGAGATAAAGATACAACGCGAAAATGATAAAAAAGACATGACGAAAATTCATTTGACGTACCTGCAAATACGATTTCCTGTTGGCCCCCATTGAGACGAGATCCTGTAAACAAGCTTATATTTTCCTTACAAACAGTTCTTTTAGCCCCTGACCTTGACATCTCCAGGTTTACGACCAAATTCACAGACAGGGGGCGTAGCTGTCACCATTCAAGAGAGACACAAACTTTCGGCTTCATACGCTGTTTTCGAGAAGTTTGGATACAAAGGCACATATTTATTTTGGCTCTGTCGTGTAATATACAACGTGACGTTTTGCATCCTCGTCAAATTTAAGGGTGTGGTATAGACCATCAAACCGAACAACTTTTTCCATGGCACTAACATCGTAATTGCAAAAAAAATAATCAGCCGTCCGATACATTTGCGTCGAGTGAAGTTTTCTATGGGACAGTGAATTTTTTTTCGCAATTACGATGTTGGTCCCATGGAGAAAGTTGTTCGGTTTAACATTCTGTATCACACCCTGAAAGATGAGGATGCAAAACGACACGTTGTATAATGCCGTCTGAGTTTTTATCGCACCATCTGACTTCCTGAAGGAATTCTTCTTTAATTTATGTTGTTTAAGTGGAGGGTGGTTCGTGGATCTTTGACAGTCGTTAGGGGTCGTCAGAAGCCCGAAAGTCTGACAACCAGTCTTACCAAGGGGTATCGTGTTATCCAGTTACTGGGTTGTGGAGGTCAGATAGGCAGTCGCTCCATGTAAAATACTGGTATTCGGTTCATCCGGTTAGACTGGAAGGCGACCCCAACATACATAGTTGGGAAAAGACTAGCTAGGCAGGCAGATGATTATGTTTTTTTTTTCGGTAAAAACGTGTTTTATTTATATTGTTCAAGTGGGTGAGGGTGAATTTGAGGTAAAAAAGTGTTTTATTTATATTGTTCAAGGGGGTGAGGGTGAATTTGAGGTAAAAAAGTGTTTTATTTATATTGTTCAAGTGGGTGGGGGGTGAATTTGAGGTAAAAAAGTGTTTTATTTATATTGTTCAAGTGGGTGAGGGTCAATTTGAGGTAAAAAAAGTGTTTTATTTATATTGGGTGAGGGTGAATTTGAGGTGATATTGCCCGTAAACCGTCTCGTAGCATAAGAATAGCATAATCAGCCTATAATGTTCTCACTGCTGAGAAACAAGCCTCCTCTCTGTGAGAGGGAGTGGGCTGTAAATCTACCACGCGAGCTCAGTGGGGATTGGTAGATGTCACGTCTTCGAATTTTTGGTCACCCCTAAACCATCATTAATGTCTTCCTAACTTTAATATTAATTAATTAATCACACTAATATTATAAAGGTGAAAGTTTGTGAGTGTGTATGTGTGTTTGTAGGTTTGTTACTTCTTCACGCTCAAACGGCTGGACCGATTTGGATGAAATTTGGTATGTAGATAGCCTATACCCTGGATTAACACAGGCTACTTTTTATACCGGTTGTACGTTCCCGTGGGATAATTCCCACCCTCGCAGTATCTAACTGTTTTGTCCCTTTAGCCGTAATGTCTTGTGGTCTTCCTATTCACAGCTCTGTATAGAGCCATAGCAATTTAATATTCTTAGACATACCTACCCAGACATACACAAAACACGATACCCGGACCCATCTCATATTCACACATACATAATGTACTAAATTCAAAGGGAACAGTCTTCGGGGGCGTTGTCTTGTGCTCACTAATTTATCAGCTCAATCGTGCCACAGTATGTTTACCCCGAGGATCTAATGAAAGGCAGGTGACCTGGTAGGTACTCAATTAGAGGTAAAGTGACTCTTTGTTATAACTTTTGGTTAGGTTGATTTTGTGGGATGACAGGCTGATGAAATTCTGGTGAGACCGCGTATATCGAAGCTCGCTGTGTAAGTGAAATGGCGACAGGGCTGTCTAGTTTCACGAGATAGAAGACTCACGCGCATCGGAATTTAAAGGCGCTTCGTTTAAATGTAGATTTATGACAAAATAAATTTTTAGCTTAGTAAGTTCTTAACATACAGGGTGTAAGAGACAGCCCTCCGCAAACTGATAGGGTGAATTCAGTATGTCATACTAAGATGACCGGTACATGAAATTTTTCAGGAACATTATAGGAATCCAATAAACCTGATTTGTTTGTGTTTTTGTGCACAAATCGGAGCGTCTATTACTGGTTGCGAGGGGTAGGTAATAGATATGCGGTGAGTTCGATGAACTCTGTAGCTAGACAGAAAGTGAACAGCTGATTTCACGCGTCGTTGGTTAGAGTATTTTAACATCCATTGCTGGTTTTTTTTTTGCAGTTTTTTTTACATAAATGGAGTGCTACGAACACACAATGCAATTTTACATTGAAATAATGAAAATTAAACTGAAAAAATTTTTGAAAAAATGAAAATTTTCCTGAGAAAATTTCCGGTGGAATATGATTCAACATGAGGAGCTGAATGCACCCTGTTAGTTTGCGGAGGGCTGTCCCTTACACCCTGTATTTAAATACCTTCGCTTTAAAAAGTAAATTTTACTGCACAATAAGGAACTGTTTATTTATGTATAATCGAATAAAAACGAAAATAGACGGCGCTACTTTGGAATTATTTTCCATCGTAAAAATGTCAAGTAAATAATCTGGTTTCGGTTATAGTTATAGTACAGCAGTAGACAATATAGTCAAGTAACACATGGAAAATCCAAATGGTTGTATAGGAATTTTAAAACACAAAAATCGATGTATGCCCTTAATTTTACTAGGTTCCGCCGGCGGCTTCGCCCGCATGGTATGACGATAAAAAGTAGCCTATGTTCTTCCCCAGGGTACAAAGCATCCCCATACCAAATTTCATCAAAATCAGTTCAGCCGTTTTTTCATGAAAGCGTAGGTACTCGTAACAAAAAACAATCAATCAATCCGTTTGTTTGTTTACCACTTTTTTTCTGTTTATTTAACAAATAAATTCACTTTTGCATTTATAATATAATATTAGTTTGTTTATACTCTTACGGGCCAATTGAAAGGATGACACCTATAATCGTCAAAAGTTTAACAAACTCAATGAGCTTTTACATACCATAGTAGTTTTTTGTCTACAAAATGTATCTTAGTGGTCTGTTTATTTCCACAATGTTAGTAATACAATGAAGTACCTACTCTATCCAAAACCAAATCTAATATCTCAATAATTTCTATTCAAATGAACACACATAAGTACTAAGGTTAGCTACACAACATTCAAAGCGTATCTAGCTCAAACTACCCACAACATAATACCGGCCCTCGAAGCAGATAATGCCTTCGCAAACCCTTGACGGAAACTACCAGGTACTTAGCATAGTACCAGTGAAGTACCACTGAGGAAGTCTATTGTCCCAGGTACTTTTGTTCGGGACTTCGGCCCATTGTGGCCTGTTATGGGTAAAATGATGCGAAATGGGTCACATGATAGCCGTTTAGTGGTAGATGGACGCTTTGTGTCGTTAATGTGTTTTGAGCTTTATATTGTGATAGGCAGGTGTTTTATTAGAGCGTTTGATTGATCTTTTGGGAATGGAGACGAGTTGACGTTAAGAGCGAGCGCGCACTGCGGTGCGTTTCCGTTAGTTCTCCCGCACTGGGCGGGGCCTACAGTAACAAAACGCATGACCGCAGTGCGCGCACTTCAAAGACATTTCATACTTCACAGATTATGCGGTAATACACAATAAGAAGTGGTTTCATGTGTCCTGAAATCTTTTTTAGTTTTTAAAACTAAAGAAAAAAAAAGGCTAAACCCAGGTCTATTTCTGTCTATTTGTGAGAGTTTTTACCATATTACTCCTACAGTTTTCATTAAAAGTGTTCATAAATGATACAGTTCTTTACAAAATAATAAGGAATGATTTCATGTGATTTTTTAGTCCAATCCCTAGATTTTTTGTAAATCGGTAATTACTTCATATTTTGCAAGCGTTGTGTCATCGCGCTTCTCTTTCTTGTCTATGCAGTCCGACAGTGACCGTGCGACAACGATCGTATAGCGCGTGGCCAAAATCGGAACTAAAGACGCCATCTTGTGTTTTCAATTTCCCAAAATGTTACCAACAACGCCGCTTTGTCAAAGCCAAAGCCATTCAAGCTTCAAAAGATTAGCACTGTAGCCTGTAGCTCATAGGTTAAATGCTCTAAGGTAGCTCATCTTTGATTTATGGTGACAAGGACGCTATTTATTTCTGACTAGCTTTAGCCCGCAGCTTCGCCCGCATGGATGTCTGAAAATATCCCACGGGAACGTAGGTACTACCGGGAAATCCTTCCTTATTTCCTGTCTTCACCATAAAGGGAACCCCTGTGCAAAATTTCAGCTTTCTAGGTCCAAGGGTTTGGGCTGGGCGTTGATGAGTCAGTCAGTCAGTCAATCAGTCACTCACTCAGTCAGGACTTTTCTCTTTTTATTGGGGTTCCGTACCTCAAAAGGAAAAAACGGAACCCTTATAGGATCACTTCTTTGTCCGTCTGTCTGTCTGTCTGTCAGTCTGTCAAGACCGTTTTTCTTAGGAACGCGTGAAGGTATCCAGCTGAAATTAATATCAAATACGTAGGTCTATGGTCCCTTGGAGTTCTAAAAAGATCAAACTTCTAAGTCAACGCAATAAAAGAATACGGCCATTTATGCGACATTTTTTGATACTCGCAAGTAAATCAAAACCTATAGGGTACTTCCCGTAGTCCTAGAATCATGAAATTTGGCAAAAAGCAAGGTCTCACAACACAAATATATAGGAAAAAGTCCGAAAATTGTTAATTTGTAATTCTATCACATAAAAAAATATTTTCAAAGTTGTCAGTATGTCAAGACCCTTTTCTGAGGAACGCATAAAGGTATCAAATTGAAATTAATATCAAATACGTAGGTCTACAGTCTCTTGAAGTACTAAAAAACTCAAGCTTTTAAGTCAACGCAATAAAAAAATACGACCATTTTGCGACACATTTTGATAATCGCAACTGTCGCAAGTAAATCAAAAGCTACAGGGTACTTCCCGTTGACCTAGAATAATGAAATTTGTCAAGAAGTAAGGTCTCCCAGCACAAAGTAAAGGAAAAAGTCCGAAAATTGTGAATTTGTAATTTTATGACATACATTTTTTTTTTTTGATATCCAAAGTTAAGTTTGTTTTTGGGATAAATTCTTTTCAACTACGGAACCCTTCATTGTGCGTGGTTCGACACGCACTTGGCTGGTTTTTTTATATAGTAGATACTTAGGTTGATTCAGTAAAAAGGGGATTACTTTTTTAGGATTATTTTTGAAATAATGAAAACCATCATGGAAAATTCGAAATAGGAATCTTCTATGTAAGTATTAAGTAACTGTAGGAGCTATGCTGGCACAATACTAAACTCCATAACTTAAACCAACTTGTCTTAGGTAAGTACTTATTATCTACATAACTCAATATTCCTACTCATTTTCACGTACCTCATACACTTCGAGAGCCTTACAAAGAAGCTCTCCCCATGTCAAACAAAAAAGGTCGGGATTATGTAAGTTTTCGAGTAGGTAAGGACTTCAAAAGTTTCAGAAGTATGCAAATACTTTCCTTACGTGCTTTTCTTCATAAAACTAAGATGTGAAGACTTCCGAATCACTTTTCCATATATTTGAGTACACTTTTTAGTTAGGTAATACTTAGGACCTATTTCATTTCAGTATCTTGCAAATTATTCTTTGCCAGATAAGTTACCGAATTCGTATTATGTTTGAGAGTCGTTACGCGTAGGCAGAAACCCAAAAGTCAGACAATCAGTCTTACCAAGGGGTATCGTATTACCCAGTAACTAGGTTGTGGAGGTCAGATAGGCAGTCACTCCATGTAAAATACTGGTATTCAGCGGCATCCGGTAAGAGTGGAAGCCGATGCAACATATAGTTGGGAAAAGGCTAGGCAGATCGATTGAAGTTAAGTCGCGCTCGTGCACGTCTTTCTACATTGTTCTCACATGTTTCAATAAGAACGATGTAACCAATATTTTGTAAAAATAGGTAATATTTTGAGTTAAAACAGTGTCCGTGGAGTTTCTTACACATTTTCATTAAAATCTGCGTCACTAAGTTACTGTTTTTCTTCTATTCTTCTAATCTAATTAATTCCAGTTGCAACTCACAAACACAACCAGACAATGCCCAAGTAACACAGCGTGCTGAATAAAGATTGAGTATGAGCAATCATCAAGAGCATAAGCTGAATACTAAGCTGAATAACGTCTGAGTACCATCTATTCAGCTGTTATTCAAGCAAAAAGGGCCCCAATTTTGAATGCTTAACGCTGAATAACACCTGAGCAACATCTGAGTAGGAGCATAATAACGTTTCAATTAGCTTAATAACTTTTGAATAACAGCTCATATTGTTTTTATTAAGCTCTTACAACTGAGTTATTCAGCTTGGTCGAATTAGTTATTGTATTCAGAATTTATTAAGCATTTAAATTATTGTTTACATATTTGCAAACAATATTCATACAAATTGTGAAAAGAATTCAATTGGATTAAATATTTTAATGTCGATGTCGAATTTAGATGTTGATTCTACATGGTGCACTTATAAAATCGGTAAGTAAATTTTAATTTACAAGTTAGAGGTTTGCTATATGTTAATTGTTAGTGCGCAAGTAATTTTGTCGTAAATAGTATGTTTTTATTTCATTACTTATGACGCGCCGCGTGAATAATCAAGATAACAGATAGTAAATAGTATTTTCATACATACATACTACGTCTGACAAAAGTACTTGTGACGAAATAGCTAATACTAGCAATTTTAATCCAACAAAATAACATGAATCGAGTTGAAAATGTTGTATTTGTAAGATTAAGCATTTTCGCGATCTCGCAAATTCCTTGTAAGTATAAATTACAAAGATTTTAATGGCGATTGATTGTTTTGCTTTATAATGCTAAATAAAAGTGCACACATGTCTTGTTACTAAGCTATAACTTGAAAAGAGTAGTCTCATTACACTAACTTCTGAATAAACATTCTAAAGTTGATCACATTTCTACATTTCTCAGATTTTTAGGGTTCTCTAATCGAACCTTCAGTGATCCCACGAAAGCCTTTGATTTTTAAATAATATAAAATAATAACATAGGTAATTATTTTGTTGCAGATCGATCCTATGGTGAATTTAGTAGCCCCCAATCAAACACCTTTCCTTTTGATTACTGATGCATAAAATTTTATCTATGAAGTAGTCTCCGATTCCGGGAACCTCAAGGCAAATTGAAAACGTAGCCACGCAGCAGTCACCTGAAATCAGCTGTTCCCTACATTTCGACGAATTATGCGAACATAAATGTACTGAACAGCTGATTTTTTTTTTTTGCAATTTCATGTTTGGTCCCATAGTAAAAGTTGTTCAAAATGATGAGTACAATGACACCTTAAAAGATTGTCACTGCTTATACTTAAACCCTGTATACCTACTTAAAATGATGTAAACAAATGACATCCAAAAATTTAAGCAATACCAATTGTGAAAGTCACAATTGGCATTGCTTAAATTTTGTTGATAAACAATGTTGTAGTTAAAATAATCTATAAAAAATTGTTTCAGAAAGTACTGACGTAATCTCTTATTAATGACTTTGAAGGACATAATTTTGTAATTGTGACTTTTGTTGTTGATAAACAATTTTGTAGTTAAAATAAACGATTTAACTTTTAGACATAAATTTATTTAATTTTAATTCGACTTCGAACTTAAACTATACACTACACAGTGTGCATTATAGGTACGAAATATTATATTGGTAAATCATTCCTATATTCATTACACACAAACTTGCATTTCACATCTTCAGGAGATATAGGCATATTGAGGCGCGTGTTTCAGTTGGCACTTTAGATTTAAATATTATGTTAAAGTAACTTGATTTTACTGGCTGATCAAAAATCAAAGTCCATGGATCATTAGGTAAAATGTCTGGGAATCTTTGATTTAATATTTCTGTCAAATCCTTTAGTGCTACATGAGTGATGTTTTTTTCGACAGCCCAGTATCAAATTTTTCATGTGTTCGGTACATTGTTCTTCTTCGATATCTGTACAGCTGCCATTAGATGTACTCTTTGGGGGACGGAACCCGTATATAAATAAATACGTACAGTAATATTTTAATTAAGCTGGTATTAAGCTATGGGCGCTATAACAATACAAATATGTTCTTTAATTTGAATAAGTTTGTTTGAAACTGTCTATTATACTGAAAAAAGCTTAATAAAAACATAAATAATATTGTTTATTCAGCAGCTGAATTATTAGTAAAATATAGAATCTTATCCAGTTTAAAGACAAAATAAACACAATTATTCAGTATCAAGCTGTATAATAGAATTATGTAACAATATTATTCAGAAGTTGATACTTTATTCAGCAATTAGCTGTTTCAAACGCTACTAGCTCAGTACTGCCTTAATAATAGCAATACAGATTATGGTTAATCAGATAAATGCTACCGACGGGGCTGTTTTTCAGCTTTAAGCCACCTGGAATGCGTAATGCTAAATAACGTCTGTATAATAATCTTACGGTGATTGGTTATTAAGCGTAAAGAAGGGAAGGACAGAAGTACAGAATTTATTAAGCGTTAAGAATTTTAAGGGTCCAAATTCAACCTAATTCAGCACTTGGCTATTCCCAAAGCTCTTATACAAACTATATTCATCTTTGAACTGTAAAATATTCTAAATGTGTACTGTTATCTTGCTTATGTGTTACCTGGGTGACGCCTGACATCGTTACTCCACTTTTCCCCTTCATAAAGGCCCGTTTCTACCGTCCACTTGAAGGCTGTCAATACCACGCCACCCTCACCCCCACAGGCTTGTCACTTGTCGCCACTGCACCTGACAGCCGATCTAGATGGAACCGATACTCGCGGTGATGCAAGTGGGGCGCGCTCGCGCATTCAATATCATTGACAGTGAGATATTGTTGAATATGCCTTTTGTTTTGTTTAGTCTAGTAGGTACTTACTTTGTAGCCGGGTCTCCTGGGCGTGTCTTTTCGAAACTTTACATAAAAGCATCGAAACAAAGAGGCGTGGCTTACATATATTTGAAGACTGCAGCTTGTTTAAAAAAAACCGGCCAAGTGGGTGTCGGACCACGCACAATGAAGGGTTCCGTAGTTGAAAAGAATTTATCATTAAGTTGAAAAACATGTTCTCCCATACATTGATATAGGATGGTATTTAAAAGTACTTCAATTTATTCCCATTTCATTTACCTAATTTTGCCTGTGTTCCACCAAATATACTGAATGTGCACCAAAATATGTTCATTAAAATATGTCATAACGAGCATCTATTGGATATGGCGCTCGGCGGCCGCTGCCGCGGCACCGCTCGCTTCGCTCGCTCGCGGTCGCGCGTTAAGGGTCACTGTTCTAACCTAACCTAACCTAACCCAAATGATTCACCAATGTGAAGTTTCGGACGCGCGGGTGTTTTGTGTAACATTCAGGAATATTTGGTGCACGATCAGTATTTTGATGTACGGATAATATTTTTGGTGAACACAAAAATATTATCCATTGTAATACATCATCTGCCCAGCCTTTTCCCAACGATGTTGGGGTCGGCTTCCAGTCTAACAGGATGCAGCTGAATACCTGTATTTTACATGGAGCGACTGCCTATCTGACCTCCACAACCCAGTTACTGGGTAATAAGATACCCCTTGGTAAGACTGGTTGTCAGACTTTCGGGCTTCTGACGACCCGTAACGACTGTCAAAGATCCTGGAATAACAGCCGGGACCAACGGCTTAACGTGCTTTCCGAGGCACGGAGGAATCTCGGTATGTAAAGATGGTCACCCATCCACTGACCAACCCCGGCAAGCGTAGCTTAACCTGACAGACCGACCCGTGCGGCTGTTATTACTTAGCCTCCTCCCATACATTGATATCCGTCCGGACAATTCTCCAACTGCATATTTAAGTTTGTATTCGGAAAAAACTATTCTTAAACATAACATCACGCTTTGTTTCCCCGAAGGGTTGGGCAGAGGTGTACAGTCAACGGCCAGAAGTCCACTTACACCGCAATGACCATTATCGCCTGCGTTATACGGACTGCGGCGCCGAAGAAGGTCTTAAGTAAACTAATATTGCTATGCCATGGTTTTGTGAGATTGCTAGTCGACTTCTGGCTGTTACTGTACATATGTATAGTACACCCACATTAACTAAAAACTTTTTTTTTATGTGATAAAACTAAAAATAATCAATTTTCAGACTTTTTACTTTACTTGTGCTGTGAGACCTTGCTTCTTGCCAAATTTCATGATTCTGGGTCAACGGAAAGTACCCTATAGGTTTTGATTTACTTGCGAGCATCAAAATATGTCGCATAAATGGCCGTATTTATTTATTGCGTTGACTTAGAAGCTTGATTTTTTTAGAAATTTAAGGGACCATTAGACTTACGTATTTGATATTAATTTCAACTAGATACCTCCACGCGTTCCTGAGAAAAAGGGTCTTGACAGACAGACAGACAGACGAAGTGATCCTATAAGGGTTCCGTTTTTTCCTTTTGAGGTACGGAACCCTAAAAACCGGTAAAGAGCGAGTCGGACTCACGTACCAAGGTTTCCGTACCATCATTTATATGTAACTAGCTTTTGCCCGCGGCTTCGCCCGCGCATGTATTATACCTACATAATTATAAACCTTCCTCTTGAATCACTCTATCTATTAAAAAAAACCGGTCAAGAGCGAGTCGGACTCGCGCACCGAGGGTTCCGTTCCGATTTCTGAAAAAGTGTGCTATTTAGAGACATCGTTTTATTTTTCCTGTAATCTTTACATAAACTTCTATCACATAGAATAATTTCAGATTTTTCTCTTTGCAAACTTCGGAGATAAGGGGGGCCGGTATTTTTTTTTTACATTTTTCCTCAAAAGTCGAAAACTATGCGGCGTAAAAAAAAAGAAAAAAAAATGTTTGAAAATGTGCAAACAGCGCTCTTTCATATGATACCCCACATGCACTAGTAGCCCCACTCTTTTAAGACCCCTTTCAGTCTCTGTTGCAAAAAAAAAACATAAATATTTTTATTTCTTATTTGTAAAATAGTTGGGCCAACGTCATCTAAAACTGTTCCAAATTTCAAGTTGATAGCATTAGTAGTTCTTGAGATATCCAGCTGTGACAGACAGACAGACAGATTGAGTAACACCATAAGGGTTTCTTTTTACCATTTTGGTAGGTCCGTACCTACCCCTACCCCCCCCCCCCCCCCAACCCCTACCTAACCCTAAAAATAAATGACATTCATTTATTTTTAGGTTCTTATGGTTATCTATATGGTGTAAGGTTTTGTGATAAGTTTCGAAAAGACACACGCAGGAGACCCGGCTTAATTCTAAATAGTTTTTGTTTTCATTAAGGCTACCTACTCTTTCGAAAAAAGCTTAAAAACAGCGTGCAGATGAAGCAGTTTTTCGCCGGAACCTACAGAGAAATTACATCTGAAAAAAATTGTTAGTAATCTACATGATATGAATCGTAATTTGGTTTAGCCATAATTTTTCTATCGGTATCACATAATAAGAAAAAAAACCCCAAATCACCTAAATCGTTAAGATGAAACCATTTTACTCCTTCATTTTTTATCAATAGAATATAAAAAAAATATCTACTACTTTGCAATACAAACGAAAATGATTTGGTTTTGTTACTTTTTAAAAACATGTATATTTTTTATTATAATAAATTAAAAATGCGTCTAATTTGGGACAGCGCTCCTTGATGGGCGAGTCCTATTACTGGCTGGACGTACGACGCGTTGCGTGAGCTCAGGCCAGAATGCGCAAGCTAACCACTCAAGGTCATTGGCGTATAGTTCGGCCTTAAGATACAGTCGACAAAAGAGACCCCTCCGTGGCTCGGAAAGCACGTTAAGCCGTTGGTCCCGGCTGTCATTCGTGGATTTTTGACAGTCGTTACGGGTCAACAAAAGTCTCCAACATAGTTGGGAAAAGGCTAGGCAGATTGATTGATGTATTCTTACCTATTTTTTTTTAATAACAATAAAAAAGGTTCTTGTATTATTGTTCTGAGGTAAAAAGGCTAGGCAGATTGATTGATGTATGCTTACCTATTTTTTTTAATAATAATAAAAAAAGGTTCTTGTAAAAAGTCTGAATAGGTCAATTAAAAACGACCTTCCATTGGAGTCAACGTTTTATTTAATACCTTTACTCGTGACTTCTGACCTCGCCTGAGACACGAGGCCGAAACTATTGGAGCACCATCCCCGAAATTTTCGTATCAGCAAAGCCATACAAAGTGTAATAAAACTTATCGTCCTTACTATATTGGCTTACATTTAGTCGTTAAAACTTCGGGTCACTTTTAGAAATCCTCCGGACGTCTATAGACGAGAGGACTCAGAAGTTTATACTAGCTTTTTCCCGCGGCTTTAACCGGGTGGTGATCGGAAATTATCTCACGGGAACGTTATTAGGTAATGGGGTGGTTTTGTAACATGTACTTATAGGAATAAAAAAACTTTATTACTTTTTTTTTGTCTATCCTAATCCGTCCAGCCGTTAAGGCGAAAGCGCCAGGGTAGCCCGCGAAATTCAAAATTTCTTACGTTTTTTGCAATTTGTAGGTCAGTGTGAGCTTGTATGTTGATTAAAATATGAGTCGCGGCCGTAGCTAATATGGCTTTACAGAATTATAATTATTAGAATCAGCAATAAACTCCATAAGTTAGCATTTACCACAAATCTAGCGATTTCATGAAATCATGAGGTTTGACGTAAATGCTAACTTATGGAGTTGTATTGTTGATTCTAATAATTATAATTCTGTAAAGCCTTATTAGCTACGGCCGCGAATCATATTTTAATCAACATACAAGCTCACACTGACCTACAAATTGCAAAAAACGTAAGAAATTTTGAATTTCGCGGGCTACCCTGGCGCATCATCCTTAAGGCGAGAAAAGGTAACAGACAGACTGACAGACTGACTGAGTTAAGGCTCCTTCGAACAGGCACGATGCGCGTCGCGTTGTAGAAGCCTTTACTTTCGAATTTATAACATTAGTATGGATGCCTCTCTACAAAATCATAATAAAGACCATCTAAGCTTAAAGCTCCCGTTTAAAAATCAGTAAATTTATTCGTATTCCCCCCGGTAACCAAAGTGTCTTCGGTCTAAATTAAGCAAGAGGAGAAAAAACTATTGGATACCCTTTCTAACTCACAGGATGTTTCTTATGGAGGAAAAAGAAGTATGTTTTGCAATTTCTGTCTTTTTTATGACTCTCCAGACTCTATGTTCATATTTTTCTAAGATAGATCACAGAGACAACCCTATTCACAAAGAGTTAAATATTTCGTAGGGATGCATAAATCATATCTCCATTTCACCCCTAGTTGGACTAAACCGCGAGGTAGGCTGTGTCTCGTGTGATTTAGTGGATATGAATGGAATGATCTGAGGTTTTCTTTTACAGGCTAATGTGTTGAAACAGAGTAGATATAGGGTGTAAGGGACAGCCCTCCGCAAACTAAAAGACTGCTTCAGCTCCTTCCACTGGATTTCTCAGGAAAATGTTCATATTTTTTATCGTTTTTTCGAGCCTCGGAAAGCAGTTGAGCCATTGGTCCCGGATGTCATTCGTAGATCTTTGACAGTCGTTACGGGTAGTTAGAAGCCTACAAGTCTGACAACCAGTCTTACCGATAATAAGTCTAATATCTGGTCTTCTATCTATCTATATAAATAAAAAGAGAAGTCCTGACTGACTGACTCATCAACGCCCAGCCCAAACCCTTGGACCTAGAAAGCTGAAATTTTGCACAGAGGTTCCCTTTATAATGTAGACAAGGAATATGGTAGGAATTCCCGGGAATACGTTCCCGTGGGATATTATCCGACATCAACGCGGGCGAAACCGCGCGGGAAGTGCCTGTGGTATTTAATAATAAGCCTAATATCTGGTCGTAATTGTCAGAATCCAGAAGAATCATTATTACGGTAAAAGCCTTCTATTATACGAGTAGATTCTATTAAAACCACTATCTTTGGCCTGTGTCTCGTTCCAACTGATTTCTTTTTAGTTTGTGTGACCTAGCTAAAAGTCTACCCCTTTTTTTGTTCAAAAACAAGTTAAGAGCTAAGTGGCTAATGGTGTCGCGTGCTATATCTGGCGAGAGTCGGTCTCATCCTACGCGAGATCTAGTTAGGAAGTCCATTTCCTATTCAGCTGTGTTTCCTTTCAAACAACGATACTGGGTTTTAAGGTCGGAAAATTATGTCAGAAAATTTACCAGACAAGACAGTGGCAATCGTTTTCAAATCTTTAACTTACGAAGCCTGAAATTTACAAACTAGTTAAGTCTTAAACCCGATTTCTAGCTAGACATAGGTAGCCTAAATTGACAATTAGAAAGTTAAGCGTGTTTCGCTAGAACTTTAGGAACTGTCTCGGTCTAACTCCTGCCTTACTTTAATAGTTTACTATGTTTCCAGTTAGGCATTTCTTAATCAGAAGTTGTCTACGACGTTAATGCTTAATGGCATTACTCATATTGCAACACAGCTTAATGTATGTTTATGTGGATAAAATAAAATAAGATAAAATCATTCCAAGTAATAATATAATATTCTAGAAAGAGGTGTATCATTGATGAAAAAATCATTGTATCACAAACCCCAGAAATATGAGTTGAAAACAAGTGCACCGATTTTGTATTGGCAACGAAATTAGCTACAAGTTGAAAACCAAAACAGCTCGTGTTCAGTCATTTTAAAAATAGGACGGTTAAACAAGAATTCAGTGGTTTCTTTAATAAAGAATGCTGGAGTCCACTCATCATCATCATGTCAGCCGAAAGACGTCCATTGCTGGACATAGGCTTCCCCCAAGCACCGCCACTTCGACCGGTTCTGTGCTTCTCTTTTAATATAATTAAAATTTTTATGGAGTGGACTCCATTTAGCTTACTTGTACAGTAAGCTAAATGGAGTCCACTCCATAAAAATTTGATCAATAAGGAGATGTTTTTAAACACTTCCAATATCGTCAGGGTGGGTCGAAGAGTATCGAATGACGAATGAAGGTATTTTTCGATTAAACGACAGAATAATATGAATTAAATTTACAATAACATAACCAATATACTGGGTGAAATTTTAATGATTGTTTTCCTCTTAAAGGGTCATTGTACTCGTCATTATGAACAACTTTACTATGGGACCAAATCTGAAATCGCGAAAAAAAATCAGCTGCTCCTTACATTTATCTACATCAAACTCGTCAAAATGTAGGGAGTAGCTGATTTTTTTTCGCGATTTCAGGTTTGGTCCCTAAAAACCACCATTAAAATTTCACCCTGTATATTCACTTCTACCAGCTCTATTGCATACAATTGTATAGTAACAGACTCAGATACTTAGTAGCCAATAAGACGCAGTAAGGAAGTTCATTTCCCATTGAGAACCGCTTCCTTTGTCGCATGAGTGCTCAAGACTCAAGACTTGCTCGTGAAAAGGTCAGCGCTGAGGCATTGAGGGGTTGTTATTATGATTTAAATGCTTAGGGGAGTTTCTGTGTCGTGTGCAGGAAAAGGGGGATTTATGGGTGTGAAAGGGTACTGGAATTTATAGCGGGATGTTGTTGCAGGTATTGGTGACTTTAAAGACGAAAAATGGTCTATAATTAATAATAATGGTAATCTGTATAAATGAAAAGACAAGTCCTGACTGACTGACTCATCAACGACCAGCCCAAACCCTTGAACCTAGAAAGCTGAAATTTTGCAAAGAGGTTCCCTTTGTAATGTAGACAAGGAATAAGGAAGGATTTTCCGGTAAGACGTCCCGTGGGATATTTTCCGACATCCACACGGGCGAAGCCGTGCGGGAAGTGCTAGTGGATAATATATTGGTAATAATCTATGGTGGTGTATTGTCTGGTGGTGGTGGTTGGTCTATTTTATGAGATTTTTTTTTTTTGTTTGTACAAACCCACAGATAGTCTTTACTGACAATGTGACAAAAACATCAAAATGAACAAATGTAACTACTAAATACTCTCTTCATTTCAATGTTTTAATTTGCTTGGTCCATTATTACATATATTTTTTTCAGCCATATTTTTCACTACGAAATCCAGATCATTTGCAGTCCGTACTTTCTTGCTCGATCATAATTTAATTTACAACTTTATTTTCTTTTAATGATGTATCAATACGAATAAGAATAGTTCTGTTTTACTGATTGCAGTACTTAAGTACTGCAATCAGTACTACTTCGTTGTAATAAATGCTGTAATTAAAACAAGGATTCTTATCCACTATTATAAATCATGCTATCGACATCTTTATTTCATTTTCTTCTTTTTAGAGTTCCGTACCAAAATGGTAAAAAAGGAACCCTTATGGTGTCACTCAGTCTGTCTGTCTGTCTGTCACAGCTGGATATCTCAAGAACTACTAATGCTATCAACTTGAAATTTAGAATAGTTTTAGATGACGTTGACCCAACTATTTTGCAAATAAGAAAGAAATTAAAATATTTATATTTTTTTTGCATGAGGGACTGAAAGGGGGTCTTAAAAAAATCAAAAGAGCGCTGTTTGCACATTCTCAAACATTTTTTTTCTTTTTTTTAGGCCGCATAGTTTTCGACTTCTGATGAAAAATGTAAAAAAAATACCGTTCCCCCCCCCCCCCCCCCCTTATCTCCGAAGTTTGCAAAGAGAAAAATCTGAAATGATTCTATGTGATAGAAGTTTATGTAAAGATTACAGGAAAAATAAAACGATGTCTCTAAATAGCACACTTTTTCAGAAATCGGAACGGAACCCTCGGTGCGCGACTCCGACTCGCTCTTGACCGGTTTTTTTATTTTTCATTATTTCCATTCGATTGAACAAGTGGCGTTGTTCTAGGAGCGTGGCTGTGATGTAAAGTTTCTAGGAAAAATGAAGAATTAGCATTGTCCTACTTTATGTGGGAACTAGTGGCATCATTGTCTTCGTAGTTTGTTACATAAGAAAATTTATGATAAGTACATAGTTACTTACAATTTTTTTGTTGGAAAAACGATCTTCTACCTTAAATAAATATAATAATAAATAATAATAATATATCATTTATTTCGGGTAATCCGTAACATAAATACCTTACAGACTATCATACATTTTATAACCACAAAAATATTAATAAAATATTGTACAGTACCCGGCGATAAATATTGCACATCGACCTTTGGAAAGAGACAATCGGCTAATTTCGGCTTCGTAGAGCGTTATCTCTGTCGCACACTACCTATGTGACGTTTTGTCAGTCGTTGCTCAAGTGCGATAGAATGTTAGTTCAAAATATTTATTTAGAGTTGTTAACACCCCCAAATTTAAATAATTTTAAGTTGTACTATGGCATCTTTAGGAAAAAGAGGGAAACCTTTACGAGGTCAGTCACGCGAAATTATCTACAATGTTTATAAATATTTTGTAACCGAAGCGGACAGATTTAAAAACAGCTGTAATTTTCCAAAATAATTAAAAATACGTAAACATAATGTGAACATGTTTTTTTTATTTTATTTTACACCAACCTAAAGCCTTATAGAAAAATTGGTGTATTTTATACAAAGAATAAAAAGAATTATCAAAAGAAGCAAATCATAATTGTTTTAACAGCTCCTAATAGATACCGGACTGTTTATATTTCGTGCGACAGAGGTCTACGAAGCCGAAATTAACCGATTGTCTCTTTCCAAAGGTCGATGTGCAATATTTATCGCCAGGGACTGTACACGAAGTGACGGCGTCGTATTGCGATGCGTGGTGTCGCATAGCCTTCCGCGGAATCGCCGATACACGACCTACGGCCAAAACTCTTCGTTGAGGACGGTCTCAATATACAGGGTGTAATTTTAATCACCGTTATCCTCTTAAGGTGTCATTGTACTCATCATTATGAACAACTTTTACTATGGGACCAAACCTGAAATCGCGAAAAAAAAATCAGCTGTTCAGTACATTTATGTTCGCATAATTCGTCAAAATGTACTGAACAGCTGATTTTTTTTTCGCGATTTCAGGTTTGGTCCCATAGTAAAAGTTGTTTATAATGATGAGTACAATGACCCCTTAAGAGGATAACGGTGATAAAAATTACACCCAGTATTGAGTCGGAACTCGCACCACGAATCAGTACCTTAAAAAAATAAAGATGAGCTGCTCGTATTTTCTCCGTTACAAAATTCTAAGACTTCACCATGACGAAGCAGGTGAAGTCTTAGAATTTTGTAAGGTGTAACTAAAACCATCTAATATAGAACGTAGACCTCTAACTATGACGCAATTAGTTCCACAGGCAACGATCCTGGCGGCTGAAGGCAAATTGCCGTAATAATAAGATTACCGAACAAATTGGAGTTGCCAGAACCTGTTCATCATCAAAACGATCCTATATGATCCTTATTTAACGAAGGAATTCAATTTGAATCATGCACGATTTAAATAATAGTGGGGCTCACGCTCGTACAAATTCGGCTCATGAATTTATGGAACGATTTTGTGAACGGTGAGCTGAGTTTCTGTACTTTAGAATAATTTGAAGAAAATACATTTTATTTGACTCAACGGAGACAATAGAACGATCTTCTAATCTAAAAATAAAGGTCAGATATTTACATATTGATCAAAAAAGTATTGATTATTGAACCTTCCTACCGTTGTAGAAGAAAAGCTGTTCTATTACTGTCTCCGCAAAACAGGTTTCCCTGTGATATTTTTCAGTCATAATTCGAGAAGATATACATATAATTATACAAGAACCATTTAAAAAAAATATTTGTGGTTTATCTACAGGGTGGCCGGAACATTGACGTCCAAAAATAAAATTTCGGTCCCTCGTATCGTGGGGTATTCGAATCACCCCCATGTATGTTCCGCGACTTTTCATAGTTTTCGAGTTATGAATTTTTTTCTGAATGTTTGAAAATTTTCGACCTGACCAACCTAAAAAAATTCTAAAAAAAAAGTAGAGGGTTTTATCGAGTTTCTTTTTTTGCAACTGAATTTTCAGAAGTAGTACTTTTATGCATAAAATAATCAGCTTCGTAACTGTGATGAAAGTTATGAAAATGTTGATCTAAAGTGAAAAATTTACGTTCGGTAAATTATGACTCAAATTTTCAACTTTAAATTAAAAATCTTAACAGGTGACTTCATAATTCCTAAGTAGGCTTCAAGAATGCGCCAGACTCTCAGCTTTCATAATCATAAAAAAATGAAGTACTTAATAGGGCTACTTTGTTTAAAATCGGCCTTCAAAGACAGCGAGGTGGAAAAATTCTTAAAATTACCCATCTGAGTAATTATTTTTTTTTGGCTATTTTCTCGTTCCTAAGGTTAATTAATGATAAGAATACTGAAAACTAACCAACAAATAGTTTCAGAGTTGGGTAAGAAAAGTTTTACGTAAAAAGTGGTTTTGAATAAAACACAGATGATAATGTGAAAAAAGTACTTAATTTATTTTTAACATTTACAAAAGGTTTTCAAAGTGGCCACCACCAGCAGCAATACACATTCTACACCTACGTAAGAAATTGTCTGGCAATCGTCTAAAAGCGTCTCTGTTCTCTCTCACAACACGTTCAGCTTCTGCAATCAACTGCCTCAGCTCTTGTTCACTTGAACAGTCTCGGGCGTATGCTATTTCCTTGTAATAGCCCCAAATAAAGAAATCGATGGGGTTGAGATCAGGTGAGCGTGGAGGCCACCTAATTGGTCCGCTGCGTCCGATCCATCTGTTGGGGTATGTTTCATCTAAGTAATTTCGAACCTGGGTTGCATAGTGACACGGGGCGCCGTCATTTTGCAACACCATGGTTCGTCTGAGTTCGAGATTCACATCTGCCAGCAACAATGGAAGTTCATTTTCCAAAAAGTTTTTGTATGTTTCTCCATCAAGTCTGGACGGCAGTTCAAACGGACCAATTAGTTCGCCATTGAGGATACCAGACCACAAGTTAACGCTGAAGCGATGTTGAAATGTCGAAGCTCTCACTTCGAGTGGATTTTCATTCGCCCACGTGTGGTAATTATGAATATTGAATATAATGTGGTTAGTTTTCAGTATTCTTATCATTAATTAACCTTAGGAACGAGAAAATAGCCAAAAAAAAATAATTACTCAGATGGGTAATTTTAAGAATTTTTCCACCTCGCTGTCTTTGAAGGCCGATTTTAAACAAAGTATCCCTATTAAGTACTTCATTTTTTTTATGATTATGAAAGCTGAGAGTCTGGCGCATTCTTGAAGCCTACTTAGGAATTATGAAGTCACCTGTTAAGATTTTTAATTTAAAGTTGAAAATTTGAGTCATAATTTACCGAACGTAAATTTTTCACTTTAGATCAACATTTTCATAACTTTCATCACAGTTACGAAGCTGATTATTTTATGCATAAAAGTACTACTTCTGAAAATTCAGTTGCAAAAAAAGAAACTCGATAAAACCCTCTACTTTTTTTTTTAGAATTTTTTTAGGTTGGTCAGGTCGAAAATTTTCAAACATTCAGAAAAAAATTCATAACTCGAAAACTATGAAAAGTCGCGGAACATACATGGGGGTGATTCGAATACCCCACGATACGAGGGACCGAAATTTTATTTTTGGACGTCAATGTTCCGGCCACCCTGTATATTCTAGACTTGAGGAGCTCGTGGCTAAGTAATAACAGCCGCACGGGTCGATCCGTCAGGTTAAGCTACGCTTGCCGTGGTTGGTCGGTGGATGGGTGACCATCTTTACATACCGAGATTCCTCCGTGCCTCGGAAAGCACGTTAAGCCGTTGGTCCCGGCTGTTATTCGTGAATCTTTGACAGTCGTTACGGGTCGTCAGAAGCCCGAAAGTCTGACAACCAGTCTTACCAAGGGGTATCGTATTACCTAGTAACTGGGTTGTGGAGGTCAGATAGGCAGTCGCTCCATGTAAAATACTGGTATTCAGCTGCATCCGGTTAGACTGGAAGCCGACCCCAACATAGTTGGGAAAAGGCTAGGCAGATTGATTGATCTATATTCTAGACTTGACACTGAATCACTTCCTAAGGTACAATTCGCGTATTTTTAAGAACGTTCACATTTTAATGTCTCGATTTGCCAAAAATACTTCTGACCTATATTATTATCGTCAAGTTTTTGATATTGATTGTTGTGGTCTCACGGCTCCTGGCTGCACGGGTCGATCGATCAGATTTAGCTAGCGTGACCATCTTTACATTATCGAAACCCGTGCCTCGGAATAGTCCCGGCTGTCATTCTTGGATCTTGAAGCCTGAAAATGTGACAACCAGTTTTACCAAGGGATATCGTAATACCTACCAAGTAGGTAAGTTCTTAGGTTAAAGAAGGTTAAGGAGGTCAGATAGGCAGTCGCTCCATGTGAAATACTGGTATTCAGCTGCATCGTGTTAGACTGGAAGCCGACCCCAACATAGTTGGGAAGAGGCTAGGCAGATGATGTATTTCAGTAATTACTCAATTAACATAATCTGTGTTCATTGTTACAGGACGGTGACGTCGTCGAGCTGTGTCAAGTCAGTGACGTCAGATCTGGCGGAGTGCCTAAGGTAATGTCATAATTACTTTAAGTGGAAGATTATGTTGAAGACTATTTGCGTGAAGATGAGCTGAATTTTGATCAGGTTTAAGGCTTGTTTCTAGGCACTATGTACAGTGGTACCTAACTGATAAGGCGCGTCGTGAATCCTCGTTAGCACAGAAAAGAAAGTATGGCCCCGAAGATTAACGAAAGAATGCTAAAACTTACAATCAACCTTAGATCACTACTATAAGGTTCATAATACAATGCAACTGTTAGTTCCGTCTCACTCGCAAGTTTGGCGGCTGACTAACATGCTTTATGCGGCGCGCGCTAACATGGCGGCAGCAGCCGACCATTAGCAGTACAGGAAAAAGGAGCGCGGTGCGTGGAGCGTGCCGATTGGTCAATAGCATTTCCCGCGCTTTGAAAAATTCATCTTCTGCGCAGGTACATCGATAAGCCATATAAGTTGGGTAATACTGTACCAGATAAGTTTACTACCAGAGTCAGAGCAGTAGTGAATTTCTAGATAATTAAAATAAAAACATGAGTATACAGGTACAAACTCGAGCTTTTTAGGAAAAGTGATAGATTTTAAATAATGGTCTACATGTTTTGCCATAGTTACTGGAGTCCAAAGTAAACATGCTTGTACAGTGTTAGGTACTAGTTATTTACCAATATGCTCTTAATTGGTGACTGTACTCATCATTATGAACAACTTTTAATAAGGGACCAAACCTGAAATCGCTGAAATGGATGATAGAAACAGCCCTAGAAAAAAAACTCCCAAACATTTTACCAAGAGAATATTAACGAAAAAACATACAAAATACATCCTACTACATTTTATTCCCCAAAAAACAATATGTAACCTGAGCCTAAAACGCCTGAAACACTGTAGTTCCACGTTTACAAACATTGTAGGTAAATATTAGGTGAACGTCCGCATAAAGGCTCCCGTAGACAGGCGTTACGTGAACTCTCTCCGGTACTCCGATAGAACGATTTCCATAAATTGTTCCACCAGAGTCTTGTCACGCCATCGCGTCGTCGTTGTTGTGACAAATTAAATTATCTTTATCTTAATCTTTTTTCTTTATCCCTGTCTGCGGGAGCCTTAACATCTGACGTCATTTCGAGGCACAAGACTATGTTTTAGTTGACCGAGGGCGTTTTAGCAAACGTAATGAGGCGGAAATGGAACCAAAACAATAGAACGATCCCCCGGGGAGAGGACTTTTGGGGAAGTGATTAATTTGGAAACCTGAACAGGAAGTACCTAAGTTTAACTTTGACCTAGAAAGAGGGGAAGAACAAAAGAAGGCTTTTGGTGAACATGGGAATAGCAATTAGAACTAGGTACACACGGCTACACATCAAGCTATACATTTCCAGTTTACACTGACCTCTCATTGTAAGGAAATCCTACACAATGCGAGATCAGCCTATACTGGAAATGTAGCCGTGCGTACTAGAAAAACTTAGGTGCTATTGCGGACAAGAATTCGTAGGATTCATTCCAGTGGCGTAACTATAGGGTGGCAAGTCGGCAAAATGCCACGGGCCCCCAGCCGGAACCCCCGGTCAGAGGAGAATCCCAACTCCCAACATTTATTATTACACATTTAGTAAATAAAAATAGTTTAGTCTTTAATTTATTTAAGTTACCTACCTCTACTTAGTTGTATACACAAGTGAAATTTATTAAAATTTCAATGCATTTAAAAAAAAAAGTTGTAACCCAGTTTAAGACAGAATGGTCAAAATCCAATTATTATTTTCGGAGATTTGCATGGTCAAAGTTCAGTATGTACTTTAAATTCAAAAACTTAAAATTCAAAAAAATCAAGTTTATAAAATAATACTATTATTGTTTGTTCGGATTCTTTAAATATGGGGGGGGGATATCCGATGAATTTGCCACGGGCCTCGAACGGTATAGTTACGCCACTGATTCATTCAATCTTTTTTCGGTGAACTAGATGAACTAACACGCTTGAAAAGGTGGCTGGCTTATAATGGATGAAAAAAACGAAGAATGAAAATACATTTATTTAGCACAGACTAAAAAGGCACACAATACAATATGTATAAGTACAGCAGATTAAAAAAAAAACGAATAAAAAGTGTAAAGTGCGATTATGGAATGTGTGCCTCCCGGCTGCGCTAAAAAGCCTCAGTTCAGCAAAAATAACACACAACTAGTGCTTGATGCTGGGTTTGAAGAGACCTATGTCCAGCAATGGACTGCGATTAGATTTTGATTGATAGATTTAATCCCTTTTCAAAAACCAAACTTTAATGATTTCTATTCAGCAGCATCACATGTGCCTTTTGTTTTCTTAACTTAATGGTTTGTTATTTTCTCACAGGACTCCAAACTAAGTATGAACCTGGTGAACAAACATGGCGAGAATTTAGAAGAAAAATCTTTGACAATCTGCAGTGGCACAGACTATATCAACATTAACTACCAACATGTGGTGTGTCCTGATGCTGCTACTGCCAAGGTCAGTTTGAACCAGATCTTACCAGTTTCATCTAGATTGAACTGGATATTTCATGTTTGCAGACTCTTTAGGGTCATTGTCAAATCTACTTTACAAGCAATAGACATATTTTGCAGTTTTTGTTTAGTATTTACAACATTAAGGATTTCAAACAAGCAAGCAATTTATGGCCTATTCAAAAAGTCATCGACACTGGCCTACATTTGCCTCACTATTGCACTCTTGACTCACTGAAAGTGCACGTTACTCACTCCGGGACATCAGCGTTGCTTTTCACGAGGCAGACTTCAAATGACGTCACAGAATTTTTGATAGTTTTAAAATTAATCGATGTATTTCCAAAAAGGTATGGTTGCAAGGACTCAGGAGGATCACCCACAATGTCAAAGCGAACAACGTCTGTCCGATGACATGTCTTAAGAAGCAGTAAGTTCATAGCAAAGCTTACGAGGCATGGCTTCAATAGACTTGGATTCACGGCGATTTAATTATAATTATTAATGTTGTGGTATCTGTGTTGGTGATTATTTTAGAAATACCACTTTATTTTCACTGCCTCGGATTCAGCAACATGGAGTTAAACTTGAGAGAGATGCACTCTCCCGCTCAAATAAATGACGAGTCTTGTCAGTAGGTCTTAAAATGTTAGAAGTAATAATTGCTATTTTCGAGGCAGCGGAAATGAGGCAATGACAGAGGCTTTGAAGCAAGTTGGACGCTTGTTGGAATATTAACTACTGTGTTGCAGTTACAGAAAGTTACAAAGCGCTGTCATAAAGCTTACATCCCAGACAGTTAAAGCGCTTTATGCTGAATTGTGTGACCTCTTTTATGGACTGGGCAAAGAATCCAGTAGAATGCACGGATTTTTATATAGATGACTTGCTTTGAAGCTTCATTATTATTATGTTGTGATTATTATTTTCGTGTCGATGTGAATGACTTGTGAACTTCCAAGGTTACTTCTAAAACGTAAAAACAATTCAATAAATCATTGAACAATAATATTTTGACTGAGTTCATGATTTAGGTATGAAACGTATTTTACTGTCTTTCGAGTTTATTTTGTTTTTGTACGAAGTTAAAACTGTTTTCAATCTTCATTACTGGATTGCCAAAGTTTTATATTTATGATGTGGATTATACTAATAAATTCTTAAGCTAATGAAATCTCTTTCAATTAGAAGAAAATTATGAAGAGTGCTTTCAAATAAATCTTATAAAATGTCACTTAAAGTGATGGATACTTCTTATACGATTTGATAAACCATAATTTTAATTGTTGGATCTAGTACGTATTTATGTCCATTTCTTTTAGATAAATGATTCATCAGCTATTTTGCAAGCTACATAAATGATTCAAACAAAAAAAAAAACCATAGGTATATGAATCTACTTGAAATTGGACTGATTGTTTTCGAGACAAATCCAAGTGTACACTACAATCATACAATGTGGAAGTTTTTTGTCCATGAATTAGTAATTCAGTCACTATACTGGATAAAACCCCATAATATGACTTTCTTCAAAGGACCATTCTACGATTTTCCCCACATAAAGTCAAACGACTTATTGTTGCTTACCTTGAGTTTTTAAAAACTCTTCTCAGACGGTCAGTTCTAAGTTCAGACACGCCGTTTTAAAGCTATCATGACTCGTAAAAGTGTTTTAAAGTGAATCCGCAGTGGTAGCCCGTGAAATTCAAATTTTCTTGCATTTTTTTGCAATTTGCAGGTAAGTGTCAAGTTGTATCTTGATAAAAATATGATTCGCGACTGTAAAAATATGTATTTACATAATTATAGCCATATGAATCATCAATACATCTCTATAAGTTAGATTTATTCACTTTTAATCTGATTTTGGAAACAGAATCAGAGATGTATTGATGATTCTTGTGGTTATAATTATGTAAATACAAATTTTTACTGTAGCTAAACTCGCGAATCATCAATAAACAGCGTGACACTGATCTGCAAATTACAAGAAACGCAAGTAAATTAGAATTTCGCGGTATACCACTGCAGATCCACCTTAGGAAGGCCCTGGAAAGTCCACAAGCTGTTCTGCACGAGGTTATGCATGCTCATTCGTTCATTCGCTTTCTTTGTCAAAGGCATGGAAAGAGGCTATCCGGGAGATATTCCACAACAACAAAATTAGCAACACCTGCCCCCGGACCAACCTTATGAAACAGTACGTAGTCATTATCATTTGCTTTTTACTACTTAATTATTTTTAAGTTAATTGGTGTTTATCTTGGTGTATTTTTTATGTCTGTGGATACAGACAATGTTGTTTTCCCGGTAAAAAGCAGAACTTTCGAATTTCGAACACTGATAAAAAAAATATTATCGCCGCGTTATGACTGTGTTATTATTTATCGAAAATTGTCATTTGTTTATGGTTAAAATTTTTCACTATATTTTACATTGGGTATATACAAAGTGCAACATTTTTTTATCAATGTTCTTATTGTTCAATTGGTTAAAAATTAGAATTGAAACGACTCTATAACGCTTCGCCTTTGGATTCGCTTAGATTATAACATTGTCATTCTGTCATTGTAATAAATAAGTTAATATGATTAAGAACAGATTATACAGTGTGGCACCCGTGGCAGGGGACATCGCCGCACAACCTGTTACCATGGATTCAGTAGGTATTCTGGACCCTTTGGGCTAAAATTTACTGTAGGTTTTAAAAAAAAAATCTGCTATTTCATACAAAAGTGGTCACCTACGTAGTCAAAATGCAACTGCATATTTTTTTTTAATAACCGACGACATATTTCAACGCATTCGTTGGTTATTAAAAAAAAAAAAATGCTGATCAATACATTTTGATTGCGTCGGTGACCACTTTTGTAGAAAATATCAGATTATTTTACTACAATAATTTTCAGCACAGGTCCAGAATCATGTACAGATCAGACAACAAAAGAGATATCTAGGCAGGGCATACTAACACATTTTTAGGTATTGCTTCATGTTCAGTTTCCTGACAATATACAATTTTGTTTTAGTGTGTTTCAATGTAGGACTATTAGAAAAAAAGTAATATATATAAAATTGAACATGAAGCAATACACATACCTACAAATATGTTAGTGTGACCTGCCTAGATATCTCTTTTGTTGGTTGTGCTTCGATGCCGCCACCCTGTATAATAACTTAATAAGACATCGCTAAACAGTAACATAAATTACTTGATCCTGACAGAGCTTATGCCGTAACCGTAACCACAAGTTCTAGACTAGATGTTGATTAGAAGATGCAGTGAACAGTAGCCAACCTAACGTGTGCATCAAATACAAAGAGACCAGACTGTTTGACTAATGAAGTCCACATCATGTGGCTAGTCCTTTGTGGCTGCGACTCGTGTGTAACGAGTCATCTCAACTTCCGACAGATGGGGTTGGTCTTTATACCGGATTTATGTAGGTAGGTAGGTACAGACTACAACTTCAGACTTAGCGGCTTTTTTTTCTAAGGTCTAAGATATACAGGGTGCTAAAGTAATTGCGTGTCATAGCTTAGGGGTAGGTTCAGTATCGATAAAGGAACCCAGGAAAAATAAAAATAAAAAATCGAAAAAAAAAACATAAAAATATTATTGCAAAATCAACCTAATTTAGTGTTTCTAATGTCAAAACAACAGCTTTTAACTAAATTCATATGAAAGTATTATGCGATACTCAATAAAAAAAAAACAATTTTTAAAATTAATGCTGATCTCCGAAACGGCGGGACAGATTTTGGTAGGACTTTCACTGGCAGATAGCAGATGTTATAAGGAGTAGCTACTTTTATTTCATATAAAGAATTAGGGTTCCGCGCAAAAAAAATAAAACCCATGAAATTGTGAACAAATAGGGCGGGCGGGCGACGCAACGCGGCCAGTCGGGGAACGAGGGAGATTTATTAAAATATGGCTGTTGTTTTAGTATATTGTGTATCTTACGACTTCCACGCGAAAGAAGTCGCGGGGCACAGCTAGAAAATAATAAATTTGTACCATTTCATGTTACCAAGCTCGTAGAAGATGAGGACAGAGAATGGTAAAAAATAAACCTCATTTATTAAGTGTTTCCAAATTGGTACAGTGGTCAAGAATGGGCTAATAATTATCAGGTCTTTACTTAGGAAATTGCCATTTTACGTAGAAAAAATCAAACAAGGCGTTTAAGGATTTGAAATTTTCCCCGGGGCTCATTGTTGAGATCAAAATTTCCGGAACGGAAGCGATCAAACCAAAAAACGCACCGTGCGTTCACTTGCGGTACCTTGTACATACGTCGTTAATATTGCGTGCTGTCTGTGCTGCGTTGGTGCCACGACGGAACTCGTATCCGAAAATAGCGCGCTATTTCGATTTTTCCATGGTTACAGAAACATCGATACCTATCAAAGAAAAATCAAACGGCGGGAAAACCAATGAACAACAGATTTTGAAGTTCAACCATATTAATCGACAAAGGAATTCTACTCCGATCAAAAGGTAAAATAATTCCTCACAAAGGGAATCAGTAGGGACCTCCGTTACTGCCACCACAGAGGCATTGTTTTAAAATAATTGAACATTTTTACCTTTGATGCAGAACTAAGTTTTCCTTTTGTTTTAAACAATAATTCAGGGGTTGTAGGTACATATGCTTTGTTTTAAATTATTAAATAAGTAAAGTAGGTATTTTAGATAGATACCTACTTAACTATTTTTTAGGGTTTCGTACCTGAAAAGGAAAAACTGAACCCATATAGGATCACTTCGTTGTCCGCCTTCTGTCAGTCTGTCTAGACCCTTTTTCTCAGGAACGTGTAGAGGTATCAAGTTGAAATTAATACCTATCAAATATGTAAGTCTATGGTCCCTTGGAGTCCTAAAAAAATCAAGCTTCTAAGTCAACGCAATAAAAAAATACGGTAATTTTTTCGCGATTACGATGTTGGTTCCATGGAGAAAGTTGTTCAGTTCGATGTTCTGTACCACACCCTGAAATTTGACGAGGATGGAAAACGACATGTTGTATACTAAATCATGAAAATCATTTTAAAAAAATAAGTACCGAGATTAAATGCGAACCAACATTCAAGTCGATACCAAGTCTGCGAACAAGAATATAAAAAGGATAAGCCTGCAAAGTAAGAATTTTCCTCCATATTCCTACAAGATTCAATAACACCTTTGACATTTAATTTTTCTGAGACATCGCAGAGTAACCGACAGATACTGTATAAGATATGTTCACATAGCAACGTGGATTCACTTCAACAATGCAGGATATTGCACGCTCCGCCATCGACGTAGAAAAATTAATATCACACATGTCGCTACGTCCGAGTCGCCGTCAGTTGCCGTCAGCGGTTCGACTTCTAGAGACCAATATAATATGAAGTTGAACGAAAGTAGTTTGCACTAGATTTCGATTATGTGTTGCTAGGATATTGAAGTCATATTTTCTATACAACGTGTAACGTTAAATGCGCAAAACCTCTTAAGGGGTCATTGTACTCATCATTGTGAACAACTTTTACAATTAGACCGAACCTGAAATCTCGAAAAAAAATCAGCTGTTCAGTACATTTTGACGAATTATACGAACATAAATGTACTGAACAGCTGTTTTTTTTTCGCGATTTCGCGTTTTGGTTCCATAGTAAAAGTTGTTCATAATGATGATTACAATGACCCCTTAAGAGGTTTTGCGCATTTAACGTTACACGTTGTATAGGATCAAATTAGCATAGCTAGCGAAACTCCGCGGGCGTAAACGGTATCGACATATAAACACGACAAAATAAAAGTAAAAAAAAAAACGGCCAAGTGCGAGTCGGACTCGTAAATAAATACGAAAATCGTAAATTATATTATGTTAAGTGTTTTAGAAATAATAAATAAATAAATAAATAAATAATACTTATATTATACATTGTGTAAAAAGTGTTAAGTAAAATAGAAACAAAACCAGACCAGTACATAATAAACAGTAAATAGCAACATTTTAATCATTATTATTAACACAAACGGGATATTTACCATGTTTACTGTACTGTTTAAAAACTTATCTTAATAATTAACAATAGTAACGCATAATTTGATAATAAAAATATAATGTCAAAAATAAAATGTCACCTAACTAAAAAAAATACTTATAACGAAAAAATTTGTCAAATAAAAAATTAAATGTCAAAAATACAATTCAAATACCTATAAATATCACAAAAATAGTACTAAATGATAATAATCCAAATATTCCAGTTAATCCAAGAACATTAATTATCGTTTGTCCTCTAGAAACTCATTAACACTGTAAATAGCTCTTCCTCAATATGTCATCGACCTCACGCAGATTGTACAAGCCTAACTTAACTTTAAGTGATCTTTAACTGTTCTTGAGTTCATAAGGTTAGTGAAGCGGAAGGCATTCAGTTAGAACACCCTCCTAATGGTTTTGAACTCGCTAACGAGCGCGAAACGGATGATTTGGTAATCCATTCGAGCAAAACAATCTCTGACAAAGTGAAGGAATGATGTTTGAAAATGGAATGATTAGAATGGAAATTAGTCTTAAATTGGATTTTAAACGACAAAAAGTTTTTTACAAAAAAAAACCGACTTCCAAAAAAACACTACAAAGTGAAAAATAACTTTAATTTCGGAAGTCGGTGTCTTTGGATCTGTATTTTAGTTTTTTGCCACCGACTTCCGAAATTAAAGTTATTTTTCACTTTGTAGTGTTTTTTTGGAAGTCGGTTTTTTTTTTGTAAAAAAGTTTTTATTTTTCACTTTTGAGTGGTTCAGTTTGTAATTTATCTAAGTTACAATAACCCAATGTCAACTGCTCATCACGTTTTACAAAATATTGCTTTTCCCGATGCAGGGACGTTAATTTTTGAGGAGTTCTCCTAGTAAGAACTAGGAGAACTGAAGCTCATGGTGAAGTCACCATTACCATTATGCATATTGACGAGCATAAACCATATTAAAGTAATCGAATCGCAACCTGTGATATACTTAGATATAATTGAGTATTTCCGATGGCCCTCTGTGGTCTTCATCATCTGTTCCAGTTCACCGAATGGTACTTTCCGAGAGCAAATGCACGAGTTACTATAAAAAATACCGAAATCGATATAGGTGTGCCCATAAAATTTGAGGGTTTCCCTCGATTTCCATGGGATCCCATCTTCAGATCCTGACTTGATGATCATGTGACCACTTGGGAAGTATACCCTTTCGAACAAAAAAAGAAAAATCCAAATCGGTCCAGCCATTTTCGAGTAATCGGGGAACATACATAAAAAAAAGGTTCCGACGAATTGAGAACCTCCTCCTTTTGGAAGTCGGTTAAATAAAAATAAAAAAATAAAAAATAAAAATATTTATTTGACACTAGGAAATACATGTTACAATCAAGTTATAATAATAGCACACTAATGTATTGTTACAAATAAGATCCTAACCCCCAAACTAGGCCTGGACCTGTATTTTGGGGGTCAGCGTTCAGCCATGGGTTCTATTTCCAATCTAACAGCATTTAAGAAGAGTGTCAGTAGAAGTTAACAGCCAAGGTTATTGCCATTTGGTAACACATATAGGTCAAAATAGCTTTCATTAGGTACAGAAGAAGGTAAAACACAAAATATGTAGGTATTAAAATTACAAAAAGAAAGTAAAAATGCTAAAAATTATTTGTATTTGATTTCTGTGTGTGTAATTATGAGAGTTGATGAGTATATGTGTGTATGCGGTGGAAGTGTGTTGTGTGTGTGCAAGGGAGTGAGTGAGTGTCTGGTTTGGTTCGCACCTTTGAATGTGTGTAAGGACGGGAACAAGTAAGAATGGATGACAGTGTGTATGGGTTTCAGATATCATATTATGTTAGGAATGTGAATAAACTTTCAGTTTCCTGATAGTCCATCTTTTGGAGCCAGTCTGCTACTTTCCTTTTCATTTCCCGCCGGCACATTCCAGCTATGTTTAGCTTTTTATTTGCGAGATTGTAAAGTTTGCTGCTTAAGCTATTAAACTGGTGTTTGGCAAATGAGGTACGGCAGGGAATAGTAGGGCATATGGAGGATTTACTACGCTTTTTTGAGTCGGGTAAGGGAACAATTCCTTGTTTTCTTTGGATGGATGTGAGCACATAGAGCTGGCGGACAGTGAGGACTTTAATTTCAGAGAATAATTGTGAGGTGGGGAACCTGTACGGTTTCTTGGTCATAACCTTGAGAACAGCTCTCTGTGCTCGCTCCAATCCCAGCAGATAGGTCTTTCCTGCACCTCCCCACACGGTTATGCAGTATTGGATAATGGACTGACATAGGGCTAGGTAGACTAGTTTTAGGTTTTCCAGTGTTGCAGAACCCCTTAGGGTCCTGAAAACATTTATAAGTCGCCTAGTTCTGTTAATGATCGATCCAATCTGCCTGTCCCACCTCAGTCCATCATCCATCAGCACTCCCAAATATTTTGCCGATTCTACCCGAGAGATAACCTGGCAGGTACAATTGTGTCGGTTCTCGCAAGTATGAGCTGTTATGGAATAGTCAGGCAAGGGTTTAGTGTTGGGTCTCAAGGAAAAGGGTAGGAAATGTGTTTTGTTCAGGTTTAGTGTAAGGAGATTTAGTCTTAGCCATGTCATTATTTTGGATAGGGAGTATTCGGCTCTGTCCTTGACCACCCGCCAATTCCGTCCCCATATAAATACTGCTGTATCATCTGCATATGTAAAAATTTTGGTGTGTTGAAGCGACATTGTGCAGAGGTCATTAATATACACCAAAAACAACAAGGGTCCTAAAATACTCCCCTGTGGGACCCCAAAAAGGATTGTGCGTTCCTCGCTAAGACAGTCGCCTATTTTTACATATTGCTTACGCTGGGAGAGATAATCTTTAAATATATTTAAGACGGTGCCTCGTACTCCAATTCGTTCTAGCTTTGATAAGAGGATAGGGACAGAAACTGTATCAAACGCCTTGGAAAGATCTAGAAATATACATAGGCATCTATTTCTTTTGTCTAGGTTTTCCACTACTTGCTCTGTCAAATCCAAGACTGCGTTCTCTGTAGAGACACCTGATCTGAATCCGTACTGGTTGTCGGCTAAGATTTTGAAGCGATTTAAAAAATTTTTGAGCGATTTGTAGAGAATTTTTTCCAAGATCTTTGATAAGGCTGACAACACCGATATGGGCCTATAATTATTGACGCAGTCTCTGTCCCCACCCTTGTGAATCGGGTGTACAATAGCTTTTTTCAAAGCATCAGGAAACACGCCAGTAATAATAGCACGATTACAGATGTGCGTTATAGGTGGGATCAGTACCCGTCGGCACTCTCTGAGGAGGGAAGATGGAATTCCATCCCATCCAGTAGCACAATCCGGCCGCAGCTGTAGGATAGTGGTTTCAATGTCCGCTTCATCTACTTCTAGGATAACGAGCGAGTTGGGTATGTTTCCGGAACAGTCTGAGGCAGGGGGTTGAGGGGTGACAGGGTCATCTGTAGATGAGGCTCGAGACAGTAGAATGTTATTGGCTAGATTTTTACCGACGTCAGTGAAAAAGTTGCAAACAAGGTCAGCAGATGACTTTGGGCTATCTGATATTTGAAGTAGTTCCAAAGGATTGTCTTTGACTTTTTGAGTCTTAGTTATCTCTTTGATAGCTTTCCATAGGGCTTTGGGGTTGTTGCCTGCTTTGTCAAGTTGAGATTTCTCATAAGCGACTTTTAGTTTTCGTAGAAGTTGATTTGTAAAGTTCCTATATCGTGTATATGTTACTTTAAGTATCATGTTATCTGGAGATTTTTTTGCTTTGATATGTAACCTATCTCGATTTTTAATACAGCGCAGGAGTCCTGGTGTGATCCACGGCTTTAGAATTTTTTGCTTATTAGAAACTAAAAATGTTTGCGTGTGCTTATTAATAATTTTTGAAATTGTTGAAATTAAGTAGTCGGTTGCGGTGTTAGCGTCTTCCATTTCTAGTAGAGTTTTGAAGTTTGTGCTTTCTATTTCTAGTTTTATTGACTGATAATCAAGACGAGTTTTAGCGTTATTGCACTGACGTTTAGGACACACGTTTTCTATGAATATTACAACAGGCATGTGGTCGGTAATATTTGATTCTAGTACTAGGGTTGTAGAAGGCAGTTTAGATCTTAGCAGAATGTGGTCCAGACATGTTTTGATCCTAGTAGGTAGTGTGTGCGTAGGGAAAAAGCCGTGGGATGCATTAAAGGTAAGGTATTCCTCTGAAATAGGGTTTTTATTCATGCCACAGATGTCGATGTTGATATCACCAACAAGGACGTGCGTACTAGTTTTTAGTGTACTGTAGACGGTATTTAAACTGTCTAAGAAATTATCGTGGTTAATTCTAGTGTTAAGTGAAGGGGGGCGATAAATAGCAACAATTTCTAGGTTCTTTCCTATTTGACAAACCATGCAATTTGCATCTTTGAAAGCTGGTTCATAAACTCGACAGGTTAGTTTTTTGCTGGTAAAAATAATAATACCGTCATTTTGGTTAAGTATGTTTTTGGTGTAATGTGATACATAACCATCTAGGATAGGGAGATCGTTTACCTTGCTAAGCCAACATTCGGAAAGAACTATGACATCAAAGTTTATTTTTGTAAGAGACAGTAAGATGCGAAGTTCGTCAAAGTTTTTATTTATACTTCTAATGTTGATGTGAATTATCTGAATGGCTCGACTAGAGTTGCCAGCATATTTGTTACAGTCCTCTGGACGGCAAATGTGCGCATTTTTGATATTACACAAGTCAAGTTCGTAATTAATATTATTAATATGGTCATGATTAGCCATTTGGAAGGATTACTGAATCAATATTGGTGCAACAATTGTACATTTTGTATTTGTAGACACTGTCGTACTTATACTTATTGTTCTTAAGTCGTATTCGGAACATGTGGGGTGCGAATACATGAGTGTAAGAATGTCTATATGGTAGGTGCAGTAGTGATGAGTGGTAGAGTGAATGAGTGGGGGAATGAATTGTGTTGTATGTTTGTGTGTGAGAGCGAGTTATTGGTTTTGTATACACATAATTCTTATGTTTTATGGGTGAAATAGAGGTAGTTTTTAAATAGTTACAATTAATAATATAAATTAAATGTATTAAAACTAAGGCTATCCAGACAATAAAGTACTTGAGGCAGACTAATAGTCACAGACTCCTGCGCAGGTCCAGTAGGGATTGTTCAGACGAGATTAGGAGTTGCTTTTCTCCCTGTACCTTGCGCAGGAATATGTTACCATTTGAAGACCAGCAAAATTGGAAACCGTTTTGCTTTGCAAATTCCTTTGACAGGTGGAATAGTTTCTTTGAGCTTGCCGGGAGGTGATCACTAACATAAACTGGTTGCCGTTTGCCAGAGATACCGATAATTTCGGTGTTGAGCTTGTTTTCTGAAGACGTGCTGTTTTTGTTGAATGCTCGCACTGCGGCTATAGTTTCTTGTTTTAACTGTACGGTTTGGAACTCCGCAACGATTGGGCGAATGGAGTCAGGCTTACCGTGGATGCGGTAAATATCTCGAAGATCCGATGCTGTTGTTGCCGACCCAATAGCCTGGCCAATCTTGTGTACGACATTAGAAAGGTCAGTACTTGTCTCATTTTCAGCCATTGGGATATTTCTTATTTCTATACTGGACGATCTGGACTTTAAATTTAGATCTAGTAACTTCCTTTCCAGGTTTTCAATACACTTACGCTGGGTCAAGTGTTCGGTGTCCAATTTTTCGACCCCCGCTTTGATGTCTTCGTACTGCTTATTAATAAATTTCATTGACTTATCTGTGTCTTCCAAGGATTTTTGCATGGTGGAATTTTGTATTTTCAGTTCAGATATGTCGGTGGAGAGTTTGGATATAAGATTATTTTGTTTTGTGAACATATCAGTTAGTTTTGAGTCAAATTCAGCCTTCCAATTATTTAACATCGCCATTATTTCCTGCTTTAGATCCAGCGGCTCTCGATCTTTGGATGAATGATCTTTGGATGAATGATCTTTGGATGAATGATCTTTGGAAGAATGGAGCTCGTTTATACGCAGGCGGTTTTTATTACGTTTCGTTACGAAGGATGGGTCACTTACTTGCTTCGCGGTTTTTAAGTCAGATTCGGACTGTGTATGACTTGGAGAGGCAGATTGGGTAGATGGAGGCGAGCGCTGCACCGACATCGTTAGTAACGCTGATTCTGCCCGCGCGTCACGGTCACAAAGTCAGTGTAAGTAGATGGAGCGATGACACAGTAGCACACAGAACGCGATCCTTTCCAACAGCTGGGCACTGTGCAACACGGTGTGTAGTGGGCGGGGCCAACGTACCGGTCGGTCGCCGCGTTAATGACTCAGTGACACGGAGCGACACAGATCAACACAGAACGCGGTCCTTTCCAATTAGATGACACAGTGTTTTTTCCTTTGTGTCCGTTATTTAAAATTGTAATATTTGTTTTGTGTTTTTATCGACAACCAATTAAGATTTTTTAGTTCTGTTTTCACTATCACTTATGTAGTTTGAAAGGGCACAACACAGTATATTGCACTATATGGATTTATCGTTTTTGAACGTGAAATAGAATTTAAAACACGGCACTCGATTTACACGCTTTTGACTCTCGAAACTCCCAAGGTGAACCCAACCCAAGGTTAAAAAAGCAAAATAGGTAAAAAAGAGTATTCTAGGTAGGTACAAGTAATAAAGAGTATTACATTCTATAGGTACTTCATACATGATTCTAGACCAGCGTTGAATTTTTTCGTCGATTATTAAAAAATATAAGATACAACATGTCCCGTAATTAACGCAAACCCTTTTAAGAGGTACCTACTCATCATTATGAACAACTTTTACTAAAGGACAAAACCTCAAATCGCAAAAAAAAATCAGCTGTTTCATACATTTTGATCGAGTCGACTTATTGAATTTTTGTATGAAACAGCAGATTTTTTTTCGCGTTTTCAGGTTTTGTCCCATAGTAAAAGTTGTTCATAATGATGAGTACAATAACACCTTCAGAGGGTTTGCTTTATATAATCATGTGCTGATGTGAACAGGGTAACATTTTGTGCGTCGTGTATTAGACTATAAAATGGAAACTCCATTTTAGCCACTCTTTTCTTTTAGTCGCCCTTTCATTTTCTCCAAAACGTCCTCAAACACGTTGGTCTCATGTCATCATAAAATCAAATTGAGGTCACCATTAACCATACTTTGATAAGCAGCAGACTCCTTAACAACTAATCCTAGCTTATCAGCCAAGATAAAAAAAAAACTTGAGAGGTGTCAAGGGACACCCGGATGGAACGAAGTTCCTTTCGATTAATTAGTGAAGGAATTGTAATAAAATTTTATTTTTATACTTATCATCATCATCATCATCATCATCATCATCATCATCATCATCATCATCGTCATCATCGTCATCATCGTCATCATCATCATCATCATCATTATCATCATCATCATCATCATCATCATCATCATCATCATCGCGACACCACACTGTTCAATGCGAAATAGAAATGAAAATGTCTGGCTTGCTTTCTTTATGAGAGAGAGAGAGAGACAGACAGAGAAACATGCGCACGCCGCACGGCTTACAATAGCTTACTATAGCAAAAAGTGTCGTGACAACTTTTCGTGAGAATTTTTTCCGTCTAGCCCCCTTTCACAACGCGCGATAAGGAACTTCGTTCCAAAACTTCGTTCCAATAATTAAACCAGTACACATCATTAAACGCTGGTGTACGACGCATTGTGTCCGTTATGTAGCAACTTTACTTGACTTGGCAACTTGCCAATGGGCAGTTCAAAGGTGGCACAGTATACTTAGGCAGCTGTCCCACCGCTCGAGTAGAGCTAGCAACTAAAAACTGGTCATGAGCGAGTCGGACTCGCGCACCGAGGGTGTCGCGTCCGTTCAAATTTCTGAAAAAGTATGCTATTTAGAGACATTGTTTTATTTTTCCTGTAATCACACAAACTTTTATCGCATAGAATAATTTTAGATTTTTCTCTATGCAGACTTCGGGGATAAGGGGGGGAACGGTATTTGCATTTTTTACATTTTTCATCAAAAGTCGAAAACTATGCGGCCTAAAAAAAAGAAAAAAAATGTTTGAGAATGTGCAAACAGCGCTCTTTCATATGATACCCCACATGCTCTAGTAGCCCCATTTCGAATTCTTAAGAACCCCCTCTTGCAAAAAGAACATATGTATTTTTGTTTCTTTCTTATTTGCAAAATAGTTGGGCAAACGTCATCTAAAATTGTTCCAAATTTCAAGTTGATAGCATTAGTAGTTCTTGAGATATCCAGCTGTGACAGACAGACAGACTGAGTCACAACATAAGGTTTTACCAATCATACAATCTTTTATACGTTTCTAGAGCGAGAAAATCGTTGATAGTTAGCCCACGTTCGCACGGACGTAAAAATATCGCGCACTGGATTTTCAACTCTCGGTGTTGAGCCGAGCTTCGAAAATCCAATCTAACAACAACAGAGTGCATCCCAGTGCGTTGAAAAAACATACTGTTGGATTTTCAACTCTCGGAGCTAAGCAGAGCGTTGAAAATCCAGTGCGCGAAAAAAAATCGCCGCGCAAGCGCCGTTGGGTCAGGTGCCTCACATGGCGCCTTGACCTGTCTCCGTATTACAGCCATGTTTTTTGGTGATAAACTTGGGCTAAGTTCGAAGGCTAAGTAAGATGACAAATAGAGCTATAGAAAGGTAGGAACCTACTATGTTTTTTGGATTGTGTTAGTATAATAAACATCTTTTTGGGGTTCAGTAGTGAAATTAGGAAACCTGTTTTATTATATTATTGTTCCAATCTCACAAATACGTAATATTATACAGGGTTACTTGTAATTCGACGTATTCCTTGCACGTCACATTAGGGTCAAAATGCAACAAATTAAGCCACCAAATGTTCTACCGACATTCAGTTTTTGTAATTTTTGTCTAAGAAAAATATAAATTACGAAAAATGAAATGTTTAATTAGGGATCTTTACCAAAGTTTTAGGCATTTTTCAACTTTTAGTGTCTAAACACACTAAATATGCGGAAGATCCGCGACGGAAGTTCGGCATGATTAGGTACGCCTGCAAACCTGCAATCAATGCTACTTGAATTAGTGATGACACATTACGACCGAAATTACGTTGCCAATTTACGTTGTTGTTGAATCAGCCGCGGAACTTCCGTCGCGGATCTTCCGCATAGCAACACACTATGCTTTTGTTAATTAGGGTTCCGTACCTCAAAAGGAAAAAACGGAACAGGGTTCCGTACCTCAAAAGGAAAAAAACGGAACCCTTATAGGATCACTCGTGTGTCTGTCTGTCTGTCTGTCTGTCTGTCTGTCCGTCTGTCCGTCTGTCACAGCCAATTTCCTCCGAATGTAATGGACGGATTAAGTTGAAATTTGGTATACATGTGAATTTTTGTGACCCGAACATGTACGGCTAAAGTAAATAAATGAATTTCGAATATGGGGGTCACTTTTAGGGGGTAAATAAGAAAATTTAAAAAAAAGTTTTGCAAACTGTACCGTGTGACATATCAAATGAAAGGGCCTTACTATGAGGGTCTCAAATATATTTTTTTTATAATTTTAAAACAAATAGTTTTAAAGTTATTTAAGAAAATAGACGAAAATTTACCGTTCCCCCCCCCCTTATCTCCGAAATTACTGAGCCTAAAATTTTGACAAAAATACAGAAAATAGTTCTATACCTGTAGATTACAGGAAAACCTATAAAAAGTTTGTGGTCATAAAATAACATGGGAAATCTCTCAATAGTGTGAGTACAAACTTACATTTACTGTTGGAATGTATAGGAGAACATGTTTTTCAACTATAATGTTAAGTTTATTTTTTTGAAATTGAAATTTAAGAAATGAAGGGTTCCGTAGTTGGAATTAAATTTACTATCCCAAGAATAATAAATTTAATTCCAACTACGGAACCCTTCATTTTGCGTAGTCCGACACGCACTTGGCGGTTTTTTTTAACAAAAACCTGCTATGTATGATAATAACTTGAATTCCAGTAAAGTCGCGCCGTAAATCAACAGACAGAGGCGATATCGCGTCGCGACGTGATATTGCGATATTATATCCGTAGAACAATATCGCGTCGCGGATATGTCAGTCAGTCAGTTTCTCCTTTTATATATTTAGATTATGTATAAAGAAAACAAACTTTTTGTATTGTTACTTAGTAGTTGTAGCTTATTTCAGTCCTAGCAACTGCTCATTAATATAAAAATAAGTTAGATAAACGTAAAAAAATACATATTTTGATCTCAGACTTTAGCTTTTCATTGCTTTACACATATTTTTCATTTCTTTAATAAAATTGATAAAAAACCCGAAAAAACCGATTTATCCGGTTTCACCGGTTTTGTAAACAAAAAACCCGAAAAAAACGGTTTTTTAAAACAGCCCGGTTTTTGCATGCCCTAGTCGCGACGCGATATCGCCTCTGTCTGTAAGAGCCTTAAGTAGTATTATCATTAAAAAAAAATAAAAATCTACGAATTTCGGTAGAACATTTATTTGTTGCATTTTAACCCTACTATACAAGGTGTAACATAAATAACTCACACCCTCTTAAGGGGTCATTGTACTCATCATTATGAATACCTAACTTTTACTATGGGACCAAACCTGAAATCGCGAAAAAAAATCAGCTGACCAGTACATTTATCTACATCAAACTCGTCAAAATGTAGGGAGCAGCTGATTTTTTTTTCGCGATTCCAGGTTTGGTCCCATAGTAAAAGTTGTTCATATTTATGAGTACAATAACCCCTTAAGAGGTTGTGGGTTATTTATGTTACACCTTGTATATGACGTCCTGCAAGGAATACTTACGTCGAATTACAAGTAACCCTGTACATTATCTGTGGAAATAGCAAAGCCGTAGGGCCTAAAATGAACAATGTGAGGAAAACACATGCAGTAGGTATTTGATCATTATTGCTTTGAAACTCGACTGTAAATAAGTTGAGATAACCATTGTAGGTACCTAGCTGGTAGTGGTACCTACAGCAGTTGACTTAGTCCGAAGTAGGTAATTTATGTCACAATTTGTATTACATATTTTGTTTCCTGTTTTTATTTTATTTAGGTATCGATACAAACAGTATAGGTCAGGTCAGTATAGCTACAGGTTAGGTCTTTGCCCTGTGTAGGACAATTACTTTGTAGTAGTATCAAGTTATTCATAATATTATTTCGTACCTATTAACTTCTGCTGCTTTTGCTGCTTCTTATTAGGGTTCCGTACCAAAATGGTAAAAAAGGAACCCCTAAGGTGTCATTTAGTCTGTCTATCTGTCACAGCTGGATATCTCAAGAACTACTAATGCTATCAACTTGAAATTTGGAACAGTTTTAGATGACGTTTACCCAACTATTTTGCAAATAAGAAAGAAATAAAAATATTTATGTTTTTTTTGTAACAGGTGCTGAAAGGGGGTTGAAAATTCAAAGTGGGGCTATTAGGGCATGTGGGGTATCATATGAAAGAGCGCTGTTTGTACATTCTCATACATTTTTTTAATTTTTTTTTTAGGTTGCATAGTTTTCGACTTTTGATGAAATATGTAAAACAAAATACCGTTAAACTCCGAAGTTTGCAAAGAGAAAAATCTGAAATGATTCTATGTGATAGAAGTTTATGTAAAGATTACAGGAAAAATAAAACAATGTCTCTAAATAGCATACTTTTTTAGAAATCGGAACGGAACCGTCGGTGCGCGAGTCCGACTCGCTCTTGACCGGTTTTTATTTTTTATGGTGTATGCACACCATAAAGAGCAAATATAGTGTTGCTATAAATTGTAAATCCGTAAGGGAGAGATGGCGCTGCCGTCACGTACAGTTCGGCTCCGTATTTAAAAATTAATTAAAAATAGTTATTAGTGTTATTTTGTGAATTTATTATGTCTAGTGTACACAACTAAAAGCAGTAACTCAGTGTAAATGTAGGCAACAATTAATACTATCGTTAATAGATAAAACAACGAAACATTGATCATCAAAGTAACCAACGAAGAGAAACAAACCATTTTGTGCACTAAAATAAATAAACAGTGTTTAAAGTTTTAAACCAAGTGGAAAATTCTAACACCTACGCCTAAAGAGTATAAAACAGTGGCACAATAATGTTTAAAGCAATAAACAAGTGATCCTCAAATAACTGTGCCGTTAAGTTATTTCAAAAGTGGCGACGCGCGACGCCAAATTCTCAACCAATCAAAACAAACGAAAAAAAAACAACGAACTTTTATTCCGTACAATAAAACGCATAACACATCCCCCTATTTCGCCACTTCCAATACAAGTTGACATAGCTAGATTGCTAGTAACGCCGACTCCACAGTATCTGAACCTCGGGACTGCAAGTTCAAATCCGGCTAAGTGCAACTACTTTTTGGATTTTTGGGTACTTGTTTTAGAAGGCTAGTGCGGTTATTTTATTGTTTGCTACCTTTTTATGATTTTTTCTGATTTCTTTATGATTTTTCTGCAAATTTTATAAATATTTTGATAAACATTCTCTAAAAAGATGGAAAACTTCAGTAACGTTACCCTAAGGAAAAACCGAATGCGACGCTCTCTTTCTCATTTGTCCGACGAATCCATTGACAGTTTGGCATCAAACCTAAGCGTTAAAAGTATGATGGACCTGTCAACACACCAAAAAAGTGATGAAACGTTACACTTAAAAAATTCAATTGAGAATCTTAAGGAGCAGATTAAGAGCTTTCATCTTGAAATTGAAACACTAGGTTTAGAGAATGCCTCATTGAAACAACAATTAGCTGACGAAAAGCTTAAAACTGAGCACTTCAGGGAAATGTACATCACGAGCACAAGTACCAAAACTACAACTTCTTCACGCAATACAGAAATCTCAAATAAATATTTTCCGATTAAAAGCAAACTATCCGCTAGAAAACTAGACCTAGACATCGACTTCCATACGCCTGAACCATCTTCCAGCAGTACCGTCAAAGATATTCTCAGAAAAGAAAATAAAAATGAAACTAAAGATTCAACAGAAACGGATTTAGTAGCAATTACCGAGGAGAACACACAAGAGCCGATATTACAATACGAACAAAAATCACAGGCCACAATAAGCAGCAAACGTGGAAATGGAAACTTACTTATTCTGTCGGATGACCAAGGGAAAGGTATAGTTCAAGGGCTACTGGAGAAGGAAAAAGAAAATAAATTTATTATAAATAAATACGCCATAACAGGGATTAGGAAACCAGGTGCTACCACAGAAGAAGTCTTGTTATGTTGTAATAAATTAACGGAAAACTTTTCAAAAAATGACAGCGTGATTATAATGACCGGTAGAAATGATTCGAACCCTATTAAATTTATGGCTGAAATAGCTGCAGCAATTAAGCTGCTGAAGAAGTGTAATATATTTATTGTAAATGTTAAATACAATGCATTTCTGAATGAGCGTAAACTTAATTATCAATTGAAATTACTTTCACAAAACTATCACAACTGCAACTTCATCGAAGCAAATACTTACAACAGCGTTATCGAACAACTCTTGTACAAAATTAATGATGTACAGTACTACAACAAATATCTTCTTTATAACAATAACGCAGTAAAGGAAAAACCAAAAGGTTCAGCGCATATTATACAAGAAAATGCTAAAACTGTAGCATGTCCGGTAATCGATATTTTGGAACCAGTTATTCTACCACTTAAAGGCACTATTCCATATTATTTTTCTAAGGCTGTTAAACCACAAATGTCACGTATAAACACTTCTGCAGACAACGTTGTGGTAAGTAAAGAACGTTTTTTTCGTAACTAATAAAAAACATAACAAAAGTAGCAGTTTAAAATATAGTAAAAGTAGTTTTTCACTACTGCATCAAAATATTGCAGGGGCCTTAAATAAACTACAAGATATTGATTTAACTATTAATGAGATGCGTGAATCTCACATAAATATAGACGTTTTATGCCTGAGCGAACACTTTATTATAAGAGGGGAGGAAAAATACCTCAAACTTCATAATTACTATGTTGGTGCCATTTATTCGCGGCCTGATCAGCGGCGAGGGGGAACATGCATACTATGCAAAAATCATCTCCAAAGTATCGAATTAAAAGAAGTAAAAGAATTTTCGATTGATAAACACTATGAGATTTGTGGACTAGAAATTAAATCTATACGTGTGATTATATTATGTATTTATAGAACACCCTCATCTAGTCTCAATATTTTTTTTTTTTTTTTTTTTTTTTTGAAAATTTGAACAAAACCTTACTGAAACTTCAAAATAAAAAAAGTAAAATAATAATAGCTGGAGATTTTAATATTAATTTTTTAAGTAATGACAGTAATTGCACAAAATTTAAAGAACTCATCTCAAACTATGGTATGCGGTGCCACATTCAAGAACCCACCAGGCTGAACACATGTATTGATAACATCATCAGTAATATTCCAAATATAACAGGCAAAACTCATAATGTTTGTTTATCTGATCATAATACAGCACAGGTTGTTAAATTTGAATCCGATCAAAAACCGATATCCGGCTATTACTTCATGACCGTAAATGACCTGAGTAAAGACAATGTCAAAAAAATCATTGAACACATGAGTAAATTATCTTTTACCGATGTTTACAATATTTCCGACACTAATAATGCTTTTGATAACTTTCATGACACAATCACTTTATTTTATAAATTATGTTTCCCTTTCATAAAAGTAAAAAAACTGTTCAAATATAGTAAATTAAAATGGATAACAAAAGGAGTTAAAAAGAGTAGTAACACTAAACGAACATTAAGATACAAATATTATCTAAACAAAACCAATGAAAATAAAACTAGGTTTAAGGTATACTCCAATATGTTAAGAAAATGTATTCATAACTTGCAATCTTTGTGTAATTTGAAGCACATTGCATACTCAAAAAATAATGGTAAAGCTTCATGGGATATTGTTAAACATAGTACAGGTAACGAAAGGACTCGAGAATTCATTAACAGTATAGTTGACGATGATATTACTGCAACATCAGGCTTGGATATCGCAAACCTATTTAACAATTTCTTTATAGATATTGTTGAAAACAACGCAAACTTACAAAACAACACTTACGGTCCAAACGTTAAAAGCAACGACAATAGCATATTTTTAAGACCTACTAATCCTGCTGAAATTTTTAGCATCCTAAAAACATTAAAAAACACTCGGTCGTCTGGCTATGATGATATATCTACAGATCTTCTAAAACAAATCGCTCAATACATCGCAGAGCCTCTTTCATATGTGTCATATGAGACTAGGCTGTATAGCCTTCAGCCTTTGTCATGTGAAAAAGAAGTTTTAAAAAATAAACAGTGTGTCATGGCCTCTTGTGGAAAGTGCATTTTTATTTTATTAATATTTTATAAACCTGGTTAACACATGGTGTCAGGTGTGGGGTATAAACTTACTTAAGTAATTACACATACCAAGGAACTTCTGAAGCTGTTTGATGTTTTTTGGTGAATCTAATTGAAGAATGGCTGATACATGTTCAGAGTCTATTTGTATTCCATTTTTTGATATTATGAGCCCTATATATTTTACATGATCAAGTCTATACTGTAACTTTTTACTGTTAAATTTTACATTATACTCTCTTGATCTCTGAATAACTTTATTAAGTATTATATCATGTTCTAACTGGTCTTTACCTGCAATAATTAAGTCATCAAAATATACATAAACTCCTTGAATATCCCCAAAGATTGAACAATTTATGCGCTGCATCACTTCAGGCGCTGATGATATGCCAAAAGGCATTCTTTTAAATGCATATCTTCCAAATGGAGTACCAAATGTGCATAATTTCTGAGGATCATCAAGTTCAATCTGAAAAAACCCGTCCTTCATATCAAGAACTGTAAAAACTTCTTTACCTGATAAACTATTGTAAATTTCTTCGGGACTAGCAATTGGGTAATTTTCACGTAGAATATTTTTATTAAGATCTTGTGGATCTAAACAAAGTCTAAGTGATTTGTCAGGTTTCTCTACTATCACTAAATTATTACACCAGTCAGTCGGGGAAGTTACTTTTTCAATAATATTTCTCTTTTCATAGTTATTTAAAGTTTCTTTCAGTCTACCTTTTAATGCCTGTGGGATTCTCCTGATGGGCTTGATTACTGGTTCAGCATTTTCTTTTACTTTAATCCTGTATTTTCCTATATTTCCCAATCCTGTAAACACCTCTATATTTTTTCTGAGAAAAGTTTCTTTTTCTGAACTTGATTGTGTAACATCCACTCTTTTAACTAATTCAAGCCTGTTACAATCAGGCAGTCCTAATACTGGCTGAACTGGTAAGTCTATTACTGTGAACTTTAGTTTTTGTTTTTTGTTTTTTATGATACAATCTAGTTCAGCTGTCCCAGCTGTTTCCACTTGTTGGCCATTGTACACTAATAGAATTATCCCAGCATTCAAAAGACTTTCTGTTTTTCTCAGTTTCTTGAACAATTCCAATGATAGTGTATTGCAATCAGCACCAGTGTCTAATTTAAATTCTACTTCATATCCATTCACTATTATTTTTTCTTTCCACTGTAATTTAATTCCATCTACTGTAAAAATGCTTCCAACTGTAAAGTCTTCGTCACTGTCATCTGTATTTTCTTGAATTACATTAACTCGACTTTTCCTAGTATCACTGAGTTTTTCACTTCTGTTATTCTTGTTTTTGCACATATTAGCAAAATGTCCATAAAATCCACATACCATACATTTTCTGCCGTAGGCTGGACAGTTCCTTAACTCGTGATTTTTTCCACATCGGCTACAGTCTATTAATTTTTCTTTGGGCCTTGCCCCTCTGTTGTATGGTATCACTTTCTGACTTAAGGTGCTCACTTGATCTTCCATTTTATTTCCTTGTAATGTCTGTACTTTTTCTTTGCCTAATTCTGCTGCTCTGCAAATATCAATTGCTGCAGTGAGCTTCAACTCCGATTCTCTTAGAAGCCTTTCTTTGACATTTGTGTCCCTGATGCCAATAACAATAACCATAGTGATCAATCGATCCTCAAGCTCTCCAAGATCACATTTTTTAGCTTGAGTGAGAACTTTGGTATAAAAGTGATCAAATACTTCGCCATCTTGCTGTTTCATAGTGAACAAGTTATATGACAACCACAACAAATTTTTTCGTGGCTCGGCGTATTCTTTGAATTGATCAATCAGAGCTTGTAAGTTTTTAACTTTGTCTTTGCTAAATGTATTGTACACTTCCAATGCATCTTCCCCAGCACAGTTCAAAAACAATGCAATTTTTCTTGATTCAGCCGTATCATCAAGATTCACAGCTTGTAAATACAAGTTAAACTGCTGCACAAAGCGTTTAAAGTTTGCTCCATCTCCCGATAGTTGGAGGCCTGATGGAGGTTTTATTCCGTCCATCGTAGACACTGTAGTAGTATTGTAAAGTATAGTAGGTATTGTAAAGAGTTTAATGAAGAAATGCAGGGCAAATGATGAGAACTTGAATATGGCTTTGCTACACTATAGAACAACACCGCTTGCTGGCTTAGACTATAGCCCATCTGAACTTCTGATGTGCAGGCTATTAAGAACTAACTTACCTTGTACTTACACAGATCTTCAACCCAGACTGCCAATCAATATCAATGAAAAAATGCAAATAATGAAAGAAAAATCTAAAAGTAATTATAATAAAACAGCCAAAAATAGAGCTTCTTATAGTAATGGTCAGAGTGTGTTAATACAGAATGGGGATGATAAGGATTGGCAGCCAGGAAGGGTAGTGAGGAAGGATAGTCCTAGATCCTATATTGTAAAAAATGAAAAAGGTAATTGTGTTAGGAGAAATGAAAAACATATGTTACTAAGTAGAAATAAGTTTAATGAGAGACCAGAAGTTGAGTTTGATACCCCAATTCATGTCAGACCGGTGAATGATTCAAATAATGGGGAAACTGTGAGTACAGATGGCTCTATGCCTAGTCAGCACAGAGTGTTTAGAGATGCTTGTGAAGCAGGCAGTTCATATGTTACTCGTAGTGGAAGGTCTGTGAAACCTCCTTCCCATTTAGTTGATTATGAATGTTAAAGGGGGGGATGTGTCATATGAGACTAGGCTGTATAGCCTTCAGCCTTTGTCATGTGAAAAAGAAGTTTTAAAAAATAAACAGTGTGTCATGGCCTCTTGTGGAAAGTGCATTTTTATTTTATTAATATTTTATAAACCTGGTTAACACATCATATATTATAAATTTATCATTAGAACAAGGCTGTTTCCCGGAAAAACTCAAAAAATCCATAATAAAACCAATGCACAAAAAAGGATCTAAAACAGACAAAAATAATTATCGACCTATTGCGCTGATACCAATTCTATCAAAGGTCTTTGAAAGAGTAATGTACAAGAGAGTTCTCTCTTTCTTGGATAAGTTTGATATGCTTGCAAAACAGCAATATGGATTTAGGAAAAACAAATCCACCTCATTGGCAGCTTTTAACTTGGTGAAATCGATCCTAAATAACATCAACTCGAAAGTTACAACTTCAGCTCTGTTTTTAGATCTTAGTAAAGCCTTCGATTTCGTAAATCACTCCATTCTCATTGATAAGCTGAGTAAAATAGGTATAAGAGGTCCAGCCCTAGATTGGTTTAAATCTTATTTATCAAATAGAACTCAGGTCACAAGAATAACAAAATTTGATGACAAAGTAAATACTATCACAGACTTTAACTCCCAACCCCGACAAAATTACTTTGGAGTTCCACAAGGAAGCATCTTAGGGCCACCATTGTTCCTTATATATGTTAACGATCTCCCTCAAGCTATAGAACAGGATTGTGTTCTATTTGCTGATGACACAACGGTTATCCTTGATTGTAAAAACGAGGAATCATATGAATCTGATATAAATAACACTTTGAATAAAATTATTACTTGGTTAGATAACAATGCTTTAAAAGTAAACGTAGAAAAAACTAAAATAATCAATTTCAAAACGCAGAAAAGTAAATATATCAACTTTAAAATATCGCATAGAGATCAAACAGTAGAACAATTACATAAAACAAAATTTCTTGGCATAACACTTGATGAACATTTCACCTGGAAGGAGCATATTGATGAAATATGTATGAAAATCAATAGGTTTGTTTTTGCATTAAAGAAAGTTAAAAATGAGACATCCAGACCAACTGCGCTAATGGTTTATCACGCTTATGTTTGCTCCGTCATCCGATATGGTATCATTGTCTGGGGAAACTCCTCTGAAATTTCTAGAGTTCTGTTAGCACAAAAAAAATGCATAAGAGCAATTTTCAATATGGACTGGACTGATTCCTGCAGGCCAGTGTATAAATCACACAACCTTCTCACAGTTCCTTGCATTTATATATATGAAATCGCTAAGTTTGTTAAAACAAATTATTCACTTTTTGAACCCAATAATAATACAAATAAACGAAAAGCCACACAATATCTATTAAAAATGCCTGTTCCTAAGATCGAACTATTCCGACGCAGTTGCGTATATATGGCGCCACTTATTTATAATTCAATTCCAAATTTTATAACTGATCTTCCTTACAGAAAATTCTGCGTAGTACTAAAAAAATGGCTCATTTCACATAGTTTTTATTCAATAAGTGAATTTCTAAAAAAAACTTCTTGTCGGTCCTATCATTACAGGAATGCATTGTACTAGACTAGACGTAGATTATTGAAATTTGAATACCTACCTATTATTGAAATCAGAAATTTTATTGTTATTTTTTATGTTGTGTTGTGCCAAACGTGTATTTTCTTCTTTTTTTATTGGTTGTGTAAGTTGTACTTTGAAAACTTATTTTCATGTTCCGAATTAATATTTTATTCAACTGTTTGTTTAGATTGCTTATATAAATAAGCACTTTACCTACCATTAATATTTGCATGCCAAATTATGGCAAAATGTGTCATTGCACAAGAATATTTATAATACCACCTTTGTATTACCGCATTTATAGCAAATAAATGACTTTGACTTTGACTTTGACTTGTAAATGGCTGTAAGATTGGTTTTTATCCGTATAAGTAAAATTGTTCAAGAGCTGTGGATTTTGTAATAAATAAATTCTATCTATCTATCTTCTGCCCGCGACATCGTCTGCGTTAAATTTCTTGCTCCCCAAACCACCCCGTCACATCACAACGCCTGCCCGCGCGCGTTTCTGGCATTTTTTCTTTTTGCTCGGCTCCAACAAAACAAACTCTTCAGCATTGACTTTTCAGCTTTATTATTAAAAAATCTGCCTAGCCTTTTCCCAACTATGTTGGGGTCAGCTTCCAGTCTAACCGGATGCAGCTGAATACCAGCATTTTACATGGAGCGACTGCCTATCTGACCTCCACAACCCAGTTACTGGGTAATACGATACCCCTTGGTAAGACTGGGTTACCAGACTTTCGAGTTTCTGACGACCCATAACGACTGTCAAAGCCGAAAATCCACGAATGACAGCCGGTACCAACGGCTTAACGTGCTTTCCGAGGCACGGAGGAGTCTCATTATGTAAAGATGGTCACCCATCCACGGATCAACCCCTACAAGCGTAGCTTAACCTGATGGATCGACCAGTGCGGCTGTTATTACTTAGCCAGGAGGTCCTCCTCCTATTAACATTAACTAATATCTACAGAACCCATACATTTAGTTACTTCGTATTTTTTCACGTTTCATCTTTACTTTGGCTCTAGTACTGTCCTATTTTGTGGCGCAAAAGAAAGACATTTCGTGCTCAATGTGGCGTGTTCAGGCTCAACTGGGTGGAACATGACTTAATGATCCTCGTCCGTGATAATAATGGCTGGCTGTTAGTTATCTACTCGTACCACGAAAGCGAAATATAGCTGGGCCCCAAGTCTGCTATTTTTAGGGTTCCGTACCAAAATGGTAAAAAGGAACTTTAGGAAATCTAGGTTCTAACACTTCAATAAAACGAGTTATGGGCTTTTTAAAATGTATAGATTATTATTAGCCAATTAAAAGTCACTAGGAAGTTTATACGTCCGTCTTTCTTAAGGCGCTAACGAGAAGTGAAGTAATAATAATGGTGGGTAGTATTTATATAATAAGTAAGTACCTACGACATATCGCTTATTACAGAATCGACTAAAGATTGATTTTTGTAAATAATTAAATCAAATAAATCAACAGGAACCCTTATGGTGTGACTCAGTCTGTCTGTCTGTCTGTCTGTCTGTCACAGCTGGATATCTCAAGAACTACTAATGCTATCAACTTGAAATTTAGAATAATTTTAGATGACGTTGCCCCAACTATTTTGTAAATAAGAATGAAATAAAAATAATTATATTTTTTTTGCAACTGGGACTGAAAGGGGGTCTTAAAAATTTAAAGTGGGGCTACTATGGCATGTAGGGTATCATATAAAAGAGCGCTGTTTGCACATTCTCAAACTATATTTTATTTTTTTTTAGGCCGCATAGTTTTCGACTTTTGATGTAAAATGTAAAAAAAAATACCGTCCCCCCCCCCCCCCCCCTATTCTCCGAAGTTTGCAAAGCGAAAAATCTGAAATTATTCTATGTAATAGAAGTTTATGTAAAGATTACAGGAAAAATAAAACGATGTCGCTAAATAGCACACTTTTTCAGAAATCGGAACGGAACCTTCGGTGCGCGAGTCCGACTCGCTCTTGACCGGTTTTTTATATTCCAACACGATCCCATTTTCACTGCATTGTCATTTTGTTAAAAGTTCGTAATCTGCTAAATTCATAATTTCATACATGGAGTGTCAGTGGTTCATCATTGGAAAGTCATAATGACGCCATTATATTAGTAGATTACCAAACTTGTCAAAATCAACAATTATGAAATCAGTGATAGACCATTCTGACACTATTGTAATAGCAGACTTGAGGCCCAGGACGGTGGCCGAAGGTTCTTTGGATACGGCAGAAAATGTGCCGATGTGATATGATGTTAATAATAAGTTGGACTAATAATCTTCTTTTTAGGGTTCCGAACCAAAATGGTAAAAAGGAACCCTTATGGTGCGACTCAGTCTGTCTGTCTGTCTGTCACAGCTGGATATCTCAAGAACTACTAATGCTATCAACTTGAAATTTGGAACAGTTTTAGATGACGTTTACCCAACTATTTTGCAAATAAGAAGTAAACAAAAATATACATACTTTTTTTGTAACAGGGACAGAAAAAATTAAATTAAAAATTTTAAGTGGAGCTACTAGGCCATGTGAGGTATCTTGGGAAAGAGCGCTGTTTGCACATTCTCAAATATTTTCGACTTTTGATGAAAAATGTAAAAAAAAATACCACTATCTCCGAAGTTTGCGTAGAGAAAAATCTGAAATTATTATTCTATGTGATAGAAGTTTATGTAAAGAAAAATAAAACGGATGTCTCTAAATAGCACACTTTTTCAGAAATCGGAACGGAACCATCGGTGCGCGAGTCCGACTCGCTCTTGACCGGTTTTTTACATTTGAATTTCCCTTGGTTCCTAAAACCCTGCTTACCTCAAAAGGAAAAAACGAAACCCTTATAGGATTGCGACAAACGTTATCCTGTCAAAATTCATACAAAATCCCAATAGAAAATGCACTTTCAGTTTTCCCGAATTTTCCAAAACCACAATGCTAAGTTTCTTGTTGGGATATAACTTTCACCCAACAGCCGGTGGGTAACAGTACAACACTAATATATTCAGTAACTAGTGCTGTCCTACTTAGCAAAGTTTTGACGTAACCTCCCACGTACGGTCGGCGGGATAAATGGAAGACAGCCTAGTGTTCCTAGAAAAATCGTACTTTGCGATTTTTTGTGTTATTTTTTAAGTAGTACAGTCCGCGAGGTTTAAGCTGAGCTTTGCATTTGTGTGAGTGCACATAAATAGTGTAGGTGTGACGTCCGGCATAGAGCGCGACGCGTTCTTTGCTTGGTTTAAAACCGGTTTATACTGCTTTTTGGCAATCGGCTTTTGTTCTTTTAGTACGAGAGGCCATGACCAAAACCATGTCGCATCGTTGTAAAACGTAAAACGATAAGACGATTGAAGATTTTGTCTTACGTAAAACGATAAGACAAAAATGTTTGGTCATGAGCTCTCGTACCATTTTGGTGATCACTCACACAAAGGCAAAGCTCACCTTAAGCCTCGCGGACTGTAGGTACTGAAGCGTAATTGGCAAGCAAAAGGTCAGATAATTTTTTCAGGGATTAAAATTGTGTGAGGCATACCGCTTAACTACATTTAAAACGAAAAAAAAATATCTGTAGGAAGCTTTGACCCCAATTTTTTTAACCCATTAAACAGTGGTATATTCTCAAACATCACTTCTTGTTTCATTAGGAGAGTTATTGCAGAACTGCAAAACCGGCAAGTTGCAATGCAAAAAGCCTACCGATAGAGTCTGTCAAGCGAGTCGTATCCACGACCATTTAGCTGATTTCTTATAATGGCAATACTATTATCTGTCAAACGGATTGTCACAACTTCTGTTCTACTAAGCTACAGCATTTTGATACATTTAGCTCAATTATTTAATTTGTATTAATGGAAATTTAAAGAAGATTGGAAAAGAAATATATTAATGGATATATGCACAGATCACATTATTCATGTGAAAACAAAGGATAACCGATACGGAGTTGGAACCCTTCATCATTTTTGTGCGTCATGATACTGACAGTGATTTCTCTTATGAAGGCATTGAATTTCTAGATTCTGATTTTAGTTATAATTGTGACTAATAAATACCTACATTGAAATGCACTTTTTTAAGAAATTTTTTATGTACAAAAATTCAAGTATCAAACATGTTTTCAGCGTACTATATCAGTATTGACACATGTAAGATTTTTATTTTTGGCCTCCTTTTTCATTGGACACGACTCGCTTGACAGACTCTACCACCTACTGCATAGTGAAGTAGATAGATTTAGATAGTGATAGTATTTGAAGGTGAAGACCGACTGGACTCTGAGGGTCGAAAGGTTGGAGTCGCGCCACAACATCAACTTTACGTCGTTCGTGGTACGAGTTCCAACCCAACATCTACAGACCTTCTTAGAAGAGGACTTTTGGCCGAAAGGTGTCATATTTCGACGTTTCCGAGGACCGTTACGCGCCACCACGCAGCGGAACACGACGCCGACGTTACGTGTATAGTTATAGTTTTTAATAAGATTTATTCATATGTATTAGTTTATTATTGTTTATTATTTTATAAATCATTTGTGTATTTTATCTATGGGCCTTAGTTGCCTGAGAATAAAGGAATTATTATTATTATTTTTAAAGTGTCTCTGACATATCTCGGGACCCTGGGGTCCCGGACTTTTGGAAGGCGTACGAGGGGCCGAAGCCAACTTGCAGAGGCCCCTTAGACAATTTTAAATTATGAGGAGGCACCAACCGACGATTATCCCTATATACACTATGCAAGAGCACCCAAGGACCACCCCCGGTTGGTGCAGGCCTATTGCAGAACATTGAAACAAAACATATTGGGCTATGGGTTTGGGTGGCTGTGGACTGGTTACCTAGAACTATGAAAGGACTATGGCCCCTGCCTGATCAATGTTTTATTATACACGGAAAAAAAATGGCAGGGGGTGACTTGCACACTCAATAATGGGCCCCCGAAAACGGTCGCTAGCACATAGTGTCGTAGCGGCAAGGGGGCAACATGTCCTGAGGTGCTTGTGAGGAGTGGAGAGGTATTCCACGGTTCTCAGAACAATCCCAGAGCCCTGAAGATGGTCAAGATCCCTACAAACACTTACTGGAATACTTCCTTCCTCCGAGCACGTTTGCTCTTGCGAATCTCCACTCAAGCCAGCCAATAAAGGCAAGAATGAGGTGGGAGCTCTGTTCCCGTCATTGTTCACTCCAGCCGGCCAATAAAGGCAAGCGAGAGGTGAGGAACAAGACTTCTCCCGGGAGATAGGGTCCGTGGGGTCCCTACTGCCCAACAGCTCGCCACATGCTGCCCTGCGGGTTTCTGTATCTCTCTTGGTCTGGCTCCTCATCCTAGACCTGTTCCGGCAGAGTAACTCTACAGGCAGACCTAGAATTCGGAGCACGCAAGCCCCACCACGACGTCAACGTAGAGATACTGCGGTGGGGTTATTATTATTATTATTATAGTGGAAAGATATGCACTCTTTAATAACGTACCTACTAGATCTCGAAGATGTTGGAAATAGCAACGTGTAATACACCATAGCACTGACATAAAAAGACTCTAAAATTCAGTTTAACCGCCAAAAGCTTCACGGGGAAGCTAGTCTATAAGCAACCTGGCGGTGAAGTCGTAAAAAGAGCCCAATGTCACCCGCCTCCAATTCCATCGCTTACTATAGGATGCATACTCGGTAGGCTATTTATCCCTCCCATATCCTAAGGGAACGAGCACTATCGCGCCCCCCGGTCTACTCCTTGATATGCAATGGTCTCTGTTGCACCATGTAACATGAGGCAACAGGGGCTAGTGTGAATCTTTGGCGTCATTCGAGTAATCGAGTCTAGTCAAACCACGCTGGGGTCGGTGCATTTCATTCACTCATTCATTCATTTACTCTAATTAAACTAAAAAGGTTCCCACCTACAGCTACACGCCCAGATTCACGGAAGCATCACTCCCATAAATCGGCCATTCTGCAAATTAACTTTCAACCAGTAATTTGCTCGAGTAATACACTTACCGAAGATATAAATTATGTAAAATGGCTCTCTGATTTACCGATTTAGAAGATGGAATTATCTAAATGATTTATGATTATAAATGGAGGATGAATCGAGCTTTTAGAGCTTACCTGGGGGTAATTCTGTTAAGTGAACGTTTCAGTGTTTTGGCTTTTTGGTTAAAGTGATTTGATTTAGGTACCTATTACGATTCTATTAATATTCAGGATATGATTCCATTAATATTTAGGGTTTATGTTGGAGTAACAGGTACTCACACGATACGTAAGGAACCTATAATTGCATAGATAAAGCTAACTTTCAATCAAATTAATTTATTAACCGACTTCAAAAAGGAGGAGGTTCTCAATTCGTCGGAACCTTTTTTTTTTATTTTTTTTTTATTTTTTTTTTTTTTATTTTTTTTTTATGTATGTTCCCCGATTACTCGAAAATGGCTGGACCGATTTGGATTTTTCTTTTTTTGTTCGAAAGGGTATACTTCCCAAGTGGTCCCATGATCATCAAGTCAGGATCTGATGATGGGATCCCATGGAAATCGAGGGAAACACTCAAATTTTATTGGCACACTTATATCGATTTCGGTATTTTTTATAGTAACTCGTGCATTTGCTCTCGGAAAGTACCTTTTGGTGAACTGGAACTGATGATGAAGACCACAGATGGCCATCGGAAATAATCAATTATATCTAAGTATATCACAGGTTGCGATTCAATTACTTTAATATGGTTTATGCTCGTCAAAATGCATAATGGTGATGGTGACTTCACCATGAGCTCCAGTTTTCCTGGTTCTTACTAAGAGAACTCCTCAACAATTAACGTCCCTGCATCGGGAAAAGCAATATTTTGTAAAACGTGATGAACAGTTGACAATGGGTTATTGTATCTTAGATAAATTACAAACTGACCCACTAAAAAAGTGAAAAATAAAAACTTTTTTACAAAAAACAAAACCGACTTCCAAAAAAAACACTACAGTCAAAAATAACTTTAATTTCGGAAGTCGGGGGCAAAAACCTAAAATACAGATCCAATGACACCGACTTCCGAAATTAAAGTTATTTTTGACTTTGTAGTGTTTTTTTTTGGAAGTCGGTTTTGTTTTTTGTAAAAAAGTTTTTATTTAACTTATACAGTTCTTAACCAAACAAATATAAAATACTAACTACAGTTCGGCTGTCTATTCTATTATATTTTTAATAAATGGCAAGCAAAGCCGATGTCGACTATTTTGCCAAGCGTCGCGAGAATGCGTTCTTGACACCTGCCATGAAACTGTCAGGTGTCACGAACGTGTGACAGGTGTACTAACGAACATGTGTTTTGCGAATTTGATCCTTATTACAACTAGAAATTGTCCAGGAGTTGGTGGGCCTACTCCCTAAGCACGAAGCCCGTAGTTTCGGCCTTCGTTACGGGCGTTTCCTACTCCGTATCACCTACGGATGTATAATTGGTTTGGGGCCCGAACGAAGTATGAATGACAACATGATTTGCCAGTTAATTTAACCTTTACACTTGTTTTGATGGATCGTAATGTCAGACGGACGGATGAACGGATGGACGGAAAGATGGACGGACTTAGGGAGTAGGCTCCCAGGAACGTATTCTCTCGACGACCGGACTGTAACAGAACATTTTTGACAGATTTAACAGCGGGTCTCAGACTAGGCACAGTCTGTATCTTGGTGACCCAACATTCGTACCTACAAGGGCTTCTATCATAACCTAAGTATTTAATGACTTGATTACACATAGGTAATTATGAGATTTTTTTTTATAAAATCCTAATGCCTAACCAAATAGTAATTTTAGGTATAAAACCCACCATTTCCATGTAAGGCAAATCGTAGACTGAAAGCTCTCAAACACTCTCACAATTTTCCTTGGCGGATTTTCAAAATTTGCTCTTATAAGACCGTTAATTTGATTTTATTAAGGAAGCTAATGCGCCCATCGGGAAACGGTAGCTTGCGTAATGGAAGCATTAACTTGCACGGCTTTCGTTGAGTTACACAAAACCAACATTAGTTTAACGGACACTTTAAATTCATTACATCCCTAAAATTTTGTATCAAAAAGAAAGTGACAGCATCAATTTAAAGTCTAGTACGTTAAACTAATATTGGTTTCATGCAACTCACTGTTTTACATTTATTGAGAGCTGCCAATACATTGAATTGAAAAAGTGCGAGTCGGTCTCGCGTGTTCCTATTATAACATTCATAACGTAAATAACATACATATGGCGGAAAATGTATATAACATAATTATTTCGAGGTTTCTTAAATGGGTCAGTCAATCTATATGCTCAATCTACGCACCCCACATAGATTGCGACAGTTTATGTGGCGTGGGCGTGTGTATATTACCTATGGGATAAAAAGACACTGACAGATGGATAAACTTACCTGTAAAGCTCTTGCAAATTAGGATTGCGACTTATAATAGCTCAGTCAAAAACAACATCAAACATCGCAAACGCGCATGTAACTAACTATGATTTTTATATATGTTGTTAGGTCCCCTGGGAGTAGTCTATACCCAAGTTTAAAAACCTTGCGGTACTCCCATGGTGCGTGAAATTCTGGCACTTGTTTCAGTTTTTTGAAAAATACACCTTAAACTTTACGGTCGCGTTTATTGATGTCTTAAAAATTCGAAGTTGGGCTACTAGTGCATGCCCCTATCATATGAAAGAGAACTCTTAGCACGTTCTAAAACATTTTTTCTTTTCTTTTTTTAGGCCGAATAGTTTCGACTTTTGATCAAAAATTAAAAAAAAAATCGGAGAAAAGGGGGTCATCTCCGAAGTTTGCATAGAGAAAAATCTGAAATTATTTTATGTGATAGAAGTCTATGTAAACATTACAGGAAAAATAAAACGATGTCTCTAAATAGCACACTTTTTCAGAAATCGGAACGGAATCCTCGGTGCGCGAGTCCGACTCGCTCTTGATCGGTTTTATTTTGGAAATTTGTTTTAGCTACATCTCACTGACTTTGCTCCAAAATGTAAACGGTAAACGAAGTGAAAACGTCACAAAATGGCGCAGGTCCTATCCTTAAACATTTGTTTTGTATAAGAGCACCATGAAAGCTGTTATCAATTCATCAGTAGGTACAGAACATCAGGCAATGTATTCAGTGTAGGTTGCCATTATAAATTAACAGAGAGTTCACATCACATGTCGAGGCTTTCAATAGAAGAGAGGGAAGATAGGGCTTGTATTCAATACAGTATCATTTTGATTCAACGCTTTGAATACGTTGCTATTCAATGAATACTTCGCGTTTGCGATGAGTTAGATAAGGACTTTTATGTAACGAGTTTATAGAGAAATGTGTGAGCTTTTGAATGTAAATACTACGAGTATACTATAGTAGGTACTGTCACTTTACGCTCTATAAATCTAAACTAAGTGGGGTACCATGTTAAGCCGGCTCGTCACGTTGGCCAACATTGTGGCGAATGTTGTGGCCAATAGGTACCTATGGCCATCATGTAGAGCGGGTGTTTGGGCTTACCTTGGTTTGTATTGAAATGATGGCCGACAAGTTCGCGCGATATCCGTGTGGTGTCGGTTTTCAGCAAAAGATCAAAGGGTTGTGGCAGAGTAAGCCGACGTTCGCACGGACGTAAAAATATCGCGGCGATTTTATTTCGCTTACTGTATTTTCAACGCTCTGTTTAGCGCCGAGAGTTGAAAATCCAACAGTGTGTTTTTTCGACGCGCTGGGATGCACTCTGTTTTTGTTAGGTTGGATTCTCAACGCTCGGCTCAACACCGAGAGTTGAAAATCCAGTGCGCGATAAAATCCCGCTGCGTCCACGCGAACGTCGGCTAAGATATATTTTTCATGATAAGGTATAGGATAGGTAAGTAATAGGTACTTACTTAGAAGTATTTAAAGCTAGCATGTTAACATTGAAGGCGGTAATTAATCTGTGGAGGTCAGAGGTAGTGCTTCGGCTGTGCTTTCTCCTAGAATTAAGAAGGGAGCTTTACTTACCTACTAACTTAAACCATGTGTCATACTTTTATAAACATAACTTAATGGGGAAGCGCCAGGTTAGCCAGCGAAATTAAAATCTTCTTACGTTTTTCTGCAATTTGCAAGTCAATTGTATGTTGAATATAAACTCCTTTGCAAAAAAAACGGGCACCTTACAGTCATTGGCTTTTCTATGGATAATATTAATATTTTTAGTATGTCATTAGCATAAATGATTAGAAATTTCTTATTATCATTGAGAATATAGTTTTTACGTGTGTGTGAACTGAGGGTCCAGACTGGAATCCGCAAAATTTTAATCCTATGATTTAGTAGAAGTCTTAAAACAATTATTGTAGAACGAATCTGGGAATTTGTAAACAAATATATTAAAAACTACAGCTCATAAAGTGTGGTCCCTCAGTCCTCACACTGCTCACACAACATCACCCAGATCTCGGAAAGTATCTTAAAAATGAAGGTTTTGTGTTTACAGACATTTAGTAAAGAATTTGTAAAGATATTTACTAAATTACGGACCCCAGAACATTAAAGATAAAAAAAATATAACGACTAAACTATGGTCCCTCAGTCCACACAACAAACGTAAATATTTTAGTGAATATTTCCGAATTTAATAAATGAAACCGCTCTTTTTCTACGTAACGATTTAGTAAAAGTCTTACAACGTTCTGAAAAAAAGAAATGGAACAGAAATATCGACGCAATTTGGAGAATAGCGATTATTAAAACTGGTCCCTCAATCCTCACACCTCTACTGACATGTGCGTGTGTAGCTGCTTGACGAAAGAAATATCACAAAGTCTAGTGTACTTAACTTTTAGTAAAAAAAATCTACTAAATACCAGAAAACTCTAATTGTGAATTGCTTTCCTCTTAGCAGAGATAATGTTATTTTAGTAATCCTATGAAAATAGATAGAGTAGTGTCACCACACAATTAAACAAAATGTAGACAGTACTATTAAAGTTTTTTTAATACTAGCTGTTGCCCGCGACTTCGTCTGTGATCCAGGATAAAATAAAAAATAGCCTATGTCACAGAATAAATAATAGTATGAACTGAATGAAACTAAAAATGAAACTGAAACTATCCACGCGAGACACAATGGCTTTTCAATTGTGTCTGTAATTACAGCATTCGACTCGTTAAAGCTTATGTCGGAATGAAAACAAGGTTGTATGGATAAATTAATTATACATGGCGTATGTGTATTGAATGAAAACTATATTAAAAAAATTAAAAAGCACTTTTGCCACAAAAAAACATATATTTTTTTAAATTGGTTTCCGAAATACATGTTTTATAAAAATATACAAAATAAAGTAAAAAAAAATACATAGGTACTCCGATTTTAAATAAATTACTCGATAGAAAAATTTGTTTTTAAATTTTTTATTAATTTTTGGAAAAATGTAAAAAAAAATATAAATTTATAGTGATTTAGCTGCTGAATTTATCTAAAACGCATTTAAATAAATAGGATGTTTGGCCTATGAAGGGTTGCAGCACTTGTAGGTTTGACTCAATTATCAATTCAAATCTATCCAAATTACTATAATAGTTAGTTATAACAAATAAGTGATTTGGACGGTCAATTTGTAAAAAAAAAATGTTAGGCTTCGTAGAAAATTTAACTACTAAGAATAGAGGAAAAAAAAACTTGAGAGGTGTCAAGGGACACCCGGATGGAACGAAGTTCCTTTCGATTAATTAGTGAAGGAATTGTAACAAAATTTTATTTTTATACTTATCATCATCATCATCATCATCATCATCATCATCATCATCATCATCATCATCATCATCATCATCATCATCATCATCATCATCATCATCATCATCATCATCATCATCATCATCATCATCATCATCATCATCATCATCATCATCATCATCATCATCATCATCATCATCATCATCATCATCATCATCATCATCATCATCGCGACACCACACTGTTCAATGCGAAATAGAAATGAAAATATCTGGCTTGCTTTCTATAAGAGAGAGAGAGAGACAGACAGAGAAACATGCGCACGCCGCACGGCTTATAATAGCTACCTATAGCAAAAAGTGTCGTGACAACTTTTCGTGAGACTTTTTTCCGTCTAGCCCCCTTTCATTCCATCTTATGTCATCCTAACTAAAAGTGAGTTAGTTTGTTTATTACGCTTTCACTCTAAAACGGCTGAACTTATTTGGATGAAATTTGGCACATGGGTAGACCATGACCTGAATTAGGACATAAGATACCGTTTTATCACGGTAGCACGTTCCCGTGGGATATTTGCATTCGGGCGAAGCCGCTGTCAAAAGCGGTATAAATGCAAAAGTGAGTTTGTTTGTTTGCTTCGCTTTCACGGTAAAACGGCTCAACTTAGATGGATGAAGCACATGAGTAGGCCATGACCTGGAGAAGGACATAGGCATAGTACTATTATTTTTTCTGTGACATAGGCTACTTTTTATCCTGGATCACAGATGAAGTCGCGGGCAACAGCTAGTATTAAAAAAACTTTAATAGTACTGTCTACATTTTTTTAATTTTGTGGTGACACTACTCTATCTATTTTCATAGGATTACTAAAATAACATTATCTCAGCTAAGAGGAAAGCAATTCACAATTAGAGTTTTCTGGTATTTAGTAGATTTTTTTTACTAAAAGTTAAGTACACTAGACTTTGTGATATTTCTTTCGTCAAGCAGCTACACACCCACATGTCAGTAGAGGTGTGAGGATTGAGGGACCAGTTTTAATAATCGCTATTCTCCAAATTGCGTCGATATTTCTGTTCCATTTCTTTTTTACAGAACGTTGTAAGACTTTTACTAAATCGTTACGTAGAAAAAGAACGATTTCATTGATTAAATTCGGAAATATTCACTAAAATATTTACGTTTGTTGTGTGGACTGAGGGACCATAGTTTAGTCGTTATATTTTTTTTATCTTTAATGCTCTGGGGTCTGTAATTTAGTAAATATCTTTACAAATTCTTTACTAAATGTCTGTAATCACAAAACCTTCATTTTTAAGATACTTTCCGAGATCTGGCTGATGTTGTGTGAGCAGTGTGAGGACTGAGGGACCACACTTTATGAGCTGTAGTTTTTAATATATTTGTTTACAAATTCCCAGATTCGTTCTACAATTGTTTTAAGACTTCTACTAAATCATAGGATTAAAATTTTGCGGATTCCGGTCTGGACCCTCAGTTCACACACACGTTAGTTTTTAACCCTTAAATCCTGGAATCGGTGTTTTAGTCAATGTAAACAGAGAGTCGTGTTAAAATGGAATTTTTTAGGGTATAATTAAATGAAGACTACGAGTATTTTTATGGTATTTTAATAAAAAAAGACATTAAAAAATAAAAATTAATAACGAGTATGACCTCCTCTTGCATCGATTAAGGCATGTAATCGTCTTGGCATGCTTTCCACCAGGCTTTTGATGGTGTCCTGTGGAATGTGTTCCCACTCAGCCGAAATCACACGTTTAAGCTCCCTGATGTTTTGTGGAAGGGGTTGGACAGATCGTACTCGCCTTTTTAGGAGGTCCCAGACGTGCTCAATAGTGTTAAGGTCGGGGCTCCGCGCTAGCCAATCCAGACGACGAATACCGACCTCTTGCATATAAGCGTCTACGTCGCCAGAACGGTGGTCCCGAGCATTATCGTCCATGTAAATGGCATCTTCACCAATTACAGTCAGTGCGGGCTGTGCATGTTGACAAATTATTCCTGTTATGTACCTTTGCGCATTTAGTGAGCCATTTTCAATGAACACTATCTCGGTACGATAGCTGGAAGTTACGCCCGCTCAAAACATAACGGACCTTCCACCATAAGGGGTGATTTCTTCAAAACACACGTCGGTATAGCGTTCCCCTGGTCTTCGTAACACTCGCCGACGTCGGTCTTCACCATTAAGACAAATTCGAGCCTCATCGAAGAAGAGTACGCTACTCGAGCTACCTAGTGTCCAAGACAGACAATTTCTAGTGAACCTCAGTCGAGTAATCCGGTGCTCACGGAGTAACTTGGGGGCCCGCGCTGGTCGTCGACTGCGTATATCAACCGCTAAAAGCCTTCTCCTCACTGTCCATAGGCTAACTTGTGCTCCTCGTACCTCTTCAAGGTTTCTTTTGAGGTCTTTGTAACTGCATTTACGGTTCCTCAGCGCCTGAGTCACTAAAAAGCGGTCGTCTCGTGGTTGTGTGCAACGTTTTCTCCCAGAACCTTGCCTTCTTTGAACGGAACCTGTATCTTGGTATCGAGTCCAGGTTCTTTGGACGGTGGAACGGCTCACGTTTAACCGCTGTGAGCCGTAACATTGGCTACACCCCACTTCCAGCGGCGCTATAATTTTACTGGCTCTTATTGCTTTTTCTGCCATCACAATCGACACAAAGATATCTGTTTTAAGTCACAATAAGGCAGGATTATGCGACAAACATAAATTATTCTAATAAAAATAGCGAGAAGTTAGTTTTAGTTGCCTGATAACCTTTTAACCGCAAACCCGTGAATAGTAAGTAAAAAGTCATAAACTGAAAAAGGGATTATTACTTTTAAAAACAACTGTTTCGAATTTAAAATTAACTTTTTTTTCATACCCAGACTCTTTATTAAGTGCCAGTAACATAGTTTGGCTATTAAAACCTCTTTAGAACTAAATGATTACAAATAATGTAGAAAAATCCAAACTGCCCGTTTTTTTTGCAAAGGAGTGTAGTATGAATATGATTCGCGACCATAACAAATATGTATTTACAGAATTAAAATCATTAGAATATTTGCTTATTTTAAGTAAGTATTATGTTTTCTGACTGTACGTGTACACACGGCTACACATCAAGCTATACATATCCAGTTTTCACTGGCCTCTCATTGTAAGGAAATCCTATACAATGCGAGATCAGCTTATACTTGAAAGGAATAGCTTGATCTGTAGCCGTGCGTACAACCGCACCCTCCCTCGACAAATCAAACCCACTTTTCTTTCGGGATTAAATATATGACTAGCAAAAAATTAAAGCATTAAATTAAAAATATAAAAAAAATATTTAAAAAAAATAAAAAAAAATATTAAATATATATATTATTATTATTATATTATTATTATTTTTATATATATTAAGAATAAGAATAAGAATAATTTATTGTATAATAAGTTACATTTGTTGTGTTGTTTCCTGGAACTCACACTAGGATTCCCTATATTATTTTTTTTATTTATTATATTTTAAATGGAGAAATGCTCACCAAATCTAGTCTAGTCTAGTTTGGTTCCTTTAAACCCTGCAGACAGAAATAGGAACGATCGACGGAGCCCCGCCGCCCGACGCGCGGCGGGGCTTCGTCGACCCGCTGTCAGTTTTTTAAAGTTACAATAAAATGGTTTTAATTTTGGTGAGCATTTATCCATTCTGTCAGGTATTTCGAATTTTTTGGTAGTAAAATAGCTACTTTTCTGGTAGGCGTTAAACACAAGCCTTTTCTTTCCCCATTTCAACTTACTAATCACCATCACTTTTCCAGTTGGATGCGCCTCTGTTTCCTGACGGATCCGCGAGGCAAGGTGCCAGTGAAGGTGGTAGCTCGGACCTTCGCATCAGGCAAGACCGAGAAGCTGGTCTACCAGTGCTTGTCAGAACTGGGACTGCCGTCGGGGAAGAATGAAGCGATGGAGAAGGAAGCCTTCACTTTTGACAAGTTCTACGCGCTGTACCATAAGATCTGTCCTAGGAATGATATTGAGGAGCTGTTTAGATCTATGTAAGTATTTTCGGTAACTATTACCTAGATTAAAAGCAGTAGGAGCTCGTGGCTAAGTAATAGCAGCCGCACGGGGCCATCCATCTGGTTAAGCTACGCTTACCTGGGTTGGTCCGTGGATGGGTGACCATCTTTACATACCGAGACTCCTCCGTGCCTCGGAAAGCACGTTAAGCCGTTGATCCCGGCTGTCATTCGTTGATCTTTGACAGTCGTTACGGACGGGTCTTCAGAAGCCCGAAAGCCTGACAACCAGTATCCAACAAGACAAGTAACAGTAAGTAACAGTAGACGTATCGTATTACCCAGTTACTGGGTTGTGGAGCTCAGATAGGCCAGTCGGTCCCGAACAGGTACCGAATGACAGCCGAGACCACCTGCTTTCCGAGGCAGGGAGGAGTCTTGGTATGTAAAGATAGTCACCCATCGATGGGCCAACCCCAGCAAGCGTAGCTTAACCTGATGGATCGACCCGTGCAGTTGTTATTACTTAGCCACGAGCTCCTCTGTGGTCTACTGTACCTACCTAAAGTAAAGAAAATTATAGGTAATTATACTAATCGAAAGTGACCGCAAATCCATTAGGATCCATCCCAGTGAACCTTTCTTCGTGCGGTTCTTTTCACTATTTTACACAATTTTACATTAGCTGGATTGGATTTTTACCCGACTGCGTCGAAGCCTAAAAGGAGGGATATGTGTTTGACCTGTATGAAAGTATGTATGTATGTATGTCCGTTTCTTTGTTCCCTCGTAACTCCTAAAGGAATGAACGAATTTAGATAAATTATACGCCTTTAAATAATTCAATGGTCTATAAATTAGTCTTAGTAGCGCGAGTGTCACTGGCTACAATAAAATTCGCTGGCTACATTAAAAGTTGGAATTTTTTTATTATTTCACCATTTGTGGTCTTCTCGAGCCTTGTACTGTGGCCTTAGTGCGAGTTTTTATACTTAGGTACTCGATCGCGTTTACGTTAACGTTGACGCAATTTGTATAAAATAATTGTGTTTCCGATTACAGTCACCAGTTGCGCTTATTCAGTTTCAGTACAAATTGAAGTTTACGTTAACGTGATCGAGTAAGTATAAAAACTCGCACTAAGGCCTCTGAAAATCACATTCTAGGTGAAAAACTTGCTTGGCTTAGTTGAGTTAACGACTTATTTATTTTGATTTACACGGCTTACGAAACCAATTACATAAATCAACTTATATAATTATAAACATAAAGTAATAACAAAAATTAAATACAATTCTGCTCACAATAATTTAGGCACATACCCATTAAATTGGTGAATTCATTAGCGAACAGATCGCACTCCGGGTTGGCTTCCACAAGCTTATTTAGTGCGGTCAACACGCGTGGTACGGGAGACGCAGCACGGGCTGCAGTCCGACACGAAGGCACGCTCAGCAGTCGATGTTCTCTGCTACGAAGATAATTATTCGGAGTGTGGAGTCGAATCAGCTCATTATGGATGTCAGGAGCATCTGTAATATCCTTCCATACTTTGAGCATAACGCCTACCTGGTCACATGCCCTTCTGGTCTCCAGTATATGATATCCCAGACATCCTAAAAGGAACTTGGTAGGATAGAGGTAGGGATAGTAACCGAGAGTTCTTCTGTAAAGAAAACGCAGGAATGCTTTTTGCATTTTTTCTAGAAGAAGTGCATACTTTGCTTCGTGCGGATTCCATACAGAAGAACTAGCTTCTAGCTTGGTTCGGACAAGTGTGCTGTATAGGAGCCTTATTACATGTGCATTGCGAAAATCACGGGCATTCCGGAGAACAAACCCTAGCCTTTTAAAAAATTATTTGGCAACTGTAGAAATGTTATCGTGGAAAGTAAGCTTCTGGTCAAATGTGACACCCAAGTCCTTCATGTTGGTTGATCTAGTTATTCTAGTACCATTTACTTTGTATTGGAAAGTAATTGGGTGTCGCATTCGATCAAAGGTCATTACATAGCATTTGGAAGAATTGAACTCCATTTTATTTTGAACACCCCATTCATATATGGCATTTATATCATTTTGCATGGCCTCGCATTCCGATACGGTGTTCAAAGCACTATAAAGTTTGAGGTCATCTGCGTAAAGGAGACACTGCAAATTTTGCAACAGATGGTAAATCATTTATCATGAGTAGAAATAGTAGAGGCCCGAGTATTGACCTCTTGACTTACACCAGAGCGTGTATGGTAGGGACGGGATACGTAGATACCCAGCCTTACAAATTGCTGGCGGTCACGGAGATAGTCTGCTAAAAGTTTGATTATGATGAACATGGACAGGAGAACTCCAGTCTGTTCTATTTTCTGTGATATGACGCAGGCCTTTGACTACGTCAACCACAAGGTACTATTGCAGAAACTGGAGGCCTACGGAATTAGGGGAAACGTACTCGACCTTATTCAGTCATACCTAACTAACAGGAAGCAATACACAGAAATTACGAAAATCAATTTTGTAACAAAAAAAGAGGACATCTTTATTTCAGACGAACGCTGTCCAATACATGGCGTCCCTCAGGGTAGCGTACTTGGACCCTTACCGTTCATTTTATATATTAATGATCTGCCTAAAGCTACTGATCATCAAATGACGCTCTTTGCTGATGACAGCACTGTGACCATATCGTGTAAGGACAAAAGTTATTATGAATATGACATCAATCAAACATTGACATCGTTAATATCTTGGCTAGATAGAAATCATCTTAAAATTAATTTGGACAAAACTATTATAATGCATTTTGGTCAACGTGCCCCGAATAATGACATTGAGATTAAATATCGTGACGTAGTACTTACTGAAGCTGACTCCACAAAGTTCCTTGGTCTTATGATAGACAAGAAATTGGACTGGAAGACGCACATTGAGCATCTCAGCAAAAGACTAAGCTCGTCTGCATTTGTACTTTACAAATTTGCACCGGAACTTAACCCGGGTACCTTGATAACTGCATATCATGGCTTAGTCGCATCGGTATTGCGTTATGGTATTATCTTCTGGGGCAATTCCACACACAAAGAAATTGCTTTCAAGGCCCAAAAGCGATGTATTCGCGCCATCTTTAAGTTAAAACCGACGGATAGTTGCAGACCTTATTTTAAAAAACATAAATTACTAACGTTACCATCACTGTATATTTTTGAAACGGTTATGTTTGTTAAATCTAATCCTAAATTGTTCCAACGACTGTCTGATACCGTTACTCGTAACAGACGTGACAACAGCAAATTACGCTCGCATACTGCAAAAACTGCGCTCATGAGGAAAAGTATTTTCTGTATGGCCCCTACTATTTGACGACACGGTTGGCGCAGTGGTTGAGCGATTGACTGCTGCGCAGCATGTCGCGGGTTCGATTCCCGCACGGAACAAATATTTGTACGACCTACAAGTATTTGTTCCGAGTCTGGGTGTTTTTCTATCTATAATATGTATGTATTTACAACAAAAAAAAATGTATATAAGTAGTTTATCAGTCATCTCGTTACCATAACACAAGCATTAGGTTGCTTAGCTTGGGACTAGATGGCGTTGTGTGAAATGTCCAAGGATATTTATTTATTTATTTATTTATTTATAATAAAATACCAAAAGAATATAAAGATTTAAACACAAATATGTTTAAAAAAAAGATGCGAAATTTATTAGCAGAGAAATGTTACTATCACACAAATGACTTCTTGAATGATACTTTTTGATTATTTAATATTGTTTTTGGACAAAATATATTTCAATTAATCACATTATAATTTAATTTTGACACTTTGTTATTGTTCGATATTTTACCTAGACATTTTATTTTGTACTTTAATTCAATTTGTACGCCATAATTGGCAAAACATGTTCGTACATTTTTATAATTTATATACCCTGCATACCCGACCCTACCCGACCAGTCGGTGTGTAAACGCATGTTTTTTTGACAAATAAATTATCTCTATCTCTCTATCTCTAAAGTCGAAGTAAGTTTGGACAGAAACCAATGGCACTGAGTTTTCGAAGCAAGATATCGTTATTAACTCTGTCGAAAGCTTTACAAAAATCAAAATAAAACACATCTACCTGTCGCTTCCTATCAAGGTGTTTTGATATGTACTCTGTAATTGTTTACAGTTTTTTTTTTAACGGCTGCCTTTCAACTCGTAAAATCTGAGAACTTAACCAATTTACAAGCCCATTTTGTAATCCCAAATAGAAAATCATTTTAAAGACACTTAAAATATATCTGTATTCTAAAGAAACACTCTATTTATCTCCATGTCCATCCACTTGATAAGTTTCCCTAAGCCCCGTTTTATCGCTCCCGAGGGAGGCGGAGGGACCACGGCCCCCGTTAGCCTTAAGATTTAAACCTACCTAGTACCTTACTTTCAACTGTTTTATGTGATCACTTTATTTATTGATGAAACCCTCTGCCATTTACGGATTAGGTACCTATTAGGTAGGCTACGGATGATTGGATATTTTACGATTTAATTGTAAGACAGTCATTAATGTTTGTAAGTTTTTGTGACGGTAGGAATATCTATGAGATGTTTTATGTCCTGATCAAGCTAAGCTTTCTTGGACTTGACTGATAGATTCTAATTAATAGGTCTTTGGTTCTCAATTCATTTTGGATGAGAGAATGTACCTACATAGGTACTCCATCGGTTTAGGTAATTAAATAAAGGTAAACAAATAAAACCAAAACCACGTGTCTGGTTAACCGACTAAACGTAATACCTGTCACTTCAGCTGTTATGCGACGACACAGTTGTACTCTTCAATTTAGGTGGTTTTTTTTTTTTGTTTACCTTTATTTAAGGGGAATCCCCAGTGGTAGTCCACGAAATTCAAATTTTCTTTCGTTTTATGCAATTTGCAGGTCCTTGTCAGGTTGTATCTTGATCAAAATATGATACGCGGCAATAAAACATAATATGTATTATTTACATAATTGTAACCATAAAAATCAACTTCATCATGGGCGTACCCAGGGGGGAGCAGGGGAAGGCAGCTGCCCCCCCCTGGATCTTGTATGCCTAAGTAATGTTGTCGAAAAAGAAGAAGAAGTTATTTTAGAGCCACGTCACGTTGTCGTCGTCGTTGTCGTGTACTTACTTTACAATTAAGTACAATATGAAGCATTAATTTTAGAAAAAACCGCGCTGCGCGGCCATAAACCTGCCTTTATTCGTCTATGAATTAAGCGACTGCATGCTAAGGGCACCCCCTGTGGGGTACGTACTTCGGCTTAGGGCTTCACTGGGGGGAGTACAGCAAGGAGGAACAGGCTGGATAATTATTATGTGCTTGCTACAGGCTCAGCTACGCCACCAGCTGGCACTCCTTCACCGGTCAAGGGTCGGGGGAATTACGTGGTGGTCGTCATCGCAAGGGACCTCGGCGCGGCGGCGAGGTCGGAATGAATTTTTGTGTTTGTAAACTGTACTGGTGGCCCTATTTTTCTCCTGGAAGAGGGTTTAGGGGTCATCGGGGTCGGTGAGAACATGCCTTGGACGACGGATTTTACTGATTTTAGGGGGATATAACTATCGGATACGACCAGAGGGGTGCGATATTTCGCGGGGGTATCGAAGAAACGCTTGGAATTGCGTTTCAAGAATTGATTGATAGTTGGGATTTTAAGGTCTAGTTGGAGGATTTCATTCCGAACGATCCAAGGGGATCCCGTAGCCGTTCGGAGGAAACGATTTTGTAAGGTCTGCATCATATGGATGTTTCGTGACTTTGCGGTTGGAAATACTGAACCCGCCATAGGTCATGATTGGGAGAATACACGCTGTATAGATGCGCAACTTGCACTTAAGTGACAATTTGCTACGTGCATTCAGAACGAGACTTCTTTATGAGCTTAGAGGTCTCATCAAGGTCACACCTGGATATTTGATTTTTTTGGATTGGATTCTCAGAAGGGATCGGCTTGCTAAACATGGTGATTGGTCGGTGGGGGGAGATCGATTGAGACGCGGTTTCAAAAAAAGAACCGCTTGACTTTTGTCGGGATTGACTTCGATTCTCCACTTTCGAAACCACGCGCCGAGTTTATCGACTGCGGTTTGGAGAGTGCGAGCGACAGCGCTCCTTCGATATGATAGCGAAAAGTGCGGAAAGACAAAAAGTTTCGTAAGATGAGCACGAGAAGGTCTGGCACACCGAGTTTGTAAAGCTTATTATAATAAACCGTTGCTCTAGACTTTGTCAAACGCTTTCGCTTTATCGAAGAAAACAGCACCCGTCATCGAACCACGTTAGAAACCAACGCTTATGTGGTGGACTTGGTACGCAAGAGTGTTGGGTTCGACAGCCAAACTGCTCGTTAGGAATTAGGCCTCGGCATAATCTTTGAGGCGTTTATAAATAAGTCTCTCAAAGATTTTACCGAGGACAGTAGACTGATGAGGCGAAAAAAAAAACATGTGGGGGACCCGGCTTAAGAAATTTCTGGTTTGCCCCCCCCCCTGGGCCAAAAGCTGGGTACGCCCATGAACTTCATCATCATTCCTTTTAAGGCTGCGTTTATTTCCAGCACAAATTGTATGCAGAAATGTACACAGATCTTTAAAGGATAGAACACGGAAAAATAAAACTCATAAAAGTGTGGTAGTCACGACTACACATCAAGCTTTAAATTTCCAGTTTACCCTGACCTCTCATTGTAAGCAAATCCTATACAATGTCAGATCAGCTTATACTGGAAACGTATAGCTTGATCTGTAGCCGTGCGTACCTATGGTCCTCAAGACCACCAACGCCACCAATAATGCCTAATCCCCTGTTTCCTACTGTATTTCTTGACATTTTAAAGATTATTTTCCTTCCTACAGCACCCAAGGCAAGTCAGACCGCATCAACCTGGACCAGTTCGTGAACTTCCTGAACGAGAAGCAGCGAGATCCTCGACTCAACGAGATCCTGTACCCGCTGTATGATGAGAAACGAGCTGCCGAGATTATCAATACTTATGAACAGTGCGATGAGGCTAAGAATGATAGTGAGTTTCTTGATGGTTATATTGTTTTTTGGAGACTGTGGAATGGTCTATAGTCATGTTATTATAGGCCTTATTTATATAGCCATAGCAACCTGAGACATTTGTGGAGTGGTTAGGTCAGTAAAGCCTGATTTATACGATACCAGTTTCAGCCTACAATAGAATTGAAGCAACCAATGAATTGAGAGCAGTGGTGGCCCAGTGGTAACGGCCCCGTCTTACGAGTTGTAGGTCGTAAGTTCGAACCCAGGCAGGCGGTTTTTTGTCATAACCACTGCTCTCAAAACGGTGAAGGAAAACATAGTGAGGAAACCGGCATGTCCTTTTTTTTTTTTTTTTTTTTTGAGGGTGGGAAATCATCAAATAACTTCTCCCGCTCTGGGTGGAGCGGGAGGGCGTGTCAGACTTTTACTGACTAAAACCCACCCGTGTTCCTTCAGTTGCCTATGCCAGGGCCGCGGTAACCCCTTCAGACAACCCGCGACCCCAGCGGCGTCGGCCCTATTGGGCCCCGTCACTTGCTGACATCTCTTTGAGGCGCGCGTGGAACACAACGCGCCGTCGACTCGGGCCTGCCGGTCGATTCTGTAAAAATCTCACCGTGAAAACTTAGGTGAAGTAAGTTTGTTTTTGTTAGGAATCGACACTATTGACAGTTCACACCACGCTCACTTCACCTAAGTTTTCACGGTGAGATGGTTACAGAATCGCACTGCTGGTCCTTACCGGACGGCGAGCTACCCGCTGCTCACCGTCCGCAGGCCCAAACCGGCATGTCCTAGAACTAAAAATTAGAAGACATGTGAACATCACCAACTCCATTTTATTTTGTTTATATGTATTTTTATTAATTTCCGTGGTAGCATAGTACTCGTATTGAATAGAAGTAAAATAAGTTATTATAAAGAACTTCCTTTTTTAAGTCGGTTAAAAATGAAAATAGTTTTACAAAAATAAAGTACTTAGCTCTGAATTCAAATTAATAAAGGTACTTACACGATAAATCTAATAATTGATGGACATGTAAATTAGCATTCGTTTGCATTCGGAAATGCGATGACTGCCGAGGGACATTAAGAAAATAGTTGAACAACAGAAACAGTCATTCTACCATACTTAGTCATTGCGTATTCCACGTTGTAATTCTTTTTTCACCATCAACAACGAGTAGATCTACTGCCACATTGTAAGGAAAGTTGGAATTTTAACGCAAATCGATGGGTTCCACGAAAATCTGCATTTTGGCAACTTTACAGTAAAAACAATTGATTATAGCTAACTTTTTGGCAGCCTAACTACAGCCGCAACAGCAAAGAAGTTATAAAGCTCTTAACATTCAATTTGTACGAGTAGAACTCTGTAGAAGTGTCAAAATGCGGAACAACGCACGACTTGGCTAGAGACGATTCTGCCTTGGTCAATGCATTTGCAAATTGTTTGTCAAAAGTCTAGGAAAGCTCTCGATTGATAAAAGCAACGATTTTTTTTTTACAGTGGTTTAATTTTCACATATTTCGGTTAGGTTAAATTATGACAGCTATATTCTGCACGATTTGTTCGACTTTCCATCCATCACTTTTCATAGGTCGCTAATTTAAAGACCCTTAAAAGTAAGGTTCTCTTTCCTCTGCTATTCTGTAAAATTTGGTGTTTCCGTCCATTGCTTTTCATAGGTAGTGCATGAGGCGTCGAAACTTACAGGGGGCTGTAGCAACTCTACAATTAAAGAGGGATCTGCTTATTAATCTCTGATATAATATTAAATTATCAATACATATTTAGACAATTACCTATCCACAGACGAAGTAGTATTCAATTATCCCATTAGCTCCACAGGCCGCCTGAGATCTGTCTTCTCGCTGCAGTAAAATGACACTTCTTATTTATTTATTATTTATTTATTTATTTATTTAACAATTTATGTAGGTACACACAAATAAACAGACAAACATAAGGAACAGAAAAATACGTACAAAGGTGATGCTTATTTCAAAAGAAATCTCTTCCAGCATACCTGCGATAGGACAGAGGATAAAAACACACACACTACACATACACACACTTACACACACACACTTACACACACACACACACACACACTTACACTTCACGTACACTTCTTATCTGTCATTTCGTTAAAAATGTTCTCATTTGATAGCGAAATGACAGTATAAATGACATTAGAAGTGTCATTTTACTGCAGCTACTTATAAGTCCGTCTCATAAATCTTAAATCAACGTTTGTTTCATAATATAAGGTACTTAAAAACATCCACGGAGGATGTTTGAGTGTAGAGGCTCTGAACCTTATACATGACAAAACGCATACCGTCTTATTACAAAACAAGGTTCATCTTCAAACCAAGGTCTAAACCATGGACCCTTTTTTGAAGTTCGAACTTTATTCCGACACATTAAGATGTCAGTTTTATAAAACTGACAACTATAAAGAACTGTATTTCTATCACAGCTAGGTTCTTATTACAAAAACTGGCTCAATGGTTTAAACCATGACAGAAGAAAAACCTCGTTTTGTAATAAGAGCGATAAGGTTCAAAGCCTGTACACTAGGTAGCTAATTTAAAAATATCCTTAATATGTTTTGTCTAATGTCCCCTCCACCATTTAACGCATCGCCTTTATAACATATGTGTTTCTTCCACCAGCCTTTAAACCCATCCCTTCTCTTCCAGAATGCCTCACAAAAGACGGTCTAATCCGCTACCTGATGTCCGACGAGAACGCACCAGTATTCCTGGACCGTCTGGACAACTACATGGACATGGACCAGCCTCTGGCACATTACTACATCAACTCCTCACACAACACGTACTTGTCAGGGAGGCAGTTCGGAGGCAAGAGTTCTGTGGAGATGTATCGGCAGGTCCTGCTGGCTGGGTGCAGGTATGTGTTTTGAAACTGATTTTCCTATTGAGAATATTTAGCCATTGCTGATTAATCAATCAATCTGTCTATCCTTTTCCCAACTATGTTGGAGTCGGCTTCCAGTCTAACCGGATGCAGCTGAATACTAGTATTTTACATGGAGCGACTGCCTATCTGACCTCCACAACCCTCTTACTGGGTAATACGATACCCCTTGGTAAGACTGGTTGTCAGACTTTTGGGCTTCTGACGCCCCTAACGCCTGTCAAAGATCCATGAATGACATGAACATGTATTGAACAGCTGATTTTTTTTCGCGATTTCAGGTTTGGTCCCATAGTAAATGTTGTTCATGAGTACAATGACCCCTTAATAGATTGCCATTGTTTACACTTTACACCTGTATACTCATACATAATCCTCACTGCTTATCCGCTCAACTGGTTTTTTAAACTGGTTTATTGCTCAACAGACCATGTTATAATATACTTAATAAATTCAAATAAGATACCGAAAATTGCGACGGTTAAACTCTTCGGAAGCTTCACAAAGTAGACGCTTACTGAAAGTTTCAGCGGCGCTTATCCGCGATGTCTTCACACTTGCGCGCTCTGAGGACCAACTTCGAAACTTAATTATTATCTGCCCAATATAACTTCGTCTTTCAAGGCGATGCGTCTTGCAAAATTTTATTTTTTATTGAAATAAAATAAAAAAAAATATTGAATTTTTTGCGATGGTGCTAAATCATCATCATCATCATCTCTAGATTTTCTTCTAGAGATCTGAGGAAAATCTATCTTCTATCTATCTATAAGTATAAATAAAAATAAAAGTCCTGACTGACTGAATGACTCATCAACGGCAGCCCAAACCTTTGAACTTAGAAAGTTTTGCACAGAGGTTCCCTTTGTAATACAGACCAGCACCCTAATTGCGTAACACATTATCAATCGGAGTTTGAATCATTTTGAAACAAATTTCTAATCCATTGCTTCATATGTTGGAAAGATTTGTCTGCTCGACAATGTAAATAATGCAATGAATGTTGTTAAACTGTCCAAATGAAACAAACTCCGATTGATAGTGTGTTACGCAATTAGGGTGCAGGAATAAGGAAGGAATTTTCGGTAGTACGCTGGCAAAAGCTAGTGTTACATAATATAGGCGTCGAGTGGGGAGTGAGGTACTTACTTTAATTATACCAATAGGGATGATGCCTGGGTAAAAAAAAAGAAATTCTATTTAGTCCGTCAGTCAGATAATAAAAAAATATTAGACATGTATTTTTTGCTTTATCTTATTAATAAAAATTACTTGGATAACACGCATTAAAGTTGGGAAGTGCGGGCTCGCTACGTCACTTCTACGTATAAAATCTAGCTAGGCGTGACGTCATGCCATATTTTAACTCCATGTATCGTCGTAATCTTTTGATTAGGTACGTAAAAAAAGAAAAAATACGTGTCCAATATTTTTTTAATAATCTACATGGCGGACAAAAAAAAATTCAGTCATCATCCCTATTCTTGTGATTAAACTTTTTATTTCTATTTATTTAAGGAATTTTTATATACAACGTGTAACGTTAAATGCGCAAAACCTCTTAAGGCGTCATTGTACTCATCATTATTAACAACTTTTACTATGGGACTGGAAATCGCGAAAAAAAAATCAGCTGTTCAGTACATTTTGACGAATTATGCGAACGTAAATGTACTGAACAGCTGATTTTTTTTTCGCGATTTCAGGTTTGTTCCCATAGTAAAAGTTGTTCATAATGATGAGTACAATGACCCCTTAAGAGGTTTTGCGCATTTAACGTTACACGTTGTATAAAGTGTGATTAAACATATCAGCTCGTCTGTAGTCCACAAAGGTAGAGGTTTATTAGTACACCTATATTTCGCCAACTCATCATCATTCTCTTCTCTTGCCCTTACCCCTAATTTAATACATGCGGTGCCTGTGTCGCGTGCGATTCGCATCGCGTTGCTTGCCTGTTTGGAGGAGCCTTTATTTGCCTTTTTCATACATTTCGCACGCTATTGGTAGGTATTCTAAGTCTTGCCCTTATAAAAAAAAAAATAACATCCCAACACTACCTACTTGTACTTTCCTACGGATCCATAGGTGCCATTTGTGGAACAAAAAATTAAATAATAAATTATTCCACTAATGGCATCCGCGAAAAATATCGGCAGGTGCCGTATGTGGAATACCTCAGGTGCCGTTTAAGCGGGTGCCAAATGTGGAATACGTCAGGGGCAAGCTAAATATTATAATCAATCAGGCACAAATTCAGAATACGTATTAACTTGGTGTCTACACATTTAAAGTTCCCTTCATCGTGTATCAAGTTATACTAGCTACAACTACGGATTCAACTCGCGATCCGTCCGCGTCATACAAATTAATAGCGTTCTTTTAATTAGTGAGTTTAGTAACTTTGTTTCGTTGTTTCCTAATCTGTTATTATGATGTAGAAGTAATTGTTTTACTTTCTTGCAAGCTGTTGCGTTTGATTGAGGGGACTTTCTTATACTTCTTGTTTTCGTTATTTCTACTTAGTTTATGAGGAAATTCGTTTCGGTACACAGTTAGGCACGTGTCGTGTACTTATACAGGACGAAAACATGCACCAAATCGAAATGGGAGATTGTACTCATCATTATGAACAACTTTTACTATGGTACCAAACCTGAAATCGTGAAAAAAAATCAGCTGCTGCATTTTGACGAGTTTGATGTAGATAAATGTACCTACTGTACAGCCAGGTTTGATCCCATAATAAAAGTTGTTGATAATGATGAATATAATCTCCCATTTCGATTTGGTGCATGTTTTAAATTTCATCTGTTGTTTATGTGGGAGGATCGTAGATAACCGAAGAGTAGGTAGGTACCTAATTATTTTTGACTCTGAAAGGAGCTCGAGGCTAAGTAATAACAGCCACACGGGTCGGTTAAGCTACGCGTTCCGGGATTGGTCCGTGGATAGTTGAATATCTTTACATACCGAGACGGCTCCGTGCCTCAAAGCTAAGCCGTTGGTCCCGGCTGTCATTCAGGGATCTTTGACAGTTGCATTTGCATCCATGAAAAAAAAAATAATGAATGAATGTTTCCATTCGAGACAACATTAAATCCTCTCTATAAATTACTCAACTACCAATAACATAAGTCTATCTAAGATATAAATAACTTGTATAACCCACTTCCGTCACATTTCAGGTGCGTGGAACTCGACTGCTGGGACGGCAAAGGAGAAGACGAGGAACCAATAATCACCCACGGCATGGCGATGTGTACCGACATCCTCTTTAAAGACGTTATATACGCCCTTCGAGACACTGCCTTCGTGACGTCAGACTACCCGGTGATCCTGTCGTTCGAGAACCATTGCTGCAAGGCCCAGCAGTACAAGTTGGCGAAGTATTGCGATGAGATCCTCGGGGATTTGTTGCTGAAGGAGCAGTTGGCGGAACACCCTGTGAGTATAAGTCAACTCTGTTTTGGGAAAATAAAAGTGTCGGTCGTTTATTTTATTGGTCCTTCAGTAAATTGGGAAGGTGCACCAATTTCTGGAAAATTAAAAGAATCCAAACAGGAATAATTGTTTGATAATTTTAGTTAGTTAACTTTATAATACATTCTACTAACTACTTAAGTCTTATACTTAATTGTTTTTTTTTTATTAAGTATTATGTTTTCTTTTGGTTTTTTTTTTTAATTATTTATGTACTTCACGGTTCACATTAATAAACGAAAATGTATGCCTTACTTGGGAAGAGACTAGACCCTACGATACGGGATAATAGTGTGGGATCCAGGGCATTTGTAAAAACCTAGCACCTAAGGCTCTAAATAGTTTGTTACCGTTTCTTTATTTAATCAATAAGGATTTTATAAAACTGCTAGATTTGACAGCGGATCAATGATTGATGACAGCAGTTGGGAAATTTGCGGTGAACCATTTTTCGACCTTATGACTATGTAATAAGGTTCAAAAGTGGTTCACCTCAAAATATCCGCGATGGTACATGAAACACACAGTTTCATCAACACAAGTATCGGTTATTATAGATTTAATGTAGGTAGTCTTTAAAAACCCTTATAATTAAGAAATTACTCTTTTAGCAGACACAATAGATTTTTTGTTGTTATCTGCACACCTGGGTGTCAATCGACGTTTAAAGAGTTACGGATAGAAGTTGAACATCAAATAATAATTTTCAATTTAAAACCAAACACCTGTTTCTACATACAAAGTCCCAACAATTCCAGCTGGAGCCTGGTGTCCCGCTGCCGCCCCCCTCAGCCCTGAGGCGCAAAATCCTCATCAAGAACAAGCGCTTGAAACCTGAGGTGGAGAAACAGGAGTTGGAGCTGTTCCGCCAGGGCCAGTTCGTGATTGAGGATGAGGAGAAGGAAGATGCATCGGCGGTGGTTATCACGGATAAGAAGGTTGGTAGATTGTGGAAGATTGTTTTAGTTCAGCAAGAGTGTATCGGCAAAACTTGTGTCGTATCGACTTTCTAGAAGAAGAAGTTTTTATCGATTTAACACATTGAAATTTTATTTTAAAGAAAAATGTAAAAAAAAAACAGCGTCCACGAAGTATTGCATTTTTTCGTCTATGGTTGCTGTCAATAAATAAGGAATTTCATAGGCGTACTTATGTCAAAAGTAAAATAATTGGTTGGAAAGAGTATAAGTAGGTACTTATTTACCCATCCTCCCCCAGCCCGAGGAGATAGTAGCGGAGGCGGCTACAGCGGGCGACGACGCGCCGCCACCCGTGGCGTACACGGGCTCCACCACCAACGTGCACCCCTGGCTCTCCTCCATGGTCAACTACGCGCAGCCCATCAAGTTCCAGGGCTTCGAGGAGGCTGACAGTATGTATCAAGTTTTATTTTCATTTAAAAGGGGCAGCTGTAGGTAATTCTTGAAGTAAAATAACTGAAAAAAGTAAAGTTCGGTCATGAACGGTGAGTCGCATCTCGAATGCTAAAGTTTATTGCAAAAAATCATAGATTGATTCGTGGCTTTCGAAGTATTAATTCTAACTTAATTATACAAGTGAAATGGCGTTATGACTATCTAGTTTGACGCGAGAGAGATAGAAGACTCACGCGCACCGGAACTAAACGCGCTTCGTTTAAATGTAGATTTATGACAAAAAGCTATAGCTACCTACTTAAATAAATTTTTAGCTTAGTAAGTTCTTAACATATTTTTAAATACTTTCGACTTAAAGCAAATTTTACTGCACATTATGGAACTTTTTACGTGTAATCGTATAAAACAGAAAATAGACGGTGCTACTTTGGAATTTTCTTGTATCAAAAAATTTCAAGAAATCATGTTTCGGTTTAAGTACAGAAATAGACAATATAGTCAAAAACACATATGGAAAATCCAAATGATTTAACCATATACATTTGGCTTTATAGGAATTTTAAAAACAAAATTATCGACGTATCCCCTTAAACGCAGATGCTTTATTGAAACATGCTACATTTCTCCACCTAAATAACTACATAATCAAAATTTTTCATACAAACTTGCAGAAAAGAACATCTACCACAACATGTCCTCATTCGCGGAGACGACCGGCATGAACTACCTCAAGACACAGGCCATCGACTTCGTGAACTACAACAAGCGGCAGATGTCCCGCATCTACCCCAAAGGCACCCGAGCTGATTCCTCCAACTACATGCCACAGGTAACTACTGCTTATATTAGTTTTTGTCGCCTAGCAACACAATTTCGGGAATAGCTAAAGACCAAAGGGCGACTTTTGTCTCGTCATTTGTCAGAAAAGGTCCTAGTAGGTCTGAATCCAGGCTTGTTAACGTTACCAAATAACAAAATAATAACCGTTACGTAACGTTAATTACAATGTGATACCTTACCAACGTTACAAAATGTACCGTTACTTGATGACATTACCAATAATATAACGTTAATTAACATTAACGAAAATACGATAAATAACGTTAATTTAGCTACGTTGCGTTGCCATTCCGTACGTAGGATTATATTTTTGTGCGCTCGCTCGTAGTCACTTTTCATTGGATCACGATACACTGTTGCCGCTCCGCTCGCACCGTTATTAAACAATTAACGTTAAAAATTGCATAAAAAACATTAATTCTATTACAGTTATTTTCATTATTAACGGTAACTCTGTCAAACGCCTTACTTTTTCCCACCTATGTTGGGGTCGGTTTCCAGTCTAACTGGATGCAGCTGAATACCAGTATTTTACATGGAGCGACTGCCTACCTGACCTCCACAAACCAGTTACTGGGTAATACGATACCCCTTGGTAACACTGGTTGTCAGACTTTCGGGATTCTGACGACCCGTAACGACTGTCAAAGATCCACGAATGACAGCCGGGACACGTATATAGAAATGCTAATTAAGTACGTCCCCTCAGGCAGAGACGAATACCTAGAGTTAGCGCATTTCCAGGCGTTAAACGCACGTAAATGCTAGTATTCAGTAGCATTTACGCGGAATTAGCATTTACTAGCGTGTGTTTAACGCATGGAAATGACTCTATATCGTCTCCGTCTGAGGGGACGTACTGAAGTAGTTTTTCTATATACGCAGCCGGGACCAACAGCTTAACGTGCTTTCGGTATCTAAAGATGATCACCGATCCATGGACCAACCTCGGTTACCGAAACCAATAACGCGCCGAAATAGTTTTAACCAATCATTCCTCCCCAGGTGTTCTGGAACGCTGGCTGCCAGATGGTGTCCCTGAACTTCCAGACGTCGGACCTGCCGATGCAGCTGAACCAGGGCAAGTTCGAGTACAACGGGAACTGCGGGTACCTCCTCAAGCCAGACTTCATGAGGCGTGCTGACAGGAGTTTCGATCCGTTTGCTGATGCGCCGGTAGATGGCGTGATTGCTGCTCAGTGTTCCGTGCAGGTACTTACTTTTGTCTCTTTTTGTTTTCTGTCCTTTTTATGCCGCCGTAAGTAATTTGAAAACAGGTGTAACTCCGATTTTGAAAGACTTCGATTGCACGACATAGGCCAACAGTGGATGTCAGATATAAACTGAAATTCACCTCAACAATAATGTTGATTCTCAAAAATAAGTCTTGTCTTTTGTGGGAAGGTACATACAGTCACCGACAATTTGTGAAGCATTCCCGTTTGAGCACCGAAGATATTCCCATCTGAGCACCAATCAATATTATAACGGGGTGCTCAAAAGGGAATAATAAAAAATATGCAACTTTATTCCCTTTTGAGCACCTGCGGTAGCTTCTAGTGATGGCCTGTTTAGTAAAACATATCGATACAAATTGGCAGTACTTTTGAATACCATGGAATACCTCGAGGTCATTGACCTTGACCTCAGGGTCATTGACCTTGAGGTCAAGGTCCAAGGAACAATATTTTAAAATATTCATTGGTGCTCAAATGGGAATACCTTCGGTGCTCAAAAAATAGGTGCTCAAACGGGAATGCTTCCAATTTGTCGGACAAAAGTCGATTCACACTTCAGTTTTTAAAATCTTAATTATTGATTGAAATATAATAACAAAACAAAAATAAAATTAAAAGAATAACTCGTAGCTTAGGAAATGCTGAAATGCAATGTATGGAAAAATTTTGTGTCAATTTAGGTGATGTAAGTACAAAAGTTTCAGTGTTAATTTGACAAAAATATAATTTAATGTATTGTGTTGCGTAAATTATTTTGCATAGGTACTATTGTATAGAATCTAGTTCTTCTAACTGAACAGACAGCTGTGCTGCTGGGGAGTTTGTTCCGCTACTTCTTCTTCCCAGCTAAAGCACTAGGAAGTGGTGAAGGGCGGGCGTTTTGTGGGGACTGTCTTACTGTAATTTTGACGTTCAAAAAGTGCTGATTCTCAGCCTAATTTGAATAAAGGACATTTGATTTTGATTTTTGATTTTTGATTTCTCTCTGACTGTACCTACTCTTTTAAATACACCATGGATGCTAATAAATAGCATGGTGTGGCAACAGCATGCTATTTATTAGGTAGCAAACATCAACTTAAATAATGGAAAATTAATCCTAATATACGTAGTTTATCTTCAAACTCAGGTTCAAACCATGGACCTTTTTTTTAATTTCGATCTTTATTCCGACACATTCAGTTTTGTATAGAACTGTATTTCTATAATATCTAGGTTCTTATTATAAAAACTGGCTCGGTGATTTAAACCATGACAGAAGAAGATCCTTCTTTTGTAATCAACGAATTAAGAATTTGTAATAAGACCATATTGGTTCAAAATCTAACGATTTTTCACTATCATGATAACTTTGTGTAGGTACATTAACCATCTCTCAATTGTCCCCAGGTCATCGCCGGTCAGTTCTTGTCAGACAAGAAGATCGGCACATACGTGGAGGTGGACATGTACGGTCTACCTTCAGACACCATCCGCAAGGAGTTCCGTACGCGCATGGTGCCGGCCAACGGACTCAACCCGGTGTATAATGAGGAGCCGTTCTTGTTCAGAAAGGTAAGAAGGATTCATCATCATTTCAGCTGAAAGACGTGCACTGCTGGACATAGGCCTCCGCCAAGCATCGCCACTTCGACCGGTGCTGTGCTTCTCGCATCCAGCGGATTCGGGAGGCCTTCCAGAAGGATTATGAATAAGTAGGTACAATAAATTAAACTAACCGCTGCCTAACCAATCAATCCATCAATCTGCCCAGCCTTTTCTCAACTATGTTTGGGGTCGGCGGATGCAGCTGAATACCAGTATTTTACATGGAGCTACTGCCTATCTGACCTCCACAGCCCAGTAACTGGGTAATACGATACCACTTGGACTGACTTGACTGGTTGTCAGACTTTCGGGCTTCTGACGACCCGTAACGACTGTCAAAGATCCACGGATAACAGATAACCTAACCTAACCCCAGCAAGCGTAGCTTAACCTGACGGATCGACCCGTGCGACTGTTATTACTTAGCCACGAGCTCCTCTGCAGCTGCCTAACCATTCGGGGAATAGGTCCAAGCGTTATGTTAATATGTTTAAACTAACTTTTAATAAAGATATCGCGATGTCTTTTGTCAAGTAGTCTTTTGACAAACTGAAAACTTTTTATTTGGTCTCCCACTCTTTTACCATTCTATCATCATCTGAGAGCAGTGGTGGCCCAGTGGTAACGGCCGCGACTTACGAGCTGTAGGTCGCAGGTTCGAACCCCGACAGGGGTTTTTCTTTGTGTAAATAATTTCATCACCACTGCTCTCAAAACGGTGAAGGAAAACATCGTGAGGAAACCGGCATATCATAGTACCAAAAATTCGAAAACATGTGACATCTCATGGTGGATTACGGGCAGCTCCCTCTCACTGAGAGGAGGCTTGTGTCCCAGCAGTGGGAACATTATAGGCTGATTATGCTTTTATCATTTACTAGCTGTGCCCCGCGGTTTAACCCGCTTAGAAAAAGACTATGTATTAATACAGGCTATCAACATACCAAATATCATAAGAAGTTACAAACATACAAACAGACACTCACAAACTTTCACCTTTATAATAATAATGATTGTTTTGTCTATCTTTTTCATAATTTTTTTTTTTCACATTTTAATGTAACTACTTATACATGGTGTAAGTGAACAGTGGCAATGTTTTAAGGGGTCATTGTACTCATCATTACGAACAACTTTTACCATGGAACCAAACCTGAAATCGCGAAAAAAAATCAGCTGTTCCCTATTTTTGGACGAATTATGGGAACGTAAATGTACTGAACAGCTGATATTTATTTCGCGGTTTCAGGTTTGGTCCCTTATTAAAAGTTGTTTATAATGATGACCCCTTAAAAGATTGCCACTATTTAAAAAAAAAAAACAAAAAAAAAAATTGTGAATACCAAGTGAGGGTAAAAAAAAAAAAAAAATTAAAAAAAAAACGTTTATTTCAATTACAATAGGCATTTCGATACATATTATTGGAGATCACCTTTTAATAATAATATAATATGTTTATTTTTGCCAAAAACTGTGCTTTACAATTCCTTATAGTCTACATTAATAGATATAGATAGGTTTACATTGATTTTTAATAAGACGCAAAGGAAACTTTGCTTATGAACTCCACACTAGGTCAAGCCTGTCTCGTGGAGTCCTTGGGTGGTATTACCTTGCGAAAAATGCGCATTACATTAAATATTTGTTATTGCTACAATCGAGACAAATGAAATAGTGAGCAATTAAAACATCTTATATACTAAGGACTGTTAAACTAAAAGAATCAAAACGAAAAGAAGAATATGTTGACGCTATGTGCGTGAGATTTCTGTGTGTGTGTGTGTGTGTGTATATGTGGGGGTGTGTGAGGGTGTGTGTGTGTGTGTGTGTATGTGGGGGTGTGTGTGTGTGTGTGTGTGTGTGTGTGTGTGTGTGTTACGAAATTACCTTTAAGAGTGATTCGGATTCACTGTAGGATTGGGCTAGCAGCCATTTGCGAACAATCTTTTTGACTAGGCTAGTTCTAGAGTTACTGATGTCACACAACCCTACTACTTTGTTGTATATGTGACTGAGCATAAATTCTTGCATGTTTTGTGCGAACTTTGTACGCGTCCTTATCGAAGCACACTTAAAAACTCGACGTTTGAGAAGTTGCGAGTATTCTGTGAGACAATTTTAAGTTGTTTCAGTACAATTTTTAAGATATATAACTGCCGGACATTGAGTAATGCGGCTTCTTTGTACAAAAGAGCTGTCGGGTATCTGAAATGTTTCCTGAGCATGACCTTCAAGACCGATCGTTGGGCTCGTTCGCATTGGATCATGGTGGTGATTCCCACTCCACCCCAAATTGTTATACAGTAACATAGAATTGACTCGCATAATGCCACATAAACCATGTTTAGAGTTTTTTTGTTGGCAGAGTTACGCAAGAGTTTCATTATGTGAATCAATTTTCTGGTGCGTTTGGCCACCAGGTCGATATGGGGCTTGAAAGAGAGCCGCTGGTCTATTAAAACCCCCAGATATTTAATCCATTCCACCTTTTTTATTTTCTCGCAGGTGCACAGGAGAGGGTCACAGGTTGCACGGTGAATTTTGATGTCAAGTGGTAATACGGGCGCTGAAGCCTGGGTTTTGTGGAAACACAAGTAGTTGGTTTTCTCAATATTTAATGAAAGAAGATTGTAGTCAAGCCATCGTTTGATACTAGTCAAACTGTTTTGAGCCTCCTTATTCAACGATTCCCAGGATTTGCCATGAAAGAGAATGACTGTGTCGTCAGCATAGCATATGGTATCTGCATTTTGATTTAATGTACGATGTATATCATTTATGTAGATGATGAACAAGGTAGAGCCGAGAACACTACCCTGTGGAACTCCAAATATCATATTTTTTTGGCAACCGATGTTCTCTCCCACTTTCACACACTGGCGTCTGTTAGTTAAATAAGTTTTAAACCAATCTAACGACAGTCCTCTGATTCCAATGACCTCCAGTTTCTTTAAAAGTATGGGTATTGCAACGGTGTCAAAAGCCTTGGCAAGATCTAAAAAGACTCCCAAGCACTTTTTGTTATCATCTAGATACGACGTTACTAGTTTGGTCAGGCGGCTCACTGCATCTTCTGTAGATTTTCCACTCCTGAAACCAAATTGTTTATTGGAGATCAGCTTGTTCGACTCTAAGAACGAAACTAAGCGTTTGTTCGCTATCTTTTCCAGAATTTTGGAGAAGATTCCTACTATCGAAATAGGCCTATAGTTCGCAGGGTTTTGTTTTGATCCTTTCTTGAATATAGGGGTGACTCTAGCTTCCTTCCATTTATCGGGGAATATACCAGTACTAAGACTTAGGTTGATAATGTAGGTTAGTGGAGTTAAAATTTCACTTCTTATTTCTTTAACAATTTTTGGAGTAAGATTATCAACGCCAGCAGCACTGTCACTATTAAGATTAACAATCAGTTTGTTAATCTCATAAACATCAGTAGGTTGCATGAAGAAAGTAGTCCCTAGTGGTTCTCCTAATTTTTGTTTAGAAACCACTGACTCCTGAGTTTCATTTATGTCAGTTAGAATTTGGCTTGCCAAATGTGTGCCCACAGAGGAAAAATATTCGTTGCAGTAGTCAACTGAATCTTGTGCCGTGGATTTACACTTCAGTAGGTCGCTAGGACTGCTTTTGTTATCGTGTTGCTCTGTGATTGTTTTAAGCAAGCTTGTGATTGTTTTCCTTTTAAGCAAGGAATTGCTTGTATTAGGAGACTCCGCGCTTCCACTTGTTATTTTTATGCAATTGAAATTTAGACCGTGTATACATGTAGGACTAAACAAAAATTAAAATAAGATAAATGATATATGGGTACCTAACTTAAAAAAATATACTAACAGCTCTGCAGTTTGATGAGCGTTATGTAGAGAAAGGCCAGATCGCGCGTGTACGTGTGGTATGTGTATCATGAGTGAGTGTGGGTGTAAGTGTGAAAGTGAGATTGTGTGGTGTGTGAGATAACGAGCAATGCTTAGTTCACTCTTCCTAATTAATGTCCTGTCTGTTTGTTTAGAATAGAATAGAATAGAATAGAATAGGTCTTTATTTGCTTCGAATGTAGGTACATAAAAATAAGTTGTTAAATTATATAATAGGATCCATGTACATGTATTAATCCTGCTTTCACACATAGATGAAGCGTAAGTCCTAATGTAGGTTGTTATTTGTCGGTTAGCCCTGTGACAATGTCTTGGGATCGAAAGAAGCTACACAAGTCTACATTCACTAACCCAGCGCACAACAACCCAAATGTAACTTGGTTATTGAGAAGTAGATATAATAGACCCAACATCGTCGTAGGTTTTAGTTTTAAGGGTAGATGCAGATACCCGCACTTTACGAAGACGTCGCTGAGCTGTCATCAGTCCTCCCGTGACCACGATCGCTGCAAGGCGGTCGAAACGTCGGGAAATATGTAGGTAGGTACACCAGTTTACCTCGTAAAAAAGGAATATCGCGATAAGACCCGTTGTCGATATTGTTTTACCCTGTATTTAATTTTGCAACATTTTAAAACCAAATACATTATTTACTCCACCAGGTCGTTCTCCCAGACTTGGCAGTCCTCCGCTTCGGCGTGTACGATGAGAACGGCAAGCTGCTGGGGCAGCGCATCCTGCCGCTGGACGGGCTGCAGGCCGGCTACCGGCACATCTCGCTGCGCACGGAAGCCAACTTCCCCATGTCGCTGCCCATGCTGTTCTGTAACATTGAGCTGAAGATCTACGTGCCCGATGGCTTTGAAGGTAAATAGCATCTATTATGCAACTTTTTAGCCGGCTATATTAGCCATAGAACCGATGACCGTTGGGGTAGACATGTTCGTGACTGGGCCTATAGCACCGTCACTCTCTCACTGGAAACGTTCAACTTCTGCCCTGCTTTAAGAGCTCATAGTAAGCCCCCAGACCGTGAATCGGCTAACGTAAGCTAGCGCCCTCAGGCTAGGTGGAGCGATGATCTTCGCAGGGTGTCAGAGGGTCAACTCCCTAAGCACGAATCCCGTAGTTTCGGTCTTCGTTACGGGCGTTTCCTACTCCGTATCACCTACAGAGTGATGATTGGTTCGGGGTCCCGAAAGAAGTATGAATGATAACATGATTTGATAGTTGTCCCTACTCCCGATGTGTTTTGGACGTACGAAAAATGTAACTTTTACACTTGTTTTGATGGATCGTTATGTCAGACGAGCGGACTGACGGACGGACAGACTTAGGGAGTAGACCCGCAGGAGCAGCTGGATGAGACTTGCCGAGAATCGAGTAGAATAGCGTGCAATTGATGAGGCCTATGTTGATGCAACTTTACTCTAACTTTGAAGGCAGACGAAAACAATTAATTTCCCTGACTTCACATAACTAGCAAACTAAAATGACGAATGTTTCGTACAGACTTCATGGCGGCGCTGTCCGACCCGCGTGCGTTCATGGGCGCGGCTGACGCGCGCAACGACAAGGTGAAGCAGATGGGCATCGAGGAGACCGGCCCCGAGAAGAAAGTGCAGATCGAGGAGAAGAAAGCAGGTAAAATTATACCTTCACACTTAACATAATATATGATCTATTTTAGTTTGCAGAAAAATAGCATTCGGGTTGGTCTTGAAAATGGTACAAAGGCATGAGGAACAGGGTGTAAAGTTCACTCATCCTCCATACAAAAGGGAGGATCCTTCGACCAGACGGGTGTTGTGTCTGCTCGACGGTTGATGTCGGGACGTTGTATATAATATGCTAGTCGCGCGGTAAACTCTTGATTGCGCGATGCAGGATTTGCGTGACGTCAGTGTGATGCGTAGTTTGCATGCGGCGATGTAGATGCCGCCACAATGGTTTTGACCAAGCCGTATGACCGCGGCCCTGAGAAAAAGTACAGATAAAGACCAAGACAGCAGCTACATAATTACTTCACTTTGGCATACGGTCTGTTTTAAATTGAAGAAAAATTAATATGACGTGTTGATCTTGGGAATTCCTTGGATCTGATAATACCTATCAGATCCAAGGACAGCTTAATGCTGCAAGGTCCTATCTCTGGTCCTATAATACTAATTTGTCGAATGGTAGTTTGATATAATATGTTAAGTCTTATGTTTTCTTTTCTATCTCCTGGTCATCATGTTCTGCCTAGCCTTTTCCCAACTACGTTGGGGTCGGCTTCCAGTCTAACCGGATGCAGCTGAACACCAGTAATAATTTTCTATCTCCTGATATTCTCGTTACCAAAATTTTTATTACACAAACACTTGTAATTTTTGGGCATTTTTAGATTCTTGTTCGAAATCCTGGATTGCACTTATCACCAATACTCAATTCTCAAATTTCGGGAACATCTTGACATCAGCCTGTGGGCATCCATTGCTGAACAAAAGTAGATGATGAACATCACGATAAGCTTCCTTGGGAGGAAGTTCCCTTGCTAAAGACGAGACCTGTGTTCCCCTGCCCTAGCCCGGAACCTACGTTGTAAATTATGGATGTTAGGTTGTGGTAGGTACCTACAGCAGTGGTGGCCCAGTGGTAACGGCCGCGACTTACGAGTTGTAGGTCGTAGGTTCGAACCCAGACAGGCGCTTTACTTTGTGGAAATTATTTCATCACCACTGTTCTCAAAACGGTGATGGAAAACATCGTGAGGAAACCGGCATGTCCTAGAACCTAAAATTAGAAGACATGTGACATCTACCAACCCGCACTTGGCCTGCGTGGGGATTACAGCCCGCTCCCTCTCAGCGAGAGGAGGCCTGTGTCTCAGCAGGAACATTATAGGCTGATTATGATGAAGCAAATTTTTTAGGGGAGTTTCAATATACTCACCCCACAATTTAACCTTTTAAATATTCTGGGTTTTACCAGAAAAGTAAGCACTTTTCACCTTTTCACGCCTAGGTAAAGTCATAAATCTTTTTAGTCGTAGCTGTGGTAAGAAAGAACATGCAGAATTGTTTACGTGAACTGGAGGTAAAAATAAACTTTATTGTTTACCTTCATTTTTATCTAGAGTAGGTTAGTTATGTAAGGTTAGATATTCAGAATAATAAGTCCTATGTTGAATTTAGTTATCGTAATCGTTCGTTATCGTTTCGTTTATCGTAATCGTTTTTGAGTATATCGCGATCACTCGATCAGACAAACAAGCAGTCGCATCGGCGGGGGACTTTCTAACATTTAGATGTCGCTTGATTGTGGCTTAACCGGAGAATCAAACGATTATTAACTGGCATACAATACACAAAACAGGCAAAGATAACTGCCAATTTTATTTTTTTTATTTATTAGGTAGGTAAGTACCTATTTATTAACCTCCATAATCATAAAAAACTAAAAAGCTCTACAAACCTATTTTAGTTAAAATAGTGTTTTGCCAATTTTTTTCGAATTATAAGTTGGAGTTTGAAAGAAGAAGACGAAAACACTATTTTAACTAAAAAAGTTTAGTAGAACGTTTTATTTTTAGGGTTCCGTACCTCAAAAGGAAAAAACGGAACCCTTATAGGATCACTCGTGTGTCTGTCTGTCTGTCTGTCTGTCCGTCTGTCCGTCTGTCACAGCCAATTTGCTCCGAATCTAATGGACCGATTAAGTTAAAATTTGGTACACATATGGATTTCTGTGACCCAAACACGTACAGCTAAAGTAAATATATGAAATTTGAATATGAGAGACACTTTTAGGGGGAAAATAAGAAAATTTAAAAAAAAAAGTTTTGTAAACTGTACCGAATGACATATCAAATGAAAGGACTTACTATGAGGGTCTCAAATATATTTTTTTTATAATTTTAAAATTTATTGTTTTAAAGTTATTTAAGAAAATAGACGAAAATTGACCATTCCCCCCCCCCCTTATCTCCGAAACTACTGAAACTAAAATTTTGAAAAAAATATAGAAATTAGTTCTATACCTGTAGATTACAGGAAAACAGCGCTTCCATTAAATCATAGTAAGCGATTGCAGCGCTTACTATGATTTAATATGCGCGAATATTCCAGATAGTCACTTTTATACCACTATGACAACTGATCACAAATCAAATTGGAAATGTCAGGACTGCGTATGCAAAATGCCCAAACAAAACAATGTAAATACTCCGATAAAACAACTAATTCAAAGTAGCACCCAAATTGAGAAAATTGATGAAAACGTTACACTGCGTAAAAAATCAACTGTAAATCCGAGTTTGATACATAGTCGCCAGGATGATATCTCTGTAGATGAAATTATTGGAAACACTTTATCTGATACTTTACATGATTATATTAACTCTGAAAATGGCTACGGCTGTACAAATCTCAAGGAGAATATTAAGGAAAATGAGAACCTAACATTAAATAACATCAGTTTGTTACTAGATGCTAAACTAGATAAGATTAAATCATCAATACTAGCAGATGTCAAACAAGCAATACAAACTGAAATTAAGAATGCCATTAGAAATATTCAAAACGAGCCTGAGTATAGTGTTAACCATACGATTACAACCACTCATAAAGCGTACCAAGAGGAAATAAATCAAGTCAACAAAAAAATAGAGAGCATTCAAGAAAACCTTCAGAACATAGAAAATACCAAAAAAATTGTAATTTACGGATTAACAGAAGAACACCATGAAACTGAAACAAATCTGTATAAACGCACGTCTAGACTGTTTTACGAAATTATGGGTATAGATATAGATCCTTATATAGAAGACATCAAACGTATAGGGAAAAGAGGAAATAGAAGGCCTCTTGCTATTGAATTGATAAGCAAAAGAATGACCAACTACATACTTAAAAATGCAAATTGTTTTAAGAATACTGGAATAACAATTGGGAAATATATGGACAGGAAAACACTTGAGGAAAGAAATGAACTAAGACAAAACCTAATAAAAGCACGAAAAAATGGTGATTATGCTATTATCAGGAACAACAAATTATTCATAAATGGAAATGAGTTTATTAGTCCCAATGAAGAAGCTACTACGGAAATGCCACAAAAACAAAACCTAACGGAAAATAAAATCATAGAAGACTTACCACCCGTCACAGATAGAGGAAAGACACTGACTCCAAATTCGTCCACACAACCAAATCCATGTATCCCACCGCATACAGTTAATAAGACAAATAATGTAATAAATAAGACATTTCGCTAAAGATATCACTATAACTTTTCAAAACATACAAAGTCTAGGAAATAAGATAGATTTAGTTGAACATCTGTTACTAGAAAAAAATATTTATATACTATCCTTATCAGAAGTATGGGAGATAAGGATTTTTGTAACTCTGTATCGCTTCAAGGATATAAAATTGCATCCCAATTCTGTAGAAAAGCTAGAGAAGGTGGAGGTGTTTGCCTAATTATAAGAGAGAATGTAAAATTTATAGAAAGATTAGATATAGTAAATTATTCTAAAGAATTTATAATAGAAATTTGTGCAATTGAAGTTCCTGAATTAAACTGTATATTCATAGGGTTATATAGACCAGATCGCCATATAAATATATTTTACGAACAAATGGAAAAACTTTTAAATAGACTAAATACTAGAGATAAAAATAAATATATCATATTTGGTGGAGATTTTAATATTAATATACTTGACAAAACCAAACAAACACAGAACCTTCTTACCTTAATGCGCTCACATAACCTAAAACAAATAATTCGCGAACCCACACGGATAACAAAAACTACTTCCACTTGCATTGATTTACTTTTCACCAATTATAAATCCATAATAAAGAAAGAATATGTCGAAGATTACGGACTTTCCGATCACAAATCTATTAACTTAAAATTGAATACAAATTGCTTATAAACAAACAATAACAAAATATGGTACAAACAAAAAAGACTATTTACAGATAAAAACTTATTACACTTTAAAAATGCATTAAGAGAAATTGATTGGGAAAAAATTATAAGTACAAATAATAATGTTAACAAAAACTACTATACATTCATCACAACTATAACACAGCTCTTAGATAAAATAATACCAAAACAAAGAGTGAAAGTAAAATTTAGAAAAGCTAAAGGATGGATGACAACAGGGTTAAAAATATCATGCAAACACAAAAGAGTACTAAAAATTATACTAAATGAATCTAAAAGCAATATTATAAAAACATATCACAGCAAATTTAGCAAAACATTAAAACGTAGCATAAAACTTTCAAAAATAATAGAATATACCAGACAAATGAATAAGTCAGATAATAAAACTAAAACTATGTGGAATATTATAAATAACAAAACTGGCAAATGTAAGGCAAGGCAGTATGAAAATATATCACTAAAAGTAAACAATAAAACTATTTCATCCCCTAAAAAGATATCAAATATATTTAACGACTTTTTTGCTACAGTAGGTGAAACAAAAATTGATGCAAATACGAATACCACCTTAAAAACTGGACGTCCAATAATAAACTCACCAACTAAATCAATGTACTTACGCCAAGTAAACCAAAAAGAAATACTTACCATAATTAAACTAATGAAAAATAAGCATAGCTGCGGAATAGACGACATACCCCCAATATTAGTAAAAAAATGTGCAGAAGAATTGTCAGTTCCACTCACATTCTTAATAAACCAGAGCTTTGAGAATGCAGAATTTCCTGACTTACTAAAAATTTCCCTAGTTAAACCCATACACAAAAAAGATGATATTCACACCCCTAGTAACTATAGACCCATAGCGTTGTTGCCGACATTTTCAAAGATCTTTGAAAAGGCTATGTGTAACAGGCTAAACTTTTTCTTAGAAAAATACAATATTCTTGATGATTGTCAAAATGGTTTCAGAAAGACGAGATCCACAACATGTGCAGTTTAGAAATATGTCCAAACAGCTCTCCAACAAATAAATGACAAAAAGTATGCATTAGGCCTGCTACTCGATATGTCAAAGGCCTATGATAAAGTATCATATACCATATTACTAACTAAACTTTACGGTTCCGGTATACGTGGCCATGCTTACAATTGGTTTAAATCATATTTGAGTGAGAGAAAACAAATAGTTCAGGTTGAAGATCACAATATTAAAAATAGGGAAACAAAAACAGTTCGATCCCAAATGAGAAATCTCACATGCTCCATCCCTCAAGGCAGCGTTCTAGGCTGCATACTATTTTTAATATACATAAACGACCTCCCAAAAATTCTAAATAAACAAACTACATTACCAGTACTATTTGCCGATGATACCTCCATACTTGTGAAATGTGACAAAAGTTGTGACCCAACTACAATCTTACAAAATACTCTCGAGACAGTAACACTTTGGCTACAAGATCACAATTTAGAAATTAACTGTAAAAAAACTAAAATGATGCAATTTAGGTCGTATAAAACACCCCCCCTAAGCTCTAATATAATTTTTAATGACACCCCTATAGAATCAGTAACTACATTTAACTTACTCGGTATAAACATAGACACGCATCTCAATTGGAATAAAAACTTTTTTACAAAAACAAAAACCGACTTCCAAAAAAAAACACTACAAAGTGAAAAATAACTTTAATTTCGGAAGTCGGTGTCTTTGGATCTGTATTTTAGTTTTTTGCCACCGACTTCCGAAATTAAAGTTATTTTTCACTTTGTAGTGTTTTTTTTTGGAAGTCGGTTTTTGTTTTTGTAAAAAAGTTTTTATTTTTCACTTTTTAGTGGTTCAGTTTGTAATTTATCTAAGTTACAATAACCCAATGTCAACTGCTCATCACGTTTTACAAAATGTTGCTTTTCCCGATGCAGGGACGTTAATTGTTGAGGAGTTCTCCTAGTAAGAACCAGGAGAAATGGAGCTCATGGTGAAGTCACCATTACCATTATTTTGACGAGCATAAACCATATTAAAGTAATCGAATCGCAACCTGTTATATACTTAGATATAATTGAGTATTTCCGAGGGCCCTCTGTGGTCTTCATCATCAGTTCCAGTTCACCGAATGGTACTTTCCGAGAGTAAATGCACGAGTTACTATAAAAAATACCGAAATCGATATAGGTGTGCCCATAAAATTTGAGGGTTTCCCTCGATTTCCATGGGATCCCATCATCAGATCCTGATTTGATGATCATGGGACCACTTGGGAAGTATACCCTTTCGAACAAAAAAAGAAAAATCCAAATCGGTCTAGCCATTTTCGAGTAATCGGGGAACATAGGTACATAAAAAAAAAAAAAAAAAAAAAAAAATTCCGACGAATTGAGAACCTCCTCCTTTTGGAAGTAGGTTAAAAAGCACATAGAAACAATTAAATCTAAATTATCGAAATTTACCTACGCCTTGTTCCAACTTAAGTACAGCACAAATACAGAAACAGCGCTATCGGCATACTACGCCTACGCAAATTCGTGGCTGAGGTATGGAGTGATGTTATGGGGAAACAGCGTCAACGCAAGTGAAGTATTTATAATACAAAAAAAATGTGTTAGAATACTGGCCCATATTGACAATACCCAAAGCTGTAAGCCATATTTTGTTAAGTTAAAACTCCTAACTTTACCTTCTTTATATATACATGACCTTTGCATATTTGTATTTAAAAATAGCAACATTTTTCCAAAAACAAAAGACATTCATAACGTAAACACACGCCATAAAAATAGATTACATCTTCCACCCTCTCGGATCAAAATGCTTTACCATAGCCCATATTACATGGCAATAAAATTTTTTAACAAATTACCGGAACAAATAAAACAAGAAACCAATTTCAATAAGTTTAATAGAAAATTAAAAGAATATCTAACACAAAAATGCTTTTACTCGGTCACAGAATACCTAGAACAAAATATTTAGTGGGAAAATATTTGATAGTTAGATAAATAATTAATACTTACAATTTTATTTTATTTTAATGTAATGTAAAAATAACTAAATTATATCTTAACATAACTAAAACTATTCACAAAAGAAAACATGGCGTCGAAAAATTCATCCGCAGTGCTGTCTACTGGTAATGGTGATAATGTACCCAAGAGACTGGCGGCATTTGCCACGTCTGTAGGATAACGTTGTTATGATAATTATGTAATACCGTAACTAATTAAGGTGTAAAATTTAAAATTGTCTAAGGGCGAGTTGCGAGTTGGCTTCGACCCCTCGTACGCCTTCCACAGGTCCGGGACCCCAGGGTCTCGAGATTATGTCAATAGCATTTTAAAGTAATGGTAATGGTAGTGGTAACATAAAGTAAGTAAGTAATTACATACATCTTACTATTATGTTATTACTAGTCAATCTGCCTAGCCTTTTCCCAACTATGTTGGGGTCGGCTTCCAGTCTAACCGGATGCAGCTGAATACCAGTATTTTACATGGAGCGACTGCCTGTCTGACCTCCACAACCCAGTAACTGGGTAATACGATACCCCTTGGTAAGACCGGTTGTCAGACTTTCGGGCTTCTGACGACCCGTAACGACTGTCAAAGATCCACGAATAACAGCCGGGACCAACGGCTTAACGTGCTTTCCGAGGCACGGAGGAATCTCGATATGTAAAGATGGTCACCCATCCACTGACCAACCCCGGCAAGCGTAGCTTAACCTGACGGATCGACCCGTGCGGCTGTTATTACTTAGCCACGAGCTCCTCTATGTTATTACTAGTATTACATAATTATTTAAAATTGTTGTTATGTTGCCGTGCCCTAACCGGGTTTCATGTTGGAACTATTTTAATTGTACCTAACAACTAACTACACATGAATGCAATAAAGAGTTTGAGTTTGAGTTTGAGTTTGAAACCTATAAGAAGTCTGTGGTCTTAAAATAACATGGTAAATCTATATATATAAAAAAATCGAAGTCCTGACTGAGTCACTGACTAATATACCAACGCACAGCCCAAACCAATGGACCTAGAGACTTGAAATTTTGCACATAGATACCTTATATAGTGTAAACATCCACTAAGGAAGAATTTTTGGAAATTCTATCCCTAAGAGGGTAAAACAGGGGATGAAAGTTTGTATGAAAAATCCTATCCCTTGAGTTAATAGACTTGAAACTTAGCACGAATATTCATATAAGTAAATTATAAAGTTTATCATTTTTAGTTTTCCTAAACTACCCCCTAAGGAGGGATTGGGGGTGTCAAAGTTTGTATGGAGGAACTTTAACACGCGGTCCGATTAACTCAAAACTCAGTTTATACTTGAGACCAAAAATTAAGACTAAGGCTGAGGCTACATTAGGCCTCGACGCGACCTGACATATTAGCGATTGAAACAAATAAATGAATGCTCACGCATGTGGCTACACCGTACATCAAATATTACTCTCGTTATTCGTTTTGCTCTTCCAGTCGCATCGCAAATCGCTGCTTACTGTAGCCTCAGCCTTACGTGTATTAGGGTTTTCCAAAAATCTACCCCTAAGGGGTGAAAAGTTAATTTTATAGCGGAGGATTTTATTGGGGGCTTGATTAACTCTAAAATTGGTGTAAATAATGTTTGAGTCAAGTTATGGAAACATACCAGACGATTTTTGAAATTCTTTAGGTATCCGTGTTCGTGAAAACAGAGATACAGTTTATATGAAAAATCTTATTAATTTGGTTAATGAACTTGAAACTTAGCACAAATACTTGCATAAGTAAGTAATAATGTTTGTCATTATTAGTTTTTAAAAACTACGCCTCAAATGATGTTTAGGGATGTTAAAGTTTGTATAGAAGAATAATAAAGCGCAGTCCGATTAAAAAATGGTACTTTGAGTCAAGTTAGGAAACTTGCCAAACGAATTTTCACCGATTTTGACGGCATATAGCTGATGTTTTAAGGAGTAACTTAGGCTATTTTTATTTTAGAAAAATAATTAGGGTTCCGCGCAAGAAAATTAAAATCCATGAAATCAGACAACCACGTACAGTCCAGTACAAACTTACTAAGCCTCCGCTGTCTATTACGAATATAACAACAAATAATAAAAATAAAGCAAAGTTAAAAATTTAAGGGGTCGGTCCCCATACAATAAACTTTTCATTTTGAAGAAAAAATAAAAAAATTAATCTAGCATGTGGGGTGTCATGTCATTATTTCATCACCGCTGCTCTCAAAACGGTGAAGGAAAACATCGTGAGGAAACCGGCATGTCCTAGGACCAAAAATTCGAAGACATGTGACATCTACCAAGCCGCACTGGGCCCGCGTGGGATTACGGCCCACTCCCTCTCACCGAGAGGAGGCCTGTGTCCCAGCAGTGGGAACATTATAGGCTGATTATGTGTTATGTGGGGTGTCATCGTCTAGAACTCATTGAGTAGAGTACAAACATATTTTTTTTTATCTTTTAAAATTAAGAAATAGGGGGCCGTAAAAGTTGTAAATTTTAGACCATTTTTGTACGAGCTCAACAAATTAGGAATTTGAAACTTCTTTATACCATATAAGTACCATGAATACTGTATTTAATCAACAATACTGAAAACGGCGATTCATAAAGTATTTTGTTTAAACATGGGTGATTTTCTGCAACTGCAAAAGATAACCTTGTAATTCACAGTATCATTATTTATTATTATTAGTTATTTATTTAAAGACAACAAATAAGGTCCAATGTGTTAGTAACAATATTATTTAGCCTATGTTAGTACTTAATAACTAAAACTGATTTGGTTCGATCGGCCAACGCCCACACAAGTGAGCTATCTGCCCGGGCTGCTATCGAGTGCAGAATGGTGTTAGGACTGTCACGTAACCTCCGAAGTAATGAGGCAGATTTCTTGATTATAAAATAAGTAAAAAGTTATCTTTGCGATTGTTAAACATATAATATGGTACGGAACCCTTCGTGCGCGAGTCCGACTCGCACTTGACCGGTTTTTTAATGATTAAGCCTACCCTAAAACTTTATGCACAAGTAAAAAAATACTGTATAAAGGCGGACATAATGCCTGGGGCATTTTCTACCAGTCAGTTTCGTTCAAAAAGTGCTGATTCTCAGCCTAATTTGAATAAAGGACTTTTGATTTTGATTTTTGATTTAGTCAACTATAGGGTAATGCAGAGAGAAAACATGGCAGGTGCAACAAAGGATAGATAACTCGAAAAAGAATAAATACACATAAATACATAATACGTAGGTAAGTAGATAATTTTCTGTCAATACAAAACAGTACTCACGACATTCCATTCAGCCCAACACCTCAATTCGTTCAACATAAACATTTGAAGCCCATAAACAAACCTGGATTGAGTATAAACTTGCTTCTCCAGCACATTCCTGAACTAAATGATGTGTCAGATATAAACTAGACATTTTTACCAGTGTGTTTAGGTTAACGTGCTGCACTGTGCTACAAATAGATATGGATTCATAATTTCTGACCTGTATTTACGCAGAAGCCTAACCGAACTAATACGCGGAGTATATGACATGCAGCAGATATTTTAAGAATCATTCTATAGTGGGGTGTAGAGTGAGGTATAGGAGGAAGCGGGTTTTTAATCGCTTAGAGCAAAGCATTTATTTCAAACTAGCTTTTGCCCGCGGCAATGTACTATCGGAAAATCCTTCCTTATTTCTTGTCTACAACCTTTGAGCAAAAATTTAGCTTTCTAGGTCCAAGGGTTTGGGCTGGGCGTTAATGAGACAGTCAGTCAGGACTTCTCTTTTTATTTATATAGATAGATAGGCACATTTATGGCACTTTTGATCGTCAAAATTTAAAAGAAAATAGAATTGATTGATTCTATGTTAGCTCCAAAAGGTTAAAAGGTAAAAGGTTAGTTTCGCAAGGATGTTCACTTCTAAAATGTTTTACAATATTTTGTATGGGTACATTAATTATATAATTAAAATTACTATACCACAATATTTATGGATGTCATTGGATGCCAGTCACAGGAATTCACAGGATTCTGATAGAGAGTAATAAAAATTCTTGGATGTTGATATTTTAGAGAAAGATGCAATACTCTCTACCATCACCGTTATCACCAAGAATAATTGGAAAGAAAATGCTATTTGCGATAAAACATGACGCAATGAAAAAACACAAAATACAAACGGGTCGAATACAGAACCTCCTTTTTAGAAGTCGGCTCAAAAGGAACAACTTCTGCGCAAAACGGCCATCGCTCATAATGCTGCGACCCTGTGCAAGACAGAGCCCCAGCGCTGGTTTTCAGTGATAGCCGGCGGCCTCTTTGTTCTTTAGTTATGACCTTTCTTCGTAAATAAATTTTTTTCGCTTCGCTTATGCCCCGCACCACACACCAAACGTATTACCTTAAATATTTCAAGATACAGATGTTTCGTATCAGATATCTTCAATACGTTGAGTTTCGCTCAAGTTGATTGCGCGGGAGCGTTCCGAGCGAAATGAGCACTGTGTCGTTTTGTTTAGGTATTGTTTGTGTTTTTAGTTATTATTTTTGTAGTTTTGAGTCCTTTTTACGTTCGTTTAGTGATAGTTGTAAAGTGCATCAGTGTTGTTTTGTGATGGGAAATATAAAGTGCTGTTTTGTTATGGGTCTTGTTCGGATACCTCAGAAATATGTTTTTAGGGTTCCGTACACAAAGCGTGCCACTGGGACCCTGTTACTAAGGCTCCGCTGTCCGTCCGTCCGTCACAGGGCTGTATCTTTTGAACTGTTATAGGTAGACACTTCAAATTTTCACAGAGATTGTGTACTGCTATGGCCGCTCATTTTTTCATCATTCTCCTGCCCTGATCCTAATCTATTTGGGGTCGGCGCAACATGTCCTTTTTTTCCATACTTCTCTATTAGTCGTCATCTCGGTAGTCACCCCCTTTCTAGCCACATCATCTTTCACACAGTCCATCCATCGTTTCTTTGATCTTCCCCTACTCTTATAGCCATCCACATTCATACTCAAAACTTTCCTCACGACATTTTCCTCATTCCTCCGCATCACATGCCCATGACAAATGGCCACTATAACAATAAATAATAAAAAAATAATAAAGTTCAAAATTAAAGGGGGTTGTATTTATTTAACACAAGAAACATGTTAAATAAATACATAATGTAGTGTTAAATCTTGTACGGTGGTACGGAACCCTTTTTGTGCCTTTTTTAATGGATATGGTCACTTCGGATGGTTTAAGTTACCTATGTGGAAGTAATACCTCGTTGGATCCCAACATGCATTTCTCTAGTGGATTTTATTGCCATAAACTCTAACATTTGGCAAAGTTAATGCAAATTCCTAAATTATACTGTCATAAATCGTATGCATTTCAGCTGTGTAGATTACCTTGTTATTCACAAGCGTATCTAGCTTTTACATGATAATAAACGAGTTCTTGGAATAACGAAAATACTGAAATATTTGCTGTCGTCTACAAGGTGTATCAGGAAGGTGTGGTACAGACAATCAAACTGAACAACTTTCTTCATAGGACCAACATCGTGATCTATACTTATAATAAATCTGTAGAGAGTTCAATTCTGTACATGATATATATTTTCAAAATAACTATCAGGGGGTAATTAGTGATCGATACTGATGCCAAAAATGCAATCAGTAAAATTTTTGTCTGTCTGTCTGTCTGTCTGTATGTTCCTTATACAAACAAAAACTACTCGACGGATTTTAACGAAACTTGGTACAATTATTCTTTATACTCCTGGGGAGGTTATAGTATACTTTTCATCACGCTACAATCAATAGGAGCAGAGCAGTGAAGGGAAATGTTGGGAAAACGGTAGAAGTTGCTCCATTTTTTAAGCTTCCGTCGCGTGTGCAGCCTTAATGGTTAAAGCTACATAGAAATCATTTATGACGGAAATGTTCTACATAAAATTAACTAAAAAATATCCCACAACAGCATATGTCTATCTTTTATGGTTGACTCACAATAGCACGTGTAACTCCCGATAGCCTAGCAGTCCAATACATTAACTTAATAACATACAAGGAGTTACAAGCTGACGGAGTCGCGGGCACAGCTATTAACAATAATATTCTGCGGTTCCTTATTGCGATATTTTTCAACAGTATTGTGGATTGACATATTATATTTCCCTACTAAAATACGAAAGTTAATCTGTCTGTTACATCAAAACCACTGAACCGTGAGGAAGGACATATGGTACTTTTTTACGAAAAACGACGGAAACGCGGACGAAGTCGCGGGCAAAAGCTGGTCGAGAATAAAATATCAACTGTCCGGTACAAAGCTTCAATACTCGACCCAAATGTATGGGACGGCTGATAATTTTTTCGCGATTACAATGTTGGTCCCATAGAGAAAGTTGTTCACTTTGATGGTCTGTATCTGCACACCCTTAAATTTGACCACACCTTTCTGATACCCCCTGTATAAGTATCAAAAAGGACCAAAAAGTTTTTGTATTTAGAACGAAATTCAAAAATGGTGCGATGGTAAACCGTTTTCTAAAGGTCGATTTAGACCAAACGATCGAATACACATCTATCCCCACTCTACCAAATTCTTTTTGTGTAAACAGGGACAGAACATTCCTTCGTTGGAATCTCCCTACTAAAATGTCAAGATATCGACAAAAGAATGCTCTAGTTCTTGTTCGTTCCACGTTCGTTTTAATCGGTCTTTATAAGACAATATTTTGTAAAAAAAAAGGCCGTTTGAGTCGTGTTCCTGATCCCAGAAAACCTTTATCATATTTTAATCTCCTTCATTCCCTTTCTAGAACCTCCTCTAGTATTCGAGCCGATTACTGTGGAGTCCCTTCGCCAAGAGAAGGGCTTCGTGAAGACTGGCAGGAAGCAGCAGAAAGAATTGGAGGCAATGAGGAAGCGCCACTCCAAGGAGAAGATGGCGTTGCAGAAGACGCAGTGTTCCGCGCTTGAGAAGATGATTAAGGGGAAGAAGTGAGTGGAAGTGTTTTGTCTTATAGTTTATCTTCACATAACTGACATGGGTGAAGGAAAACATCGTAAGGAAACTTGGACTTATAGTTAACTAGCTTTTGCCAGCGGCTTCGCTCGCGTGAAGGTCGGAAATTATCCCATCGGAAACGTACAGTCCGCGAGGTCTAAGCTGAGCTTTGCATTTGTGTGAGCGCACATAGATAGTGTAGGTGTGACGTCCGGCCTAGAACGCGATTCGCCCTTTGCTTGGTTTAAAACCAGTTTATACTGCTTTTTGGCAATCGGCTTTTGAAGAATAAATACCACATTTAGCGTAAAACCATATCATAAAAATATCAAATAAGGAATGTTTTAAGGCCTGTTAGTTGGTCTTACGATACGAATTTGAGATCAGAAAATTGGAAACAAACGAATTCGCCCATCCATCGGTTTCCATCAGGCGAGATCTAGGTCAAAAGCAGACATACAATGCAACATAAAATATGAGTCTGTGTTTAACCCAAGAATGTTTAGGACGTAAAACTAATCCCAGGAATTCCTGACATGACGTCTTTCGACAGACACCCCTGAAAACCAGAATTCTGTTTAGTGTTCACTTGACGTGTTTCTATATGCAAGCATTTGTAAACGCGAAATAAGGAGAAATGATTACCACTAGGTACTTCATTGTGAAATAAATATACGAGTATATAAATATGTTCATTGAAGCGAAAATACTTTTCGGAGAAATCTTTCGCACGAAACAAAAGACCGAGATGATTATTTTATGAGCTAAGTTCCTACCACTGGAAAGCTGCTTCTGCCAATTTATATCATCTTTGAGTGCAATTTTTAGGGCCGTACCAAAATGGTAAAAAGGAACCCTTGTGGTGCGACTCAGTCTGTCTGTCTGTCACAGCTGGATATCTCAAGAACTACTAATGCTATCAACTTGAAATTTGGAACAGTTTTAGTTGACGTTTACCCAACTGTTTTGCAAATATGAAAGAAATAAAAATATAAATTGATTTTTTGCAACAGAGACCGAAAGGGTCTTAAAAATTAAAAGAGGGGTTACTAGGGCATGTGGGGTACTTATCATATGGAAGAGCGTTGTTTGCACATTCTCAAACATTATTTTTATTTTTTTAGGCCGCATACTTTTCGACTTTTGATGAAAAATGTAAAACAAAATAGGTACCCCCTTATCTCCGAAGTTTGCATAGACAAAAATCTGAAATTATTCTATGTGATAGAAGTTTATGTAAAGATTACAGGAAAAATAAAACGATGTCTTTAAATAGCACACTTTTCCAGAAATCTGAACGGAACCCTCGGTGCGCGAGTTACTCAAAACCGGTTTTTTTATTGTCTTTTAACTTTTTTTGCTCATTGATTGTGATCCCAGTTGATATCGTTGTAAAGATGTTTTTTTCCTAGTTTACTTCTAAATATCAAAAATTTTCTGTTTAACTTTTTAAAATTGCGTATTAACCCTTCGTATATTCACGTAGATCCACACGAGACACAATGGCTTTTTAATTGTGTCTGTAATTACGGCATTCGACTCTTTAATCTACATCTTTTATTTTATTGATCGACATTGACGCTTTATCTGCACCTATTTTCACTTTCAAGCTAAATAGACCTTTTAAAAAATCACACCATTTAAATATTCCCACCACCATCTTTCAGTAAGGACCAGCTTAGCAACGACGCGTCGTTCCGCAAGCTAGTCAACGAGCAAGCCACCGCCTGGAGCGAGCTGGTGGCCAAGCATCGCGTGGAGGAGTGGACCAGCGCGCGCAGCCGGCTCAACGAACAGCGCGACCTGCTGAAGAAGATGATGGAAGCTACCCAGCTGGCGCAGATGAAGCAGCTGGAGGGGAAACATGAGAGGTAGAAAAGGATTTTATAGAAAGAGACATTCTAATTTTAGATATTTCCCCAAGGAGCAGGTGGGGTGAGTATGTTGCCTTTAAGGCGGAGATTTCTTGAAAACGGTCAAAAAGGTGGATTTTTTAAACCAGTGTAAAAAAAAAAAAATTATCTTTTTTAATTCAAACACAATGTAAATTGTTTTATGAATAAATAAATAAATAATAACCATAAACCGTAAATAATTTTGACAAATCAAAAAAATATGATATTTTCAAGTCCTTTTCGCATACAGTGATGGAATTCAAAACATAATTAAACATACTTTAATGCACCAAAAGATTTTATTTGGGCTGCTACTAAGAATTTCCTAATGGAAAACTGCCCGACTCGGGGATCGAAGTCATGGCCCTTGCTCTGAATTCGCGCGAGCTAGCAACAGTCAGTCGATTAAATATTACTATTACTATTAACATTATGACATGAGTGTATACAGGATGAATTTTTCAAGTGGGCGTGGATTGCCAAATTCGAAACTATGAGGAATATTGTAATGCTGAATGCGGTACAAACCTTGAGACGTCGAATTCAGCTTTGTATTGAAAACAATGGTCATCTTTTAAAACAATTAATAAGTTAAGGTTTACTTAATATGTAAAAAAAATATTAAAAATTAGCTCTTACCTTTAGTTTGCCGTAGGTATGTCATTTCTTCCCAGAATTAAATAATAAATAAATAAATAAATATCCTTGGACATTTCACACATTTAAATCCTTATTAGCGACACTATCGAATGGTGTAATAATACGGTGTACAGTAACCGGCCGTAAATATTGCACATGGGATTTACGTACGTTAAATACGTAACTACATATACGATGTATATATGTATGTATGTGTGCATAGTATATGTGTATATATGTATGTAGTACTATTATAGTACGTTATTTATGTACTTTTACGTATACCTACTTGTTTCATGTGCTTTTACGGCCGGCAACTGTAAAAATCCATGTGCAATATTTATGGCCGGTATCTGTACTTAAGTATGTGTTTTTTTTATTTTAAACAATGGGTTCGATTCCTGGCTAGAAATATTGATTTGTCAAAAATCCAATGATGCAGTTTTAGTTTTCATCAAAATCGAGCCAGAGACTCCTTTGAGTGCCTACCTACTTTTCGCTATTCCTCATAGTTTCGGATTTGGTCATCCAAGCCCACTTGAAAAATTCACCCTGTAGGTAGGTTAGGTTATAGTTAGCTAATTTTATCGAATTTGGAATACATAAGGCAGAAAAAAAATCTGATCTATTTAAATTAAGATAAAGAAAGCCTTGAAGAAACCGGGAACAGCAGACGGCTTACTTTGTATTGTAAGCCGGCTGTTTCCAGTTTACCTCGCCTCAAAATAAGTTTACATAATAAAAAAAAAACAAATAAGTTTAAGTACTTAATAAAAAAAAACCGCAGCCAATCTTATTACAAAACGAGTTCTAACTTAGGTCCAAGCTTAAACCATTTAGTCAGGTTTTGTATTTCGAATTTCGACTGAAGTAAAGTTTTTAATTACTTCAATTATTGAGAAAATTAAAAATTTGAAATTATTATTTGTAAGTAAGTATTTAGAACTATAACATAATAGGAATAAAGTACGACATTCAAAAATGGCTTGTAGGTTTTAAACCTGGGTCTCAAGATAAATCTGGTTTTGTAGGTAATAAGGCCGAGCTTGTTACAGTATTTCCAAATCAATAATGCGCATGCAGATCTTCGCTAATTTTCGTATTCCCGGAAACACCCGAATCATTGAATCGTAAGAGCCCTAAACAATGCATGAAGAAAATGCACTTAACCACTCTACCTACACTATACCTACATATCGTCTTCCGACGCTCGGGGAATACGACCATTGCCGAACAGTGACGAAGATTTCTATGCTCATTATCACTTTGGGAGACCTGTACGTTACGTCCCTTGCCCTACACGACAAAAAACGAGCATGGACAAGTTTATAAAGTTAAGATCATTTGTCAAAAAAATATATACACTCCTTTGCAAAAAAAACGGGCGGTTTGGATTTTTCTACATTATTGGTGATCATTTAGTTCTAAAGAAGTTTTAATAGCCAAACTATGTTACTGGCACTTAATAAAGAGTCTGGGTATAAAAAAAAAGTTAATTTCAAATTAGAAACTGTTGTTTTTAAAAATAATAATCTCTTTTTCAGTTTATGACTTTTTACTTACTATTCGCGGGTTTGCGGTTAAAAGGTTATCAGGCAACTAAAACTAACTTCTCGTTATTTTTATTAGAATAATTTTTGTTTATCGCATAATCCTGCCTTATTTTGACTTAAAACAGATATTTTTGTGCCGATTGTAATAGCAGAAAAAGCAATAAGAGCTAGTAAAATTATAGCACTGCTGGGAGAGGGGTGTAGCCATTGTTACGGCTCACAGCGGTTAAAAGTGAGTCGTTCCACCATCCAAAGAACCTGGACTCGATACCAAGATACAGGTTCCGTTCAAAGAAGGCAAGGTTCTGGGAGAAAACGTTGCACACAACCACGAGACGACCGCTTTTTAGTGACTCAGGCGCTGAGAAACCGCAAATACAGTTACATAGACCTCAAAAGAAACCTTGAAGAGGTACGAGGAGCACAAGTTAGCCTATGGACAGTGAGGAGGAGGCTTTTAGCGGTTGATATACGCAGTCGACGACCAGCGCGGGCCCCCAAGTTACTCCGTGAGCACCGGATTCCTCGACTGAGGTTCACTAGAAATTGTCTATCTTGGACACTGGTAACTGGAGTAGCGTACTCTTCTCCGATGAGGCTCGAATTTGTCTGAATGGTAAGGACCGACGTCGGCGAGTGTTACGAAAACCAGGGGGACGCTATGTCGACGTGTGTTTTGAAGATATCACCCCTTATTGTGGAAGGTCCGTTATGTTTTGGGCGGGCGTAACTTCCAGCTATCGTACCGAAATAGTGTTCATTGAAAATGGCTCACTAAATGCGCAAAGGTACATAACAGGAATAATTTGTCAACATGCACAGCCCGCACTGACTGTAATTGGTGAAGATGCCATTTACATGGACGATAATGCTCGGAACCGCCGTTCTGGCGACGTAGATGCTTATATGCAAGAGGTCGGTATTCGTCGTCTGGATTGGCTAGCGCGGAGCCCCGATCTTAACCTCATTGAGCACGTCTGGGACCTCCTAAAAAGGCGAGTATGATCTGTCCAACCCCTTCCACAAAACATCAGGGAGCTTAAACGTGTGATCTCGGCTGAGTGGGAACACATTCCACAGGACACCATCAAAAGCCTGGTGGAAAGCATTCCAAGACGATTACATGCCGTAATCGCTGCAAGGGGAGGTCATACTCGTTATTATTTTTTATTTTTTAATGTCTTTTTTTTATTAAAATACACTAAAAATACTCGCAGTCTTAATTTAATTATACCCTAAAAATTTCCATATTTACACGACTCTCTGTTTACATTGACTAAAATACTGATTCCAGGATTTAAGGGTTATAAACTATATTTTCAATTATAGTAAAAAATTTCTAGTCATTTATGCTAATGACATACTAAAAATATTAATATTATCCATAGAAAAGCCAATGACTGTAAGGTGCCCGTTTTTTTTGCAAAGGAGTTTATTAGGTAGGTACCTACTTAAATAAAATCTGCCAATAGATGCAAAAGATATATGCAACTAACAGAACATGCTATTTCTGAAACACCAGTTTATTTAAAACTTGTAAAACAGAATTTATTATCAGTGATTAACTTCTAGACGTTAATAGATGAACACTTGTCTAAGATTTATTTGATATCATAAACATTGAATGGTCCAATAGATCTGCAATTGATGTGAATAAACTCGAACATTTATTACTGAACTATTTTTTGCAATGATTCACTTTGCAGCGGATATATTTTATGATTGTCAAATAAACATATATTAATGGTCGTTCATGAGAGCTATTTCTTGTTTGATGATTTGGGTTTCGGGAAAACAGGTGACTGAGCTGGTGAATAAGGTGGTCTCTGGTTTCTGGAAGCCCGCTCAAATCTCGGATCATAAATCGAACCTTTAGTACGCCGCCGTGATTGGGAGAAATATCAATATACGTTGTGTTTGAAACAGTAATCAAATTGAATAGGGTTTTAACCTTTTCAATGTGGCGTGATAAAATCAAAAATGGCCGCCCTCTACGGCTATGACGTAACAAAAAATCTACATTTATCTACTGCCGACGTATGTCGTCGGCAGTACATAAATGTGGCTTTTTTGTCTACTTGTCAGCAAAAATCTTACACTACGAGTACAAACGGTACCCCTCAAGTGTCGAATGCACCCCATGTGTGCATAAGAAAAACCTTTTTTTTGTTAGGTATATAAGCTTATATCACATATATATAAACGTAAAAAAACATCATCCGATGGAAAACCAATCATCATCATTAGTAGTGAACCTATGGAGTTCGCAGCTAACCCCCCCTCCCCCCCAGCGTGTCACATGCACCCCAAGTGTGCAAAAGGACAAAACTTTACATAATAGGTATATAAGCTTAGATCACATAACGTAAAAAAACATCATCCGATGGAAAACCAATCATCATCATTAGTTGTGAACCTATGGAGTTCGCAGCTAACCCCCCCTCCCCCCCAGCGTGTCAAATGCGCACCCCAAGTGTGCAAAAGGACAAAACTTTACATAATAGGTATATAAGCTTATATCACATATATATAAACGTAAAAAAACATCATCCGATGGAAAACCAATCATCATCATTAGTTGTGAACCTATGGAGTTCGCAGCTAACCCCCCTCCCCCCCAGCGTGTCAAATGCACCCCAAGTGTGCAAAAGGACAAAACTTTACATAATAGGTATATAAGCTTAGATCACATATATATAAACGTAAAAAAACATCATCCGATGGAAAACATATCATCATCCCCAACCCTCCCCACTCGCTGGGGTTTTGGGTCTAAAATTAGCCAAACTCAGACACTTGAGGGGTTAAGTGTATAAACTCTCAATATAATTTAACATCTATCACAAATTCCAGGGAACTGAAAGAGATGAACGGCCGTCAAGCCAAGATCAGCATGGAGACGAGCAAGGAAGTGGCTAACGACAAGACGCTGAAGACCAAACAGGAGAAGGATCGGCGCCTGCGAGAGAAGAAGCAGAACAACACCAAGAAGTTCTTGGATGAGAGAAAGGTGAGGACTATTTGACATGTCGCACACCTAGATCTAAACTGAGACAACTCAAAAATCGTTAATTTTGAGTTATGTTTGAAAAACAGTGATTATCGATAAAAATTATTGAATTTAGCCCCAGTTTGTATACAGTGACATTTTACAAGCTATTTATTATCTAAAATCAAATTAAATTGTATAACTTCCCTAACAAAAAATGCAGATTTACGTTTTATCGTCTCCTGAAAAATTACCTTTTTTGAGTTGTCTCAGTTTAGATCTAGGTGTGCGATGTGTTCATCTTCCAAATCAAATAGGTTCTGATGGTAAAGTTAACACATAGTCCTTGAGTGAAGATCTAATCTTTCTATGGAATGAGGGCTAAGCTATCGCGCATTTGACATTTCTAGTAAGGTCTCGAGAAATGTCAAATGTTACTGGACGTTCACTGTTCAAGGATTCTTTGTCGCGGACTTACTGATTATTCATAATGGTTGCCATTCCTGATTAATTTTGGTGGTACTTGGAGGAAGAATAATATTTGTCATTTGCCCGCCCAATGTTGTATGGACAAGGGTGAACGCAGTAGAGAATTCGTAGTTCAGAATGGAAAAGTAATGGTTATATTAGGAGCTTTATTCAGGTGAGGGATAGAATAGGTATGGGGACAAAAAGAAAGAGATTTTCAATAAAAAATTGAAAGTTGTTTGGAGTTGGAACAGTGAGAGTAAAAAAAACTTTTTTACAAAAAACAAAACCGACTTCCAAAAAAAACACTACAAAGTGAAAAATAACTTTAATTTCGGAAGTCGGTGTCTTTGGATCTGTATTTTAGGTTTTTGCCCCCGACTTCCGAAATTAAAGTTATTTTTCACTTTGTAGTGTTTTTTTTGGAAGTCGGTTTTGTTTTTTGTAAAAAAGTTTTTATTGTTCACTTTTTAGTGGGTCAGTTTGTAATTTATCTAAGTTACAATAACCCAATGTCAACTGCTCATCTCGTTTTACAAAATATTGCTTTTCCCGATGCAGGGACGTTAATTGTTGAGGAGTTCTCCTAGTAAGAACCAAGAGAACTGGAGCTCATGGTGAAGTCACCATCACCATTATGCATTTTGACGAGCATAAACCATATTAAAGTAATCGAATCGCAACCTGTGATATACTTCGATATAATTGAGTAGGTATTTCCGATTTCCATGGGATCCCATCATCAGATCCTGACTTGATGATCATGGGACCACTTGGGAAGTATACCCTTTCGAACAAAAAAAGAAAAATCCAAATCTGTCCAGCCATTTTCGAGTAATCAGGGAACATACATAAAAAAAAAAACAAAAAAAAAGGTTCCGACGAATTGAGAACCTCCTCCTTTTTGAAGTCGGTTAATAAAACAAAATCGTGTGCGGTCGGGGAACCCCCGTCAGGAACAATGTTACTTCTCACGTATGATTTAAAACAAAACAAAATTATCGCAGCCGCCATCTTGGATTTTCATTTTGACTTTTCTATCGGCTTTAGCACCCTCCAAAACCATGAAAACGACATCCATGATACAAAATTTTTAAATTTTCGCAGCCGCTTCTTGGATTTACATTTTAACGTCACTATCGGCTTTAACACCCGCGAAAACCATGAAAACGACATTAATGATGAAAGATTTTTAAATTTTCGCGGCACCCTCTTGAGTTTTCATTTTGACTTGACTATCTTCTTTAGCACCCTCGAAAACGATACCCATGATGAAAATTTTCGCAGCCTCCATCTTGGATTTACATTTTAACGTCACTATCGGCTTTAACAACCTCGAAAACCATAAAAACGACACCCATGGTGAAAAATTTGGAAATATTCGCAGCCGCCATCTTGATTTTTCATTTTGACCAAATTCACACTTTCCCTCTCTCTGAGGGAGAGAAAGTCGCGAGGATCCCTGAGGCATAACGCTTTTTCGGCGTTACGTGACGATTTCTAATTTCTACCAGTTTATTCCTTCGTTCCAAAAATACATTTGATATAAAACAGAATAGTTGAATGAAAATAAGTCTCACATTATGTTACTGACTTTGTCCCCATGTAAATGTTTCCAGACCCAAACCATCAAGCAGAACCGCGAGAAGGAAAAGCTGAAGGTCACCCACGACAAGCAGATGGAGGAGCTGTCCAAGGATATTGATAACGTATGTGAAACAATTTTATTTACTTCTTAGACGTCAATGCCAAGAGATTCTTCCGAAATTCCTGATCATGTAAGGTCTCTGATCTGAACTTCTGAGATCAGAGAGGTTGTCTTTGAAAACAGGTTCTAGTTTAGTACGCTCAACTGCACGCCAGAAGTAGTTATTGAACTACGAACGTTCCCCCTTATATCGTCATCTGCCTAGCCTTTTTTGCAACTATGTTGGGGTCGGCTTCTAGCCGACCGGACAAGCCGAGGAGGAGAATGTGGAGTCTGTATAAAAACATTGCCCTTACATACTGCCAACTGCCACTAAATAAAGGAGCTGTCAGACTAATTTAATATGGAAGTGTGGTTGACTGTATCTATAGGTACTCGTTTATAATCTTTCCAACCATTTATTTTAACATCCGTGGAGTATTGCATTTTTTCGCCTATGGTTGCCTGTCAATAAATAAGGAACTTCATAGGCGTGTTTATGTCAAAAGTTAAATAAATTGTTGGAAATAAAAAATACGGATATAGAGTTCGTTTTGAATTTTAGAGACATGTTACCTACTTATACTTACTCACTTTGTTTGTTCCAGCTGATCGAGATGTACAAGATGGAGGAGTCCGAGTTCGACATGACAACAAAAACAGAGTTCTTTGCATGAAAGTACCCTGACATAGCTCCTCTGTTAGAGCGAATGACTTGAAAAGTGAGTGATTAAGTGATCTCTCTAGAATAAACTATTCAATCCAACATTTTAAATTATAATTGATATGTAGATAATAAGATTTTAATGTAGAACAAATTAAATTATTTTCAAAAATATGTACCTAATCAAAAAAATTATGCGTTAAAAGTAATTTTAAGATTGATTTGACGGCACGCTTGGCGGGAAATGCCGACATTTTTACTTGTGTAAGGATATATTTTTCATATTTCAAAATGCGTGCCGTTGTTTAAATTAAGATATTGATTCTTTGATTCTATTATTGATTAATGTATTTATCGATATGTGGATTGAGTTTTATGGTGGAATATTATGGGTGTCAGGTCTCAGACCAAGAAAGGTATTGTTGACAAGGCGAATGCGCCAAGTTGGTAGGTAGCTGTACTGTATGTTTATATCTATTAATTTTATCGAAAAATTGGAACGATTAAATTAACGAGAAAAAAAATTAAAGTGATTTTTCGGCCTTTCGAAATTAATAAATTATAGTTTATAAGTTATTCAGTAAGTTACCAGTTGTGGTGAGAGAGATAACTGACAATTTGTATTCTGATTGCCTTAATCAGAGACAAGGCGACATTTACAGAGAATGCAGAATGACAAACAACCAATAAGAGCTTAGAAAAAAAACACGGTTTTTGGTACATTTTATGAAATGTTGCCGGTAAAAATGATATTGTCAGTATCCATTCAGATAATTACATTTACGGGTAAACATTACGATTATGTAGACATATTCTAAATAAATAAACTTTTAAACATGCTGTTAAGTCGATTAGAATATCTGAAAATTAGAAATTGAACTGAACAGAATAATCGTTCTAAGTAATAATACTTAACAGAAATTATTTACTTATATTATAATCACTATTAAGAATTTTCAGACAATTTCCAGTGTAATTTTAATCATTTTATTAATGTAATTAACCTTTCAGTGACAATCTAGTCTTTTATAAACTTATAATATCTTATATTTTCTTTATTTATGATATTATACGTAAAGCTGTTTTCCAATTACTTATATTATTATTGTTATTAAATTTTATTAATTAATATTACTCTTGTGTATTCCATGACTTGTATTGTCTACTTTTATAAGTAAGTACCTATTATTTATCTAGAATTCAAATTGTTGAGATGGGATCAATCATACTTTCTTCGATTGTTCTAAGAGTTATTATTGTACCTATCTGTTAAATTAAATCTGAACCTTAGAAGATTAGGATAAAATTTAATTGTAATAAGTAAGTATAGGCTATGGAGAGAAATCTCCTTAACTCCATAAGAACAAATTCTGATATTGTGCATAGGTAAAATACATAGAAGAAGCAAGTAGGACATTGGAAGTGCATTTGTGCCTATATGTTGTCTTCCCTATGTAACGATATTGCTACTCTGTGGCTCTATTTTATCTCTATGAAATTTATTACATTTAAGAATAAAGTATCCAGTGAAAGAAACAGTTCTCAAGCTTAGGGCCAGTCTGCATTCTGGACAGTCATAGAATATTTAACTCATGATAAGAGCCTACACATTTATGTAAGTATGTAAAACTACAAAGAAATTAAAAATAATAATATCATTCCATTAAAATGTTATACTACCATTACAGTGTCGTTAGAGGACCAACTTCCTATAATTTCAAATCTTTTTATTAATATTAAATACTTATACTTTTTAAAACTATCGTAAGCCAAAGAATTTCCTCATATTGTACATTTATTATAAGTAGAATGTAAGTTTTATTTGATTTTGAATCAATTAAGGACTCTTTTGATGTCAATACTTACTAAATTTTCAAAATTATTTCATCTGTATGTGTAAATATTTTTATTGTAAACAAAATTTATAAATGCTGTATTCAATTATTGGAATATTTAATAATAAAGAGATTCTTTTAGGTGCCTAAGTACATTAATGTTACATTCTAGTCAATTTCATTCAAATTATTTTATTTTCAATAATATCATGGTTGCAGTGTAAGTGGCCAGAGTATTAGATCTTATAGTTAAAGCCTTAAAAGGTATTATAAGGGTGTAAGTCATATATTTAACCTTCTAGTAAAGTTCGAAATAGATTTAAAGAATACAGTGAGAGTAAATAATAAGTGTTTGAAAATGTTTATTGATTGGAAAAAAATATTTACATTTATTAGAAACTGAATGTTGAAAAATTATCGGAATTGCACTTTATTAAAAATGAGAATAATTAAATTATTCATACTTATATTGAAATATGAGAATGTAGAATAAAATCATTTTAATTATTAAAATTATCATAAAACGAAATTTAATTTTTTTAGTTCTTGTATTGTGATATGAGAAATATTATGTATTAATCAAATATTTGGCCTATATTATATAAATTGAGAATTCTCTTTTGAAAATTTTATTAGATTTAGATTTATCTGGGCTGGGTCCTACGTAGTAGAGACAAAAATTATTATATTATATAATAATAAGTGTTTTATGTTGTAAATTTATTTTAATTAGCACTATTAGCACTTTTTGTCTGAATAAGGCACATGGGACGAAAGAAGCACTAACTACATGTAATTTTGAAATTCTTTCAATTGCATACAGTATCGGACTTAGCCGTAAGAAGTTGGAAAGTAAAGCATATATTCTAAACTCATTATATTGAACATATATTAGACTCTGCTCTGTACAATTAAATTTGGTAGCAAACTGTAACTTGCAGTACTTAACTACAGAGGTTTCATAATTTTCTAGTGATTATAGTGAAACGCATTGTATCCAAAGATTTGTTTATTGTTTAAAGTACAATAACTAAATTATAACATTTAAAACATGTTGTATATTATTTTATCCTAATACCTACACACAAAATACTAAAACTTACACACCTATGATGACTTAATGCTCCTGATCTTCTTCCTTTCCTTGTATAAACTTTCTTGTTGAACTGTAACAAAATAAAAGAATAAGGTCCTATTTACCGAATAAATTCAAACACTCATGTGATAAACCCACTTTCGTATCGTATTCGTATCGTTTTCGTATTCGTTATTATACGTCAGTTGCATATAACTATTATTTTATTTATTTATAAAGTACAAGTTCCTTGCATAGCTGTAATAAACCACACAATTAGACCTCTAGGGTCTGTCTTAGCATGCCATGGCCTGAGATTGATCAATGCGCTATTAAAAGCTGTTTACAGCACTACATAAACTCGTCTACAACTAAAAAAATAAACTAGGGACTTCTTGATAAAAATAGTTTCCCTAATTGGCAAATTGGGTAATTTTCATTTGTTTACGGTCTGTGAGGAACAAACTCGCGAGTGAGTTTGTTTGTTGAATCTGACTAGCTTTCACAACTATATTGCCCCCCCCCCCCCCCCCCAACCCCCCCGTTGTTGTCGTGGTGGGGCACTGTAGGTCTTTGCCGGTAGAGATTACTTTTGCTTTGCCGGAACAGGTCTAGCTAGGGTGAAGAGCCAGACCAAGAGGGATAGTAACCCGCAGGGTAGTATATATGTGGCAAGCTGTTGGGCAGTAGCGACCCCACGGACCCTATCTTCCGGGAGAAGCCTTGTTCTTCACTTTTGGCTTCCCTTTATTGCCCGGCTGGAGTGAACGATGACGAGGAACAGTACTCCCACCTCTTTCTTGCCTTTATTGGCTGGCTTCATTGAGAATTCGCAAGAGCAAAAGAGCTCAGAGGAAGGAAGTAGGTATTCCAGTAAGATGCTGGTAGGGATCTTGACTGAAGATAATCGTCGGCTGGTGCCTTCTCGTCATTTAAAATTGTCTAAGGGGCCTCTGCGAGTTGGCTTCGGCCCCTCGTACGCCTTCCAAAGGTCCGGGACCTCAGGGTCCCGAGATATGTTAAAGACAGAATACAATTGTTCTATATTTAAGGATAAAATCAATAAAACACTGCAGATCACTTATACTCGTGTAATGGCTGACAACCAACTGATGAGACAAGCCTAACCACATATAAAATAATTATCAAGTACACCACAACAATAATAAGTAATAATAAATTTTGGGAGTTGGGATTCTCCTCTGACCGGGGGCTCCTGCCCGCTGGGGGTCCGTGGCATTTTGCCGACTTGCCACCCTGTAGTTACGCCACTGGCTTTCAGTCTAACCGGATGCAACTGAATTTCATGGTGCAACTTACCTCCACAACCGGGTAACACAATACCCTTTGGTAGGACTAGTTGTCAGTCTTTCAAATAATGCTACTATCCTTAACAACTGGCAATAATCTACGAATTTCAGCCATTGAGCTTAACATGCTTTCCAAGGCATGGAGAGATATCGGTATGTAATGGACCTTCCACCGACCTTGTGCTTATTATTATTTAGCACATACCTACTCACCTATTTTATTAATTATATTTTTTGACCATGAAATTAACAAAGAGATGATAGAGAGAGATAACATATTTTCCAGGAACAAGCAAGTAAAAGAATACCAAAAAGTAAATTTTGTAAAAAAATATCACAATGGACTGTACACATACTGTCTGTGTGTTCACCATGCAGAAAGAAGTTAGAAAATTAATAATTATTTGTGATGTGACTATTTAAGTTAACTGCAGTCATAGTATGGATGGACATGTAATGCGGAGCAGAGGACCGAGGAGCATGTGATATTTATATATTTAAGATCTTCAGCAAAAAGTATATACATACAACATGACAAATAATAGGAGACAATATGAAAAGTCCTTAAACTTATTTTGTTATAGCCTAAGAGGCAGATCATAGGAAGGAGGGATGGATTATGTGATACATGATAATATGGCCTTGGTTTTAGTGAATTCTGGGATGACTGCTATAGGGATGTGCTACGCTTACCACAAACAAATTGGGATAAGGGTAGGAACATGATGAACATTTGTTTGGAAGCTTCAAGAACCTTCTAGAAGCTTCGACTCAAACGATTCAAAAAGTTGGAAGAGTTGTAATCGTCATAATATGCACACGTTTCCACGCCAATTGGCCGAACGGATTGTGGTGGGAGCGGTTACAAAAGGATTTGCATTATATCCTCCCCCTTTTGTGTGCGTTACTGCAGCGGAATGTTGTCGCTTTTCAGGATTTCGTCTTGACAGGAATTAGTACCCAATCTCGTGTAAATGTGCCCGAAATTTAGAATTTGTGCGTCCAGCCGATCCAAAGATATTCACGAAAAACAGATTCCGCTGGAGTAACGTTACTGCAGCGGCATGTTTTTTTACCAGTGGTCGTAGCTGGATACAAACTAGCTACTTAGATAGATATAATTTGTGCCTAATTGTGCCCAAAAAATAGAATTTGTGCGTCTTGAGGTTTCAGAGTTATTCAAGATGCCGCTGCGGTAACGTTTAGCAAATTGCTGTATCTCTTAAACGGCATGACATACAACTACGATTTTTTTTACTACGGCGGGTCTTAATTTGTGCTTAATTTGTGCAATTTTATTTTTTCTATAATCGACACCATTGGAAAACTAGAATTTTTTTTTCAAAAACCCTAAAATCGATCCTCGCGCTTCAATGAGAAACCCTAGAAACTTACCAATTATGGTGATTTGTACCTGTCATGAACTCAAAGCATCATGTGAAATTCGATGTTTATATTCCAACTCCATAAAGAGTTATTCCATTTTAATTAAAATCTGGCCATGATATAATGTAACGCTCCAATACATGAGTTATTATTAAGTGACTGATATTATGATTATACTAATAATTAGTACCCTTATTAAATTGTTTATTCTTAAAGTTTCATCTGAAAAAACCTTCTAACTACTTAGATATGAGAAAAAAACGATAGGGAAAGAAATCACACGATTAACCGAACAAATTCGAATGACTACATAAAAGCGGGCTCACAGTACATTATGCCCACCTTCTTAAATTGGTAGTATTATAATTGAATTTTGATGGGTACATGTGCGTACAAATGGTTTAATTAGGTAACTATTTATTTACTTTTACATAAATATGTGACGTAGAGAGTTATCAGAGAGTAGGAAGTGACCTAAGGGCGAGCGCGCACTGCGGTGCGTTTTTGTAACGCATAATCTGTGAAGTATGGAATGTCTTTGAAGTGCGCGCACTGCGGTCATGCGTTTTGTTACTGTAGGCCCCGCCCAGTGCGGCAGAACTAACGTAAACGCACCTCAATGCGCGCTCGCCCGCTTATTGTCGAGTTTATTACAAACATAATGTTTCGAAAGTTTGATACTTAGTAGATTTTAAAAATATTAATAACTCCATACCGATATTGGTTCGTATGGCCTGATGACATCACTTGCCTTAAATTATTATGTATGAATATGCACTTTTACCACCATAGACTTATGAAAAAAGGAGGACTCCGCGCCACGCATATTGAAAGTGAAGCACCCGGCTCCCGTTGCCGCGCTTGCGAAATTAAAATTTTCTTACCTACGTTTTTTGCAATTTTCAAGTCAGTAATGGGTTGTATGTTGATCAAAATATGATTCGCGACCGTAACAAGTTTTACAGAATTATAATCATTGAAGTCATCAATACAACTCTATGACCGTAATCCTATTCAATTACTATTTCAAGAAATCTTGACATTTGAGCATTATAGGTACCTACTAACTTAAGGAGTTGTATTATTGATTCTAATGAATAATTTTGTAAATACATATTTGTTACGGTCGCGAATCATATCATAATCTTTATAAGTAAAAACAACAGGTATCATCAATACATCTCTCTAAGTTAGATTTTATGCAGATTCCTCAAACGAACGAAATCTAACGAATCTGCACGAAATCTAACTTAGAGAGATGTATTGATGATTTTTATGGTTAAAATTATATAAATACATAATTATGTTTTATTGCCGCGTATCATACTTTGATCAAGATACAACCTGACACGGACCTGCAAATTGCAAAAAACTAAAAAAAAATGATTTTCGTGGGCTACCACTGTGCATCATCCCGGTCTCGCTCCGTTACTATAGTACCGAGGCCGGGCTGAAGTGCGGGTTTCCAACGTATTATATTGCGAAATGATAAAAATTATAAACTTACCTTAAAATCAGAACTAGGTACAAATATTAAAATAACATAATAGTTCCGGAAAACCGCTCTACTCTAACGCACAGAAAATACATGTGTGTCTTCTTTATCACTGAACAGTTAATTTATTTCACCATAAGCACAATGTACCACAAAACCAATGCGTATTGTCCAGCCGAAATTACACGCGTCGTAATTATACACACAATTCCTTGAATTACTGGGAAAAAGATAATGCGCACACGCTCTCCACACACGAGATTGGCGGCCAATTACTCGTGTCAAACAAAGTTAACACCGAACCGAACTAAAAGTGCGTTTCACGAATGTTGGTACCATTGTTTTTCATTGAAGAAATGTTTACAAAAATCCATTCCATACGGCAACTTCGAATGAAGCAACGACAAGCTCTGGGGATTCCCCCCAAGTAATGTTTTATTATCCCGGTCGTTCTGACGGCATAGCATAGGGTAGATGTATTTTATATATGTATGAGTGTAATAGAGTTCCGATTGACGAATTGGTTGAGATCTAGACAATATGGACATCCACTTTCCTCAATTTGTGAATATTTCTATTAAGTAGGTAACTAAATAATAAAACAAAATTTTACAGAGGTAGGTATCAATCATGCTATTTTATTTCAATTCAAAACTAAATCTATAAACGGTATTTTTTCTTTTATTTTTTTGGCAATAAAAATACACTTTCTCGTCAAATAAACCTTTTGTCTTTATTAGATTGCTGTACTTACTAACATTTGACTGAGAGTTTAAAGGTTTGCAAATCCTCAATATTATGGCTTACACACTGTGTGTACGTAATACCCATTGAGTTATAATGTACTACGTACTTACGTAATACCTACGTGTTTTACAAAACAATAAATTATAAGTAACACTTTTGTGCGAGACTGTTTCAAAAAACGAAATGTTGTACTACATATTTAAGAAGGTTGGCACAATGTACTGTGAGCCCGCTTTTATGTAGTAATTCGAATTTGTTCGGTTAATCGCGTGATTTCTTTTCCTATCGTTTTTTTCTTATAACTAAGTAGTTAGAAGGTTTTTTCAGCTGAAACTTTAAGGATAAACAATTTAATAAGGGTACTAATTATTAGTATAATCATAATTACAGTCACTTAATAATAACTCATGTATTGGAGCGTTACATTATATCGTATCCAGATTTTAATTAAAATCGAATAACTCTTTATGGAGTTGGAATATAAACATCGAATTTCACATGATGCTTTGAGTTCATGACAGGTACAAATCACCATAATTGGTAAGTTTCTAGGGTTTCTCATTGAAGCGCGAGGATCGATTTTAGGGTTTTTGAAAAAAAAATTCTAGTTTTCCAATGGTGTCGATTATAGAAAAAATAAAATTGCACAAATTAAGCACAAATTAAGACCCGCCGTAGTAAAAAAAATCGTAGTTGTATGTCATGCCGTTTAAGAGATACAGCAATTTGCTAAACGTTACCGCAGCGGCATCTTGAATAACTCTGAAACCTCAAGACGCACAAATTCTATTTTTTGGGCACAATTAGGCACAAATTATATCTATCTAAGTAGCTAGTTTGTATCCAGCTACGACCACTGGTAAAAAAACATGCCGCTGCAGTAACGTTACTCCAGCGGAATCTGTTTTTCGTGAATATCTTTGGATCGGCTGGACGCACAAATTCTAAATTTCGGGCACATTTACACGAGATTGGGTACTAATTCCTGTCAAGACGAAATCCTGAAAAGCGACAACATTCCGCTGCAGTAACGCACACCCCCTTTTGACCAGGTTATGACATGCCTGGTCATCATACATTGCATCTGTTGGGGCAGGAATAATAGTTCAACAAATATAACATTTTCACAATTTGGCTAAACCACAATGGATGTCATAACTGTATATAAGCACTGAATAAATCCAAGGGAACTCAGCAGATTACAGTAAGTATGGTAAACGAAATGCTGGCTGTTAGCGTTTTTATTATCAAAGATAATTTGGGACATCACAAATCATCGATTTACTAGGCAAATGGAGTATGTAAGAATTGTAGCAGGTGGCGTTCTGTAGTTTCTGCCCCCCCCCCCCCCCCCCCCCCGTGGGAAGGTGTGAGTTTATGTATGTATTTATATTAGGGGCATCAATAGCATTAAAACCGAAATAGCTTGAAGTCATGGGGAGAGGCCTTTGTCCAGCAGTAGAATGATGCAAGCTGATAGTGAACGGGAATAATATTTAAGATTTAATTCAATTTCAAATTCATTTATTGTTTGCTACAGGTTGAAAAGCAGTTCTTACCATTATAAATATTGATCGCTGTAACATACCCATAGGGCCTACAATATCTAATAATCATTTAGAATCTAAGTTATCATTATTTATGTCAAAATACATTATAATTAATTGATATTATTACTAATGCCAAAATACATTTTAAATAACTAATTAACACTATCACTCATGTCAAAATACCTTAAAATTAATTAATAATAATATTCATGCAAAATGTCAAAATACACTTGGTCAATTTTCAATTTAATATGTCACATTTAATAATAATTATCATGCACTGCCCCATTTCAGCCGCTGCTCGGCTTCTCTTCTACCCGGTTATTATCAGGCTATAATCTACAGACAGTAGGGAGGCCAATGGCCTTTGCCCAACAGTGGGACCATTATGGCTACTAAAAAAATAAAAAAACTACGGACAAATACAAAAAAAAAAACTTGGGTATCAGGATTTAGAGGTTATTACAATTTGCAATAGTTACTCACTGTATGGGTCGAAACGAATTAACTCCAATTTATCAGCCAAACGCTCCCTAATCTTCGTTACTTGGTGACCAGACACCACACTTTCCATTAACACCATAACCAACCTGAAAATATGAAATTGGTGTTAGCTGAATTATTTTTATTGAGAAAGCCTATGTATATGTAAGTAAAACACTGACTTGCTCTTGGCTTTTTTGAACAGGACATTTGTAAGGAACATGATTATAGTCTTAGATCGTCTATCTAGTATTATGAGACCCAGACAAATAAAATCACAAAACCTTTGCAAAACACCATAAAATTCAGAGCAATTGACAATGACAACTGCGCGACAGTGACATTTATCGTATTGACCACCTGTCATATAGTAGTTGTTTGTTGACACTTGACAGTCTCAGCTGATTGGACTGCAAACTGCAACTAGGGTTTACAACGGTTTACAAGTTTACAACAAAGATATTGTTGTAATTTATCAAAGGTGATCAAAGGTTTACAATGACATTCTGGTTTACAACCAGAATGGATGAATTTTCTGGTTTTCTGGTCTGGTTTTTTTATTCTGGTTTGTCTGTGACTGCAACACAGATTACCAATGACGTAGCAGATGACTGCAAGCTACTGCAAGATTGCAAGTCTGTAATAATATGAGAGAACCAGCGTTCACCATGGACCTAATATACAAACTGGACTGAGCTCTCATACCAAAAACACGAGCAGAGAGAGATATGTCACATTGAGGCAGTTTATCTCCTTCTAATAGGGTGACCAAACATTTTTATGACAAACAGGAAAATTCGTTTACACAGAGATAATTTGCGTCCGGTTGACCATAAGTGATTTCAAATTATTGTTTGTATTACAAACATATTGTGATGAAATAATATAAAGAAATAGACCTTTTTCGAAAGCTCCTTTATGAAACTGAACATTATTGTGTTCTATGTTGGTGTTGAATCGTGTACCTACCCATGTTTTGAGGCAAGAAGGAAGGACTACAATATTGGTGAGACTCGTCTTGTGGCGAATCATCAAATTTGATCACGTAGGTATACGTGGCTTATGATGAACTAGGCATGTAGAATCTCGTTCTGGGTCCATGGTACTTTCTTGCTCTTTTTTCGTTTACTCTACAGAGCTGGTTTGGGTAAGTATGTAATTGAAGCAAAGGGAATTAAAATGATTCTGGAATTACATCCAACCATATTTGTTGAATTTCTTCTTTGGATGGAAAGCTGTAAACAACTTAAAAATAATGCTATTTCAATCATGCGATACATAAGTACAAATTGTATTTCTTATGCGCCTAATATTAATAGTTTTAATCAGAAATACACTAATATAGCTTTTGTAGACAGAAGACGCTAAGTCTTCTGTCTACAAAACGTTTAGAGCATGGTTACACTATTTAGACTCAAAATTGTTATTATTTCGTAACAATTTTAGGTCTTTTATCGAGATTTATTTAAATCTTTGTTATTCCTTACAAGTTCCTTACCTATGAAATTAAATGCCACAACCAGCATAACATTCACTTTTACATTTCTTGATGCAACACTTTCTCACCATTTTCACTATCTAAATTGAAAAAAACCGCCATGAAACCATTGATTTCAGATTTCAATGTTACCAGAGTAATTATATGATAGCTACCAAACAATAATCAAAATGATATTATTTTGATTATTTTACTCATGGAGCTTACTTATAAAATTATTGACTATGATATACAGATTGTAAACCTATAAATAAAATTATTTAAAACTAATCTAAATGCTAACAAAAAATATACGTAACTTATTTTACCTACTTGCAGTTGGTGAAATTTTTCTACCATCTTTATCATTTTTATCTGTTGGCAATTGAGCAAAAGGGACAAATTACTCAAGTCGGGCTCTCTCTCTCGGCTCGTTTTGCCTCGCCTAAGATATCCTATCAAAAGTAAACCTAAAGTACAATACCTAAGGTTAATTTTTGTATGATACGATTTTTGGAGAGCTCAGTCCTGTTTATATAGTATATTAGGTCCATGGCGTTCAGCCAGTGCTATATGAATATTAAATATTGTAAGCATTTCCTAGCCCCGACGCCCGTCTCACAAGACAAAAAAAGAAGCCAATGTTTTTTATTTTTTTGTCTTTACCATAGGCCACCACTAAATATTCGATTTGTAAAATCACTATCAAATGAGTACTTAGTTCGATAATTCTTAAAAAAAAATTTGATTTTTGAGTATATGTTGAAGTTGATCAAACTATCAAAGTTCACAGAAACAAAGTAGAAAATACGCAGCGAAAAATCACTAAATGCGGTTTTTACTATTGTTTATTGGTTATAATTTCATCATAGACAATAACATAAAAATGTGCCACGCGATCAAAATTTTATAAAATTATTATTTTGACAGTAACCAAATATCCAAACACGTGCCAAATTAATTAATCATCATTAAAAATCGGACAAATATCGGAAATAAAAGAAGTAAAATGAATTTTTTCAACTACTAGTTGCATTCCGTAGTTGCCAAACAAAAAGGGCAAAACCTGGTAACATTCCAAAAACAAACTCGTTCGTGTGATGATGAACTTGTGAACCGGCGTCGCTGTGGCATTTTAGTGTGACTGGGACTTTTTGTGTTCGTTCTTTGTTCGATATAGATGTCGCAAATGAAGTAAACAACTATTCATAGTGTGAGTTTTATTAGTATTTTGTTTTCTGTAGTGTAGTTTTTACAATAAAAGAACAATGATAAAAAACGAAATGGAGAATGGCGGCGGCGACGCCAACAATGTGTCACCGACCAAACTCATGGTCAATTACATACCCGAGCTGATGACGCGGGACATGATGTACGCGCTCTTTTCCGCCATGGGCAAGATAGAGAGTTGTAAGCTCATAGCGAACCGGGGTTATGGCTTTGTGGAGTACGAGAAACACGAGGATGCCGAGAAGGCGCGGACGGCGTTCAACGGCCTCCTCATGCAAGGCAAGACTCTGAAAGTGTCATTCGCACTACTCAACCCCGAAAATAAGGTCAGCCATAAACCTGACACGGAATCTAACCTTTACATTAGCAATCTACCTCCAGACATGACGTTAGAACGTCTAAATAGTTTATTCAGTCAGTTCGGTGTGATAACGAACAGTCGGGTGTCGCAAGGCATCGGGTTCGTGTGCTACGAGACGCGGCCACAGGCCGAGGAAGCAATAAAACACATGAACGGGCAGACACCAATACCGGCCGCGGGCGCCATCGTGGTCAAGTTCGCGAACAAGCCCAATGCGAATAAGAACGCGCCGCGGCCGACGCCCCGCGTCGCGGTAGGCGCTGCGCCGCTGGCGTACAACGGCGCCACAGCCGTGTTCAACGGCACCGCGCCCGCCGCCTTCAACGGCACCAACCTCAGCGCGGCGTTCGGCGCGCGGCCGGCCGCCTTCGCTCCTGGTTTCCCACAGGCCTCCCCGCCGCCGCTGCTGCCGTCACCCGGCAAGGCGCTGCCATTCATCAACAAGGGCCAGCAGCGTTTCAACCCGATGGCCGCGACCAACCACACGCCGCTGCCGCTGCTGGGCGCGCCCGCCAGCCCCGTGCCGCTGCTCGGGGCCGCGCCCGCGCCACATCAGACCACAGTGTATGTATACAACATCGGTGAGGACACCGAGGAGCTGGCTCTATGGCAACTCTTTGGTCCCTACGGTGCAATCGACTCCATAAAAGTGATCAAAGATCCTGAGACAAAGAAAAACAAAGGTTTTGCATTTGTGAACATGCGTGAGTATGATGAGGCCGCTATGGCCATCCAGGCGCTCAATGGATACACGCTCAACGGACAGGTTCTATCGGTTAGCTTTAAGACTCAGAAGAGAAATAATTAAGATGTGTACGGACGTTGTGAACGCCGTAACTTTTGTGATCGTTCCCAGGCCGAATGCTTAAGAAAGATTTTCATTCCAATTTCAGATTATTTTTGTAGACGGAAAGCGAGATCCTATAATATGTGCATTTCAAATTAGTCACATAAGTATTTTTGTAAGATTTAACATAGTTTTATATTCGCGAGAGCGCGACATGACTTTTTGTGAGTTTTAGTTGGCTTGACAGTATCATATATGTGTACACTTTTTATCATATGCTATGGTATTATATTATTGGACTATATATGGACCTGTCGCACTATGTATATCTGCCGCGGGCGCCTGGGCGCGCCCCGCCTCAGCTAATGCCGCCCCGGCGCCCGACAATAACCCTCCAGGTATTTTATTTTGTGTAAAACAAAACATTGTATGTTTTTAATCTTTAATAAATTTCATGTTTAAATAGAGTTTATTGTATATTTCTCTATTATTTTTTTCTATATACTTATCCCCGCCCTGTCGTGTCCTTTATTTACTTACATAATATACGTAATAATACATAATATAATTATTTGTGGCAGTAGTTTAACATGTACATAATATATGTGTGTATTGTCTGTCGGCGGCAGGTCGGCTGTATAAAACCGCTTAAATATTGCATGTTGTGTGCGTAGTGAGAGATCAGAAATAAGTTTTTATTTGTTTATGTTACCTCAGGGTTTATGGTTCCCGTTATTGTTTTATCCCGTCATTAGTTACTTATTCAATATTATTTTTGGACGCAGTAGCAAGTCAGGCCTTCTAATTTCTAAAATGTAATGTTACAAACTGTGAATGTATATTTATTATTTAATACCGTCGTGGACGAATGAAAAGTGAGCTTTAATCTCTAATACATTTTTAAGGCTTCGAGTCAGTCCATTAGGATAGTGTAGGTAGGCGCAGAGGGCGTGCAGGCACGCAGACCAGCGGCCGTCACCGACAAGGATAATTGTTATCTTTGGGGACGCGCCAGAGCATAGGAAGCCGATAAGATAATACTGAAATACCAACATTGATGTGATACAAACAAATTTTCCTACTCACAATAGACTGCCACAAATTAGAGTAAAAGCACTAGGTGCCTATCCCGCCGTGCCTCTTACTTGGGACAATTAGAGTAAAAGCACTAGGTGCCTATCCCGGCGTGCCTCTTACTTGGGACAATTATGTACCAAACAACGGTTTTAGGAGAGAAAGTAGAAAGTAAGTATAACGCCGTGACATCTAGATGGTGAGTAATGATGTATTATTTTTAAACGTAACGTATTTGTCAGTCTTAAGTAATTCTAGTCCGCTAGGGATAGCTTAGTGTTGTTTGAATTATGTAAGTTTGATACTTTTGTAGTTTCATGTTCATTGTGTTCTGTTATCACATTTTGGGTAGGTACAATAATCCATCAGCTATAAATTGTTAAGTTTTATGCTTTTTCTTGCGATAAATCCTAAGTTGTAATATAAGAAATACTTCGGCACGTGTTCGTTACCTTGAATGACCGAACGAAGTGACCGCTAACTCTGTTAAAATCAGTAATTGCAAAGTCGAAATAATATCTTCCATGCCCCATATCAGTAACCGTTCGTATCAATAAACCCATGACTCATACGTCCCCAACTTCAAAAGTAAAGCAACAGTAGGTTTATTATTTTGCATTACATTGCTTCCAAACTGACTCATCGATCGTTAACAATTCTGGACATCATGAACGTTGACCTAAATGTTTATTTAAATTTGCCATCGATGTTCTTGTTCACAGGTATTTTAATACCTGAAGATTACCCAGTTTCCTTTTAATAATAGTAATCGTTCAGTTGTTGCCGTTTCTGTTGCGTTGATAAAGGAAGAGATTCGGTTTTATCATCATAACTCGTGTTATTAATGCATAAAAATGTTACCAAAACACAAGCCAAGCGTGTTTCTGCTAAAGTAATTGGAGCTTCAAAGATCTGAATGTCTGACAACGTTCAGCAAGTTAGGCCGTCGCCGTCGCTGTAACACGCATATTGGTATCCACATGACGTAACTGTAATTTGTAGAGATAACTCGGTCCAATGCACTGATAATTAAAGCTTACTAGGTACTAAACTCGACAGCTAAGTGGTCTATTGATATATCGACCCTGAGTGTTGTGTACATATTTATTAATATATTCTGGCCACACGGCCTTTCCCGCCATTTTCCCCGTTCATTGCGTCACAAGATGAAATGCGAAAACTTGCCTAACGTATCGCCTGGTTTTGGCTCCATTGATTTTTTTGACTAAGGTTCCTAGAAAATTCTAAGTACGAATTCGTTACCTACTTGGTCTCCTAAACATTCAAGAATTTGTTTGATGACTTGTAAAATAAAAACTCATGATTAACGAAGTGTATTGAGGAAGCTGTCGTAGACGTCTCGTCCTTGCCCAAAATAGACGGGCCTAAAAGTCCTGACTAGTTGTATCCTGCCTTGAATCATAATAACCCTAAGAGGATAAAAATACATCGACTAAATACGTCTGCGTCGTCAACGAAATAAAACTAAATCGATATTTTGCCTAGGTATAGGTTTTTTGGTCATGTCTTCATGAAATAATGTCCTATAAGTGGAAATGTCTCGAACGAGACGCATGTGCAAACTCTCGGTCAATGAGTTTGGGACTCGCCGTCCTTTCAAGGGCAAAATACATATAAATATTTACTTTAGATTCGACGACCTCTTTCCCATGTCTGACGCCAGACTATTTCGTGCTAGTATCTTTATAATAATGTAAATCTAGAAAAATCTGAATTACTTGATATTTTATTCTAGATTTCAATGTTATAAGAATCTTATTTTGCATTGGCTTTGAGGTATTTGAAAATTATTTTAGGATAAAGAATGTTAGACTTTGTAACTAAGAAATTCGTGTCGCATTTTGGGTTGGGTATGTATTGATTTTTCATAAGGATTGGACTGTTGACGCAGCAGGGCGTCTAATGAATTATGAAGTCAGCCTAACATGTAGGTACGATAAAGAATCTTTGTCTCAGATATAAAATTACATTGATGACATGTTCAATGTTGTCTTAATTTGAAAATATGAAAGTACGACAAAAACCTGTCTACTAAGTTTTTACAGTAAACGCGGAAGATTATGCAAATTCAGTTATCTAATGCAATTTAATATGTTAGTTTTAGAGCTACAATTCAACTACCGTTATCGACAAGCTAGATAGATGCCCATAATCAAGTCATTTGTATTTTTAGTTAGCAACACCAGGGTTATAGCGGTTACGCGTAATGATTTGAATAACTGTAGCGTAAAGACCCACCTCATAGTCTCACACTTTTTATAAGAACTCGAGTTTTTTTGCAGTAAATTAAGTTAGTCCGGCAATGTACGAAGAAATGTAAAGAATGTTTCTTGTTAGACCGCTCAAATTCTGATCAATATTTATTCATTTTCGCTTTTGTAATCACGTGCACTACGATAGCTCGTACGATACATAGCACTTAAGTTATATCATCTGCTAAAATCGTGCACGCAAGTTTGTTACTACGTATAGGTACCTACTCGCTTGTGAAATACGTATTAGATACGCACGTATAGTAAACTAGCTTTTGCTTGCGGCTTGGCCCGCATGGAGTTCAGAAATTATCCCACAGGAACGTACTACCGGGACAAAAAAGTATCCTATGCCCTATCCAGGTCATGGTCTATCCATGTGCCAAATTTTATACAAATCCGTTCAGCAGTTTTAGCGTAAAAGCGTAACAAACAAACAAATTCACTTTCGCAATATTTGTTAGGATAGATAGATGTCCGTTTCAGATTTAGGAATTTCTTATACAGAATTTGAACTTAATATGCCTTTTCAAACCGCGAAGCCTTTGTAATGAGAAATTTTCGTTGCAAAGTAATGGGAGCGAGCTCGTAAAAGTATATTTCTCATTTCGTGTTTCTGAGGGTCGAATTTCAAAATAATCCCCTTAAATTCCGTCGTAATGGGTGCTTACCGCGTCGACGAATGCCCCTCGAATTGTTGCTAGGTTGATTGGTGTTGGTTTCGATGAGTCAGTTGTAAAACAATTATTTAGAACCGTGTTAACATTAGACTTGACACGCCGTCATGCATTTACAGAAACGAAGGACGCTGACAGTTTTTTAACGTTTTTTTAGATCGCACGGGTGCTATGCTAATGAGTCGTCTGCTATTACAGCCGAGCCAGTTTTTTTTCCTCATCATCGGTTACGAATTTGCGATCGGTATAATGTCAATAAAACCGGACACAAGAGGTTATCTTCCTCGAATACTTTTCTAAATCCCAATACTGTTCTCGTAAGCAAATCACGCTCCGATATCCTTTTTGTTAGCATTGTATGTCTTTGCTATTGGTTTTAGTGGTTACAATTTATCTCAATTCATGTCGACGCTTGTCTAGTTAATCTCATTGATTGCTTTAGCTCGTTTGCTGTCTGAGGATTTAATTTCGAACGCAAAAAGTCGAGTGAATAAAAAATGACTTTCGAATGTACACAGAAGAGTTTTATTTTGTGTAACGGTTTCGCATTTTGCAGTGTAGGCAGCAGATTCTCATATTTTTGGCGATATCTATCAAGCTTCGGATATTAAAATGTTATGACGTGTTCCCTGTTCCCGTTATCCCAGATTTATGGCGGCGGAAGCTGTAGTGGGCACAAGCCACGACTACACCGAAATAGACTGCAGGACCTAAACAATGAACGACAAATTGTTTTAATAACTATGAGTTTTAACAAACTTATGACCGGAGCGATAACTTCATTTCATATGATTTAATTAGCGATAAGTAGCTTATAATGTTCATAAAATAATATAGAATCGCATGTAACGCTAAAGGTCAAGGTTGTAACTGACGCGTTTCTGAAAGAATACAAAATAAATGCGATATATAACTTTTTAAGATTCGGATAGGTTTTTATTCGCAAACAAGATTTTAATTGTAAAATCGAACGAGTGTAGGGAGACCGGTTTTAGATCGTGTTGAAACTACAATACGGACGATAAAAATAAATATCACACCGTGATATTCTGAAACTGAAAATGTAAGCAAGCATTGGGCGAATAATACGCACCAAAATGTGTGTTTAGGTGTTCATGTTTGTTTACTTGGTTAGAAGACAGCGGAAAGCTCGTAAGTCACACTGGAAATACAGAAAGAAATATCAACTTCATTTTCACTTTATTTCAATTTTACTTACCTACTCCTTCTTACCGAGTAATTTATAGGTGATGTTAACTTCCCGGAAGCGATAGAAAACGATACCTAGGTACTTCATAAAAGTATGACGTTGATGCTTGATGGTCGTGTTATGACAATTTTCCAGTTTGATGATACGCCAGATGGACTAATAAGAGTGTAAAATATAATTGGCCCTTTGCCACATGACTACATGAGCGATGTACAGACGCCAGCAGGTCAAGCCACCCGAAACTCTAGGCACACCCGAAGCATTAGGTTCAAGGTTGATTGGTAAAATGTGACATTTTCCCAATCAACATTGAACCTACTACTTTAGCGATAAAGATGAAAATCTATTAAAGAAATTTAACAAATTGTGGTAGCTTTATGTGCTGGCGTCTGTACAGACAGGTTGAATGAAAGAAGGTAGGAGACCTCTTGGTAAAATTTTTTGACGAGAGACCGTCTATTTTAATTGATTTCATCTTGATCGAAAGCATTCATGTTTTTATAATATCGTTACTAAGACAACCGAACAGGATTTTACGATCAGAAGAATAGTAATAGTTGTTTAGATGGAGCATTAGCATATTTCGAAGGTGTGATTACGTTTTTATTGAGAATGTGCAGATTTTTCGCCGATCTGGTGAACTATTATTAAAGATCATAGCACGCTAATATTTTAGGTAACCATGAGTCGCGCTTCGAATGTCATGATTCGAGGCCGTATTTTTTTTAAACGACTAATTTCATTCTTTATGCATGTACCTACCTACGATAAATCATCTTGTGAAGAAGTGTGGTGTATAGTTGCAGTAAGAAATAATAGTAGGTAGTTACTGGCGATTTCTGACTGTTTACGTTTACTAGACTGATTGTAGTTTTGTAGATACCTACCTACATGAAAGCATGATTTAGAGAGAATTACAAAGCTGAAATGTGAAAGACATGAAATCAGTTTCCGAAGTAAGAGATGATTGGTAAGCAGAATAAAAAAACGTCTGTAGAAATAATGGCGTTTGCAAAACAATTATTATTTTTATGTCCTTAGAATCGGAAGCTATGTCGAGAGAATATTTTAACTACTTACATACCTAGGCATTCAATCTTTCCTTTATAAGAACATAAACCACAGTTTTTTCACTAGTCAAATGGACTCAACTTCTCTAGAAATAAGACGAAATAGAGATTAGAAGGATGTAAGGACACTTGATTGTGATATTTCTGGTAATTTCCAGAACTTAGACATAAGAACTTTGGTTCTAAACCTAAATTATTAATGCTTATTGGATTATTGTCACAGGGTGTTTTTGATATGTTTTTTTTTTAAATTTCTCCATTCGATTGAATTATAAATTCTTTACCCTGTGTATTTATGGAACATAGTTCTTGTATTTGTAAGACTATTTTATTGATAAAGGCAAGACAAGGCAAGGTTTTTTTTTTAAGAAATCAGTTTTAAAAATGTTCGTGATCAGCAAAGTTAGTTAGGGCACTTTTGCAAATTGATTCGATTTGAGATTAAAATAATGTTGCCGATGGCGATATCACTACTGTTAGGTAGGTAGGTAGGTACTGTGTGATAAATATTTACGAAAGTTCGACTTGAAGATAAACTGTAACGGGTGGAGAAAATTACGCAAGTGCCCGTGAGAAATGAGCAGCGAGAGATTTCCCGTCTATTGTATAAAGAGAATGTGTGATCGATTTGTCAAAAGTGCTCACGGCTAATTTGCAATAGGTACCACTCCCGTCTTACCACAGAAATGTTTAAAGTATTCTGTCTACTTGGACGTATCATTAATCGGCCGCGGCCGTAGGCTTCAATATAGAGAACAATAAAACTATTTTTAAATAGTCCACTTCTACTTTCCGTAGAACTGCATATTTTCGATGTAGGTAGGTATTTGTATGAAGATACACCTTGGTGGACAGAAGCTTTTAATCTGTAAATATTTTAGCATGTAAGAGCACTATTTACTACTGATTAAGTATATTTTTACATCGCACTGACATAGTATTTTAGTTATGCAGTATTGAATAAATTGTTTTTATATAAAGCCCCCGTCTCATTTGTTACCCTTGTACAAAAGATAAGAGAAAGTGATAAGTGTGGGTGTAATGAACATTTAATTGGCCACAATCGGCTTGATGGAGTTCAAGAACACGGCCTGCTATTGAATGGAGCAGGTTATTTGCGAAGTGCTTAAGTGTATATACCTACAGGTATTCTCATTGAGTGTGATAAATTACTTTTACTATGCTAACGCTATCATCAGAATAGAATACTTACCTAATTATGGTTTTGATAACGAATGTAAGAGTATGTGAGAGTCGTCTGTTCTTGGAACTGTCGTTGCATTTATTCTGCACGTAATTTATATCCAAGCAATGAGAAACAAAGTCGCGATTAGATCGTATAAGCATCCATGAACTGGGTAATATTTTTTACCAATATTCTCCTTTTAGGTGGAAACTTAAATTAATTTCGGCGGCACCTACTTAAATTACCTATTGTAATTATTTGTTAGTTTGTTCATAACACTCAAAAAGTTAAAACTATACGAGAGTTTGTGAGTGGTTTTCCTTATTCTCACAAAACTTAACATCCATCATGGTTGCTTCAAAGTCAGAAACAAGTCGCGTTTCCTTAATGAGAAAAAAAAATATCGCCTTAACACGTTAGTCACGGACGAAGTAGCGTGTTTGTGGGCCTTTGAACTGAATTATTCATTGAAACTTTTTTCGTCACTATGGCGGGCGTGGATCAAAAAGTTAGTGAAATGTGAACATATTAAAATTTAAACCAGCTCAAGGAACAACTAGGTCTACATCATCTTGAATATGCTTTCCGATTGACCCAAACTGCTAAACCGTTACAAACGAGTTATTTTTGCTGAATCTTATGTCCAACACAGTAAAAAGAATTGCTAGGCAAGAAATAATCCGTATAATGCCTTGTGAATAAAATTCTTGTTACAAGATTTGCATGTAAATGATTGTGACATCATTGACTTGCTAATTTATATTCTTCCTTTATAAAGAAAAGTTCTCTTTAATATTTTATTCTACAGATTGTTTGGAAGGTTGGAAAGGAGGAATAATAAGACTTCGTAAAAAGCTTAATCTAGATTTTTATTTGTCGATTCAACGTACAGACGTAAGGCATCCTCCCACCTCATGTTATTGGCACACAAAACCTTTACATTCGTCTTAAACGCATCACTGATTACAATAATATCACTTCAAAACATAATGGAATGTATATAAAACACAGGAATGCCCAATAAACAACATTTTTTCATTCGAAGTACGTTCGCCAGTCGTTCGTAACCACTTGATTACAAGCCAGATATTAAAATAAAATAAAAAATTCAGGACTAGAGTTTTTTTAAGTAAACGCGCCGTGAATCTCAGATAAGTAAATATTTACATAATATCGTTTTTAATCGTTGACTCAGAATTTGTGACTTGAACTGAAGCTTAATTTTACAAGAGATTCTTACGATAATTTGGTTAAGATTTGGTTTGTACTAAAATGGAAATAAAAGATAATGTAAAACACTGGACGACATTGGCACTGGTTCAAGCTAACTTAATAAATTATATTACATACAACCATACATAAATCTTTCCGAATATACAATACTTCGAATACTGTATAAAATACTGTTACATTCACGACGATTTGTTTCATAAATAATAATAATATAATTAAATTAAATAATGGACGCAAAATAATTTCACATATTGCACATGAAAATAAAAATTGAAAAAATAAATACAACTTTCCAGTTGTCGAAAATATTTTACTGGCCATAATAAATTGTAAAAAAAAGTAATTCGTTTTGATAAAATCGTTTCACTCCATGGCTAATCTCTAAGTACCGTTCCAGCAAACATTAGGCACTGATTCGGGCTAACAATAATTATCAAAGCTAATATTATTCGAATTTTCCGATATACATCTTAAGTTTTAATTTAAACGCTAATTTAAGTGATAATTTCAAGCTTCCCGATTATAGGCCATGATTTGAACGGAAAAACTGTATTATCTCGATCGATTATTAAAGTAATCCAGTGTTTCTCGGTAAGGGAAGCGTAATATCGAATATAATATCAATTTTTAGCTGGATATGCAATATTTAGGATTTCCGCAAACTTCCGACTAGTATTTTTTACCTAATTTACATTATTTAATTGTGGGATATAAAAGCTGCTCACAATACTAGGTACTAATGTTACTGATATTTTTCAGTAAAAAATATCTAACGTTTTGTACAAAATGCATACAACTTAGTGATATAAGTTACATAATACACACATCAACACGGTCTAGGGATATTTCATAATCAATTAAATAACTCGAAAAGTACTGGCCGCATTGGAATCTTTTATACACCGATTTGTTTGTAATTTATCTCAGACTAATTCCAAATTCAAATTTTTGAAAATTCTTTTTTTCGGTGGCATAAAAATGTCTTGATGTGTAGGAGAGGGAATTTTCATTTGTGCGAAATTTAGAAAACAATACGAATTACGTTTAGTTACAGTTTTTTTTCATTTTTAAACGAAAGATAAAGTTAAAATTGAGGTATAGTAGCCATGCAACGCCAACATTTGACGAGGGCGGAGATGTTACGAGCTGTGGGAATGCTGGAAGCTGGGTCTGTTCAGCGTAATGTTGCTGAGGCCATAGGGACCCACCAAAATGTAATTTCAAAATTGTGGACACGCTATCGTGCCACAGGTGAAGTAGCGGAGAGGCACCGGGGGCCAAGCCGCATCACTACCCCCAAACAAGACCGATTTTTGCAAATTACTGCGCGAGCTCAACCAAATGCAACGGCGACTCAGTTGGTCCAAAGGCTGCGAGTGGAACACCAAGTGCTTGTGAGTGACCAAACTGTAACAAGGCGACTGCATGAAAGCAATCTACGCTCTCGTAGACCACTCCGGGTCCCACCTTTACGGAGAGGCAATCGTGGACGACGATTAGAATAGGTTCGGAACCACGTGGACTGGGGCCGTGAGCAATGGTCCAATGTGCTGTTCACGGATGAATCCAGGTTCGGCTTCCATCCAGATTCACGAAGGACGCGTGTTTGGCGAGTTCCTGGACGATGGAGCCGTCTTTAGAACCCTCAGGAAGTTCACCCATACCAAGGAGGAACAATTATGGTTTGGGCAGGAATTCGTCTTGGAGGACGGACGGATCTCGTTTGGGTGCGGAGCAATATGACGGCAGAACGATACGTCCAACAGGTGCTGGGGCCCGTAATCTTGCCCCACAGAATACAAATGGGGCAAGATTTCCTGCTCATGCACGACAATGCCCGGGCACACACGGCGAGAACGGTAGCAGCTTGGTTACATACACACAATGTTAGGGCCTTAGACTGGCCTGCTCAATCGCCAGATCTAAATCCCATTGAGCATGCGTGGGATATGCTGCAAAGAAGAGCTCTGAAGGAAGTTCCTGAAAATCTGGCTACAGAAGATCAACTTTTTGCGCACCTCAGAAGGACATGGGACAATATTCCGCAGCAAGACATTGACAACCTTGTTCTGAGCATGCCGAATCGTTGCCGATGTGTTATGAACATTATGGGCGCTTTCTCAGACTACTAACTTCAAGTTTATAAACACAAATTAAATGATTTTTCTATTTTTTTCAGTTTTTACTCACAAATTAAAAGTTAATTCATATACGGTTTCCGTCTATGCTTCATTTTTTTTACATAAAATCCTGAAATTTTAATCTAAGTACCTTAACCATTATTAAAAAATGGTAGAATATTAAATAACGTATCTTTTAAATATATACATGTCATATAAATAATTAACACATTGATAGTAATTCGCTTTTTTAAAAATATCCCTAGACCGTGTTGATGTGTGTATATTAATTGTTAGTTTCAAAATATACACTGATTACGTTGAATTAAAAATATGTTTTTTTTTCTTCGCCACGCGTTCGTACACGATGACACTTACAAATACATTTGTACTATTTATAAATTTAACGAAAGTAAAAAACTCGCACGTAAACGAAAGTTACTCGCTGACTGTAACATCAGCTTTATGATCAGATATTTACAATTTGTACAATGCTTAGTTTGTGCCTATTCTATTCCTCATTGCTAACATCAAACCAGAATATAATTTGAACCAATTCGAGATAATGTAGATCTAATGTGGTGCAAGGTACCCTCGATGTGAGCGAGGCGATGCAGACAATACAAAAACTTTTGAACTCTAGTGAACTCCCGCTACAATATAAAAGTTATTCATTGCGTGCTTGCCTCACGAAGCTACCTCGACCAAATAAAAACTCCAAATAATAATTTTTAATTACTACATCACGCAATTAGGAATTAACAATAATATTTCCGCGCGACAGGCACTGTGAAAGAGCGATTCGCTTTACATTGACGGCTAAATACATCTTATTATGACGACGTATCATACAACATGTACAATGGAAACTACTCGTACATTAAATAATGAACACAATCGCGTTTATACATAAGCTTATTGCAGTTATTCGTAGCCAAAGGCTCTCCTATCAACATCTAAGTTGGACCAACATTCATGATACATTGAAGAAAGTTCTAATGAAAAGAAAAATCCTCTGAAATCTCAAATTGTCTAGTGAGGATATGTAAGTATTAAATATTAAGATACAATCGGAGCCAGTGATCAAATAACTTTGATGTAAGTACAAACATTTTAGTCTTTTCCTTTACATATTAAATGCGTTCGAAATAACAATTCAACTAAATGCAGAAACAACCTTACATTTGAAACCACAGTCACAAGCCCGCCTTGGCTACGCCCACTAACATCAGAACTGCGTACAGTCACTTGAAATGATCAACTATGAAGCGAAGCGTTCGGACTACCCGCAAGCGTATGTACAGTTTGCGTCAAACAAGGTAGTCGTCGAACTTCTTCAGCCTTCGCTACGTGTGCCGCGAGGGCCTGCGCTCTAGCACGGGGGCCTCCATAGTCTCTGGACTAAACCTCACCCGGGACTGCGAGCCGCTTGAAGCATCCCTCGCTGATACGTAAGAACTGTCAGTCTCGCTTGTCAAACTGTCCGGAGGCGTAGGGTTTGTCGGCGTGCCACCCCCCGAGCTGCCACCTGACGCACTCGACTTCTTATTATACTTCTTCAAGCTGGATCTCAGTTTCGTCGGCGCTAACTCTAGTCCTAAATTCGCTGGTCGTTCGACCTCACTCTTCTCTTGCGAGTCTTGTCTGTAAAAGTCTCTTGGTAAGGAATAGTCGTTAGATTTACGCGGGTACTCAGTCTTGGGTCTGTATTCTTCTCTCTTCTCTTTACTTCTGTATTGTCTGGAGGGGGAGAATTCTTCTGGGTGGGAGTTGGATGCGGAGGAGTTTGAGGGTGTTCTTCTGTGTGTGAGGTATTGCGGTGAGGGTCGGTAGTCGGGGGTTGGTTCCCTGTATTCGAAGGAGCACTCGTCATAGCCATAGTAGGGTGGGTGTTTGACGACGTAGTCGGCTGTTCTGTCGTAGGTGTAAGGTTCTGCTCTGTAGAAGTAGTCTCTATCTTGGGAGGGTGACGGTTGGAAGTTTTCTCTGTAGTTGTGGTAAAGGTCTGCGAGGTGGTCTGAGGTGGATGATGAGGTTCTTCTCGGGGATGGCGTGGGAGGCTGCGTGGAGGTGTAGTTGGTACCCAAGCCGGAAGTGCCGGATAAAGGCTGCGCTGAATGCCCGTAGCCTGAAGAGGAAGATGGGTGCGCGTAGTGAGTGGGAGAGTCGGTGAACCTAATCGGTTTTTGTTCGTCTGATTGGATACCCGATATCTGAAATAAAGTGATCGTCATTATTAATTGTTGTTATATCGACCATCACTTTTTTGACAGAAAATCTAGTTAAGGCAAGCCTAACAATAAATCTTTAAATCAAAACGTGTTTTTCTATCACTCCAAAATAATGATAATGTTCATGATAGTTCCATCGTACTGTAACTTTATTACACTTCCAAAAGGTTGAAATTACAATGACATAAACACAACAACGTATGATACTTACAGGTGACCCGGTGATGGCGTTGAGCGGCGCTCGCAAATGTCTCGTAGGCCCGTGGTACGTGTTATGTGCGTACCCAAACCCCTCATACACAGAAGAACTCATTGGGTCCGGTTCTATTTCCGCTCTGAAACAAAACAATAATAATTATGGCTCAGAATAATCTAGCTAGTGTATGAACTTGGTCTTCTGTAAATATTATGGTGGTATGAAAAATCCTGAGAGTAGGTATGTCTATAAAATATGAGTTTGACCGAATTTTCAATAAGGACTTATAATAAGATCCAATAACGTATTTGTATATGATCTAAGAAGCGGCTTTCTAGCTTTATTTCAAGACATGGAAATTAGAATTAGGTTTTTATTTTACCTACGTACAGACGCTAGACGCCAGCAGGTCAAGCCACCCGAAACTGTCAAATTTTCCTAATCAACCTTGAACCTAATGCTTTATTAGCGATAAAGATGAAAATCTATTAAAGAAATTTGACAGATTGTAATGGTTTGATGTGCTAGCGTCTGTACATGGATGCGATGATGTAAGTGGTAATAGATCAATAATGAATACGAAAAAAAAAACAAAAATTACCGAATCCCAGAGTGCATTCCACTTTTCTAGTATTTGACTTAACCAAAAATGAAACCTGATCGGCCTTATTACAAAACGAGGTTTTTCTTCTGTCATGGTTTAAACCATCAAGCCAGTTTTTGTAATAAGAATCTAGCTATGATAGAAATACAGTTATTTATACAAAAGTTCCGGTACCAAGTTGTCAGTTTTTTTAAAACTGACACCTTAAAGTGTCGGAATAAAGTTCGAAATTCAAAAAAGGGTCCATGATATAAACCTGGGTTTGAAGATGAACCTTGTTTTGTAATATGGCGGAATAAGTTCTCCGTACCTGTGCGGCTGTAGCGTAGGATGCAGCGGGCTAACATTAGACACTCTGACGTCATACCCGGCCGCGACACCGCCCAGCAGCGCCGCCATATTGTACAGGACTAGCTCGATTATACTCGGCTTTTTGAACTTATAACCTGCAAATGTAGAAGGTATAATATGATAATATTGCATAACGTTACAGTAAGTAAAACTAAAACCAGTTTTGATTTGAATTTGACACTGAAAGAGACTACTGAAGGTATATTATTATTTTCAATGTCAATTGGAATTGATAAGTGTTATAGTATGACCAATATCGTTACGCGGGGTGCGGGACGCGTATATAGAAATGCTAATTCAGTACGTCGCCTCAGGCGAGGCGGAGACGAATACCTAGAGTTAGCGCATTTCCAGGCGTTAAACACACGTAAATGCTAGTATTCAGTAGCATTTACGTGTGTTTAATTCCTGGAAATGACTCTATCGTCTCCGCGTGAGGGGACGTACTGAAGTAGCATTTCTATATACGCGTACGGGACGCCCCGTGAGCATTGACAAAACAAATGAGCGGCCTGCACTCCCCCCAACACCACCCACCTCGCCGTGCCTTACCTTAGGCGCGGTATCGGTCAAAGCGATATTGACGCGTTGGTAAGAACACATTTGAGGCATTATCTGTTATGAACACATGGCAAATATTTTTATATGGCGCTTCAATTAAGGCGCGGTGTTAGCTCAATATTCACAAATATTGGTTTCTTGGATTGTCGAGTATGACGTAACGCAATGAAACTATCCGACGCAAAAAATACAGTGGACAGATAAGGGTTTAAAGAAAAACTTTAACCGAATAGAATAGTAAAAAATAGTTTAATATTCCCAATAAAAAATTTCGAAGTTGCTCCACAAAAATAAACTTTGGCGTCGAACATCTCTGTATTTTCAGCGATAACGACATTGTTTTTTTAAGAATTTAATAGAATTAGCATTTTTTTTAAACTATAACCGGACAATTATTGAATTCATTGTGTATATTCTAAATAATCTAAAGAAAACCGGGAAAATAAATGCACATTCGCAGCTTAGTCACATCTCGGCAACACAAATATTTTCAATTCTCAACCTTATTTCAAACCAGCTAATGGTGACAATAGATTGCGCGGTTGTGTGACGTTTAAAATCGTAGTCAGACCGCGTCTTAAAGTAAGCCGACGTTCGCACGAACGTAAAAATATCGCGGTGATTTTTTTTCGCGCACTGGATTTTCAACGCTCTGCTTAGTCCCGACAGTTGAAAATCCAACAGTGTGTTTTTTCGACGCGCTGGGATGCACTCTGTTGTTGTTAAGTTAGATTCTCAAAGGTCGGCTCACCACCGAGAGTTGAAAATCCAATGCGTGATAAAATCCCGCCCCGATATTTTTACGTCCCCGCGAACGTCGGCTAAGACCTAAGGATTTATAATAAAAAATCTATTTCCTAAAAGAAAGGTCTTGCAATAAGAAAGTAGGTGTTGCAACACTTGTTCACTCTTATATTGTGCGCCGATGTCGTCAAGATAAATGTTTAACAGCTGATTATGTCGACCTGAATGCGCCTTTCGATCTAATATGTCTTTGTATCAATCAATCCATCTGCCTTACCATCTGCTTTACCCATCTATGTTGAGATCAGCTTCCAGTCTAACCGGATGCAACTGAATAGAAGCAAATGCTTATCTGACCTCCACAACCCAGTTACAGGGTAAGACGACAATACCCCTTGGTAAGACTGGTTGTCAGACTTTTGGGCTTCTAACTACCCATAACGACTGGCAATACCTACAATGTGATTCAACTAAGAATAGGAATGACCTTGCGCCATATTGTGTTGATTTAGCAAAACAGCACCTCGTTTACACATTTGCAAAGTCAGTGACATATTTTAACAAAAACAAATTCCAAAAACAGAACTAAAATGGATAAGAATAACACTACAAAACTTTGCAAGCCCTATATTTCAAGTTTCAGTTGACAGTTCGAGGTCATTGACGTTCCTATTCTTAGTTGAATCGCATTGTAAATACTATGCGTACCAAATAAGAATAGTATCGCGCTTGCTGCAGCAAGCTACTTCACACGACAGCTGTCAAATTAGTACTGCCGATAGCTGTCAAATTAGTACGCATTGGTAATGAACTTCGCGAGTATTGCGGAACAAAATGGCGTCTTCTCAGTAGTATTCTCATTTGTCACGCATATTATAATGTATGATCTAAATATGGTGGGGATGTCTCCCATGCCCTACAATGAACATACCTTCAGTACTATACAAGGTGGGCATCGGCACGGAGTATCGAGAAGCGGACGACAGCGGAAACTCGGGCCCCCAGTCGTCTGGACTGAAGTCTGTGTAAGGAAGAAAACAACCTATGTGAATGAAAACATAGGTATTAGTGTGTTTATGTGCGTGCGTGAGATTGTGTACGGCTGGTTAGGTTCGATGTGAAATACTGCATGCCAAAATAGTTTTTATCTCTTTATTAGGAATAATAAATTATTCAATCTCTACAAATATGTTTCATTCGATTAGCTTAGACCTTAGAGCCCCGTTTCCCAAAGTGGGCGGTAACGCCCCCTTGCTATCGCCCACTTTGCGCAGGCCTAAAGGGTGCCCCCCTTTAGGCCTGCGCAAGAGACCCAGAAAAAAAAATGGGGGCGTTGTGTAGAGGCTTAGGGGCGATTTGTAATGTCATCTAGGAGGACTCTTAGACACCGACTGAGCTGGTGACAAAGTGGGCAGTAGACAAAATAAGTTCCCCACTTCTTTGGTTTGGGAAAATTGAGGTTTCGTACCATAGTAAAAGTTGTTCATAATGATGAGGACAATAACCCCAAGATTGCCACTGTTTACACTTACACCCTGTACAGTTATAATAATAAAAAATAAATTTAATCGTATCTCATAAGTTGACAGTGAAATATTTATTTGGATTCAAATCATTTTCTAATGTTGTTAACCGACGAAAAAAAGGAGGAGGTTCTCAAGTCGAGACGTATATTTTTTTAACTTGAGTAATTCAATAAAATCATTTTTGTTTTGTTCTTTTCTGTCTAAAACCTAATATACGGAAAACTAGACGGTAACAGGCACACAAATTCTACAGCTAAACGAAAAACAATCAAGTTTGGTCGTCTACCGATTTACGTTTCATGTGACACTAATGAAAATAAACTTTAATCAGAATGAAATAAAGTCTAAAACGATTTCACATCAAAACTACGCAGTCCGTACATTATAGCTATTTATACACTGTTATGTACAAGGAAATAAACATATTATTTATATCAATACCGAGGTGTGCAGTAAACAGTGTATAAAATGAATAAATAAACGATATTGAATGAAAATAGAGGAAAAATACAAAGTGTTCAAAGAGTTCTGAAAATAATCTAAAAAACTGTATTGAACCTTTCATTCTTCCTCTATTCTTTTTTTGAATATCATGCAAAATAAATAATCTCATACTAGAGTCTGTGCAGAAAGAGAATAGGCGTGACCATGGGCGTACCCAGGGGGGGGCAGGGGAGGGCAGCTGCCCCCCCCTGGATCTTGTATGCCTAAGTAATGTTGTCGAAAAAGAAGAAGAAGAAGAAGTTATTTTAGAGCCACGTCACGTTGTCGTCGTCGTTGTCGTGTACTTACTTTACAATTAAGTACAATATGAAGCATTAATTTTAGTAAAAACCGCGCCGCGCGGCCATAAACCTGCCTTTATTCGTCTATGAATTAAGCGACTGCATGCTAAGGGCACCCCCCGTGGGGTACGTACTTCGGCTTAGGGCTTCACTGGGGGGAGTACAGCAAGGAGGAACAGGCTGGATAATTATTATGTGCTTGCTACAGGCTCAGCTACGCCACCAGCTGGCACTCCTTCACCGGTCAAGGGTCGGGGGAATTACGTGGCGGTTGTCATCGCAAGGGACCTCGGCGGCGAGGTCGGAATGAATTTTTGTGTTTGTAAACTGTACTGGTGGCCCTAATTTTCCCTGGAAGAGGGTTTAGGGGTCATCGGGGTCGGTGAGAACATGCCTTGGACGGCGGATTTTACTGATTTTAGAGGGGATATAACTATCGGATACGACCAGAGGGGTGCGATGTTTCGCGGGGGTATCGAAGAAACGCTTGGAATTGCGTTTCAAGAATTGATTGATAGTTGGGATTTTAAGGTCTAGTTGGAGGATTTCATTCCGAATGATCCAAGGGGATCCCGTAGCCGTTCGGAGGAAACGATTTTGTATGGTCTGCATCATATGGATGTTTCGGGACTTTGCGGTTGGAAATACTGAACCCGCATAGGTCATGATTGGGAGAATGTACACGCTGTATAGATGCGCAACTTGCACTTAAGTGACAATTTGCTACGTGCATTCAGAACGAGACTTCATTATGTGCTTAGAGGTCTCATCAAGGTCACACCTGGATATTTGATTTTTTTGGATTGGATCGCTTCTCAGAAGGGATCGGCTTGCTAAACATGGTGATTGGTCGGTGGGGGGAGATCGATTGAGACGCGGTTTCAAAAAGAGAACCGCTTGACTTTTGTCGGGATTGACTTCGATTCTCCACTTTCGAAACCACGCGCCGAGTTTATCGACTGCGGTTTGGAGAGTGCGAGCGACAGCGCTCCTTGGATATGATAGCGAAAAGTGCGGAAAGACAAAAAGTTTCGTAAGATGAGCACGAGAAGGTCTGGCACACCGAGTTTGTAAAGCTTATTATAATAAACCGTTGTTCTAGACTTTGTCAAACGCTTTCGCTTTATCGAAGAAAACAGCACCCGTCATCGAACCACGTTAGAAACCAACGCTTATGTGGTGGACTTGGTACGCAAGAGAGTTGGGTTCGACAGCCAAACTGCTCGTTAGGAATTAGGCCTCGGCATAATCTTTGAGGCGTTTATAAATAAGTCTCTCAAAGATTTTACCGAGGACAGCAGACTGATGAGGCGAAAAAAAAAACATGTGGGGGACCCGGCTTAAGAAATTTCTGGTTTGCCCCCCCCTGGGCCTAAAGCTGGGTACGCCCATGGGCGTGACGTAAAATGGAACTAACAAACATCAATTAAAGAAACATAAACAATTATTAAGAGGGCTGTCGCATTTTGTCACCTCTCTCGCTCACACGGGACCAAATTTGATTGTTAAATGAAAAGATGATTTTTTGAAAAATGTAATCCATTAGCTAACTAGTAAACAATATTAATTTAATAGGTACCTATTATTTAAAACACATTTCTATTGTGTTATCTAATAAACTCAGCTCAAAAAGTATTATCTGTTTTTGAGACGAGTTAAATAAATGCCACAATAAAAATGTGTTTTTAATAAAATTACCTATTAAATTAATATTATTTACTAGTTTGCTAATTGATTACATTTTTCAAAAAAGCATCTTTTCATTTAACATTCTTAAAAATTCGGTCCCGTGTGAGCGAGAGAGGTGATTTTGTCACAACAGCCCTCTTAAGACAGAATCTGAAAACATTATAATATTCTAACACAGCCTCAAAATATCAAGATGTTTAGTCGTACTATAATGACGTAACATTGTTGACAACATCACAAATATATTAAGCACAGCTGCGCCCTCAAATCGTATGCCTATTCTCTTTCCGCACAGACTACACATGCCAAACAGTTCATTCAATAAGAAGCAATAAAATCTCTATTAAATATAACAAACAAAATAAAACAAGAATCTATTATACTTACATTGTGCAAATAATACTTGATAGCACTTTTAACTTATAACAAATCAAAATATCATTGTTAATAATAACTTGTTATGATTTTCAACCTTTCCCGAATTAGGATAGCCATAGTGAGCAAGCGAAAGCGCGTCATCCAACACCGATTTTTAATCTGTTCTAATTTTCATTATCTGTATTTGTTTCTATGGCTCTTTTAAATTTTTCTTCAAATGTTAAGGGGATCTTGTTAGTAACTAAATGATTAGTAAACCCATGTTAAAAAAATACACCAATTTCGATTTTATGGAAAAGGTTTATTTGATATATAAAAAAGAATCTATATAACTATGAAAGAACCAGATCACCGAAGAGCTATAATCTTTTTTTTTTACAAATTGTTTTTCGAGCGTCTTATAATTATCGAGGATAAGGCTGCTGTATGTCCCGGTCTTTTATAACTATGAACGGAATATCCCGATATAACTTCTACGTCTTACTTGAAAAATATCGAAAACTAAATGTGTGTGCGTCATTCAAAAAGTACCCCGACACAAACCGCGACATGTACGCTGGCAAAATTATTTTAATGTTACCATTTTTATAAATACCCATCTATTAACTTGTGTCAAAACAACACTTTAATATCAAAAACATCTGAGATTCATTTATGAAAATATCAGTGACATAAATAACCAAATGTCCCAATTACGTCACTTATGTCCCAATTACGTCACGCATGTACCAATTACGTCACTTATGTCCCAATTACGTCACGTATGTACCAATTACGTCACTTATGTCCCATTTCCGGGACATACAGGCAGACCACCGCTCCGAGACGTCTCATGCGACGCGAGCCTCTCGATCAGGTATATCGTATAGTAATACTATTCCACCACCGTCAGGAACATTGTTACTGATTGTTACAGGGGATACAGTTTGTACTCTGTACATACTCGCTACTTCACTTGGACGAATATATGATTTGATTTAAATAATTTTTGAGATTTTTATATCCATGAGAAATTCTAAAATAGTATCTGTTTGTTTTTCGAGTGGGAACATTCAAAATATTATACCGAATACTTTATATCTGGCAGCTTAGAAATTAAAAAAAAAAACTAAAATCTATCTACGAAAAATAAAAATCAATTCGCAAATAAAAAATTATCTACTGCAGCGTACAAAAAAATCATATAGTCATCCAAATACACGTTATTAGATATCGGAATCATTGTAAACATTTGAAAGCGTGCCATAATGACGTGGTGATAAAAGCGAAATTCATAATAACTAACAAATAAGTAAGTACAACAGATACATATATACCTTAAAAACTGTATATAGCATATACTATGAACTGGTAAGCATGCATAGCACTTATAGATAACGTGTTTAAAATTAATAAAAAATAAAAAAACTTGGCTGAAAGCAAACAAATGCTTACAATTTACAAACGAAAAAACATATATCAAAAATGTCAAAACTGATACTAGATTACTGTAATGATAAAAATTACAAACTGTGCAGGATGATACGGCCAGTCATCGAAAACCTTTTGAACAAAAAAAAAAAACAGAATTGTATTTTAGAGTACAAATAACAGTCTCTTTTATCGAAAATAATATGCGTACACCTCTATTGCTTTTAATAGAGGGTCCAACTATTTCTGTGGTTATTTTCATCCTCAACTGGCCGTGTCATCAGATAATAAAATAAACAAAGGACTAAACTTAGCACACTTGAGTATCACACGCTCGACACAACGATATTATACAATCAAATCAATTCCAAACAGTATGAACTAACTTATACTAGTGTTCCCTTACATTTGCCACAATTGCCAATGGATTTGTGACATGGAGAGAACGCGTCCTAATCGAGACTAACATTTGAGACTAGCAAATAATAGGAGAGAATATTTTTGGACAACTACAATAAACGCCACGACTTCGGCACAAGCGAGTACAGTGTAAGCGAAGTAAGCGAGTACAGTGAGCGCGCAAGTGCTAGTCACAGCCTGAGGTATCTGAGCTAGTGTTGTAAGAAACTCGAATCTTTTAGAGACTCGAGTAGATTTTCAAGATTAGGACTCGTTAGTCACATGAGTCCGAGTCCTTCGAGTCTTCTGAGTCTTTCAAGTTCTTTGAGCTAAACTGAGTCATGAACTTGAGTTGGTGTAATAGAATAGGTCATACTGGGTGATTTTATATCGTCATCCATATTTATTTACTGATTGAAAATAAATCGCACAATAAAAATTTGTAAAAATTAAATTGCATTAAACGTAAATAACCTAATCAAAAAAAGACTCAATCTTTTAGGTCTTTTTGGCAGGACTCAAGTCTTTACAAAAGACTCAACAAGAATTCTGAAGGACTTGAGCTCTAAGTTTTATTTATAAGACTCGTGTCTTCATAAAAAGCTCAAGTTTTATTAAATAAGACTCCAAGACTCGAGTTTCTTACAACACTAATGTGAGTGGTGAGACGGGGGAAGGGGGCGCCCTCCCCCGGCTCATCGCTCATATACCTCAGGCAGTGACTATCACTTGCGCGAGAACTATAGCATTCGGATTTTTAAAAACTCTATTCCGAGTCTCGTGAGTCGTGCCGTCTTGCTCCCACGTCTAATGACAATGCCTATGAAACATGCAACTTTGGATTTAAAAAATCTACAACCGAAATAACAACAAAATTCAAGCACTATAAAAAAATATCTACAAAAAAATTACTACATACTTACAAAAATGAAGATTGGCAACATTTAGTGGCTTTAGCAGTTATTTGCGAGTCTCAATAGCGCTTAATAATTCGAGACTTTTAATTAGAACGCGTTCTTAATAAATTTGGAATATTAAAAACATACTCACAAGGATAGAGCAAGTTGTCTTGAGAGGTTCCTTTATCGCAGCGAATAAACAGATAAATTGGCTGACGTTAAACAAATAATTTACTAAAAAGAACATTCATACAATTGGCTATCTTTTTCCTTTTATTACAACAAATATATCAAAAAGAAAAAGTATTTCAGCAACGTTTTTTCTTTATGTCATATTTATTGTTGTTTTTCATACAATTTGGCAAGATCCAAAATAAAAAATGTGCGGTCAGTCGAAACATTTCACAGTAAACGTAGTCTTTTAATTTAAATAGAAGTTTCTTAACAATTTACTAACTACAAGATAAATTATTTACTAGTCTGTCTATCGTTCTATACCTTTATCTAAATGCTGATATTGGCTGTTTAAAGTGCTGCTGTTATTTGGCCAATCAAACTTTTTACAAGAAACCACCTATTGTATTGTCTACACCTATCTCTGATGCCGGGGCTACACTATACGGACATCGCGTTAAAGGGCGATAACCGTAGGTATAGCCACCACTACGGCGATAATTTGACAGCGGCATTCACATTGCCGATGGACGAAGGGTGTGAATTCAATGAGCATTGACGTTGACCGTTCAAGTGTGGCCACTCAATTCATCGCATTGAACAACGGATCAATTACCGCGATGTTTAAAGCGTTTATGGGCATTGACGTTGACGTATGTGGCCCCGGTATGATTGAATATCTAATAATTTTTTTTTCAAAACATATCTGCAACATAGTAATAGTTTTAGTTAGGATATAATTTTGTTGTTTATAGGTTATGTTTTTTTTTGCAACATGGAATATTTTAAAACAACGCTAGATTTAGTTGCTATATTTTTAAATGAAATTAAAAAAATCAATTGACCAAATAACACGAAACATAAAAACAAATTAATCCTGAAAAATAGATTCATTACTGTAAATAACAAATCTCAAAAATAGGATTATTTACCACGGTAAACTATATTTTTTTCGAAATAAATGCATAATATGTTACAATTTTATTTATATTAACCGAAAAACGTATTTTTTATTTTTTTTACTGTAGTTTACCGCGGTAAAACACGTATAATTTTACGTACAAGAAAACAGACACTGGTATACGATTACGACAAAACAATACACACTAAAAAAATAAGTCTTTTTAAAATCCTTATGAACTAAACTTACATACTAAAATCAAATCCTTGGAACTTCAATAACTAATAAGTAACATATTTACAGATAGAAAGATGTGTATCAGCCTATTTTTCGAGATTATTTTCGTCTCTTTCGAAAAATAATTAGTTCGCGTCGAAGTATAATCGAATTTTAGGTGAACTCGTGTTTCGTAAAGGATTGGAAGTACAGAAATAAAATATCGATCTCGTTATTCGAAATTGTAGTTTGGGATAAAGTTTTGTTGCTCTATTATCAGTTTATAACTTAAAAATGGCACAATTTAAAAAAAAAAAAATCTGTCAAATGCAATGTGGAGGAATGTGTTAGTAAGAAATGATATGTCTTTAATATGGCAACATTTTTGTACTGTCCACAGAAGGTAGTAGCAAAAAAAGTATTGGAATAATTCCAATTCGAAAACAAAAAACTGCAGCACCGCCCACGAATTTCATTATTGGGAATTTTTCTTTTTTTTTTACCTTTTTTCGTATTTTCTCGAACATTCGTCTCGTGGACGGTGCGTAATTGCTTATAACCGAACTTTAGCCCAAACTAGTCGTCTCGAAGGAGTTCCGTCGTTTCGGAGGAGAGGTTCCCCGCGACGGCGAGCAGCCCGGCGAGGCTGTTGGAGCGAATGCTTTTTAAAAAGCTGCGCTTGACCTCGCCGTGGCTGCCCTTACGTCGTGCGCGTTCTAGCGGCACATCGAACACGGTGTCGTACTGATTCGGTATATCGGCCGTGGAAGTGAACATGGGACAGAGGAGGAAGCGGTTGCGTCGCGGCGAGGTGTTCTCGTAGAGGAGGTCGTCGTGACTGCCGCTGCGCTTGCGCGGCAGCTCGGGCGCGCGCTCGGCGTGCCGCGACTCGTGCTCGCGGGCCGCGATGGCGGGGAGGGGGAGGCGGGGCGGGTTACCTGCGGGGCGCGGGGCGGGCGGCAGCTCGGGCGCGGAGCTGCTGAAGCGCGCGTGCCGGGGGCGCGGCGGCGCGGCGTGCGCGAGCGGCAGCTGCGTGCGCGAGCGCTGGTGCACGGTGGACGGGCCCCACGTCTTGCCCTTCACGCCGTCCGCTGGCACTGGAATAAGTAGCGAAACGTGCTGTCAGACAACATTGTATAATACGTTTCAAATAAGAATAGGATCGACTTAGCCTCATGTTGTGACGTCATAGCTGTCAAATCGAATAAATTAGGTAGGGTGAGCAAAACAAGATATTTTTAAAACAACATTTATATACGAATCATGAACGAAGAATTTAAAAAATTAAACAAAAATGTTGCCAACAATGAAAATATGAAGGAAAGTAGTATAATTTTTAAAAAACTAATTATGAATAATTTTTATGTCTTTTTCACTTTGATTTAACTAAGACTGTGTTAAACAAAAAAAAAAAAACGTTACTGATACCCAAATAAGTTTTCTTTGCAAACCGTACTTTTCAATCAACATTTGACAGATAGAGGTCATTGACGTTCCTATTCTTATTTTAATCGCATTGTACATCACCCTATGTAAAATTTCAACATTTATACTGTAATTTTTGTGGTGTGGATTGTGAAGATTGTCCTATATATATATCCATCTATCTATCTAGGAAAAAATCTGTGTACATACAAGGCGCGTCACGTAAAGGTAACGCTGACGAGACTCAAGCGGTCTCTTTCTCGCGCGCCTGTTACCCATGCGCAGACACATCCCCTCCCACTCTCGCCCAGCGTTCCAAGTATACCTACCTACGTAATTGTTCACTAAGTAATAATAATTTAATATGTAGTGCCAACGAGTTGCCGTGTCTGGCCATACCACTATTAAACCCGCGATGGTTTGTTTGGTATGTTTAAGTTGTAACTAATGTTTGTAAACCACTTTTTGAAAAAAATAAACAATAAAACAATATCAAACTCAAGGCACTTGTTTCAATTAGACTAATTACAAGTGCTTTTGAATTGTCAAAGGAATTGGTCATTCAGAAAGATGAAGCTAGTTACTCATTCTAAAACGTAATAGGTTCCTCTGGAGGAGAATGGGCATGAAACTCCATGGACACTCTTTTAAGCCATACATAATCAGCCTATAATGTTCCCAGTGCTGGGACACAGGCCTCCTCTCAGTGAGAGGAAGTGGGCTGTTATCCACCACGCGGGCCCAGTGCGGGTTGGTAGATCTCACATGTCTTCGAATTTTAGGTTCTAGGACATGCCGGTTTATTCTGGGCCGCCTTATTCTCGACTTTGTTTTAAGGCATGCAATGTTGATATTTTGTTTGGCAGTGACAATCGCGCTGCGCTGCGCCTCGCCAGATGTGCGCCGGCCTTAAGTGAGCCGTCATTCACCTGATGTCACTATTAACAGCTCATTTCACGGTAAGATCTTGACAGAATATTAGATCGGCCGCTTTTGATGCTGGACTCGTCCTCCGAAGGTCACATTGTAAGGATGTGCCGGAAGTACAGAGGAGAATACGTAATTTCCTTCTTTAGGAACTTTGTCTTAATCGCGGACCTAACTCAGTAAGTACTAACTTTTTTAACCAGCCTGCAAAGAGTGCAGAACAACGGATCGACGTGATTTTTTTCATGGGGATAGTTAATGGGTCGGAGAGTAACGGACAGTCCTCTGTGCGGGGGCTGCATCCGGAGGCTGAGGAGACCATTGCGCATGTGCTCTTTGAATGCATAGGCGTTACCCAGATTAGAACAGAAACTCTTGGAATACTCCGATCTTTCACAGATGTTCCTAACAGACCCAGAGATTTTTGTTGATTAACTTCTGGAGGGAGGTGGGCTGGTTGGAATAACCCCCGACGGCCGCCATGGCTCACGCACAATGGTCAACATGAAGGACTAAGTGCGGAAACCAAATCCTTAACATAGAACATGGGTCGGAGAGTGATATAGCTAATCAGCACGCTTAGCATGACCGCCATGGAAACGGGTTTTGTCGACAGAAGAATAGACAAAATGGCAGATAGTAGAAATATTTGTACGCATTCTACGCGTCTAAGCATGGCAAAGTGTAGTTTTGTCTATTCTTCCGTCGACAAAACGTCGTCATGCTAAGCGTGCTGCCCTATAATGTTCCCACTGCTGGGACACATGCCTCCTTTCGGTGAGAGGGAGTGGGGATTCTATTTCAAAAAATCGTTCACTGATAGAAAGCTACACTAGTCATCGGATATATAATGTTAGTTAATAATGAAGCTGGGCGTACGGGCGATAGCGCGCATGATGGCGGGCGAGCCCGGCGGCGTGTCCTTGGCCACGGCCACCAGCTGCTTGACGCTGGACTCGTCCTCCGACGGGCGCACGGTCAGCGTGTGCCGGAAGTCCAGCGGAGACGAGATCGTGTCCTTCTTCAGGAGCTTTATCTTACTGAATTTGCCTGGAACAACGAAAAGGTAGTATGGTAAAACTAAAATATATAAAAAAAAATGGATCTGATATGTGGTGGTACCTTTTCATTTATTAGCAACTATTTTGTTTTATACCACTTTGAAATACCCTTAAGCGTTAATATTCTATGTACTATGTGCGGCACTTGTTTCGAATCAGGGCATCCCGGGCATAGACAATATTTTATTATTTAATGTTGTCTATGGGGATAGACTTTGATTTTATTTAATAATCTGTATAAAATGTTTATTATCTAAATTAAACAGTTGACGTGATTTTTTCATTTGTGTTTATGTGAACTGAAAAATTAACTTATTAATACCGACTCCATCTAAAAATGAAAAGGATTTTAAAAATCTTTACATATTGACCACCATGACTAGCCATTAATCCATCAAATAAAAAACCCATACCATATAGGTACGTCACACACGTAATATTTCACAACTGCAGACTATGACTGTCAAACTGTCATAGTCAAGGCTAAAGAAATCATGACCAAGGTCGCGTCGAACCCCGAACCATGTCACTGGGTCAATGAGATATGAGATGACGCACTAGCCGTTGGAGAAAACCCACAGTACTAATATTGTTAGGTGGTTAGAAATACAAGGTTGTGGTGAAAGAATGTGTAACTTGTGTTGGTTCAAGGCTTAAATATTTTTTTTTATTTCATTCCCTGAACAGGTATGCTATGTCTAGGTCACAATTACTTCTGAGCTTTATGAGTGGAAATTGGAAATATTTCATTTTTAAGGTTCCGTACCAAAATGGTAAAAAGGAACCCTTATGGTGTGACTCAGTCTATCTGTCTCTCTGTCACAGCTGGATATCTCAAGAACTACTAATGCTATCAACTTGAAATTTTGAACAGTTTTAGGTGACGTTTGCCCAACTATTTTGCAAATAAGAAAGAAACAAAAAAACATTTTTTAAATAAATAAATAAACCATTTATTATCAGGTAGGTAATAGGTAATACGGGCTGGTATCCGCAACTCCACGACAATGCGCGTATTTTGCGTATTATATTCTCAGGTAACAAAGACCCATAGATACATACCTTAACCTAAGTATACTTAGTAATATAGTAACAATTTTGTAACAGGGACTGAAAGGGGGTCTTAAAAATTCAAAGTGTGGTTACCAGGGCATGTGGGGTATCATATTGATATGCTTTATGGGGTAGTGCTGATTCCGCCCCGGAAGTTCAATCAATCTGCCTAGCCTTTTCCCAACTATGTTGGGGTCGGTTTCCAGTCTAACCGGATGCAGCTGAATACCAGTATTTTACATGGAACGACTGCCTATCTGACCTCCACAACAAAGTACTGGGTAATACGATACCCCATGGTAAGACTGGTTGTCAGACTTTCGGGCTTCGGACGACCCGTAACGACTGTCAAAGATCCACGGATGACAGCCGGGACCAACGGCTTAACGTGCTTTCCGAGGCACGGAGGAGTCTCGGTATGTAAAGATGGTCACCCATCCACGGACCAACCCCGGCAACCGTAGCTTAACCTGATGGATCGACCTGTGCGGCTGTTATTACTTAGCCACGAGCTCCTTCCCGATTCCGCCCCGGAAGTTATAATGAAAATATCGTTTAATTAAATTTTCGATTAATTTTACCACATACATTTTAAAAATTAAGTACAGCAACCACTGAAATATTATTATTAGGAACAAATTTTATCATATTATTTTTTCATATTTATTTAATCGAGAACAATTGACATTGTGCGTGATACATTACATACTTAACTTTATACTGATTATCTAATGGGTGGCACACACGACACGCTACGACAAATCGTTACGATAAAACTGTGCAGTCGAATTAACTGGAAGCCGACACCAACATAGTTGGGAAAAGGTTAGACAGATGTTGACGATAGTTTCCCAGACATATTATATCTTTTCTTTGATTGATAAAAGTAACCAACTATATTTACCCTTTCGTTTGTTAGGCTGTGGCGGCTGGTTGGCGGACATATTGCTCGCGAAGATCAGTATATGTAGCTCACGGGCCACCAGGTCGATCTCTCTCATCTCCAACTCTCTCTCCTTCTGCGCGAGGTTCTGTTCCATCAGTCGCTGCTGCAGCTGAGCTCGGGTAAGTTCTTCTTCCCGGCATCGGAGTTCCTGGAAGGATGAAGAGGATTATAGTGTTAGAAGGTTGGGTGCAGAGGCTAAGAATGTAGGGGTTGAAATGTGGTTTTGTATCGGTACTTTACTCACGAGAATATAATACGGTAAACCTGCAGACAGTGCAGTATTTTTATCAGTAGTAGATATACGTCAGTATGTTGAATATTTCGGCATTATTAGGTTATCTACACACCTTCTTGGTCACATACTTCATTACTGAAGTTCGTGTCCCTGAAAGACCTGCGTGGCTCTATGTATGATGTTCTTCCACTTCGTTCGGTTCTCCACTTCTCTCAGGGGGGCGGTCGTCGTAAGAGAGAGTCCAGAGAGGGTGGTTACTTGGTCTGACCATCGGTTAGGTGATCGGCCGCGAGGTCTTTTCCCATCACCACCAACTTATCAAGATTATCTGGCTCCCGACGGGCATGTGACCGAAGTAACCGAGAATCCTTTGGTGACAGATCGTGGATGTCTTAAGCGTACTTGTTCGAGGATAGATTTGTTCGTTCTCATGGCAGTCCATGGTATGGGGAGCATTCTTCGCCAACACCACATCTCAAAAGCTTTAGCTTTTCCCGTTCTATTGCCCAAATTCTCCACGACTCTCCCGTAAAGAAATATCGAGAAAACCAGTGTCCACACTAGTCTCATCTTGGTGACATTTGACTTTTCTGTCCTGCCAAACACGCAGTCAGCTTTTTCATCGCAACTTTGGCCATTTTGACTTCTCTTGATCTCTCTTTCGCTTCTTCTTTCGGTCAGTAAGTAGTGATCCGAGGTATATAAACTCGCTGACAAATTCTGCGAGTTTCCCGTTCTGTCGATGAGCATGATTTTTGTTTTCGACTTATTGATAGTGAGTCCAATCAGACCACTCTCCCATTCTACTTTGCGAAAGAAACAAATCGGCTTGCTTCTTTCCTGAAGATGCAAAGAGTGTTGTGCCCGCATATCTCAGGTTGCTGATCTTTATTCGCCCGACAGAGCAGCCTTCCTCCCATTCTTCTAAAGCTTTCCTCATGTATTCAACATGCATATTAAAGAAAATAGGAAAAAGAATACACCCCTGTCTTACCCAAAGAGCTTAAGACAACGGTGCTCACTTTCTGGCTTGAAAGGGCCTGAGATGACGTCATTAACCCTTATCATGGGTACGCTGTCTTGATACAGATTAACGGTCAACGAGACGAGGTGTTGAGGTACGCCCATCTCTTGTAATATAGTCTGACGCAATCAAACACCTTCGAGTAATCGATGAAGAACATTAGCATTAGTATCGGCGTGTTGATTTCTCGGCTTTTCTCAATTATTTGCCTCACATTCACAATCTGTTATTTTGTGCCTCGACCTTTCACGAAAGCCTCACTGGGTTTCTGCCACTAAAGGTACGATTGTAGTCGTCCGTTGATTACGTAAAGCATTATCTTGCTAGCATTAGGTGTAAGTGCGTCTGCCCGGTAGTTCCCGCACGTTCTTGTTGAGCCTTTCTTGTGCAGATGAGTAGGGACTCTTTCCAGTCAGTGCACCATCTGACAGTTTTCCAGACTTGATTGCATAGGTCAAGCATTATATTCCCCCCTAGATCCCCTAGGTACTTAAGATCTTCAGCAAAAATTTTGTCTCTACCGGCTGATTTGTTTGATTTGAGATTGTGCAGTGCATCTTGGATTTCAGATTCGAGGATCTCGGGTTCCATGCATTGCTTGACTATAGTCGAGGTACTGGGAGCTCATGCTGCAGAGTCGGCGTATAGGCTTTCACAGTATGATCTCCATCTACCTCGGTCAACAGTCTTTCCTCCTCATTTTTTATGTTGTGGCAAAGTTGGTTGATTTGGTTTTAAAACAATTACTGAAGGACTTTAGTTCTCCAGGTTCAAGTCTCGTTTGTGCCGGTTGAACTAATCGTGTGCATCTTTCAATTTGAGACAATCTCTGCTACTAGGAGTTTGAGGTCGCTCCCGCAATCCGCTCCAGGATATTTTAGTGGAGCTTATGCACGATCTCCAGCTCTTGTCGACAGAAATGTAATCTATTTGATAACGGTCTCGGTAACCTGGCATTATCCACGTGTATCCTCGCGGGTGGTTTTTAAAGCAGGTGTTCATAATCGTTAGGGAGTTTTCAGAGCAGAATTGCAGCCATTTCTCGCTACTGTAATTTCTCGAGCCAAATCCACATTTGCCCACTACTTCTACGAAAAAAAAATCTACTGTTCATTTCTATACATCAAACTCGTCAAATTGTAGGGAGCAGCAATTTTTTTTTCGCGATTTCAGGTTTGATCAAAAGTTGCTCATAATGATGAGTACAGTGAACCCCTTAAGAAGATATTGGTCAATAACCAGTAACACTGTATAGTCTTGGGTGGATTATATGATTGCAGAATATTATAACAGCGAAAAAATTTACTAAGATTAAAAATAATTGGCACTGCTTGTAATACAATAAAAATAACGAATGAATGAAACATTAAATCAAAACATATTTCCTGTCTGGCTACCTAATAATATAATACATAAATAATATACTACAAGCTTTCATGTTAATCATGCAAAACGAAAACATAATATTGTAAGTATACAGAGTCAAATTAAACCAGCTAGCAAAACTTCGCAGAAGTGATGGATATTGATTAGGGAACGCAATCTTGCGAGATCTCACCATTTACGAGATCTCGCGAGATTGGTGAATTTGTTTATCTTTTTATATACAAATTGTCACAATAATAGGATTTTTGATAGGGATGTAATATTTAATAATCATTTATTTCTACCATTTTTCATTACGCTCTTTCTGCTTCTACACTGGTAGGGATAACAGAGCGCAAGCAATTGTCTGCGAACTGTAAGAGAACCTTGGACCCCCGGCTTCATAAACATTCATTTCTTTTTCAATCAATGACTCCAACAAATTAGCAGATGCGATTGCCCTCTCTTTTGGTTCAGGAAATGCAGTCAATTCGCGCTTCTCTACGCGCTACGGGAAACACATGTACTTATGCTCCTGTGCAATCTCGTTAATCTCACGAGATCTCGTCCGATTTTTGACCGACATTATTCTCGGTAAATATGGCCGAGATCTCGAGAGAACGAGATTGCATTCCCTAGTATCGATATCTAAACATGATAAAACAAAAAATAAATTAATTCGATGATGTTTTTTTTTGGCTCATCAACCTGGTAGTGTAGTCACTTAAAATATCAGTTTAAAATCAGTTTTTTTTTTGTGTAAACTTTACAGACGTGATGGGTATCGATACCTCAACACGATAAAACAGATTTTATCTACTTACATTTCAAGTAAAAACACTACCAGCGGTCATTGACCCCAAAAAAATAATAATAATAATATCCTTGGACATTTCACACAACGCCATCTACACATCCATCCATCATCACAAGCTAAGCAACCTAATGCTTGTGTTATGGTAACGAGATGGCTGATAAACTACTTATATACATTTTTTTTTTTGTAAATACATACATATTATAGATAGAAAAACACCTAGACCCGGAACAAATACTTGTAGGTCATACAAATATTTGTTCCGTGCGGGAATCGAACCCGCGACATGCTGCGCAGCAGTCAATCGCTTAACCTCTGCACCAACCGTGTCCTCAAAAAAAAAAATCATAATCAAAATAAAAAAAATAATCATAATATCTTTTTTATTTTGTCATGTTTAGATTCGTTATCTACCCATCACGTCTGCTAGTTTCGCTAGGTAATTTTATTTGACCCTGTATAATATGCAACAACACACACAATCTAGAACATCAATCACTAACCTCTTCTATAGTTTTGTGTTCCTATCCGCAAGCATTGTGAGAAAATACCATGTATTAGTACCTAGTAGTTAGTAGACAGGATAAGATTAAAATAGTAATAACTACAATGTTAATTAGTTAGTAAGTTCTATTCTACAGTAAAGAAGAGAATAAATAAATAGGCAGGTTTAGTTATGAAAACGACGTGACTTACAGAATTTAGACAAAAGTACTATGCGTGCCAAATAAGAATAGTACTGTCAAGACGCCATTTTGTTCCGCAATATTCGCGAACTTCATTACCAATGCTTACTAATTTGACAGCTATCGGCAGTACTAATTTGACAGCTGTCGTGTGAAGTCGGCAGCAAGCGCGATACTATTCTTAGTTGGCTCGCATACTTAGGATTTATTACTAAACATTTATTTTTTTATTCAGTATGTGTAAAAAGTTACGGTAACATTCAATAATTTCAAATGTTATAAACTTCATGAATAAGATTGTTATTTTCAGGAATAAGGTCTTGTTCCCGTTTTATGAGAGCCCATTTAATTTTTAATCTGTTGTCATGGAATATTTTCGTCGATACTCCTCGCATCTTCTTTGAGCCCCGATCAAATCATTTAATTTGATTTTGAATCGAATTTGAAATACATCTTATTTGATTCCCTAATATGCTGTTAAGCTAGCAGTGCTTTAACCAAGCTATTGACAAAAAAAGCCAAGTAGGTAAAGTCCAATTTAATAAAATTGTTATGTTGTTAGTGATTTTAGCCAGCATTTTTACAAGTGTAGCAAGTTTGTGTTAAATGGCTTGTGATCGGAGAGGCCTATGTTCAGTGCTGGACTGCTGATGTTGAATGGTTAAATTTCTCTTCTACCTTTTCACTGGCACTATCCACAGCGCTGACCACTCTAAAACCCCGTTTACATTCAGCCCATTTCCACGGCAACTTGCAAGGAAATGGGAATTAAAATGGGCAACGCGAATGTGTAAACAGGTCGCTTCCCTTGCCGTTGACGTTGCCGCTTGCCTCGTCTGGCGATCCCAAAATTGGCAGTTTTTTGGCGGACATCAAAGGCCCGGCAAAGCGAGCGCGAATTACTGTTTATGTAGGTATTGCTCTCTCGCTCACTTGCTATCGAATTCTCCATTGTTGGAAAGACATGTGACGCGGCAATGTAAACATTAATTTCCCTTAATGTTGCCACCACAATATTTAGGGAAATATTTCTGGCAGCGTGAATGGCAATGGCTGAATGTAAACGGAGTATGAGGCACCATCTTCGCGGGCGAGAGAATCGCGGCGGTAGTCTCACAATCTTCACACCACGTCGAGAATTTGTCATGAAGATGACGCCTAACAATAAATCCACATATACTTCACTATACCTTCTCCTTCCTCCTGAGATCTCGCAGCACCTCCTCGATCTCCAGCCGCCATCCATCCTGCATGGTGTGGAAGGACTCGTGGGGGGCACGCGTGAACTCAGACTGTCTGATCCTCTCCAGCTGTTCCAAGATCTCGGGGAAAAGGGGCCTCTCGCGAGGGTTTGAGCGCCAGCATGCTGTGGAGATAGAGATGACAAAATTATTAGTTGGGGTCACACCGATGGCTCACATTGATTTATGATTCAGGAGCAATAGCATTAGGTCCACAAATAAAAACCTAGCTTTACTTTTGAGGTAGAGTTAGTTGCTGATTCAAACACCTTTCAATGATACATGATATTTATTTCTTTAATTTTTTTTTTGGTTGGTTAAAAAATAAAACAATTTTATTAGTCAAAATAAATTACATGTTTTAATACCCAGAAAGTCTAGACATAATCTTGGTCAGGACATTATAAAATGAAAAGTAAAATATAATTAAATAGTTCGAGCATAACTTATGGACTGATTTATTGCTGAGGGGAGACCTATGTTGCCGACTACTGACACCGACTGTGCGTGAAAAGTATAAAGACACTGGTGAATTTCCGGTACCCAAACTCCAGTCGCAACATGAATCATATCATTTAGGTCTCTGCCTCGAATTTCGCGGGCAGCGGGGCGGCGGCGGCGGCGGCGCGTCTCGCATTGTCCCGCCCCACTACCGCGCCGCTGTTTTCGAGAACCGGTCCATTTAAATGTACGCATAAGATCCTGCCGCTCCCGCGCCGCCGCCGCCGCCGCCCCGCTGCCCGCAAGATTCGAGGCAGAGGCCTTATACATATTCGTATCTAGGCATGATGCCATTTTCGCCTGCACGTCAGTTACAAGCTGCACGTCTAAGGCTCTTCAAGAACCTTCAATCCCCCTAAAATTTACAGGCCTACCTTCTATCAACACAGGGTTTAGGACAGGTGCTGGTTGTCGGCATCGTGAGCTTGTGCACGGCAACTCCTTAGGCTACTGCTAAAGCGTTGATGCTCTTATACAAAGTATCGTTTTGCATCCTCGTGAAATTTAAGCGTGTGGTATAGACCATCAAACCGAACAACTTTTTCCATGGCACCAACATCGAAATCGAAAAAGCCGTCCCATACATTTGCGTCGATTGAAGTTTTCTATGGGACAGTTGAACTTTTTTTTCGCGAATACGATGTTGGTCCCATGGAGAAAGTTGTTTGGTTTGATGTTCTGTACCACACCCTGAAAGACGAGGATGCAAAACGATACGTTGTATACAATGTGTAACGCTAAATGCGCAAAACCTCTTAAACCTCTTGTTCATAATGATGAGTACAATGACCCATTAAGAGGTTTTGCGCATTTAGCGTTACACGTTGTAGAGTCTCTCTCCTGAGGACTTCTCACAGCAACACATCCCTCTTACATCTTCAGACCTATCTTCCATCAAAACCCGCCAGGGTTCAGGACAGGTTTTTAACATCGGCAGCGTAAGCTTGTCGACAGCCACTCCGTAGGCTACTGCTAAAGCGTCGATGACATTGTATGAGATGTCTCCCGTGAGGACTTCTCATAGCAACACATCCCTCTTACATCTTCAGACCTACCTTCCATCAACACCCGCCAGGGTTCAGGACAGGTGCTGGGTATGGGCAGCGTCAGCTTGTTGACGGCAACTCCGTAGGCTACTGCCAGCGCGTCGATGCCTTTGTATGGAGTCTCCCCCGTGAGCAGCTCCCATAGCAACACGCCGTAGGACCACACGTCTGATGCGTGCGAGAATGTTGAGTGTTTTATCACCTGGAATGTGAGATGTAAAGGTTAAGTACGCCGTGTAATATCATCATGAATTTGAGGCCTTGGTTAATTAAAATCGCCTATGACTTGATTTTTATGAAGATTCTAATCAAATCAAATGATTCGCTATCACACTTCACAAAATTAGCGTTACAATTTGCAACTTGCATTATACAGAGTGTATCAGAAAGGTGTGGTCAAAGGTTACAGACCATCAAGCTGAACAACTTTCTCCAAGGGACCAACATCATAATCGAGAAAAAAATATCAGCTGTCCCGTACAAAGCTTCAATACCTATTGGACCCAAATGCCAATACCACCCCTAAAATTTCTAATACACCCTGTATTTTGGTGCCTGCAGAGAATATTTTGGCGACAAATGTATCAGGAGAAGGATTTAAAACCGTTAACGAGACATTACTTGCGTGTAGGTATACTAGTGAATCTGGACACAAAACATAGCTCCATCCAGCACAAAGAAGCAATGCTTATAGGCTTCACAAACCAGATCCCTGGACTTATTCTTGGATTTAATTCCGGAGCTAAGTTATCTTCCACCCCGCGTAAGAGCAACACTTCAACTACGACAAAACCTCATACGGTCCTGAACACTAAAGAACTATCGATAGTGTATCGGCACTTTGGCAGTAATTAATTCATAAGTAACGTATTTTAGTTCACGGCCACGCGGTGTGGGCATTGATTTCGATCTGCCAGTCTCACCTTGGTTTTCGTAGGAGTAACATAGTTATTGGTCATGTACTGATATGTTTTATTGTAATTAGGTTTGCATCTGACATCATAATAAGCCTAAGTGCAGGATGGTACCTTTACAAGACAATTCAATTAGTGTCCAAGGCTTTGACAAGGCTGAGGGTCCTTTGTAGATGTTGGAGCAAGGGTCAGAGCACAGTCTATATATAATACGACGAAGCCCGGGCTGCATACGCAGTTCGGCGAACTTCGTATGCAGCTCGGGCTCTCGTCGGACGACTGTATGATGTATAGACTATGGGTCAGAGCCAGTACCAGCGTTAGGGTAGCGCGCGCCGGGGCGATCGACCAAGGAGCCTGATATGAAGGGGCGCCGAAGAGTGCTTAGGGCCCTTTAGTTCCACAAGGACAACATATTTTCAGTAATTCAGAGAAAGTTTGGTGTTGGAAACCCCGTAAGCAAATTAAAATAAACGTAGGGGCAGCTAAAATATTCGATCTCGCTTCTCTCGCTCTTACATCCTACATTTTCCTAACTCTCGAACTTCTTCTGCGTGAGTCGACAAAGTAACTCCTATTTTAGTATAATATGATTGTGTAAAAATTAACCTAGATACGAGATAGCGTGCAAATATTTTTAAGCTCACTACGCTCGCTCTTGTGTCGTGTCCTGCATTCTGCTTTTTCTGAATAAGTCGACAAAGTTTCTCCAATTTTTTTTTTTTTGTATGAATGGACAAAAGAAAACCATAAACTTTCCGAAGCGACGTGCTAACATTTTTCGCTACTCTCTTCTCTCCAAGAATGGAGTGGGGCGCCGCAGAAATCTCGCCAGGGGCGCCTGTAGTGCTAAAACCGGCACTGGTCTACACTGGTGCCAAAGTTGCTGTTATCATCTACTCCAGAGGGCCTTGACAAATGGCAATCGCTTTCAAAGCGTATCGTATTTCTACAACGACTTTCAACACAATTGACATAAGCTTTTCAGTAGCATATTATGTCAATCCAATATATTTTCGACTTTTCCGTCATCAATATTGCTGATAGAATGTCACACTGTCTAAGGCCTTAGGGCATTCGTTGCCCCCTCGTGGTACTTACAGCGAGTTATACTCACGCCAAAAATAATGGTTCTTTGAAATAACAAAATGAATTTAGCACGCCAGTTGAATTAATTTCGAATATTCCATCAATGAACTCGTGGTAAAAGATTTCAAGATTAGGTTCCTCTCACCTCAGGCGGCATCCACGCATATGTCCCCGCGGCAGACATCCTGGTGGTCTTGTACACCTCCCTGGCCAGACCGAAGTCCGTGATCTTGAGAGTCTTGTCCTCCAACTGGTCATCCTGAAGGATGGCCTCGCTCAGTAACACTGGAATTTGAGAAAAGAGTATTTTAATCATCGGTGGTAATTTTCCGCAAAAAATTAATTCAGACAACGTTAAGAAACCGACACGTGCGATAGCGAATATTCTTAGGCTCTAATTACTTTTGGATGTGAGAAAAATCGGCTAGAAAGTACACACGATCCACATTCCTCGGAAATGCTAGTACTCCTAGTACTTAGTACTTATTTCAACATCTAACGTTAGTCATGAAGTGATTAGCACATTTAGACATTAGGGAACAGTATTATGCCAGGGTTGCGGGTTGTTCGAAAGAGATACCGTGGCCCTGGCACAGGCAACTGAAGGAACACGGGTGGGTTTTAGCCAGTAAAAGTCTGACACCGCGCTCCGCCCAGAGTGGGAGAAGTCATTGTATAATCTCCCACCCACAAAAAAAAAAGGGAATAGTATTATGCAGTTAAAAAGACCATTTCCGGCTGCACCATTTCAAATAGCCACTGTAAACTTTTGTTAATTTGCATAGATTCAAAATAAACCAACCCTTGACCCCGTCCATCACTGACAGGGTACATTACCCACAAATTCAGTCTCGTGTTCAAAGTAGTTCACATGCAAAAGCAACATAAATCGATCCCGCTTTATCAGAGTCGTCTGGCCGAGTTTTAGAAGTGTTAAGCCAAATATAGACTGAGTTGGGCCACACAAATACATACTGTACGTTTTGGGAAGGAGTTTTGGTTACTTGAATTGTAGACAAACTGGGAAAAGGGCAAAAGAATGATGATGATCCTAAGCATCGTCTTTGATGCATTTTATAGAACTCTTCGAATTTGCCGTAATTTCAGTATTCACCCTCTCTGTAACCATATTGTCATCTTTCACACATTTTGCTTGAATCACTTACAGCTTTACTCACAATAAACTCAGCCTCAAATAATAAAAAACATCAGATAACAATAAAAAGACAAGTTAATAACGAGATTTACCACACTAAATATCTAGTTAGGTGAGGTAATCATTTTGTATAGACAAAAGTGGGGCTTGTGGCTAAGTAATAACAGCCGCTCGGGTTGATCGAAAGTTAAGCTACGCTTGCCGCGGTTGGTTTGTTGATGGGTGACCATCCACTACATATCGAGGATCTTTAACAGTCGTTATGGGTAGTTAGAAGCCCAAAAGACTGTCAACCAGGCTTACCATGGTGTATCATGTTACCCAATAACTGGGTCTATCTGACCTTCACTAACTAGTGAAGGTCAGATAGTCGCTCCATGTAAAATACTGGTATTAAGCTGCATCCGGTAAGATTGGAAGCCGACCCCAACATAGTTGGGAAAAGGCTAGACAAGCAGACGTAACAAATTTAATTAACAACTAACTGAAGTTGTCATTACGATGACAAAAAACATTAATCAGCACAAAATGTTATCGTTTAGTGCTAACACTGACGACGTGATTATAACGACAATTATTAGCTATTCAATCACTCTGCTGTAAAGATTTATATATTACTTCTCTGTTGGGGGTTATTAATTAAACTAAGCAACAAAACAAATACTTCACTTATAGCTAACATACAATGCGGGATGCGTTCCAGCTGAAATATTTTTTCATCCATTCCCTATGACCCAGTAAAAAAAGGATTACCATAAGAATAGCATCGATCTCCAGCTAAAATATAAGAGCGCCAAAATCGAGAATCAATTGATTTATGGACATCCGCCGAGTTCTGACCTGTTTCGTATAAAAAACAGGAAGAAAGAAAGTCCGGAATGTAAGACAAATGAACTGAAGCGTGGAATAAACTTTAGTTTTGGTGGAGGTCGCCAAACACAGCAATTTATCGCTAGTTTAACCGATGCCGTAAAAAAATCTGGCCTAAATACAGTGTTCGTTTCGACCGCGCGGCCATGGCGTTAAAAAAAAAAAAAAACTATACCAACATTTTGTAACAATTTGTAAAAGTTGACTCCCAAAACCTCAAATTTGTCAAAGCTATGGTTAAAAAGTTAGAAGGGTTTGAACGTGGCCGCGCCATCGAAACGCGGAGAACCGCGCGGCCACGGAGATCTCAGAAACTAAGCGTTGCACAGACCTGAAATTTTGGTAAATAACAGATTCAATTTGTAAACAATTTGTAAAAATATAGAAAAAAATCCTAGGTTAATATTTTAGGAGCTGTGAGACTAAAACCCCGTGGCCGCGCCATCGAAACGGTGACAAAAACGTGATAGCCGATATCTCGCTGAAAAAGCATCGCAGACGTCTAGAGTTTTTTGTAAAAACCAGATTTGAATTTGTCAAAACTTATAAAAATGCAACAAAAAATACTAGGTTAATATTTTAGGAGCTGTGAGACTAAAACCCCGTGGCCGCGCCATCGAAACGGTGACAAAAACGTTATCACCGATATCTCGCTGAAAAAGCATTGCAGAGGTCTGAAGTTTTTTGTAAAACCTAGATTTGAATTTGTCAAAACTTGTAAAAATACAACAAAAAACCCTAGGTTTATATTTCAGGACCCGCGCCATAGAAACGGTGAAAAACACGTTATCGCCGATATCTCACTGAAAAAGCATCGCAGAGGTCTGAAATTATTTGTAAAACCTAGATTTGAATTTGTCAAAATTTGTAAAAATATAACAAAAAATCCTAGGTTTATATTTCAGGAGCCGCGCCATTGAAACGGTAAAAAACACGTTATCGCCGATATCTCACTAAATAAGCATCGCAAAGGTCTGAAGTTTTTTGTAAAACCTAGATTTGAATTTGTCAAAATTTGTAAAAATACAACCAAAAATCCTAAGTTTATATTTCAGGAGCTGTAAGACTAGAACCCCATGGCCGCGCCATTCAAACGGTGAAAAATATGTTATCGCCGATATCTCGCTGAAAAAGCATCGCAGAGGTCGGAAGTTTTATGTAAAACCTAGATTTGAATTTGTCAAAACTTGTAAAAATACAACAAAAAATCCTAGGTTTATATTTCAGGAGCTGTAAGACTAAAACCCCGTGGCCGCGCCATCGAAACGGTGACAAAAACGTAATACCCGATATCTCGCTGAAAAAGCATCGCAGACGTCTAGAGTTTTTTGTAAAACCCAGATTTGAATTTGTCAAAACTTACAAAAATGCAACAAAAAATCCTAGGTTTATATTTCAAGAGCTGTAAGACTAGAACCTCATGGCCGCGCCATCGCAACGGTGAGAAATACGTTATCACCGATATCTCGCTGAAAAAGCATCGCAGAGGTCTGAAGTTTTTTGTAAAACCTAAATTTGAATTTGTCAAAACTTGTAAAAATACAACAAAAAATCCTAGGTTTATATTTCAGGAGCTGTAAGACTAGAACGTCATGGCCGCGCCATCGAAACGGTGAAGAATACGTTATCACCGATATCTCGCTGAAAAAGCATCGCAGAGGTCTGAAGTTTTTTGTAAAACCTAGGTTTGAATTTGTCAAAACTTGTAAAAATACAACAAAATATCCTAGGTTTATATTTCAGGAGCCGCACCATTGAAACTGTGAAAAACACGTTACCGCCGATATCTCGGTTTTTCAGTGAGATATCGGCGATAACGTGTTTTTTACCGTTTCAATGGCGCCACTCCTGAAATATAAACCTAGGATTTTTTGTTATATTTTTACAAGTTTTGACAAATTCAAACCTAGGTTTTACAAAAAACTTCAGACCTCTGCGATGCTTTTTCAGCGAGATATCGGTGATAACGTATTCTTCACCGTTTCGATGGCGCCGCTCCTGAAATATAAACCTAGGATTTTTTGTTGTATTTTTACAAGTTTTGACAAATTCAAATCTAGGTTTTACAAAAAACTTCAGACCTCTGCGATGCTTTTTCAGCGAGATATCGGTGATAACGTATTTCTCACCGTTTCGATGGCGCGGCCATGAGGTTCTAGTCTTACAGCTCTTGAAATATAAACCTAGGATTTTTTGTTGCATTTTTGTAAGTTTTGACAAATTCAAATCTGGGTTTTACAAAAAACTCTAGACGTCTGCGATGCTTTTTCAGCGAGATATCGGGTATTACGTTTTTGTCACCGTTTCGATGGCGCGGCCACGGGGTTTTAGTCTTACAGCTCCTGAAATATAAAACTAGGATTTTTTGTTGTATTTTTACAAGTTTTGACAAATTCAAATCTAGGTTTTACAAAAAACTTCAGACCTCTGCGATGCTTTTTCAGCGAGATATCGGCGATAACATATTTTTCACCGTTTGAATGGCGCGGCCATGGGGTTCTAGTCTTACAGCTCCTGAAATATAAACCTAGGATTTTTGGTTGTATTTTTACAAATTTTGACAAATTCAAATCTAAGTTTTACAAAAAACTTCAGACCTCTGCGATGCATTTTCAGTGAGATATCGGCGATAACGTGTTTTTTACCGTTTCAATGGCGCGGCTCCTGAAATATAAACCTAGGATTTTTTGTTATATTTTTACAAATTTTGACAAATTCAAATCTAGGTTTTACAAATAATTTCAGACCTCTGCGATGCTTTTTCAGTGAGATATCGGCGATAACGTGTTTTTCACCGTTTCTATGGCGCGGGTCCTGAAATATAAAGCTAGGGTTTTTTGGTGTATTTTTACAAGTTTTGACAAATTCAAATCTAGGTTTTACAAAAAACTTCAGACCTCTGCAATGCTTTTTCAGCGAGATATCGGTGATAACGTTTTTGTCACCGTTTCGATGGCGCGGCCACGGGGTTTTAGTCTCACAGCTCCTAAAATATTAACCTAGTATTTTTTGTTGCATCTTTATAAGTTTTGACAAATTCAAATCTGGGTTTTACAAAAAACTCTAGACGTCTGCGATGCTTTTTCAGCGAGATATCGGCTATCACGTTTTTGTCACCGTTTCGATGGCGCGGCCACGGGGTTTTAGTCTCACAGCTCCTAAAATATTAACCTAGGATTTTTTTCTATATTTTTACAAATTGTTTACAAATTGAATCTGTTATTTACCAAAATTTCAGGTCTGTGCAACGCTTAGTTTCTGAGATCTCCGTGGCCGCGCGGTTCTCCGCGTTTCGATGGCGCGGCCACGTTCAAACCCTTCTAACTTTTTAACCATAGCTTTGACAAATTTGAGGTTTTGGGAGTCAACTTTTACATATTGTTACAAAATGTTGGTATAGTTTTTTTTTTTTTTTAACGCCATGGCCGCGCGGTCGAAACGAACACTAAATACAGTCTGCATTTTGGTAGGCGAGACTTTATCGCCCACGATGCCATAATGGTCACTATTTCAGAAGTATCTAAAGTTTTAAACGTTGTTGGAAGTGTTGAAAATCAAGGATTTATTTACAGTCCATCATCTGCCTAGCCTTTTCCCAACTATATTGGGGTTGGCTTCCAGTCTAACCGGATGCAGCTGAATACCAATATTTTACATGGAGCGACTGCCTTCTGATCTCCACAACCCAGTAACTGGGTAATAAGATACCCCTTGGTAAGACTGGTTGTCAGATACATACGGGCTTCTGACGATCCGTAACGACTGTCAAATATCCACGAAACACAGCCGGGACAAACGGCTTAACGCGCTTTCCGAAGCACGGAGGGGTCTTTGTATGTAAAGATGGTCACCCATCCATGGACCAACCTCGGGAAACGTAGCTTAAACTGATCTTTCGACCCGTGCGGCTGTTATTACTTACCCACAATCCCCTCTTATCAACCTCTGACCTGCACAACCTAGTAACTGGGTAATATTGCAGCTTGCCTTGGTAAGTCTGGTTGTCAGACTTTCGGGCTTCTGACGACTCGTAACGACTGTCAAAGATCCATGAATGACAGCCGGGACCAACGGCTTAACGTACTTTGCGAGACATGTAAAGATGTTCATCCATGGACGGACCAACCCCGGCAAGCGTAGCTTAACCTGATGGATCGACCCTTGCGGCTGTTATTACTTAGCCACGAGCTCCTCCTCAAGATTTACTTACAGTCCAATATCCAATAATTTACAAGCAGTGCGCAAAATCGTTGAGTAGTGAAATCACACTAATATTATAAAGGCGAAAGTTTGTGAGTGTTTGTTACTTCTTCACGCTCAAACGGCTGGACCGATTTGGATGAAATTTGGTATGTAGACAGCTTATACCCTGTATTAACACATAGTCTACTTTTTATCCCGGTCTACGCGGGTGAAACCGCAAGGCACAGCTAGTATCTAATAAAATCACCTGACATACACATGAAGTAGTTTAATTTTCTTGTAATTACATAGAGTTACATGCACTCAACAGAATTCTTGGCTTATCGTTTACGCTATCTTGGTATATTATTTAGCGCTATACAATATTATCTACGAGTGGTTGCAGGTATTCCCTCGAATTGATTTGTAGGTACAACTTTGAACGAGCGTGTAAAATTGAATGTCATGGCAGATCAACCTTTTTGTCGCTTATGTAAACTAATCACAAAAAAGTTGTTCTTCTATCTACATGGTGTAAGTGTAAACAGTGGCAATCTTTTAAGGGGTCATTGTACTCATCATTATGAACAACTTTTACTATGGGACCAAACCTGAAATCGCAAAAAAAAATCAGCTGTTCTCTACATTTTGACGAATTATGCGAACATAAATGTACTGAACAGCTGATTTTTTTTCACGATTTCAGGTTTAGTCCCATAGTAAAAGTTGTTCATAATGGTGAGTACAATGACCCCTTAAAAGATTGCCACTGTTTACAGTTACACCCTGTATAGTATCAGCACGAATTTTTTTAAGAATAGGTCAGGGACTGATTGCCCAAGGTATCTTAATGAAGAAACGCCACTCGTGTAGCTGTTAAATCCACACCAATTTATAAGTAACTAGATGTTGCCCGCGACGTCGTCTGTGATCCAGGATGAAAAGCAACCTGATGTCCTTTACCAGGTCACGGTCTTCCCATGTGCCAAATTTCATCCAAATCCGTTCAGCCGTTTTAGCGTGAAAGCGTAACAAATAAACACACTTTCGCATTTATAATATTACCTAGTTAGGATACACTACTTTTTACCTACGACATCCTTCATCATCATCTGCCTAGCCTTTTCCCAACTATGTTGGGGTCAGCTTCCAGTCTAACCGGATGCAGCTGAATATCAGTATTTTACATAGAGCGAATGCCTTCTGATCTCCACAACCCAGTAACTGGGTAATATGTTACCCCTTGTCCTTGTCCTTGTACTGGTTGTCAGAGACATTCGGGCTTCTGACGACGCGTATCGACTGTCAAAATGACAGCCATGACAAACGGCTTAACGTGCTTTACGAGGCACGGAGGAGTCTTAGTATGAAAAGAAAATCACCCATCCACGGACCAACCGCCGGAAACGTAGCTTAACCTGATCGATCGACCCGCGCGGCTGTTATTACTTACCCACAAGCCCCTCTTATCAACCTAAATTTCCACCAGATCGAAGCACACTAAATTTCAAAGACTCCATCGCAGTAATCGGAAGACGACCTTCATATAACGTATTTCCCATGCCGCACCGTCCCACCGTACTCATAAGGCGTGGAGACGTGACCAGAAAGGTAAGCAGTGACTACGTAACGAGCTCATTGAAAATTGAGACTCAGACGCCTGGTGCATTAACATTGTATGCTATGCGTAGTAGCCGTAGGGTTACCAGATAGAAAATTAAAAAGTTCGGAGAAAAAGCCTGATTTCCATTGAAAAATCCTGAGAGTTTACCAAATTTTCCGAATTCTTTCGCAAACGTAATTTACAACTTTGTCGCGCGAAGACACCGTTAGTGTGTCGGTGTCTTAGTAATTTGAACAATTTAACGTGAGAAGCATTTTATAGAACAGTGTTAATAGTTATTTATGCAACTGACGTATAGGTAACTAGCTTTTGCCCGCGGCTTCGCCCTCGTGGATGTCGGAAAATATGCGTTTCTTCAACGAATCAGTGCTGTACAAAAAGCAACTTAAAGGTGTAAAGGTACTCGTCCTCCCCCTCCCTCTCATCCCTCCCTCTAATACCCCTCTCATTACTCCTCTCCCTCTAAACACCTCTCACCCCTCCCATTCGCGCCCCTCTCAACCCACCGCTTCCCTACCATCTCACCCTCCCCATGATCTTCCTCACCACCCCCTCTCACCTCACCCTCTCAATCTCCCTTTCCCTATGTTTCCCCTCACCACATCGCCTTCCCGCTAACCTACTCCTCCCCTTTCACACCCTCTCAGACTCCCTTCACCGCTTTCCAATCCCCCTTCACCCTCACTAACTCCTCCCTTCCCCCTCTTTCCTTCTGCACACCCTCCCCCTCACTGCACCCTCATATCCCTCTCCACCCTCCCTCCATCATCCACCCCCTCTCCCTCCTCACCACCCGTCCCCTCCCTCTACCTCTCACCACACCCTCCCCTTCCCGCTTTCTCTCCTAACCACCTCTCCTCTTACCCCTCCCCTCTACCCTTCCCTCTAGGGGAACAACTATTACTGAGAAACTTTATTACTTGCTTAGGCAAGTATTTGTGCCAAGTTTCAAGTTAATTAACCAAATGAATAAGATTTTTCATATAAACTATATTCCCTGTTTTCACCCCCCACAGGGATGGAATTTTAAAAAATCGTTTGGGATATTTCCGTTACTTGACTGAAAGATTATTTACACCAATTTTCGACTTAATCAAGCCCCGCAGTAAAACCTGCCCAGTAGAATTTACTATCCCTTTTCAAACCTTTAGGGGTAGATTTTCGAAAAACCCTGATAGACATTATTCTTTATTTTTGATCTCAAGTATAAATACTGAGTTTCGAGTTAATCGGAACGCGCGTTAAAATTCCTCCATACAAACTTTGACACCCCCCAATCCCTCTCGAGGGGGTAGTTTAGGAAAACTAAAAATGACAAACTTTATAATTTTCTTAGATAAATATTTATGCCAAGTTTCAAGTCTATTAACTCAAGGAATAAGATTTTTCATACAAACTTTCATCCCCAATTTGTCCCCCTTAGGGATGGAATTTCCAAAAATCCTTCCTTAGTGGATGCCTACACTGTATAAGGTACCTATGTGCAAAATTTCAAGTTTCTAGGTTCAGCGGTTTGGGCTGTGCGTTGATATATCAGTCAGTCAATCAGTCAGTCAGGACTTTGAATTTTATATATATAATATATACAGGGTGTAAGGGACAGCCCTCCACAAATTAACAGGGTGCATTCAGCTCCTTATTGTGAATCATATTCCACCGGAAATTTTCTCAGGAAAAGTTTCATTTTTTTTAACGTTTTTTTGGCTAATATTCCTTTATTTCAATGTAAAATTACATTCTCTGTTTGCAGCACTCCATTTATGTAAATAAAACAGCTAAAATCCAAAAAACAGCAATGTATGTCGAAATACTCTAACGTACTACGCGCGAAATCAGCTGTTCACTTTCTGCATAGCTTCAGAGTTCATCAAACTCACCGCATACTACTTGCATACAATACAATAGAGACAAGCGAGACGCTCCGATTTACCGAGTCGCAACAGTATTGCCAACTTAATAAACCTCAATTTGTGAACGAAAATGTTAGATCAAACTTGGTTCACATAAGAACTCCTCTAATGTTAAATGCAAATCTTTTAGTGCACTTAATTTCTAAAGGAAAAACGCACATAATGTGCCCTTGAGTATTCGTGGTAGGTACATACCTAATTACTTAATTAATTCTACTTTTCAAGCGATCACTGGATCCAGTTTCCAAGCCACCCAAGGGCCTTTTCATGGCTTTACGGCAGCTACCGACTGGTAGTCGAGTCGCGAATCGAACGTAAGCCCTCTGCAATGGAAGCCCAGTCTTCTATCACGCTGGGCTATCACTACTATTAATTTGCTTAACATAAACTTTGAATTAAATTGACAAATTAATCGTTTCATTTCTCCAAAAAAAATAACAGCTCTAACATTTAGTCAAGCTTAAAAATAGTGGTATTTTTGTACAACATTTTTGCAAGAAACATGCAAAATTTTTTGAGTAGTTGACAACACTGTTTTTGTGTGTGATTTTTCGTGTAGTCATTAGTACAGTTTAGTTGTCCTGCGACTGTGTCCTGCGCAGTATCGCTCGCTGTTGTTCGCGCAGTCGCGTCGTGAAGTTTACGTACTTACCCATTTGTGTTGTTGTCTGTGAGAAATGGCTACACGAGCACTAAGCTCGTGAATATGGCGAAATGATAATGTGCTACGGGGAAGCTCGGGGAAATGCCAGGGAAGCGCTCAGAAATTACATCGATAGGTATCCTGACCGTCGGCATCCATCAGACTCCCGGATAATTACCAATGTCTATCAACGAGTGCTAGATAACCAGCCCATAGTTCCCAATCAAGAAGGCGCCGGAAGACCACTTCGCGGTGCAACTGTAGAAAGAGTTTTAGACCTGGTCCGTCAAAATCCACGCCTAGGCACACGCACTGCAGCTCGACTATTGCGCCGGAATCATGGAGCCCGCGTCTCACACTTTTAGACTTCTTTTTGTGGGGCTACGTAAAGGAAAAAGTGTTTGTTAGTGCATGTGCGAGTGAGGAAGAAATGCGAGATTGAATCACAGACACATTCCAGCAGCTGCGCTACAGCTGCAACGAAGATCCCAACTTGCTGACCCGCTTGCACGGGGAGACCCTGCGCCGTGCCAATGTGTGTGAAGGTCTCGGTGGAGGTCATTTCGAGCCGTATCTCATACGACCGGAGCGATTCTAAGGTAGGATTAATTTTTGATACCTATTGAAATAAGACTGATTGATTTACATTATTTTTCTATGTAATAAGCATTGTACTTATGGTAAAAACACATAACGCTCCTTTTTTAACTTGCCGCAGTCGGGTAAAAAAACGAAAACCACTTCAACGTTAGTTGTAGCTATTGTTTGGCACAAAATTAACTCTAGTGCTTATTATTTTGTTATCTTTACTCGCTTTACCAAAGCGGAATTCCCGCTGTGTGAAAGGGCAGCTAATGAGAAGCCTGAATGCATGTTTGCAAGTACTTAGTATTTTTTTATTTTTATTGACTGTTTCATCTGCTTGTTATTTTCGTTAAGTTTTAGACTGTTGTTGGTTGAGCGGAAAATACTTTTGTATTAATTTGTTTAAAAATGCCTCGCAGACGATACAACGTTTTACGTAGGCAAGCCAGAAAAGATAAAGGTTTTTGAGGGAATACAGCCATCATCGTAAATACAAAATAAAAACATTATTCCTTATTTCATAAAACCTACTTATTTTATTTTTCATTGAACCCTACCCGTACTTGACAAACTGACCAATAAGTAGGTACCATACACCACTTTAAACATCTTTCAGTTATAAAAATAATTAAATGAAGGCTAAATTATTGTCGCTTTTACTGTACCTGCGCGTAAGTATCTACCTACTCAACTAACTTGTGCACTACGCTGTCGCTAGTTTAAGCCAAGTGGCGCGAGAATTGACCCCGTGGCGGGTGGGGCAGCCGAACACTCACTGCGCTACCGTTCGCTACGTGCGTTTTGCCACGGAAGCAATACATTGCGTGCGAGGTAATAAAACAAATCAGGTTTATTGGATTCCCATAACGTTCCTGAAATAATTTCATGTACCGGTCATCTTAGTATGATGTACTGAATTCACCCTATCAATCTGCGGAGGGCTGTCCCTTACACCCTGTAGATAAGGGGTATTAAAACAGGAATGTGGGTTTATCACACGAGACGAAGCTGAGTGTGATAATAGTATCACATGAGTGTTTTAATACCTAATTATGTACAGTTGCATACAAGACTTTATCTACATCCATGTTAAATCCTCTATAAAAGGTTCTGAAACAGTTTTTTGCAATACTAATACTCGTATCGAACATGGCGGCCGGCGTCATCGTCATAGTATACGACGTGAATTCGAATAAGTTCTTTTTTTTAATTACGGCGCTGTTGTAGTGAAACGCGCGTGCATTACAATGTTCTTATTTTGAAAACGAGTTGCATTATGAAATTCAGTACAGCATTAAAGCACCCGTTTGGATGCTATTATGGTTACCATGGTTACTATGACACTGGCTGTTGGCAATAAGCTAACTGTTTCAGAGACTTTTATAGAGGATTTATGGCATGGGTGTAGATAAAAGACAAAAGGTTACTAATATGTATCATCGCAAAATAATTACGATAATACTGATGAGTAGTAGGTAAGTACCTAAGGTTTCATAGATTTTAAGTGTTGATTTTATTTGTGCAATTCACATGACCAAAGTTGATTTTTAAATTAGTCTCTCTAAATAGAAGATTATTGTTTTTGTAATAAAAAAAGATCTGAAAAATCTACCAAGCTATTTTATTGAAAATTCTAAAAATCCTGAGATTTTACGAGATATCGTAACCCTATGCGTAGGTACGTTAGTAATAAAGAATGGCACCGAAATGTACTCTGACATTTGGTTGGAGCAGTATTTTAGAGAATATGTGAGCTTTGTTTGGGTAGGCTCCCAAAATAATTTAAGATCGATGATACTTATCACGACAAGGATTTTGACTTGTGCGTGATAGAAATTTATCCGCAATATAAGATTGTGCAGTTGTGAGTTTAAGCATCCAAAGGCAGTTTTGGCACCAGGGAATAAAACCGGTCAAGTGCGTGTCGGACCACGCACCTGAATTGATGAATTTATCCCAAGAACAAACTTAACATTGCAGTTGGAAACAACGCACAATATTCATAGATTTACCATGTTATTTTAAGACTATAAACTTCTTATTTTTCCTGTAATCTAATGTATACCTAGAACAATTTTTTTTTTCAAAATTTTAGGCTCATTAGTTTCGGAGATAAGGGGTAAATTTTCGTCATATTTCTTAAATATCTTTAAAACAATTCATTTTAAAATTATAAAAAAAAAACCGGTCAAGTGCGAGTCAGACTCGCGCACGAAGGGTTCCGTACCATATTATATGTTTAACAATCACAAAGATAACTTTTTACTATTTTATAATAATACTGTGAATTACAAGGTTATTTTTTGCAGTTGCAGAAAATCACCCATGTTTAAACAAAGTACCTTATGAATCGCCGTTTTCAGTATTGTTGATTAAATACAGTATTCATGGTACCTAAATGGTATAAAGAAGTTTTTTAGAATTCCTAATTTGTTGAATTGTTGCGCTAGAGCTCGTACAAAAATGGTCTAAAATTTACAACTTTTGCGGCCCCCTATTTCTTAATTTTAAAAGATTTAAAAAAATATGTTTGTACTCTACTCAATGAGTTCTAGACGATGACACACATGCTAGATTAAAATTTTTTTTTTTTTTTCAAAATGAAAAGTTTATTGTATGGGGATCGACCCCTTAGATTTTTAACTTTGCTTTATTTTTATTATTTGTTGTTATAGCCGTAATAGACAGCGGAGGCTTAGTAAGTTTGTACTGGACTGTACGTGGTTGTCTGATTTCATGGATTTTAATTTTCTTGCGCGGAACCCTAATTATTTTTCTAAAATAAAAATAGCCTAAGTTACTCCTTAAAACATCCTTAAAACATATGTCGTCAAAATCGGTGAAAATTCGTTTGGCAAGTTTCCTAACTTGACTCAAAGTACCATTTTTTTAATCGGACTGCGCTTTAAAATTCTTCTATACAAACTTTAACATCCCTAGCCTCATTTGAGGCGTAGTTTTGAAAAACTAATAATGACAAACATTATTAATTACTTATGCAAGTATTTGTGCTAAGTTTCAAGTTCATTAACCAAATTAATAAGATTTTTCATATAAACTGTATCTCTGTTTTAACGAACACAATTAAAGAATTTCAAAAATCGTCTGGTATGTTTCCATAACTTGACTCAAATGTTAATTACACCAATTGTAGAGTTAATCAAGCCCCCAATAAAATCTTCCGCTATAAAATTAACTTTTCACCCCTTAGGGGTAGATTTTTGGAAAACCCTCATACACGTTAGTCTTAATTTTTGGTCTCAAGTATAAAAACTGAGTTTTGAGTTAATCGGACCGCGTGTTAAAGTTCTTCCATACAAACTTTGACACCCCCAATCCCTCCTTATGGGGTAGTTTAGGAAAACTAAAAATGATAAACTTTATAATTTACTTAGATGAATATTCGTGCTAAGTTTCAAGTCTATTAACTCAAGGGATAGGATTTTTCATACAAACTTTCATCCCCTGTTTTACCCCCTTAGGTATGGAATTTCAAAAAATCCTTCCTTAGTGGATGTTAACACTATATAAGGTATCTATGTGCAAAATTTCAAGTCTCTAGGTCCATTGGTTTGGGCTGTGCGAGTCAGTGACTCAGTCAGGACTTTGATTTTTTTATATATATAGATTTACCATGTTATTTTAAGACCACAGACTTCTTATAGGTTTTCCTGTAATCTACAGGCATAGAACTATTTTCTATACTTTTTTCAAAATTTTAGACTCAGTAGTTTCGGAGATAAGGGGGGGGGGGAATGGTCAAATTTCGTCAATTTTCTTAAATAACTTTAAAACAATATATTATAAAATTATAAAAAAAATATATTTGAGACCCTCATAGTAAGCCCTTTCATTTGATATGTCACACGGTACAGTTTACAAAACTTTTTTTTTTAAATTTCTTATTTTCCTCCTAAAAGTGACTCTCATATTCAAAATTCATATATTTACTTTAGATGTACGTGTTTGGGTCACAGAAATCCATATGTGTACCAAATTTTAACTTAATCGGTCCATTAGATTCGGAGCAAATTGGCTGTGACAGACGGACAGACGGACAGACAGACAGACAGACAGACAGACACACGAGTGATCCTATAAGGGTTCCGTTTTTTTTCTTTTGAGGTACGGAACCCTAAAAACATACAATCAGCCGAACATAGTAGTTCCTCCTTTTTGTGAAGTCGGTAAAAAATGGAGACCATTTCATTTCACTTGTCACACGATACAATTTGCAAAACTTTTTTTTAAATTTTCTTTGATGCTCCTAAAAGTTACCCCCATGTTCAAAATTTATTTATTTATGTTACACGTCCTAGTTTGGGTCACAGAAATTCATATGTGTACCAAATTTCAACTTAATCGGTCCATTAGATTCGGGAACAAATTGGCTGTGACAGACAGACACACGAGTGATCCTATTAGGGTTCCGTTGTTTCCTTTTGAGGTACGAAACCCTAAAAATAGTGTGATGATTTTGCTACTAGAAACCATACGGTCTACAGTTAATAAAAGCTTTCTGCTACGTAGTCGCTGAGCAATGGCGTCAAAACTATCGTTTATAATGTGGATCCTTAACTTTGAGAGCACCATTTGGAGTTTTCAGGAATTCTGTCCGAGCTTTTTTGGAAGCTTTCACCCAAAATTAGACATTTACTTTTTATTTTGTAGATTTCGCCTTAGGATTTTATTACTAGCGCGATAAAAAGAGGGTTCGTGTACCCTTTATATTGATTAACTAAAAATAAAGTAAAGGCTGTACGTTTTCTGCTTTATGTTATTTCAAGCTCCGATCGATAAAAGAATTGAGGCCTTAGAATGAAGGACAAAGTATAAATAAATTAACGTCTTGAAGAATTGACTACCATCCTATATCTTTTACTACGACACACACTGTTTTTGTCACATAAAATCCCATTTAAGGTCGTATTCCGGTGAGATATTAAGTGACCTTAAATTTAGCAAACCCTTATGCCTAACCGTGCCTGTTGTCGAAAATTCCAGCTGCAACAACCCTTAGCTACTAGTCTTGAAACGTATACATACAATTATATTCTCTGAACAGCCAATCCTCTTCAGTACAGAGCTATACACAGGGTCTTTCTTTTAAGGTGGCAAGCCAGTGCGAGCTGATAGCAGAGTACTTTAGTACCTATCGATTTAAACCCCATAAATAAAATAAATAAATATCCTTGGACATTTCACACAACGCCATCTAGTCCCAAGCTAAGCAATCTAATGCTTGTGTTATGGTAACGAGATGGCTGATAAACTACTTATATACATTTTTTTTTTTGCAAATACATACATATTATAGATAGAAAAACACCCAGACTCAAAACAAATACTTGTAGGTCGTACAAATATTTGTTCCGTGCGGGAATCGAACCCGCGACATGCTGCGCAGCAGTCAATCGCTCAACCACTGCGCCAAACGTGTCGTCCCATGTATGTTTTACGATTTTTTTGTAGTTTTCGAGTTATTTTAGATCCCTCATTTCATATTAATGGTAGGGTTTAAGGATAGTAGCAGGTATAAAATTAATGTTTTTATTATCAACTGAGCACTGCTTAAACGTAGAGGAATAGTAAATATCAGGATTGACAAAAATATGCAAAGATTAAGAGATAAAGAGATAAATGATAAAATATGAAATCACAAGATTTCAGATACACAACTTTCTTCAACCACGGATTTCAGCTAATAATGCCCTATTTAGTACATTCTTGTTCAAAGTTGACAAAAAAAAAGACACAATTTTCTTTTTGACATTTAAAGATCTTGTTGAATCAGAAGAAATGTCGAAAAAAAATATACTTAACTCGAAAACTACAAATATCGTAGAACATACATGGGGGTTAAATCGATAGACATGGTGCTCTGATAACAGCTCGCACTGGCTCGACGCCTTAAAAGAAACATCCTGTATAACCAGCCACGCCTTGTCCCCCTAAGTACCAATAACTGAAAAACGAGCACACGAAGTAATTTTAAAGAAAATGTCACCGAGTCTTTATATCCCCTGATGATATATAGGCACCGACCACGCCTCCCAGACATAACGACTAGTCTTGAGCGAAATTGTGCTTGGAGCGAGTTTCATCAGAGTTGCATCGAAGATGGTTAATTATTACCCCCTCTTGTGTTGCATTTATTATGTCGTCGTGGAAGATTTTTCAATGTCCCCCTTTTTCGAATCTTTGTAAGTACCTACCTGTTTCGTAATTGTTGTTCAAAATTAATTAATTATTTCGTTACATGTTATTTAGCATGCACCACAATTTTAAAACATAAGGTTGATGCGCCAAGGTAGCCCACGAAATTCAAAATTTCTTAGGTTTTTTGCAATTTGTAAGTCAGTGTGAGCTTGTATGTTGATGATTCGCGGCCGTAGCTAATACGGCTTTACAGAATTATAATCATTACAATTAGCAATACAACTCCATAAGTTAGCATTTACCTCAAATCTAGCGGTTTCATGAAATCATGAGGTTTGAGGTAAATGCTAACTTATGGAGTTGTATTGCTGATTCTAATGATTATAATTCTGTAAAGCCATATTAGCTACGGCCGCGAATCATATTTTAATCAACATACAAGCTCACACTGACCTACAAATTGCAAAAAACGTTACAAATTTTGAATTTCGCGGGCTACCCTGGCGCTTTCGTTATTGGGATATTCCCTAACACAAAGGCAACTCGCAAGGCAAATTCGATGATTAATTTCATATTCTTATCCTTCCCTAAAATTGTTAATAACAATGGAAATGTATGGATTATTAATGGTTTTGACTAACAACACCCCAATTGCATAACAGACTATCAATCAGAATTTGAATCATTTTGAAGCAAATTGCTAATCCATTGCTTCATATCGTCGCTAATCTAACTAAGTGACGTAACTGATTCGAAGAAAATTTTACAGCAAAGCTAGGCAAGCTATTTTTCTTTTCTTTTTTGTTAACGGTAGATATATTGGTCTCGATTTTTGCATTATCATGGGGACCGTAAGACATCGGTACAGATTCGCCGATTAGACAGATCGAGTCGCCTTGGAAAATGTATCAAATTACTAGTTAGGTCGGCTATCGGCTTAGTCCAAAATGTCAGATACGTCAGTTAGTTAAATTGGCGACGATAATTATGTTCGAAAAATTCGTCTGCTTGACAACGTAAATAACGTAATGAATGTTGTTGAACTGTCAAAATGAAACCGAATCCGGCTAATAATAGGTATGTTACACAATTAGGGTAAAAAGAAAATTTGTCATTGAAAAGCAAAGAACACACAATTTAAAAAATTAAATAAACAAGATTCATAAGCAGTTATAAGCTGTAAACTATTAACTCTACCGAAGATCAACGTCTTAAATCTCATTCATTACCCACAGCAACAGATTTCTCAAAAGCAACATTCACTGTACATCATATTACCATCTCGCAACACACATACAAACGCACAGTCAATTCATACGTCCATCATATCACAGAGAGACAGGCAGGCTTGTCAGGAGACTGACAGTCGATTGTAACAGCCCGTAATGAGGATTAAAAGGCGATATTTTGATGAGCAATTTGTACGAAAACGGTGACATGACGATATTGTTGCTGTTTCGCGGATAAATTACTGGCAATATTTCTGTTGAGTTGACAGAAGATAATTTGCTTTAAGTAGTCATTATACGTTTGTGGCGGTCGGTGTTCAGTCATTATTATGCCAAGTAAATGGGAACAGCTAATGTCCTATTTGCCAGTTGACATAATGATGATGGTGATAAATCTATCAGCAAGCTGAGTGAAATACTTCAATATTTTCCTTTTTAACATATTATTGCTATGCTATTAGTTACTGTCAATAGGTTCTGTATCTTTCAGTGTAATGAATTCTGAATTTCGCATCATCTCATCAAGATATATCAGGAAAGTGTTTATTATTTAACTGACATCAAAAAAGGAGGTTCTGTATTTGACCCGTATGTATGTAGGTAAGTATGTGTGTTTGTGTGTCCGCTATTTTCTCAAAACGAATGAACCAATTTTGATGATTCTTTCACTAACGTGATCTACATACTTTCAGGAAGGTTTTTAGTATGTATTTTTAGTACATTAGATAATGTACGAAGTTAATTATACATAAATGTACTGTACATTTCTGAGTGGATTTTGATGATTCGGCTTAGATATTAGTAATAGTATATTCAACTAAAAATGTAAAAATTTTACTTAAAAAAAAGTAAAGTACAGGTCTCCCAAAGTGATAATGCACATAGAAATCTTCGTCACTGTTCGGCAACGGTCGTATTCCCCGAGCGTCGGAAGACGACATGTATATAGAGTGGTTAAGTGCATTTTTTTCATGCATAATTTAGTAGAATTATGTGGTTTGTGCTAAAAGAGATAAATATTGATTTATCAGTAACGAAATTTGATTCGATAATTCCATGTAAGTAAATAACGAGGAAAATCACACGATTGCGAATATGCTACAATTTTTGTTGGATTGAATTACTTCAAAAATTTTATAGTACTTTTCAAGTATCTTACTGAAGCTCGTGTAATGATGGAAGAAAAGAAGGCTTAAATAACACAAGGTTTATATTAGAAGAAGAAAAATGGTTTTCAAACACAGGTTTACATTAAAATTTAGAAATCTAATCATTACAATCTCAGTTCACTAGTATTTACAGCACTGATCATTCCAGAATAATATTACAATTACAAAAAAAATAATCAGAATCAGGGAGGATCTCTATTCCTGACATCTTAGATTCATCAGAACTTTCATTATGCTCTTGCTCATTTACATGTTAGTGTATTTACCAAATAAACTATTCAAATTTGAGTAAGATAATTAAAGTTGAAATTAAATTCACTTTTGAAAACAAAAACTTTTAAAAAAAAAAAAAAACAACCGACTCCCAAAAAAACACTACAAAGTGAAAAATAACTTTAATTTCGGAAGTCGGTGTCTTTGGTTTTTTATTTACTTTCGTTTTGTTTTGCCACCGACTTCCGAAATTATTATTAAGTTATTTTTCACTTTGTAGTGTTTTTTTGGGAGTCGGTTGTTTTTTTTTTTGTAAAAAGTTTTTATTTTTCACTTTTAGTGGTGCCTACCCCACACAAATCTGAATACCACTCTGCAAAATAAATTAGAGCATCGTCCACATAGACTAAATGGAAAAAATACGTTAAGTCGTGTCAGAAGTTTGGTAGGCGTAGTTTTAGTTGACGGACATAACGAGGCTACGAAGTCTGCCTTCTGACAATCAAGGCCACACATAACATACAACTCAAGTAGCGCAATTTGAAGCGGCATATAATTACCATTAAAGCATTTATAGCCAGAGTGCACCTCATGACAATTCCAATAAGCCCAAACACGGCTAGGATACATTGTTTTATTACTGAGTTCCGATGCCTACCTTCCGGCTTCTTCATCAGATCGGTTCGATGGTACCATTTTCATCAGAACCATTTATTTAAAGCTTCGTCATAGTCGCTTAACTATTTTAATCTTATTGCTATCCGTGAAATACTTTTCATCGTTGAGGAGTTTCCGTGGCCATCTGTGGTCTTCTTCATCAGTTCCACTTCACCAGATGATACTTTCTGAATGCAAACGCTTAATTTGTTGATGAAAATACCATAATCGCTATATGTATGCCTATAATATTTGAGGAGTTCCCTCGATTCCTCATGGATCCCATCATCAGAACTGGATTTTGATAAAAAAAAAGAATTTTCCGAATCGGTTCATAAATGACGGAGTACTGAGGTAACAAACATACAAAAAAAAAAAAACATACAACCGAATTGAGAACCTCCTCCTTTTTTGGAAGTCGGTTAAAAACCAAGAAGGGTGTGTAATAGCAGCTCTATATAATTCCACACAGAGGGAACACGTGCAGTCACCACCAATGTATAAAGACGACTGACGGACCTTTGACTGACCGGCGACCGCCGCCGCCCGCCCCAATTGTTTTCGATTGTGTACACATGATATTGACTCCTATTTCTTTCGAACAAGGTGCAAAATGCAAGTGCATTGTTTAGGGCTCTTACGATTCAATGATTCGGGTGTTTCCGAGAATACGACAATTAGCGAAGATCTGCATGTGCATTATTAATTTGGGAATACTGTACAACTGTGTCGTAGCATGACAACTGAAGTGACAGGTATTACATTTAGTCGGTTAACCAGACACGTGGTTTTTTTTGTTTACCTTTATTTAATTACCTAAACCGATGGAGTATAGACTCGGTTACATTACATCGCTCCCCACTTTTTCAAAGAGTTAATCTTTGAAGAGTTCACAAGAAACATCAGAATCACTGCCAGACGGAATGTTAAACACGATGACGGCTTTTCGATAGCATTGGAAATTTTCACCAATTTATCAATGACTGGTCAAAGATATAATCAAGACAGGAACTGGGAACTCCCAAAATCAGTCATCGTTCAAAGAATCAGTTTAATTCTTGACGTCATGATGTCATGACATGTTTAAAGTTACATTGTGCATTCAGTACCAAAACCAGAATAGGTATTTTACAAATCATTTTTCTGAAAATTGACCTTAGCTGGTTATTTAAATATATTGAAATTCAGTTTCAAAACCATCTTTCTGACAATCTTCCTTGTATCATATTACCAGTAATAGGCATGACGACTAAAATTTTTTTTTGTCCGTCTTGGTTGTAGATTTAAAAAAGAATATTGGATGCTTACATATTTTTTTCTTTTCTTACGTAATCAAAAGATTACGGCGATACATTGAGTTCAAATGTGGCATGACGTCACTCCTTGCTAGATTTTATACGTAGTTTGTTATAGTTGTGAGCTTGTGACGTAGCGAGCCCCCACTCCCCAACTTTAATGCGTTTTATCTAAGTCATTTTTTATTAATATGTTAAACCAAAAAATACATGTCTAATATTTTATTATTATCTGACCGACGGACTAAGTAGAATTTCTTTTTTTTTTTACCCAGGCATCATCCCTATTCAAGCATCATCCCTATTATAGTTTCCTAAACCCATGTGTAACGGTCACAACTTTTTCCTGCGGTATAGCGTTAGCTCTGATGTCATCGTCCAAAGAATCCGTTTCACCGATCCACCGTCAATCAATGCGCACGCGACTTGACGCGCCATGAATTATTCAGCGCTGGAACCACGGCAGGATACAGTTCCGGTTCCTCTGTACCTTTGCTTCGGGAGATCTTTGAAGAAATGTATTGAGGAAGTAAAGAGTGGAAGTGGAGATAGGTTTTATCGACTGTTTTATGAGTAATGGATTATGTAATCGTCTATGGGCGGGATTTATGTTATTTTTAAGTGGAAAGATTTTGAATGATTGATCGAATGACAGGTTCTGTAATATAATCTACAAAAAAAATAACTTAATGACGGAATTTCCAGAATCAAGGTGAAAAAAAAAAAAATTTGCGTCACACGTGTCCGTCAATTGGATAAATTGCTAAACAAGGAACATTGACATTTGACCGAAAAGAATTCCAAGTCAAATTATTTAGTAACTAACTTGCCGTATTTTAATCCGAACAATACTAGAATTTGACCTAGATTGAAGAAGCCCGGATCACCTACAGAAAGTTCATGGACGTAGTTTTAATTAAGGTAATGACGTAACTTTAAAAACTAAACATGAAATTAAACATTCGGGAAAAAAATGCATAACCCAGAAACATAGAGAGATAAGCACAAAGCGGAATATCGGTACAAATCAGACCCTGCTTAGCATACATACCATACACTCAAAGCAATGATAAATTAGGACATATTGACATCGTATTTGTGAACGTATAGATTCGGCACACGTGAACAGCGGTAGAGTCTACCTGTGGGCATACGTAATGTTTCCTCCGAAGCGAATACTCAAGTGGTTTGACGACAAAAATAATGGAGATATTGCTGGGAACATTATAGTTCTCGTTTATTTTTATAAAGCAAGCGAAGAACTGGTGGCTGTTATTGCGCTCCCGGGACAGACTTGAGGGCAAGTGATTGGCACTTGCCCTTGCTTACCAAGAATGAGTCCTATGCGGATGATTATTGGTTTAAAAATGTTGTAAGAGTTTGGAATGGTTTGTTTGCAGCTGAAAACCAAACGTACGGCTTGTCAATTCACTTATTTCCCTATGGAAGGCGATGCCAACAGTATCGCCTGGGAAGTTAAATGCTTTGCAAAATTCCTGCAATCATTAGCTCGGGATTACTAAATTCTTAGGGCGAAATGGGTCCCAAAGAAAATATTTTGACGCATTTCGGCTGCACACAAAATTAATTTTTGTCTTCAAAAACTACAAAGCCTTATTATTTGTCATGATTATAAAAATTTAAGATTTTCTTTAGTAAATTATGAGTGCCAAAGATTGACGCAATTTGTCTCGATACAAAAAAATCACAAAGCATTTTCAAAAAAATATCGTCTACATGTTCACCATTAAAAACATAAGGGGATTATGGGTTTATTTTAAAGAATTTTAAAAAGAAATATTTTTTAAATTCTATATGCTCCGTTTGGGCATACCAATGCTCCAAACCCCGTTACGACACCATTTCGCCTTAAGAAAACATTATTTAAGTAAACATTTTACAACTTTCGTCTCAAGAACTATCGTCAAGTAGATCCCTCCGAGTTGAGGCATAAACAAGAAAGCCATACAACGATGTTTTGCTACTATTTCTAAATAATCCAATAAGAACTAAGATCACGGCTGCGGTTGAAGACTTAGTTGATGTCCTAGGGAGGAGTGAGACAGTATACAAAGTAAGTACGTGCCTTCCCTTTCTGGCGAACAATGGCAGTTTATGACGTTTTTAGTTGCAGTAACCCGTTGTATATCTGCAGTGACCTTAGGCGTTTATAGATAAGGGTTAGCTTATTATAGCGAAGGTCTATTTTTTTTTAACTCGGACTTATCTGAAGTAGATTGAATACGTAATCTTTGTTTATTACTATGGGTAGGTATGTATTGGGAATTGAGCATGTTCATAATTAATTAATTAAGGAACACAGTGAGATGTACGAGTAATTGAATTATCTTTGTCATAAAGATCATCATCATTGCCTTATTTGGTTTTATGATGAGAAAACCAATCTCTCTTTTTAACCGACGAAAAAAAAGGAGGAGGTTCTCAACTCGACACTTTTTTTTTTAATGTCTGACCACGCATAACTTTTTACAGCGTTGTCCGATTTGAAAGATTTTTGTTTTATTCGGGAGGGTATACCTCGAAGTTGATCCCATGTAAAATTTATTAACTTTGCTTAAGTAGTTTTTGAGTTAGCTTCAATAATACATATTTTTCCCCTAATTTTTATGTAGATGATGTTCTCATTTCTTTGCAGGTGGTATTCTAATTTGTGTGGGGTAGTACCTACAACAACTAAAAATTAATACTTTTTGCAAAAAAAAAAAAAACTACTTACAAAGTGAAAAATAACTTTAATTTCGGAAGTCGGTGGCAAAAAACGAAAATACAAAACCAAAGACACCGACTTCCGAAATTAAAGTTATTTTTCACTTAGTAGTGTTTTTTTGGTAGTCGGATGTTTTTTTTTTTTTTTTGTAAAAAGTAATTTTGCTAGATGCTTTCTTCAAGAGGCCAAGTCAAAAACGAGTTTAACCATATTTTGGGAATAATCGAAATTCAAAACATCTTGTAACAGTAACCCTTAAAATAACACCAAACCTAATAAAACTCTCAAGTCGTGACAAGCCTACTTATGAGCACCATTAGTAACCCACACGCGTCTCAGTCGACACCACTCTTGATGATTAACAGCCGACACGGGTGTTTTCTTTCACCAAGCCATAACAGAACGCAAAGACATTACTTTAATACTAGCTCTTGCCTGCGGTTTCACTCGCATCATCCTAGGGGAAACTTCTACATGTTCAATGCGTGCCACGAAAGATGAGACTTGACGAGCGCAGTACCGCGCCTCCCGCGCTCTTTGTGCCGCCCCGATGACGCCCGGTCCATTCCCGTCTCAGGAGGCCTACTCCCTAAAGTCCGTCCTTCCGTCCGTCCGTTCGTCCGTCCGTCTGACATAACGATCCATCAAAACAAGTGTAAAAGTTAAATTTTTCGGACGGGCAAAAACACATCGGAAGCTGGACAACTGTCAAATCGTGTTGTCATTCATACTTCGTTCGGGGCCCAAACCAATCATCTGTTGTAGGTGATACGGAGTAGGAAACGCCCGTAACGACGGCCGAAACTACGGACTTCGTGCTTAGGGAGTAGACCCCCAGGACTCATACCGCTAAAGAGACCTATAAGAATAATCAGATTCAGATTATAATTATAATCTACTGCGCAAACCAAAATAAGTGGTGTGTCAAGTCTCATCTTTCGTGGCACACATTGGACCTGGATTAAAAGTTTATATTTTACTTGTCTGCCAAAATGTCATCCAAATCCTTTGAACGTTTACACCGTGACTGAATAACAAACATCCAATCTTTCATATTTTTAGAAGGATTACATCTAAAAACATCAGGAAAGAATTCTGAAACTGCTGAATTAAGAATATTATAGCGGTTCAAAGATAATCCCAAAGGCAGACGCTGCACTATTTGTAATATAGATTAGACGGAAAACTTCAGGATCGTATCTTGCAGTTTAATCCCTAGCGTCTGTTATTTCTAGCTGAGTTTTAGAATTTGTTCGGTATAATATTGTACCCTAAAATACCCGTCGGCGTCGGCTGGATCGAAAATGGACTTTTACCGTGGCATTTAGATGGAAAAGGGCGCGGGAAGTGAGGGTGTGTGCATTGTTTGTATCACCTTATACGCGTTGAGCAAATTTTATGTACCGAAAGGGTAGATAATATGGAAATAGAGGCGTGTTCGGGATGTTTGAAGTGAAATTGGGCGTACGATGGAAGAATAAAGGGCTTTGTTTCAAACTTCCGTACCATTATGCCCCTAATGGGCTTCTGGTGAGGTTTTTCTTATAATTTCATGCCTCAAAAGACTTTGTCATTGGCAGCAGGATAAAAAAAGTTTTCTGAAAACGTCGTTAAACCGGTGCGAGCCACGGCAAAGGGTTATTTTTCACACAAAAGTTGTGACGGGTCTCGTAAAATATCTTTATTAAAAATAATTCAAAAGAACTTCCAACAAAGAAGTTTAGAAGCCCTTCGCAGTGGAAGTGGTTTCAATGTTTGAAAATATCCTATAAACTGTATTATTAATGCCAAAGTTTCGAACATTAAGAGAAAGTTGAGTTTATTTGGCAAAATATTTCCTAGTTTGTTAGGTATTTCATACCAAGTACAGTCAAATGGGGTTACTTTGATAACAACTTTCGACTATGAAACACTAATTTTATTTGGTGTATGAATAAGGTTTTCTTCGTGTACCGGTTTACCCCGGCATTTTTAAGGTAAGAATTTTTTTTTCCGTCTTATTACAAAACAAGGTTCATCTTCAAACCCAGGTTTAAACCATGGACCCTTTTTTGAATTTCGAACTTTATTCCGACACATTAAGATATCAGTTTTACAAAACTGAAAACGTAGTACCAGACTAAGTTGTCAGTTTTGTATAAAGAACTCTATTTCTCACAGCTAGGCTCTTATTACAAACACTGGCTAGATGGTTTAAACCACGACAGAAGAAAAACCTCGTTTTGTACTATGGCCGTTTATGTAGGCAGGCACATAAACGGCCATAGTACAAAACGAGGTTTTTCTTCTGTATCTATAGATTATTTCATAAGACGAAAGCTGTTATAAAAGCAACCCCATTTTACCGTATGCAAGAAACTGTTTGCCTTCGAGTCTTCGAAATGAGAATAAGTTACTTCAGATCGATACGAAAATAAAATGAAACAACGTCCAAATATATAAATATTTTCATTCCTTTCAGAAAACGTGTTTAAAACTGAAAAGTACCTCTGGAAGCTACATGGTAACTTCGCAATCGAATTCGTCAGCTGCTACAACAAAAATATTTTTATTGCTCACATTATGGCGGCAGACGTAACCATCACATTTTATGCTTGCCAAATTCGTACACCACGGTGCAGTGTTGCTTTTACTTATATTAACTACTTGTTCCTGAATAAATATGAACTTATTTGAATATTTTCCAGACGGTAGTTTACGTTCGCATCTTTTGTTTGCTGTCTTTTTATATTATTTCACTAGCTGTGCCCCGCGACTACGTTCGCGTGGAAGACGTAAGATACACAATACTAAAATAACAGCCACATTTTAATTTTAATAGGTGAGAGCCTGGTGATCTGTCACACAGACAGATTTATTGACCTAAAAACTTCATTAAAAAGCAAAGATCAGCTTGATTCTGAAGTAAACAAGTTTAGCGTCAATATCCAACAATGTGCATGGAACAACACACCACAGCTTATAAAAAAATTTAAAGGAAATACCTACCCAAGGGAAATAATAGACCTATTATATGAAAAAAGGATTCAAAGAAAAACGTGGCAGCAAACTAGATTCCCGCAAGATAAAACTATATTGAATAACCTTACGAAAAGACTGAAGAGAAAGATACAAACCTTTCAAGATGAGGCTTTAGATACTAATCTACGTCAGTTAACCAGCGACCATACAACGCAATACTCACTTTGGAAAGCGACAAAGTCACTCAAAAGGCCAATTGTACCAATTCCCCCTATCAGAGATGAAAACGGAAAGTGGGCCATAAGCAATGACCAGAAAGCTCTAAGATTTGCACGTCATTTAGAAGAAACCTTTCAGCCAAATGACGGGCCTGAAGACAACCTACAGTTTGTCAATATTCTGCAAGATCAAAGAATTAAGCTTGTGACCCCGAAAGAAGTTGCTAAGGAAATTCAAAACATTAGCCTAAAGAAAACCCCTGGGTATGACCTTATTACGGGAGAAATTCTAAAACAGCTCCCGCGTAAAGCCATAATTAAGCTTACTAGGCTCATAAATGCTGCATTCGTGCTAAAGCATGTTCCTGAGCCATGGAAAGTTGCTGAAGTGATAATGATTGCAAAGCCAGGTAAACCACCTCACGAAGCGTCATCATACAGGCCCATTTCCCTGTTGCCTATACTGTCAAAGCTGTTTGAAAAATTATTTTTAAAACGCCTAAAACCAATCATAAACGAGAAAAACCTGATCCCTGACCATCAGTTTGGTTTCAGAGAGAAACACTCAACAATAGACCAAGTACATAGAATTACCAACATCATTGAGAGAACGTTTGAAGATAAAAAAGTCTGCTCCACCGTGTTTTTAGATGTAGCACAAGCTTTTGATAGAGTTTGGCATAAGGGTTTGATATACAAGCTAAGACTAATGCTGCCCAATGATTTTGCCGATATCTTGCAATCGTACATCACAGATAGAATGTTTCGAGTAAGGCACGAGGATGCCTTTTCCGAGTTAAAAATTATTAAAGCTGGCGTGCCTCAAGGTAGTGTGCTGGGTCCAGTCCTCTACCTGTTGTACACATATGATATCCCAGAGTTGGAAAATAATACAATTGCAACCTTTGCGGATGACACTGCTATTATGGCTACAGGGTCATGCCATACAGAAGCAACCACAAAGGTACAAATCGCTGTAAATGAAGTTCATAATTGGGCACAAAAATGGAGAATCAAGTTGAATGAATCAAAGTCACTTCACATTGATTTCACCAACAGGAATTGTGATTACCACCCTATCTTCATAAATGGTCAACAAGTGCCATACGCAAATACAGCCAAATATCTTGGCATAACGCTTGACGCGAAACTGCGCTGGAAAGCGCATGTTAAAAAGAAAAGACAGGAACTAGACATGCGTTTTAAAAACATGTATTGGTTGATTGGACGGAATTCCTGCCTATCGATTCATAATAAAATTCTATTATATAAGCATATTCTTATGCCAATATGGACATATGGCATACAACTGTGGGGCTGTACTAAGCCGACCAACATCAAAATCATACAAACATTCCAGAATAAGGTACTCAGGAGTATTGTTAATGCGCCCTGGTATATAAGAAATGACGACCTCCATCGTGACTTAAAAATGGAACCCGTTACCAACATAATTCAAAAATTTGCTGAGGCCCATGAACACCGACTCCACCAACATGTGAACATCGAGGCAATTCAGCTGTTAGACCAGACTAATATAGTGCGAAGACTAAAACGAACAAAACCTTTTGAGTTAGTGTAGTGTAGAAAGTGTAGAAATAATAGTGACAATGACACTCATATAACACATGAACAAAGTGTTTATATTATTATATTAGACTCTAAGAAAGTGGAACGGACTTGTGTAAAGTACAATGAACACTATTCTAAGTATTAAAATAATTATCACGTAAAAAATTAAGTTAGTTTAAAATTGCTAATTAGTCTTGTAGGCTAGATTGTAATGAATTATTAAGAACCTGGTTCTTTTTAATAAAGGATAAAAAAAAAAAAAAAAAAAAAAAAAAAAAAAAAAAAATTCCTTTCAGAAAACGTGTTTAAAACTGAAAAGTACCTCTGGAAGCTACATGGTAACTTCGCAATCGAATTCGTCAGCTGCTACAACAAAAATATTTTTATTGCTCACATTATGGCGGCAGACGTAACCATCACATTTTATGCTTGCCAAATTCGTACACCACGGTGCAGTGTTGCTTTTACTTATATTACCTACTTGTTCCTGAATAAATATGAACTTATTTGAATATTTTCCAGACGGTAGTTTACGTTCGCATCTTTTGTTTGCTGTCTTTTTATATTATTTCACTAGCTGTGCCCCGCGACTACGTTCGCGTGGAAGACGTAAGATACACAATACTAAAATAACAGCCACATTTTAATTTTAATAGGTGTGAGCCTGGTGATCTGTCACACAGGGTATCCTAGTATGGACGCCAGTCTCTCAAAAGGATCATTTATACGTTATTATTCTTGTCTCTATTTATAAAATGAACTAAATGAACCTTTGTGAACCTTCGTGAGGAGCTCGTGGCTAAGTAATACCAGCCGCACGGGTCGATCCGTCAGGTTAAACTACGCTTGCCGATGTTGGTCAGTGGATGGGTGACCATCTTTACATAACGAGATTCCTCCGTGCCTCGGAGAGCACGTTAAGCCGTTGGTCCCGGCTGTCGTCGGCTGGATCATTGACAGTCGTTACGGGTCGTCAGAAGCCCGAAAGTCTGACAACCAGTCTTACCAACTTCTTACCAACCAGTTAAGGAACCCTGATTTTGTCCAAAATAAAAGTAGCCTAAGTTACTCCTTATAATATCAGCTACCTGCCAGTGAAAGTCCCGTCAAAATCGGTCTAGCCGTTTCGGAAATTAGCCGGAGCAAACAGACAGACAAACATTTAAAACCTGTTTTTTTTGTAATGAGTAGGTAGGTACCGTATGCATTTAGTAAAAAGCTGTTATAAAATTGAAGTGTCTGTTTGTAATTTCAAATTGAAATTACAAACATACACTTCAATTTTATTTATTTATTTGTATAGATAACCTAGATCAGTTGGGCATAATATCTCACTGAAGCAGACAATACCGAATGCGAAAATATCTCTTTAGTTTAAAGAGTGCACAGAATTGTATTGTCTTGCATACAATTTAATTCTTTCTTCGGAAGAAATGGACCACGCTTTTATTCTATTTCATTCCAAGAAATGGGACCAAGGATACTAAAATTTTCAGCATTACTGTTACCTAACTAAAAAATGCATCTAAGAGACGGCTAGAGACTTCTAAATCCAGGTTAAAGTTTAATCAGCGCTTTGCAGTACTAGCTGGTGGGAATGGACAGGTGGCTGACGGAGAAAATTCCTACAATTCGATTTCTACCGCATTTTTCTTTAGCGGTGTAAGTATTTTTAAAGGAAAATACACAGTTTCCTTTGTTAAAAGTCAATCAATCTGCCTAGCCTTTTCCCAACTATGTTGGGGTCGGCTTCCAGTCCCGGATGCTGGTATGCTGTATGGACCAGTATTTTACATGGAGCGACTACCTATCTGACCTCCACAACCCAGTAACTGGGTAATACGATACCCCTTGGTAAGACTGGTTGTCAGACTTTCGGGCTTCTGACTACCCGTAACGACTGTCAATGATCAACGTATAACAGACGGGACTAACGGCTTAACGTGCTTTCCGAGGCACGGAGAAGTCTCGGTATGTAAAGATGGTCACCCATCCACGGACCAACCCCGGCAAGCGTAGCTTAACCTGATGGATCGACCCGTGCGGCTGTTATTACTTAGCCACGAGCTCCTCTTCCTTTGTTAAAAGTGTTGGATTTATATACCTTCGCGTTTTTTCGTGGAAAGTTATTTCATAACCAGGGTATATTTTGTCGACAGTGTAAAACCCTTGAGGGACCGAAGACCCTCGTATATTTGTTTCTAATATCCGCTGATGGTAATTTATCCGTGCGTCGAGATGTTGACCTACATTTTTACCTAAAAGAAGAACGTTCTAAAAGGAATGGAACGTAGTAAATAATTTTTAGGGTCTGTCCCAAACGACCGCCTATAAAATTCTCGTTCGCACGAGTTATGAGTTACTTTGCTCCTAAAACTATACGATACGAAGTTATATTCATAACTCCTTGGCTTTTTGTAGAAATGAGGGCGTCATGGCGACGTTGACAAACGACTTCCTAAAATAAAATTTGTAAGTATACGGAAATGTTATTGATGGCAACAATCTTTTGCTATTACTTTCCTTCTATGTTCCCTCGAGAAACCGTTTGTCTGTCGACCCGGTAAATGGACATTGAATCCTTATTTTATTGCCGGTAACATTTGCCTATTACGAGGGTTTCCTTTGCAAAGTGGATATATTGAAGAAGCTGACGCATTCAATCTTGAAGAATACCTTTTTGATCTTGTTATAGACACTCCCAAGCCTAACCCAAGTTTATCGTCCTGGATCGATTTATTCGACAGTTAGAAACGACCAAAATTAACTTCCAGAAAAGCTTAAACCTTGTAATTTAAGGCTTGTCCGCTGTAAAAAGCGCGGCCACTGTCGGTCTTAGGTTCTGTGGTCTTAGGTCTCGGCATAGAAAAATATGAAGTAATTATCGATTTACAAAAAATCTATTGATTGGACTAAAAAAGTAATCACATGAAATCATTCCTTTTGTAAAGAACTGTATAAATTTATGAACACTTATAATGAAAACTGTAGGAGTAATATGGTAACAACTCGAAAAAATAGACAGAAATAGACCTGGATTTAGTTTTTGGAACGAAGTTCCTTATCGCGCGTTGTGAAAGGGGGCTAGACGGAAAAAAGTCTCACGAAAAGTTGTCAGTGACAACTTTTCAGCTTACTATAGCAAAAAGTGTCGTGACAAGTTGTCACGACACTTTTTGCTATAGTAAGCTATATGTAGATGTTTTTGCTGTAGTAGTTTCTCTGTCTGTCTCTCTCTCTCTCTCTTATAGAAAGCAAGCCAGATATTTTCATTTCTATTTCGCATTGAACAGTGTGGTGTCGCGATGACGATGACGATGATGATGATGATGACGACGATGACGATGACGATGATGATAAGTATAAAAATAAAATTTTATTACAATTCCTTCACTAATTAATCGAAAGGAACTTCGTTCCATCCGGGTGTCCCTTGACACCTCTCAAGTTTTTTTTTCCTTAGTTCTACAAACTAAAATACATTTCAGGACAAATGAAATCACTTCTTATGTAATGTAGATTACTGTAAGTATATTTTTTTCAATCAAAAATATGCTATAGTTACTTTAAAAAATGGACACAAAGTTACTTAGTTTCGCCGTATTTTGGGAGGACAAGCCTTAAACCAAACATTTCCACTTTCTTGCTAATAGAGTCCTTATTAATTCGCAAACAACACACGTCTACCACAATTACCATGTTGAGAGTGCAGCATTAATTATGTCGCGGGAACAGTTCAGAGCCGAGTCCCGGGAGCGGGACTAAGGAGACAAAAACAAGTGGAGATGAGGAGGTCTTCAATTAGCAGACTGTGGGAGTGTGGGCCCTTGTATTAACGAGCTGCAGAGCTGTGACTGGATCTCAGACACTATTGTGTTGGAAGTATAGTTGGGAGGATCCTAGCTAGACTTGTTTTTAGGGGGATTTGTAGGAAAATTATGTTTACTGGTGAGAGAAAATAAAGTAGGTACTAAATTACTTATATCGTCGCTAATTTAACTAACTGACGTATCTGACATTTTGGACTAAAGCCTCTTACAGACAGAGGCGATATCGCGTCGCGACGTGTCGCGTAGCGGTATTGCGACGCGATAATATCGCAATATCGCTCGCGATATCGCCTCTGTCTGTAAGAGCCTTAAGCCGACAGCCGACCTAACTATAGTATTTTGATACATTTTCCAAGTCGAATCGATCTGTCTAATCGGCGTATCTGTATCCATACCTTGTGTGCCTTACGGCCCCCATGATAATGCAAAAATCGAGACCGATAAATCTACAGTTTACAAAAAAAAAATATAAGAAAAATAGCTTGCCCTGTAAAATTTTCTTCGAATCAGTTAGGTACGTCACTTAGTTAGATTAGTGACGATATTGCCGAAAAGATAAGACCAGAAAAAGTAACAGAACTGTTTTCTGATTAGTTCGTATGTTTTATAAACAACGTTTACAATGACTGTTTCAATTAGAATGAAGGAGAAAAGAATTGCTATTTGTTTTTCAGTCGGAATACAAAGCCTTGCCCTAGGCTTTGGGAGTTATGTAAGAGAAAAGTCTGCTGCAGATCCCAGCTTATATGAATATCAATGTTCGAAGTGTGGCAGACTAAGTCCGAAGGTTTAGGGAAATATACGTCTTAGAAAATGTAGACTCGAAGTTGAACCTACAGCACATTTGACCTAGTTTTTGCGTAAAGCTACATCTAAGAAAATTGTTTTATTTGTTAGTAAAGTGACGCAAAATATGAGTTGAGATCATGCGCAAGATGATCAAAAGTAGTGAGATAGTTTGCACATGTGATAATACTCGCAGTAACTATAATTTTCATAAGGCCCTTAGCACACCGCCGCGAAACCATAACAGCGAAACCGCAGTAGTTTATTTCAACTGATGTTCCGCAACTCGACTAGCGGAACATCAGCGAAACATCATGCTGTTTCGCTGCGGAGATGTGCTAAGGTCCTCAAGACCTTTCTCAAATCTAAGTTCAACAACTGCTAATTGTGGTTTTTGTAGTAATTCCGTTGATGGTGTTTATCACATATTAACCGAGTGTGTCCGCAACGAGGAATTTAGAAATAGCTTAGATTGTAGGATTAGAGAGATAGGTTACCGTAATAGTGTTCTAGCTGTGCCACTTTCTGATGCAGCTAGAGTACCTACTTTACAAATTAGCTACGCTAAGATTATGTTAAATAATAATTAGTATGATTTTGTTAAGCCAACCATGGCGGCATAATCGCATGTACGACAAAGCCCTTTCAATTTGAATGAAAAAAAAAAAATGAAATCTAAGTAATTAAAATACGCATCTAAGGCCCTTAGCACACCTCCACCGCACCATAGCAGCGAAACTGCAGTAGTTTATTTCAACTGACTCGCATATTGTTCATTGTTCAACATCAGCGAAACATCATGCGGGTTCGCTGTTTCGCGGCGGAGATGTGCTAAGGTCCTAAAAGTCAGTTCTTCCTAGCAATTTGTAACCTGAGACGTTCCAAGACTCATTCACCACAATTAATAATAGTATTAATGTAGTATGTATGTATGTAGTAGTATGTGTAGTATGTAGTAATAATAGCATGAAACAAACCGTTACATATAAAAGCTTACGTTTATCATGCAAATCTCGGAGCCCATACTTCCAATGCAAATAAGTATAACTCAAACTCAAACTCAAACTCAAAGCATTTATTTCAATTAAACCAATTACAGGCACTTTTGAATTGTCAAAGAGTCGGTCAGTAGGTAAGTCAGAAAGTTGAAGCTAGTTGCCCATTCCAAAACGTAGATCTATGGAGAAGAACGGGCAAGAAACTCCACGGACACTCTTTTAAATCAAAATATGGTTACAAAATATTGGTTACATCATTCATGTTGAAATTATACATGTGAGAACGATGAACGTTAAAAGCGTCCGTATTAAAAAAATAAAAAAAAAAACAATTCAAAAATTAAAATTAAAATAAGCCGTGGCAGCTAAGGTATGACCAGCCTCCACCAACAGCGCCCGTTGACGAACCTGACGTATGGATTCGTTAAATAATCCAACCACACGCGCCACCATCAGCGAGGCATTAGAGTGAGCATGACACACTCTCAGCCGCCAGGGCACATCCAAGTCAAATAAAGACGTACCCAGTAAATGGTAGCTTTAGAGTAGGTACATAGTACTCACACATGTGCTAAGCAATTATACAATACAATGGTGATTGAGTCTACACAATGCAAAGCTATTCTTACAATCTTCAGCAGTTCCAACAGTATGTTCAAATGTTAATTAATTAGTTGAGGTTGTGGAGCAGGACCAGCATGGAGCCAAGCATTTTTATCATTTATGTAATCCCCCAACGTATAATATGCCTGCCTGCATAGTGTGCGTTTTACACAAGTTTTAAATTTCGTCTCATTTAGTTGTAGTATGTGTGGAGGTATTTTATTGTAACATTTTAAACAGTACCCCATGAACGATGAGTCTACTTTAGCCAGCCTGAAACCTGGTTGAGCTAATAGGTCCTTATTTCTAGTATTATAATTATGCCTTTCACCTCTTTTATTAAAAAGATGTAAATTTTTTCTTACGTACATGATGTTTTCGTAGATATATTGACAAGGTACCGTCATGATGTTAATATCCTTAAACAGTTCCCTTAGAGAATCGCGCCTGCGAAGATTATATATGGCTCTGATGGCTCGTTTCTGCAGAATAAAAATGGACTCGATATCTGCAGCCCGTCCCCAAAGTAGAATACCGTAAGACATGATACTATGAAAGTAACTAAAATAGACTAGCCTCGCGGTATCTACATCAGTAAATTGACGGATTTTTCTGACAGCATAAGCTGCTGAACTTAGCCGTCCTGCAAGTGATATTAAATGAGGACCCCATTGTAGCCTTGAGTCGAGCGTAATCCCCAGGAAAACGGTTTTATCGACGAATTCTAGTTTCTCTTGATTCAATACTATCTCACAATCACTACTTTTGACATTTGGTAAAGAAAATCTGATGCACTTAGTTTTTTTCCCATTTAATACTAAATTATTAGCAGTGAACCAATTTTGGATCTGCAGTAGGGCGTTATTAACGTCGTCAAAATTTGTAGCACGTCTATCTACCTTAAAAATTAATGAAGTATCATCAGCAAATAGCACCATTTGTGGTTGATTTTTTAATAAATGGAGTAAATCATTAATATACACTAAAAAGAGGAAAGGACCCAATATCGAGCCTTGTGGAACACCCATTTTAACTTTTAGACAGAGTGAATTGACACCATTTATTTGAACTTGCTGTTGTCTATCATTTAAATAAGATTTTACTAAACTGAGGGCAAGTTTTCCAAGTCCGTAATGCTCAAGTTTCAAGAGTAAGGTTTCATGATCGACGCAATCAAATGCCTTGGAGAGGTCACAAAAAATGCCTATGGCGTCTTGGGCCTCTTCCCACGCGTTAAAAATGTGTTTTAATAAGGTTACACCGGCGTCGGTCGTACAACGTCCTTTGGTGAAACCAAACTGTTGATCGTGAAGTATTTTATTCGTGTTAAAGTGATTGAGCATTTGATTAAGCATTACCTTTTCAAACACCTTGCTGAAAACCGGCAACACGGATACTGGTCTATAATTATTTTTGTCTTTACTGTCTCCGGATTTAAAAAGTGGAATTACCTTACTGTATTTCATTAAATCCGGGAAAACTCCTTGATCTACACAAAAATTAAATATTAAGGCTAAGTAAGGCGCTATAGTCTCAATTATGGAGGTACAGACTTTAATGGACATTCCCCAAAGATCTTCGGTCAGTTTGATCTTAATTTGCTTAAAAGCTTTTATTACTGTTATGGGGTTAATATGCTTAAAGTTAAATTCAATCGGGCAGGCCGAAACGTTCGCCCTTACTAAATCAAAAGACAGCGAGGGCGAGGAGTTTAAGACCTCAGTAGTTTTAAGTGGGATACTGGTAAAGAAATTTACAAATTCTTGAGCAACTTCTTTGCTATCGGAAATGAGACCACATGACGACTCCAGTGTGTAATCAATATTATGCTTTCTGTTCCTGTTCGTTTCACTGTTGATAATTTTCCAAACTGTCTTTATTTTATTATCTGCTGATTTAACCTTGTTGCTAATGTATAAGGCTTTAGCTGCCTTACAAGTGTTCTTAAAAACTCTAGAGTAAGTAGCAACATACTTATTAAAAGTTTCCGTGTTAATATAAGGCTTAAGGCCATACAGCTCGAAAAGTCTTTCCCTACTTTTCCTGAGTCCTTTAGTTGCCCAGTCACTAAATAGAAACTTAGGGCTGATGGTTTTTTTGATCTTCTTAAATGAATTATCGAACTCTGTTTGGACTACCGAAAAGAATTCTTTATACAAAATATTAACATTGTTCATTTTCAGTTCTTGATCATTTAACTTACAAATTAAAGTGTTATTAAATTTATTTAAATTAACAGATGTTATTGGTCTGGATTGTATCTGCACTTTTTGCATAGTTATGTTGGACTCAAAAGTTACGGTTTGACCACTGTGATCAGAAGGGAGATAATCAACAATGGATTTATCTAAATAGTCACAACAACAGAAAACATTATCAATACATGTAGCAGTAGTCGTGGTTATTCGGGTAGGTTCTACAAACACATTTGATAAATTAAATGATTTAAACAAATTTAATAATCTACTGGTATTTGAATTATTTTCTAAAATATTAATATTGAAGTCGCCACAGATAATTACTGACTTATTACCAGCTGCAAGTCTTGACATAACTTCTTCCATTACTGACTCAAATATAGAGTAGTTTTGATAATTTGGGGGTCTGTAAACGCACACTATGACATGCTTATCTAGCTCAACACAGGAAAGTTCAATACTATGTTCAAACGATAGTTCAACTATGTCTTTACGATTTTTAGATTTAATACAATTTTTAATTAGGATTAATGAACCACCACGCGCCATTGATGTTCGATTAAAACAACTGGCCACACTATAATTCTCATAATTAATTAACATTTCGTAATCTTTTAACCAATGCTCGGTTAAACAAATAATGTCAAACTTTGTTTTTTCTAAAAACAATTCAATTTCCAATTGTTTGGATGAAAAACCTTGAATATTTTGATGAAATAATTTCAAGGATTTCTGCTTAGCCCCTTTTCTACAGTTAACTATTTTAGAGCTAGAATATAATGACAGATTGTGGGTAGGAAACTAACGGATTCGGTCGGACGCCGCCATAATATGCTGATTGCCGTGGGTTGCGGAAAATATGACAGGAAAATACAATGTCATACATAATGTAAATATTATGGTGTAACCGTGAGAAAAGTTATGAAATTTAATTTCAATGGTTATTAATTTATTTGCCGTACCTATAAGATAACAAATTATGAATAAGTATACAGAGTGTTTCTTTTAAGGTGTCAAGCCAGTGTGAGCATATCGATTTAACCCCCATGTATTTTCTACGATTTTTTGTAGTTTTCGAGTTATATTTTTTTTTCGTTATTTTTCCTGATTCAACGAGATAATGGCTTTAAAAAATTATTTATATCTTTTGTTTGGGGTTAACTTTGAACAAGAATGTACTAAATAGGGCGTTATTTGCTGAAATCGGTCGTTGAAAGTGGTGTATCTGAAATCTTGTGATTTTCATATATATAATTTATTTATTATCTGTACGCACGGCTACAGATCAAGCTATACCTACATTTCCAGTGTAAGCTGATCTCGCATTGTATAGGATTTCCTTACAACGAGCGGTCAGTGTAAACTGGAAATGTATAGCTTGATGTGCAGCCGTGTGTACAGTGGGCTGCATCAATTGGGTACCCCAGTTGTATTAAAAGTAACTTTGCTACAACTTTGCAATTCAAACAATACATCCTTAAGAATAATACAAAAAGTGTTTTTAATGCCCGGACGAGATTCGAACCATCGACTCGTTGGTTATACAATGATTACCGATAGCTCTTACCAACTAAGCCAGTTAGGTAGTTAATATCTCGACGAATTATCAATCTAGTTGGCGTTATAACTCTATCTCTGTCTATGAAATCGCAGTGAATGAATAGTTTGTTATTAGAGGCTAGTTATGCATACATTTTACTAATCTATAATGAAGTTACCGTCTGATGAGTCTAGTTTAGCTTCACCTTTCGTATTTGTCTAGGAACCCATTTGTCTCAGTTGGAAATATGTCTAATAAAGTAACTGTAAATTATCAAATCAACTTATTGTAAAATATAAATCTTTGTAGTTTTGTTACATAATATCAATAAAAAATATTATTAAATGATTATTAAAGTATTTTATTTTTCTTGATTTTTTAATTCTTTAGAGACATTACTAAAATAAAATAAAAATAAAACAGAATAAAAAATACAAAAAAAATACTTACTTAAAATAGAAAAATACTTTATATTAAAAAAAAAAAATAATGCATGACAAAAAACAATTCGTGCTTAAGATTTGAACCACCAACCTTATGCACGGCAAGCGGTCTTGAAACCTCTGAGGGGCAATTCCCGTAATTTTAACAGCGTTCGCAATATCATCTCAAGACTCAATCTGTCAAAAATTGTATTAAACGCTATACAATTTTTGACAGATTGAGTCTTGAGATGATCTTGCGAACGCTGTTAAAATTACGGGAATTGCCCCTCTGGTCTATTTAGACGTTGAGTAACTCTTTGTAAATGTCAACCCTATTATTGCTTGTCGTTATACGCAATATTAGAAGTATTAAAGTTTTATTGAAAAAGACAATAATAAAAACAGACTTAAGTAAAAATTAATACTAGCATAAACTTATTTATTCACAAAAACAATACATTAATTATAATAAAATGTTTTTGCAAAATACAAAAACCAACTTCGAACTATCGCGGATTTGAACCCACATGTCTTTTGAGGGGTACCCAGTTGATGCAGCCGACTGTACATATTTTTGTCAATACTAAGATTTAATAATCCTCTACGTTTAAGCAGAGCTCAGTTGATAATAAAATCATAAATTTTATACCTACTACTATCCTTAACCACTACCATTGGTATGAAATGAGGGATCCGAAATAACTCGAAAACTACAAAAAACAGTAGAACATAGGTACATGGGGGTTAAATCGATAGGTATGGTACTCTGCTATCAGCTCGCACTGACTTGACACCTTAAAAGAAACACCCTGTATTTATATAAACATGGTTTTCCTTAATTCAGCAGGAATGTTTTTCACATAATTACGATGTCTTCGAATCCATAATGAACATGATAGGTACTAAGTCTTTTAATTACTTTTCAAGCAGAGACAATTGTCATATTTCACACATCTCTGGCTTAGCGACAGGAAAACAAGAATAACTTTGTAAAATAAACTAATTTAACCATCTGTCAAAGGAAGCAAAACAAGAACAGATGTTCAAATACAACAATTAAAACAACAAATAACAACAGTATTAGTAATAAGGATAAAACTGCTATAATAGGTACAATTTATCAAAAATGTAGCAACCTCATTGGCTTTACAGCGCGGCGCCTCAGTAGACCACCCACGACTTGTGCTACGATACAATATTACATGTTTGATATACATCTGAATTGCTGTCTGTGCGTTGATCTTTTTTATGGCCGGGAATAGAGGCTCACTGTACGTTTACGACTTTATGTAAGCATTCGTGTTCGAGTTGTAAAGTGTGTAATATAATATCCTGATAGTATTTTTTATAGTGCTACTGTTAAATGGTACAAGAAGCAAGATGCATTAAGTCGTAACTTAATTGAGTTTAAGGTCAACAGTCAACTGAGAATTAGGTACAGGAGCTATTCAATTTTATTGTCCTATTCGGTTGGCGCAGTGGTTGAGCGATTGACTGCTGCGCAGCATGTCGCGGGTTCGATTCCCGCACGGAACAAATATTTGTACGACCTAAAAGTATTTGTTCCGAGTCTGGGTGTTTTTCTATCTATAATATGTATGTATTTATATAAAAAAATGTATATAAGTAGTTTATCAGCCATCTCGTTACCATAACACAAGCATTAGGTTGCTTAGCTTGGGACTAGATGGCGTTGTGTGAAATGTCCAAGGATATTTATTTATTTATTTTATTCTATCATTTTATAATGCTATTCAGGCTTCGAGCCAATTCACTCATTAGTAAGTAACGATTCAAAGTAAGATTTATTTTTACGAATACTTTTATTTTTATCTTTGAACTAGGAAATAAACACAGTGATTCCGCTATCATTATCAATTTATTAAGTCTTTGTTGCGTAATGGCCATTTACAACAACATAAAGAATTTAAAAAAGAAAAAAAATCTCAAGTATAAAAAAAGTTTCAACATATTAGAATCTATCGCCAATTAACAGCCGTAAAAGCTAACAAAAAAAACTTTATTCATCCATAACGGGATGTCTGCACAAAACCGGGCTTTATTAATAGCTGCGCTTGCGCGGGTAGGTATGAAGTCGTATTTATAATCAGGCGCCAGCGGTGACAGACGGATAAACAGGCTTCTGTTCTGTCGGTCATTGAATTCGAAGCCAGTTGTCACTAAGTCGCTATTATTTATAGCCCGACTTTGTACATGTAAATAGGTTTCTAATGTAATAAATTAATAGTTTTCCCTTTATGTTCTGTTGTTTCGGTGCCGTTTGATACTCGGTAGGTCTGAATTAAGTGGTCAATTTAAGAGGCAATATCTAATGACATTGCGGTAATTAAATTTTAAATAGTAGTCTTATTTCGGTATGAATTTGAAAGACAAAATTTTCGTCTTTTCTATCATCACATTCATGCCAGCCATTAGGTCCTCAGGTGTGCAGGTAACTGCACACCTGAGGACCTAATGGCTGCATCAGCAAAGGGTATAGTTTTAGGGCCAACAAATTTAAAAAGAAATACAACATGTCCCAGAATTGATGAACAACTTTTATTATGGGACTAAACCTGAAATCACGAAAAAAAAACCGGCCAAGTGCGAGTCGGAGTCGCACACGAAGGGTTCCGTACCATATTATATGTTTAACAATCGCAAAGATAACTTTGTATTTCAATGATACTGTGAATTATTACAAGGTTATTTTTTGCAGTTGCAGAAAATCACATTTAAACAAAATACCTTATGAATCGCCGTTTTTAGTATTTGTTGATTAAATACAGTAATATGGTACATGATATACAGAAGTTTCAAATTCCTAATTTGTTGAATTGTTGCGCTAGAGCTCGTACAAAAATGGTCTAAAATTGACAACTTTTACGGCCCCCTATTTCTTCATTTTAGAAGATAAAAAAAATGTTTGTACTCCACTCGATGAGTTCTAGACAATGACATCACATGCTAGGTTATTATTTTTTTTTTTTTAATGAAAAGTTTATTGTATCGGGAATTAATTTTTATCTTTGCTTTATTTTTATTGTTTGTTGAAGCCGTAATAGAAATACACAATCTGTGAAAATTTCAACTGTCTACCTATTACGGTTCATGAGATAGTGACAGACGGACGGACGGACGGACGGACAGCGGAGGCTTAAGTTCATACGCACAATATTGAGAGACTAGCTAGACTGCCTGCGGCTTCGCCCGCGTGGATGTCTGGTTTCATGGGTTTTAATTTTCTTGCGCGGAACCATAATTATTTTTCTAAAATAAAAATAGCCTAAGTTACTCCTTATAACATTAGCTATCTGCCGTCAAAATCGGTGAAAATTCATTTGGGAAGTTTCCATAACTTGACTCAAAGATTACGTAGGTATACCATTTTTTTAATTCAAGCCACGCAGTAAAATCCTCCTTTTAAACATTTAAGTATCCCTTTTTGGTCCTTCAGGAAACGACTGCCGAAAAACCCAAGAACTTAATATTGTTTATTTTATATCAAAAGTATAAATACCGAGTTTCGAGTTAATCAGACTGTGCTTTAAAATTCTTCCATACAAACTTTAACATCCCTAAACCCACTTTGAGAGGTAGTTTTGAAAAACGAATAATGACAAACTGTATAAGTATTTGTATTTGTATATGTTTCAGGTTCATTAACCAAATCAATTAGATTTTTCATAAAAACTGTATCTCTGTTTTCACGCCCCCAGGGGTAGAATTTCAAAACTCGTCTGGGGTTTTTCTATAACTTGACTGAAACATTATTTACACCAATTTTCGAGTAAATCAAGCCCACAAATAAAATCCTCTGCTGTAAAATTTACTACCCCTTTTCACGCCTTAGGGGTAGATTTTTGGTAAACTCTGATACACGTTAGTCTTCATTTTTGGTCTCATGTATAAAACCCGAGTTTTGAGTTAGTCGGACCGCGTGTTAAAATTCCTCCATACAAACTTTGACACCCCCAATCCCTCCTTAGGGGGTAGTTTAGGAAAACTAAAAGTGATAAACTTTATAATTTACTTGGATGGATATTCGTGGTAAGTTTCAAGTCTATTAACTCAAGGGATAAGATTTTTCATAGAAACTTTCATCCCCTATTTTACACCCTTCGAAATGGAATTTCCAAAAATCCTTCCTTAGTGGATGTTTACACTGTATAAGGTATCTGTGTACAAAATTTCAAGTTTCCAGGTCCAGCGGTTTGGGCTGTGCGTTGATATATTAGTCAGTGACTCGGTCAGGACTTTGATTTTTTTATAAATATAGATTTACCATGTTATTTTATTACCATAGACTTCTTATAGGTTTTCCTGTAATCTATAGGTAAAGACCTATTTTCTGTATTTTTTTCAAAATTTTAGGCTCAGTAGTTTCGGAGTTAAGGGGGGGGGAATGGTCAATTTTCGTCTATTTTCTTAAATAACTTCAAAACAATTTATTTTAAAATGATAAAAAAATATATTTGAGACCCTCACAGACCAGACCTTTCATTTGATATATCACACGGTACAGTTTGCAAAACTTTTTTTTTAATTGTACTTATTTTCCCCCCAAAAGGGACTCCCATATTCAAAATTCATTTATTTACGTTACATGTACGTGTTTGGGTTACCCAAATACATATGTGTACCAAGTTCCAACTTAATCGGTTCATTAGATTCGGAGCAAATTGGCTGTGACAGACGGACAGACGGACAGACAGACAGACAGACAGACAGACACACGAGTGATCCTATAAGGGTTCCGTTTTTTCCTTTTGAGGTACGGAACCCTAAAAAAATCAGCTGTTCGGTACATAATCTACAACAAACTCGTCAAAATGTAGGGAGCAGCAGATTTTTTCCCCGATTTCAGGTTTGGTCCCATAGTAAAAGTTGTTCATAATGATGGTTACAATGACCCGTTCAGCGGTTGTGCCAACAATTCTAGGACACGTTGTATATTTATTTTACACACTATCACTAAACAAATCGAAAAAAAAAACCCAGTAAACCTTTTCTATAAAAGATAGAGACCGTCAAAGCCGTCCAAAAATGTCCACTCCACCATTCCCAAAACGTTTTCGTCGTGAACTCGAAATCTTTCCACCCAATTTTTTCCTACAACAGACACCCAGAATGACCCAGACAGGTCGATGACAAAGTCCATTAAAGTATAATAAAGCATCGTGTAAGCGATAGCAGTTTTACGAGCGAGTATAGTTTAGTCCGTCATCGTTAGCTCTATAATCGCTAGAACAGTAGTAAACGTGCATATTAAACGTAAACATATTCGGGCGTACCGGTTCTAAGACGGCGTGGGTGGAAAAATGTTCTAGGAAGCATTTCTCTGGCAATTATGTGTTTTGCTAGATTATAGGTCTGAGCAAGACAACCTTTTCAATTCATTTGTACTTTCTGAGTAGTTTATCTTGGACGTACCTATACATATACCTTCACCGATAAAGGAAAAACATCGTGAAGAAATCTGGACTTAACCTGCCTGCCTAGCCTTTTCCCAACTACATTGGGGTCGGCTTCCAGTCTAAGCGGATGCAGCTGAATACCAGTATTTTACATGGAGCGACTACCTATTCAGATAGGTAGTCGCTCCATGTAAAATCCTCCACAACCCAGTTACTGGGTAATACGATACCCCTTGGTAAGACTGGTTGTCAGACTTTCGGGCTTATGACGACCCTTAACGACTGTCAAAGATCCACGAATAACAGCCGGGCCCAACAGCTTAACGTGCTTTCCGAGGCACGGAGGAATCTCGGTATGTGAACATGGTCACTCGTCCACGGACCAACCCCGGCAAGCGTAGCTTAACCTGATGGATCGACCCGTGCGGCTGTTATTACTTAGCCACGAGCTCCTCTGGACTTAACCTAATCCCTAGGAATACATACTCGTATATAAAGGCGAAAGTTTGTGAGGATACCAACATCGCGACTAAAAATGCACTCCAATAGTACCTTTGTCATGTCCATAAAAATTTACAATAAGTTACCCGAAATAATAAAGAATTTAAATAAATACAACATCTTTATCAATAAATTGAGGCTTTTCCTTGTAAGCAAATGCTACTATAGTCTAAGTGAGTACTTAAATGATAAATTATAAGTAACTTCGTAATTATCTATTTGCATCTACAAATACTCACTATTAAAGATACGTATACCTACTACTAATACGACTGAAAAATTGAATGGAGCGTCCAATAAATGACTTACCTTAAGGATGATATACAGGGTGTAAGGGACAGCCCTCCACAAATTAACAGGGTGCATTCAGCTCCTTATTGTGAATCATATTCCACCGGAAATTTTCTCAGGAAAAGTTTCATTTTTTTTAACGTTTTTTTGGCTAATATTCCTTTATTTCAATGTAAAATTACATTCTCTGTTTGCAGCACTCCATTTATGTAAATAAAACAGCTAAAATCCAAAAAACAGCAATGTATGTCGAAATACTCTAACGTACTACGCGCGAAATCAGCTGTTCACTTTCTGCATAGCTTCAGAGTTCATCAAACTCACCGCATACTACTTGCATACAATACAATAGAGACAAGCGAGACGCTCCGATTTACCGAGTCGCAACAGTATTGCCAACTTAATAAACCTCAATTTGTGAACGAAAATGTTAGATCAAACTTGGTTCACATAAGAACTCCTCTAATGTTAAATGCAAATCTTTTAGTGCACTTAATTTCTAAAGGAAAAACGCACATAATGTGCCCTTGAGTATTCGTGGTAGGTACATACCTAATTACTTAATTAATTCTACTTTTCAAGCGATCACTGGATCCAGTTTCCAAGCCACCCAAGGGCCTTTTCATGGCTTTACGGCAGCTACCGACTGGTAGTCGAGTCGCGAATCGAACGTAAGCCCTCTGCAATGGAAGCCCAGTCTTCTATCACGCTGGGCTATCACTACTATTAATTTGCTTAACATAAACTTTGAATTAAATTGACAAATTTATCGTTTCATTTCTCCAAAAAAAATAACAGCTCTAACATTTAGTCAAGCTTAAAAATAGTGGTATTTTTGTACAACATTTTTGCAAGAAACATGCAAAATTTTTTGAGTAGTTGACAACACTGTTTTTGTGTGTGATTTTTCGTGTAGTCATTAGTACAGTTTAGTTGTCCTGCGACTGTGTCCTGCGCAGTATCGCTCGCTGTTGTTCGCGCAGTCGCGTCGTGAAGTTTACGTACTTACCCATTTGTGTTGTTGTCTGTGAGAAATGGCTACACGAGCACTAAGCTCGTGAATATGGCGAAATGATAATGTGCTACGGGGAAGCTCGGGGAAATGCCAGGGAAGCGCTCAGAAATTACATCGATAGGTATCCTGACCGTCGGCATCCATCAGACTCCCGGATAATTACCAATGTCTATCAACGAGTGCTAGATAACCAGCCCATAGTTCCCAATCAAGAAGGCGCCGGAAGACCACTTCGCGGTGCAACTGTAGAAAGAGTTTTAGACCTGGTCCGTCAAAATCCACGCCTAGGCACACGCACTGCAGCTCGACTATTGCGCCGGAATCATGGAGCCCGCGTCTCACACTTTTAGACTTCTTTTTGTGGGGCTACGTAAAGGAAAAAGTGTTTGTTAGTGCATGTGCGAGTGAGGAAGAAATGCGAGATTGAATCACAGACACATTCCAGCAGCTGCGCTACAGCTGCAACGAAGATCCCAACTTGCTGACCCGCTTGCACGGGGAGACCCTGCGCCGTGCCAATGTGTGTGAAGGTCTCGGTGGAGGTCATTTCGAGCCGTATCTCATACGACCGGAGCGATTCTAAGGTAGGATTAATTTTTGATACCTATTGAAATAAGACTGATTGATTTACATTATTTTTCTATGTAATAAGCATTGTACTTATGGTAAAAACACATAACGCTCCTTTTTTAACTAGCCGCAGTCGGGTAAAAAAACGAAAACCACTTCAACGTTAGTTGTAGCTATTGTTTGGCACAAAATTAACTCTAGTGCTTATTATTTTGTTATCTTTACTCGCTTTACCAAAGCGGAATTCCCGCTGTGTGAAAGGGCAGCTAATGAGAAGCCTGAATGCATGTTTGCAAGTACTTAGTATTTTTTTATTTTTATTGACTGTTTGTTTCATCTGCTGGTTATTTTCGTTAAGTTTTAGACTGTTGTTGGTTGAGCGGAAAATACTTTTGTATTAATTTGTTTAAAAATGCCTCGCAGACGATACAACGTTTTACGTAGGCAAGCCAGAAAAGATAAAGGTTTTTGAGGGAATACAGCCATCATCGTAAATACAAAATAAAAACATTATTCCTTATTTCATAAAACCTACTTATTTTATTTTTCATTGAACCCTACCCGTACTTGACAAACTGACCAATAAGTAGGTACCATACACCACTTTAAACATCTTTCAGTTATAAAAATAATTAAATGAAGGCTAAATTATTGTCGCTTTTACTGTACCTGCGCGTAAGTATCTACCTACTCAACTAACTTGTGCACTACGCTGTCGCTAGTTTAAGCCAAGTGGCGCGAGAATTGACCCCGTGGCGGGTGGGGCAGCCGAACACTCACTGCGCTACCGTTCGCTACGTGCGTTTTGCCACGGAAGCAATACATTGCGTGCGAGGTAATAAAACAAATCAGGTTTATTGGATTCCCATAACGTTCCTGAAATAATTTCATGTACCGGTCATCTTAGTATGATGTACTGAATTCACCCTATCAATCTGCGGAGGGCTGTCCCTTACACCCTGTATGTATAAAAATTAATATGAATTACGTAATAAATCAAAATAATAATAATAGGTAAATAATATAATGAATATAAAAATAAATAAATGTATATAATTTAAAAAAAAAACAATCGCTATAATTCTAAATTCAATTCTGTAATAATAAAACAGTTTATCTAACTACATAGCTAATAATTCAATTTATCACATTATGCACCCAGTTTTCTTCCTCGTCTCTCCTACTTGATCTATGCTGTGCCCGACAGGGTCCATAATTGTGACTATATAATAATTTCCCTACCAACTGTATACATTATGGTACGCAATAAAGAAATTGAGAATTGAGAATTGAGGATGGATGAATGTTTGTTACTCTTTCACGCAAAAACTACAGAACTCTAAATCTAATAAACTTATTATTGCACTATTAGTTAGCTAATTAATTGATATCTAAACTTGTACAAATTATAATTATTGATGGGCACCCCGAGGTTTGGTTTGGTTAGGTTCCTTTAAACCCGGCAGACAGAAATAGGAGCCCCGCGAACGGGGCTCCGTCGACCTGACGTTAAGTTTAATTTATTTAGACATGTAAATGATGTGCAAACAGTATTTTTGATGTATATACGTATTCTGTTGGGAAATAAATATAATTTTTGTTTAAGGCGAAAGCGCCAGGGTAACCCGCGTAATTCAAAATTTCTTACGTTTTTTGCAATTTGTAGGTCAGTGTGAGCTTGTATGTTGATTAAAATATGATTCGCGGCCGTAGCTAATATGGCTTTATGGCTCATGTTTTATTTCATGAAATCATGAGGTTTGAGGTAAATGCTAACTTATGGAGTTGTATTGCTGATTCTAATGATTTTAATTCTGTAAAGCCATATTAGCTACGGCCGCGAATCATTTTTTAATCAACATACAAGCTCATACTGACCTACAAATTGCAAAAAACGTGAGAAATTTTGAATTACGCGGGTTACCCTGGCGCATCATCCTTCAATACTACCCCTAAAACAGCAGCGAGCCACGACATGCTCATAGGAAAGCCTAGCGGCAAACTTACGTGACGCGAACTATAAAGTATGAGTATGAGCGGAGCGTCAAACGAAATATTGGAAAACGATTACCGCATTTTATAATGACAGTAACTGTCGGTACGGTTTAGTGTTCACACGTCGATTTGCAACGGAGAACGGAAATGCTGACAATTCCGCTGTCGACGAATAATGCTTTACTGCATTTTTCGTATCCTCAGCCCGTTTTGATTGCAAATGTCACTGCACAGCTGCATAAAGCCGCTGAACTAAATGACATTTATACCTTGAAGTCGAACTTTTAATTAGATGCTGGCTGATCACAGTAAAGCATAATCTTGTCCAGAATATTGATCAGTAATTAGTGGTGTTTTAGGGTTTAATTAAAGGGATGTGTTTAGCGTATCCGTAGCGAATCGAATCTACTTTATCATAATACAGTCATCAACAATTTCACGTCTGTTCTCGACTGCAAAGCGAGAAAACTAAGCAAATCCTTGCAAATTGTGTCTGCTTTTAAATCTTGAGAAATCTGAATTTAAATGTTCACTTTGTTTTTACCAACGTACTTTAAATACATTACGGAATGTTGTTGAGGACCTTTTTTACGCTTCGACGATTTTGCTTCGTTGCGGCTGCAACATGAGTGAAATGGTCGGGAATAGTTGGGATAAAGAAGGCATCATGGATGTGTAAAATGTCCTTTTTCTGAAGAATAAAATAATTAGGAGGAATTGTGTCGTCTATTCTACAACTTACAAAACGCTGATACATAAATTCACCAAACAAAATAGCAATAGGCATCAAAGTTCCAAATCACTGCCCATAAAATCTATAAACGCCTCTTTAAAACTCAGCAGAAATGGAAATATATTGCATAGTAATATCTAATATGGTAGTTACGGCTTTAATAACATTACCTTATCCGTTTATACACGAATTCTGCCACCTTAATACACGAATAGAACTCACACGATGCGTGCAAAAAGACGCAAATGGCATCTCGTGCGAAAAAATGTTGTTTACGTGCCTAAACCGAGATGTTACCAGTTCCAAGAGTTTCTGAGTAACTAGTATAAGATCAATGTTCGTCGGCAATTGTGGGTCTGTTTCTTCGACAATGTATATGGTAATTAGGTAGGCTAGGCTTAGTATACTTGAACCGTTCTAGGACTTGCATTAGCGGGTTTTTCCTACTGTATCGACTTATTGACTAATACATGTTTTTGTCTCAATCTTAGAGATATTAGTTCCATTTACTTAAATTGTTCTAGGCAAGCAAAAAACGAGGCCTTTTCTGCCATATACCACGTCATTAGACATTTCTTTGGGCCATCAAATAGACTTATAAATGTTAATAGCCTCTTAATTGGTAAATAATCACCGGACAGTCCATCGAGGTGATTACAATCGCCATAAATAGTCGACGGTCGAAAGTTAATAGTTCTGGCTGAGCCACGATTAAGCCTTATACAGGTCTTATGAAGTCTTATCTTAATTGTGCTCATATAACAGATATTTCGTTTCATCTGGCTCTTGCCTCTTGCTGATAATGAGACTAGTGTGCAATTATCTGATTTAGTGCCGATTCTGTTCTGCACAAACTAAACTTAATTTAGGCTATTGCTAACTTTTTCTTTTTATTAAAACAAGAAAGAGACGAACGTAAATTAGAGCTGTCAAATTTAGTTGAACTACTATTTCCATAGAGATTTAGACGACACGTAAAACGAGTAATTCATCAACTGGTCCCACATGTTTACGGCCCATTCGGGACGACTTGACGAAAATCAAAATAAATAATATTTTCATTCTGCAAGTCGTCCCACGTTTCTTTTTGTGTGGAACTTTAAACTTTATCAACGTTTGGTACAGTTAGTAAGAAAATATATAACAATATTTTTTTAAGAATTTTTAGTAGGTAGTTTCGTTTCGTTTTGTTCATAGATTATTTTATAAGGAATTAAAAAGTCAGTACCAACTAAAAAAATTTTTTTTACCAACTAAAAGACCGAGCACACCCGTATCGTGTCAACACACCTTTAGACAAGGCCTGTCTCCCACATACCTTATGGGGCACTCCACCGTTTCGTCAGGTTTCAACCGAGAACGTAAACAATATGCGTCGTCAATTCAAAATCGATCTTAAGATATACCATTCAAGGTTGTAATTGTATTGTAACGATGTCGGTTTGCTGACGAAAGAACACGCATTCCATGTAGCCCGAACCCTTCGTTCGATGTAAGTAAATTGTAGAGAATTGTTTACTAATTAGTTTGTAGGGCTAGGTGGAGTTGGACAGCCGCGAAAGTAGTTGATAAGTGAGTTTAAATGTGCAAGTGTTTTGTTGTATAAAGGGTGTAAGTGTAAACAGTGGCAATCTTTTAAGGTGTCATTGTACTCATCATTATGAACAACTTTTACTATGGGACCTGAAATAGCAAAAAAGTAAGTTTAAAAACTAAAACACGACTACTGAAAAATCACGATCTAAAAAGTATACTTAACAAGAAAATATTCTCATCTGATATTAGAAAAAGACAGACAACTCCGAAGTCACACGTAATCTGTTCGATTTATGCCCCTAACATGACGTGTGACTCCGGATTTTTAAGTGGTCTGTCTTTTTCTAATTTCAGATGAGAATATTTTCTTGTTTTATACTTTTTAGAGCGTGATTTTTCAGTAGTCGGGTTTTAGTTTTTAAACTTACTTTTTATTTAAATTATTTTGGGGTTATAATTTCGTTTTGGCTAGAGTCAATTTAAATTTTTAAAGAAGAATAATTATTCTAATGTATTTTGGGTAGGATTGAAGAGACAATATGTTTAGCTCACATCTGAGGCGTGATTTTAAAAATTATTCTCAATTATCGGGTGCATGCAAGCAAAGCCGCGTGCAATAGCTCACAATATATATCTATGTTTTTGAAATGTGCTAATTAAGCTCTTTCATTTGATAGGTACCCAACACGACATCATTAAAAAAAGTTTTTTTTAGTTCATTACTGTATGTCTTCTAGGGGGCGCCATTTTAAATTTAATGTGACGTTACATAGCCTATAACCAGCGGAAAATCAAGACGCTTCCAATGATACCTCATTTGTCAAATTATGACAAGCAGATAAGAAGTTATGAGGGAACAGATGAACATACATACATACATACATACCGGTCAAAATCATAACCCTCCTTTTTGCTTCGCCGTAGTCGGGTAAAAAAAAATCAGCTGTTCCCTACATTTTGACGAAATCGAACAACAGATTTATTTTTCGCGATTTTAGGTTTGGTCCCATAGTAAAAGTTGTTCATAATGATGAGTACAATGATCCCTTCAAATATTGCCACTGTTTACACTTACATCCTGTATAAAAGCTTGTCATTATGTTTGTGGAAATCTCTACGGACATTATACTCCACTTGAAAGTCTAGTGTTGATTTAGAATACATTTGAATCTTTGAGCAGGTCATTGGTTTGTTAAGAACAGTTTAAGGTATATTGTAAATAAAAAGTAAGTTCAAAAAACTAAAAACCCGACTACTGAAAAACCACGCTCTAAAAAATATGAAACAATAAAATTTTCTCATCTGAAATTAGAAAAAGACAGGACACATTAAAAATCCGGACTCACACGTCATGCAGATTCCGTGTGACTTCGGATTTTTAATGTCTGTCTTTTTCTAATTTCAAATGAGAATATTTTTATTGTTTGTACTTTTTAGTTCATGACTTTATGTCCCCTAGAGGGCGTCATATTCAGCCTATAACCAGTGGACCATCAAGACGCTTCCAACGATACCTCATTTGTAAATTATTAAAGTTGTATCGAAGTTATGGATGAACATATCATACATATCGGTCAAAATCATAACCCTCCTTTTTGCTTCGCCGTAGTCAGGTAAAAATTAAAGAGAATTCGCCAGAGTTCATGCACCTGGTCCTTATTTACGAAATTGCAGATTATGACGCAGTACTTACTGATTGAGTTTTGATGTCTTACCTGTAAACAAGAAAAGATAAACATTATAATGAATTTAAAATGCAGTAAGAAAATCATAAATACGGTTTACAAATAATTATACTACTGTACCCTTACGATGGGTGACCATCTTTACATACGGAGACTCCTCCGTGCCTCGGAAAGCACGTTAAGCCGTTGGTCCTGGCTGGCTTTCGTGGATCTTTGACAGTCGTTACGGATCGTCAGAAGCCCGAAAGTCTGACAACCAGTCTTACCAAGGGGTATCGTATTACCCAGTAACTGGGTTGTGGAGGTCAGATAGGCAGTCGCTCCATGTAAAATACTGGTATTCAGCTGAATCCGGTTAGACTGGAAGCCGACCCCAAACATAGTTGGGAAAAGGCTAGGCAGATTGATTGACCCTTACAGCTGAACTATTTAAAGAGTTAGTCCAGTAGAGATATAATATTTTTTCCATTTACCCTTCGATAATTCTAAAGTTTTTTATTTTCGCTGAGTGGATAACTATAGTGAATTCATTGCTATGTACAAAAATGCTAACAGTTTAGAGTTATGCTATAGGTATTAAGTAGGTATTTCCTATTATTTCGTGTTATAACAATGATATAAAATTTAAATTAAAATACTACACTGTTTCTTAATTAGTACTGTCTAAAGTATATATTACTGAAAATGCTAACAGATAGGTACTGTGGAACAATGGAAATCTGAAAATGTCCTTTAACTCATTCAATAAAAAATTTAAGTTTTTCAAATCATTTCCTATACACTTAAAGGGATTAGTTATACCTTACAACAAAAGTTCTAACAGCTAAGTAATATGCTTCACAAGTAATTGTATTTTTACTTTGCAATTAGCGAAATATTGAATTTAAGTTTATAAATTTGCGCCCACATATTCGTGATAATAAGCTCTGCTACCATACAAAAGTTTCAACTTGTACGTGCTATGCCTTTTTGTTTAATAAAGAAAATACAATTTGGATATTGTGGCGCGCAGTGTAGGTACGACAATTCGTGCAGCGCGACGCGGTGACAATCAGACCCACACTCACTGCAAACGTGCGCGCGGCTACACATCAAGCTATGCATGTCCAGTTTACACTGACCTCTCATTGTAAGGTAATCTTATACAATGCGAGATCAGCTTATACTGGATATGTATAGCTTGATCTGTAGCCGTGCGTACCTACCTCTATTGAATGAGGCGCAAAATCATTTCATTACAGTCACATCTCACAAATGACTAATACGAGTACAGTCAGCGTCAAAAATATCGGAACAGAACAGAACAGACTGTTCAAAATGATCTCAAAAACTAAGAAAATTAAACTACTCAATTGGGTAAAGCTCTTGTCAGAATTACAGTGTAATATTATCGTAGACTGTCTTCATTCTGAAAACAGTCTGTTCGTCCCGATATTATTGACGCTGATCCAATCCAGTCAGTTATTTTTTCTGTTCCATTCCGTGACCGTGACTTCGCCCGCGCGTAATTATCAACAATTGTCAAAAATAGTCAAAATCCCGGATTCCGGGATTCACAAATTTAGAGTTCTGATTATAGGATCGAATGTATATTTATGTATTGATCGTCAAAATGTCGTGATTCCGGAATTGATAAATTAAGTATTTTTTTTACCATTACTGGGTAACTTGTTTATCACTAAATTTTCACAGGGGATCATCTACTATGAACAACTTTCACTATGGCATCAACACGTAAATCACGAAAAATAAATCAGCTGGTCGAGTAGGTATTGAGCTTTTGTATCAAACATCGTAATTTTTTTCGTGATTTCAGAGTTGGTCCCATAATGAAAGCTGCTGAAACTGTAAATCCAAGATGGCGGCTGCGAATATTTTCAAATGTTTCGTCATGGGTGTCGTTTTCATTGGTTTCGAAGGTGTTAAGGCCGACAGTGACACTAAAATGTAAATCCAAGATGGCGGCTGCGAATATTTTCTAATTTTTCGTCATGGGTGTCGTTTTTTTGGTTTTCGATAGTGTTAAAGCCGATAGTGATACTAAAATGTAAATCCAAGATGGTGGATGCGAATATTTTCTAATTTTTCGTTATGGGTGTCGTTTTCATTGTTTTCGGTGGTGTTAAAGCTGATAGTAACATTAAAATGTAAATCCAAGATGGCCGGTGCGAACATTTTCAAATTTTTCGTCATAGGTGTCGTTTTCATGCTTTTCGAGAGTGTTAAAGCCGATAGTGACACTAAAATGTAAAGCCAAGATGGTGGATGCGAATATATTCTAATTTTTCGTCAAAGGTGTCGTTTTCATGGTTTTAGGGGCTGTTAAAGCCGATAGTGATGATAAAATGTAAATACATGATGGCGGCTGCGAACATTTTTAAAATTTTCGTCACGGGTGTCGTTTTCATGATTTTCGAGGGTGTTAAAGCCGATAGTGACACTAAAATGTAAATGCAAGATAGCGCCTGCTTTAAAAATGTTGATGGTTTTTTAATTACTATCACACGTGTTTTCAGGTTGTAACGCGATACGCTGCACTGCCGCAGGGTTAGTTAAGTAGGCATCAGCCAAGCGTCAAGCATTTTGACTCCTCTATCGGCTTTAGCACACTCTAAAACCATGACGGAAAATTTTCGCAGCCGCCATCTTGGATTTACATTTTAACGTCATTATCGGCTTTAACACACTCGAAAACCATTAAAATGACACCCATGATAAAAAGCTTGAAAATTTTTGCAGCCGCCATCTTGGATTTACATTTTAACGTCACTATCGGCTATAACACCCTTAAAAACCATGAAAACGACACCAATGACGAAAAGTTTGAAAATTTTGCAGCCACCGTCTTGGATTTACATTTTAACGTGGCGTTAAAATGTAAATCGCCTTTGAAACCCTCGAAAAGCATGAAAACGACACCCATAACGAAAAATTTAATAATGTTCGCAGCCGCCATCTTGGATTTACATTTTAATGTTACTATCAGCTTTAACACCACCGAAAACCATGAAAACGACACTCATTGAGAAAAATTAGAAAATATTCGCATCCACCATCTTGGATTTACATTTTAGCGTCACTATCGGCTTTAACAGTCTCGAAAACCAAGAAAACGACACCCATGACGAAAAATTAGAAAAGATAGAAAATATTCGCAGCCGCCATCTTGGATTTACATTTTATTGTCACTATCGGCCTTAACACCCTCGAAAGCCATAAAAACGACACCCATGATAAAACATTCGATAATTCCAAAGTTTTTTATTTTCGCGGAGTGGATTACTTTCGTGAATTCATTGCTATGTACAAAAATGCTAACAGTTTAGAGTTATGCTATAGGTATTAAGTAGGTATTTCCTATTATTTCGTGTTATAACAATAATATAAAATTTAAATTAAAATACTACACTGTTTCTTAATTAATACTATCTAAAGTATATATTACTGAAAATGCTAACAGATAGATACTGTGGAACAATGGAAATCTGAAAATGTCCCTTAACTCATTCAATAAAAAATTTAAGTTTTTCAAATCATTTCCTATATACTTAAAGGGATTAGTTATACCTTACAACAAAAGTTCTAACAGCTAAGTACAACACAAGGCTTCACAAGAATGTTCAGGCTTCACAAGTAATTGTATTTTTACTTTGCGATTAGCGAAATATTGAATTTAAGTTTGTAAATTTTCGCCTGAACATTCGAGACAATAAGCTCTGCTACCATACAAAAGTTTCAACATATACGTGCTATGGCTTTTGTTTAAATTGCGAATAACTATTTTCCATAACAAGCCGCGTAAGTCAATCTGAGATACTCGTAGAAACAAATGACCGCACCAGTAGGACATACGTTCCAGTCGCAACAAAAATATTCCTCTGACAAACGAATAAAGGTTTCTGTAGTTAGACGATCAGAGACACAAGAGACCTTATTATGGGCTGCCGGAATACATAACGACGATTGGAGCCAACAAGTAAGTTCTAGTTGTATTTATAATTCCTACTATCAATATCCTATACCCCATCTAATCCATTCTATTTTTCCTCTATAGAGCCAACACCTCAACTTTAGGTAAATATGCGTCCGAACATACGATCTCTGGTAATAAATAAAGAACGGAATAGAACTTCGAGGAACGGAGACAAACAGTGGAGACTTCTTTAGGACAACATTTTTTCCGGGATAATTAATCTCCCAAAAGAGTAACATTCTGGAATGGCCTACTAGGCAAAAGAACAAGAGGTAGACCTATTACAAGATGGGAAGATGATATAAAAGCAATAGCTGGTCCAAACTGGAGAAAAGTAGCTGAAGACAAAGTCAAATGGGCATCACTGGAGGAGGCCTTCACCCATTCTGGGGTTCCTGTAGATTAAATAAAAAAATGAAGTACCTAACTATAAATACTATGATATAATACATAGGATACACATAAAATTATACTAAGTAAGAGACAAATAAATAACATAGAATGAACTAAACAAAACTAACACATACATAGATTTTAAGGAATGTAAATTTACTGGAAATAAAAGGCTTTTTTTTTTTTTTTTTTTTTTTTTATAATTAATCTCCCGGGTTTTGGGACATTACATTATTACTAGAGATCGGATAATCGGATACGTATTAACCTAAAGTTGAGGTGTTGGCTAAGTATGGAGTGGGCTTTTGGATTGAAAGATCCCAGAATTCTGGTATCGGCAAATTTTGACTTCTAATTATAGAATCGAATGTTTTAAGTACTTAAGTTCAGATGTTAGTTAGTATGGATTGCACTTATACATCGAGAAAATGCCGGGATTCCGGAACGACACTTTTTAAGTTCTTATTTTGGAATCGAATGTTTAGTTAGGTACTTGCGTTCAGGTGTTGGCTAATATGGATTGCACTTCTGTAGCAAAAAAATTCCGGGATTCACAAATTTTGACTTCTGATCATAGAATCGAATGTATAATTTACTTAAGTGCAGATGTTAGTTAATATGGATTGCACTTATGTATCGAAAAAATCCCGGGATTCCGGAGCGACAATTTTTAAGTTCTGATTATAGAATCGAATGTATATTTACTTACGTTTAGGCTTTGGCTAATATGGAATGTACCTACTTTTGTATTGATCGTCAAAATGTCGGGATGCCGGAATTGATAAATTAAGTATTTTTTTACTACGAGTATTAGAGGATAACTTTTTATCAGTAAATTTTCACAGGGAATCTTCTACTCATGAACAACTTTCACTATGGCATCAACACGTAAATCACGAAAAATAAATCAGCTGGTCGAGTAGGTATTGAACTTTTGTATCAAACATCGTAATTTTTTTCGTGATTTCAGAGTTGGTCCCATAGTGAAAGCTGCTGAAACTGTAAATCCAAGATGGCGGCTGCGAATATTGTCAAATGTTTTATCATGGGTGTCGTTTTTATGGCTTTCGAGGGTGTTAAGGCCGATAGTGACAATAAAATGTAAATCCAAGATGGCGGCTGCGAATATTTTCTATCTTTTCTAATTTTTCGTCATGGGTGTCGTTTTCTTGGTTTTCGGGACTGTTAAAGCCGATAGTGACGCTAAAATGTAAATCCAAGATGGTGGATGCGAATATTTTCTAATTTTTCTCAATGAGTGTCGTTTTCATGGTTTTCGGTGGTGTTAAAGCTGATAGTAACATTAAAATGTAAATCCAAGATGGCGGCTGCGAACATTATTAAATTTTTCGTTATGGGTGTCGTTTTCATGCTTTTCGAGGGTTTCAAAGGCGATTTACATTTTAACGCCACGTTAAAATGTAAATCCAAGACGGTGGCTGCAAAATTTTCAAACTTTTCGTCACGGGTGTCGCTTTTCATGGTTTTTGAGGGTGTTATAGCCGATAGTGACGTTAAAATGTAAATCCAAGATGGCGGCTGCAAAAATTTTCAAGCTTTTTATCATGGGTGTCATTTTAATGGTTTTCGAGGGTGTTAAAGCCGATAATGACGTTAAAATGTAAATCCAAGATGGCGGCTGCGAAAATTTTCCGTCATGGTTTTAGAGTGTGCTAAAGCCGATAGAGGAGTCAAAATGTGTGACGCTTGGCTGATGCCTACTTAACTAACCCTGCGGCAGTGCAGCGTATCGCGTTACAACCTGAAAACACGTGTGATGGTAATTAAAAAACCATCAACATTTTTAAAGCAGGCGCTATCTTGCATTTACATTTTAGTGTCACTATCGGCTTTAACACCCTCGAAAATCATGAAAACGACACCCGTGACGAAAATTTTAAAAATGTTCGCAGCCGCCATCATGTATTTACATTTTAACATCACTATCGGCTTTAACAGCCCCTAAAACCATGAAAACGACACCTTTGACGAAAAATTAGAATATATTCGCATCCACCATCTTGGCTTTACATTTTAGTGTCACTATCGGCTTTAACACTCTCGAAAAGCATGAAAACGACACCTATGACGAAAAATTTAAAAAATGTTCGCACCGGCCATCTTGGATTTACATTTTAATGTTACTATCAGCTTTAACACCACCGAAAACAATGAAAACGACACCCATAACGAAAAATTAGAAAATATTCGCATCCACCATCTTGGATTTACATTTTAGTATCACTATCGGCTTTAACACTATCGAAAACCAAAAAAACGACACCCATGACGAAAAATTAGAAAATATTCGCAGCCGCCATCTTGGATTTACATTTTAGTGTCACTATCGGCCTTAACACCCTCGAAACCAATGAAAACGACACCCATAACGAAACATTTGAAAATATTCGCAGCCGCCATCTTGGATTTCCAGTTTCAGCAGCTTTCATTATGGGACCAACTCTGAAATCACGAAAAAAATTACGATGTTTGATACAAAAGCTCAATACCTACTCGACCAGCTGATTTATTTTTCGTGATTTACGTGTTGATGCCATAGTGAAAGTTGTTCATAGTAGATGATCCCCTGTGAAAATTTAGTGATAAACAAGTTACCCAGTAATGGTAAAAAAAATACTTAATTTATCAATTCCGGAATCACGACATTTTGACGATCAATACATAAATATACATTCGATCCTATAATCAGAACTCTAAATCTGTGAATCCAATCCCATATTTTTGACAATTGTTGATAATTACGCGCGGGCGAAGTCACGGTCACGGAATGGAACAGAAAAAATAACCGACTGTATTGGATCAGCGTCAATAATATCGGGACGAACAGACTGTTTTCAGAATGAAGACAGTATACGATAATATTACACTGTAATTCTGACAAGAGCTTTACCCATTTGAGTAGTTTAATTTTCTTAGTTTTTGAGATCATTTTGAACAGTCTGTTCGTTCCGATATTTTTGACGCTGACTGTACTCGTATTAGTCATTTGTGAGATGTGACTGTAATGAAATGATTTTGCGCCTCATTCAATAGAGGTAGGTACGCACGGCTTCAGATCAAGCTATACATATCCAGTATAAGCTGATCTCGCATTGTATAAGATTACCTTACAATGAGAGGTCAGTGTAAACTGGACATGCATAGCTTGATGTGTAGCCGCGTGCACGTTTGCAGTGACTGTGGGTCTGATTGTCCCCGCGTCGCGCTGCACGTATTGTCGTACTTACACCGCGCGCCACAATATCCAAATTGTATTTTATTTATTAAACAAAAAGGCATAGCACGTACAAGTTGAAACTTTTGTATGGTAGCAGAGCTTATTATCACGAATATGTGGGCGCAAATTTATAAACTTAAATTCAATATTTCGCTAATTGCAAAGTAAAAATACAATTACTTGTGAAGCATATTACTTAGCTGTTAGAACTTTTGTTGTAAGGTATAACTAATCCCTTTAAGTGTATAGGAAATGATTTGAAAAACTTAAATTTTTTATTGAACGAGTTAAAGGACATTTTCAGATTTCCATTGTTCCACAGTACCTATCTGTTAGCATTTTCAGTAATATATACTTTAGATAGTACTAATTAAGAAACAGTGTAGTATTTTAATTTAAATTTTATATTATTGTTATAACACGAAATAATAGGAAATACCTACTTAATACCTATAGCATAACTCTAAACTGTTAGCATTTTTGTACATAGCAATGAATTCACGAAAGTAATCCACTCCGCGAAAATAAAAAACTTTGGAATTATCGAAGGGCATATTCTTTTGTCTACTGGACTAAGTAGCTCAAAAATTATCACTATATAAATCTGCGAAATCATAAAATAAAAAGATCTTGAACAGCAGAGCAACACAGTGATTGTTATGCGGTATGCCACGCTCGCACCAACACCCCAGTAAAGAAGTCGACTAGTTTAAAATTGACTAAGGAAATTGAATTTCAAGCAATTCAGTAGATAATGGACTCAAATTGAACACGTCTTAAGAAATGCAAAATATTCGCGGCAGACGGCTGTCGTGTGACATTTTCGCACGGCATATCTCCGTCAACTAGTGTTGAGAATATTATTACTTCTCGAGGTTTTCTCTGTGATAGCACAGATTAATACAGATGGGACACTTCGCAAAATTATTTAAATAAAAAGCGACTCTTGCTACGACACAATAAAGTGCAATTCAGGTCGCACTACGCTTATTACCTACAGTTATATTCAACTACAAGTTGCCTCTCTTTCTATTGCGTAAATCTTATACCTTCTGACCTACTGAATTGGCCCCGTGAGACGGGCCGGCCACGTACTTGTAGCTTCATACATAAACTGCGGAGTGTCCCATCTGTATTATTCTGTGGTAATAGCCTCATAGACTCCATTTACAATAAGATTAGACATTTAAACAAATCTTTTTCACAGTCCGTTCAACCGATTTTGACTTCTATTGCGTTGCTAGCATGACAAATGGCAGCTGCAGGAAACAGTTGGTATTGTAACAACTTTTTTGCCTTTCATGCCATCCTTGTAAGCCTACGGAATAGAAGTCAAAATTGGTTGAACGGACTGTAAAAAACGTTTGTTTAAATGTCTAATCTTATTGTAAATGGAGTATAGACTTTTACTTACAAAAACTTGTTTTGATAGTTCTTTTGTAGTAAAATGTACATTTCCAGGTTTACTTGACTTTGGATATCTGTGCAAAAGCCATATTATAAGCTGTTTCTACAGAAAAGGAAGATTGCCAATTGAAAAAGTTCTGGCGAGTCAGGGACTGACTACACTTATCAATTACGTACGTAGCGTACGCATCCTATCAGACGCGGAAAGCTGAACTGTTCGCATCTCCATACAAAACTGGTGATTTCTATGGACAAGTTACAGCTGAATTGAGCTGTAAAAGTGTAGTTTGTCCCTTAAGCGAACTATGTCATCATCAGTGATAATAATAGGTGGGAATGATTTAAGAAATAAATTAGAAAATCACACTAATATTATAAAGGCGAAAGTTTGTGAGTGTATGTATGTTTGTTACTTCTTCACGCTCAAACGGCTAGACCGATTTGGATGAAATTTGGTAAGTAGATAGCTTATACACTAAATTAAAACATAAGCTACCTTTTATCCCGGTATACGCGGGTGAAACCGCGGGACGCAGCTAGTTTAAGAAATAAATTAGAAAATAATAACTGTATTAGTAACTAGCAAGTTAACCATCTGTAGAGTTTTGAAGAAGTTATTTTTACCGAGGTACGGATACCAAGAGGTTCTACGGATAACAAGAAGCTAGAAGACACTCCAATAGTGTCAAGCAACGAATAGTAGTAAGCTGTCAAAGACAGGGCCGGAGGTATCATCAATCAATATCACCCTGTAGGTTATAACTAACAACTTTCGCTTGCCACACATAAAGTGACGTAACTGATTCGAAGCACATTTTACATGACAAGCTATTTTTCTTTTCTTTTTTTTTGTAAACTGTAGATATATCGGTCTCGATTTTTGCATTATCATGGGGACCGTAAGGCATAGGTACGCCGATTAGCCAGATCGATTCGACTTGGAAAATGTATCAAATTACTCTTAGTTAGGTCGACTATCGGCTTAGTCCAAAATGTCAGATAAGTCAATTAGCGACGATATATCGAGCCTCGTTCAAGTCGTGTCAAAAGTCGAGTATAGTAGAAGACTTTTTTACATCACTAGCGCGGACCGGCTTGACACCAGCGGCCTGTGCCGGCCCGAGCATGGCACGAGCGTCCAAGGTCACTGGTACCGCAGTGGCAACACTACCGCTCGTCACGTTTCAGTTTAGATGTATGGAAATTGAGGATTAGATTGTTGTAAAGAATACGACTTGGAAGTGTTTCCGGAATTTGTGTGTCGTTTCGGAAGTAATAAGCAATTCAGGATACGTGGTATAGTTTTCATATCATGATTTGTTGCGAATTTTAGCTCTAGTATAATTTTGAAGCAAATTGCTGATCCATGATTGCTTCATTGTCCGAAAAATTTGTCTGCTCGGCAACGTAAATAACGCAATGAATGTTGTTGAACTGTCAAAATGAAACCGAATCCGATTGATAATGTGTTACGCAATTAGGGTGCTGATCCGAATAAGGTTTTTATCAGAATTGTTTCATAATCTCAAGTCCGCTAGAACGAGTTTAAAAATGAAGTAAGTACCTACTACGTTATTAAATTATATTATTGTTATATTCAGATAGATTATTATATTCACAGAGGAGCTAAGTAATAACAGCCTCACGGGTCGATCCGTCAGGTTAAGCTACGCTTGCCGGGGTTGGTCAGTGGATGGGTGACCATCTTTACATACCGAGGCTCCTCCGTGCCTCGGAAAGCACGTTAAGCCGTTGGTCCCGGCTGTCATTCGTGGATCTTTGACAGTCGTTACGGGTCGTCAGAAGCCCGAAAGTCTGACAACCAGTCTTACCAAGGGATATCTTATTACCCAGTTACTGGGTTGTGGAAGTCAGATAGGCAGTCGCTCCATGTAAAACACTGGCATTCAGCTGTATCCGGTTAGACTGGAAGCCGACCCCAACATAGTTGGGAAAAGGCTAGGCAGATTATTATAATCAGATTTATATTTAGATTTGCTCGTTCTCAAATCTGCTAAGTATCAGTAACGATAACTTCAATCAATCAATGTTATCAATAAGATCACGTAATCCTAAGTGTGGAGATACTTACTAAATCCGGTTGTTTATGGTAATTACAGCTGTTATCTTCTTCTGCGTGCAGGTATTTACTTGGATCAAGATAAAATGCAAATGCAGAAAGAATTAACTGGTTCTAGATAATTCAGATGTAACAAGTGGGCCAAAAGAAGTCATCCGATGTTGTTTGGCTCTTATTTTTTTTCTAAATGAAAAACTTCGATTCTGTTTTTTGATTATGTTTATTTGAACCTTTAGATTTTTATTGTTCAAGTCGAGAAGATGATATCGGCCAAATGGGCGCCGTCACAATTGATTGCAATACGGGCTCGTTTTATGGCATTTTTCATCACTTCGGCGACAACTTCGGACGACAGATTCTCGCACTCGTGTCGAATGTTGTCCTTGAGGGCTTTCAGGGTCTCAGGCTTGTTCACGTAAACACAAGGCTTCAAAAAACCCCACAAAAAAGTTTGGAACGGTTAAATCGGGCACACGTCAGTGCAAATCACTACACTTCATTTCTTAACATTTCTTCAATAGACACGATTATTCCGCGTTCTTGGTTAGTGTATCGCTCCATGGCTTGTTCACTTGTATTCTACATCTGTCTAGTCCACAAATGTCAGAACAGATTTGAGATTGGCCGCCATTTGCAAAAATAAGAGCATAGAGCAATAGGGTGATTTTTTTTGGCCCACCTTGTATCATAGACATACCCGGGCACGGAGGCAAGACTAGTTAGCTATAAGTATTACAAACAAGACGAAGTCTGAAGTCAACGACAAAACAAAATGTTTATTATGTTATGGAGGACTTGGAAGAGGATTGTATCACTTCAATTTACAAGTGTAAAGCTATCACTCAGACAATCAATCAATTTTGTTTCGATAACGCTCGATAGCAGCTCGACAATACAAACATTAGATAAAAAATATTGAGCACTGATTGACTGCAATAGCGTCGCTTATTTCGTTTCTTTCCAACGTAATGCCTTTCTTTACCGTTCATTAATTATTTGAGGCGTTGGGGGTTCGACCCGAATCTTACCCAATCTCACGTGGGGGAGTGGGGGAGTCTCGGCCAATCAAAAAAATAATTAAGCAAATTATGTTTATTTAAATAAACCAACGCAATCAAGCACAGATTAACGTATCACTAAAAATACGCATTTTGAAACATCTCACGTGAGATTAGATGGGGTCCCTCCCCATCTAATCTCACGTCGAGCCAAATCTGACAATATCTCACCAAGAGCGGAGGCGGGGTTCAAAAAAACGCCAAAATCGCCTGAACGCCTTGTTGTTACCATCAACCTCTACTAGAACAGTCTATTACTGGACATGGTCTCCAATACCTCGTCATTTAAAAAAATCGACCCTTTACTACTCTCATCCAGCTGCTACCAACCACCCTACCAAGATTGTCGCTCCACCTAGCCTGAGGGTGTCCCAATTGTCCCATCCTACGATTGAAGATTTCCTTGTTAATCAGTACCGCAAATACGTCCACCAAAATGACAAAATCTCACAAAGCAAAGAAAAAACATTGTAGGTCGAAGCAGGCCATGTTTGTCGAAGGACCGATGGCCGGTGGAGCAGATGATTCCTGGAGTGGAGACCGCGTATCGGCAAGCGTAGTGTGGGACGCCCCCAAGATAGATGGACCGATGACCTTAAGAAATGGCTGGGACAGACTGGATGCGAAAGGCGGAAGACAGGGTGTTGGGAGAGGCCTATGTCCAGCAGTGGACTGCGATAGGCTGAGTTGATTGATTGATTGAGTTGCTACCAACCACTCTGCCAAGATTGACGCTCTAACCTGAGTGCGTCTTAAGGCTCTTACAGACAGAGGCGATATCGCGTCGCGACGCGATATTTTCCCCTAGTTTCCCCTAGTTTAGGAGGCAGGGTTTCCACCATTCCAGACACCTTTTTACAATTAATTGTTTTTGTTACCTACATGTACTATTTATTGTAACGAAGGTTTTTAGTATCAATAAAGTTATTATTATTTCTTTTATTTCATTTTACACATACTGTTTACATTTTTAAATATTAGAATAAAAAGAATATAAAAACATTTAAAAATATAAAAATAGTATCCCACCGATATCGGGAACAGGGTCCAAGCTACCGGCGGTCAGGGCTCCAGAGAGAGGAACCTCCTAACAATGCGGGCCGTGTCCAGAAGCACCGCTTTCTGAATCAAGCCCTTGATCCAGCTGCCCAACGAGAGCCTCCTTAGGTGTTGGTCGAGGCTCTTGGCAATTAAGCCATTGGCTGATACGACTATCGGCACAATGATTGCTGAGTCCACATCCCACATGTCGACAACCTCGCGAGCCAAGTCAAGATACTTGATTTGTTTATCTTTCTCGGCTTTCACGAGGTTCCCGTCATGCGGGACCGTTATGTCAACAACCATTGCGCGCCGCTCTGTTCGATCCACCACCACTATATCAGGCTTATTGGCAACAATAGTCCTGTCAGTGATGATGGATCGGTCCCAGTACAATGTGATATTTCCATTTTCGAGAACTGGGTCGGGCACATACCTGTAGTATGGCACCTCCGATTCCACAAGGCTGTATTTCAGAGCAAGTTGCTGATGGATAATCCTGGCTACAAGGTTGTGCCTATGCAAGTACTCTTCGTTAGCTAGACGAGAACATCCGGAGATAATGTGTCGAATTGATTCTCCCGGACGGTGGCATGCCCGACAGATGTCAACCGTTCCGTCTTTCACAATTATTATTATTATATGTTTACATATCTCGGGACCCTGGGATCCCGGACCTTTGGAAGGCATACGAGGGGCCGAAGCCAACTCGCAGAGGCCCCTTGGACAATTTTAAATTATGATGAGGCACTAGCCGACGATTATCCCTGTATGCAGTATGCAAGTGCACTCAAGGACAAGCCCCGGTTGGTGCAGGACTATTGCAGAACATGGAAACCAAACATATTGGGCTATGGCTTTGGGTGGTTGTGGACTGGTTATCTAGAACTATAGAAACACTATGGCCCCTGCCTGACTAATGTTTTGTATACAATAGATAAAATAGCAGGGGGTGACTTGCACACTCAATAATGGGTCCCCGAAAACGGTCGCTAGCACATAATGTCGTAGCGGCAAGGGGGCAACATGTCCTGAGGTGCTTGTGAGGAGTGGAGAGGTATCCCACGGTTCTCAGAACAATCCCAGAGCCCGGAAGATGGTCAAGATCCCTACAAACACTTACTGGAATACTTCCTTCCTCCGAGCACGTTTCCTCTTGCGAATCTCCACTCAAGCCAGCCAATAAAGGCAAGAATGAGGTGGGAGCTCTGTTCCCGTCAGTTTTCACTCCAGCCGGCCAATAAAGGCAAGCCAGAGATGAGGAACAAGACTACTCCCGGGAGATAGGGTCCGTGGGGTCGCTACTGCCCAACAGCTCGCCACATGCTGCCCTGCGGGTTTCTGTATCTCTCTTGGTCTGGCTCCTCACCCTAGACCTGTTTCGGCAAAGTGAACTCTACTAGCACAGGCCCAGAGATCGGAGCGCGCAAGCCCCACCACGACGTCAACGTAGAGATACGGCGGTGGGGTTATTATTATTTTTCTACGGATATAATATCGAAATATCGCGTCGCGACCGCGATATCGCCTCTGTCTGTAAGAGCCTTTACTCTACGCTTGCCGTTGCCCTGAGAAAATCTCAAGCAGCAAAGAAAAAAAAAACAAAAGCAAAAGAAGATCGTTAATGTAAGGTAACATCTGATAACAATGCCAATAACTCACGGTATTCGGAAGTCAGGCCAACGATACAGAACGGTTCCACAAAACTCGAGAGTCACCATGACATTTTTAGCTTACCGGCCGTAAATAATCTGTGGTTTGAATAGCCTTTTTTTTGTTTAAGTGCAATGTTCTGTACTTTGGAACTTGAATTTCAGAGCCTATTGTTAAACCGCAATGCTGTTGCCATGTCAGCCTATTTGAAAAGAAAGTGGAATAAGTAAAACATAAACTGTGCTACGCATTGAATTACGCGAAAATAGCATGCCAGAAAAGAAGCAGCCAAATATTTTTCTAATAATAAACAAAACTAATGTTCCATGTTCTGCACCAGGGGGCTTACTATGAGCTCTTATAGCAGGGCAGAAGTTGAACGTTTCCAGTGAGAGAGAAAGACGGAGCTATATAATATGACCTATATAGCACCATCCTTTTTTCTCAACGGATCCATGATGATTTTTCACATCATAGTACGGCCCCTGCACCAACCGGTGATTATTCTTGGGTGAACTTGCATAGTGCATACAGGGATAATCGTCGGCTAGTGCCTCCTCGTCATTTAAAATTATCTAAGGAGTTTCTGCGAGTTGGCTTCGGCCCCTCGTACGCCTTCCAAAGGCCCGGGACCGCCGGGTCCCGAGATATGTCAAAGATAATATTTCCCATTAAGGATGCACAGAAGGGATAGAGAAAAAAGAATAAGCTGATAATGGAGGAGAGAAACCGATTTATCACAACTCATTACGCATTACTAACGAGTCAATGATCCGTTTCCTGATTGGGCGAGCAATAACAACAAAAATATAATAAAACTGCTAGCACGGATTTATTATCAGCTGAAAAATTTCGGTTCGCGACCTCGCTACGTGATTTGCTCCAGTTCGAAACAATTTGGGGAATTCCTATAAAACGCATGTGACCCGATATGGGGAAAACCTAAACAATTAGTATTAAAAATTCGCTTGACCTTTGCAGCACACGAGCGAAATATCATACGATAAACGTACGATACATCATACGATATGTAGAGTTGCTGAGAGTTGAGCTCATTCAGTGGCATATGTCCAGCAGTGGACTCGTGGCTCAATAATAACAGCCGTACGGGTCGATCGAAGGTTAAACTACGCTTGCCAAGGTCGGTCCGTGGATGGGTGACCATCCGTTACATATCGAGACCCCACCGTGCCTCGAAAAGCACGTTACACCGTTAGTCCCGGCTGTCATTCGTACGTATTAGATCTTTGACAGTCAGAAGCCCAAAAGTCTAACAAGCAGTCTTACCAAAGGGTATGTTACCCAGTGAATGGGTTGTGGAGATCAGATAGGCAGTCGCTCCATGTAAAATACTGGTAGTCAGCTGCATCTGGTTAGACTAGAGGCCCATCGCAACATAGTTGGGAAAAGGCTAGGCAGATGATGTCCAACAGTGGACTGCTAAAGGCAGATGATGATGTCATATTTAGTTAAACAATGCACAAAACGTTTCCAAAGAGACTACTTCAACGCTTGATGATAGTTCCTGACATTAGAGCTGATGATAACATAAAATGCTTGAGTAGTCAAGTGGATGCCGCTCATGTTCCTAATATAATCGTTAGCTCACCTCCTCATGACTACAATACTACAGAAAGCAATTGGGTAATTGATTCTCCTTACGCTAGTCATTCTGAAGATAAAGTACCTATCTACTACAATATTATTTTCAACTCGGAGCCATATACCAATAGATACAAATCCAAACACGATAACGATACTGTTTTTTTATAGCAATGAAAGCTGCCAAATTCGACGAAATAAAGATAACAATAATTTATGTTCCCACTCGGAAAGAAAAGAACAGAATACTATATTGCATAAAATAGTAGTTCAATTGTTTGGATGGGCTATAAACTGTAACTATGTGTATATGGTGTCGTCTACAGCGCGTCTCGCCTCAGTCAAGGTTAGATATTAAAATCGTACGATCGTAAATCGATCTTTACAAGTTTAACGGTAAAGGATTCTAAGAATTTAATACGAAGAAGTAAACAAGTAAGAGATACCGTGTGAACTGCGCAAATATTTCTGGTCTAGTGACCAGAAAAAAAAATAAAAAAGAAAGATAACGATGTTTGGAGGATTCATTATCGTAATGATGCTAATTTTCACCCGATAAAATAAATAAAGATTGTAGTTGTAATCTATCACTCGTTTACTAATACAATAAAAATATACGGTACCTTATCAATGTAAACACGCGTATTAGTCGATAATAATAAATAAGTAATTGATACTGGGTTGACATGTCTGAAGGACAAATTGACTCATTACTTCGTTGTAATTTCTTGACTTGGATTCTTAATTATCAAACAATCTTTGGAAAATACAAAATACTACGAAGTAGAATGGACCTTAGACATTCACATGGATTAAGTAGTAAGAAAGTTATAACATATTGTATCATATTAATCGGAACTGGCTGAAAACAAACATGTAAGTAATATCAACATTTCGTATCGCTAGTGATATGCTCCCTATGCTAAAGGAGCTCCAAAACATTTCTAACCATGACCACATTAAATATTCTATGCATCAACTCAGCCAAATTTCGCAAGATTGGCCAGTTGAAAGTGATTTCTTCCGCGATGAATCATCAAGATTTAAAAACAACGCTTTCTGGGTGACTCAGGCAGTCAAGCTAGACAGGTTTCGTACATTTGGACCACTTGAGCCCCGTACGATTGTGGTCAGTAACTGGTTATTTATAGATTATACAAACGACTTGTAATTGAATATGTGTCACTGGTTTAGTCCGTGCCTGGATGCTATAGTTCCTTGTTGTAATTGGTTAATAAGAATTATAAAATTAATAACTTTAAAACAAGAACTTGTATGGAAATCAGGAAGTTTGATGAAGGTATCGATAGATGTGACCGTAATATTCTCTGTCCTTTTTAAGAACAGAGTCCACCAAATATTGAAATGACCAATGTAACGACAACTTTTAGTCCAGAAGATGAGCTTTAGTGCAAAATATTACACGAATGGGTGATACTCATGCATGTACCGCATGATATGGAATTAATGTCATGATAAGTACTCAACTATCGCTACCACATTAAAATCTCACAACGAACTTAAAATGAGCTGGTGCGGGTCCCAAACAAGATCACCTAACAACGACACGGTTCGCAATTTAGCAAATGATCAAGGAAAATCGAATATAATTTAAATATCCAAAGAAATTCTGATCCATTAAAACGTCGTAAAAACTCAATTAGGGACCCGAACTCCGTTTACTTTTTAATCAACGCCAATTTCAGTTTGTGTCGCCCAATTTGACTTCAAGCAGTGGATATAAGATTGTTTTATGATACCTAATCGACTACGGTTTCAATATACCCCCTTCATCAAAATGTTAACGGTATGATGTCCAATTTTGTGTCAATTTGAAACATGGAGACATTGAACCTTCACAATTTGGAAAGATCCTTGAGATAAATTATATTGAGTATAGCAAGTAATTTCGCCATAATATATTCAAGCTTAAACACATGTCCGAAGGCACTTACATTAAGCCTTCCCACTGTTTAGAAACTGATTATCCGATCAAGATAGAAGCGTGGGTGAAACAAACAGTTGTACCGCAGAATAGCAATAAAGCAAAACGAAAACCTAGCCTAGCACATCCGTAATAGACGCTCAGGGGGCTTACTATAAGCTCTTATAGCAGCGCAGAAGTTGAACGTTTCCAGTAAGAGAGAGTGACGGAGCTATATACGACCTATAGCACCGTCACTCTCTCTCTCACTGGAAACGTTCAACTTCTGCCCTGCTATAAGAGCTCGTAGTAAGCCCCCAGATCCGCATTACATCCACGAATTGGATCCAGAAGACCCATCTTCACAATTAACAGATTGCAACACTTTGCTAGATTCGTTTAAGAGCTCCTCAGTTTTAACCAGCTGATGTTTGAAACCCATTTCAGTACCCCCACCGAAACTGCTGTTTCTGATTGTATGTCCAATAGCAACAATTTTATAACTAACCTTTCCTAGGGATCGTCATACAATTACTGATTCAAGACTTGGTTACTTCTCTAACGCAGTGAAGTAAGATTCGGATGCTAGAACCAACTTTAGACCTCTCTTTTATCTATCTATATAAATAAAAAGAGAAGTCCTGGCTGACTCATTAACGCCCAGCCCAACCACTTGGACCTAGAGAGCTGAAATTTTGCATAGAGGTTCCCTTTATAATATAGACAAGGATTAAGGAAGCACTTCCCCGTAGTACGTTCCCGTGGGACATTTTCCGAAATCCACGCGGGCAAAGCTGTAATTCATGTATTTGCATTGAATCTGCTCGATAGTAAAATCCAAGGAGCAGGTTTTCTGCATTTCATTATTATGTGCGATTACTTTTAGTAGTTCGTCTGTCCGTCGATAAACATCTCTTTCGTAATCAAGTATTACCAGTGTACGTAAAAGCACAGCCTTATAAATAAATATTCATTGAATCCATAACATTAATCGGATTATAGATACAAGTATTCGATCCCACGGTACCTTCAATGCATTGCAACGCTCCATGACAGTATTTGATTTCGGCAATTAAGATTCGCTGTCGCTTTTTCTTACATGTCAACTATTTAGGTCGTAATTAGCATACTTGTTGCTTACTTGAATTTGAACTTTGTGCTTGAAACATTACGTTTTATTATACAATGTCAAGAAATAATGTTGATTGTTTAATTCGTTAAAAAATGTGATGTGAATTATTTGATTTAGAAAAGGTATTGGAGTCGCGAAAGGAGTCGAAGGGAGGTTAAGTGACAAACGATATGAAACGTTAACGGCATCGTAATTAAGCGTTTTATTGTTCTGCTAGCAATCACACTGACTAGGTCAGTCACCCACTAGTGATGATGTGTGGGCGTTTAAGTTAATTTGAAGTGTGTAGGTACTGTTTAAAAATAAAACGGTAACGGATTGAAAAGACTGTCTTTCTTTGTTAAAGAAACTTTTTACTTCTTTGAAAGGGAAAGAATTCAATGAATTATTTTATTTTAAGTACATAATCGCGTGCAGTATTTTTACCTTAAGGTTGCATAGGAAAGCACAAAGAATCTCAGCGATGCAAATATTTTCCTTATTTGGATATTGAAACCACATTAATTCATTAATAATACTTGATATTCTATTGTTTTATTATATTGTACTTACATTACTTGTCACAGTTGTCACTTGTTCAAACGTAGCACTCATTCGTCACACTTGTACTCTTTTGCAAAATTGCGTCTTGCGAACGTTTGCGAAATCGTATACTAACATTGCATAAAGTTTTTTTTATGTAACTTATATTGTTCACCGCTGGGCAAAGGTGTCCCCAATACTTTTCCAATGTTCTTTATGTTGTGTCTCTGGCCAATATAGGTCGGGAACGGAAAAAGGTAAAAAAGTTAAAACGCAAAAATGATTGACAGTTAAGGTAATTATTTACCGGTATAGCCAACAGTTTTGCCGTGTGTACCGAACCTTTGTTACTTTGTGTCAATCGGTCGTCTGCCAGTACAATAGTACAGAGCATAAAGGCCCCCATAGACAGGCGCGACGCGACTCCTGTAGAACCATTTCAATTAGAAGAAATTGTTCCACCAGAGTCGCGTCGCGCCTGTCTGTGGGAGCCTTAAGACGTCCATTTTGCATAACATTGGCGCGTGCTAAACATGTTTTGAGGAAGCGTGGACGATAAGGCAACATAACTGTTGTAAATTACTATTCTATACGCAAAACAATATTAGAAGGACGATCGGCAGTTGATATCAATGGGTTGATTTACATAGAATTTGTCGTAATGTATGTAAAATGAAGCTTTTGTATTTTTGCTTAGTCCTTGTTTTGAACAAAGTCTGACGTAACATCAAGAAGGCTTGTCCTCCGTAAAATACGGCGAAACCAAGTAACTTTGTGTCCAGGGGGTCTACTACCTAACTCATCCGTCCGTCTGACATTACGATCCATCAAAACAAGTGTAAAAGTTATTTTTTTCGGACGGGCAAATACACATCGGGAATAGGGACAACTGTCAAATCATGTTGTCATTCATACTTCGTTCGGGCCCCGAACCAATCATCCATCCATGTGTGATGCGGAGTAGGAAACACCCGTAACGAAGTCGAAAAGTACGTGCTTAGGGAGTACACCCGCTGATCTTTTACAGTAAATGATAAATGATTTATTTTCTGTAAGTAGGTTTGTACAAACACTTTTACACGTCAATAAAGTAAGTCACACGTCAGTAAAATAACTACTTATACTTACTTAGCATCTTTTTGATAGGAAAAAAATACACAGTAATCTACAATACATAAGAAGTGATTTAATTTGTCCCGAAATCTATTTTAGTTTATATACTAAGGAAATAAAAATCGAGGTATTTTTTTCTAGTTTTACCATATTATTACAATTTTCATTAAAAGTGTTAATTTTAAACAGTTCTCCACAAAATAATAAGGAATGATTTCATGTCATTACTTTGTTAGTCCAATCAATAGTTTTTTTTGTTAATAGATATAATTGCTTCATATTTTGCAATAAATTACCACCTTCGCTTCTCTTTCTTTTCTATGTAGTTCGACAGTGACCGCGCTTTTTACGGAGGACAAGCCTTAACGAAGGTGATGTGCAGTATTTACAGCAATTGTTACTAACCGTCTCTATTAATAACTAGCTTTAGCCCGCGGCTTGGCCCGCGTGGAGGTCTGAAATTATCCCACGAGAATTTAATACCGGGATAAAAAGTATCTTATTATGTCCTATCCAGGTCAAGGTCAACCCATGTGCCAAATTTCATGCAAATCCGTACAGCCGTTTTAGCGTGAAACCGTAAAAAACCAACAAACTCACTTTCGCATTTTTAATATCAGATAAGAACCGTAAATAATTAATTTGAATGTAGACCATTGAAAAATTACTTATTTTAATTAAATTAAATGGAAAGTAACTAAGAAATCGTCTAAATAGAATTTTAAAATGTAAAAAATATATAAGGTGTAAAAAAATTAACTGCAAGAACTTCGTCCACATACTCGACATCGAAAAACAAACACATTACAAAAAAAAATTTGAATGGAATCGCGAAAAAAAAATCAGCTGTTCAATACATTTATGTTCGCATAATTCGTCAAAATGTACTGAACAGCAGATTTTTTTTTTGCGATTTCAGGTTTGGTCCCATAGTAAAAGTTGTTCATAATGATGAGTACAATGACCCCTTAAGAGGTTGTGGGTTAATTATTTTACACCTTGTATACGCGACGAATTGATAACCTCCTCTTATTTTTTTTTGAAAAGTCGGTTAAAAATAGCAACGGCTGTCATCTCATTTTCCTTTTCGGAAAACTTAAACAATTGAACCGACACATTGTTTTGTTTAAGAACTTATCAGTAATTAACCAACAAAGACAAATACTTGAAACTAGTCAAATGTTATCGCAAATAACATTGGCACAGTCAGCGTCAAGAATATCGGGACAAACAGACTGTTTAAATGATCTCAACAATTAAGAAAATTAAACTTTATCTCAATTGGTTAAAGTTCTTGTCAGAATGACAGTTGTCGTGTACTGTCTTCATTCTGAAACATTCCAAATCAAATCGTTTATTTGTGATGCATGGTTCCTTGTGTCATTGAGTTAATATTTCATTTTCCTAGTTGTATTGTCCCGATATTATTGACGCTGACTGTACCTATACCTACCTGTTTACGGAAAAATATATTTAATTGTGTATAGAGGCCTTGTTCCGAGACGAATTGTTGCAACCAATTGGTTGTGGTTATTTATAGTTCTTGGAATTATGGAGAAATATAGAATATCTCAATCTCTAACTGCTTTAAATCTAGGCTTTAGACGCACTGGGCGGTCTAGCCGCGGCGTTACAAGAACTTGCTTGGTGACATGGGTCGCAGTAGCGTGAACATAGCCAGCACGCTAGTTGCGTAACACACTCAATCGATCTGCCTAGACTTTTCCCAACTGTGTTGGGGTCGGCTTCCAGTCTAACCGGATGCAGCTGAATACCGGTCCACATGGAGCGACTGCCTATCTGACCTCCACAACCCAGCAACTGGGTAATAGGATGCCCCTTGGTAAGACTGGTTGTCAATCTTTCGGGCTTCTGACGACCCGTAACGACTGTCAGATCCACGACTGACAGCCGGAACCAACGGCTTAACGTGCTTTCCGAGGCACAGAGGATTCTCGGTATGTAAAGATGGTCACCCATCCACTGACCAACCCCGGCCAGCGTAGCTTAACCTGATGGATCGACCCGTGCGGCTGTTATTACTTAGCCACGAGCTCCTCGTTGCGAAACACATTATCAATCGGAGTCGGTTTCATTTTGACAGTTCAACAACATTCATTGCGTTATTTACGGTGTTGGGAAGACAAATTTTTCGAACATATGAAGCAATGGATTAGCAATTTGCTTCAAAATGATTCAGCACCCTAATTGCGAACGACGCCGTTATCGACTGTTACATTAATTTGTAGATAATTTGCAGACATTGTGCATTATTTCAAAAGCTAATTAGTATTTTAAGATGGCTTCAGCATGCTTTGAACAAGCAGAGGACGTTCGACACATCGCATCGTATCGGAAAGGATACGATCGGATGCGGCGACAGCCGATCGCGTCCGGCAGGATGTCGACACATACGATCGGCTCCGTACCGTCGCTTGCGAACGTATCAGGTGGCCTACTCCCTAAGCACAAAGCCTGTAGTTTCGGCCTTCGTTACGGGCGTTTCTTACTCCGTATCACTTACGGATGGATGATTGGTTCGGGGCCCGAACAAAATATGAATGACAACATGATTTGCCAGTTGTCCCTACTCCCGATGTGTTTTTGCCCGTCCGAAAAATTTAACTTTTACACTTGTTTTGATGGATCGTAATGTCAGACGGACGGACTTAGGGAGTAGGCCCCCAGTTTCTGCGCCTAGTCAAATAGTTTCATTCCTACCGTGTTCACGTGTTCGGATACGATGACAGGCGAACGGAACCGATCGCGCGTCGTAACATTTCGGCTACGATCCCGTCTCGCGGAAGACGCCCGCGGTCAAGATGCTGTGCGCGGCTTGGTAATATAGACCAAAAAATTAAGGCGGGGTGCAAGCAAGCGCCGTAGGTATTAAATGCTTACCGCAGCCCCCGCAAGGAGTAGCGATACGTAATAAATTACGATGCGCGGGAAACGCGCGCCAAGCGCACCGCTCATGAGTTCATGAACTCGAGTAGGTACTATGTTGCGTCACAGAATAGAGCAATGCAGTAGATAAACTTGAACTGATTAGTATACAAGTTTATTTTGTTTTATTTTTCTAGTAAGTATTTTTGAAAGTTTTAGACAGATTATTATTTCATTGTAAACTTGGACAGTTAAAATAAATAAAAATAACTACTTATACTTATTTATTTTTGTGAATAAGGTGGATTTAAAATCTGACTGACACGAAGACCTTTACCCGTACGATTCAAAACTAAGCGCCGCGCACCATTTTACTTTACGTTCATTCCCCACGACAGCGACACCACTGAAAACGATACCACTGGTGTGGTATCGTGGGGAATGACAGAAACTACTATTCCCCACGCCATGCGACACCACCGACTGTATTGTGCTGTTAGTGATGTCCAGCTACATAACAATGATGTGTTACATAACAATTTAGACCTTATTGACATTCATGTTTTCTTGTTAAATTTAGCTTCCAGACCATTTACCAAGTATCTTGGACCAAAAAAACAAATGGTTTGTAAAATGTCTATAAGGTCGAAATTAGCTTGACACCCTAGAAATGATGTGCATAATAATCTAGACACTTTCTGAGGTGGCAAGCGAATTTAGACCTTATTGACATTCATGTTTTTTTGTTAAATTCAGCTTCCAGATCATTTACCAAGTATCTTGGGCCAAAAAAACAAAGGGTTTGTAAAATATCAATAAGGTCGAAATTAGCTTGACACCCTAAAAATGATGTGCATAATAATCTAGACACTTTCTGAGGTGTCAAGCGAATTTAGACCTTATTGACATTCATGTTTTTGTGTTAAATTCAGCTTCCAGATCATTTACCGAGTATTCTGGACCAAAAAAACAAAGGGTTTGTAAAATGTCAATAAGCTCGAAATTAGCTTGAGACCTTTATCGTTTTGAGCGAACTTAAATACTACGAAATGACCGTTCATTCCCCACGACACCACTGGTGGTGTCGTCGGGAATGACAGAAACTAGTATTCCCCACGACACCAATGACTGCATTGTGAGTGATGTCCAGCTAATTTTTAAACGTAACAATGATGTGTTATTTTTAAACGACTTAAAAAACGGAGGAGAATATCAATTCAGTTGTATTTTTTTTTTTTTATGTTTGTTACTGCAGTACTCCGTCATTTAGAAGCCGATTTGGAAAGTTCTTTTTTTATTTTATTCGTTATGTCAACACAAAAAAAAAAACGGAGGGGCATAACTTCTTATGCTCTAGTTTTTTTTTCTTGAGAGGACGTGATTACGGTCAAAATGAAAATCCAAGATGGCGGCTGCAAAAATTTTCGAATTTTTCGACATGGGCGTCAATTTCGTGATATTTGAGGTCGCTGAAAACGATAATGGGGTCAAAATGAAAATCCAAGATGGCGGCTGCGAAAATTTTCTAATTTTTCGTCATGGGTGTCATTTTCGTGATATTTGGGGTCGCTGAAAACGATAGTGGGGTCAAAATGAAAATCCAAGATGGCAGCTACGAAAATTTCCTAACTTTTCGTCATGGGTGTCATTTTCGTGATATTTTAGGTCGCTGAAAACGATAGTCGGGTAAAATGGAAAATCCAAGATGGCGGCTGCGAAAATTTCCTAATTTTTCGTCATGGGTGTCATTTTCGTGATCTTTTAGGTCGCTGAAAACGATAGTGGGGTCAAAATGAAAATCCAAGATGGCGGCTGCGAAAATTCCCTAACTTTTCGTCATGGGTGTCATTTTCGTGATATTTTAGGTCGCTGAAAACGATAGTCGGGTAAAAAGGAAAATCCAAGATGGCGGCTGCGAAAATTTCCTAATTTTTCGTCATGGGTGTCATTTTCGTGATATTTTAGGTCGCTGAAAACGATAGTGGGGTCAAAATGAAAATCCAAGATGGCGGCTGCGAAAATTCCCTAACTTTTCGTCATGGGTGTCATTTTCGTGATATTTTAGGTCGCAGAAAACGATTGTGGGGTCAAAATGAAAATCCAAGATAGCGGCTACGAACATTTCCAAATTTTTCGTCATGGGTGTCATTTTCGTGTTATTTTAGGTCGCTGAAAACGATAGTGGGGTCAAAATGAAAATCCAAGATGGCGGCTATGAAAATTTCCTAACTTTTCGTCATGGGTGTCATTTTCGTGACATTTTAGGTCGCTGAAAACGATAGTCATTCATTTTGACCCCATTATCGTTTGCAGCGACCTCAAATATCACGAAAATGACACCCATGACGAAAAATTAGGAAATTTTCGCAGCCGCCATCTTGGATTTTCATTTTGAACCCACTATCGTTTTCAGCACCCTCTAAAACCATGGAAACGACACCCATGACGAAAAATTAGGAAATTTTCGCAGCCGCCATCTTGGATTTTCATTTTGATCCCACTATCGCTTTCAGTGACCTAAAATATCACGAAAATGACACCCATGACGAAAAACTAGGAAATTTTCGCAGCCACCATCTTGGATTCTCATTTTGACCCCACTATCGTTTTCAGCGACCTCAAATATCACGAAAATGATACCCATGACCGAAAATTAGGAAATTTTCGCAGCCGCCATCTTGGATTTTCATTTTGGCCCCACTATCGTTTTCAGCGACCTCAAATATCACGAAAATGACACCCATGTCGAAAAATTTTAAAATTTTCGCAGCCGCCATCTTGGATTTTCATTTTGACCCCACTATCGTTTTCAGCGACCTCAAATATCACGAAAATGACACCCATGACGAAAAATTTGGAAATTTTCACAGCCGCCATCTTGGATTTTCATTTTGACCCCACTATCGTTTTCAGCGACCTAAAATATCACGAAAATGACACCCATGACGAAAAATTAGGAAATTTTCGCAGCCGCCATCTTGGATTTTCATTTTGACCCCACTATCATTTTCAGCGACCTAAAATATCACGAAAACGACACCCATGACGAAAAATTGGAAATTTTTGCAGCCGCCATCTTGGATTTTCATTTTGACCTTGAAATACAAAAAAAATAAGAAGATACCTAATTAGAAAAAAAACTTAATTTAAAAAAAAAATCTTATTTATGTAGGTATACAGAAAAATACATTTGAGGGCCTACTTATTTTCTGAACATCCCTGCCCAACCCTTTGAAAGAATTCAGGCGTGATGTTATGAAGAAATCTCATTTCCTATCCGATATTCATTATAAAACCACCCGTACTAACTTTATTCTGTGGCACCTACCTATTTGAGATTTGAAAATAGTGAACCAAAAATTTGCGCGTCAGGCGGCTTTATAAGCTCTAGTGTAGGGTTCAAATTCAACTGTTTTACACACTTGATGCGATTGGTAAACATAGGCCGTGATAAAAATAAATACCAATAAAGCTTTTGCGCGCGTGACGTCTTTATTTACATAGGCATAGCGTTCAAATTCAACTGTTTTCAACACATGCTAATTTGTGCCGGTCGCAGCCGGTGACAGAAGTTAGCGGGGGTGGCGGGTTCGAAAAATTGGCACACGTCCGACCTCCGTCACGTTCCGCTCGGGACTAAACGGCTCAGGGCGAGCGTTTGCGAAGCTGAAAACACTTGACATTGGAATTAGTGATATAAATATTTTGATATTTCAAATTATGATAGCCGTTATAAATTACATTTTTTACGACCTTTATTATGGCATAAGTTTTATTGTTCAAAGCCTAATATAAATCAAATGAAATAAGATATAGATCATAATTTAGACTTGCCTTTGCGATTTAATTGGATGCAGTAAAGTGCAAGTAATCGTGTATCGGACGGCCGAAATTTCTAGATCGAAGTCTGAACTAAGTAATATATTTTTTTCAAAATTTAAATACGTGTTATCTACGAATAAAACACTAAACAAAACGACGTTTTTACGGCTCTCACCGCCTTAAACGCGGATTGATAAATACTGTGTACACGATTTAATATTGTTAAAAGATTGTAAAATCCGTTGCGGTCCGAGCTGTTTGGTGGAAATCATCCTTAATACGTCACAAAACGTCGGTATAGCCGTCGCAGTTTAAACACCTAGTTCGTTACTCGCTTGAGAATACACATTGGCACATTGACTACTTGCCTGACCTTGCTTTACTCCGTCTACTACGACTTGGGAAACCGGTAGACTAGAAGGGCTGTCATTTATCAATCTCAAAATTTGACTAAACTCAGTTAAAAAATGTCCTAAGTCGTTACAGAATCATTAGATTATGAGCCCAATGACATTGAAAACGCGGCAGCCGCTGTCGGAGATCAATCTTTAATGGTACAACTTGACAACGCTACTTATGACGTGTTTGTTTCTTAGAAAAAACAACACAGTACTGAGAATGGAGATATTTTCCCACGGCCCTTTGCTTGTGTTTTTATTGGTCAGATGTTAATAAAAGTTATTACTTTATTACTTATTCAGCATTAAACGGTGACAACGGGCCGACATTTTTTTTTTCATCAAACTTGCGTTTTAGAAGTTTGAGTCGACTTGGCACCATAATTAGGGTTCCGTTCTTCAAAAGGAAGAAACGGAACCCTTATAGGATCACTCGTGTGTATGTTCGTCTGTCACAGCCAATTTGCTCCGAATCTAATGGACCGATTAAGTTGAAATTTGGTACACATATGAATTTCTGTGATACAAACACGACGAGTAAATGAATTTTGAATATGGGGGTCACTTTTGGGGACAAATAAGAAAATTAAAAAAAAATTGCTAACTGTGTGCCATATCAAATGAAAGGGCTTACTATGAGGGTCTCAAATATATATTTTTTTATAATATTAAAATTAATTGTCTTAAACTTTTTAAGAAAATAGACGAAAATTTACCATTACCCATACTGAGCCTAAACAGTCGAAAAAAATACAGAAAATTGTTCTTTACCTGTAGATTACAGGAAAACCTATAAGAAGTCTGTGGTCTTAAAATAACATGGTAAATCTCTCAATATTGTGAGTACAAACTTACATTTACAGTTGGAATTTATGGGAGAACATGTTTTTCAACTGCAATGTTAAGTTTGTTCTTGGGATAAATTCACTCAAACTACGGAACCTTTCATTGTGCGTAGTCCGGTACGCACTTGGCCGGTTTTTTAAACGGAGAATGACTGCCATTTCACTTCTAGAAGCCAATTGCTGTGGGGCCCCAGTACAAATCGGACTTTCGAGTCAGCCCTTTTATTTGCAACTTTGGCTATAGCAACAAGATCTACGTTCTCTGCGAAAACAAGCCACAAACTCAGGCAAACCAGTGAAACTCATAGTGGAGCCTGTGTAGCCAAGCCCTGATACCAGAAAATTTATTCCGTATCGTTAAACTGAAAAGATTAAAGGTAATGTGGCGAGAAACAGTGTTAAAGCTTTCACCAGGCCGTAAACCCGTGGTGGTGATAAAGTCAACAAAGGGCGTATAACCTAAACGCTCTCGTTACTGGCCGTTTCACAATTAACCTGCTTTACGATCTAGTCGGCCGACGGTCAGTTATCAGTGCACCGTATCAGTGTCTTTAGAATTTACAACGAGAACACACTTGCTCAATAGTTTTAAAGCACATAAGTTCAGCACGCGTGTAGCCAGGTGTATGACCAAGCAAAGTAAGTATGTCGAGATCGTAGGTAGTGCAGGCGTTTAAAGCATCCAGTCTCCAAAAGAAAACCTTATAATATGTTTGGAATTGAGGAGCTCGTGGCTAAGTAATAACAGACGCATGGGTGAACATCTTTACATACCGAGACCCCTCCGTGCCTCGGAAAGTGCGTTAAGAAGTTGGTCCCGGCTGTCATTCTTGAATTTTGACACCAGTCGTTACGGGTCGTCAGAAGCCTCCGCGGAAGTCTGACAACCAGTCTTACCAGGGGGAATCGTATTACCCAGTTACTGGATTGTAGAGGTCAGAGAGGCAGTAGCTCCATGTAAAATACTGGTATTCAGCTGCATCTGGTTAGACTGGAAGTCGACCCCAACATAATTGGGAAAAGACTAAATTGATTTGATTGTTTGGAATTGAGTTATCAAGGCCAAGTGATCATCTTTTCATCAAGTAGAGTTACTCGGTAAATAAATTGAGTTGCAATTTCAAGGATTTTCCTTTATATCCAGATGTTAATTCAACATTGATACATCAGTTGTTTAGTTCCTGTCTTTCTTTAAATTTTCCAACCTCAGTATTACTAAATTAATTGTCAATTTCCTATCATGTTCGATCTCTTGAAACAAGGCTTGAGGCCATCTCTTAACAATATCTAAACCACTATTTGACAGTTTTAACTTTCGGTAATCAGGTTAACTATACAAAATTGTAATTGGGCAACGTTTAAGTGGTTTTAAATAGACATTTTTATGTTTTACTTGTTACACTGATCAATATATTGCATCAGACGTGGCTTAGCGACGCAAGTCCGCTCATGAGTAAAATTATCGGTTTTACAACTTAATCTTTTTACCATAATTAACCATGTTTAACGGCATGGAAACTGTGACCACGTTTGGGTGCGTTGCTTGTCAAATAATAATAATGACCCCTTATAAGCTTGAAAAAATGTTAGACTTGTGAATATTTTAAAAGGTTTTAGAAAGAAAATATAATTGAAACATTTTGTACCACAAATAAATCCGGACAAGTGCGTGTCGGACCACGAACAATGAAGGGTTCCGTAGTTGATAAGAATTTATCCCAAAAACAAAATTCATTGTAATCCAAAAAAAATCTTTTTATGTGATAAAATTACAAATTAACAATTTCGGACTTTTTCCTTTTCACTTGTGCTGTGAGACCTTGTTTCTTGGAAAATTTCATGATTATAGGTCAACAGGAAGTACCCTATAGGTTTTGATTTACTTACGAGTATCAAAATATGTCGCATAAATGGCCGTATTTTTTATTGCGTTGACTTAGAAGCTTGATTTTTTTAGAACTCCAAGGGACATAATTTATTTGTTTGTAAATTTTATTTGTTAAAACATGTGTAACATGATACACGAATGCACATATTGATGGAAAAATATTGTTATTGAACCAACATGTTTTGCCTCACTCGGCGTACAAAATGTTTTTATTATTATGTAGTAATTAAATTGGCAATTATAAATTATTTAATGTCAGTTTCTTAAATAAAATTAGATTCATTGTTAAATATAGTCAATAATTCAATGTCACAAAATATGTTAAAAATACAATTAAATCCACAATAAAATTCAAAATTCATCATTTAAAAAATCAGCAATGTTGTAGTAGCACTTCTCAGTAAGCAACTTTTTGAGTGTTTTCTTAAATAAATTAAAATTCAATTGCTTAATATCATTCGGAATTTTATTGTATATTAATGGGGCCATAGACTTACGTATTTGATATTAATTTCAACTTGATACCGCCCCCCCCGAGACGGACAGACAGACGTACGAACAACCTAAGTGATCCTTTTGAGGTTACGGAACCCTAAAAATTAACTGAACTTATGTAAAAAAAAAAAAACAAAATTCAGTACCTACGAGACCATCATTCATACATCCTTTAACATTTTCTGAATCAAACGCTTGCGCACTTTCTTTGTTCAAACCTTGACAAATCAACGCATTAACAAAGAGAACAAAACTTTGAAAACATGGCGGCCATTAAATATTACGCGCATATTCCACAGCGCACTGCAATCAGAACAGTGGCATTACAACTGGTTTCATTTTACCCAATTTTGGTAAAACATCTTATGTTACAATAACACGGTTGACACTACTTGACACGAACGGTGGCGCGTGCGCAAGTCAAAAACGATGTCTCGGGTAACCGGCCCTGTTTATAATTATGATTCTTGAGGATGTTCATAATGCTGGTACGGTCAACCAAACCTGAATTTTTACTGTTCCGAAATGAAGCTGCTGTCTAAGGGCGGGTTTCTTGATCCGTAGTTAACTCAACCAATGGTTAAACATAGTATCTAATGGTTGAATTTTGGCTAAATACCAAAATGCCAATTAGTTACTATTTTTTAATTAACATGAATGAGTTAACATGCATCAGTCATGTTTAGCCTTCACATTTAGCCAAAATTCAACCATTAATTACTATGTTTAAGGCGAAAGCACCAGGGTAGCCCGCGAAATTCAAAATTTCTTACGTTTTTTTGCAATTTGTAGGTCAGTGTCAGGTTGTATGTTGATTAAAATATGATTCGCGGCCGTAACTAACATGGCTTTACAGAATTATAATCATTAGAATCAGCAATACAACTCCATAAGTTAGAATTGACCTCAAATCTAGCGATTTCATGAAATCATGAGGTTTGAGGTCAATTCAAACTTATGGAGTAACGCATCATCCTTAACCATTGGTTGAGTTAACTACGGATCAAGAAACGGGCCCAAAGTCAAACTGTTACTATGTACGTGTGGTTGACTGTAGGTACTTGAAGAGTGGATGAATGGGTTGAATGAATACTGCAATAACTTTACGCGCCTTTGTCTTTTTTCATGTTCGATGAATAGAGGTGGTAACTTCGAATAAGATTCAATGCAATGGGGTTTGCCTTATGTACTTATTTATAGAATAATTACCTACGTAGATACTCGTATTAAAACTATCAATTAATTATTTCTTTATGACTAGCTTTTGTCCGCGGCTTCGACCGCGTGGATATCGGAAAATATCCCACGGGAACGTACTACCGGGAAATCCTTCATTATTTCTTGTCTACACTATAAAGGGTACCTCTGTGCAAAATTTCAGCTTTCTAGGTTCAAGGGTTTAGACTGGGCGTTGATGAGTCAGTCAGTCAGGTCAGGACTTCTCTTTTTCATCCAAAAGTTTGACCGACATGTGAATGTGGAAGCAACGAACAACGAACGAACGGACGCGTATTTATCTACCGAGCGACTCAAGCCGCGTTTCCACTAGGCAACAATTGACGCGCAACATGTTGCACAACAAGTTGCCCAACATGTTGAAAGTCAGCGCGGAACTTCTGTTGAACAACGTTCTTCAAACAAACAACCAGCCGCGCGTCATGTTGCGCGCCAGCTGGCAACGTCGCGCACTGTTGTGCAGCGTTGCCGTACATGTTGAGGATTCACGTGTCGCGCGCCAAATGTTGCCTAGTGGATACGAGGCTTCAAATCAATCTGCCCCTAGCCTTTTCCCAACTGTGTTGGGGTCGGCTTCCAGTCTAACCGGATGCAGCTGAATACCAGTATTTTACACGGAGCGACTGTCTATCTGACCTCCACAACCCAGTAACTGGGTAATTCGATACCCCTTGGTAAGACTGGTTGTCAGATTTTCGGGCTTCTGATGACCTGTAACGACTGTCAAAGATCCACGAATAACAGCCGGGCCCAACGCAACGGCTTAACGTGCTTTCCGAGGCACGGTAATTATTTACAAGTTCACTGCCCAGATAAACTACTGTAGCTTTATTATTCTGTGTCATTAGTATCTACAAACGAACAATTTTCTAGTCATATCCCATGAGAGAATTAAGCACATACCACTAAAATATTATTTTAACAAAGTTAACTCAGTTTCCAACTATTAACTTAACGGTAATATTTTAGGTTAATAGCCCATTAATATTAACCACGATTTTAGTATTTCCTTCATCTTGCCCCTTTGAATTACATTGCCACGGTGAAACACCGCAATGCGGGTATATCTTACGAAAACCCCGTAGCTCTATGAAGGTAAATTTGTTTTTAGCCCCTACCACAGATTAATACAGATGGGACACTCCGCAAAATCATTTAAATAAAAAGCGACTCTTGCTACGACACAATAAAGTGCAATTAAGGTCGCACAGCTTCATTTACCTACAGTTATATTCACCTACAAGTTGCCTCACTTTCTATTCTGACTCGTTAGGGATGTCTTTTTTTACGACGCGGCGCGTGAGTGAGTATCGAACTAATGTACGAGCCGGCCGGTGCGCGGCAGCCCACACTGAATTGATCCAGTGAGACCCGCCGCGTACTTGTAGCTTCATACCTAAACCGCGGAGTGTCCTATCTGTATTAATCTGTGCCCGTACTTCATTCATTCGTTCAGTCTTGATTTATTGTAGCTTCAATCAATGTATTGTTTTAGTTAATTGCATGTAATGATGGTCGGCTAGTATTGTGTTTTCAATGTAAGCTAATCGTAGGCTAGATTGGAAAGGGTGATCTTTTTATTTTAGGTCAAGGACTACGGTACGGTATCTTTAGTTCTTTAAGTACTTACTTAGTTGAAACATAAATTTCTAAAAAAAAAAAAAAAACAAGTTCAAAACTAGCACTTCCCGCGCGACTTTGTTTGCATGGACTTCGTACTTTTCCCAATTTTTTTTAAAAAACCTAGATCCTTATTAAAGAAACCAAATTTTTATTTTTTCAAAAATCCGTGAGACATGTTATTATTTATTTTAGACTTTAAGTATAAATACTGAGTTTCACCACGCGTTAAAATTATTCTAAACTTTGACGCCCCCGATCCATCTACAAAAAATTACAAACTTTATAATTTACTAAGTTTAAATGTATTCGTGCCAAGTTTCAAGTTTGTTAGCTCAAGGAATAAGATTTTTCATACAAACACATCCCCCTTTAAGGTCGAATTTCCAGAAACACCTTCTTAGTGCTAAATGCACACGGGTTCCTTTTATATTGCATGGAACATTATAAAAGGAACCCGTGTCAAAAATTTCACATTCCTAGCCCCAGCGGTTTAGGCTCTGCGTTGATGAATCAGTCAGTGAGTTCAGGACAAGTAATAATTATAATAAGTGTAAATTAGGCTGGGAATTAGCACTTTTTGAACGTCAAAATTACCAGTCCCCCAATTCCTACTGCTTTAGCTAGGAAGAACTAACGCAAGAAACTCCCTAGCAAGAAGAGAGTGAGCAAGTGAGCAACTTTTAAATGTTCCGAGACTTGACGATATCAATGCGAAGTGAAAATAATCTGAATACTTGAGATATTTAAGAATGGTATTCTCAACAGTTAACATTTTCAACGGTTTCAATTGCGTCTGAATATTGCGATAAAATGAACTGGGTTATTTCACTTTACGATCTACTTCAGAAGTTTAATTGGGAAATTCGAATCGAAACTGATATAATCGAAATAACTGTTTAATATATCTATTAGAATCTTATTGCCTACTAAATGTAGTTTACATTACCCCCTTTAGTTTTAATACAATTTCGTAGAAAGAGTTACCCATGAAAAATATTTGAATCTATAGACCACGATAACGACTTAAATGATTTTTTTAAAACTGAAGATCACGTTCTAAACGAGTAAGTGTTTTTGAAAAAATATATGTTAAATTAGTCTTATTTTAGATTATGTTTATATTACATAGTGTAATGAATTTGTAAAGATGTACATAATGTCTAACGCGGATAAAAAACTGAGAATCACGCAAAAACTATCACCACACTTATTTTTTTTTATGAAACCTTCACTATTTTAAAAATAAATTAATTATTTCGTCCAATTTGGGATATCGCTCCTTGATAGGCGAGTCCTATTACTGGCTGGAGGAACGACGCGTTGCGTGAGCTCAGCACAGAACCCGCAAGCTAACCACTCAAGGCCACTGGCATCGTAAAGACAAAGTGAGATAGCTGGTTTGAAAGCGCTAAAGGGAACAGTCGCCAGGCAGACGTGTCATTAGTGTCAACCTGTAATTTCTTGACGTTTATCACTACAACACTCAAAAGAAACATAAGGAAATATCATGCAGGAAACGGCCTCAAGTATAGAACAAAATATTTCAGTAATTCAAGCCTCAATCGTCGAAATATAAAAAAATCATTATGACAAACTGCGAGACAGTTTGTCGGCAGGATTACCGCTCGCCTTAAAACATTTGGTAACAAATTAAAATTCATTAATTTTTAAAAATTTTTTTTTTCATAATTGGTAATTTCTGTAACATTTCGATTATAAAGATTAACGTCGTCAATTCGCACGCACAAATTGTGTCTAACTGGCGGTGGCGATACGAGTTACAAAATCGGCATTTTAATTAAACAGAAATGGCTAGAATGTCACAATATTCTCACGGTAAAACGAAAGTCGATCGGTATCCGCTTTTCTTCCGCCGGTCGGGATTGAACAAATAAGGTCATTTACCGGGTAATGGTCGCCATTTTGAAGATTAATCAGCTTTTAGATAAAGCTAGTCACATACTTTAGAAGAAAGATCGCACGTACGATAGCGCAGTCGTATTTTTCTAAATTGTTGATGCGCAACGAGATTGTTTTATTTAATTTAGGTTTTAACATCTACAGATAACAGCACATCAGGTTATACCAAACAGTCAAATTTTTCCAAATCATTTTAAACCTTAAAATGTTGAGGTTAAGTTCAAAATCAAATGAGAACCTGCCTGATGAACCTGCTGCTGTTAGTGCTGTTACACATATTATAAATTGACCGCGTTGTTCTTCTAAACTACGCAACAAATTTAGATGCGGTTTTCACCATCATTTAGAGAATTTATTTCGGATGGTTTAAGATATAATATAATACATGATTAAACTTACATAGAATAAAGAAATATCGTTGTTTTGTCAAGACTTAAAAACCATGCGAATCAGGGGCGGATCTTAAGTAATAAATCCGGAAAAGAAAAAATATAATAATATCGGAGCATAACTTTCCTACGAAAACTTACAACCAGCCATTATCTAGCGTATTTTAATCGTTAAGGGAGCCACATCCATCATGACTTTCCTGTTATTGTATCTAATAGGATTACTTCGATGACAATGCTTCTTATTTATAACGTATCTGTAATACTCTCAATATTGGGGTCCGATAGGGCCGATGCCGCCGGGGTCGCGGGTTGTTCGAAAGAGATACCGTGGCCCTGGCATAGGCAACTGAAGAAACACGGGTGGGTTTTAGTCAGTAAAAGTCTGATAAGCCCTCCTCCACCCAGAGCGGGAGAAGTCATTTGATGATTTCCCATCCAAAAAAAAAAAACTCAATATCAAATAACCTCCAATACGAAAGTTTTACACAAATATAGTGGAAGACTACGAAAAACTGTTGGGTACGCTTGTTACTTAAAGATAAACGGTCTCTAACACAATTTAAACATTCAAGAGGTCAACATAGTAGAAGAGGACAATTAATTTGTTCACTAAACGTAATTCTGAGAAAGACAGAAAAGTTTTATCACTTTAAAATGAAATGGATCTTAATGTTTGTGGATCTTGGCAATCAGAGGGGTAAATAAGTACAAAGACACCATGGCTCAATTTCGGAGCGGCCCCAATTCTGTCTGATTCCCCGCTTATATCTTACCACGTGCAAACCACTTCAATATCGTGTCTTCTAGAAGTAGAAACACCTTTTTTAAAGGCGGTTTCGTTCATTGTGTGTCACAGAAAATACGTTATTAGCAGATGGCGTGATTAGCTCAAGGAATTGACGTGGTTTCGAAGTAAGCAATTGTTAAGTGGTCATAGTGAATTAGGGCCCTGATGCCAATTCACATTGACGATAGCTTAAATTATAACCCCAAGATATTGGGATTCTTACAGGGTGGTTAAATTATGGAATACTGGTCTAGTCTATCACAAAAACCACACCCTACAATCAGGTTGGGTGCACGTTTAGCTGTCTAGTCACTTTTCAAGGGATCCGTTTGCCGCAGGATGTCAATAAAATTTCCAGATAAAACCCTAAGCCATTCCTGACGGAAGGGATCATGGACTATAAAATAGACATGACGGATACCCTCACATAAAGGCTTAGAGAAAACCCAAGCCGTAACGACGCCCGCAGTTTGCGTCACACATGTACAAAGTTGCATTGCGTACAAACGGATACGATTGGCCTCAGCTCGCGGACGTTGATGTCCCATTTCGTGCATACGTAATACGACACTAAAAGTATTACTTCACTAGGCTGAAAAGTATTTTTATCTAACGCTAAGTAATGTTAGACAATGGATGGAAAGGTGTGGAAGAATTTTTTTGCAGTCTCAGAATATCAATCTGCCTATCCTTTTCCCAACTATGTTGGGGTCGGCTTCCAGTCTAACCGGATGCAGCTGAATACCAGTATTTTACATGAAGCGACTGCCTATCTGACCTCCACAACCGAGTAACTGGGTAATACGATACCCCTTAGTAAGACTGGTTGGCAGACTTTCGGGCTTCTGACGACCCGTAACGACTGTCAAAGATCCACGAATGACAGCCGGGACCAACGGCTTAGCGTGCTTTCCGAGGCACGGAGGAGTCTCGATATGTAAAGATGGTCACCTATCCACTGACCAACCCCGGCAAGCGTAGCTTAACCCGATGGATCGACCCGTGCGGCTGTAATTACTTAGCCACGTGCAGTCTCAGAATATGGGGTTATATTAGGGGTTTGGAGAAAAAGCAAAGGTAACGTTTATTATTAAGCATCTACTAAATTAACACAACTTTAACTGGTTATCGATAAAAAAGCCTATCGATACCGAGAATCGATACGCACTCGGTAATCGGTATTGTTTTAACACAAGTCTCAGCTCCATTACGAAACTCATTGAAGTCAGGTCGCATCAAATGTCAGAGTCGTAACAACCAGCTGTACCCTCAGTCATTATTACCACGTCACTCTCAACACCACATGTGGTTCGGCAACCATAAAGAGCATTCTGAATTAATATTATTTTAACAAAATACCACAGGCCTGAATTTGGCACGATCAATTATAAGCGGCTTTATGTATTTCAATAACAACTTGACAAGTGAAAGTTTAACACAGTTTTTGTAATTAGCAAGGAATTCTTTTCAGAGTCGACAGAACACTTGAATTGCAGAAATCTCAAGGTGTTATCAATCGTTCTTTTCGCAAATAAAAATGTATACAGCCTACAAATTATACATATAGGAAAGCTTATTTGTGTTTGAATCCTCGCCAATGCGAAAATGTCTGTCTGTGGTACTCTAAATATTTGACCTTCTCATTGACATCGGTTACTGTTGATATTGGTCACATCCGCAACTTCCGTGCAAGGTTTAATTTTCAGGTCAGACAACATGCCATTGGAAGAAACTCAGCTCAGTAGCACCCGGGATTTGAAAAGATAATTATAATTTGGCTACAAGTCCTCACGTGACTTCTTTATTAATCAGCAAGCTGCTTCATTGACGACATCGTTAGTAGCGAGAAACTCCTGGATGAAAGACGCACGGAACCGGGAATTATGGCAGAAGAAAGGGGAGGCCTATACCAAACAATGGATGATTCAGGGCTGAAATAATGATGCTGATGAATCCTAAATCAATCAATCAATCTGCCTAGCCTTTTCCCAACCATGTTGGGGTCGGCTTCCAGTCTAACCGGATGCAGCTGAATACCAGTATTTTAGATGGAGCGACTGCCTATCTGACCTCCACAACCCAGTAACTGTTTAATACCATACCGTTGGTAAGACTGGTTGTCAGACTTTCGGGCTTCTGACGACCCGTAACGACTGTCAAAGATCCACAAATGACAGCCGGGACAAACGGCTAACGTGCTTTCCGAGGCACGGAGGAGTCTCGGTATGTAAAGGTCACCCATTCACTGACCAACTCCGGCAAGCGTAGCTTAATCTGATGGATTGACCCGTACGGCTGTTATTACTTAGCCACGAGCTCCTCTGCTGATGCTGATGAATCCTAAATACATGAGAAATATAGACCACAAACACCAAATATTATCGAAAGCTTTATCATGTCGTGTATTTAGAAGTATTTAGCCTAGGTGCTAAATCCTCAAGGCCGATGGTGAAGGATGTGAATCTTGTGAAACAACGGATACGCGGAGGAGATTGAACGGAAACGAGGCCGTGACATACAGACAAGGTTATGCAGAAATGAGAAATGTTTGCGTCATGTTATGAAATTAGAGGCAAATAGATAACTGGTTTTGTTGATAATTAGATGATGGTATTTCGAAGTTTTTGGACGTCCGGTAGCAATGTCGTAGGTAGAACCTGGATGAAACGGGTACAGGAGCGCGTCTATTGGCACATACAGAAAGAGGGTTATGCCAATTATGGGTAAAGTTGGGCTGTGGATGATCATGACGATTAGATAAGTCTTCAATATAGGTTTTTATGAAAAATGCAGGTAAGTAACTAACACACCCAGGTCGAAAATTCTTAAATATTACTTTCTTCTTCTAGTAGATGCGAAACTACCTCATTTACTACCTCTATTCCAGTTTCCATAGCTCTAGTGATGACCAAATAAGCAAACATTGGGTTTGTAAACAACTTCCCGAAGCGCCGCGCTACATCAAAAAGCGGAAATGAAAATCCGTTCAAAATGTTGCCCAGAAATATGCGATTACGATGGAAATCCGTATTTACGTTTAATATCGTCCAATTACGTGGCAGCTACGATGACAGGAAGCTTTCAACTGATTGGATGGTGTAAAAGGGTTAGCGCCCCATCCGTGGGGGCTAAACTGAGGGGAGATTGAAATATTGGAATTTTCACAGCTCTCCGTTTGTTGAAGTATTTCTTGGCTATGAAAGTGAAGATGCTCGTGTGTTTTTATTTCCAAAAGATTCTTTAAGACTATTGGGTTGATTATCGCGATTTAAAAAGGTTATAAGTGGACTCGATAGGCGGGATGCTCGGGAGGCACTGAAATTGGTTTTCAATGATTCCTTGACTAATGAAATATAGCCCTGTCCATTTTAATTTAGCGCAATGTTACGAAAATAGGCTGGCATCGATGCGGCGCAAAGATTTAAATAACACAAGATAAATGCGAATTGTTTTCTTTTATCCTTCAAAAAGTCTTCAACAAATTGAAAGAGGTCTTATATTTCTCGTAGATGTTTTCTATTCCGGACACGTAGCAAGATTCGAGGGAGAAAACAAGCTGTAGGCTAGCTTACATTGCACTATTATGTAGGTAGAAACGTAGGCTACTAATTTGTTGATTGTGCACATTTACATACCCTTATTCAACACGTTAGTTCTACGTGCTTTCGGGTACATTATTACTAGCGACCCAAACTGCTTTGCATGGTTTTTACAACTTGACAGATCATCGATATTTCTTGATTAATTATATTTTACAAAATTAAATAACAATGTATGACTTACACATTAAACTTTTGGAATAAGTTCTCTAAATGATGGTGAAAACTGCATCTAAATCTGTTACGTAGTTTAGAAGAACAACGCGGTCACACAGACAGACACAAAAAGCGACTGCTGAACCGCCAGACGTTATCCTGTCAAAACTTCAATTTCTTTTTTCCTGTTTTTTTTTCTTCTTTGAAACCATCCCATAGAGCAAACAAAATGAAAAAAAAAAAAAAAACCGGTCAAGAGCGAGTCCGATCGCGCACCGAGGGTTCCGTCCCGATTTCTGAAAAAGTGTGCTATTTAGAGACATCGTTTTATTTTTCCTGTAATCTTTACATACACTTCCATCACATAGAATAATTTCAGATTTTAATGATTGCAAACTTCGGAGTTAAGGGCCGGAACGGTCTTTTTTTTACATTTTTCATCAAAAGTCGAAAACTATGGGACCTAAAAATTGTTGGGTAAACATCGTCTAAAATTGTTCCAAATTTCAAGTTAGTAGCATTAGTAGTTCTTGAGATATCCAGCTGTGACAGACAGACAGACAGACTGAGTCACACCATAAGGGTTCCTTTTTTACCATTTTGGTACGGAACCCTAAAAATTGATTTTGAGTTTTAGCGAAACTAACGAACAGCAATTGATTGAGAAGAAGATAAATAGATGGACAGGATTTAGCGTCAACAAGTAGTAAATACAGGCTCCAGTCTCCACAAGAGCAATGTATTTTTGTATCACAGATTATGTATTTTAAGTTTTTATTATGTGGTGCCGCAAATAAACGTTTTATTTATTTATTATTATTTATTAGGTACTTTAGCTAAACTATTAATAATACTAACTAAACCGGCATGTAAGTTTCGATAGCATAGTTTAAAAATGCTACTCAAATGCATGCAACTTGTATCTGTTACGACCAATGATATATTACCTTTAGATGCGTTACCCGGGCTCAAAAATGGGAAATTAAATGAAGGGTAATTGCCCGGCGTGATATCAGTCACGCACGCGCGCCAGTGAACATGCAGCAGCTAGTGACGTAATTAAATAAGTATATTCATCTCTTTCTTACAACAGGTATCGGCATGCGTCTTTCCTTTTCTTTGCGGCCAGTATATACTGGTATGTTGGTACATCATGGCTTACGCTGTTTTTGAAAGCACTGATGTTCGTGTATGACGCGTCTATCTATAATACGTCATTGGTTACGACGCCATGTTTTAATTTGACGGCACCGCTCTGACGTATGAACGACGTTTTTGTACTTCAACTGCATATAATATTGTGACAATAAGAGCATTGCCATACCAGCAAGGAAAAGGCCTGGTCTGCAACCTAATTGAACAGAACACGCTCCTAATGACAATAGATTTAATTACCCGACTACGGCACAGTCAAAGGAGAGTTATGATTTTAACAGTCTATGTATGTTCGTCTGTTCCATGTTCGTCGTATTTTTTTAAGCCATGGATTTCAATGTTGTGGAAATGAAGGTTTTCGCTATTTATTTAGGTCCTGTACTGGTCCATCAAGAGATACGTATACTTATAAGAATTAGAATCTCAATCAATCTGCATACGAGCCTTTTCCCAATTATGTTGGGGTCGGCTTCCAGTCTAACCGTATGCAGCTGAATGCCAGTATTTTATATGGAGCGACTGCATCTGACCTCCACAACCCAATTACTGGGTAATACGATACCCCTTGGTAAAATGGTTGTCAGACTTCCGGGCTTCTGACGACCCGTAACGACTGTCAAAGATGCTTTCCGAGGCACGGAGTAGTCACGGTATGTAAACATAGTCACCCATCCACGGACCAACCTCGGCAAGCGTAGCTTAACCTGATGGATCGATCCGTACGGCTGTTATTAGTTAGCCACGAGCTCCTCTATAAAAATAAAACGATGTCTCTAAATAGCACACTTTTTCAGAAATCGGGACGGAACCCTCGGTGCGCGAGTCCGACTCGCTGTTGACCGGTTTTTTTTTTTCATTTTGTTTGCTCTATGGGATGGTTTAAAAGAAGAAAAAAAAAATAGGAAAAAAGAAATTGAAGTTTTGACAGGATAACGTCTGGCGGTTCAGCAGTCGCTTTTTGTGTCTGTCTGTGTGACCGCGTTGTTCTTCTAAACTACGTAACAGATTTAGATGCAGTTTTCACCATCATTTAGAGAACTTATTCCAAAAGTTTAATGTCTAATACATTGTTCTTTAAACTATGTAAAATATAATTAACCAAGAAATATCGATGATCTGTCAAGTTGTAAAAACCATGCAAAGCAGTTTGGGTCGCTAGTAATAATGTATCCGAAAGCAAGTAGAACTAACGTGTTGAATAAGGGTATGTAATTGTGCACAATCAACAAATTAGTAGCCTACGTTTCTACCTACATAATAGTGCAATGTAAGCTAATTACCTAAACAGTATTTTAACGTAAACATTAAAGTCTTGATTAATAAAACACTTAATCAAGGACTATTAACGTCTGCTTAGCCATGCCATACATATTGTAAGTAAATAATGAGGCTGTCGTTTATTCCGAGTTTATTACTAATAGGGTTAGTGACATTTGAAATGTAACCTTTGTTTACAAGTATGGATCGATGAACTTAAGGTTATTTCAATATTGGCGACAGACTTGATCAATTTAAAAACACACATGAGAGTTTAATTTATGTACTTATAGTTCGATTAAAACTTAATGGCGTCTCGGAAGTTAGCTGCGAGTGCAGTTAAAGTATGATTTAAACTTAAAAGAGCTAAATCTTAATTGAAAAAATACTTAAGGCGAAAGCGCCGGGGTAGCTCACGAAATTCAAAATTTCTTACGTTTTTTGCAATTTGCAAGTCAGTATTAGATTGTATGTTGATCTAAAAATGATTCGTGGCCGTATCAAATATTTATTTTAAATTAGAATTATAAAAATCATCAATACAACTCACTAAGTTCATAAATTACCCTATTGAATTACTATATTTCATGAAATCACGAGATTACTAACTTATAGAGTTGTATTGCTGATTGTAATGATTATAATTCTGTAAAGGCTTATTAGTTACGGCCGCGAATCTATTTTAATCAACATACAACCTGATACTGACTTGCAAATTATTGCAAAAAAAAACGTAAGAAAATTTGAATTTCTTCATCGAGCTTAACTAAATGGAGCCAAAATCATTGTCGACTTGACTGTACCTGTACGGTCTGCACTGCACTCGCAATCGAGCTTTATACAGGGCGTTTCTTTTCAGATGTCAAGCCAGTGCGAGCAGAAGCAGAGTACCATACCTATCGATTTAACCCCCATGTATGTTCTACGATTTGTTATAGTTTTCGAGTTATTTTGAATCCCTCATTTCATATCAATGGTAGTGGTTAAGGTTAGTAGTAGGTATAAAATTTATGATTTTAATATCAACTGAGCTCTGCTTAAACATAATGGAATAGTAAATATCAGGATTGACAAAAATATGCAAATATAGTAATAAATTATAAAATATGAAAATCACAAGATTTCAAATACACCACTTTCAACGACCGATTTCAGCAAATAATGCCATATTTAGTACATTCTTGTTCAAAGTTGACCCAAAAAAAAGATATAATTATATAATTTTTTAAAGCCATCATCCCGTTGAATCAGGACAAATATCGAAAAAAATCGAAAACTACAAAAAATCGTAGAATATACATGGGGGTTAAATCGATAGGTATGGTACTCTGCTATCAGCTCGCACTGGCTTGATACCTTAAAAGAAACACCCTGTAATACATAATTAAAATGCGGATTTACACAATCAAACAAACTTAGTGTAAGTGGTCATGCCAACACAACAGATGTTTAGTATCATTATTGCTTTTTTATGGCAATACCGCGTCATAAATTATGACACCTATTTGTAACTATGCATGCGCCTGGGCATCTCGTATGTGCCATTAATAAGTAAAGAATTAAATGTCAATTAAATCTGCTATTTTTATAGCGCCATTAATAATTATAAAGCTACCTTTTGCCATATTTGGAACTCTTACAGAGTATGCATGTCCTTACTCATCTGGGAACTTTATTATTCACAAGATTCTTAAGTTTACTGTGTTAATTGTTTGCAACGTCCAGATTAGGTGTTGACGTCGACCTGCGCCAGAGTGCACGTGATTGTGTCAAAAATATGTCGCATTGAGGCAGCATTTAGAAATATGGGTTTGAGCTGCGCATAAGCTTTCGTTGAACCAACTCCAAATAGAAGGTAGGCATTTTTTTACACAAGCATTAGGTTGCTTGGCTTGGGACTAGATGGCGTTGTGTGAAATGTCCAAGGATATTTATTTATTTTTGTGGTAATTATTAGTACCTACCTAGAATACACTTATATAGTGCAAGTTAGTACATATACTAGAAAGGTTTAGGTACTGAAATAAAGGTAAACAATCTTGATACATGTCTTTCATCATTTTTATTTTAAAACCTCAGTTTAAAAATAAAATGCAACTAAAAACCAATGTAAATACTAACAACAATAATGATTACTAAATTAATTGAACCATTTGTTTGAGCACTAGTTTATTTGTTTAATATGTTTGTGTTAAAAGTCACATCAAGACTGTTTATCTTTATTTTACTACCTAAACTTTTCTAGTATACAATAACATTTCTGATCAATAAAATTATATATGAAAAATAGCTGATAACTTTGTGAAAAAGAATCTATGACAAATAGATAGGTGTTACTACGCTTGCACAAAAATTACCGGTTGGTAAGTGTATGCGACAAAAACTGCGTACAAATATAATTTGTTGAATTGTGTAAATCGTATGAAAAGAGGTCACAGACCCTAGAGCAGACGGAATGACACTCGTGGCCCAGTTTACTTCAGTAATTAAATGAAATGGTAAGTTACAACTAGATGATAAAGAATAATTGTTAGTATTGTACCTATTTTTATTGAGTACCTACTAAGTTTATCAATTGACTAGCTGTGCCCCGCGACTTCGTTCGCGTGAAGTCGTCATATTTTAATAAAACTCCATTGCACTAATCCCACACTAATACTTTGGTTTCGCTTATCGTTCTTTCAGCTTTTTATCTTTTTGCTCGGCACCTAAGGGTCGTAGTGTGATGTTAAATAGCCTATAACCATCTTCGAGAATTGGGCTATCAGATGCAAAAAGAATTTTTCAAATCCGTCTTTCTGTTCACAATTTCATGGGTTTTATTTTTTTGAGCGGAACCGTAACTATTTATCCAAAATAAAAGTAGCCTAAGTTACTCGTTATAACATCAGCTACCTGCCAGTGAAAGTCCCATGAAAATCGGTCCAGCTGTTTCGGAGATTACCCGGAACAAACAGACAGACAAAAAATTTTAAAACCTTTTTTTTGTGTGTACCTTACATTACTTTCAATGCATTTAGTAAAAAGCAGTTATTTTGACATTACAAACAGGCACTTCAATTTTATTAATATTATAAGGGTTATTATAAGGTGAGAGGCTGATGCTTAACTCCCTCAATAATTTTTATTAAATGTTTGGATCTGAATCAGCTGCGGTTTTTAAATTATCTCAGAGCATCATCACAACTATGTTGGGGCCGGCTTCCAGTCTAATCAGAGCGACTGCCTATCTGACCACCACAACCCAGTTACTGGGTAATACGATACCCCTTGGTAAGACTGGTTGTCAGACTTTCGGGCTTCTGACGATCCGTAACGACTGTCAAAGATCAACGAATGACAGCCGGGACCACATGCTGTCCGAGGCAAAAAGGGGTCTGGTAAGATGGTCACCTATACACGGACCAACCGCGGCAAGCGTATCTTAACCTGATCGATCGACCCGTGCTGCTGTTATCACAAAATATCTGCTTAGTAGGGCGGAATACAGCGGCGGCGTCGTTTAGTCTCGGCCGGAGGCCTAAATCATGGTTGGCAAACGTGATGAGTGAACAAGAACATGAGCAGTGGTGGCCCAGTGGTAACGGCCGCGACTTATGAGCTGTAGGTCGCAGGTTCGAACCCAGACAGGCGCTTTACTTTATATAAAAAATTATTTCATCACCACTGCTCTCAAAACGGTGAAGAAAAACATCGTGAGGAAACCGGCAATTCCTAGAACCAAAAATTCGAAGTCAGGTGACAGCCACCAACCCGCACTGGGCCCGCGTGGTGGATTACTGCCCACTCTCTCTCTCTCACCGAGCGGAGGCCTGTGTCCCAGTAGTGGGAACATTATAGGCTGATTATGCTGATACGTGATGAGCTGCCTGCAAGGATGAACAACTATTATCCCCCAAATACAAGTAGTATTTGGGGGATAACAGCAAATCTTCATGCTACAATTAACATCAAATTACATTACCCCACATTTAAACAAGCTCATTACAGTAATCAATAAAAGGCATTCATTAAGAGTCCAATTAACTACAGTTTCAAGAAGTGTCAATTATGCAGTCTCCAAAAGGTGAGAAAAATTCCAATTGACATCTGCTGCTTTGGCGCCATTTAAAGCATACAATACTGAATAGCTGTAACTCAAAAGGCAGTAAATAATTACAGGTGTTAAGTAATTATTACACCGTAAACCAAATAACAAAAAAATACAAAATGATGTGCGCAAGACTTTTAAATATTTGTCTGTTATTGATCATAGCTATGTAGGCGAGTTTATAAAAAGAGAATGTGGGTAGTCTTGTCAAACTCTTGCATAAGAGTCATTGAATATTTAGAAATCTATGAAATAAAAAGAGAAGTCCTGACTGACTGACTTCTGTCCTGAAGGCCATTAATGTAACGTGTATCACCTTATACACCCATATTCAGGCAAATAAATTATTTGATTTGATTTGACTCATCAACGCCCAGCCCAAACCCTTGGACCTAGAAAGTTGAAATTTTGCACAGAGGTTCCCTTTATAATGTAGACAAGGAATAAGGAAGGAATTCCCGGTAGCACGTTCCCGAGGGATATTTTCCGACATCCACGCGGGCGAAGCCGCGCCGGAAGTGAATATGAATATTCTGATAGAAAATCAAAAACCTAGATAAATCTGGATAGGTTCATTAACTAAGGACTGCCTCATTGGTCTAGTGGTTGCGAGCGCTACAGCTGAGCATGAGGTCCTGGGTTTGACTCCCGGGTCGGCCAGTGTTATTGGGGTTTTCCATCTGGAATTTCTCAGTAGTAGACCGGTGTCTGGATTTGAGCCCACTTGATGGCAATAGGCTTGCCGCCTACTACACAGGACTTAAACATAGGTAACTGGCGAAATGTGGGTGTACTATAGGTACTCTTCTGCCTAACCTTCCAGGGAATACAGGCGTGGTGTTACCTAGATGGAATTAAATAAATAGGTATGATATCAACAAACAATAAATTTATAAAAAACGGACGGGGACACAATTAACGGGGATAAACCGAAAATTGGTGATGATTATAGATGTCTCAACAACCATACCTAAAAACTTGGTAAAACAGAATGGCTGGACAGATGAAATGTTGCTCAGCATTATTTTCTAAGAGAATGGGCCAAAGTCTAAGTAAGTATGAGCTTGTAACGGATTCATAAAACAGAATTTTCATAAAATAGGTTAGAAATACAACTTATGTGGCCACACAAAAGCAGATAGCTAAATAAAATAACATTGTTAGGGCTTGTCCAAAATTGATAAAAAGTTGTTTCAAATTGGACAACTACAGCTGTCAGGAAAGTTATCAATCAGTCAATAGAGTTATCTATTGGAATGCGGACGGTTTCCTTTTTGATAACACAGCTGTAGACCTGACCTTGGGCTTACATTCAAGGATATTTGACAACTGATAATGATAATATATAGGTTAATGACATTATTAAAAAGATATTTAAGATAGCAAAATAGGATGCATTTTTCTTTTGTTTGACTACACAAAAACAACAAAAAAAAGCTGATAAAAGTAACACAAAATATGCTCAGTAGTTCGGAGTTAAAAAATTTGAGTGTTAGTTTAGTTCAGTTTCTCTACGCTTATAGTGGAAAAAGGGATTATAATAAGTCTGACAGAACCATCTGTCCTCGCAAAGATAGAAGTAATGAGTGAAAGATTTCCATAACACTATCACTGTCCACAAAGTAGACACAAAACACGATAGTTAACTTGTTGGCGGACAGTAACAACCACAGGGGTCTAGCTAAAAGTCATATGACAATACGCATGTCGTTGCAACAAGTCATACGACAGTATGCCTGTCGTCACAGCCCGTTAGATAGTACTGTCCAGCAACGTGTTAAATAATCAACTTGAATTATATGTGGTTCGTGGGACAGGCAAAGGTTGACATCAATTATTAGAGCGAACAGCCCTATTCCATCTATACAAAGTAACAGACTTCACATTGAGAGCTTAAATGATTTGTGAATGAAATGATACTCAGGTACTGATAGATCACACATATTAGCTCCCCTAAGACGATACACTGACCGCTTACTGTGCTGCAGAGTTCTAAAACAATGTAGGTTTTAACACTAAATAACCTAAATACAACTGTGATGTTTACAGTTTGTTGTTCTAATAAAAAACAAAATTGTTTGAACACAGCTTTAGCAGTAGTCATAAAATAATAAATGTTTATTTTATCTCCAAAAAACTACATTCATAACGTAGTCATATTAAGTTGACAGGTATTGCTATTTTGACAGATATTTGAGGTGTTATAACAACTTACCATTAGAGCTCTTGAGGTCTCTGTGGATGAGGGACATTGGCGCACCAACGTGAAGATACGCCATACCCTGCGCCACCTGGATGGCCCAGTCCACCAGGATGTCTGGCCGGATCTTCCGACCCGACAGTACCCGGTTCAGCGGCCCGCCGCGCGCGTACTCCATCACCAGGCAAAAGTTTGGCTCCCCCAAACATACACCCTTCAACGACACTATATTCTCATGCTGCAGCACCCAGAACAGTCTCGCCTCTTGCAACACACTCTCTTTTATAACATCGATGTCTTCGTTGGCGTCCTGACGCGCCGCCTTCACCGCCACAACCTCACCGTTCCAGTACCCGCGGTACACTTTCCCGAAGCCGCCCACACCGATCACTTCCTCCAGCTTCAGCTCGGAGAACGACACGCGCGGCGGCTCCACGGCCAGAGGGTCTTCCTCCGTCACATACACGGCAGGGAATATACCGACGCGGTCGCCGATCTTTCCCGTCCACCAGCCTTCATCCCCCGAGATGTTGGCGTCCTTCGACAGCACCTCGACAATCTCGCCGCGGCGCAGGGAGAGCTCGTCCTCTCCCTGCGCCACATAGTCGTACACGGCGGTGAACAGAGCGAGCGGCGGGCGTTCGCTGTCGGCCGCCATGGCCGCGCGGCCGGCCGCTGGCCGCGGCGGCATCACCCCGGCCGCGCCCCCATCGCGCCTCTCCTCCTCACTCACGCACCCCGACACTGCTGCAGCCGCCACCCACCACAGCACATAACGCTACACACGACAAAACAACGCGTTTGGTTATGATCACCGTATTATTCCGCCATCTTTGTTTCTAACATCGATCATGGCGGTGTTGTATCAAAGCGAGCACCCTTTTATAATCACTAATGTGTTGTAACACGCGCGACGTTACGATTCGAGGAGATACCGAGAGGCGTCTTCGCTGCGATAAAGTTAATTATTTTCCATTCATCTATCACGCTATTTGATAGACGGACGAAATGACAACCATACCGTAGCGAAGTCAGTGACAAACTGACATTTAGTGTTGCTAGGTACTAAATATACGAATAGCATGTTGCAAGGTGCTAAAAATAGTTCCACAAAAAATATTTTGCACAAATAATTTATTTTATTCTGTCAATTATTATTTATAGAGTAAAATAAGCAATATAATCCTGACATAGAAGTGGTCACCAATTTATTAATTGTTTTGAAATACCAAATTCATAAAAACTTATGATCAGTTTTACTTTTCATAGCAAACACGAGATGGTGCTGTTTACAAATATATCCACGGCACTGGTAGTGTTTCGTACCGCCATCTAATGTGACTATTGCGTAGTTTCGTTGAATTAACATTAGAAAGGAGCTGCAGGAGTCAATTTTTGGTAAGTTTAATTTAAAATTTTGTTGAATATTTAATAATATTTATTTATTTTATTATCTTTCAAATTATTTTAATTGCAACATAGTTGACGGTAATTTCACGGAAACACTCAAGCGGTCCCATGGTGTAATGGTTAGCACTCTGGACTTTGAATCCAGCGATCCGAGTTCAAATCTCGGTGGGACCTTGTGATAAACTTTATTTTTGGATTTTTTTTAACCATTTAATTCTTTTTTTACTATCCTTTTTGTTAGTATTAATGTATTCTTCTTAATTGTAATGACTATAAACGGGCGCAACCCGGAATGATAAAAACGGGGAAAATAGAACGACAGTCTGTGGGAGTCTGAAGGGATGCTGGGTAGGGAGAGCATTATTGATCGCGCGAAAATGGGATAGTCGTATCCATTCGCGGCGACCACCCAGCCCGCGGACGTGGGACCGGTTTTTCACTCTCAAAAACACGTTGATACGCCTTAAATAATAGATTAATAACCGAATAAATATCAAAAAACCTTCAATTTACGTACACGTGACTAGTAAAATGTACTAAACATTCAGGGAGTGTGATAAACCGATCGCGTTTATTCTAAACACCATAACGTGACTTGTCACAGTGAAAAATGCTCTGAAATTCGCCTATACCTCGACAATACGCTGAAATCATGTGAAATTACTTTAACTCAAACTTTTAAATATAAGAATTGTGATAATAATTACCTTTTTAGATGTCCGAGCAGTGTTTAAGTTTCTAACGAGTGAAAATCAAAAATAATAATGGCCGATTTACTATCTCCCGGTTAGAATTTAAAAAATAATGTGGAAAATAATAAAAATGAATAGTTGTTCAAAAAGTGGGCTGTGTTTGAAGTGGCGTTGGCGCAAACGTTGGCATGAAATTAAAAAAATAATCATCGATTCTTACTACGGGGGCGTGAATGGGTCTTTTTCATAGCTATTTTGTGTTTAGACATAGTAAATAATTTAATAATATAGCAAAATGAATACTTTTAACGCACCAACCACGCAGATAAATGCGATTGATAAAATGACAACGGTGAAATGCAAATCTGTTGACCTAGAAGGCTATGTTATTATAGTAGTCCAAACGAAGGATAATAAAATTAAGTTATACGGTAAGTGTCAATCTTTCTTTGTGAATTTAATTACCTATAGAATTTGATAGTCCTTGCTGAAACATTTTCAGGATTTTCTAGTGTTTTCCTGAGGTATTCAGTCTAAAAATGCTGTCATGAATGCGTAAAGATTTCTACAAAGATCTATCTAACTAAAAGTAGCTCGTATTATTAAATTTTATTCTCATAAATTATTGGAAATGATTTCAGTGATAATTAATAGGAGTTCTTTAATTTTTTTAAATATTTTTTTTTTGCTTTCGGTCGATTGTGCGTTCGAAAAATGTTATTATACTCACCTTCTGAGTGTCTATTCTATTTTTTTTTTTCAATGCCTACCTACCTAGTATAAGTTGCAATGCAAATCAGGATTTACCAAAGTATTACTTACCTGGTACTTACAGTCTACCATCAGCTTCTACTCCTAATAAATATACCTACAGATTTATGTAGGTACTATCGGCCAAGCTTCCTCTGAGTATGCTTAAGTTTTGCCGATAGCACTTTTTATGAGTGAAATGGCTGTACTCATGTGCATATTTCGGGCATGCTCGACATTTTTCGTACTCAGCTGAGCCCTTTTGCCTGGGCTCTAGTAGAGGGGAGGTCAGGAGCTGAGTTACCAGCCCTATCGGTTCGATAGCATTACTTAGATTGATTAGATTATTAGTATGCTTGATCCAAATACCAGCAGATCTATTCTGTTAAAATCATACCATGGAAACTTAGGTAAAATCAGATTGGTTTTACTCAACTCAACTCAACTCAAAACATTTATTTCTAATAAACCAATTAGGTACAGGCACTTTTGAACTGTCAAGGAGTCTGTCAGTCAGAAAGATGAAGTTAGTTGCCCATTCCAAAGCGTAGTAGATCCCTATGGAGAAGAACGGGCAAGAAGCTCCACGGACACTCTTTTAAATCAAATATTTTACAAAATATGTATTAGTTACATCGTTCATATTGAAAATACACATGTGAGAACAATGAAGAAAGACGTGCACGTTAAAAGCGTCCGTAATAAAAAAGATAAAACTAAAAACAACTAAATTAAAAAATTAAAATAAGCCGTGGCAGCTTAGAGACGACCAGTCCCAACTGACGGCGCCCGTTCACGAACATGACGCATGGATCAGAGTCAAAGACATTAAATAACTTAAATACATATTACTAGAGTGAACGGTCAGTAGTGTCACTCCTTAGATTCAGGTGGAATGTCAGCTCACTTCTCTAGCTATGTATAACTAGCGGCCCCGACAGACGTTGTCCTGTCTGAACGATCCTAGAACCCGACTGCAGCGCCACCTACCGGGTCCAAATGTATTTTCAAACCATCCAGGAACCCATTCAAATATACACAAAATTTCATCTAAATCGGATGTCCGTCTCCTGGTTCTAAGCTACCTCCCCACCAATTTTCAGCCAAATCGGTTCAGCCGGATGAGTTATAAATAGTGTAACAAACACGACTTTCTTTTATATTGGTAGAAGATAGATAATAAGTCCTCCGTGGATGGATAACCATCTTTACATAGGTACCGAGACTCCTCCGTGCCTCGGAAAGCACGTTAAGCCGTTGGTCCCGGCTGTCATTCATGAATCTTTGACAGTCGTTACGGGTCGGGTGAGCTTCAATTCGTCTTTCCATCTTTTATATTGTCTTCCCCTGTTCCTTTTGCCATCTCTGGGGTACGATTCTGTCAGAAAGAGGCTGATAGCGAAGCACTTCATTATTTACATTGCTTTCACAAAGACACCAACCGGAATGGGACGCTATGTCATTTCATTAGGCTAGTTCATTTAATATTTAGATGCAGAGGAACTGTAAAACTAATGCGCCGGGCGGCGGCGTTTTAATTTTCATAATGCCACGGCAACATTAACGGGATATGCCGTTGATTATCGCGTTGAAGGGCGATAGCAGTAGGTGTAGCCACCGCTTACCGCGATAATTTGACCGAGTCTTGACCAAACTTAAGTATCGCGATGTTTATGGCGTTTATGGGCATTGACGTTCACGTTAATGTGGCCCGGGCATAAAAAGATAACAAGTCATCATGGGGTCGGCTGGTCGCGTAATTCGTCAAAATGTAGGGAACAGCTGATTTTTCTTTGGTCCCATAGTGAAAGTTGTTCATAATGATGAGTACAATGACCCCTTAAAAGATTGCCACTGTTTACACTTACACCCTGTATACTCATTTCTTATTCTATCCATTCGCGTAACTCCACACATACCTCTTAGCATTTTCATCTCAGCTGCATGCAATTGCCTTTCATTCATTCATTTTCATCTCAGCTGCATGCAATTGCCTTTCATTCATTCATTTTCATCTCAGTTGCATGCAATTGCCTTTCATTCATTCATTTTCATCTCAGCTGCATTCAATTGCCTTTCATTCATTCATTTTCATCTCAGTTGCATGCAATTGCCTTTCATTCATTCATTTTCATCTCAGGTGCATGCAATTGCCTTTCGTTCATTCATTTTCATCTCAGCTGCATGCAATTGCCTTTCATTCATTCATTTTCATCTCAGCTGCATGCAATTGCCTTTCATTCATTCATTTTCATCTCAGCTGCATGCAATTGCCTTTCATTCATTCATTTTCATCTCAGCTGCATGCAATTGCCTTTCATTCATTCATTTTCATCTCAGCTGCATGCAATTGCCTTTCATTCATTCATTTTCATCTCAGCTGCATGCAATTGCCTTTCATTCATTCATTTTCATTTCAGCTGCATGCAATTGCCTTTCATTCATTAATTATGTGGCTCAACATTCTGATCCATACGAAACAGCAGGTCTAACCATTGTTTTATAAATCTTTCCCATAAGTTTAAGAGGAATAAAATAAAATTTTCATAACAAGTAAAGTGGTAAATTGCTTTCCATTACGAGTCGGGTATACCTTTCCGAAGGATTTCCAAATACACGTTGGGTCAATGCTTTTGGAGGAGTAGGTAAGCGTTCCAAACTTCAGAGGCATCTGATATTTCGTGATACAAATAGTCAAATCCTTAAACATATTATGGACTAGCTCTCCATGTACGGCGTTGCCCGACTGAATTTCATGTCTATTACCAGTGGTTTAGGCTGTACGTTGTCTGCTAGTAATTGTTATGTCCGACTTTTCCGGTGGATTTTCCAAAAAAATCTTTCATACAAACATTGTCTTGACAATTACGAACACAACAAACAAAAATACAGCCAAATCGGTCGAGCCGTTCTCAAGTGATCTTTCATACACGCGGCAGAATAGATGTACTCAATTCAATTCAATTCATTTTATTTCAGATTAATTACAAGTACACACACAGTTATTGTAATCATCCATACATTCAAATTATATAATACGAACACAAGAAACAGACACACAAAACAATAGAAATAGGATTGAGGAGGCTTGGATCAGGACCGCACCACACGCAGATGTAGTTTTGTCCAATGCTGCATGAAGGAGCAATCCACATCCATTCTCCCTGCAATAAGCTGCAGGACGCTGTTGGGGCTGCCCCGCATGCGGCGCATCAGAGACGCTATTCTTTTGCGCTGTATCGCTTGAAAGCCGTCCACTTGAGCGTCCGCAAACATACCTGATGCGCTACAAAAGCGTGGCAACCCCAGCAACATCCTGAACGCGTTATTGTACTGGACACGCAGGGCACTGTAAGTCTTCTGCGTATGTTATATGTTGCTAAATTAAAATGTCACGGTTTTTCTGTAAGAAAGGTAAAAATTAGATAAGTAATCGTTTCATCGATTGAATGCAGGATTCTCATTTTCACACATTTCAAGAACAAGATATTATATAGAGGTACTGAATGTTCAGTTGTAACTTTTCTACGCTGAAATTAATCCGATTAACCTATTGGTGGATTGTTGTATTATAGAAACGGTCTGGCGAAGTAACTAACATCTGATCTATTCAGTTGTAGATAAGCCATTTCTTTCAGGACAGTATGGAACAGCTACTGGAATTGTATACTGAAATGTCGCGGCCATGAAGGATATTGGCTGTAGGTGTAGCCACCACTTACCGTGATAATTTGACCGAATTTAAATAGTGCGATGTTTATGGCGATGATGGGCATTGACGGTGACGTTAGTGTAGCCCGGGCAGAAGTCGACGTTTGCACGGACGTAAAAAAATCGCGGCAATTTTGTTTCGCGCACTAGATTTTCAACGCTCTACTTAGCGCTGAGAGTTGAAAATCCAACAGTTTGTTTTTTCAATGCGTTAGAATGTACTCTGTTGTTGTGGTGGGTGGATTCTATCCAGTCCTCCAAAATCCAAAATCCAGTCCTCCAAAATGTAGCGCGCGATAAAATCCCGCAGCGATATTTTTACGTCCGTGCGAACGTAGGCTTACCCTACAGTCCGGCCGTGGCGCGGCGTCGAGAGAATGCGCCACTGACACCTGTCAGTTGGACAATTTCTAGTTCAAATCCGCATAACACACGTGTCAAAAACGCAATCTCTCGACGGCAGTATTAGAGTCATTGACTTAGAATTCTATAGACTCATGGAATCCGTGCCGTCGAAAGGGACAGAAAAAAAGTACATCTTTTGTTTAGGGTTACCAAGTGATGTACATTTTACCCAATATTCTTCAAAAAATAAGATTTTTTTTAATGAGGTTTGTATTTCAGGAAAAATAAAAAAATATGAGTAATGATGCGACTGCAATGTTTTATTCAAACTCAAACTCAAAGCAAAATAAAAAAAAATATTTATTTCAAAATAAACTAGGTAATCATAATTGTCAAGATATTGTATGGTGTATTGTGTGGTGTATTGTTTGAATTGTCAAGGGATCGGTCAGTCAGAAAGATGAAGCTAGTTGCCCATTCCAAACCGTTGTCCCCTATGGAGAAGAATGGGCAAGAAACTCCACGGACACTCTTTTAAATAAATAAAAATTACAAAATATTGGTTACATCGTTCATGTTGAAAATATACCTACATATGAGAACAATGTAGGAATCTGCCACCTTTTTGGTCAACCTCCTAGATTTTTCTCGAAGTGCTTTTAGCTTTTTCAAACGCTGTTTTGATATTTCTTGGTCTTTCTGCCATTTTCGTTTCAATGTTCTGGGCGAAAACTCAGGTGACGAATACTAAAATAAATAAGGAAAATGTTTTATATGACGCACTTATTATTGAAACAACATTATGTACAGACGCCAGCACATCAAGCTACTACAATCTGTCAAATTTCTTTAATAGATTTTCATCTTTATCGCTAGAGTATTAGGTTCAAGGTTGATTGGGAAAATCTGACAGTTTCGGGTAGTTTGACTTGCTGGCGTCAGTACATACAACTCTCGGCTCGTTATTAAGCTGTTAAAATATGAATCCTATAGACTTACAGATTTAACTGTTTTTGAGCTCCCTTCTAATGTTTCAGTGGATGTGGCTTCGCTGCTCTTAATCATCATAGCGCTTCCTCTATTTCCTGCAACCTAATGGAATTAAATGTTAAAATTTTATAACCATTGTAATAAAATTCAATCACATGTTAGGTACATCCATATTTGTTACCGTATTTGGAACAGCATCGGGGTATAAGTAAGTTTTGCATGCTTTCTTTATTAAAAGATTACTATCAAAGTGTTGACTGCAAATCCTGGAATTGGTTTTTGGAGCCCAATTAGGCCTATTAGTAGCAGCAATCCACATGTTTCTTATTTCGGGTTTATTTGGAAATCTAGAATAATAATAAATCGGGTAGATTTTTTCATTACCTTTCATTTTAACCAGTGATCTTGCTTTCCATGATTTTTTTACTTATATATTTATAGTATAGTAGTAGCTATATAGCATGCAATATGTTAGCCCACAGGTTTGCACGTTGTACACCAGAAGTAAAAATAACTCGATAATGCGTTTTGCCAATCTTTGTACATGTGCACTCTGTGGGATCGATAGACGCAGACGGCATACGACGTCTTCAGAGTTCAGTATATCAATACTTTCAGGATGTGGTTGAGGCTTCCACGTTACTGCAGTGCATCAGGAATGTTTGCCGAAGTACATACTGATGGTTTTAATACCATCTTGAGTAAAAAGAATGCTTCCATGATGCGCAGAGTACGTGGGAGCGTCAACGACATTAAGGTCATCAGTAAACAGCCGTGCTGCACCATTATGACGCATTATGTACATGTACACACGGCTACACATCAAGCTATACATTTCCAGTTTACACTGTAAGGAAATCCTATACATTGCGAGATCAGCTTAAACTGGAAATGTATAGCTTGATCTGTAGCCGTGAGTACAATATGTACCCAATGCGGGGCATCAGGTGAGTGCAGATATATGAATTAAACTCTTTTATTACGTTTGTTACTAAAATATCTTATGAGAAGTGTGTATTACTAATATTAATGGATCAAGGTCTGAAATAAAATATTTTTTTATAGACATTGCTTTAAAAAATCAGTTTTACCCTTATTAAAGGGTAAATTCCCCGTCAAAAAGTGGCAACACTGAATGTTCAGGTAAGAAAATAAAAATATTGCGCAAATCACTATTTTTTGAGATTTAACACAAATACAAATTAGTTTGTACATTACTGCGACTATTTGATTAGAAATAGCAGCACACACAGCGATAAAATACATAAAAAGGTGGAATACTTACGTGTGAAAGGACAATCCGGCAATCTTCATCAAACTATCACTTTTACAATGTAATACACTGCACCTAACCATTTTGCACAGTTGCACAGATGGTATTAAAGAATTGAGCACGAAACGGCACGTATTTTGTGTAAAATCTCGATGTAATTATTAATAAATAATTGGATTTCAATCTGCAATCGCCAAAAACGTCAAACTTGTTGCGCACGTCGACGGTCTTGGCCGGCACGCGATAAAGGACAGAAATATTTTTACTCTGTCTCTTTTGTATGCTAGTGACGTTAATATATTCTTCTTTTTCTAGTGTGAATGCAAGGGAAGATAACCAGCAGTCTATAGAATTCTAAGTCAATGATTAGAGTATTAGAGTAAGTATAGTTCTCTGACTGGCGACCTGTCAAAGACTCAATGTAAACATCAATTCACCACAATGTGCAGAGTGCAGTACCCAACGAATTATGAATGATATTCTTAATTCGTTGGCAGTACCTTATTTTAAAAACAAGTGTTGAAATTTTGCGTTAAAAAAAATCTGCTGTTACATACAAGAGTGCAATATTTATACCGTCGATACTAAATATGAAAACTTGTGAGCTGAATGAAAGTTGTAGCTTATTTTCGTGAATTTGTACTGTAGTTTTAAAACTAGGTGTTTAGGCGAGTAGGCATAGCCGTGTACGGCGTGTGCCCTTTTTAAAATATTTTGTTTTCGAAAATACGCTACGCTTTATGGTTCCAAACTTCAAAAGAGTTCCAAAAGTTGAGAAAAGACAGGATTACGAAAGCTTTCATGCTGTGTACTTTGTAGAGGTATTAAATATCCTCCTACTCCCTAAAAGGAGGAAACATTATAGGCTGGCTGGTTATAAGAACAGTTTTCCTGCCGAACCATGGGACAGAGAAAAGTGTCTGCTGATATTTAAGGCACAACCTATAGTTGGCTTAAATATCAGCAGACACTTCAGCTTTGTCTCTGAGGTGGCAACTGCAGCTTTGTCCCTGAGGTGGCAACTGCAGCTTTGTCCCTGAGGTGGCAACTGCAGTTTTGTCTCTGGGGTGGCAACTGCAGCTTTGTCTCTGGGGTGGCAACTGCAGCTTTGTCTCTGGGGTGGCAACTGCAGCTTTGTCTCTGGGGTGGCAACTGCAGCTTTGTCCCTGAGGTGGCAACTGCAGCTTTGTCTCTGGGGTGGCAACTGCAGTTTTGTCTCTGGGGTGGCAACTGCAGCTTTGTATCTGGGGTGGCAACTGCAGCTTTGTCTCTGAGGTGGCAACTGCAGCTTTGTCTCTGGGGTGGCAACTGCAGCTTTGTATCTGGGGTGGCAACTGCAGCTTTGTCTCTGGGGTGGCAACTGCAGCTTTGTCTCTGGGGTGGCAACTGCAGCTTTGTCTCTGGGGTGGCAACTGCAGCTTTGTCTCTGAGGTGGCAACTGCAGCTTTGTCTCTGAGGTGGCAACTGCAGCTTTGTCTCTGGGGTGGCAAACTGGCAACGTATCTGAGATGCCTCACCTATTGCAAAAGTCTAAATCAAGTGGACTGTGGCCTTGTTTGCCATCCAATAACATATCCTTTATTTCTCAGGGTCACCATCAGCCGGAAACTGGGACAACTTGGAGCTGGCTGACGAGATCATGGACGTGAACGAGACTCGGCTCGAGGACATGTCCCGGGCAGAAGTGCTCGGACATATACATGAGGTGAGCAACCTTGGAAATACTTAAATATCATCATATTAGACAAAAGACGTCCACTACTGGATATGTACTACAGTACATGCAAAGTATTTACAAGGCAGAAACACTGCCGTAGAAGGACATATTATAATTAGTGACCTATAATTGGTGATGTTCTGCAGTATTTATGACAGCGGCAAAGGTTTGAATCATTAGATTCGCCCTTTTGCGTCAAAAGATAGTCAGGTGTCTGTTTCGCTTTGACACCTCTGACTTAGAATGACGCAGTGACTTGACTTGATTGTCATGGAAACGCTATAATTAATAAATGTGTGAGCTCACTCTTCTCAGTATGGACACCTTTTCGCGTGGGGCAAATCTAGCGATTTAAATCTTTGGGGTGTTTGAAAATTACATATTTTCATGACGGACATTGTATTGTATTGTATTGGATGTTACGACCGCATATGTACATAATAATGACGGAACCATTTTCCTAGGAAACCAAAGCTTTAGAGGTTCGTCAAAAAGTGTTAGTTATCAGATACATAGCTTTTCAGACAGATCAAAGGTCGAAATTGCTTTAAATGGAATCACAATCACACTATCATCACATCACATCACACTTCACTTCACACTAATGTTTTAAGGTGAAAGTTTGTGAGTGTGTGTGTTGTATGTTTGATACTTCTTCACGCTCAAACGCCTGGACTGATTTGGATGAAATTTGGTATGTAGATAGCTTATACCCCGGATTAAACTTTTTAAATCGGTCTACGCGGCTGAAACCGCGGGGCAAAGCTAGTAAGTAATAAAAAAATAAGCATAGCAACAGTATGTTATCCTTTTGTAAGAATTACAAAGAACACAGAGGTTGTTTGTTTGAAAGTCTACCTTTTTCTACTCCTGCGGTTTTCAGAATACGGCCGGCAGACTCGTGTAAAGGCTTAGGACTGTAGAAAATAATGTGGCATTAGTAGCCTGATTTGTTTTTCAATGTCCAACTTGTTAAGAGTTTTTTTTATTTAACAATTTATTTTTAAAGCCTATTGAACCATTTATTTTACTTGTGACAGCTCCAGGCTCCAGTACTAATCAATTTGTGAATGTCCTAATGCGCTACTGGATATTTATGGGGTGTAAAAAGACACTTGCCGAAAACCACATACAGGGTGTAAGGGACAGCCCTCCGCAAACTGATAGGGTGAATTCAGTATGTCATACTAAGATGACCAGTACATGAAATTTTTTCAGGAACGTTAAGGGAATCCATGGAGAGGAGCTCGTGGCTAAGTAATAACTGCCGCACGGGACGATCCATCAGGTTAAGCTACGCTTGCCGGGGTTGGTCAGTGGATGGGTGACCATCTTTACACACCGAGACTCCTCCGTGCCTCGGAAAGCACGTTAAGCCGTTGGTCCCGGCTGTCATTCGTGGATCTTTGACAGTCGTTACGGGTCGTCAGAAGCCCGAAAGTCTGACAACCAGTCTTACCAAGGGGTATCGTATTACCCAGTTACTGGGTTGTGGAGGTCAGACAGGCAGTCGCTCCATGTAAAATACTGGTATTCAGCTGCATCCGGTTAGACTGGAAGCCGACCCCAACATAGTTGGGAAAAGGCTAGGCAGATTGATTTTAAGGGAATCCATTAAACCTGATTTGTTTGTGTTTTTGTGCACAAATTGGAGCGTCTATTACTGGTTGGGAGGGGTAGGTAATAGGTATGCGGTGAGTTCGATGAACTCTGTAGCTAGACAGAAAGTGAACAGCTGATTTCACGCGTCGTTGGTTAGAGTATTTCAACATCCATTGCTGGTTTTTTTACATACCTAAATGGAGTGCTGCGAACACACAATGCAATTTTACATTGAAATGATGAAAATGTAACTGAAAAAAAATCGAAAAAATTAAAATTTTTCGGAGAAAATTTCCGGTGGAATATTATTCAAAATGAGGAGCTGAATGCACCCTGTGAGTTTGCGGAGGGCTGTCCCTTACACCCTGTATTCTACCCATTATTTGGATCGTTTTTTTCCACTAGACCATAGCTGGGAATCCACTGCTTCTGGAGATATTGAAGGTTAAAGTAGCATTTTTTAAAAATTAAATCGCATTCCAAGTGTTATTACTAAACTTTTTCCGACAAGTACCTACGCGTACCGTAGAGCGAAGGGGCGGGGCTTAAATCCGTTTGCCTGGGTTCACGTTACATTACTCGTAATAAAAAATTGATTTTTTTATACCAAAAAAATAAAAGTCATTTCCCAGCAATAATTTTTGGGCAAAGCTACATAATTAGATGTACAGTATGCATAGTTCACGGCTTTGTGATGTGTCTTTTTTGACCCTGTATGTGCGTTATGAAGTTTTAATCGATATTGGTATTTTATTTGAAAGAAAAATGCAAAGAAAAATAGCGTCCATGACGTATTTGTCCATGACGTATTGCACTTGTCCCAGTGTTCTCCAAAATCATCGAAAAAGTCATTTATAACAGCCTCTATTCATTCTTAGAAAAAAACAATATTCTAACTAAAGAACAGTACGGTTTTAGAAAACATAAAAATATTAATATGGCCATTTATGAATTAGTAAATGAAATTATTTCAAATATGGATAAAAAAATCCCAGTTACAGCATTATTCATGGACATGACGAAGGCATTCGATTTTGTAGATCACAGAATCCTTCTCATAAAATTAGGAAAACTTGGAATTAGGGGCAATGTCCTAGAACTAATTAAGTCGTACCTAGTCAACAGAAAACAAATCACTAAAATATCAAAAATATGTCATAGAACTAAAACAGAAAAAAACTACTTATCAAAACAAAGAACTATAAATTTCGGTGTACCCCAAGGCAGTGTACTTGGTCCGTTGTTATTTCTATGTTATATAAACGATATACCCAGAACCATAGAACACCCCATGACTCTATTTGCTGATGACTGTACTACAATATTTATAGGAAAAAACATAGAAAAACATGAAAATGAAATAAATAATAGTTTAGATTTAATAATTCAATGGCTAATCGACAACAACTTAAAAATTAATTTAGGGAAAACCCATATCATGAACTTTAACCAGCGAATAAACTCTATTAATACAAATATTACATATAAAGATAATACGATTGCTAAAATTGACAACACGAAATTTCTAGGGCTTTGGTTAGATCAGCACATGACATGGAAAACACACATTGAACATGTAATAAAAAAGCTAAATCAATATTGCTATGCTTTACACAATTTAAACAAGGTCGCCAATCGTAGTACCGTTCTTACCGCATACCACGCATATGTCTCCACCACACTGCGATACGGTTTAATATTCTGGGGTAATTCTACGGATAGAGAATTGGCATTTAAAGCCCAAAAAAAGTGTCTTCGTGCAGTATGCATGATCCAAAACACTGATAGTTGCAAACCATTTTTTATTAATTTAAAATTATTAACACTCCCGTCCTTATATATTTATGAAGTTGTTATGTTTATTAAAAATAACCTTGACCAATTTGAAACTCTGTCCACTAAACGCCATCAAGGTGCAATTAAATCAAAAACCCACCAAACCGCCCTGTTCTCAAAAAGTTTTCTAGGAATGGCTCCTAAAATATTTAATAAACTACCTAAACCTATAAAAGCTTCAAAAGATTTGCATACCTTCAAAAAAACACTCCATAAGTTCCTAATTCAGAAAGCATATTACACCATAAATGAATATTTAGAAGAAAAATAAAAACCGGTATGTCTTATTCTCAGATGTTATATTTGTTACCTACTTATTTTAGTTAATTTAATTTATGTTTAACTAGATATTAAATTGTTTCCTTAATTTGTATTGTTTTGTTTATGATTATTTTATTACTAAATATTTAAGATGGTTACTTAGCAGTATTTTATAATTTTATAGGCTATAAATACCTACTACTGTGACCAGCTAACTGTTACTGTGAACAACATTTGTACGCCTTGCAAGGCAGCGCATAGTGATACAATATTTTTATTTTATAACATCATGTACATTTTACCTATGTGTCACAAATAAATAATTTTGAATTTGAATTTGAATTTGAATTTGTATTGCATTTTTTCGTCTACGCACTTACTAGTCGTTGAATCAATCTATTTATAAAGAGCTTGGGCATTGGGGCGCTTTTCCCGCCCTCCCATGAGGGTGGCTCAGTGGAAAAATAGGAGGGTACTTAAATTAATGACGATCTAAGTGGCGCAGTGGAGTAACGAGTAACTGTCTTCTGTAGTTTGGAACTGACTGATTTTCGAACATAGAAAAATAGTGCATTTTATTTTTATTATTTAACCAGGTAATAATTATTTTAAAACTAGCTGACCCGACAGATGTTGTCCTGTCCAAATTTTAATAATTCATAGAGTACAAAATACACTTTGAGTTTTCCCGAATTTTCCAATTTTCCCGGCAACTTTTCTAATTTTTCTTTTCGATATTTTGACGCCTCACTGGTGGCATTTTCTTAACAATGAAGTAAACCAAGACTGAAGGCAATTGAATGTCAGTCAAAGGCAGTTGAATCATCCTCTATTGAAAAGGGAGGATCCTCCGACCACACGGGTGTTGTATCTAGTGGGCAACTGGCCGACGTTGATGTCGGGACGTTGTATTCTATGCTAGTCACGCGGTAAACTCTGATTGCGCGATGCAGGATTTTGCGTGACGTCAGTATGTTGCGTAGTTCACATGTGGCGATATAGATGCCGCCACAAAACCTTTGTAAGGGAAACGTATTTCCTAGGCTACTCAAACTACAAGCAGACGAAGTAGCAGCTGCAGTAAAATGACACTTATCTGTCATTTTGATAAAAAATGTTCCCATTTGATAGCGAAATGACAGTAAAAATGACATTAGAAGTGTCATTTTAAAAGTCCGACCACAGAGAGATGATAAATATACCGTTCTGTTGATTGAAGTCAGGAGTGTGCTCTCCTCATCACTACGTAGCGTCACTAATACACTTGCGTGCAAAAAAATTGGCCCATACCACCCCATGCTCTCTATTTGAGAGACGATAGCTCAAAGATATTAATGTACCTATTTATTTTAATTATTTTATACTGTGTGAAGGTAGGTAAGATAAAGTTTATTTACACATACACATATACTTTGATAAAAGCAATATTCTTGACAAGATCGACTCGATTCTTCTGATGTTCTCATCAATCACTTTTGTTTGAAAAAACTGCGTGACTTTTTTTTGTCAGTGAAGTTGACATAAGCTTAATTTTGTTTATTACTGTTCGTTTATTGATCATTTGACTTGAATTTTTAACCAACTTGAAAAAAAGGAGGTTTTTCATTCGATCTGTATGTTTTTAAATTTGCGTTTTTCTCAAAAAGTAATGAATCAGTTTTGATATTTTTTTCACTTACGTAATCTACATACAGTCAGGAAGATTTTAGTACACAATATATTAGGTTATTGTTAATTAAACTTGTTAAATTTTCTCGTTTCTTATCGAAGAGAATGGGGTGGATCGATTTTATTGCACGCAAGTGTATTTAGACAGTTAACAACAACCATATTGTTTGTTGCAGTGCATTTCATCGTGTGTCATCAAGCTGCGAGTGAAGCGACGGAGCGAGACCAAGTTGTGTGAGTACTGTTACAGTTACTTAGATTATGTTGTCAAAATATTGTTATAGTCATAATAATTATGTCCCTATGTTAAACTTATGATTTATGATGAAGAGTTAGTCCAATTACGTTGGATTTGCTTTGAATCATTCTACAACGCGTTTGCCACGATCCACGGTGTAGGATATCAACGCGGGCGCGTGCGCGGGAAGGGGCGATTAGAATCAATTCTATTTTTTTTTTTTTGTAAATTTTTACGTTCAAAAGTGCCTTGTGCCATAAATATGATAATTATGTACTTAACTACTCATTCCAGAATAAATTCTCTAAATACTCAATATTTTTCAAAAATTTCTGATGAAGCATTTTTGAATGCAAAAAACCGATCAAGAGCGAGTCGGACTCGCGCACCGAGGGTTCCGTTCCGATTTCTGAAAAAGTGTGCTAATTGGAGACATCGTTTTATTTTTCCTGTAATCTTTACATAAACTTCTTTCACATAAAATAATTTCAGATTTTTCTCTTTGCAAACTTCGGAGATAAGGGGAACGGTATTTTTTTTTTACATTTTTCATCAGAAGTCGAAAACTATGTGGCCTAAAAAAAAGAAAAAAAATTGTTTGAGAATGTGCAAACAGCGTTCTTTCATATGATACCCCACATGCCCTAGTAGCCCCACTTTAATTTTTTAAGACCGCCTTTCAGTCCCTGTTGCAAAAAAAATATAAATATTTTAATTTCTTTCTTATTTGCAAAATAGTTGGGTCCCCGTCACCTAAAACTATTCTAAATTTCAAGTTGATAGCATTAGTAGTTCTTGAGATATCCAGCTGTGACAGACAGACAAACAGACAGACCGACAGACGACCGACAGACAGACCGACAGACAGACTGAGTGACACCATAAGGGTTCCTTTTTTACCATTTTGGTACGGAACCCTAAAAATATTGAGTATTTAAATAATAACTGCATCAAAATAACGGATTTTGGCGTTAACGGCGTAGTTTAGAAGAACAACGCGGTCACACAGACAGACACAAAAAGCGACTTTAATATATAACATGTATAGAAGATATATTAATAGTTAACTAATGCGAAAACCTAAGCCGAAAACTATATCAGCTACTAGGTACTCTCATTCTGATCCCTACAACTATATCAGCTACTAGGTACTCTCATTCTGATCCCTACAACTATATCAGCTACTAGGTACTCTCATTCTGATCCCTACAACTAATGGATTTTGAAAAACAAATGATTTGTGATGCAATGATTTGTTGATATACCTACCTATGACAAAGTTTATCATTTACTAGCACTTCCCGCGCGGCCTCGCCCTCGTTGATGTCGGAAAATATCCCACGGGAACGTGCTACCGGGAATTCCTTCCTTATTCCTTGTCTACATTATAGGTAAAGGGAACCTCTGTGCAAAATTTCAGCTTTCTAGGTCCAAGGGTTTGGGCTGGGCGTTGATGAGTCAATCAGTCAGTCAGGACAGGACTTCTCTTTTTATTTATACCTACATAGATAGATAGATTAAAGCATCTGACGATGCGATTCAAGTTTTCCCAAGTATAAAATAAGAGATGCTTCAGATTCTTTCAGTTCGGATCACCTGCGGAAGATGCATATTTTATCAAGCGATAGTGGAATAGCGCGAGACTACAAATATTTTACAAGAGGATTCTTAGGCATCGGTTTTTTTTAGGGTTCCGTACCAAAATGGTAAAAAAGGAACCCTTATGGTGTGACTCAGTCTGTCTGTCTGTCCGTCCGTCTGTCTGTCTGTCTGTCTGTCTGTCTGTCTGTCTGTCTGTCTGTCACAGCTGGATATCTCAAGAACTACTAATGCTATCAACTTGAAATTTGGAACAGTTTTAGATGACGTTTACCCAACTATTTTGCAAATAAGAAAGAAATAAAAATATTTATATTTTTTTTGCAACAGGGACTGAAAGGGGGTCTTAAAAATTTAAAGTAGGGCTACTAGGGCATGTGGGGTATCATATGAAAGAGCGCTGTTTGCAAATTCTTAAACTATTTTTAATTTTTTTTTAGGCCGCATAGTTTTCGACTTTTGATGAAAAATGTAAAAAAAAACCTTATCTCCGAAGTTTGCAAAGAGAAAAATCTGAAATTATTCTATGTGATAGAAGTTTATGTAAAGATTACAGGAAAAATAAAACGATGTATCTAAGTAGCACACTTTTTCAGAAATCGGAACGGAACCCTCGTTGCGCGAGTTCGACTCGCTCTTGACCGGTTTTTTAAACTTAAACATTACATCGTATTGTGAAGCAATAACGTATTTTTATCCTGTTTTAAAGCTTATGGGTTTCCTACAAAAGCGGTGGCTGCTAACGTCCGCAATTTGCCATCGAATGGTGTCTTTGTATGTAAAGTAGTACCCAACTGATATGGCTTACCGATGTACCTGCGCAGAAGATGAATTTTCAAAGCGCGGGAAATGCTATTGACCAATCGGCATGCTCCACGCACCGTGCTTGTTTTTCCTGTACCGCTATTGGTCGGCACCTGCCGCCATGATGTTAGTCAGCCGCCACACTTGCGAGTGAGACGGAACCAACAGCTCCAGTGTATTATGAACCTTATAGTAGTGATCTAAGGTTGATTGTAAGTTTTAAGCAATCTCGTTAATATTCGGGGCCATACTTTCTTTTCTGCGCGAACGAAGATTCACGACGCGCCTTATTAGTTGGGTACTACTGTACGTAAGTTGTTGTGTTTACTGAAGGTGGATTCGCTAAGGTAGACCGCGAAATTCAAATTTTCTATCGTTTTTTGCAATTTGCAGGTCAGTGTCAGGTTGTACGTTGATTAAAATATGATTCGCGGCCGTAACTATAACATGGTTTTCCAGAATTATAATCATTACAATCTGCAATACAACTCCATAAGTTAGAGTTTACCTCAAACCTCTTCATGAAATCGCTAGATTTGAGGTCAATTCTAACTTATGGAGTTGTATTGCTGATTCTTCAATAGTACGTATTTTTCCCCCACTTTCTAAGTGGATTATGTTCTAGTTTCTTATACAGGTAGTGGTATTAGAATTTGTGTGGTACCACAACTAAAAAGTGAAAAATAAAAACTTTTTTCCAAAAAAATTCAACCGACTTCCAAAAAACAACAATACAAAGTGAAAAATAAGTACTTACTTAGCTTTAATTTCAGAAGTCGGTAGCAAAAAACGTAATTATACGTTTAACCAGTCATCGACTTCCGAAATTAAAGTTATTTTTCACTTAGCAGTGTTGTTTATGGAAGACGGTTGTATTTTTTTGTAAAAAAGTTTTGACATCGTGAATTCAAATCCCTGTGCCGTCATTTTCATGACAGCCACTATGGCCGGTATGTGGCGGCCATTACTTTTCTATCTAAAGAATTGGTTTCCTAGGAAAGCGGTTCCGTCATTATTTATAACGGCCGCGAGGATTCCTGAAAAACATGTCCATGCACTGATACGCGGTCAATTATTATTCTCATAATGCAAAAAGTTTGTAATCGCAATAAATTTTTTTTTAATGTGATAAAACTACAATTTGACAATTTTCGGACTTTTTCCTTTACTTTTGCTGCGAGGCCTTGCTTCTTGCCAAGTTTCATTATTCTAGGTCAACGGGAAGTAGCCTACAGATTTTGATTTACTTGCGAGTATTTAATGTCGCATAAGTCGACGTCCGCACGGACGTAAAAAAATCGCGGCGGGATTTTATCGCGCACTGGATTTTCAACTCTCGGTGTTTGGCCGAGCTTCGAGAATCCAACCTAACAAAAACAGAGTGCATCTCAGCGCGACGAAAAGCACACTGTTGGATTTTCAACTCTCGGCGCTAAGCAGAGCGTTGAATCTTTTTACGCCCGTCAAACTCTTTCTTCGAAAAGAAAAAAAAAAGTAAACGCTAGATATAAAGGTACAGTTGCCTTGCCAGTGTCGAATCACAGGTCTCGGCAATGATTCAATAATGCGAAGATATGCAGAGAGCCTTACTTTTAAACTCATTAACGATCGGAAAGAATAGGAAATAGGTGGATTGCGGTTCATGGCGTTGTATGATTTTCTGTATAATACAGTATAGGAGTAGTTTCCGAAGCTTCCTTCTACCTTCTGCCTTGCCAGTGTCGAATCACAGGTCTCGGCAATGATTCAATAATGCGAAGATATGCAGAGAGCCTTACTTTTAAACTCATTAACGATCGGAAAGAATAGGAAATAGGTGGATTGCGGTTCATGGCGTTGTATGATTTTCTGTATAATACAGTATAGGAGTAGTTTCCGAAGCTTCCTTCTACCTTCTATGCTTACGTATAATAAAACTGAAGAGTTGTTTGTTTGAACGAGCTAATTTCTGGAACTACCAGTCGGATTTGAAAAAATATTTTTGAATTTGATACCCTTAGCGAAGAGCGAAAATAAAAAACCAGCCAAGTGCGTGCCGGATCATGCACAATGAAATGATGATGATGTTCCGTAGTTGAAAAGAATTTATCCCAAAACAAACAACTGTAATCCCAAAAAATATTTTTTTTTTATGTGATAAAATTACAAATTAACAATTTTTGGACTTTTTCTTTTATTTGTGCTGTAAGACCTTGCTTCTTGCCAAATTTTATTATTCTGGGTCAACGGGAAAGTACCCTATAGGTTGTGATTTACTTGCGAGTATCAAAATATGTCGCATAAAATAGCGTTATCTTTTTATTTCGTTGACTTAGAAGCTTGAGTTTTTTAGGACTTTAAGGGACCGTAGACCTACGTATTTGATATTAATTTCAACTTGATACCTCCACGCGTACCTGAGAAAAAGAGTTTTAACAGACAGACATACAGACGGACAACGAAGTGATCCTTAAAGGGTTCCGTTTTTTCCTTTTGAGGTACGGAACCCTAAAAAAAATAAGTGAAAACGAAGCAATAGCGCGGGTGGGCGATGCGATGTGACGCGGTGGGTCGGGCGAGCAAGAAATGTCACGCGGATGAAGTAGCGGACAGAAGCTAGATGAATAATCAATTTTTTTTTATCCTCGTATTTTGATACTCGTATCTCGAATTGGTAAACGTAACAATTTTGAAAACGTGCCTCGTTTTAGCGACACCGTAACGCATTCAAGTAAGTTGTCAATGTCCGAATATAAAAAAAAATACTTCACGTCATGTCAACACTATGGCGCCCTCTGCCTTATGCCGCCTTACCTACTTAGTACTATTTAAAGGGTTAGGTTTTTTTTTTTATGAGCTAAGCCTTTGCAATTTTCCTCAATCGATTCTTCAAACTTGAACAGGAAATGTTTTTAAGTTTTTTATTCCAAGCATATATAATTCTGGTGAGTTAGAGGTTCTAGAAAGTAGAGCCACTGCTGAAAATTAAATATCACTGAAAGATATGTGCAAACAATGGAAAATAAACTAAATTTAAGTCAAGTCGCTAAGGCAATCGTAATTTTTATTATCATTATTAGGGCCTATCTCACGATGTCCTAATAGCCACTACTTACCAAATAAATTCACCACCCACGATTAAGGTCCTATTTTGCTTGGCAGATACCTAATTTCATATAAATTTTGTTCCATTTTTTTGAATTTACATATTTGGTAAGTGGCTATTCGGACATCGTGAAATAGGCCTTTTAGTCGGACAAATATAAAGTGTAGTCGTCAGCCTAGTATTTGGCGTTTGTTTATGTTTTATTATCCGTTTACCAGGTGGATGGGTGACCATCTTTACATACTTACCAAGACCTCTCCGTGTCCCAGAAAGCACGTTAAGCCGTTGGTCTCGGCTGTTATTCTTAAAAGAAAGACAAAAAGTCCGACAACCAGTCTTACAAAGGGTATCGCATTACCCAGTAACTGGGTTGTGGAAGTCAGATAGGCAGTCGCTCCATGTAAAATACTGGTATTCAGCTGCATCTGGTTAGACAAAGCTAGGCGGATTTAATGTCCGTTTTCCAGTCAGTAAATGCCTCCAACATTCCTGTCTCTCTCTGACCACTCTGCCACATGTCGTTCTTGCGACCCGTTTGATTTCATCATCCCACCTTTTCTGTGGTCAACCTATCTTTCTTTGGCCGTTTCGTGGGTACCACTGGGTAACTATTTTGCTCCATTTTTCCTTCCTTCTAATCAATGGTATTTTTAAATCGATATTAATTATAGGATATTTTCCTACGTATAACCAGGGACCATTTTGGTTAACCATTGAAAGGGTTTTCGATAGGGTTTTTCTAAGCAGTTATTCAAAAACCCATACGATGTGGGTAAACCTTTTGAATGGCTTTAAAGGACCATTTTGGTTAACCATTGAAAGGGTTTTCGATAGGCTTTTTCTAAGCAGTTATTCAAAAACCCATACGATGTGGGTAAACCTTTTGAATGGCTTTAAAGGACCAGTTTGGTTAACCATTGAAAGGGTTTTCGATAGGCTTTTTCTAAGCAGTTATTCAAAAACCCATACGATGTGGGTAAACCTTTTGAATGGCTTTAAAGGACCAGTTTGGTTAACCATTGAAAGGGTTTTCGATAGGCTTTTTCTAAGCAGTTATTCAAAAACCCATACGATGTGGGTAAACCTTTTGAATGGCTTTAAAGGACCAGTTTGGTTAACCATTGAAAGGGTTTTCGATAGGCTTTTTCTAAGCAGTTATTCAAAAACCCATACGATGTGGGTAAACCTTTTGAATGGCTTTAAAGGACCAGTTTGGTTAACCATTGAAAGGGTTTTCGATAGGCTTTTTCTAAGCAGTTACCTAATCAAAAACCTATACGATTTGGGTAACCCTTTTGAATGGCTTCAAAGGACCATTTTGGTTAACCACTGAAAGTTATTTCGATAGAGTTTTTCTAAGCAGTTAAACGAAAACCCACACGATGTGGGTTACCCTTTTACTGGTTTTCAAGGCTAAAACCCACTCAAGGAGGGAGTTACACATGATAAAGATAACCACATAAACGGCTTACCCCTTCGAAATACTTAACTCTTAATAAGGGTTGTAAGGGTTGTTGGGGTCCCTGAGTATAACTAGGTGTCTAGACACTTCTAGCTGCAAGCCTTATTTAACCCATGTATTAAAAGAAAAAGACATCTAGAAAGCGAAACTACATTTCCTAATGTATGCTGCAGCACGTTTGGTGCGATTGTACTTCTCTTTGCAGTAATATGATTACGACCAGTCCGAATGGCTTCTGCAACTAGGTACACCAATATGCAACTTCAAACTACAAACTTCACTAACGACCTTATTGTGAAGCGCTAAAGTTCAAAATCCTTTACTTAACTAGCGAACGACAGCGAATAGTTTCAGTACGTCATTCCACCGCCGCGGTATTGTCCTCGTAAAACAACGAATGTGTGTTATTATGACATGGTTCTAATGTTGTTGAGTATTCGACTTTATGGCACCTTGTCACATTCGCTCGTGTAACTGTATTGCCCGATCGTGGTTTTGAACGCGCTCGCCGCGTTTTCGCTCGGACATGGCAGCCTTTGAGGTTATATTTTTAGTGTTGCCATATTTAGAGACCTTGCTTTGGTCTTGGGTACTTTTAACTGGGTAATCAAGCGGCTTTGACGTCAGAGCGCTGCTTTGGGAGTTAACACTTTTTGGGCATTAAGAATTTAGAATTTAAACAATTTCAGATAAGAGATACGATCCCACATAATTTTCAAAGATAAATCGATAAAAGATTCACAGGGGATAAGCCAGACAAAAGTAAGAACATAAAACCTGAAAGATACAGATGAACAAGAAAATTTAAGTTTATCTTTTCTAATAAGAAACTAAATAGAATCCAGACTACAGCTGTTTCAAACTTAATAACCAACAAAGCAACTGGCATCCCATATACATTCAAAACAAAAACATATGCGCTCCAAATTCAAACGCAATTTGACAGCTATATTTTTTTAAAAACCAGACATTCAATGACTCACTGACATTACGGTAAAACGTAACACAGCGCACGGCAACACGCCATACAGCCTAGAGTGAGAAAGAACGTAACAGGTTTGTTAGCGTTCACGACTTACGTGTAGTGTTCACTTAAAACATCGTCAAATAATATTTAATAACAATCTCCTGTTATGAACCGATACGTTTCCTTCAACAATATGTGGTGTACTTAGTGCTCAGTGTTGAAATAGTGACAGTATCACCAAAGAGGTTGTCAGAGGTGAGTGAACTTAGACGCAGTAAGTCATTTGCCCTTTGCTTCAGGATTCTGGAGTGGCCGTCGCAGTTGTCGATGGTCGTTTTCTGTGCGATACTGTCAGTGTTAAAAAATTGTTGGTCGTTTTTGTACCACAAAGAGTGATATTCTAAATTCAAATAATGATAATCTTGGAGCGTTGTATGGATGTAAAGGCAACCGTTGACGGATCCGGTCTTGATACCTGTATAGTTCTTTGCTTTTTTGTTGCCTGTATCATCATGATATCAGGGTTAATGTCCAGTATTGCAGCTAACAGCTAACTATCCTCTGAGACTTTGCGCTCTTGACGGAGTTTGTAGTTTAAGTGTTTCATAGAATATGACCCATGTTTCTACTTCCAGCTATTTATTTGTTTAACTATATCTAGAAACAATAAATAATTATTTCCTAACTGCTGAGTGTCAAGTTTTCATCGAAGTTCATAAAATAATTGATTGTGGTATCTCTATATTCTTTTACGCTTCTGCAATATATATTTTTTTGTTTCATTTTACAAACAAAAGGTAAACATTCACGAGATCAGTACAAAATAATATTTAAATTAATTAGTCTATCAGCTATATATATCACCCCTTGTCATTGGAAAATAAGTTAGCAACAGGTCGCCAACCCAACGCCTAAGGGTGCGGGTATAGGTCACCACTCAACGGCATTTGATTTAACGTTAATATTGCCAAATTCTTGCGAAAACAGTTTCTGGCACTCATGCTGTATATGTGAACGGACTGACAAAAATAACCTCACAGTAAGTTCATTCATACATTTGGTCGCTTGAAATATGTCCATCTAATAATAATCCAATAGAAGTATGAAAATTAATACGATCTTAGAAATATATTACGTAAGAGGTTAAATGAAGCCCTGCTTATTGGTCGTTGTCCCACTAAGTATTAACGATCGATAGCTATTGGTTCTTTGCTCTTAGCTTCATATTTTAATCCTATATCACTCCTTCAGTCTTTAGACAATAAAGACTGAAGGAGTAATATAAAATGTATAGGAGAGGAGCTCGTGGCTAAGTAATAACAGCCGCACGGGTCGATCCGTCAGGTTAAGCTACGCTTGCCGGGGTTGGTCAGTGGATGGGTGACCATCTTTACATATCGAGTTTCCTCCGTGCCTCGGAAAGCACGTTAAGCCGTTGGTCCCGGCTGTTATTCGTGGATCTTTGACAGTCGTTACGGGTCGTCAGAAGCCCGAAAGTCTGACAACCAGTCTTACCAAGGGGTATCGTATTACCCAGTTACTGGGTTGTGGAGGTCAGACAGGCAGTCGCTCCATGTAAAATACTGGTATTCAGCTGCATCCGGTTAGACTGGAAGCCGACCCCAACATAGTTGGGAAAAGGCTAGGCAGATTGATTGATTGATATATCACTCCTTCAGTCTTTAGACAATAAAGACTGAAGGAGTAATATAAAATGTATAGGAGAACATGTTTTTCAACTGCAATGTTAAGTTTTTTCTTGGAATAAATTCATACCAACAACGCTTCATTGTGCGTGATCCGATACGCACATATCCGATTTTTGTTATATTTCTATGTCTTTGACCGACTTCTTTCAAAATGCAAAAAAAAAACAGACATAATTATTATTGCCAGTTCCTTAAAGTTCACTTCTATCATAGACTAAAGAATTTGGTAATGACCACATTCCACAACGCGTCATTAAAAAACTGCACAACACTGATAAAGTCGTGGAACCTTCTCAAATAGTTTAGCTATTAAAAAGTAATTACGTCCTTCCTTGCGTATGTGTACGTTCAAATATGTGTATATTTTGTACTTACTTTACGTGACTACTACCTAGAAGTCTATTTATCAAAGCGAAGCATTTTATAATTCTTATAATATACATAAATGTAGGTATTGACTACCTCGTCAGTCAGTTCAGTGGTCATAAATGGTTACGGAGCGTTCGTCCTGGGTTCGTTCCAATGGTCAAAACCATGGTTACTTGGTTTTGAGGGCTGATTATGGCTTACCACCAATGTATCTACGCCGTTCCCTACTTTTTCTGGGAACATAGACGTTATGATAATGACAGTACTTATTCACTTTGAGATACTTTTTATTAGGTACGTTCCAATGGTCAAAACCGTGGTTCCTTGGTTTTGATTATGGCTTGGTACCAATGTATCTACGCAGTTCCCTACTTTTTCTGGGATTATAGACTCTATGTTAATGACAGACAGTATACACTTTGAGATACTTATTATTAAACAAATTTTTCTTAAAATATTTAACTAGAATTTCACTAAAGTGAAAATTAGGTATATGTCCTATATATATCCGACTATTATACTGAACTAGACTATTATAGCTCTCTCATTATGCTTATTATAATTCTATAACTTCAATATTTTATGAATATGATACACGTACTCATGTAACGAGCAGAAAATAAAACGATTCAGACAAGTTCGAGTTTGAATCCCGCAGGGATTTATCGTTGAGTGAAGTTGAAAAAATTCCTGAACTTACTCTTGCATTTCTTTAATATTTATGCATTAATCTGAAGATGGAGAGCCTGGTTCACAACCTTCAAATGAGTTTGGGTTAATTTATCTGGCAATTAATTTCATATACATTTTCTGCCTTAAAAAAAATGCCCTTAAGTTAACCGTGACTAACCAAGATACTAAAATAATTTAAGTAAATGTCTTTGTGACTAAATTTTTTTAAGAAGAAATGACGGTCACCCGTTTTAGATTAGGTTATTTCCGGGGTTAAAAAGATAAGATGATTATAAAGTTAGCTCATTAACCGTGTCCGAGACACGCGTCCCGTTCATATTTGCTCACGATCGATGTTTATTCTCACCGTAAATCAGTGCTACTGCTAACAGAAGCCTTTGATGTTTGTTAGGGCTACGGAATAACTATAATCCTTCCAACAATTTATTTCACTTTAGCTTCCATGAAGTACTTATAGCATTTTTTCGTATATTGTTGCCTGTCATTATATGTATAAGCCAATGACATTGATAAGCAGTATACGGAACTTCATAGGCATGCTTATGTCAAAAGTAAAATTTTAATGGTTGGAAAGAGTTATAAAGGTGTGTCGATAGATGTAATTTGGTTCAATCCAGGGTTCAACCACGTCTGTCTATCTGTGATGCGTCGGTGTCACAAGGTTAACACAGACAGCTGAGTTTAAATTCATCACAATAAAGTGACATTAAGTTCCATCGCTGGTAAATATGAGCAAGAAGATAAACTGTTAAATTAACCCCTCAAGTGTCTGAGTTTGGCTAATTTTAGACCCAAAACCCCAGCGAGTGGGGAGGGGTGGGGGTTAGTTGCGAACTCCATAGGTTCACAACTAATGATGATGATTGGTTTTCCATCGGATGATGTTTTTTTACATTTATATATATGTGATATAAGCTAATATACCTAACAAAAAAAGGGTTTTTCTTATGCACACATGGGGTGCATTCGACACTTGAGGGGTTAAGGGTGGGTTGCACCATCTTACTATAACAATAACAAACATCGCACTTTCAGTTATAGTATACCTACCTGTTAGATAAAAATTGGGTTGCTTTGGGTTGTAACCTTAACTGCGCTGGTAAATATCTATTACATATCTGTCACTTCTGTCAGACGTATACCTATCCTGATAACTTTAACTAAGCTGATGAATACGCCGGTGCAACACATTTCAAGTTACCTTTAAAGTCAGCGTTACAGTTATTGTCAAATTTGACATAAGCGTTTATTTTTACTACTATTATGGAGCAACCTAGCCTTAGTTTATCATATCGGCAGATTCTTCCAAGGATTTCATCTTCCTTGGCGTACCCCCGAACAATCGGCTTGCAAAAAACTGGCTGACCTTGTCGGAGACCAAGTCATGAGCAGTACTTATATTTATGTATGTTACTTGTATGAATATGAATATATCTGACTCGCCTTTAACCGACAATGTATGGATGCCAGGACTGGAATCCAGTCTCACCAGCCCAGATGATTCTGAATTTCATTGTGTGTGGAGCATATCCTTTGTTTTGAATAACAAACTTCGTCACATCGGTTGTAAGGCTTCAGGATTTCTGACTATCCCTGTATCGGCCGTCAACGATATGTAAGTCAACCGGGACTTTTCCAAGTTCTATTAAATAATTTGTAGGGCGTTGTTGTGTAAAAGGCAATCCATAATCATGTCATAACCATGATAAAGGTAGATATTGAATCTTCATCAATATACTACAATATTATCTGTCCAGCCTTTTCCCAACTATGTTGGGTTCGGCTTCCAGTCTAACTGGATGCAGCTGACTACTAGTATTGTATATGGAGCGACTACCTATCTGACGTCCACAACCCAGTTACTGGGTTATATGATTTGATACCCCTTGGTAAGAATGTTGTCAGAGTTTCGGGTTTCTGACGACCCAACGGTATTTTTTTACATTTTTCATCAAAAGTCGAAAACTATGCGGCCTAAAAAAAATTTAAAAAATGTTTGAAAATGTGCAAACGGCGTTCTTTCATTTGATACCCCACATGCTCTAGTAACCCCACTTTGAATTTTTAAGACCCCCTTTCAGTCCCTGTTGCAAAAAAAGTATAAATATTTTTTTTTCTTTCTTATTTGAAAAATAGTTGGGTAAACGTCATCTAAAACTGTTCCAAATTTCAAGTTGATAGCATTAGTAGTTCTTGAGATATCCAGCTGTGACAAACAGACAGACAGACAGACTGAGTCACACCATGTGTTCCTTTTTTACCATTTTGGTACGGAACCCTAAAAAGGGTCCTCCATGGCTTAAACCTGTGTTTGAAGATGAACCTTGTTTTGTAACAAGACGGATAGTGTTCTGCACCATCTCTTTTCCTAGCTTTAGTCCTTCATAGTGAGGTGTTCCCATTTATTCCAAGTGTTGCAAAAAGTGGTACTTTATTCTCCATATATAAGGAAACATTTTCTCAAAAGTCGTGTCTGTATGCGATCTGATTGATGCAGTGATAATTACTGATAATTGTCAGTATTACGTCATAAGCCGCGTGCAATGTCGTGAAGAATATGAATACTTCATATTTATCATTTATAATAGCTACTGCACTGATGACCTTCCTTCCGTCGTTTATTATTTTACTGCTATTATTATTAATCTCTTTTTGGGACTGATTGAGTTACAATGTGTATACAGGGTTATTGGTAAAACACCAGCAACCTTTTAAGGTGTAATTGTACTCATCATTATGAACAACTTTTACTATGGGACCAAACCTGAAATCGCAAAAAAAAAAATCAGCTGCTCCCTACATTTTGACGAGTTTGATGTAGATAGGTAAGTGTACTGATCAGCTGATTTTTTTTCGCCATTTCAGGCTTGGTCCCGTAGTAAAAGTTGTTCATAATAATTAGTACAATGACCCCTTAAGAGGTTGCTGGTGTTTTACCAATAACCCTTTATATTTCGTTTCATCTTCTGCATACGAATCTTCTTGGCTGTAGGTCGCTGGCATCTTAAGGCGCTGTAAACGACTTGTAATGATTTTAAACTAAAGATAAACGAATAGTGTTAATGATTTGGAAAAAATATTATATGTTAAATTAGAGCATTTTTTTAATAACTTATTATGTGAATATTTTAGAATATGTTTATATTACATAGTGTAATTAATTTTTAAAGTTATGTCTAACACGGTTAAAAACTAAGAATCACGCAAAAACTATCAATCGTATTTTTATGAAACCTTAAAATCATTTATACAAAACTTCAATACCTACTCGACCAAATGTATGGGACAATTGGCTTAGTATTAGGCGACTCGGCCGCTGATTCTCGCCCGATCCGGCCAAGACAGGAATTTGACTTTTCGCGACTTTTTTGATTACGATGTTGGTCCCCGGTAGAAAGTTGTTCAGTTGATGGTCTGCCCATCCTTAATTTTGGTCACACCGTAAACTGCCTCATTCAATGGGACGACCACAAATGTCTGCTGACATTTGATGGGATTTGATAAAGTATATAAATAGGTCAACTATATGTAAGGTTGCCAAAGCATTATAATGCCTTTGGTATTGTAGGTCTGCAGCTACTAACCACAAACTTCCCATCAGGCTGATCGAGCCGCTTGCGAATACGTCGTCGTCGTGTGGAAACTTATATAGGTACTTGAAATACGACGTAATTTGCGGATAAACATCACAGAACCGATAATTAGTCATCATAGTTGAATAGGTATCTTATGTATCATAGATGAGGCAATAGTTTACATACCTATATAATTATGTATGTAATCGGTGTCGCTAAATTATTCTCACAACATAATGTTTTTCTAATGATTAGAAGAATTCAATTATGAATTGGAATACATGTGTGAATTACGAGTTGCTATAAAAAAAATCGTGCGAATAAGCAAAGATCTGATGAAGACTATAAATCCTACTAATAGTATATTTATAAATGCGAAAGTTTGGATTTGTTAGTCAATCACACCAGAACGGCTGAACGGATCTGTATGAAATTTGGCACAGAGATAGATTATAGTCTGGAATAGCAAATAAGCTACTTTTTATGCCGGTAGTATGTTCCCGTGGGATAATTTCTGACACGCACGCGAGTGAAGCCGCTGGCTAAAGCTGTAAGAATTGAACATGAAACACGCGGATGAAATCGCGGGAAGAAGCTAGTAATTAAAAAAAACCGGCCAAGTGCATGTCGGACCACGTACAATGAAGGGTTCCGTAGATGAAAAGAATTTATCCCAAAAACAAGCTTAACATTGGAAAAATTAAATCCAAATTAAATACAAATTAACAATGTTCGGACTTTTTCCTTTATTTGTGCTGTAAGACCTTGCTTTTTGCCAAATTCCATGATTCTAGGTCAACGGTAAGTAACCTATGATTTACTTGCGAGCATCAAAATATGTCGCATACCTTTGATTTACTTGCGAGAATCAAAATATGACGCATAAAATGGCCGTATTTTTTTACTGCGTCGACTTAGAAGCTTAATTTTTTTAGAGCTGCAAGGGATGATAGATTTACGTATTTGATATTAATTTCAACTTGATACCTCCACGCGTTCCTGAGAAAAATGGTCTTGACAGACTGACGGTCAGGCGGTCAACGAATTGATCCTATAAGGGTTCCGTTTTATAACGATCCGTTGTTGGTAAGAACTGGGTCAGGTAATTATTTAAAGCGACTCAAATCTAGACAGAATCGCACGACATTATCCTGAAATTATTTCCTCGTCTCCGAGCTATATTTTCCAGGCAGGCTCGAGGCAGTATTATTTTGTGCCATTACGGGGCTTCCATGGCTTAAGACGTGTTCAAAATACGGCTCTATCCTACTGAGTGTGTGAGCGAGGGCCTTAACTAATGCCATGATGATTTAAGATGAGTTCTGCAGGTATTTTCGAGATTTATTTAGGAATTAGGGAGAGTGGGTTCGTGAAGTTTACGATGAATATACCTTATCCCCTTGCTTATGTTGGGAATGAGAATGTGAGTCCGTTACTATGCTTGTTTAGTTTTATTATTTAACTAGTGAACTGATTTTGATGAAGGATGTGTTTGTTCAATTTATTCCGGAAGGTTTTTAAGTATAATACAATCATATCTAATATATATAAACCTTCATGTTTTGTCAAGTCGTAAAAGCCGTGTTAAGCAGCGCCGGATCGCTAGTGTAGTAATAAATAGGTGACATTAATTCCGAAAAATAATAAAATATGAAAAACTTGAAAATTATAAATAAAGTAATAAGAGCGAAAGGACAACTAACAAAGAGAAGAAGAAGAAGAATAATTTATTGTTTAGGAAATTACATTCGAATGCGTTGATTCCTGTAACAACAACAACAACAAGAACAATGACAACAGTGGTAACAGTGACTGCATAATAAAAATATTCCTTAATTGAAATGAATAATATGACTGATTAGGATAGAGAATGGATCTGCAGCCATTATCAATCCGCCGGGGTCGCGGATTGTTCGAAAGAGATACCGTGGCCCTACGCCGCATAGGCAACTGAAGGAACACGTGTGGGTTTTAGTCAGTAAAAGTCTGACACGCCCGCTGCTCCACCCAGAGCGGGAAAAGTCATTCGATGATTTCCCATCCACAAAAAAAAAGCCCATTATCAATGAAAACATCTGCCTAGCCTTTTCCCAACTATGTTGGGGTCGGCTTCCAGTCTAACCGGATGCAGCTGAAAACCAGTATTTTACATGGAGCGACTGCCTATCTGACCTCCACAACCCAGTAACTGGGTAATACGATACCCCTTGGTAAGACTAGTTGTCAGACTTTCGGGCTTCTGACGACCCGTAACGACTGTCAAAGATCCACGAATCCTGAGCCTGCCAACTGCATAATTAAAATATTCCCTAATAGAAATGATTAGGATAGAGAAATGGATCTGCAGACCAATGAAAATATCAGTGACAATACAAGTCATCCCTTTAAAACACAATATTTTGATACAGGTGACGCCTCTATCATAAGTCAGAATCCTTCCTCGCTCCGTCAATGAGAGCATAAAGATTTACATTGAGTGTTATTTAAACATATTGCCTTGAGAACAATGCCCGGCTCGAGTAACGGTTGCGAATCGTTTGTAATGACAATAGTGGAGTAACAAAGAGAGATACAGAAGACTCACTTAAGAAAGTAACTGAAAAAGATAGTGCATTATTTAAGGTAACCAGCACCAGTGCCTTATTTTCAATGATGGTTTTTTGTTGGTATATTGGCGTGTCAATATCATCATTGGCAACCTTTTTAACTGACTTCAAAAAAGGAGGTTCTGTAATCGGGCCCTATGTACCTATGTATAATGATTTTCTCATAAAGTCTTGAACCAATTTTGTTGATTCTTTCACTAACTTTATTTTCCCATTTTTAGTTGAATATATAATTCCATAAGCAAGCCCAAGACGAACGAATAGAAGATTAATCAAAATCGGCTTAGAAATGCTGGAGATACAGTACATTTATGCATATAACTTCGTACGTAACAATAATTACATATATTACATATTATTTATTATATACTAAAACCTTCCTGAAAGTATGTAGATCACGTTAGTGAAAGAATCATCAAAATTGGTCTATTCGTTTTTGAGAAAATCATTGTCATTGACCCTAATGTATATGTATGTAACATATACATTAGGGTCGAATACAGAACCTCCTTTTTTGAAGTCGGCTAAAAATGGGGGCTCGTGGCTAAATAGTTAATAACAGCAGCACAGGTCAATAGAAGGTTAAGCTACGTTTGCCGCGTTCTGTTTGCGGATAAGTCACCATCCACCACACCTCATATCGAGACCTCAGTCGGAAAACACGTCAGAAGCCCGAAAAACTTCTAATAAAAACTTTTTTACAAAAAAAATACAACCGACTTCCAAAAAAAAACACTACAAAGTGAAAAATAGCTTTAATTTCGGAAGTCAGTGGTAAAAAACGAAAATACAAAACCAAAGACAAGGACTTCCGAAATTAAAGTTCACTTGTAGTGTTCTTTTGTTGATTTTTTTTGTAAACAAGTTTTGATTTTTCCGTTTCGGATCACTTCGAAGACGCGTTTCGTTATTATATCGTCTTTATTAGTATGGGATTGGAAGCTACTTAGATATATATCTTGTTTGTAGTAGATCTTCTGTTCCTAAATCTTCGTACGTATAAAATGTACGGTTCTGTCTGACACTGCCGTTACGTCACGATGGCTGACGATTATTTTGTCGCTCTATGTGCCACGTGTGGGTGGATCATAGATAGTCTAGCTAAAAGTTTGGGTGGCTGTGACTGTTCGTTTTTTAGCGAGTTTCGAACCTGAAGAGTGCTAATGGCACCGTAACTACTTTTGCAATGTCTTTTTGTTTCTCAGTAACTGCGGTGTATTTGTTCAGTAGCACCACAACGGTTTTCAGCAACATTGTTCTTCTAAAATTCGCAACGAGAAACGAGATTATTCGTACCGAACGTGACTTCCCGGTGGTGGTGTGCGGTGGACACGCGGCCATAGTTGGTAAATACCACGTATTTATCGCTACTTCAGCGCCATCATCTCGTTTTCGTTGACGTCCTTTCTACGATATGTTCCCTTTACGTCGAGTCTTAAAGGTTATTGTTCTGCGAGGATACTGATGTTTACGCTTTCTATTCCCTTTACGTCGAGTTTGGAAAGGACAATCAAAACAAAAATAAAAAGCACTTATTTTTAATAAAATCACATTTATTTCACATAGCATTTTTCAATTCGCTTATTTCGTTGTTAAATTAAACTATAGTGTCTAATAGCTGTGGTACTAGTAATATTTCGTCTTAATATTTTCATAGAGGTACTAATAACAAAATGTGTTAAGTACCTTCTTTGAATAAATCATTAACTCTATTTCACTGTTATTTCTGACTGTACTTGCGGCACTCGATGTAAAGGAAATAAAAGCGAGGAAGAAATCATATGCTCGACGTAGAGGGAATTAAAGCGATATGACTCTTACCGCTCGACGTAGAAGAAATCGACGTAAAGGGAACATATTCTTGCTACGTCCGGTTGACAAACGGCCTTAGTCGTTAAAATTGGTTGTTTGGAATTAGGAGGAGTTGATCCAGATTTTGCAGAACTTACCGAGTAGCTTACCCAAAATCCACGAATATGTATCGAATTCAATGTATGTCGCCGCCGAATTCTATAATTCGCCGTAATACAAAACGTCTAGCCGAAATACATAAAGGCTCTGTCTTCTATTACGGCTGATTGACGTTCAGCCAAAATGTATTACGGCGAAATAAACGTAGGTACAATGCGTTTCAACTAAGAATAGGAATGACCTTGCGCCATATTGTGAAGATTTAGCAAAACAGCACCTCGTTTACACATTTGCAAAGTCAGTGACATATTTTAACAAAAACAAATTCCAAAAATAGAACTAAAATGGATAAGGATAACACTACAAAACTTTGCAAGCCTTAGATTTCTAGCTTCAGTTGACAGTTAGAGGTCATTGACGTTCCTATTCTTAGTTGAATCGCATTGTACGCCACAATGTGATAGCGCATCGCGTTATACAATGCGGCTGATCAAAGGCTATCCGCCATAATACAATTTGTCGCGTCACTTTGTAGTTTTTAGTTCCTAAATGGTTAGGTTAGTGTAGGCAAAATGTGGACTGTATTTTTATACTAGGTACAATAAAATTAGGAATCGCTGACACAACTGACTTTTAATTTGACAACATGAAATAGAGAATAAAAACATAAATATAAATAAAAAGATTGCAACAGTTAGGTTACATTAGAACTGTGACCAACCACGCGCGAGCCGAGCGAGTGAAGCGAGCCACGGTAGCGGCCGGCGAGCGCTACTACAAAGTTGGTTGCAGTTACTTGGCTTGGTTACCCTATATTTTAATCTGTTTGCAATAAGGCTTTGGCGAACGTATCATTACGACATTTTGAACTGAACATCAATTAGCCGTAAGTAATGGAACACAGCGCCTGTATGTATTTCGGCTAGATGTTTTGTATTACACCGTATTATACAATTCGACTGCGACGTACACATTGAGTTCGATACAAATTCGTGGAATTTTAATTCTTATATGACAAAGAGTTTTGATTTGTCACTGTTGATGTTTGGAATTTAGAATTGATTCCTTTTAATTCCCTTTTGAATACAATATTTTAAGCAGGGTTAGGTACATAATTACTAAAGTAATTAATCCAACCTTCGTTAGGCTATTATTAAACGATATAAACGATATACGGGTTATTAATAAACGTCATTTAGCACTTGCGTTCCCCTTGTCAGTTTGACAGTTGAGCGACAGTGACATAAATAACGTACGTAGCGTAAGTAACGTACGTGTTTAGATGTCAGCATTAGTTCTTAATAATTCGTTACACCACATGGCCCAATCGACTCCCATTTGCATGGTATCTATGCAGGGTTATTGGTAAAACACCAGTAACCTCTTAAGGGGTCATTGTACTCATCATTATGAACAGCTTTTACTTTGGGACCAATACTGAAATCGCGAAAATCAGCTGCTCCTTACATTTTGACGAGTAGGTATAGTAAGTCATATCCAATAGGTATCGTACCTCCACAACCAATCACCCTGTAATTGGAATTACAAAGTAATTGCTAGAGTTAATCAATAATGAACCAATTATGTAGTTCTTACGGAATGTTACCAACAAATTCTTCTTTATTGCAGTCTTTTACAAAACCAGTCAAGAGCGAGTCAGACTCGCGCAGGTTCCGTTCCGATTTCTGAAAAAGTGTGCTATTTAGAGACATCGTTTTATTTTTCCTGTAATTTTTACATAAACTTCTATCACATAGAATAATTTCAGATTTTTCTCTATGCAAAATTCGGAGATAAGGGGGAAAAGGGGGAACGGTATTTTTTTTACATTTTTCATCAAAAGTCGAAAACTATGCGGCCTAAAAATAAACAAAAAAATGTTTGAGAATGTGCAAACTGCGCTCTTTCTTACGATACACCACATTATGCCTTAGCACTTCGATTTTTTAAGACCCGCTTTCAGTTCCTGTTGCAAAGAAAACATATTTTTATTTCTTTCACGAAATAGTTGGGCAAACGTCATCTCAAACTGTTCCAATTTTCAAGTTAGTTCTTGAGATATTCAGCTGTGACAGACATTAGTAGTTCTTGAGATATCCAGCTGTGACAGACAGACAGGCAGACAGACAGAGTCACACCATAAGGGTTCCTTTTTAAGGGAACCCTAAAAAGCAAGCCGTGTCTTGGACATGTGCAACAAAATTATCATTGCTATTGTTACTGATTACAATTTGAATTTTTCTATACTATCGTCATTGATAATTAACATGTTTTACTCATTCTTTAGTATGCTTCTGTTTTGTTGTAAGTAAGTATCCGACCATTTTCACCCCAGTCCTTACCTCCGCCAACCTATGTTTCTTCTTTACTTGAATTAGATACACATATTAGTTGGATCAATGCTCTCCCTTTCGTATATTAAACTCCAGAAATCCATTGTGTTTACTGACATGAATACATAGTATCAAAATACATCGTCTTTTATAGTTTTGAACATCAAACGAGTCTTACCACTCACAACCCTTCAATCAAAACAGATTGGGATTGTCATACCATTGTTCATTGCGACAAATCGCGTCAGACCACGACTATCTGCAGGCTCTTGCGACACGGAGGTGAGTCAACATCGTCGTGCGTCGGTGTTACCTAATAAACGCACGTGTACTCGCTAGCTGAGCATTTAAAATTATTGATATTATCACATTTCTAACTATTCTAAGTAGCTTTTTATTAGAAGTTTAGATTTGTATCTGCCTATGCACGCAAGACTCTTTCGTATCTGATTTTAAATAACTTTCCTTGTAAATCTACTTCGCTACGAGTATCATAGATCTTAATGATCTTGGAATCTTTAATCAGTAGGTATTTCATTTTTAAGACTAATATAACTGGTGAAATTTGGATGTGATATAGTCTATGTACAGTAGAGTTTATTAATATATTGGCACTATCAATGATTCGAAATATTGTGAGCGTTGGAAAGCTCAATAAATTCTAGAACCTCAATTAATCTGCCTATCCTTTTCCCAACTATGTTGGGGTCGGCTTCCAGTCTAACCGGATGCAGCTGAATACCAGTATTTTACATGGAGCGACTGCCTATCTGACCTCCACAACCCAGTAACTGGGTAATACGATACCCCTTGGTAAGACTGGTTGTCAGACTTTCGGGCTTCTGACGACCCGTAACGACTCTCAAAGATTCACGAATGACAGCCGGTACCAACCGCTTAACGTGCTTTCCGAGGCACGGAGGCGTCTCGATATGTAAAGATGGTCACCCATCCACGGACCAACCCCGGCAAGCGTAGCTTAACCTGATGGATCGACCCGTGCGGCTGTTATTACTTAGCCACGAGCTCCTCACAAATTCTATAGAACCTATAGATCAAAAATAATGTCCTCATGTGAACGGTTCAATCTTAGATTATGAAATGTCAATAATATATGCTGAGAATAAGGAGGATGTACAGGATAGGTGCAGTCACATATTAATCTTGACCACAATATAATGATGCTTATAGTTGTACCAATATCATGAACTTTTTTGACGTTCATTCATTTTTGAAACCTAAAACTGAAAAGGAGCTCGTGGCTAAGTAATAACAGCCACACGGCTCGATCCATCAGGTTAAGCTACGCTTGCCGGGGTTGATCCGTGGATGGGTGACCTATCTTTACATACCGAGACTTCTCCGTGCCTCGGAAAGCACGTTAAGCCGTTGGTCCCGGCTGTCATTCGTGGATCTTTGACAGTCGTTACGGGTCGTCAGAAGCCCGAAAGTCTGACAACCAGTCTTACCAAGGGGTATCGCATTACCCAGGTACTGGGTTGTGGAGGTCAGATAGGCAGTCGCTCCATGTAAAATACTGGTATTTAGGTGCATCCGGTTAGACTGGAAGTCGACCCCAACATAGTTGGGAAAAGGCTAGGCAGATTGATTGATACATTTTTGAAACCTGAAAGGGCCAACATATTAATGAAGTCGACTGTACACTTCTGCACACTCTTCGGGCAAATAAGGCATAACGTCTAAGTTTGTGTATATGTCGTGAAACTTATTAACATGACTGCATTGTAAAAATTATGTTTCCATACCTCAAAAGGAAAAAACGGAGCCCTTATAGGATCACTTCGTTGTCCGTCTGTCTGTCAGTCTGTCAAGACCCTTTTTCTCAGGAATGCGTAGAGGTATCAAGTTGGAATTAATATCAAATATGTAGGTCTAATGGCCCTTTGGAGTTCTAAAAAAATCAAGCTTCTAAGTCAACGCAGTAAAAAAATACGGCCATTTAATGCGATACACTTTGATACTCGCAAATAAATCAAAACCTATAATATAAGGGTTGTACTAGAATCATGAAATTTGGTGTGAAGCAAGGTCTCACATAACAAGTAAAGGGAAAGTCCGAAAATTGTTAATTTGTAATTTTATCACTTGTGAAAATATTTTTTTAGGATTATAATGTTATGTTTGTTTTTGGGATAAATTCTTTTCAACTACGGAACCCTTTGTGCGTGGGTCGACACGCACTTGGGCAGATTTTTTTTACATCAAAAAGATTAGAAGCAATCCTTTGCTCCGATATCGTTTGAAATAGTTTTAAAATTATCTATAATACCTAACTGAACTGCACCACGTCCAACCATCAAACAAGCAATGACCCAGCGAGATGATCTTCTATCGTCTCTTTCCTGCATTGGGTCAATCTATAAGCCGACGTTCGCACGGACGTAAAAATATCGCGGCGATTTTTTTTCGCGCACTGGATTTTCAACGCTCTGCTTAGCGCCGAGAGTTGAAAATCCAACAGTGTGTTTTTTCGACGCGCTGGGATGCACTCAGTTGTTGTTAGGTTAGATTCTCGAAGCTCGGCTCAACACCAAGAGTTGAAAATCCAGTGCGCGATAAAATCCCGCCGCGATATTTTTACGTCCGTGCGAACGTCGTCGGCTAACTGACTAATATTTCTGTAATTAAAAGAAATAATAACTCCTAAAGATAACAAAAACAAAAGCAAAGGTAGTTCCTGTCATAACTTCCAGATAATCTTCGACAACTGACGATCCCTTTTAGGCATCTGTTCCACCGCAGGCGATTTACGAGAAAAGAGTACGGCTAGCAACTCAAAACGAGTTGGCGAGCAATGAGCAGCGAGTTCGTGACTGCGATTACTCGCTGGTATGAGTATGCAGAGCAGTGGTGGCCCAGTGGTAACGGCCGCGACTTATGAGTCGTAGTCGTGGGTTCGGACCCAGGGGGGAATTCCGCATACCCAGGGGGGTATGAGGAATTCTGATTTATTCGAATGTAGGTATGTTCCGCGATTTTTTGTAAATATCGAGTTATTTTTGTTTTTGTAATTATTTAGAGTTTTCTCGGCGGAGCTTCAACAATTCATATGTGTATTTTTAGGTTTTTTTTGTGACATGAAAGTAACATTCAAGGCGATACTGTCACAAAAAAAATCTGAAAAATACCCACTGCAAAAAAAGATCATAATTTTTTGAAGCTCCACCGGCGAAAAACTAATCGCGGAACTTACATGGGTTATTTTAGAAAACCCCTGGGTATAAGGAATTCAGATTTTTCTTTTTGACGTCACCATTTGGACCACACTGTATGTATCTCTTTTACTTACACAGGACCTATCTTTTGTACGTTTCTTCAGAGAAAATAGTCGCTTCCTCGTCTTCACTGGTACAGGTGCCTTATTCCCAATGGAATCCCGCTGTCTTTTCCGACATCAAATGTTAACCAGCACATTTATCAGCTATCTTAACGACTACTTCCCAACTTAGCACTTAGTTAGTAAGTTAATATTTGATAGTAATGAGAACTTTCTGGATTCCGTATTTGGGCCATATTAAGTTAGTTCAGAAAAGTTTTGTTTGTACTTAGCGAATGAACTAATGTCGCTAGAGCGGTAATTGATTTATTTGTAAGATTGGATAGAGCCTTATAACTTCATAAAGCTCTTCCGTTTTCATAAGCTTAGAAGTCGCAAAGACCTTACAGGGTTGATTCACAGGTTGATTAGTGTTTTTATCCATAGTACAAAGATTCTCTGTTGGAGTTTTTAACCGACGAAAAAAAGGAGGAGGTTCTCAAGTCGACACCTGTACAATACAACGTGCAGCTGCAATTGCGTCATTAATTCAACGCGCGTATACGGTTTCGCGTTATCGTTTTATAAAGATATTTTTATTTCATTAACGTTATTATTTATTGATTTATTTACAATTTTCTAAAATAGCAACTTGGAGTAACCTGTTGCGCAGAGATGAAATTGAAACGAACGAGAGAAAAAAAGGGCACGCCACTCGAGTTTTTTTCTCCATGAGCTGGGTCAGAACAATAAACAAACGATGAACAAAAAAAAACGGTGTTGGTCAATAACCTTTTACCAGATGGCATAGAACAATAGCTTCATGAATGAGTCTTTTGCATAGAGTGATCCTAACTTTGGTTATTATTTTATTACTTAGCTTATTTGAGGAGCTCGTGGCTAAGTAATACAGCCGCACGGGTAGATCCATCAGGTTAAGCTGCCGGGGTTGGTCTGTGGATGGGTGACCATCTTTACATACCGAGACTCCTCCGTACCTCGGAAAGCACGTCAAGCCGTTGGTCCCGGCTGTCATTTATAGATCTTGGACAGTCGTTACGGGTCTTCAGAAGCCCGAAAGTCTGACAACCAGCCTTACCAAGGGGAATCGTATTGCCCAGTTACTGGTTTGTGGAGGTCAGATAGGCAGTCGCTCGATGTTAAAAACTGCTATTCAGCTGCATCCGGTTAGACTGGAAGCTGACCCCAACGTAGTTGGAAAAACGCTAGGCTGATTGATTGAGTTTATTTCAATTTTTTTTTTCAATTTACGAATTATTTTATCTTATTATAATTTTTATGATTAGGTACTGGCCACTAGCCCTACCCGCGTGTTGAAGGAATGTCGTAATTGCGGCAGCACGTTGTATATTATTCTCCTATAGTTTATGCCGAATCCTGTGAAGAAGAATGTTAACGCCACAATAACTGGCTTCGGAGTATGTTTCATTATCTGGATAATCGGCAGTCGGCACTTCACTTTTGTTCTTTATTCGTGCAGAGATGTAATCTGTAAAAGAGACGATATACGTGTTACTGGCTGGTGTAAAATTATTTTAACGTGACTGAATGTAGTGCACAGTTTATAAAAACCCTAGCTTCTGCCTGCGACTTCGTCCGCATGAAATTTCTTGATCCCCTGAGCCACCCCGTCGCATCACATCGCTTGCCCGAGCGACCTACTTCGTTTTTGCTAAGCGTTCTTTCTGACTGTTTTTCCCTCTTTGCTCGGCTCCTAAGGGTTATAGCGTGATATTAAATGGCCTGTTTAGCTTTAAATTACATTAGTATAGAATTATAGATTCATGCATTACTTCAGCAAATAGCCCGACAAAATATTGGTTCGTAGTACTTCCCATTAGCGAGTACTTTCACAAGGAGTTCTACTATTACCGTGTCTTCTATGGAGTCAATGGTTCGCTTAGATATTTCTAAAATTCAGATATTCTACCACCATTGTTTTATTTACTGAGTTGCTTGTCCTTTGAATGTTCACTGTCGATTGCTGAAGTTGTCTCTCTCCATAGACCGCTTCTATAATGAACTATACACAGAGTTATTTTTAAACTTACTCATAATTATGAACCACTTTTACTATGGGACCAAACCTGAGATCGCGGAAAAAAATCATCTGTTCAGTACATTTTTATTATCTACATCAAACTCGTCAGCTGATTTATTTTTCCGCGATTTCAGGTTTGGTCCTATAGTAAAAGTTGTTCATAATGATGAGTACAATGACACCTTAAGAGGCTGCTGGTGAATTACCAATTACCTCTGTATATTGCTTGGCGTTCAGAACTGGCTTCTTTCTGCCAAAGTCCGGCTTTCTATTTTAAGATTAACTTTTACTATGGGGCCTATCCTGTAATATGAACAAAAATCTGATGTTTTAAAAAGTGACCTTCACGATCAAAATGTAGGGAACAGCAGATTTTTTTTTTCATCATTCAGAGTTGGTCCGATAGTTAAAGTTGTTCATTTTCATTACTACACTCTTAATGCATGTCCTTTGTTTATTCTAACACCATTGTATAATCTAGATTACTCTAGATGGTTCTTGGCTATTCTTTCTTTTCTCGAGGAATAAGGTCCGTACATTGCGAGTTGACTTTCACTAAAGCAGAGAAAAATCATTCTATACATATGCTTATGCTTCGATTTGAATACAGAGATGTCCAGCGCGTAGTGAATTCCAATGCCTATTATGAAATTATTCTGTTAACATAATGTTTAAATTATTCCAATCAATATAACTAGTATTTAATTATGCAACATTATGGTTGTAGGATTCCTTTCATTATTTACGTTATAAATGCGGACGAATTAATGCAAATCGGAATCGAATGTGTGATACGAAATTCCTTCGACACAAGATTCTAATCGAATAGTATCGGCACAGATACTACGTAGTATCGTTATAAACACATGGATTATGTTTTTCTCATTCTTCTCTTGTATTTGATTGTTTTTTGTTATTAACCGACTTCAAAAAAGGAGGTTCTGTATTTGACCCGTATGTATGTATGTTTGTATGTCCGCGATTTTCTCAAAAACGAATGAACCAATTTTGTTAATTCTTTCATTATCATGATCTACATTACATATAGGAAGGTTTTAGTATATAATAAAATAGGTAATTATTTTGGTCAACAAATCAAAACAATTGACTTAAAAGCCGATTTAGACAGGGTCATTAGCTGACTTCAAACTCGAACCAAGTCAGCGGTGACCCGTTACTGTCTTCATGTAAATTGATTTGAAGTTTTGACGTGGTACAGTGAGAGTCAATTCTCAGTGAGACTTCATCTGGAGTCAGCTACTAACCCTGTGTATATGAGCCTTAAGATTTGAGAAGCTGGTTTGCAGTTCACTGAAGGCTGCACAATCGATTTCAAAGCGTTTCGTTTTCCTACAACGATGTTCAACAGAACTGATAAACACTTTTCGGTGGTTTCAATCAACTCAACCTAACGCAGCCCACTGCTGGACAAAGTCCTCTCCCAGGTTGCGAAACAACACCCTGTCCTCCACCTGTCCCAGCCAGCTGTTCTGTAGCTTATGTCAATCCAATACATTTATGACTTACCAGAATTTGTCGGAAATTATACCACGGGAACCGTTTTTCTGGAATAAAAAGTATGTGCTATTCTAGACTATAAATTAATCTATCTCTGTGTCAATTTTCATCTAGATCCGTTCAGTCGTTCTGGCGTGATTGAGTAACAAACATCTATCTAGATCCAAACTTTCGCATTTATAATAGTAGTAAGATCCATAGCATTGTCACTGCTTCAATGCCATTTTGCCTAGATGGAGTGGCATTCTTATGAGCGAAAACGACTCAGGATCATGTCTTTAGAATTTGTGAGTTACTTTTGGCCGAAATAGCTGGAAAGTCAAAGGCCTCTGCGCTCCAATGGGATGAGCCAGGCTGACCAATAACTCTAATACCCCGTTCAGCCCATTTCCACAGCAACTTGCAAGGAAATGAGAAATAAATGGGCAACGCGAATGTGTAAACAGGTCGCTTCCCTTGCCGTTGACGTTGCCGCTTGCCTTGCCTGGCGATCCCCAGATTGACGGTTTTCGGCGGACATCAAAGGGCCGGCAACGAGAACACGTATGACTGTTTATGTAGATATTGCTCTCTCGCTCACTTGCTATCGAATTTACGTTTTCCATTGTTGGAAAGACATGTGACGAGGCAATGATGTGAACACTCATTTCCCTTGACGTTGTCACAGCAATATTAAGGCCTCTGCCTCGAATTTTGCGGGCAGCGGTGGCGGCGCGGGAGCGGCAGGATTTTATGCGTAAAAACAAATGGACCGGACTTCGAATACAGGGCCGGGGCGGAATAATGCGAAACGCGCCGCCGCCGCCGCCGCCCCGCTGCCCGCGAAATTCGAGGCAGAGGCCTTAGGGAAATATTTCCGCAGCGCGAATAGCAATGGCAATGCCTGAATGTAAACGGGGTATTAGAGTCAAATAGAGAGCATACTGCCTAAATTTAAAGAGAATTCGTCGAAAGAAAACATCCTTCAAGATAGCTCTATTTCTGTCTACTTAAAACACTGAAAAAACTCGACTCCAAATTATATTACTCACCCCACCAAGCAACTATAATCCTTAAACACAACCATATAACCATCAGATTCCCTCAAAACATCACTAATGATGATGTATCACCTATCTTTGACATCAGAAAGCGACCACCGCTTTTGACACGGAAGAATAAAACTTAGAACAAGACAGATAGAGTTCAAAATCAATTGTTTTGCGCAACAAGTTGGTCAGTTAGTACTCTGTTAAGTACGGAACCAGTTTTTAATATACATTCCAGTGCAAACGGATAGAACGGTACTTGTTATATGTACTTGTGTCTATGGTCTAGGGTCCGAGATTCTGAGGTCTAGTTTTTATACAAGGACAAAAGTGGGGCTATCTGTGGCCATTTCATAAAACGGGTAAATGACGTTTATTAATGTCGTCATTTCTGTGTGGACAAGCTCTAGGTACTAGCAATTTCACAGCATTGCTACAAACTCTAGTCACAAATTAATATTATTAGCTCAATATTCGCAAAAATTGGTTTCTTGTATTGTCGAGTATGACGTAACGCAATGAAACTATCCGACGCAAAAAATACAGTGGACACAGAAGGGTTTGAAGAAAAATTTTAACGAATAGAATAGTGAAAAATAGTATAATATTCCCAATAAAAATTTTAGAAGTTACTCCACAAAAATAAACTTTGGCGTAGAACATTTCTGTATTTTCAGCGATAACGACATTCTGTTTTTAAAGAATTTAATAGAATTACCATTTTTTTTAAACTTTAACCGGACAATTTTTTAATTTATTGTGTACATTCTGAATAATCTAAAAAAAACCCGGAAGATAAATGCACATTCGCAGCTCAGTCACATCTCGGCAACACAAATATTATTTTCAATTTTCAACGTTATTTCAAGCCAGCTAATGGTGACCATAGATTACGCGGTTGTGTGCCGTTTAAAATCGTAGTCAGTCCGCGCCTTAATGTAATTTTTTACCTGTTTTATGAAATATTTTTCTTCAGTAGAATCATTTGGAAATCCGGCTACAATAAAAAGCCTACTAAAGATATACATATATCCTTTACGTTGTCCCCAAGTACCTACCTATCTACATACCTACCAAATTCTTTTGCTCCATCTCGGATTCAAATCCCAAAGCCAACATTCACGTTAGTACGATACACACCCCGGAATCCACAGCAAAATGACCTTTCTAAGGAACTCAAAAATCCCTAAAATTTTCGCTTCCGTACACCAAAGTGCTATGGGGAGGCACATTTTTCATTTTTATGGACGTCCCCTTACAGGCTACAGGGTACTTCCAGGCATAGTAAATAAGTTAGTTACCTCTGGGGTGCGGTTCATCGTATAGGGTTACTTTTTATCCGGGTGGTAACAGAAATAATGTTTTTTAATACACTTCTCGAAAACTGGTTCATATGGCACTACGATTAGGTTCACAATGCAATGTATTTCAAACGCGTGCGATTTTTTATTTTCCCGCACGTGTGCGGGAATAAAAATTGCCACAGATAACTTATACCTATACTTAGTCCAAATTGGTTCAATGCCTCTATTCACAACTCTCTATTCGGAGGTGAATGTTTTTTTTTTTAATCTCGGCAAAGAGATATGCGTCTTTACGGCGTTAATATTTTTTTGAATATTTATATATTGAATATCATCAAAAACTATGATTATTACAATAGAAGAAACGTTTATGAACAAATTAACATTTATTTGTGTTCTAAACTCAAAAATATTTGAATTTTCTATTTTTCCTATTAGGCTGTTTATCGGCTTTATACCTTTGCTTCTCCTTCAACCTGGCGAAAGCAAAGCGCGGAAAATAAAGAAAATTTAAATCATAGTTTCATAATAATTTATGACAAAAGTATTGTTCGTTATTTTATTTTATTTCTTCAAAAGTGTATTGAAAAACGTCGTTTGATACTCGTGGACATTTGTTATTGCAGTTCTCGGCTCAAAAACAACCTCGCCTACGGCTCGGGTGTTAATTCCGCCTCGAACGCAATAACAAACGTTCTCCACTTGTATCAAAATGTACTATTTTTGGGGAAATTATATTTATATGTGACTTTTGCGCTGTATGTAACTTAGTCGGTTTTACTTTTAACCGACTTCAAAAAAGTATTCCAATTTTGATGATTATTTCACTAACGTGATATTTCTTATGTACACAGGGCTACACATCAAGCTATACATTTCCAGTTTCCACTGACCTCTCATTGTAAGGAAATCCTATACAATGCGAGATCAGCATATACTGGAAATGTATAACTTGATCTGTAGCCGTGCGTACGAAGTTATATGCATAAATATATTGTATCTACGGCATTTCTAAGCCGATTTTGATGATTCTTCTTTTTGTTCGTCTTGCGTTTACAATTTATATGTAGGAATTGTACGTATATATTCAACTAAAAATGGATTAAAAAAAAATTAAAAACCGACTTCAAAAACCAAAAACGAATAAAATAACTTTCATAAAAAACTGAACAGCTTCTGAACTCGTTATCTTCAATTCTTCAATGCACCTTAGCTTGGCACCGACTTCAGAAGCTGTTAAGTTTTTTATGAAAGTTATTTTATTCATTTATGGTTTTTGAAGTCGGTTTTTACTTTTTAAAGTATTTTTTTTAGTAAAGTGTTGACTGGGAATCAAGAAGTGTAAAAATTGTGGCAATATTTGATGTGGTTTTCCTCATGGCGACATCAGGGGCGCTGGGGTGACTGCCAAAGGTTTTTATGTGCAATCCTAGTACGTAGGTATTCGGTTGTTGTTCATTTTTTATACATTGGTGTACTTACTTATCGCAGAACACCTTATGTTTCGTCCGTATTTTCGTAGAAAATTTGATTCTTTTGGGAATAAGCGTGACGTATATTTGTAGTTTTGGTAAGCTCCTTAACTTCTATTGATGACATGACCTTATATTTTGATACTTAACTAATAAGTCCTCTATGGAGGGCATGCATGAGGGCAGAGGAAACCGTTGCACATGTGCTCTTTGAATGCACAGACGTCAACCAGATCAGAACAAAAACCCTCGGGTTACCCAGATCGTTGACAGATATTCTAAACAGACCTAATCAACTTCTGGAGGGATAACCACCGATAGCCGCCATGGTTTAAGTGCGGAAACCAAATCCCTATAACAATAATTTTGTACCTACATCTGTATTTAGTCTAAAGTCTTTAGATTAGAGTAGTTATTTTCGGTTTCTGAAAGATTCGACAAAATTATCTATTTAAACGAATTCCTTCCTTATCTCGGTTTTTGAGGTCTGCAGATAGAAGCATTCCCGTTTGAGCACCTATTTTCTGAGCACCGATTTTTAGAGCACCCAAGGTATTCCCATTTGAGCACCTACGGTCCAGTAGCTTCTAGTGATGGGGTGTCACTAGAAGCTACTGGACCGTAGCTCGATAATTATTCAGTCGATTTTTCTTTAAATCGTCGCACGCCAGTTAGCAGACACAATAGATTTTTTATTGTTATCTGCACACCTGGGTGTCAATCGACGTTTAAAGAGTTATAAATGATAAATGATTTATTTTCTGTAAGTAGGTTTGTACCTACGTACAAACACTTTTACACGTCAATCATATTTTTTTAAAACTAGATGAAGTCGGCGTTTCCTATCTGACTACTCTGAGAAGAAAGGCCGAAACAAACTCAGAGGTCACAGTCCAGACATAATTTTAGTCAGATCATGTGAAGACCATTCTGAGTGTCCAGAAACACGATATCCAACCAATAATGACTATTGATTGGATAAACTTCGTTTAAAAACCTCAGAAACCGCCCGCATTAGTAGGTTATACCTAGGTTCTACAATTATATAACCGAACAATATCACTGCAACGCATGACACCGAGGTCCTAACATATATTAGTTATTTATGCAACTGACGTATAATTTGGTATTAAAACACGAAGGTGGGTTTATCACATGAGGCGAAGCCGAGTAATAAATCACAATAATAATAGTAACACATGACATGATAATAGTATCACATGAGTGTTTTAATACCTAATTATGTACAGTTGCATAAAATACTTTATCTACATCCATGTTATCAATCCTCTATAAAAGGTTCTGAAACAGTTTTTTGCAATACTAATACTCGTATCGAACATGGCGGCCGGCGTCATAGTATATATACGACGTGAATTCGAATAAGTTCTTTTTTTAAATTACGGCGCTTTTGTAGTGAAACGCGCGTGCATTACAATGTTCTTTTTTTTGAAAACGAGTTGAATTATGAAATTCAGTACAACATTAAAACACCCGTTTGGATGTTATTATGGTTACCATGGTTACTATGACACTGGCTGTTTTAATGTTGGCAATAAGCTAACTGTTTCAGAAACTTTTATAGACTATTTATAGCATGGGTGTAGATAAACATTCTAAGTCCTGACTTCAGTCCTACAGTCCTCCTTAATATATTCACCGTCGCAATGGCTGACTCATCTCGGAGGCCCTCGATTGCCAACTGAATATTAATTGCACCATCGGCACGCGAATTGTTTCAATCGATCTCGATGCACGTGGCGTAGGAGTATTTGACGAGATTGCCCATTGATATTTTATTGGAAAATACGTTTTGATCTGTCCTTTTTGGAAAAAAAATTGTGGAGATTGCATAAAGGCGGAAAAGAAAGCTTGCTATGGTTTTTTCTAATTTATGTCCTAGGTCCACCTAAAAATGATACCGGTAATAATAATTATGTATCTATTAATTATGCATAGCATAATCAGCTTATCGTGTTCCCAGTGCTGGGACACAACTCAGGTCTCATCTCTGTAGTTCAATAATTATGCAATTAATCCAAGAATCCTCCTGCATTGAGTTGGGAACAAAACTGATGCGTGAGACGACATCCAGAGAAATATAATAGTGACCCACAAATATAATTTGAGTCCTAATCGCAGAACAGAATAAGTTGAACTTTGAATTTGGAACGTTTATCAAATATTTTTTTCTAGCTGTGGGTGGGTCTTCTTATTGTCGTGTCAATAATAATTTAACTCAAATAAACGTCGATTCTGTGTGTCATAGCTATGTATTTAAAACGGCGTAATGAGCTAGGTAAGCTCTTAATCCAATCAATCGGACTTGTGTGGCTGCATTAGCCAATTCAACGCGTATAAGGGTGCGTGTACACTGCGGACTCGCCTGAAATGCGCAGCGACAACAGCTTGGCGGTCTGCGAAAGAATGAATGCAGTTGTTGTTACCGTTTTATGTCAAAAATATTATAGAAAAAGCTGTATGTTAATAAAAATGCATTCCCAGATAGAGAATCATCATTTCCAATCACTGTTCAAGTGCTAGTCTGGTTTTTTTTCAAATTCATCAATTATTAGGTACTACTAGCTGTATCTGAAATTAACACAAATTACTTTCGACTGGAGCGGAGATGAGAATGTTGAGATGGATGTGTGGAGTGACGAGAATGGATAAAGTAAGAAATTAGTATAGTTTGAAAGTAGCGCCAGTGACAGAAAAGTTGAAATTAAATCGTTTGGCTTGGTATGGGCATGTGATGAGGAGAGACGAAAGGCGTGTGACTAAAAGAGTGATGAATATACATGTTGATGGATGGAGAGGCAGAAGAAGGCCAAAGAAAAGATGGATGGATTGTGTGAGGAATGATATGAAAGAGGAGGGAGTGAATGATAGCGTGACGGTTGACAGGGGAGAATGGAAGAAGAAAATGTGGTGCGCCGACCCCACGTAACATGGGATAAGGGCGGGAAGATGGAGATTGGCGACTGGTTGGTTTCAAGTTAACAGGTACCGAATCAATCTGCCTAGCCTTTTCTCCACTATGTTGGGGTCGGCTTCCAGTCTAACCGGATGCAGCTGAATACCAGTATTTTACATGGAGCGACTGCGTATCTTACCTCCACAACCCAGTCACTGGGTAATACAATACTCCTTGGTAAGACTGGTTGTCAGACTTTCGGGCTTCTGACGACCCGTAACGACTGTCAAAGATCCAGGAATGACAGCCGGGACCAACGGCTTAACGTGCTTTCCGAGGCACGGAGGAGTCTCGGTAAGTAAAGATGGTCACCAATCCACGGACCAACCCCGGCAAGCGTAGCTTAACGTGATGGTTCGACCCGTACGGCTGTTATTACTTAGCCACGAGCTCCTCCCGACAGGTACCGAATATCAACACAAATACTCATTGACCAATGTTCTCTTGTCCACAGTATCAGACATCGGCCACAACATAATCCAGGATGCGTTCCTCATCGCCGTGGAGGAGCAGGCGCGGCAGCGCTTGCAGCGGCTGTCAGCGCTTAAGCGAATCACGCCAGTTGACATGTCCAAGTTGTCTGTAGAGGTAAGAACTATTTTTCACCATTAGTAAAAAGAAACTTCTTAGGCGGCGATTCGATGAGGTGAACGAGAATTGAGATTGAAATTACAAGGACGCGTCACGTTTAGGCTCATTACGTTACATGAGAGAAAAGAAAGATGTAAGTATCTCTGTTTCTCACGCTAAATCTCTCATTTATGTCTTTATTTGCTATGTTACACTTCTCTCACGTACCCAACCCGTTCCGTACCCAAGGGGTGAAACAGGTCTTAGCAATAGGCTAAGACTTCGCTGTCCATCCGTCTGTCACCAGGCTCTATCTCATGAACCGTGATAGTTAGACAGTTGCAATTTTCACAGATGATGTATTTCTGTTGCCGCTATAACAACAAATACTAAAAAACAGAATAAAATAAATATTTAAGGGGGCTCCCATACAACAAACGTGATTTGTTTGCTCTATATTGATAACGGGAACAGGTAGACATTTGAAATATTCACAGAATATTTAGTTATATGTTCACTTTAAAAATGAATTAATTAATTTAAATAAAACAAATATTTAAGGGGGCCTCCCATACAACAAACGTGATTTTTTTGCCGTTTTTATAGATAACTAGCTTTTGCCCGCGGCTTCGCCCGCATTTATTATACATATAAACCTTCCTCTTGAATCACTCTATGTATTCAAAAAAACCGCATCAAAATCCGTTGCGTAGTTTTAAAGATCTAAGCATACATAGGGACAGACAGACAGCGGGAAGCGACTTTGTTTTATACTATGTAGTGATGGTACGGAACCCTTCGTGCGCGAGTCTGACTCGCACTTGGCCGGTTTTTATTAATTAGTAGTTGTATATCAGCAGCGATTTCAGCAGGTGTAAGCACTCAAGAAGATAAAGCTCATCGATTGTCCAAAATATTTCTAGCCGTAAGAACTGATAAGCATGATTTACTAGCTAAGCGGCTTCAAGCGCTCGACAGCGCTTGCAGCGGTCATCGTCGCTCAAGCGGATCACGCCTCTCGACGTGACATGTCCAAACTGACTATAGACTTAAGGATAATTGTTATATGTTCCACATCTTAATGCACTAGTGTTGTTTACTTGCGTAATATATGCGAATACCTTACTAGGTACTCAAGGTGCTAATATACGAGACATTGATGAATACGCGTTAGATTCGCGCGAGTTTGAACGCGCGTCATGGAATTTTAAAGAGCAATGTGTGCGCACCTTTACAAAAGTAAACAATGAATCGTCATAATCAGGCCTTTCAAAGTGGAATGCTGCTGCCTGTCAACGGCATTAGATATTTGTATTTCTCTTGCATATTTCTCTCGACAGTCGTAGTTTCTTCGACAATTTTAGAATGCACCGGTTGCGAAACTAATGTTGTTCGAGTCCTACATCCTTAGCATGTAAAGTCGAATAGAACATAATATAAATTGTAGCTAGGACATTGTATGCGAGTGAGCTGGTCTGTATTCAGTCCAACAATCTACTTGACGAGGCCACTTGACTCGGTGGCCCAAGTTGTAAACTACAGCGCATACCTAAACATAAAGTTAGAGGGAACGTTGTACAATAAATTGGCATGGACAACGTGTGCGAGTGAGATGGCCTGTTTACAGAACTACTTGGCAAAGCTACTCGACTCTAGGCCCAAGTTTTGACTAGCAGCGTGTGAAAATACTCTGGCTGATGATAATATGCAAGCGAGACTGGACTGCATTCAATCTAAAACTACACTTGATGAGGCCTCTTGTTGTAAAATACAGTACATTTACATAAGGTTGTAGAGTGCATACATACAACGTGCCGCTGCAATCACGACATTACCTTGACAATCGTATACCGTTCCGCGTTTTCGTTTTCTACAGATATTTTAATTTCGTTAAACGTTATTATTTATTGATTTATTTTTAATTTTCTACAATAGCATCTTGGAGCAACCGGTAGCGCAGAGATGAAATTAAAACGAACGAGAATAAAAGGTCACACAAATATTTAGTTTGTTTGAAATTTTTTTTTTCAATTTATTAATTATTTTATCTTATTATATTTTTAATAAGATAAAATAAATAATAAATTGAAAAAAAAAATTATGATTACGGGCCACTAGCCCTTCTCTTTAATTAACACTAGTCTTTAATTAATGTCGTTATAGCGGCAGCACGTTGTATACACTATGTAAGTATGTACACACAGCTTCATCAATTAGGACAACCTCAGCAAACGACACGCAAGTTCAAATCCGACTAGCTAAATAATATTTTAAAACTTTAGGGGTCAAGATAGTGACGTTGTCTTTACAATAAATTAGCCAGGGCAATGTTTGTGAGTGAGCTGGCCTGCATTCATTCCACCACTTGTCTTCACTAGAGGCTACTCGACTCGACATAATGGAAAGCGTAACAATATGTAGATTAGCTAGGACAATGCGCGCAAGTTAGCTAGCCTGCATTCAGTCCAACTCCACTTGACGAGGCCACTTATGTGCTGGCCTTTTTTTTTTTTTTTTTGAGCGTGGGAAATCATCAAATAACTTCTCAAGCTCTGGGTGGAGCGGAAGGGCGTGTCAGACTTTTACTGACTAAAACCCACCCGTGTTCCTTCAGTTGCCTATGCCAGGGCCGCGGTATCTTCTTAAAACTACCCGCGACCCCAGTCCCAAAGCGAGCCGTGTAGATTTTACAGGCTTATTTTGTTGATTCTGGCCTTTAGCTCACACACTCAACTCATTGGATGAACTCTTTCATTTCGAAAACAAAATTCTCTTTCGAAATGAAAGAGTTCATCCAATGAGTTCACACCATTTGTTTTTCTTGTTTCATATAATTCTGTCCTTACTTCCTGATAATGTCGTCTTGGTGTTTAAAATGGCCACCATCGAAAGCTAATCTGTACCTGTGTTCACTTCATACTTATCCCATACAACAAATAGTTTGTACCGTCATCTCCGGACGATTCGTTACTTCATTCGTAGTTGGAGCGCACTTGATTCACTCGCTCGCTTCACATTATTTCAACATTTGCAGTTAAAGCAAGTGAAAAGATCTCTCTTTCAGCTCCTTCGTCTACTTCGTAACATTATAAATAGGATTCTTCATTTTGATTTGTACCATTTTCATTTTAATTTCTTACATCTTCTGGCTCTTCCTTGGAGAACCAATTTAATCTATTTGTTTTTTACTCTTTTCTTTCTGTTAAATGTTTGCATCAATGATAATTTCATTCAGATCTATTGAATCAATTCCTTGACTCTGATCTTTGTTTCATGAACCTGTAATTGGCAATTGATGGGACCTTTATCTAACCAATTATCTGTTTCTTGATGTTGATTGGATAATCAAAATGTCATGGTCAGACTACCGGTATTGATACTATTGTCTGTGGGTCTGAATGTAGGCTAGAAAAGTCCCATAGTTATTATTGAGTTGTGTTAGAAGGTTGGGTTAGTGGGCTAAACGCACGACGACATCGCAGCAGGCGATCAGCCAAGGCGAAGATGGCGGGCGGGACGAGCTTGACTCCTACAGAAAGGACAGAAAGGAGCAAAAGACAGAATTGAGTGGAAGAACGAGAGGGAAGCCCTGCAGTGAGACAATACAGGCTAGATAGATGAATATATGGGATTTGGTAATTTATGATTACGTTATTGTAAATCCAACCATCATCACCATTCTCCAGCCCTTGTCCCAAGTCCCAATCTATTTGGGGTCGGCGATACATGTCCCTTTTTAGGGTTCCTCAAAAGGAAAAAACAGAACCCTTATAGGATCACTTCGTTGTCCGTCTGTCTGTCAGTCTGTAAAGACCCTTTTTCTCAGAAACGTGTGGAGGTATCAAGTTGAAATTAATATCAAATAGTAAGTCCCTTGGGATCTAAAAAAATCAAGCTTCTATGCCAATGCAGTACAAAAATACGGCCATTTAAGCGACAAAGTTTGATACTCGCAAGTAAATCAAAACCTATAGGGTACTTCCCATTAACATGTGACAAGAAGCAAGGGCTCACAGTACAAGTAAAGGAAAAAGTCCGAAAAATGTTAATTTGTAATTAAATCACAAAAAAAAAATTGTAAATTTGTTTTTGGGATAAATTCTTTTCAACTACGGAACCCTTCATTGTGCGTGATCCGACATGCACTTGGCCGGTTTTTTCCATACTTCTCTATTACTGGTCATCTCAGTAAATCTAAATTGTAAATCCATAACCATGTAAACCATGTAAGTAAGAAATCTTAAGTACTGAACTTCACCCATGAATTCCTCTCATATTCGTGTTTCGACTTTCCAGATTTTCCCCACAAAATGTGCCACACAATAATAGGCACATCAAGGGCCCACTTGTTGCACTTTAAAAACGTTCGTATAGTCAAGTGGTGTTTTTGCTACTAATTGGGGTCGCATACCGCGATGACATATTGTTTGGGACCATTAGCATTTTTTATAAAAAACCATGACACTGTCATCTGGTGGGCGTTAGGAGAAGATTGTTCAATATGATAGTCCTTTTCGCTTTTTATTATAATTTTCGCCTTTTGCTCTAATTCATCTGTCGTTAAAACTTTTGCTTTTCTAGTACCACTTCAACCAGCTTCAAGACACCTGAGGCATCGTTTTTCGAGACATAACATTAGCCAGCTTTTGCTTAACTTTCTTCAATGTGATTTCAACTTCTACTGCACATCCATCTACGGAGTGTTTAGATATGGCTTAGTTGACTATGTATGTATATTTTTTATCACCATCTTCAAGCAGTACGGAAACCCACACTCCAATAATCGTGTTAAATGTGCTGCGATCGGCGATAAGTGGCTTGAACATGAATGGGTTCGCATCTTCGCATACACTGTCGTATGTATAGTTCTTCTAAATATATTATATATTACAGATATAAAAATATATCAGGCCACAATCGTCTCTATAGCTAAACCAAAATCGGTGAATGCGCTGGTTCAAAGCAGGCTCAAAGAAAGATGCACTATAATTATCATCCAATGGCGTTCATAAAATTATTCCCATAGTGGCCACTAATATTAAAGAGGAAATGACAATACAGACTTTATTTACATGCGGATTTTTTTTTTGTCAAGAAAGGAATATTGCGGAATTGAAATGCTTGAATATTGAATTCGTTAGTCTGAAGTTCTCAGAATTTTTCATGTTTTTAATTTTTCGGAAGTATCGGATTGATTTTAAAATCTTAAGAAATCCTAAGAATTTTAATTTGGTTGTGAGTCGTAGTGTTATCTTTGATCTAACCAGGTACAGGCGCATTAAAAATACAACATAATATTTAAAAAAAACTTTTAATTACTCTATAGTATATGTAGTTCAATAACATTTATTGCTTTGTTATATCTGCACTAACTTGTCTATATCACCTTGAGTACATTCTAAAGCATAGGTTTTAAATGTGCCGTTAACTTATTTTTATTCTATTATGAGGTTCTATCAGGGGTGTGTCTGACATTGTATCATTAATAATGTATTGTATAGATTTTTTATACTTCTTGATTGAAGTTGAAATGTAATTCAATTGATTGATTCTACAGGTTTGAAAAACATTTTATAAGGATTGTTAAGTTCAACATCATTGCAAATAAAGTCGGTTACTGGATCAGGCGTATTCGTTCATATTATGTTGATATTTACCATCAAGATTGCATGCTAGTTTCTAGGCAACTGTAGTTAACTTTATTATATAATTTGTGTCTTAATTACGTCAAGACGACATTGTCGTACGGTTAATTGTATATTCTACATGATACTATAGAAATACAAATACACATTATAGATCCTACAGAAACACGGAAAATGGACATTATTTTACTTATATACTTATTTGTTGGTTTGTTTCAGTTAAACCGTCGGAAACGAACTCAGCCAGAAAACAGACAAGAGCTCAACGGCTACATTGCAAACTCGACCGTCTACGTGACATCAATAAACGAAAACGGAGCGATCGAGAGCAAGCCTACCATATCCTCTCCAAAAGCCCAACCCAAATCCCTCCAGGCGAAACCAGCGCCCATCATAGCCAACGGCATCGACAAAAAGAAAGAGAAGGACATAATAAAAGAAGAAGATAAAGTGGAACCGGAGAAACACGAAGTTGACACGAGTGAGAAAGTTAAAGTGATTTGTGAAAGTGATAGTGGTGTTATTGTTGATAGGGATATTTGTGACGCATACAGTGTGGCTAGGGAGCATTTGAACAACGGCAGGAGTGAGAAGCTGATTGGGGAACAGCCTGACCATAGGATCAGGGCCACGGCTATAGTTGAGAATAATAAGCTTGGACCTGGAGAGAACCGGTGAGTTTTAGATGATAGGTACTTTACATTTTTGAGATATATTTGGGAATTTAGGTGTTATTTGTGATGGGGGTATGTGTGTAGGGGGTATTTGTGATGCTGAAGGTTTTAAAACAATCAATCTTATTAGATTGATTGTACTTAGACTAAAGAGTCTGTTTATTTTGGATAGGCTCCCGTGATTGAATATTTCAACGTTAGCTAGCTAATATTTAGGGTAGCTCAAAATATACACGGCAATATTAAAAGATGGAAATTATTCTCGAAAAACATCACAACTACGAGTTATTATCTAACAAATTGAAAGGTCAATTAAAAACAACTAGCTTGACCACAGATCCTGCGTTTTTATGATCTGAGAGCTTGACGTAACGGAACAATCTTCATTTTACATAAATTGACCAAAAATCTAAACGGATGTTGTTTTTTATACTTAATTGTTATTATTGTAAGGCAAATCAGTTTTCCCCACTTTTTGTAACTTCTTAATTATTATATGTACACAGGCCAAAGGAATTAAGTAACCAGACACGCACACTACAAAACTATATCCTACTGTACGTACTGCTCACAATGACAGCCTCGCACACATCCCATTCATAGAGTGAGTGCGCTGACGTCTTTTAAATGATAGTGTAACATAATTTCGCAACGTAGGATAGTTGCTCTCGTGGCGCAACAGGTAAGCATTCAACCTACAGTGACAGAATGATCTGAGTTCGAGCCTCGAGTTTACTAAAATATTATTTTTGAGATTTTGTAATTTAAAATGAATATACTAACTGAATAAAGCGATATTCTGACCAGTTTGAGAATCTACCACAAGTTTCTCGCCTACTTAAAATTATTTCCCAGTTTAGAAGCTAACTACCCGCTTTAAAAATATATTCCTGCCTTTAATTGTGAACTTATGTAGTCAGTCTGCATTAGCAACTACACATTATACTCTTTCTTTTGCACTTGAAGTTTGTGATTGTGATATATTGATTAATTTAGACCATGCATCATTTAACAAGATTTCAAAAAGCTCAGATTATTGTTTTGCATGAGAAAAAAAATATTTCTATTAGTGAAATCGCAAGGCGCCCAATGCTATCGGTGAGTGAAATTATTATTAGAATGTATTAATTTATTATGTCACCGTGATCCCACCCAGTAATTTTATTATGATTGTCTGTTGTATCTCATTTAACGAATTGTGGATATGAATAGTTGAATCTAATAGGAAATGACACCGGAATAGTTGAATTTAGTATAATGAGTGGCTATGCAGTTAACAAATAAATACAATTTTTGTTAACTGCATAGCCACTCATTATATCGATAATTATTTAATCATTTCCATTATTGGTTTACACAGTATTATAGTAATAGTTTTTATCTGTGTTTTGTAATAAAATATTCAAAAATAATGAATATGTTTGTAAATGATTAGATAATAATAATAAAATACAATTTTAAAAGATTTCATTTTTTATCTAAAATATTTAAAAATGTAAATTGCATGTATGGTAATTAAACAAAGGATTTCTATTCTAAATAAAGTATAATAATATTGTTTAATACTTTTTAGAAAAAATAAAAAATCATCATTATATTATATTATTTGTTGTTTGTTTTTTTTATTTGTGTCATTATTATATTATATTATTTTTTATTTTTTATAAGTATGATATTATGTATTTCCTAGGTCACTCGCCCTGCCTTTTTATTTCCATTTTATCGTATTATAATTTTTATTATTACTGACCACTAGCCTTATATATCAATTGTATTTAAGTATATAAATATATATTCTCTGCATTGTATTTATATTGTGTAACTTTTATTTCTTAATTTATAATTTGGGAGGTGTATGTTTAGACCTAATATTTTCACTTTTTTTTTTGTAGAGAAAAACCGTTTGACTGTGGGTGCATTGTCACTGAGACAAGTGAAATAAACCGTCGCCTGCCTGGACCGACACCATTGGCTTACACAAATGTTTCGCCTCGGCATCGTGCGTGAAATTGTTGCCACCCATACATCAGATCCATTCGCTTAGACCAGCATAACAGCAGCAGCACACAACGTCATTATGCAAACTGTACGGAACCACCTGCAAGCAGACGGTTTGACATGTTGCAAACCGACGCGTAAAATTTTGTTATATACCGTGCACCGTCAAAATTGCGGAATATCGGCACTTCGATTGACAAAACAATGTCGTCATAATTACTGATGAAAATTGTCTTCGTCGAAAATCACCACCGACTTATCGTAACATACATATTATATACTACCTTTAAATTTCAGACATTTTAACGTTTTTAAATCTATTATTTTCCTAGAAATAATTAATAATGGTTGGTAATAATTATAATACCTACTGTTCCCGATACAGGTGGTAAATGTTTTTATTTTAATTTTAATTTTCAAAAATGTAGGTAATTCATATCTGTATATAACTGAACTAGCGACCCGGCCCTGATTCGCACGGTTTTTACGACTTGTTAAAACATGAAGGTTTCTATAATATATAAGTTAAATATTTATCATGATAGTGAAAACCGCATCAAAATCTGTGGCGTTAGAAGAACAACGCGGCTACACAGACAGACATGAAAAGCGACTTTATTTTATAATAGATACCTAAACGAAATACTTAATACTTTCACAGCATATTTAGCCATAATAAATTAAGTCGGCGGTACTGTGTAGGTAGGAGTGTGTGAGTGATGTTATTGTTACTGGATCAGATTATATTTGTTATCTATGTGACATGTTTATTCACTCCGCCCATTGTTGTATACATATTATATAATGGTATAAAAAGATGTAATAGCATGTTCTAAACATATTGTTGTATTTATAATAAAACATGTTCACTTTTGATGTTCTTTTTTTTAAATAAAGATATTTATTAAAAATTGTTTTATTTATTTAAGCAATTTTAAATAAATAAAACATTTTCTTAACAAAAATTGTTCTAATTGCTTTAGCTTAAAATAATAAATCGCAAAAAGAATCATCACTTCAGAGATTTGAACTCACACCGCAGTACTCAGAAGTATAATGCCTTATTCGTTGGGCTACGAACGCTTAAGTTTTCAACGCGAAATTATGTTATACTATAATTGAGAAGACATTAGCGCACTCACTCGCACATGAACGCGATGTGTGCGTGAGGGCATTGTGTGTTGTACGTAATGAATCGTTTTAACAGTAGCAATACTGTTTTGTAGTGTCACGCACACTACAACACTGGTTACTTATCTCTGTTGCTGTCTGTACATACAAAGATTTCTCGATTACAGAGAAGCAATTTTCTTTTTAGGTATACCTATTAGGTGTTCAGGATAGCAGCACTTCTATTTAAGTATTTTGTATTTTAAAAATATGATTACATGAACTTCTCATTTTCTTGTTCCTGTCTAGAACTTGATTTACTTTGCACAACTTATTGTCAATGGTTATATTGTTGCTACAGTATACCGAATTGAACGACATTAATTAAAATAATGAATCTGCAGATGTATTTGAACCTAGATTGACCGAAGAAACGATGGATGGACTGTGTGCAAGATAATGTGGCTAGGAAGGTGGTGAATACTGAGATGACGACTAATAGAGAAGTATGTAAGAAGAAAACATTTGCACCAACCCCAAATAAGTTTAGGTAAGGGCAAGATACTGAAGATAATTCGAATCTAGATTCAACAAATAGGTATTTAGTTTTCACAAAAAAGTTAAAACAATCAGACATTAGCTAGAAACAGTGTGGTCTTAGAAAGTGAAGGAGGTAGGCAGCAGTAACATTGGCACTCTGACTTTACCATCCAAGGTCGACACTATCTCTGTAAGCTGAACATATATCACAGCTATCAACTTACAGCCTCATAACGGTAACATTATCTTGATTATGTTCTTAATTTCGTTATTAATGGTCCCCTGTGTGTCTTTGCAGTTTGTGAAGCTTTTGGATTTAATGATGTGTCCAATTTTACAGCGCAAATAATTAGTATGGTCACTGTTATTTAATTTCTTGCCATTATTATAATAATCATAATTTATGTATTGTTCCAAAAACAGTGTTACAGATATTTTTCCACTACTTATGTTTATGTAAAACTGTGCAATATACAGTACTTAACTTCACAACCCAATGGAAGCTGCCAGGGTCGCGGGTTGTTCGAAGAGATACCGTGGCCCTGGCATAGGCAACTGAAGGAACACGGGTGGGTTTTAGTCAGTAAAAGTCTGACACGCCCTTCCGCTCCACCCAGAGCGGGAGAAGTCATTTGATGATTTCCCATCCACAAAAACAAAATGGATTAGTAAAACTGTGCAATGTAATACAGTACCTACTTAACTTCAGTGGAAAAGATCACAACCTGTACTAGTTGAAAAACTGTATAACAGGAAAAATGATGTATTGTATGAATGAGGAATGGTAAAAAGCTAGAGAAGACCAATTAATTGATGAATTTTTTTTCAAGGATGATATGGCTATGTAGAAAGGAAGTGAATACATGAATGTATGCAATAGAGTAAAGAATAAAAAGCTGCATCGATAAAAGTATTACAAAGATCATGATGATGATGGAATATAACCAAGTCAATGCGTTACGGCAGCTTAAAGTACCTGTAAACTATATTCGTTCGTCCCTTATTTGGCCGCCTGCACAGATGAGTGACAGAAGGTAGTACTAGGCCTTGTATCCGCCATGTTGTCTTAATGGTAGGGCAGTCTGACAAGCTACATGGAAACCGTTAGGGCTTTAAAATCAAAGTAATGTTAACAGAATATGGTTCGCTACCTTTAATTACTGACGTGTTTTTAGTAAGAATGTTAGTAAACCATGTTATACCAACATTAATGGCTTGCAATCTTTGATTGTCTTCTATTATCATATGTTCAGTGGTCCTTTTGTGGATACCGTCGATTAAATGTAATGTTGATGATAAAATTGTATGCAAATCTAAATTAATATGAGAAACAATGATTAATATTTTATTCACGCATCTTCCATGTTCACTTGTTTAGCGAACCGAAGATTGATATCACAAGATGTCAATGGAGTTTCTTGCCCGTTCTTCATAAGAATCTACTACGCTTTGGAATGGGTAACAACAATAGCTTCATCTTTCTGAACGACCGACTCCTTGACAATTTAAAAGTGCCTGTCATTGGTTGAATAAAAATAAACGTTTTGAGTTTTGTCTATAGGAGAAATATTCACAATAAATAACAAAACATTGGTAACCTATACATTTATACATAGACGTGACCATGTGTCTGCAAGTACAGTGACTTAATTTTACTAGTTTTTCGACTCAATTAAGTACCTAGAAAAGACGATACACACTGAGCATGCATAGTGATAAATATGCTCTAGGAGAGCCTATTGGTCTTCTAGTGAGATAGTTACAGGATTCATTGATTTTGTCGCCTTTTCAAAGTATTCAGTGCGTTCTGAATGTCTGATTTTCTTATGATCGTCCTTTTGAAGAACGTTATTTTGTCTTCTGTCGTTTTTCTCTTTTCATTTCGTGTATTGTGCATTCGTTTCAACTATCGAAAAACGACATATTATATTTATTATACAGATGAAAATAAATAAGTACCACAGTGATGGTCTCCTGCAGATATAATTATTAACTACTGAATAGTTGATCATCAATTTTAATTATTCATCTATGACGATACTAGTTGCATAAAGCTTCATCACTGCAGCTCCGTGCAAGCGATTTTAATCTGTATCTAGATTGAAATATAGCAGTAAGTGGCTTGATAATAATTACTCACATGTATGTATTTACTTTTTAATTATTGTCTTGGGCAATCCCTGACGCCATAATTATTGACGTCATTAAATAGCAATAATTTTATATGATTGGTTGAGTCATCAATTGAATGACTGAATTGTAAAAAATAGTCAATAGAGTCAGCGCTTATTTTCTATAACCTACCCAATTTATTGTTTATTTTTATTTGAATTCAGACCTTGGACTGTGGTTTAAAGTACACATTACCTATGTGCAATTCGTGACTTCTGCTAGAGTTATATTAATAATAAATGATACTACATATATTGAAGATTTACATTTAAGTTGTTTAGTAATATACATAAAAACGTTGTATATAAATGCTGATTCTTTGACTCAAAAATAGGCCAGCCCTCTGGTCACGTGTAGAATTCCTTCGTTATTTAGTTCTACATCTCTTCTCTGTCCTTGCTTATGCGCAACCTTCAAACACGCTTCTTGATCACGCTAGACAAAAAATCTGGCAAGGTTAATTGTCTAGATTAGTGCTTCTTTTATGTTTAAAGTAACATGTTTTAAGCTAGCATTAAAAACAAAATCATTATGGTTGTTAACTTTCCTGTTTTCGTCTTTCAGATAAACTTAATAATTAGTACTTAGCATGACAAAGTTTTTAGTATTAAGTATTTCTAGCTCGTATATATTCTAAACTCTAAAGCATGACTTATACATTTATAGATATGTATATGTAGGTACAGACGCCAGCAGGTCAAGCCACCCGAAACTGTAAAATTTTCCCAATCAACCTTGAACCTAATGCTTTAGCGATGAAGATGAAAATCTATTAAAGAAATTTGACAGATTGTAGTAGCTTGATGTGCTGGCGTACAGTAAGCCTCAAAAATAATTCATCGACAGGAATTAGGTAATTTGATTGTCTACAATTTGTGTTTCATAACATAATACGAATTGTGTAATACCTATATTTTGTGGCTACACATTGATACAATATTATGTAACAAAGATTAAAGCTCCATTTACACGGCTCCAGTTTATTGCCTGTGGCATACCATAAAATTGAAAGGCAAATATCTGGCACCGTCTAAACAACACGTACAATATTGTTGCACGATACGGGCAACTTTGAAAACTGGTATAAGCTTGTACAAGAAAATCGCACAGTACATACAATAATTGCTCGTACAATAAAATCGCATTCAATTCTGGCATGATCTGACATTTGTGCTGTCATTGAAATATGAGTGCGGTGAGTGAGGGTGTGGTACCTAATCGTTGGTGCTATTTTGAGGCAAGAAATCAAATCAAGAACAACTTGAAAAATATCTTGAGAAGCGTTCATTAAAATTTAATGAAATATCATGTCTAGGCAAAACTTGTATGCAATAATCGCCTGTCAATTTTATTGCCTGGTGTAAGTCGCATGCGATTTTATTGAATGGCAAAACTTGCATTCAATTATTGCACATGCCATTTTATGGAATCGCACGCGTCTAAACACTTCATGCAGTTCTTGAATGTCAAAAAACTTGAACGTGCTTTATGGCATGCAATTATTGCTCTTGAACGTTCTAGAAACTTGCCCCGTGTAAACGGCGCTTAATTCTTGTCTATAGTATACATCTTTTTGAGGCTGACTGTAAGTTGTATAGTTTGGTCGTCATATATATTTTGATAATGACTGAGATAATTACCATCCACACAGCTCGTGGCTAAGTAATAACAGCCGCACGGGTTGATCCATCAGGTTAAGCTACGCTTGCCGGGGTTGGTCAGTGGATGGCTGACCATCTTTACATACCGAGACTTCTCCGTGCCTCGGAAAGCACGTTAAGCCGTTGGTCCGGCTGTCATTCGTGGATCTTTGACAGTCGTTACGGGTCGTCAGAAGCCCGAAAGTCTGACAACCAGTCTTACACTCTTACCAAGGGGTATCGTATTACCCAGTTACTGGGTTGTGGAGGTCAGATAGGCAGTCGCTCCATGTAAAATACTGGTATTCAGCTGCATCCGGTCAGACTGGAAGCCGACCCCAACATAGTTGGGAAAAGGTTAGGCAGATTGATTGACATCACATATTTTATCAAAGTCAGCATCCGATCCAGATCGATCTACATCGGGGCCAATAGAAACTTCTACATTATTTTCTACATGGTATATTTATTCCAATACTTAACTAGTGGCTATGTAAATGAATGGTATACCGTAATTATCTCCGATAAGATCTCGGTGATGCGCAAATCTGTCTGCATTGAGTGCGTGATGCTAGTAGTTGCGTATCTATGTTGGTGTACAGCCTATACAGCTTCATAATGAACTGGTGGGTTCTGTACATTATAGTATTGATATATTCAGTAGCTCGTAAGTATCAGTTTTGAATCTAAATGGCTTCCTTCTGCACTTAAATACAGAAAGCCCCGCTTGCATCACAAATTACTAAATTCGTTTAGCGCTAACATATTTAAAACCTGTCTTTATCATCTTCAAACGATTGCCAGAAACAATGAAAAAAAATTAAGTTCATTTAGCTAATGTGTTTATAGATTTGTGATGTATGCAAGTGGGCCTAATTAGTAACACGGTTAAAACAGCCTCTGACGTAGTAGGTACCCTTGGTAGTCAGTGTATGTCCATGGCTACTGTAATATTCACATTGATGGATTGATCTCTTCTCCCAAAGCCTATACTGACGAAGAAGAATAAATAGGCTTGTCCCCTATTACATGGGGAACTAACTTGGCGAAATGTAGTTGTACTTAAGTACACCCCTGCTTAACCCTTCCGGGAAAACAGGCGTAGTGTTCTGTTAAGATTGAACCAATAAATCCGTTTGGCTAGCCAGTTTTCAGGTGCCTGATAAATACGGTTCAAATTGCATCAAACTTCTGGTTTACTCTGAACTTGCAACCAATGCTAATTTGGACAGACACACCGTCCGAGTTAGTCCGCCGACACCTCCATTTTGCCATTATGAATGCCACTCGTTGAAACTCAGAGCAAACTAAAAGTTTCCTTTTAATTTTATTACACGGCTTTTCATCCTAGAATTTTTAGAGTAACAAAGCGGACGTTTTTTGCAGGAAACTCTTTGACATGCGGACTGATTTCCTGATGAGAATTTTCAATTCGGTGACATTATTTGGTTATTTCCTCTTGTAAGGCTTAGGCAAAGATTTACGACATGACTCCCAGCTATTTCGTTAGGTTAGGTATTTTTTCTAAATCAGTAATGTAAACTAAAAAGAGTAATGGACTCAATATCGAACCTTGTGGAACGCGCATTTTCATTTCAGACCCTAATGAGTTTATGCCGTTTACTTGAACTTTAACCTTAATAACTTTCAGGTACGATCTTAGGAAATCAGCTGTATTCCTAATCCCATAGTGCTGTAGATTCAGCAGAAGTGTCTCATGGTTTACCCAATCGAATGAGAGAGAGGTCGCAAAAGATTCCAATCACGTCGTGTGCTTCTTCTCAGGGGTTAAAAATGATCTTTATTAGGGTGACACCGGCGTCAGTGGTACAACGCCCTTTGGTGAAACCGTACCGTTGTTCATGAAAAATTTAATTTTAACAATAATGACGTAACATTTGATTGAGCATATATACTTTTCAAAAACCTTACTGAGAACTGGCAGTATTGACACAGGCCTATAATTGTTAGGTTCTTTACTATCACCGGATTTTTAACTTGCTTACTAACTTAGGAATTAGGTATGTAATTAATGCAGATGTCCGTACATACTAGCCTATTGGCCTGTGTATACTAACAAGTCCTAGCCGCGGGTATTTTATACCCGAGTTATCTAGCAAGCTTATGGAACCCAAAACAACCAGTTAATTTTCCTGTCCACTGGTTGACGCAGACGCACTACTTAGTGGCAATTATAAATGAGACGTGTTATCTCCGCTATTATCCGCTAGATGGCAGTACTAGCACGAATACTAGAACGTTTGTAGATCGCGACGTGACGGGAATATGTGCAGTTATATCTCTCTTTAGAGATTAGTATATTCTTCGAACTGGATGCTGGTAAATGGTACCGAGCTGGTTGGATATTGGAGCGTGTTATGCTGGATTTTGGGTTCAATCTGCGGGCGAATTAAATTCAAACTCAAAGCATTTATTTCAATTACAGGCACTTTTGAACTGTCAAGGAGTTGGTCAGTCAGAAAGATGATGCTATTTGCTAATCTGGTTGAAACTTCTGATAAAGTTACTCTAAGGTCTAAGAAGTTATAGTAATACCACAGTATAATATAATAAGCAGTATTACATCTTCATAGAAAACGGCTGAAACGACACGCTTCGAAATCTCAGTATATACTAGTACGCAACAGTTCGAGCACACGACACTGACGCACTGACGGACGCGTATTTATCTACCGAGCGACCGTAGCACAGAATAAATAATAGTACTTACTAATGCCGTAGGTAATTCATTCAAGGTTACTGCCCAGATAATCTACTGTGGCTTTATATTCTGTGATAATACTTAGTTACTGCAAAAGTGCAAACAATGATTTATATGTGCGCACGGCTACAGATCAAGCTATACATTTCCAGTATAAGCTGATCTCGCATTGTATAGGATTTCCTTACAATGAGAGGTCAGCGTAAACTGGAAATATAGAGCTTGATGTGTAGCCGTGTGTACTATCTAATTGTTTATACTATAACGAACTTCCCGGTATCTGGGTCACTGGTTTGAATTGAAAAAACCTCATTAATTTGACCTTTAATTAATCGTTAATTCAAATTTATGAGAGTTTTCCCAATTTCGTTTTCGTCATTCCTTAGAGTCGTCTTTCCTTCCTTTAAATTTGCATTAATAAGCAATAAACCTGCTGTACTAAGAGCAGTTCATCACCTCTCATTTCAGTTCAGTTCATCATTTCTCACGAGTAACGTCCCCATCATCATCGCCATAAACATCGCGGTAATTATCCTGATGCTAATCGCGATGAATTGAATGACTCGGTGGGTTCAAGTGTTTGAATGCCGCCACCGAGTTATGGCCACGTCAATCGGCAATGTGAATGCCGTTGTAAAATAATCGCGATAAGTTGTGGCTACAACTACGGCCTACATCCATCATCGCGATAATTAACGGCGTTTCTCGTTGGTGTAGCCCGGACATTAGTAGCAGCCCAAATTCTGGATTTGTGACCGATGGTTTAGGCTTAGGCCTGCCTCCTACGTATTACATGGGACTTAAAAATAACTGCCGAAACGTAGGTGTACTAATAGGTATAGGTACAGCTCAGCCCCCTTCCCTCTGCCCCCTCCCCTCTGTCCCTTCAGGGAAAACCTAGGTGTGTTGTTAGAGTTGTTATGTTATGTTTATAATCACCTTAAAATTGGATCCACCAAAAAATCTATCAAATGAAGCGTACAGTTTTTTGCCATGGATAGTGTTATGTAGCGTATACCAGAAAGGTGTAATCAAATTTGAGGTTTGGTACAGGTACAGACCATCAGGACTGAACAACTTTCTCCATAGGACCAACATCGTAATCGCGAAAAAACAATTAGCCGTCCCTTAAATTTGGGTCGAATAAGTATTGAACTTTTGTATGATAACGATGTTGGTCCCAAGGCGAAAGTTGTACAGTATGATGGTGTTTACCACCCCCTTTTTAAGCACACTTTTCTGGACAATAAGACAAGACAGACGACCCTTGAATAGCCTGGAGACAATCAGTTGAAAACCTGCAAATACCAAGACCGCAGGTAAAATACAGGAGCTATAAAAACAAGTGAATATGAATCTAGAACGCCACTGGTCTCGGTCCAGTGGTCATTGTTTGTTCCGCATCGTCGGATGCCACCCCCAGCGCCATGCATGGTGTCTACCTTCACATAATGGCCACCAGACCTTCCCATGTTCAATATAACTCATGTGTGTAATGTTAGCACAATGGATAAAAAATAATTCGGACAGTTATTGAAGTGTAGCCAATTGATCGAGTAAGTACGCTCAATTTTGGTATCAATAATAGGTACCTGGGCGAACTAATTTTCCCAGATAATATGAGACCTATATTATAGTAGCTAGATCGATTTTTCTCCCCCGTAAAAGTAAACGGCTCTGACGATTCAATATACACATAGAGGTTATATTGATTACAAATATATCTTTAGACAAATATTGCTACCGACTTAGTCTAATATGTCTGCTATCAGATCATTTTCAGGATTGAAAGACTGTTGAAGATTTTTGTTGTGCATGGTTAGTAAAATATATTTCTTTAAATTGCATAGATTATAAAATAAAATAAAACTAGTAGTGGACTCAAGCGTTGGTAGAAATAATATAAGAAGTGAATCGAGACAATCCACTTTCTTGGAGTGCTAATCTCGATGTGGCATTTATTTACTCAATATTATTGCCTTGCTTGTGCCTTATTATTTTCTCTCCAGTTGAACAACAAACGTTGTTAAAATTATAGGTAGAATAGAATAGAATTGAATTGAAGCAACAAATTAGTTGCACCGTCTAAACACTGTAAAAGATGCAACTTTTGTTGTTGCTTCAACTTATGGTGTCACAGGCAATTAAATCAAACCGTGTAAATCAGGCTCTAGCTAGGTTATCAAGCTTAAATATTGTAGCCCATGGTATATAAATTACATGTTTTGGTATTAAACACTTTAACTTTATTGCGTATGGTCACAGGGGTTCAGTTTCCATTGCGACAAAAATTATTTTATGACGTTTATCGATAAATTTTATTTAAAAAAACAACTTGGATTACTTGAGTTTAAAGTTGATAATTGTTGCAATTTTATATATTTAATTCGGAGGTATTTACTACACTACACACACTACTATTGGCTTGAGTATACAATGATCTATTGAGTCTTTTGAATCAGCTTTACTTTATACAAGCTTTTGCCCGCGGTGCCCGCGTGGATGTCAGAAATTATCCCATGGGAACGTACAACCGCGATAAAAGTATCCTATGTTCTATCTCCTAATCCAGTACGTCGATTCTGTAAAATTCAAACAACAACTCGCATCTCACATCGCTATTCACTCTCACTTCGCATCACTTCTTCTCACTTGTTTTTTATTTGAGACTTTTGATTTAGAATGACAATCAAGAAACTCACAGTGGATTCAGCAGTGCGATTCTGTAACCGTCTCACCGTGAAAACTTAGGTGAAGTGAGCGTGGAGTGAGCTGTCAATAGTGTTAATTCCTAGCAAAAACAAACTCACTTCACGTACGTTTTCACACTTTTCACGGTGAGATTTTTACAGAATCGACCGGCAGATTCGAAGTTAAATTTCATCCAAATGCCTTCATTCGTTTTAGCGTGAAAGAGTAAGAAACAAACAAACAAACTCACTTTCGCATTTATAATGTTATAGTTAGGATAATTCTTGTCCCGCCAAGTTAAAGCAGTGTTCGTTTCTTTGAATCTTGATAAACAACAAAAATATGCATATACCCTTACTCAACCCATACCTATCCGAACAATATTCTGAGTAATATTGACTAACCCATTGACATATTGAATACTATATTGTCTAACCACAAAAACTGATATCTATCATACTCAACTCCACCACACATCCCATAGGGAAAATTCAAACTTTTCATCCGGCTACGCTCACAACAATAGATCGACCTCAGCCTTGCGCTGCGCCCGCGCACCCAGGTAGATCAGTCTGATTCAGTCAATCGCCGGCACTTGCCGTAGCAGCACTTGTCGTAAACTTTGTGGATAGGGTGCGTACCTGCCCCCACCTGTACGTTGTCGTTATCCCCCCTCTATCACCCGCGTCCCGTCTCCCACGCATCCTACTATTTGTATTCAGAATTTTTTCGTGATACCCGCCGCTGGACGCGAGTTTTTTTGAGTGAATGTTTAGAATTCTTTAGTGTTTTGTTTTGTGTTGTGATGTGCATTGTGTTGATCTAGGATGCATTACAAGCAGTTGTTTAAGAGGTAAAGTTTCTGTTTGTTTATAGATAATCGACTGTTTCCGCTACAAAGGGTGTAAAGACCATTTTGGGCCAAATTCACTTAGTTGACTGATAGATAAAAGACTGCATCAAAAAGTGAATTTGGCCAAAAATGGTCTTTACGACCTTTGTAGCGGAAAGAGTCGATATGTAAGTTTCTAACTAATGTTGGGTGCACTTGTGATGTAGTCCCGGGGGCGAAGTTTTCAAGTCGTTAAACGCAGCCTTTGAGATCATTGTTTCATGCGTCAGATGGTAAACTGGTAAACTTAACATGGGTTAAATGCTTATGTTATGTTATGTGGTTACAGGCGTAGTGTGAATGTCTGGAAAATAACAAACTTACTGGATTTTACTATGACTGTGATTTGTTTTGAACAATTGGAATTGCCATATTGTTTTTGATTCTTGGGGAAATATTAATGTTATGCCTATTTGCTTGATATTTTGATATGCTTCAACTGAATTCCTAATTTTTTAGTTACCTCTTTGATTTAATAATGAAAGAACCTAAGCTTTTCGGGAACGTAAAAGTAGGTACGAGAAAAATTGGACATAGACATTTTCTTTACCATAGTTATCATCAATTCATCATAATTAAATTCATCCCTACTCATAACTATCTGCTCTATTCCATCATCGCCGTATATACCTACCACAGACTAGACTCCATTTATAAATTCATGATTACCTACTGCATATCCTTGTCAAACGTTATTTATAGTATTTCCTTTACTAAAGTTATTCAGGTCAATATTCTAGTATCGTTTCCTGAAATATGATATACGTGTAATCATAAGCTACTTAAGGCCGCAGCAGTATTGATAAATACTACAACGATAACTAGTTATTTTCTTTGATTGCTAGGCATCACAGAAATAATTCCCACGATATATTCACTTACAGGATGTGCAAATTGCGAGTAGATATTATCATGTAAGATAATGTAAGCAAGAAACATTAAGTTTAAACATCTGTTATGAAATTCTGTTGTTAAGTGCATGAATTGGGCACGAAAATGTGGCAAGAAACGCATGAAACAATCTTCTTCAACTCCAAACTATCTGTGAATACATATAACTATGTGTGATTGCTACTATCGTAGTCAAAATACTGGCAAGCCGCAAGATAGTATAGTAGTGGGTCAGACTGCCCTAGGTGTGCTAGACCACAGAATAATAATGTTTCAGTAGTACGTCTTCATAGAAAACGGCCGAAACGACGCGTTTTATTTTCTCAAATTTTAAATTCTCAGTTATTTATCCCTTATATTGCACTGGTTGCACATGCCATATTTTCTCTCTGCATAACCCTATGTTTGACCGGTAGAAAATACCTCGGCTAAAGTCCGCCTTTGTACGTAATTTTTTGTTTTACTTGTACATAAAGTTTTAGTAAATAAATAAAATTAAATTAAAAAAATAATAAAATAAAAAATAGTACAATAATAGTAAAATTCTGAAAACTGAACATATTATTGAAAAATTACCAGCTATCGTGAGCAGCGACAATTTGCACAGGTGTTAAAAGTAAAACTAAGGAACAGAATATGGTGTAATTGTAACAGCAAAGAAACTATTGCATGAGGCAGACTGTGTGCTCCAGTTGTGTACTTACATTATTGAGATGTAGCAAACATTGTTGCAACGTCAGACGTTACGTTTTTTATTGAATTTGAGAAAATATTTGCTTTTAAACTGAATGGTAGTGGGGTAAAAGAGACAGATGGTAATGATTCCGCAAAAAATTAAGTTGATGAAGACAAAAAAATGATCAGACAACCAGCTGGAAAATTAGTAAGTTATCCAGACGGGTCTTATCACAACGCAGTAACTAATAGTCATCCCGTCGTGTCAAATCTTGCCAATCCCATATAGACCCGGCCAAGGTTGAAAAATCCTTTCTATGTCCCTAGAAACATATCCTTTAAAAATCCTTCCTTCTGTCTTCAGCGGTTAAGGCTTTTTGTCAGCCAGTTACTCAATCAATCATTCACGGAACTGTGCTATATTTATAGATACAACTTTCAAGTTCTCTGGCATTCATTTTAACTCAACTGAACCCGTTACAAGTGAAGTGTGATATTATATCAAGTAGTTCAACATGACACGTAGATTATATTGAACAGGTATTTCCCAGTCCATGTGAGCCAACCAAGACTAATACACCGTCATGTCTCAGATTGACTAACAAAACAATTGCTAGTGAAATTCTCTCTCTGCTATATAATCGTTGTAATTTGAATGGAATTATCTCTAATTGTTACTCTATAAAAATTTTCAATAACTTATTTATCTTTTTCTTTCTCATGGTTTCTGTTAATCGTTTTTCGTATTTATTTTCAGTTAATTGACTTGGCTTTTTTTCCTTATCTAGAACTTATTTTGAGTTACTAAGCAGTGTTAAAAATTATACTGTTTTGAGCATTATATGCGTCTAATTCATTACTAGTATAAAAGCAAAAGCGTCGCCTCTGAAATATTAAAAATGTACTTGCTTAAAAATGACTTTCTATTTGTCCAATAAAATCTTACTGCACTACTTATCGTAGGTGTAGCTGTGGATATACCCCGTTCTCTATGACTTACCAACAACCATTTGTTTCAGCATCGTAAATTGCTGGTACTGTACAATTTTCGCCACAGAGATAATGAAAATATCACATCTTCGAAAGTGAAAATCACTGAATAATACCCATTGGTGCATCGACTCCTCATAATATTGCACTAAAATAATTTTGTTGAAATAAAAAAACTGCATAATTATGAAATTGTTCATAATGAAAGTCAATTCATCTTGAAATTAGAACGCCAAAGATTCCAGTAAGTCGTGACGTGGTAGATTCGGCTTAACGTTGACTACGTGACGTCAAGCCATTCTTATAATTAGCCGTGAAGTAAATATGACTTGCAACTTATAAATAATATTGGAATAAAAGTGCAGTCACCGCAGTTTTACGAGGAATTTGGTTGATGGCCCAAATAAACTCAGTTATTAAAAAGTCATAATCCCGTATTAGGATCTAGTTTGGGTTGCTATTATCATTACCACCCATGACACATGCATCACAGATTATTTCTATTTTATACATCATTACAAATAGTTTTCTTATGCTAGTATCAAATCCTTCATTTTAGCATTTGATGTTTAGTTCTGACATCTTCTACTTTAAATACTTAAATCATTCTAAGTATTCAATTAGAACTGCATATATAGATAGTCTTCTCTTTTTTATTTAATTTCTGTTGTAATCAAACCAGCATAGTCCTCTAATGGACAAAGGCACCGGTGCACATCAGCACACGATTCTTTACGTTTAATTTTTTCATCCACTTCACTACAGTTGCTTTCATCAACCCCTCCTAAAAATCCTTTAAAATGTGAGGAACTTAGATACTGTGAAACAGGCTCATAATAAAGCTTATATACTAGCACAAAATTCTAAGAACCATCTCTTCCCGCAGGCGCCTACATTATTAATCCTTACTGGAGTTCGTTTGTAACTTCTTACACCTACTTTATTTTTTGTAACTTTCCCAAGAAAGTGTGCATTAAGGACGGGTACACCATACACACGATGCCTTGAGGCGGAGCCGGTAATATTACGAGTAATAAGAGCTGCTTGTGCCGTGTAAGACGCCTTTCACACGATTCTTTGTATTAGTTGCTTCAATCTTATCTATTTCATTTGGGTCTTGTACTAGTTCTGTTTTATTATGTGCTGTTAGTTCAATAACTTTTTTATTTAATTGATATGTTATTTGTAACGAAAGGTAAAGGGGATTAACGTTGACTGACTGTCTCGTGTCTGGTTTTCCTACGAAGTTCTTAGATGCATCACTTAGCGTATCCATATATCAGTTATTTATGTCTGTAATAATTATCGTTTTGTATTTCACACTTAATCAATGTTCTGTTAGCTACACTTAAAGAAAACATGAGAGCGTGTAAAATTTTCAAGCACTTGTACATTCTACTGTAAGTTTACACGTGTCTAGCGGTATATCATCCGTTCTCACCGCTTACTATGAATCTATTAATATTGGAGCGATTTGATCACGCGTGTCGTTGCGTGTGGAACGATCTTTTAGACCACAGATCGAGTTCTGCTAGTTTTTTGGATGCTCAAGATTATAATCGATAGTCCGCGGATATCTAATTAGATTTTTTTGTTGTTTTGAAAGAGTCACCCAAAGTAACTTGTCGACTATTCTAGTCAGATAGTATTTTTTGTTCATTTGGTTTTTCCCTAGCAGTTTCGCCCCTATCATAAAAAAGTTGTGAAGGACCTAAATATAGTTTCTGCCTATGTTTTTGTTTCATGGTTCATTTTATTCGTAGTAATTTCCCTAGAGTTGTGTTCTTTCTTACCCTTATCAGGCTCAGAGCAGTGTCAGTTACGGGTTCATGTGGTGAAGATGTGTCAGACCTTAATAGGGCTAGGTAGGTACCCATAATTATCTTCTGTAGGTGTACAATATTTTTGCCTATTACATAAAACATGCAGACAGTGACATCTAATGTTAGTATCTATATGTTGTAGATAATGAACAGACTGTATTCTTTTCGATATTCCTAGGTAGGCTATTTTATAAAAAAGTGGGCTAGTTTTATATTCCTGTAGGTAGAAATGACGACCTTGAAACTAGTTCCTAAAATGGTTTTCCAAGAGATATGGTTTTTGTAATATAATGTCGCTTAAACGACCTTTTTCTGTCCGTACTTAGGTCTTGGAACAGCTTGCCTAGTCCTAAAACGCTAGAATTTTGCTGTACGTAATATTGCGTATTATATACAGGGTGTTATTGGAAACTCTTGCGTAATGTGGATTTTTCTTGACAATTAAGTCTAATAGTCCAGTTTTAAGCGCTAATCCATACTAATATTATAAATTCGAAAGTAACTCTGTCTGTCTGTCTGTCTGTCTGTCTATCTGTCTGTCTGTCTGTCTGTCTGTCTGTCTGTTACCTTTTGACGCCTAAACCACTGAATGGATTTCGATAATATTTGGCAAGGCTATAGATGGTATCCTGGGGACGGACATAGGCTACTTTTTTTTTCAAAAATAATCCTACTGGGGGTGATATAGGGGATGAAAGTTTGTATGGGAAACTCAGTATTTCTTAAGTTAGGGATGTGAAAATTAAAATGTATGCTTTTGATAGGAAATAAAGAAATATGCGGTTCAGCGTTTTTGAAAAATCATACCCTAAGGGCGTAAAATAGGGGTTGATTTTAAAATTTACAAAACTGCATGGATTTCGACAAAATTTGGCAAGGCTTTATATAGCATCCTGGGGAAGGCCATAGGATACTATTTTTTTCATAAATAATACCAAAAGGGGTGATATAGGGGATGAAAGTTTGTAAGGGAAACCCAGTATTTCTTAAGTTAGGGATAACAAATTTATGCTATTGGTAGGAAATTAAGAAATATGCGGTTCAGCGTTTTTGAAAAATCATCCCCTAAAGGGGTAAAATAGGGGTTGATTTTAAAATTTACAAAACTGCACGGGTTTCGATAAAATTTGGCAAGGCTTTATATAGCATCCTGGGGAAGGACACAGGCTACTTTTGATCTTAAAAAATAATCCTGCAGGGGGTGATATAGGGGATGAAAGTTTGTATGGGAAACTCAGTATTTCTTAAGTTAGGGATGTGAAAATTAAAATGTATGCTTTTGATAGGAAATAAAGAAATATGCGGTTCAGCGTTTTTGAAAAATGATCCCCTAAGGGGTTAAAATCGGGGTTGATTTTAAAATTTACAAAACTGCACGGATTTCGACAAAATTTGGCAAGGCTTTATATAGCATCCTGGGAAAGGACATAGGATACTTTTTTTTTCAAAAATAAAACTACAGGGGGTGATATAGGGGATGAAAGTTTGTAAGAGAAACCCAGTATTTCTTAAGTTAGGGATAACAAATTTATGCTATTTGGTAGGAAATTAAGAAATATGCGGTTCAGCATTTTTGAAAAATCATCCCCGAAGTGGGTACAGTAGGGGTTGATTTTAAAATTTACAAAACTGCACCGATTTCGATAAAATTTGGCAAGGCTATAGATAGCATCCTGGGAAAGGACATGGGCTACTTTTTGTCTTAAAACATAATCCTACAAGGGTTGATAAAAGGGATGAAAGTTTGTATGGGAAACCCAGCATTTCTTAAGTTAGGTATATGCCCTATGTTTCCACATGAACGTTCCCATGGGATATTTTCCGAAATCCACGCGGGCGAAGCCGCGGGAAAAAGCTAGTTAAATAATAATTGAAGAAATGTGGTTTCCCACAGTAGGTAATACAAATTCTTCAATCTTTAAAAATTAGCAGAGGTCGCGGTAATCGCTTGTATAAGCATAAGCATTAACATTTTTTAAGATTCCATACATTTTTTACAATTCCGTATATTTTTTGCGGAAGCATTGTAAGCTAATGACAGTTCTTCGTCATTTCAACTTGACATTGGCTAGATAATTATCGGACGTGGGAAATGTATTGTCAACTATACGTGTTTTTGTTTAAATTCAATAGTTCCTAGGCAAAGACGTGATGTTTGCTCAGTGAGATCGTAAAGGAGTTATTGTTGATGTTTAGCTACTTTTTACTATATTTACCATAGCAGATACCTGTGGATTTTTATTTTAACAAACATTGGTTGCAAATGTTGCAATACAGTTACTGTGAATTATACAACAGGGCCAAGGGTTGGAAATATTTCAAAACACATGCAAAAATAACATTACGTAATTGGATGGGTAAACATTCTGTTTATTTAATATATTATGTACCCTTTTTAAACAAGAACATCTGTATTCATAAAAACGACATAATATTTCCGGAGCATATTGCCTTCAGTACATTACGCACCGACCTAATACCCTAAAAATGAGGAGGGCAAACTCGCAAAATATCCCCGTGTCAGTTAAAACATCGTTTAAAAACGTTTACTCGATGCGTATCCGAATTCCTTAACCATAATCCGATACCTAATACGAATATTAACGCGATATCGCGGGAAACACGCACATCACTTGAATACTGAGCACTCCCATTGTCTCCTGCCTCCGTTCCATTACGACCTATCTCAGAAAACGACGCCCAACATAATCAACTTTATCCCTGAAGATATAAAATTCATTTTGCTTAAACATTACTGTTATGATGCCGACGTGAAGTTATGAAAACGGGCCGGTTCTCTTAAGAAACGTCGTCACTGTGAAGGCTTGAACAATGACAAGTTTTGATACAAATTTCCTTTGTGGATACGACTGTTATGGATGCCTTTTCGTGTATAATATATAATAAAACGGATATTGTCGTCTGTCTTGTTTTGTGTTATGTAATTGAAAAATTAGGGACGTGAAATTTAGCTTTGTTTTGATTAAGTAAAGAAGTTGTTTTAATACACTTTTAGTATTTCATAACTTCAGTACTGTCTTAGCTCTGATTTAATTTACTGATCGCAGCAATCACAACTACAATATGAATGTTGCTTAGACACACTTTACGGATATAGTTTTAAGTTAGTATCGGTTTTATGGGGATACAACGATAATTTTGTGTTTTTAAAATTCCTATAAAACCAAATGTATAAGGTTAAATCATTTGGATTTTCCGTATGTGATAATTGGCTATATTGTCTACTGCTTTACTAAAACTAAAACATGATTACCTGCTATATGGTTCCTTGATTACAAACGTCCATAAAATTTAAAATTAATCAGTATACAGGAATATTTTTTAATCAGTGCACAAACTTTGACAAAATAAACTTAGATGAGTTTTATGAAACACCTATTTTTTATTTTGATATGTCTCAGTACAAAAAAATGAAGTTATCGTTAATGAAAGATGTTTACTTTGAAATTGATTTTATGGCTACTCACCGGGCGCGTGGCGAAGTGAAACGCACTTATGTACACGCCAGCACATTCAACTTGGAACCTTATGCTTTAGCGATAAAGTTGAAATTTTGACAGTTTGTAGTACATTGATGGGCTGGCGTCTCTAACATCCTGTCAGCTGTGCGCTCGTTCGTTTTTCGTTCACAGGCGTAGGTAGGTATTTACGTGGGTTACAATGTAGGTACAGATCGCTGATTTTATCAGGTTCGAACTAGACTTTTTTTTGAGATTAGGCCGTGATCTGAAGTTATTTGAAGAATAAGTAATTCCAATTTTTCCTTCATACTTTCATGGGCTTAAAACCATCAAAATGCAGAAAATAATAAAGGCACATTTAAAAACTTAATAAAATTAAAATTATTGACATTTCTTAATGCATACTTCTGCATTAGGGCGTATTTAAAAAATTGGTTTTTAGCTCTTGGATCTCGTTCGAAGAAATCAAAAATGGTTTCTTCGATTTCGACCGCCAGTCGAGGTCTGCCTGACCCTCGTGCGTGATTCGGGGTCCTGAACTGACCGTGATCAAGCAGCCTTTGAGTGGCTGTTAAAATGGTCCTTACATTAGGGACCGCGGGGTTAAGGATACCATGGGCTCGCATTCGAGGTACGCTCTCCGTCGCATACATTCTGCGAGCTGCTCGTAAACTTTCACCACTTAGTAAATACACTCGCACCATCTCATAAAACTCGCGGTTACTAAAGTCCGACATTGTGACCGGTAGGTACGAGTACGACACACGCGACGAGAGGTCACGATAGCGCATGCGATGATTGCGCTCAGGAGACTGTCTGTGTCTGGGTCGGGAGTTGGGAACTCGGGCGCGGGCGCCCTGCCTGCACCACTCTGCCGCCCGGGAATCCCCCGCTGCAACTTCGCCATGCCATGTGCGCCGCGCCCATTGTTTGTATTACGAATAGATAGTGTCCATATTTTGCTGATTTAAAGTCGGATAAAAAAATTAAAAAAAGTTTTGAACAAATCATGGAAATGTGTTCTATTACTGATACTGAACCACCAACATTTTTTTGTGCACGTAAAAAAAAATATTCCTGTATTCATATTCTTCTTTGACAGACACTTCTTGCGTAGAAAATATCGTAGTCTGTATCAATGGCGGCACATAGATTCAAGTTCAAACCAAACCATCACCTTTAATTTCCCTCGTCTTTTACGACTGATTGAATGATAAGCAGATCACACTATTTTAAAACAAAACGGTTTTTTTTTAAATTAAGTACCTACGATTTTTATAGTATTATGTAAAAATATAGCTTTGACCTGTTAACCGATTTGATCAACACAGTCGTAAATGTCTTAATTTCTTCTAAAACATAAAGATTTGATATGAAACATAAATTTTTATTGACAATAACTTTTTTGGTCGTAAAAATAGAGAATTTTAACAAAGTAATGTGTTTATTATTTAAGTTGACTTAAAACTTCTGTCCACGTGAAACCACAGTTAGCGAGCGAATCTATATATAGCTACATAATTATATAGATTCGCTCGCTAACTGCGTTTAAAATCTCATTTCAAAACTTCTGGATTTCATCCTTCATTGTTACTTGGACATCTTAATGACATCTAGACATACAACAAAATATTTTTCGGAAATTATGCTAATTAATGTTATTGATCTTATGTTATTTTATTTTATGTTAATCAATTAAAATCTACAAACTCGACAGCAAACCAACATTGTGCTTTGCAGCGCCCTGACAGGGTTCATGTACAAAAACCAACAATTTTTAATTTGTAAAATCATTGGTTTTCACCAATGCAATCTTTAGACAATTTTCTGACAAAAGTTTTGATGTAATTATAATTAAATTATGTATGTCTATAATCCACTCATACACATTTGGAAGTTTAAATTCAGCGAAACACCCAAATTGTATTCCTTTTTCTTAAATTAATATTTATTTATCATCAATAAAGTTTTCCTAAAAATCTTATTGTATAAACTCTACTATCTCATTTTTTAGAAAGTATTCTAATAAAAAGTAAGCGTCTCCAAAATCAGTTAGGTACTACTTAAGCTGTACTTAACTGGAACCGTTTTTGTGAGTTAACCGACAAATAACGTGCGTTATCTATGCTTTTAACCGATTACTAGCGAGTTAAGTATACAGATACTTCAGATTTTTTAGATAACACCTTTTATAGCATTTGTTTATTGTAGATATTTCAGTTTGCTTTTGATATGTTAGTATTTTTAATCGTCGGTCAATATTGCGGCTGCGTCGTAAATAATTTTATATTTGTTTAAAATCGTACCAGTTTTGTGATTTTGTTGAGATTTTCCCAGATTACTGTTCCATTAGTGAAAGAAAATATGTATAGGGATTATTTAAATCTAATAATATTTGGACCACCGTACCTTTCCAAGGGCATTATCATCACGAAACACAACTCAAGGAGCCACTATAAAATAGTAATAGAAACTTGTACCATTGTTGATTATTACCATCATTTATAACACCATAAAGTTCACCTTTACCATCTACTACTGAGTATCTAAGTTTTCCATAATAATCCTCTTAAACCCTATCTATTAGTTGCCAGCTACGATTGGTCAAATTAACAAGGCCAAATTAAATTACCTAGCAAAACTCCGAGACATGTGTCGATATCTAAACATAAAAACTGATTTTCTAAACTCAAACTTCAAGAAATTACAGTACATACATGCGTTCGCTGTCTAGGAACTAAATTTTAAACACCTCGTAGGTACTCGTACACTTCCAAAATGGATTACGTAAAATAGGTGACGTTATGTTAAAGGTAAATTCTTTAAGCTTTCGTTTTGAACCGTAAGTCACGATTACCGACAGCCGAGGTATTTGTAAATAAAAAGGTTCGGTTTTTGAAGGTTCCTTGGGTATATTTCCTTAGTTTTGTTACAAAACTGTCTGAGACAGTCATACTCTCTTGTATTTTTATGAATGCTATGTGTGAATGCAGTCAAAATCAAATCAAATCATTTATTAGTTTGCAAACATGAGTTTATATAGTACTTAAGTATTTTTTATAATAGTCTTACCTACATTCTAGTCAATATTATAGATAAATTGTTTTATGCAGATTAAACAATTTTTCAGTTTTTATCTTTCTTTAAAAATTGTATTAATTTTACCCCCCTGGGGAGAAGTCGTAAGGTATATGTGAGTGTTTGTGTCTATTAAGTACTGAAAAAAACTTTAGGCGGCCACGTATTTCACATTATTGCCTCAAGTAATTGTTAACATTAAACAAAAACAAAAAAGTTTATCAGTCTATTTTAAGGCATTTTATGGAATTTATAGTAGACCGTATATTTTAGGTCAAAGTAACAAAACTATCAAATAACGTCGGTCCTTCGATAGGATTGTAATTAAGCTCAATTTTATCCCTTAAGTGGCTCATTCCAATAAGCTGATCACGGACGGGACCCTAAAATGCCGCGCTCGGGAGAATTTATGGTGTTCTCTTAAGGCCCAGATTTCCTGAAAACGATCAAAAAGGTGGTTTTTTAAAGCAATGTATCTCATAAACCGTAAATAATTTTGACATGTAAAAAAAATATGATATTTTCAAGTCTTTTTCGCATACAGTGATGGAAGCCAAAACATAATTATACATATTTTAATGCACCAAAAAAATCTTTAAACATACCTCCTAATAATCTTTAAAAGCAGTTTATCCCTTCATTAACAATTATAATTATAATTAAAAATATACCATGAAATGTCAAATTCCAAACTGCATCCAGTGATGGATTACTTTTTATTAAATAGTTAATTTCTAATTTTATACGATTTTATTTGCATTTTTACGACATAATTCCGATGCGCGTGAGAATCTTCTATCTCGTGCGTCAAACTAGACAGCCATAACGCCATTTCACTTACACACCGAGCTAAACCAATCTTGGAACCTGGGCCTTAATGTATATTCCCATTACAAGAGAGGCTTGATGGGCCGGCCATGCGTGATCCAGCCATTTTGGAATACGCAGACAGATGTAATTATCATTACAATCTAAATCTGAATATAATTTTATAATGTGGCAGTTCTATTAGTGATAATGTGAGAGTTTGGGACACATTCTCAAAGAATAGCGGTATGTTTACTTGATTTGAGTTGTGCAAGTAAAGTTACTGCATATGAATAATAAATAATTATATTTATGTATTGAAACTGTCATTAAATTAAATTGTAATGTAGTTACAAAAGGTCATCGTATTTATAGTAAAATTCGAAAAATGTTTTCATGTTTTATCTTTCGTCATCTTAGTTCAAATTCATTGAATCGCCTAAAAAGTTGAATGAACAACAAAAATAACAAACAAACCAACATTAATAGTTATTTATGTTATTATTCTTTAAAAACAAATACCTGGTATCAAAAATTCAAAAACACTGACCATTTAAATTCATCACAACCATTCAATAACATACATCATACCGCAGAGCCTCCACTATATTCAAAAACAATTAAACAAGCAATTTCCATTGCCTCAAAACAACCAACATAAAAATAAAAACAACCACGTTATTCCGGACTTCGGTCCCGCTTACGTCACCCATAATTTGTTACCTGCATTTTTTCCGCGTCCAAAATCGTTCGGCATTCGAAATTCGAACTGTGTGTATATTTCGAGTGGACTTCTTTTGTTACTCAGTTCCATTTTAATGGCATCCCAAATATTTCGTGAGAATTTCGTCCGGGATTTCCACGTTAGGCCACGTGGATATTATCCTTTTTTTATTTTATTGTTCTGTACCGGTATACCGGTTTTATTAGATGCTGATTGTTATTGTAATAGGACTTTTACTTGGAGATAGTGTTCTTTTAAAATGGTGTTGTTTTTCAGAGAAAGCTTTGGTGGTTTATTAGTTTAATCTGTTTTATCTTAATCCTGGTTGATGGGTGCAGTTATTGCTTACAGAGAGGCAATTCAGGTATTTTTAACAACGTTCGCAATCTCATCCCAGTCTCAATATGTCAAAAAATATAAGTATATCGTTTACTTGATCTGAGGCGTTTACCTAAATTTTTGACACTTACTGTCGCTGGCATGAGATTGCGACATGAATTTGAACGTTTTTACGTACGAGAATTGGCCTTCTGGCTGACTACCGCGATGACATTAGAGAAGTATGAAAGAAAAAGACATGTTACGCCGAACCACTAATAAATTGGGATATTGGCAGGAGAATGATGATTGCTTACCTACTGGCTGGTTGGAATCCAGTTACAAATATAATAGCTTAGCATTAACCAAGCAAGAACCATGATATATTTTTGTACATCTAACAGTACAAATAAGCGTTTTATCTTCTTTATCCCCGTCAAACACAATGTTGTAATTTATAGCGTTTGTTAACCACAGACTTGGTGACTAAGAACCGGTTAAACTCTAGATAACAGCTGTTTGGAAACTACATTAAATTCTTATAATATTACTAAGGGTCCAAAAATTTTTAGCCCTATTGAGTTAAATAGCAAAACAAGTCCAACAGTAGACAGCACTTAAGTCCAAAATAATTAGAACAATTATTTGTGACCTCTGATCTCCCGAAAATTCGTATATAAATACCCATTGATGTACCTATTGAAAAAAAGTGATTGGAGACTCCTTTTAAGCAAATAAGACTGTTAGGAGATTCCGCTCTTCCAATCAATAAGTTAAATTTACTTGTTTTATTTTTTATAGAAATATAATGAAATAATAATATAAAGAGAAATAAAAAGATAAATAAAAGCCTCCTTTTATTATATCAATGTTTATACCGTAAGAATACGTGTAGAATATGGTTCCTCAATAAAACAACCCGAGAAATAAGCAAATCGGATGATTTACTTATTTCTCGGGTTTAAAATCTTCAGATTTCACCTGTTTGTCATCTCCAACCGCCAGAAACTTAGTTTACACCTTCTTCCTGAATTATGTAGTAGCAAGGATGAGAAAGGACACAAGTAGACTATAATGCGGTACCCCAGTGGCACAAAATAAGTGACTAATAAGTCAAGTATCTCGGAGTCGACCGATAAGAGCTGTTTGCAGCGTGCCTGTGAACGCTGCCTAATCCGTCTCAGATAGGGTTGGCGCTTATCCTGTTTTTAGGGTTCCGTACCTCAAAAGAAAAAAACGGAACCCTTATAGGATCACTCGTGTGTCTGTCTGTCTGTCTGTCTGTCTGTCCGTCTGTCCGTCTGTCACAGCCAATTTGCTCCGAATCTAATGGACCGATTAAGTTAAAATTTGGTACACATATGGATTTCTGTGGCCCAAACACGTACATCTAAAGTAAATATATGAATTTTGAATATGAGAGTCACTTTTAGGAGGAAAATAAGAAATTTAAAAAAAAAAGTTTTGTAAACTGTACCGTGTGACATATCAAATGAAAGGACTTACTATGAGGGTCTCAAATATATTTTTTTTATAATTTTATAATATATTGTTTTAAAGTTATTTAAGAAAATTGACGAAATTTGACCATTCCCCCCCCCTTATCTCCGAAACTACTGAGTCTAAAATTTTGAAAAAAATATAGAAAATAGTTCTATGCCTGTAGATTACAGGAAAACCTACAAGAAGTCTGTGGTCTTAAAATAACATGGTAAATCTATATATATAAAAAAATCAAAGTCCTGACTGAGTCACTGACTCGCACAGCCCAAACCAATGGACCTAGAGACTTGAAATTTTGCACATAGATACCTTATATAGTGTTAACATCCACTAAGGAAGGATTTTTTGAAATTCCATCCCTAAGGGGGTAAAACAGGGGATGAAAGTTTGTATGAAAAATCCTATCCCTTGAGTTAATAGACTTGAAACTTAGCACGAATATTCATCTAAGTAAATTATAAAGTTTATCATTTTTAGTTTTCCTAAACTACCCCATAAGGAGGGATTGGGGGTGTCAAAGTTTGTATGGAAGAACTTTAACACGCGGTCCGATTAACTCAAAACTCAGTTTTTATACTTGAGACCAAAAATTAAGACTAACGTGTATGAGGGTTTTCCAAAAATCTACCCCTAAGAGGTGAAAAGTTAATTTTATAGCGGAAGATTTTATTGGGGGCTTGATTAACTCTACAATTGGTGTAATTAACATTTGAGTCAAGTTATGGAAACATACCAGACGATTTTTGAAATTCTTTAATTGTGTTCGTTAAAACAGAGATACAGTTTATATGAAAAATCTTATTAATTTGGTTAATGAACTTGAAACTTAGCACAAATACTTGCATAAGTAATTAATAATGTTTGTCATTATTAGTTTTTCAAAACTACGCCTCAAATGAGGCTAGGGATGTTAAAGTTTGTATAGAAGAATTTTAAAGCGCAGTCCGATTAAAAAAATGGTACTTTGAGTCAAGTTAGGAAACTTGCCAAACGAATTTTCACCGATTTTGACGACATATGTTTTAAGGATGTTTTAAGGAGTAACTTAGGCTATTTTTATTTTAGAAAAATAATTAGGGTTCCGCGCAAGAAAATTAAAATCCATGAAATCAGACAACCACGTACAGTCCAGTACAAACTTACTAAGCCTCCGCTGTCTATTACGGCTATAACAACAAATAATAAAAATAAAGCAAAGTTAAAAATGTAAGGGGTCGATCCCCATACAATAAACTTTTCATTTTGAAAAAAAAATAAAAATTTTAATCTAGCATGTGTGTCATCGTCTAGAACTCATTGAGTAGAGTACAAACATATTTTTTTAAATCTTTTAAAATTAAGAAATAGGGGGCCGCAAAAGTTGTAAATTTTAGACCATTTTTGTACGAGCTCTAGCGCAACAATTCAACAAATTAGGAATTCTAAAAAACTTCTTTATACCATTTAGGTACCATGAATACTGTATTTAATCAACAATACTGAAAACGGCGATTCATAAGGTACTTTGTTTAAACATGGGTGATTTTCTGCAACTGCAAAAAATAACCTTGTAATTCACAGTATTATTATAAAATAGTAAAAAGTTATCTTTGTGATTGTTAAACATATAATATGGTACGGAACCCTTCGTGCGCGAGTCCGACTCGCACTTGACCGGTTTTTTACATTTCGGAACACAGTTAAATGAAGCACAGACAGTTTCAGTCATCAGTTACTCTTCTCGTATAGAACGAGTACAGCTCTTTGTCGCCAAGCAGCGTTGCTGTGTTCCAAATTGAGAGACCAGGTACGGGTTGGGACTGCCGGTAGTGTTCTACTTGAGACATTCCAGCTTTGTCTCTGGGATGACAATGCATCTGCGATGCCTCTGCTAGCTATTGGATATATCCACGAAGGTGGGTCGACTCGTCGCGGTCGGCTTCTTTGAGAACCATTTGAGAAGCAAAATATTACTTTTGGAAGAGGCATTTAAGGCGTCCTTGGAAGAATTGACGCCATTTTAAATTTTTGATGACGTGATAATTCTGGGAAGTCAGCTGTGTGTGGGGTAATCACAGTCGCACGGGTCGAACGATCAGGTTATGTCAGTCCGTGGATGAGTGACCATCTTAATATAGGTACCGAGAGCGAGACCCCTCCATGCCTCGGAAAACATGTTAAGTCATTGTTCCCGGCTGTCATTCATGGATCTTTGATAGTCGTTACGGGAAGGAGAAGCCCTAAAATCTGACAACCAGTGTTACCAAAGGGTATCATGGTACCTTGTAACTGGTTTGTGGAGGTCAGATAGGCAGTCGCTCCATGTAAAATACTGTTATTCAGCTGTATCCGGTTAGACTGGAAGCCGACCTCAACATAGTTGGGAAAAGGCTAGGCAGATTGATCGTGATAATCCGGGGATCGGTTTGGTTAATTTTGATCACGTCCGTTCTGCTGCATTCCAGCGATAGGTGAACCAGTTTAGTGTTCATTTTATACAATGAATAGTTATTAATCCTTTACCATGGTGATTTATTCATGAATTTTGTTTTACAAGGCAAATGTTTTCCGTGCAATATCATAAGCGCGGAGCTTTGTCAGCCCAAAATCATATGTAGATAGGATGAAACGGGACGCCAACGCATCGGGTAGCACGGAATTTGTTTAGCGAGTGAACTCGTGCTAATAAGTTACGTGCACATTATCCATAGGAATCTAGGCATTAGCAACAAATAAGCTTAGGGTAGGCACCTACTGCATATTAGCTGACAGTCTTCTTGGCATTTCAAAAGTTTGGTCAAATAGGTATTTCTATTTGACCATTTACAGAAACTTTTGAAATGCTATGACATTTGACTTGACTGTATTGTGTTTGCTCTATGTGTAAGCACTTATTAAAACCTTCCAGATTTTTGAACCAAAACTCCCCCTTTTTACAATAACAAGTAGTTCTTTATCAGTACCACTTCCCTCAACAAAAAAATCCCCAGTGTTTACATTTCAAAAAAGCTAATACAAAAACTGGCAACACCAACCCTAATCTTGAGTAATGCCAAGAATATTTAAGGCGACGTAGCCTTAATAACACTTTTCTAAGCGTCGTGCGTTATTTATCGTTTGCCCTTATTGGCCAAGTATCGCTTGCCCTTATATTGGCCAAGTTTCAGGACTGGCTCATTATTCTTGGAGAGTTTTTATGTTTGCGAGCTTTTAATATTAGTTGGGACTTGGAGTTAGTTGTATTATTGATAGGTAAGGAAGAAGACTTGTGGTCTGTTCCTTATTTGGACTGAGGAAGGAAGCTATAGAAGATTTATATAAAAGAATTTTCCTTGTCGAAAATAATCGGGTGTTTGGAAAACTGTTTTTTTTTTGTTGTAAATGTTGAAATTTGTGAAAGATACAGCAAAAGAGGAATTGAAGAACATAGGTAGATATGAACTGGAAATAAATTGGGAAAGGACATGGTTCGCTTCTGATTGTTTTGAGTTCAAAATCATGTTTAGGGTATAGTCAACCTAATCCGACATCTGAAAACAGAGACATCACAGAAAATATAAGTACTAGTACTAGTAGTGTTTGTAGCAAGAACTACTGCTACAAACAGTATACTTACATTTTCGGGCAAGGAATAAAATTAAGAAAATGATTACTTACTCAATCTCAATGAAATTCGAGCGTTGTCTCACGATCCTAGCATACATCTAGGTACAAATAATAGTTAGCGTGCAGTCGATGCATACAGGCTATGTTTTCTCCACAACAACCATTACTTAGAAAGCTAATATAAATCGCTGGTTTCCTAATAACTAATGACGTTGCAGACGTTGCAGTTCATGTAAGGTAAGAGGTTGTTAACGTTCACAAGATGGCCGTCTGTTCGTCTTGCTTGTCGGCTTGTCGGCCACATTGTTGCGTGCTAACTGGAAGATGTTAGTCTGTGATGTATGTACTTGTGTGCTGACTAGAATCGAATAAACATGTTGAATGGAGACAATTAAACATCTTCATTTATATGTCATCATCATCTGCCTAGCCTTTTCCCAACTATGTTAGGGCCGGCTTCCATTCTAATCGTATGCAGCTGAATACCAGTATTTTATATGGAGCGACTGCCTATCTGACCTTTACAACCCAGTTACTGGGTAATACGATACGCCTTGGTAAGATTGGTAGTTAAACTTTCGGTCTTCGACAGTGTCAAAGATCCACGAATGACGTGCTTTCCGAGGCACGGAGGGGTCTCGGTATGTCAAGATGGTTACGCATCACGGACCAACCGCGGTAAGCGTAGCCTAACCTGATCGATCAACACATGCGGATGTTATTACTTAGCCACGAGCTCCTCCCATATTCATTTGTATGTATAGTCCGGTAAACGTTTAACACTTCGTCATTCCGACAGTTTTCGGTTGGATAGGATTTACATAGTTTATGTTAAGACATTGCCTCTTCCTTCTGCCCTTACCCCAATTTATTTCCTTTTTTTCATCAATATTGTTCTGTATCACCCGTCATCACAATGTTCACTTTCCTTCATCTTTCTTTCCAGTCATATCTTTTTTCACACATCCACACAATTCTTCCATCTGAAACCACCACCCATGTGACTCTTCCACCTGGGGCATGGTCTGCCTATACAAAAGTTTAGTATATTCGTTGTACTGGTTCCTATGACTTATGCCCCTTATTAACCTTTTTCTAACCCAGGCAATAGTTGGTCACAATCGTGAGTTACAGGTTTTCCGCTTTCCGCATTTAGCCCACCTCATATTGTATCAATATAATTATCCTTTAACCTATAGAAAGTGCTGCTCTTTCCCAATAACTTAGCAGCCTTTTATACTAATATAACTCCCTATATCTTGCTATCATGCAGTCCGATACAGTCGCCATGATCCACACGTGGTTTGAAACGATGCCAAAGTATTTCGTGTAGGAATCTTACTTATTCAGAAAGGGAAAGGCGAGGACTACCTATATGCGTACTGTGGAAATACATATAAAACGAAATATACTTTTCTTCTAGAAAACATACAAATCCTTAGTTGTTACTGAGGATTACATTAAAACACCTTATACAATATCACGAACTTATACAATATAAAAAAAAAAATTGTTTATTCTCACCAATAAAGTTATAGTAAAACAAGTAGGTACGTGACAAGTGTGTGGTGGTCATAAAAGGTGCACAAATTATTGACCCTAGCCCCTGAACTAGGCGGGAACCTGTATCTCAGGGGATAGTGTTCAGCTATTGTAATACACTAATTAAGACAAAAGTGTGTCACTAATGCAACAATATTTAGACTTATTACTTACATAAGAGTGGAAGGGTGTGTTGGTGATTGAAGATTTGAGGTGTGGATGTGGGTATGCGTGATAATATATATTATCATACCTATTGTACTCAAAGAGTTAGAGTCTAACTCTTTGAGTACAACAGTACAACTCTTTGAGTGTCTAACTGTTAGACAAAGAAGTAGTAGTAGTTTTGAACATAGTCTGCTGAAATTGCGGTTGTAAAATCAGACCGAAGTTTTTTCGTCATAAAACTAATACCAGATAATTATGTGCATTACGTTTATGTGCGATTATTTTCATCGACTCACCTCACAATGAACACACCTCACAATCTCGAAAATGTTTTCTCTGAACCACGTTTTATACGCTTTTACAATATCCAACGTCCGTAGGAAAATGTCAGCTGGCAAACTACCTTGCATAAGCCACCGTGGAAACTGTTAAAATAAGATTAAATGTTAAGAGGTGAACAGTGAAAGTATAAGATATCTGACTTGTTTCACGCATTTCAAGGGAATAAAAGAATGAAGTATATTATGAGACGAGAGATTCTGAAGATATAAAAGATACTATTGAGGAAAAGTTAAAGATGAATAGAATAATCTTAATAGCACAGTAAAGAGTAAACCATAGTCATATTATAAGATGGTAGTTGCTTCGTAGAAATATCGCTGTTACTATGCAATAGGATCTATCGTACACCATAATGTCGTAAGTCCACTAAGATAAAACATTCTAAAAGTACCTAGTGGCTTTTCAACCCTTTGTAATGCTGTATTAAATATTGTAATAACTGATTTTAATCCGTTAAGGATAATACATTTAAAACTATATATAATGACTTTCAATCTAATTAGAACTAGTAGCAACTTCTGTGTGGTCATTTATCTCGCGTTACATAATACTATGTATATAATTGTTTGTTTTCGTATTCCTATAGTGTAACACAAATATTATGAGTTGACAGCAGTTGTTTAGTTGTCGGCAGAGATTCAATGGCTGTTATTAATCTATATATATAAAATTCAAAGTCCTGACTGACTGACTGATTGACTGACTGATATATCAAACGCACAGCCCAATCCGCTGGACCTAGAGACTTGAAATTTTGCACATAGATACCTTATACAGTGTAGGCATCCACTAAGGAAGGATTTTTGGAAATTCCATCCCTAAAGGGGTAAAATAAGGGATGGAAGTTTGTATGAAAAATCTTATTCCTTGAGGTAATAAACTTGAAACTTGGCATGACTATCTATCTACATAAATTATAATGATTGTCATTTTTAGTTTTCCGAAACTACCCCCTCAGGAGGGATTGGGGGGTGTCAAAGTTTGTATCAACGCACAGCCCAAACCGCTGTGTCTAGAGATTCCAAATTTGGCACGTATGTTCCTTGTGAGGTGTAGGGGTGCACTAAAAAAGTATTTTTCAAAATTCAACCCCTAAAGGTGTGAAACAGGGGGTCCAAAGTGTGTATGAAAAATCTTAGTCCTTGAGTTAATAGACTTGAAAATTGGCATTTTTAGTTTTTCTAAACTATACCCCCTCAGGAGGGATTGGGGGGTCTCAAAGTTTGTATGTAGGAATTTTAAAATGATAAACTGACTGAATGACTGGGTGATATATCAACGCACAGGCCAAACCGCTGGGTGTAGAGATTCCAAATTTGGAAAATATTAATTTAAAGGGTGCATTAAGAAAGGATTTTTCAAAATTCACCCTCTAAAGGGGTGAAACGGGGTCCAAAGTTTGTATGAAAAATCTTATTCCTTGAGTCAATAGACTTTAAACTTGGCATGAATATTTATCTAAGTAAACTATAAAGTTTGACATTTTTAGTTTTTTTAAACTACTCGCTCAGGAGGTATGGGGGTGTGTCAAAGTTTGTATCAACGCACAGCCCAAATCGCTGTGTCTAGAGATTCCAAATTTGGCACGTAGGTTCCTTGTGAGGTCTAAGGGTGCACTAAGAAAGGATTTTTCAAAATTAACCCCTAAGGGGGTGAAACGGGGGTCCAAAATTTGTATGAAAAATCTTATTCCTTGAGTTAATAGACTTGAAACTTGGCACAAATATTTATCTAAGTAAATTATAAAGTTTGTAATTTTTAGTTCTTCTAGACTACCCCTCAGGAGGGATTGGGGGTTGTCAAAGTTTGTATCAACGCACCGCCCAAATCGCTGCGCCTAGAGATTCAAAATTTGGCACGTAGGTTCCTTATGAGGTCTAAGGGTGCACTAAGAAAGGATTTTTCAAAATTCAACCCCTAAGGGGGTGAAACGGGGGTCCAAAGTTTGTATGAAAAATCTTATTCCTTGAGTTAGTAAAACTTGGCAGGAATATTTATCTAAGTAAACTATAAAGTTTGTGTTTTTAGTTTTTCTAAACTACCCCCACAGGAGGGATTGGGGGTCTCAAAGTTTGTATGTAGGAATTTTAACGCGCGTTCCGGTTTACTTAAAACTCAGTATTTATACTTGAAACCAAAAATTACGAATAACGTGTGGGGTAATCAATTTTACAGGTCGGAAGGCAATTCTCGCGCAAAGGTTTTACTGCGGGGCTTAACTCGAAAATTGGTGTAAATAATCTTTCTTTTAAGTTACGGAAATCTTCCAAACGATTTTTTAAAACTGTATCCCTGTGGGCGAAAACAAGGAATATAGTTTAAATATGAAAAATCTTATTCATTTGCTTAATTAAGTTGAAACTTGGCACAAATACTTGCCTAAGCAAGTAATAAAGTTTGTCACTAATAGTTTTTTCCCCAGAGGGAAGGTTAGAGGGGAAGGTGGGAATGGGAGGGGGTGGTGAGGAGGGAAAGGGGAAGGGGAGAGGGTGGTGAGGAGGGAAGGCGGGAAGAGGAGGGTGTGGTGAGAGAGGGAGGGGAGGGGTGGTGAGGAGGAGGCTGAGGGGGAGGATGATGTGGGGGCGAGGGATAGGAGAGCATAGTGAGGGGGAGGGTGTGGAGAAGGAAAGAGGGGGCGGGGAAGAGGTGTGAGGGGGCGGGGAGGTTAGCGGGAAAGGGATGTGGTGAGGGCGTGATAGAGAGTTGGGGATGGAGAGGGTGAGGGGGGCGAAACGGTACAGTGAGGGGGAGGGTGAGAGGGTGGGAAGGGCAGGGGTTAGAGAGAGAGGAGGGGTGAAAGGGAGATTAGGGGGAAGAGGGAGCAGTGCCTTTACACATTAAAGTTGCTTTTTGTATAGCACTGATTCATTAAAGAAACCCAGCCCGACAGAAATTACTGAATAGAATAGAAAGTCGGAAACTCGGAACGACACAAAAAACAGGAGTAAACTCCAGTCGTGCGACGGAGCTGTCACACACGCTTTTTTTATTGGTTTGAACGCGCTAATCTCTGGAACTACCAGTCGGACTTTAATAATTATTTTTGCATTTCATAGCCCAGTTCTTAAGGAAGGCTATAGGCGTATTTAACATCCCACTAGAACTCTTAAGTGCCGAGCAAAAAAAAAGTGAGAAGGAACGCTAAGCGAAAACGATGTAATAGCCCGGGAAGGCAATGCGATGCGACAGGGTGGGTTGGGGGAACATGAAATTTTACGCGGAAGAAGTTGTGGGCAGAAGCTATCTCAATATTTTTGTTCCTGTGGCATATTTTCCGACATTCACGCGGGCGAAGCCGCGGGCAAAAGCTAGTATAATAATAAAAGAGTGTTTGTATTTCGTTAACGGTGGGAATGAAAGTATATAGTAAGTTTTAATGACCCTTAAGGAATCACAAAGAAGATAAATTAGATGTTTTAGACTCAAAAATATAAAGTTTTGCCTTGCATTACCCCATTCATAAAGAATGGAAGACGTGACACTACAGAGTTTGATATTTAGCCCAATTTAAAGTAGTACGTACACACTTTATGAATGTCTACCAAATTATGTCTTTCCGATACTTAGTCTATAAAAGATAACATCAAAAGAAAGTATTACATGATTTCACGAGAAGACGTAAATTGTGATGTTAATTAACATCTTAAATGTAATAGATATCGTTGGATGCCTCTGCGCAAGATACAAAGAAAGTGAACGTGTTTGTAGAATTAATTCGAGCACTTTCTAAACTTTTCTTCGGCTGGCATATATGAGCTATTGTTTCGAAACTCAGAACACTTCAAGAATCTATAATTTTAGCCACATTTTTTCTATTAAAACGACGTAATACTTGCTACAGTTTGGAATTTGAACATGTTATGGGCAAAACGATGATGTAATGAATGATATCGTATTAAGTCGAAGTGTATAATCTCTGAGCTTGTAGAATTCATTTAATTTTCGGCTGTTTCATGTTGTTTTGTATGGTCTTCGTACACTTATTTGATTTTAATAATTATCTTCGAATTAAATTCATACTTTTTGTTATTGGTCACACTTTTGGCCATTATCGATTGAACTTCCTTGGGTCTATTTTCTAACTGTGGCAATGGACTTTAGACTATTAGCTCTATGTATAAATACTTTAGCCACTAGCTGTCAGTTGGAAACCGAACCTGTCTCTCACCGTGAGAACGTTCTCAACTTACCACCAGTCACTTGACTCTAACACGTAACTTTATACCATCACCGCGTCACTTGACGCTTGTTTACAGTTAGACAGACTTTAGTATCAGCAGGAGGTACTATAGGTCATAAGTATTCTTACTTCGCACTATAGGGTTATTTACTATAGGTGTTGTAGTAACTGAATGTGCTGAGTAAGGATTTGTTGTTATTGTTTATGTTTACAGCTGTTTATAAAAGACACTACGTGTTATTTTCATTGTGAAATCGTTATTATCTTCTTTTGTTCGAACCAATTTTGGATGTAGGTTTTTTTGTGAAACAATTTTTGTTCAAGATTAGTAGACAATATCTGCCTCCTTAATTAATCAAAATCATCTTATTTGAAATCGTCTACTGTAAGTCTGCAACCTTATTTTATTGGATTAGCTCTTCACCTTTCCTAGGTACTGGAACTCACACAGCAAAAATTTTTCCATCTAAGTTATGCTACACAACTTGAAAAATTCAGCTCCCCTCAAGAAGAACGAACCGTACCTATATATAAATAAAACAGTTCCAAGCCGACCAACGGACCCCGTATCTAATAATACGGGGCTATGCGTCAGGTGGCTACCGGCGATCATCCCGACCCTACTTCCCGTACCTTATTCACGAACCTGCGAACGTAAGGACAGGTAGACGAATAACTAAGCGTTTAACTTAAGTTATTGTTGAGAGATGGAGAAAATAGTAAGGGGGATTTTTGTATGTCGTTTTTGGAACTAAAGACTGTTGTGGAAGAAGAAATTTAAAGAAGAAAGATTAAGAACGTTGATATTGCAATGTATTCACTTAATTAGATCTTACATGTATAAAGGCTAAAACATGTTTTTGATGATCTAGATTTAGTTAATATAGAACAAGCCTCAATTAGGTTTGGATTTAAGGACTAAATAGTATTCAGAAGTGTATCCCTCATCAAATCGAAATAGTTCGATAATTTTTAGGGATGACACACACACATATCATAATCTTCATAAAATTATATTGGAAATGTTAACAATCTAAATAGAGAAGGAATTTCAGTTTGGTGTACAAATGATCTGAATTTAATTACGGATTTAGGTCATTAGAATGAAACAGGTAGCAGGGCAGGAAGTGTTTAAATAGAAACCTATTAGAGACGGTATTTATCGAAAGGTCAAAGTCCAATTTAAATTGAGCTTGCAAGCCTTTATCTGAATCGGAGATTTTATTATCTCGAAATTTTTAATGAAATGTTGATTTTGTATTGTTAATAAGTCACATAATGACATTTACGATTCCAATTTTAGCACCACCTTCTCTACTTTCCTTATCTCTCTAAGAATCCTGCATAAAATGGTCGCGTGCGTTTCACGGTTCTATATTTATTTTGCTTTTAATAATAGGTACTGGCCTCAATCGAGTTTATTTATAAGAAGTTGCTCTTCTTGTTGAATCGTAACTCATCCTATTTTTGCAACATCATCTTTTTACCTAACCAGAACAAAAGCAGGTTTATATCTATCATCGATTCCTAGAACATTCTCTATCGGACCAATTATATAATTATCGCCATTCAATATCGACAATTCGCAAGAATCGTAAAACAATTGAACTGATGACATATTTTCCAAGACTAAAGTCATTGACTACATTTCTTTGTCATCTTCAGTCGGTTTCTTTACCATATAAGTCAAGGACTGCAAAAAACTTACAACAAAAGACTAACTTGTTCATGATCATTGATTGATGATTATAGTTACTGTTACGGAGAGGAATCGTACGTTTGTTTGTAACAAAAGATGAAATCCAAAACCTGGACGGTGAAACTAAACTTTTCCCACAGGCGTAGTTTAGTTGATACGTGCTAACGGTCCCATGATAATTTCCTGACGGCAACATTATGAACCATAACTTTTAAATGAAGTTAAATCTCTTCACAGCCATCCTATCCACCCTCACTTGCTCTCTCGTAACTTTAAACCATAATAACATTATCAAGCTTTCTTTGACCGTATGTCAAAATCTAAGTATCAACATTCCCCGAATAGGAGTTGGTTTTACTATAATCAGCATCGTTACAGATGTATTCTTTCAACAAGACGCTGACAATGTTAGAGTTATGTCAATAATTATAATACTAACCCAAAACTGTTGGTTTTTTAGCATTGTCAGTTTTATGATCATTGACCAAAAATCCAAAAGAACCAAGGTGTATTCGCTAGTGTACAGCACATTTTCATTCAATAGCCTACCTCTCATTGTACATCAACTGCTTCCCACGCGTCGCTCTCCGATGTGCTCCGATGTTCTCCGATGTGCCCCGATGTGGCGAGGTGTGCCAAATGCCGTTCCCATTGAAGTCCACCATTGATTGTATTGGCTTGTTCACCGCGGTGGATGTGGGTGAATAATTGGTTTCACGTCGTTTGTTTGTTATTTTCCGATGTTTGCAAACCAAATTTGGAGAATAGGTATATCGAATTTGCTTTGACAAAGATTTGTTTGTGTTTATTCAGAGTCTATTATAGATTGTTCTTATGAACAATTGCTATGGTTATAACGACCTGTTTAGTAATGATAACTTTTAGTAATAGTCTTAAAGTCTTGACCATTGAAAAGTTCCTCTTAATTAACTTGTCCATCGTACTTAAATGGCCACTAAAATTATATCAAGTTTCAATACTAACTTCAAATTCGTCAATTAGGTTCTGTCCGTCAGATCAGGACCACAATGCAACCGCAAGTCTTTGTCTATCGTCGTCGGAGACACCAATTATGTCAAACAATAAGGGAGGGCGATTATGGACGATTAACGTAGGTAATAATCGATCTAATTACGATATACACTAATCAATTATCAAGCAATTGAATTGATAATCGAGTGATCTTTAGAAGTTAATCGTGTGATTAGGATGATAGTCATGTGTTAGTTAACTTACACAGCGTTTATTTTGTCTACTAATGTAGTACAACTTTATTTACGGTCCAGGATGAAAAGTAGCCTATGTCCTTACCTAGGTCATGGTCTATCTGTGTGCCAAATTTCATTCAAGTCCGTTCAGCAGTTTTTATTGTGAAAGCGTAACAGACCAACAAACACTCACTTTTGGATTTATAATATTAGTTAGGATTTAGCAATGTATTATTCCAACTATGTACATAGTACCAGCGTCCCAATCAAGTTGGTTGTATTACAATCGTAGGAAATACAAATATAAATACATACAAAAAGAAAATGTCCATCAACAATCAATACCAATAATATCTTACATAGTTAAGGAGGACGATTCCTCTCTTGTGACGATTTCTTATTTAAAAACACTCTTATTCATTTTCGCGTTCAAGGCATAATTAATTGTTTTTTTTTAGTTCATGACTTTATGTCCTCTAGAGGGCACCGTATTGAATTTAATGTGACGTTACATATCCTATAACCAGCGGATGATCAAGACGCTTCCATCGATACCTCATTTGTCGAATTATGATTAGCAGTTTAGAAGTTATGAGGGAACAGATGAACATACATAATTATAGTATACATACCGGGCAAAACATACCCCTTTCCTTGTTCCTTCTATATGCCTATATCACCTGCAAGGTTACAGTTTTTCGGAAAAGTGCTACGATGTAGAAAATTTTAACAGTCGAATAGCCTTCAAACACTATTAAGCTCTAAACCCCTTCATAATAATTGAACAAAACGAAGAAAACCAGTACATTATCAGCAGCATTAATATTCAAAGATGCCATTACAGCAGTAGACGTAGATAAGGCGCCAAGTTCAAGATCCAGCCATTTGGAAACACGCGGTGAATTTGTAATGGTGGTATGCTTTCCACTTTCCACGGCAGTCGGAGCGTGAGCCACAATTGCTGGTGGAGACACGCCTGTTTCATTTCTGTTAGGGTCAAACTTACTGGCGCCAGTCAGATGTTGATTTTACGGAATGGTGATGTAGTATAATGCTGTTAGGTAAGAGGTTCAGTTCAGAAAGCATGAGAGTTTATTTACTGTTAGCTCAAATTCGTTGTCTCTATCTCCTTTCAGCTTCGAGATTTTAGTCAGAAGCTCTAGCTCTGTTGCTTGGACTCTTTATCCCAATTTATCTGGGGTTGGTGGGGATGAACAAGTATATTGTTACTTCACTTCATCTCTGTTAGTCGTCATATCAGTACATATACCTATGTATTGCTAGCCATATCAACTTTCACACCATCCATCGTTATTTTGGTCTCCAAGTCGCCCCTGTAGCTTGTGGCTTTCTTAAGATTTTGCTTGTGAACTACATTTGGTTTCGGAAATTCTAAATGTCATGCACGTGCCACTCTAGATTGTATCACGGGATCTTAAACAAAAGCGAACCTAAATGCATTATAAAACTAAAAGCGACCAGTATTATTTAATTATCGACCCAAACTAATACAACTACATTTATGACCAATAGTATTTTTATTTATTATTTCGTCATCGTTACTGCGAAATATTTCTGATGTAATATTTGAGGTAACTTGCCTCCTGGATATTACAGCTACGATGTTGGTATTCCTAACATAAGTTACAAACTAGGTAATTTAAGATTCATATACCCCGAATCATTTGTCCAAAATAGACTCATATTGGACAAATGGTATACAATACAAACTACATTTAGCCCGAAATCACAGCAAAACACAGTTTTCTATCTGTGATTGGTGCAATCATCCAGTAACGTTATGGCAATTTCCAAACAATTGTGCGGCATAACCTCCGCAAACGTGTAGTTCTAAGGCTGAGGCTACATTAGGCCGCGACGCAACCTGCGACACATGAGCGATTAAAACAAATAAATGAATGCTCACGTATATGGCTACACCGTACATCAAATATTACTCTCGTTATTCGTTTCGCTCTTCCAGTCGCATCGCAAATCGCTGCTTACTGTAGCCTCAGCCTAACAAACAAATGTGTCGTCCAGCTCAACAAATACGTTACCCAGCTCAACAAATGTGTTGCTGCAAGTTCTGCAACACAATGTATTTTTCAACAATGCAGCTATTTTATAAGCTAAACGCAGAGCAGTTTATGTCGCGAAGTAATTAAGTGTGTTGGTGCACAGAATTGGGGAGTTGAGAGTGACAGAGAGGAGGGGAGGGGTATTATAATATAAAGCGCTGAACGCGACACAGGTTAGTTAGCTTAGGAAATTGGATGCTGTAAAGGACATGAACGCGATGAACGCAATCATAAGCTATGTGGAATATAATAAATCGACCACTGACATAGATTATGGGTAATATCCAAATATCACAAGTTCACAACACAGTCATGAATGGGAATTTCTTATATTGCGTTTATGTGAATAACAAATAGTAACAATAAAACTTTTACTTTAAACACTTCTCGTTTCTACGCTAATAACTAACACCTGGCCGGCTCACACTTTCAAAACATCACCGAAATGCAATGAATGCATCGCGTTTTGAAAATAATGATTTCTAGACCTAAAATCTTTTTCTATCATCAATCACCATTCATCATCATCACTCTCCTGCCCTTATCCCAATCTATTTAGAAACGGCGAAACATGTCAATTTCTTCCATACCTCACTATTAGTCGTCATCTCGGTAGTCACCCGCTTTCTAGCAATATCATCTTTCACACAGTCCATCCGTCGTTTCTTTGGTCTTCCCCTACTCTTATAGCCATCGTCATTCTTACTCAAAACTTTCCTGACGATATTTTCCTCATTCCTTCGCATCACATGCTCATACATAACCGATTTCTGCACAACTCCTCAAAATCCTTTTGTATCATCCTGATTTAAAAGTAGTCATCGTCATTGACGTCAATATTTCTAGCAGAAATTCAGGATATTAAGATTGTAGGGCCTGAGCATCCCAATTTGCGAAAGGACCAAAAAGTGAACCTATCAAAGTGACACTCGTAGGACCAGCAGCACTTACAAGCAGCGGCAGCGTTGATCAAGTTGATTATAAGGCAATGAAACCTTCAATAATTAAAGGTATCAATGATTTCCCAGCTGACATATTGTCTATGATCACTTGCATAGCTCATGTTTTTCTCCAAAATGTATGTAGATATATTATTAGAATGGACTAATAATAATATTATTAACTTAATCACAAAGTACCAGGGCGAAAATAGAGGAAACTCATTTTTTCAGAAATGAGACCTAGCTGGATCGATTTTTCGAGGTATTCGCCCCTGTAAACCCCTATAATGCAACTTTCATCGAAATCGTTAGAGCCGTTTTTGAGAACGTGATTACAAATAAATAGGTATCTATATATTTACAAAAAATGCTCATTTATATTAATGCCTAGCACTACCTCACCCCGTCTGATACAAGTATACTAACAGTCAACAAAAATCAATAGAACGAACAATACATGTTCCGCCTTACAAATCCCGGCAAAATTACATTAGCGCGTGACGTCACGCCATAGACACCCATCTATTGGCGCGTTTTGTTTATCAGCGTGTTATCTGTGCTCAGGCAATTAGTCACCGCGATGCCTACCTGACGTGCGCCCGCTTCTAATTTGAATTTTCGTTTATCGTAAATGTTTTACGGAACGCCCATTTCTTTTTAAATTTTTGAAAGTAGACTTTAAAGTGTTCTTTTTTTCTGTGGTCAGTGGTTGTTCATTGTGCCTAAGTTTTTAAGTGTAATATAATGAAATAAATAGTGCTTTTGTGAGAATGTTGTGAAGTTGGTCCTATCCTATGTTACGAAAAGTGCTGTTTTGTGAATTATTTGCGGCTTCGCCTAAATCGGAGCAAAGGTTTGGTTTCCTGTAATTATTAAGTATCTAATGGTAAAATTATGATCCAAATTTGCGTTTCTATTTACCAATTGCTCGCCATCTGGTTTGAGAACATAATATTTTTTATTCATTTTAGCACTCCGATGTTTCCTACATACAAAAAAGTTAGAAAGTTACAGTCAGATAGTAAACTGTTTGGCTTCACATAAGAATTTCGCATCCAATTATACGTTTGCTAATCCAATTGGCATAATGAGGAGCGTCAAGTTCAAACACACATGAGTCAATGGGACCGGTTTTGTGACGACACTTAAAGTGTCCACAATGAACACAGTTACATACTTACTGCCTAAATAGTTTCCTTATTTTGTCGTTGACCTGCGCCTGAGTACTATAGTTTTCCTGTGTCACTTGACCACTTGGTTTCTTTTCTGTGGTTTGTGTGGGATTACGATTTGAAGATGGCGTTTCTTTTGTGTTACCTGTCATTCTGTCCACTTTATTCGTTTCTTCTCATTCAAGTCCAGATTGTTATTTTTTTCTTTTCGTTTAAAGTTTATTCCCGCGATTTGTTTTTATCGTAAATCGAATGTAAATTGCAGTTAAAATATTTAAGAAAAAGAGATAATTTTCCTGTGAATTTCGGAAGAATATATAATATAAAAGAAATTAGGATATTCTAGCATGTAGGTGCTATTTAAGTATGATAATGTAGATTGTAGAAATGTAGATGATGAGCATAAAAACTGCAACTGCTTATCGGTGCAATAAAAAATTGGAAACAAATTCGATGGTGTAAGTTATTAAGCACAAGAGGCAAATATAACTATTTTTATTTGCGATAAAAAGCGCATTATTTAACAAAGAGTTGAGCGATGATAAAATATTTAATCTCATTGATGAAAATGAAAATGAAAACTCGACATCAATTTGTAAACGGATGAATTTTAAATTGTTTGTCTGACCCATTTTTTTATCGAATAAATACTTTATTTAAATACGTTGATATTGTATTCTTTTTTGTAAAGTAAATAATATTTATGAGTGTAACAACGGAAATAAGTAAGAAGATAAGGAATATGACGAAACATATAGAGGAATATTTAGAGAAGTAAATAAAGCATGAATTTATGAAACTATGGTAATCTAATTTAGAAAGAAAAAAAAAAGGTTTATTTGTAACAGAAACGTGCATAAAAAAAGTAAGTAGGTATGTTAATTCAATTAAAAAAACAGAACAAATTTATAATCACACAATAGAAATTAAATAAATAAATAAATATCCTTGGACATTTCACACAACGCCATCTAGTCCCAAGCTAAGCAACCTAATGCTTGTGTTATGGTAACGAGATGGCTGATAAACTACTTATATACATTTTTTTTTGTAAATACATACATATTATAGATAGAAAAACACCCAGACTCGAAACAAATACTTGTAGGTCGTACAAATATTTGTTCCGTGCGGGAATCGAACACGCGACATGCTGCGCAGCAGTCAATCGCTCAACCACTGCGCCAACCGTGTCGTCAAATTAACACCACTCTCTGGATCTTTGGGTAAACTTCGGGCCAATTACCCATAAATAGTATATACTAAACTATAGTAGTTCTGCGAACAGTAGATCCCTGGAGCACAAACTTTTGTGCAACAATTAATATAAGTAAAGTACACACGGCTACACATCAAGCTATACATTTCCAGTTTACACTGACCTCTCACTGTAAGGAAATCCTATACAATGCGAGATCAGCTTATACTGGAAATGTATAGCTTGTTCTGTAGCCGTGCGTACCACTAAAGTTACATAAAACGGGATATTTACCGTGTTTTATTTTTTGTTCTTCATATCTTCTCCAAATTTTTATGAGACCAAATTAAAGCTACTTACTACCTTTCAAATAAAAAAAGAACCATCGAAATCGGATCTCTCAAGGCGGAGATATCCAGTAGCCCCCTTTTAGCCCCTTTTTGTTGGAAGTATACCTCCAATAAAAAATCCCCGATGACAAAAATATTCTATAAAGTCGTAAAACCTGTATACCAAGTTTCGTCTAGATCGGTAGTAAAATACGACTTGTAGAGAAATAGCACCAAACTGACAGACGAAAGCAAATTTTGCCAGACTTGACGCAGAGACGCTTCGCTCGCTCGGTCAATTATAATTCATTGGGAAAAGTGTAGTAAGTGAAGAAGAAGATAAGGCCCTGCTTTCTATTGGTAAAAGACTAAGACGAGAATGAATCAATCACTTGGCGTTACCAAAAAGAATCGTAAAAACTTTTTTACAAAAAAAAACAACCGACTTCCAAAAAAAACACTACAAAGTGAAAAATAACTTTAATTTTGGAAGTCGGTGTCTTTGGATCTGTATTTTAGTTTTTTGCCATCGACTTCCAGAATTAAAGTTATTTTTCACTTTTTAGTGGGTCAGTTTGTAATTTATATAAGTTACAATAGCCCAATGGCAACTGTTCATCACTTTTTACAAAATATTGCTTTTCCCGATGCAGGGACGTTAATTGTTGAGGAGTTCTCCTAGTAAGAACCAGGAGAACTGGAGCTCCATGGTGAAGTCATCATCACCATTATGCATTTTGACGAGAATAAATTACTTAGCAACCATATTAAAGTAATCGAATCGCAACCCGTGAAAAACTTAGGTATAATTGAGTAGTTTCGATGGCCATCTGTGGTCTTCATCATCAGTTCCACTTCACCAAATTGTGTTTTCCGAGAGCAAATGCACGAGTTACTATAAAAAATACCCAAATCGCTATAGTTGTGCCTATAAAATTTGAGGGTTCCCCTCGATTTCCATGGGATCCCCTGATCAGATTCTGATTTGGTGACAATGGGACCACCTCGAGAGTATACCCTTTCAAACAAAAAAGAATTTTGAAAATTCGTCGACAATTGGCGGAGTATTCGATGAACAAACATACAAAAAAAAAAAAAAAAAAAAAACATACAATCAGCCGAACATAGTACTCGTACCTCCTCCTTTTTGTGAAGTCTGCACTGATCTGAAATTGAATGAATGAATGAATGGTACACGGGTGCTTATCCCGTCGCGGAAATTGGATGAGTCAGGGAAAAGTGCCATTCATAAAAATTGGAAGAACTGCATCAAATGTTTTATTTCTTTTGGCGGTTTTATTTATTTCTTTCACGTTATGATATTGACTGTCAAATTGTGGTATTCATTTCTTGTGACTACAAATTCAATATTAGGTATTATGTAAATAGTTGGTAAATATATAGTCCTTCAATGTTTAGTTCTCCATAAACAATTTTCTTTAAACTTCTCATTTTCATTGTATTTTAGCAACATTCCCAATAATTACGCTTGCATTATGTACTCGTATATAAATATTTTTTGCATGTTCCGTCTGTCGAGTACCGTACCTATACAACGCACTAAATTATTAGGCTTATTACAAAATCAATTTAATCTCTATTAATATAATAAACTGAAGAGTTTGTTTGTCTGTTTAAACGCGCTAATCTCTGGAACTACCAGTCGGATTTGAAAAAATATTTTTGCAATTGATACCTCAATTTTTGAGGAAAGTTATAGGCCTCACGCTAGGAGCAGAGCAAAAACAAAAAAGTCAGAAAGAACGCTGCGACAACGAAGAAGCGCAGGCGGACACAATTTAAAAATCAACAATTGAAAGTTTTTCAAAACGCTTCAACATTTCAAAGGTCACATTAAAACAGGTGCCATTACAGCGATCAGCTGATAATATGTGACAGAGACGTCGATATCTTCCATCTCTCTCACACGTAGGTGCGGACGAGTCACTTGTTCAACCATTTCCTGTGTAGCTTGTATCGCTTGATGTTTTTGGTCGAAATCCTGTCATTACATCGGATATAAAACTAGTTGATAATAGTGAATGGAGTAGCTTTGTGTTTATATGAGTGCGTTTGATTGCTATTTTCTCTATTTTATGGCTATTAGAAGTAGAACGGAACTAAGTAGGTAGGTCTATCGAATCGTAGTCAATGGGAATTTAAATATGAGTGCAATGTGTGTGGTCTATATGAGGCGGGGAAATAAAATATAAAATCGTTCGAATGTTTCGCGAGTAAGGTTTTTAAAGACTTTATTAATTACTTAACTTAAACTTTTCTAGCAATATAATATATGACCTATGTATGTTGCTACTCATTTACTCGGACTTGGCTTATTAGCATAATTAATATTGTAGGTTTAAAACAATCACACGAATGTTTTCATACATAAAATAAATGTGATGCTAAGGGGTCCCCGAAACGATCAATTGCAATTGATCAATTGCCATCAATTTATATTGTATAGGTACTTGGCCTTTTTAATCGTAGCAAAATAATTTTGTTTTTCATATTACTCATCGTTTATTATTATGGTATAATGTGTTTCAATTAAAACACATCAAGGTAGTTTCGCTAATTATTTTTTTCACCTCATTTTCTTTTTATTGTTAGGAACTTATCCTGCGACTGTCAAGTTACTGAATACGATTAAAAATTCAAGTTTAGTAATATTTTCATTCGCTTCAATTGCATTTGGTAGACGGTCAATTTGCGCATCAATGTGTATCAATCTCACAAAAATTGACAATTACAATTGATCGTTTCGTGGACCCCTCAGGTCATAAAAATACTGGTGGACTCGTTTATTGTAGGTAAGTAGATATCTAAGTAGTTGCGTTTTTAAACAAGTTTGTAAATGATAATGTATACAATGGAAAAACCACACTCGTAAATAAAACACTCTCAATTTCATTGTTTACATATTTATGAAATAAATTACATGTAATTTATTTCTAACCTAATATTATAATATTCTAAAATTATAATATTCTAACCTAATAAGTAATATTTTTTAAAACGCATGTATGCTTTTTAGAAAAATATTACTTATTAGGTACAGTCGAGTTCATTATAATATCATCAAAAAAGTTCATAATATTGTGACAACTTTTAAATGAATCATAAAATTGTGGTCAAGATTTAGATTCATTAATATGCGACTGCTTTTGCTTTTTCGACTTTTCCTTTGGCTGTATACCTACATGTTACTGAGAAAAAACCGGTCAAGAGCGAGTCGGACTCGCGCTCCGAGGGTTCCGTTCTAATTTCTGAAAAAGTGTGCTATTTACAGACATCGTTTTATTTTTCCTGTAATCTTTACATAAACTTCTATCACATAGAATAATTTCAGATTTTTCTCTTTGCAAACTTCGGAGACAAGGGGGGAACGGTATTTTTTTTTACATTTTTCATCAAAAGTCGAAAACTATGCGGCCTAAAAAAAAATAAAAAAATGTTTGAGAATGTGCAAACAGCTCTCTTTCATATGATATTCCACATGCCCTAGTAACACCATTTTGAATTTTTAAGACCCCCTTTCAGTCCCTTTTGCAAAAAATGTATCAATATTTTTATTTCTTTCTTATTTGAAAAATAGTTGGGTAAACGTCATATAAAACTGTTCCAAATTTCAAGTTGATAGCATTAGTCGTTCTTGAGATATCCAGCTGTGACAGACAGACAGACAGATAGATAGACAGACGGCCTGACAGACTGAGTCACACCATAAGGGTTCCTTTTTTACCATTTTGGTACGGAACCCTAAAAAGCAGTCACATATTAATAATGAATCTAAATCTTGACCACAATTTAATGATGCTAATAGTTGTCACAATATTGTGAACTTTTTTGATGTTCATACATTTTTGAAGCCTGAAATGGCCAATAATAATGAACTCGACTGTACAAAATAGAAAACATGCATCAAGTTAGTACCTACCTACATGTACCTACCTACCTGTATAATTTGTCAATGTCAGTTCTCTATGAACAAGGGAGTTAGAAAACAACAGAATTGTTACTGTTTTTTGGAACGTGCTCTCGTAAAAGGTGAATAAGGTGATTAAAAATCACTCAGAAGCTGGTGAAAGCCGAGCATTACCCATGCGGGTTATTAAACGGTTCACCAGCTCGTGTAAGCACCGGGCTATAGTGAAAATGTATGGTGTGTAGGTATGTCAGTAGGATGTAACTATACATTAACAGCTTTTGCCCGCGGCTTCGCCCGACTTCGGAAAATATTGCACGGGAACGTACTACTTAAGGCGTAGTGCTTCCAACTAGCGACGTCATTGAGAAAAAAATCATAAGTCTGGAGATATAGAATGTCTTGAAATTTCCTATGCTCACATTTTTGGTCGGATGAGGTAGGTCAGGTGAGGTCAAAAAAATTCTACCTCATCTGACTAAAAATGTGACCAAATGTCAAAATGTTCCATATCTCCAGACTTATGATTTTTATGTGTTGATTTACTACTATTTTGTGAGCGGGGTTGTAATCTATACATATGTGTGCCAATCAGCCAAATCTGTTTCTGCCAATCCGGAACATACATCCAGACAAACAGCCAAAAATTATTCGTAACGTTCTATTTCATAGATAAAGAACAGTGGCGACGAGACTGTTTAGTACCTTACTAACATATAGGGAGGTACATATTTAAAAAATAATATTAATCTTTAGCAGTAAGATAAAAGAGAGAAAAATAATAGGTGTAAGCTCGATTCTATGTGATATTCGATCGTTGATGATCAAACCTAACTGTGGTAGGTATTTTTTTGCCATTCTAGACTATCTGTTATAATAAATAAGTATCCTTGGACATTTCATACAACGCCATCTAGTCCCAAGCTAAGCAACCTAATGCTTGTGTTATGGTAACGAGATGGCTGATAAACTACTTATATACATTTTTTTTTGTAAATACATACATATTATAGATAGAAAAACACCCAGACTCGAAACAAATACTTGTAGGTCGTACAAATATTTGTTCCGTGCCGGAATCGAACCCGCGACATGCTGCGCAGCAGTCAATCACTCAACCACTGCGCCAACCGTGTCGTCGTGTTATATTGGTGTCGCGACACTTAGGATAGTAGACCAGTTTAGTCCTTAAAGATCCTTTACAGATGACATTATGCATTTCAAAGGATAAAAGGACCATGGTCCTTATTTTCGGGAAAGGATCGTGATTCTAATCCTATCTATCATAATTCTAACTAATATTATAAATGCGAAAGTGAGTTTGTTTTTTACGCATTTACGCTAAAACGGCTGAATGGATTTGGATGAAATTTGGCACACGGGTAGACCATGACCTAGAAAAGGACATATGACATACTTTTTATTGATATACCACGCGGGCGGAAGATAGTAATATTATAAATGCGAAAGTGAGTTTACTTGTTTGTTTGTTACGCTTTCACGCTAAAACAGCTGAATGGATTTGGATGAAATTTGACAGATAAATAGCCTGGAATATGGAGAAGAAGATAGGCTACTATTTATCCTGGATCGCAGACGAAATAGCGAGCACCATCTAGTTATTTAATAAGTGGGTGAATTTCAACAAATGCCATTTTTTTTATCATATCGGTGAACTTTTTCATTTATATTTTTTTTGTATATTTAATTTTTTGCCACAACCCAATAACTACCTATTGAATACTAAAAAAAATAATTCGGAACAATATTCCTTTTTTCAAATACTAATTTCACCCAAGACAAAAAAATAAGACATTTGGGAAATTCACCCAAGTACGCAATTATTTGATGATACAATGACAGTAGTGATGACAAAGTAAGCGTAGTCAGTGTGTTGACAGTAGACAGGCAGATAGTTAGCAATTGACACCACTCACGGATAATAGCAGCAATTACGTGTTAGGTAAAAAGTTGATAGCTGTACTTTACATAATGGGCCATGTTAGACATGCTATTGGATCCATTGACAATTGAAACTGTTACATTGTCTTTGATTGTAAAATATACATGTAATGTACATGTATTGTGTATATAGGATATTGTCAAACTCACACTCAAAGCATTATCCATACTAATATTATAAATTCGAAAGTAACTCTGTCTGTCTGTCTGTCTGTCTGTCTGTCTGTCTGTCTGTCTGTCTGTCTGTCTGTCTGTTACCTTTTCACGCCTAAACCACTGAACGGATTTCGATAAAATTTGGCAAGGCTATAGATGGTATCCTGGGGACGGACATAGGCTACTTTTTTTTTCAAAAATAATCTTACAGGGGGTGATATAGGGGATGAAAGTTTGTATGGGAAAATCAGTATGTCTTAAGTTAGGGATGTGAAAATTAAAATGTAAGCTTTTGATAGGAAATTAAGAAATATGCGGTTCAGCGTTTTTGAAAAATCATCCCCTAAGGGGGTAAAATATAGTAAAATAGGGGTTGATTTTAAAATTTACAAAACTGCACGGATTTCGACAAAATTTGGCAAGGCTGTATATAGCATCCTGGGGAATGACATAGCATACTATTTTTTTCAAAAATATTACTACAGGGGGTGATATAGGGGATGAAAGTTTGTATGGGAAACTCAGTATTTCTTCAGTTAGGGATGTGAAAATTAAAATTTATGCTTTTGGTAGGAAATAAAGAAATATGCGGTTCAGCGTTTTTGAAAAATCATCCCCTAAGGGGTTAAAATAGGGGTTGATTTTAAAATTTACAAAACTGCACGGATTTCGATAAAATTTGGCAAGGCTTTATATAGCATCTTGGGGAAGGACATGGCCTACTTTTTGTCTTAAAAAATAATCCTACAGGGGGTGATATAGGGGATGAAAGTTTGTATGAGAAAATCAGTATGTCTTAAGTTAGGGATGTGAAAATTAAAATGTATGCTTTTGATAGGAAATAAAGAAATATGCGGTTCAGCGTTTTTGAAAAATCGTCCACTAAGGGGGTAAAATAGGGGTTGATTTTAAAATTTACAAAACTGCACGGTTTTCAACAAAATTTGGCAAGGCTTTATATAGCATCCTGGGAAAGGAAATAGGATACTTTCAAAAACAATACTACAGGGGGTGATATAGGGGATGAAAGTTTGTAAGGGAAACCCAGTATTTCTAAAGTTAGGGATAACAAATTCATGCTATTGGTAGGAAATTAAGAAATATGCGGTTCAGCGTTTTTGAAATATTATACCCTAAGGGGGTAAAATAGGGGTTGATTTTAAAATTTACAAAACTGCACGGACGTCGATAAAATATGGCAAGGCTTTATATAGCATCCTGGGGAAGGACATGAACTACTTTTTTTCTTAAAAATAATCCTACAGGGGGTGATATAGGGGATGAAAGTTTGTATGGAAACTCAGTATTTCTTAAGTTAGGGATGTGAAAATTAAAATATATGCTTTTGATAGGAAACAAAGAAATATGCGGTTCAGCGTTTTTGAAAAATCATCCCCTAAGGGGGTAAAATAGGGGTTGATTTTAAAATTTACAAAACTGCACGGATTTCGACAAAATTTGGCAAGGCTTTATATAGCATCTTGGGAAAGGACACAGGAAACTTTCAAAAACAATACTACAAGGGGTGATATAAGGGATGAAAGATGGGAAATCCAGCATTTCTTAAGGTAGGGATATGAAAATTCAAATTTATGCTTTTGGTAGGAAATAAAGAAATATGTGGTACAGCGTTTTTGAGGGGGTACAATAGGGGTTGACAAATGTTTGTGTAACTACCTCTTTTTAAGAGATTTAAGGGATTGGAAATGTAGTCATAGTTCGAATCTTGAGGTAACATTTAGTCTTTATTTCATTCGAAGTTTTTACGAGGAAATTACTTGAACGAGTGGACACTCGGACAAAAGTTATTTGTTATTAGAGCGTGACTGGCATAATAAATTTTAAGTAATTAACAAAGTCCCCCCGCCGCGTAAGTGTGTCTGTTTGAATGCGATAATGTCAAAAAGTACCGAACGGATTTTCATACGGTTTTCTCCAATGAACGGAGTGATTCGGTGCAATTCATTATGGTTTTGTGTAAATTGGCTGAAATATGACGACGACTGTTGAAGATGTCGGAAAAAATCATGCCGACTGGTAGCTTTATGCCTACTATACACGGTAACGATATATCGTAGCGATTTGAGTTTGCACAGTTATATCGGACGGCCCTATGTTTTCCACATGTACGTTCCCATGGGATATTTTCCGACTTCCACGCGGGCGAAGCCGCGGGCAAAAGCTAGTGTCCTATAAACCACTTTTGAATTGTCAACGGGTCGGTCAGTTAGAAAGATGAAGCTAGTTGCCCATTCTAAGGCTAAGATATGACCAACCTCCACTGACAGCGAAGACGAACGAAGACGAACCTGACGCATAAACCATTTTGAAGGCAGTTAAAAAAGAATAATAATAGTTTATTGATCCATTGTTACAAAATGTCAACACCGCGTTTTGCCGGTACTTTATACTTTTTGTATACTATGTTGTCATGTTGATCAAAATGATTCGCAACCGTAACAAATATATGTTTACATAATTATAATAATTAAAGTCAGAATCAACATAATAATATTATAACCTGCCACTGACCTGCAAATTGCAAAAACTGTAAGTATATTTGAATTTCGTGGGATACCTTAGCGCTTCCCCCATAAAAGAACAAAGTTACGAAAATTCTGATTACCTGATAAACACATAACCTCCATGAAGTCATCTTTAAACCGTAAATAAAGCCACTATCATCTCGAAACCGCCACTCACGCCAGCAATGCTAATGAAACCCATTACAAACAGGATGTTACAAACTGAAGAAAAAACGCAACAAAAACATATAAAATACACGCCCGTTACGAAACTCAACAATGTTGTACCTACTCAATAAAACAATACGGGTGCTATAACACTAGTTCTCAATGTTACCGAGATTGTCTTCGAGGAGAAAAAAGTGACAATCGCTTTACGATTTTTCGCGGTGTTTTACGCCATGCTTAGATTTACATATAGGGATGTCCGTGATTTAGTCAGACTCATCACCATCTAGCCTTTTCCCAACTGTGTTGGGGTTGGCTTCTAGTTTAGCTGGATGCAGCTGAATACCAGTATTTTTACATGGAGCAACTGCCTAGCTGACCTGATATGATACCCCTTGCCAAGACTGCTTTCACCCATCCACGGGCCATCCGTAGCAAGCGTAGCTTAACCTGATGGATCGACCCGTGCCGCTGCAGCTGTTATTACTTAGCCACGAGTCCCGATTCAGACTATACCTACTCACTAATAGGCTTATTTTAATGCTAGGCAGATTGATTGACTTCCAGAGTTTACCTCTTACAAACAAACAAAATAAACAATTTTATGTCTTTACTAGCATCTGCCCGCGACTTCGTGCGCGTGTAAATTCTTGTTTTCAGTGTTTTAACATAAAATATATCCTACTAGCTTTTGCTCGCGGTTTCGCCTGCGTGGAGGTAAATTATCCAACGCCACGGAAACATACCTGGATAAACAGTATCCTATGTCCTAAACCAGGTAAATCCCTTGTAAGCGTGAAAGCCTAATAAGGTTATCAGTAAATAACAAACCAACTCACTTTTGCTTTAATAATATTAGTTAGGTCATAGGATATACATATGACACTGCGGCAATACCTTCCGTAATTAGTGAAAGAATAGCAAGCGCCGTAGGTATTAAATGCTTACCGCAGCCCCCGCAAGGAGTAGCGATACGTAATAAATTACGATGCGCGGGAAACGCGCGCCAAGCGCACCGCTCATGAGTTCATGAACTCGAGTAGGTACTATGTTGCGTCACAGAATAGAGCAATGCAGTAGATAAACTTGAACTGATTAGTATACAAGTTTATTTTGTTTTATTTTTCTAGTAAGTATTTTTTAAAGTTTTAGACAGATTAGGTATGCATTGTAAACTTGAACAGTTAAAATAAATAAAAATAACTACTTATACATATTTATTTTCGTGAATAAGGTGGATTTAAAATCTGACTGACACGAAGACCTTTACCCGTACGATTCAAAACTACGCGCCGCGCACCATTTTACTTTACGAAGGTGTCGCATGGCGTGGGGAATAGTAGTTTCTGTCATTCCCCACGATACCACACCAGTGGTATCGTTTTCAGTGGTGTCGCTGTCGTGGGGAATGAATGACAGAAACTACTATTCCCCACGCCATGCGACACCACCGACTGTATTGTGCTGTTAGTGATGTCCAGCTACATAACAATGATGTGTTACATAACAATTTAGACCTTATTGACATTCATGTTTTTTTGTTAAATTTAGCTTCCAGACCATTTACCAAGTATCTTGGACCAAAAAAACAAATGGTTTGTAAAATGTCTATAAGGTCGAAATTAGCTTGACACCCTAGAAATGATGTGCATAATAATCTAGACACTTTCTGAGGTGTCAAGCGAATTTAGACCTTATTGACATTCATGTTTTTTTGTTAAATTCAGCTTCCAGATCATTTACCAAGTATCTTGGGCCAAAAAAACAAAGGGTTTGTAAAATATCAATAAGGTCGAAATTAGCTTGACACCCTAAAAATGATGTGCATAATAATCTAGACACTTTCTGAGGTGTCAAGCGAATTTAGACCTTATTGACATTCATGTTTTTTTGTTAAATTCAGCTTCCAGATCATTTACCGAGTATTCTGGACCAAAAAAACAAAGGGTTTGTAAAATGTCAATAACGTCGAAATTAGCTTGAGACCTTTATCGTTTTCAGCGAACTTAAATACCACGAAATGACCGTTCATTCCCCACGACACCAATGACTGCATTGTGAGTGATGCCCAGCTAATTTTTAAACGTAACAATGATGTGTTATTTTTAAACGACTTCAAAAACGGAGGAGAATATCAATTCAGTTGTATTTTTTTTTTTTATGTTTGTTACTGCAGTACTCCGTCATTTAGAAGCCGATTTGGAAAGTTCTTTTTTTATTTTATTCGTTATGTCAACACAAAAAAAAAAAAACGGAGGGGCATAACTTCTTACGCTCTAGTTTTTTTTTTCTTGAGAGGATGTGATTACGGTCAAAATGAAAATCCAAGATGGCGGCTGCAAAAATTTTCGAATTTTTCGACATGGGCGTCAATTTCGTGATATTTGAGGTCGCTGAAAACGATAATGGGGTCAAAATGAAAATCCAAGATGGCGGCTGCGAAAATTTTCTAATTTTTCGTCATGGGTGTCATTTTCGTGATATTTGAGGTCGCTGAAAACGATAGTGGGGTCAAAATGAAAATCCAAGATGGCGGCTGCGAAAATTTTTAAATTTTTTAACATGGGTGTCATTTTCGTGATATTTGAGGTCGCTGAAAACGATAGTGGGGCCAATATGAAAATCCAAGATGGCGGCTGCGAAAATTTCCTAATTTTCGGTCATGGGTATCATTTTCGTGATATTTGAGGTCGCTGAAAACGATAGTGGGGTCAAAATGAGAATCCAAGATGGCGGCTGCGAAAATTTCCTAATTTTTCGTCATGGGTGTCATTTTCGTGATATTTTAGGTCACTGAAAGCGATAGTGGGGTCAAAATGAAAATCCAAGATGGCGGCTGCGAAAATTTCGTAATTTTTCGTCATGGGTGTCATTTTCGTGATATTTGAGGTCGCTGAAAACGATAGTGGGGTCAAAATGAAAATCCAAGATGGCGGCTGCGAAAATTTTCAAATTTTTCGACATGGGTGTCATTTTCGTGATATTTGAGGTCGCTGCAAACGATAGTGGGGTCAAAATGAATGACTATCGTTTTCAGCGATCTAAAATATCACGAAAATGACACCCATGATGAAAAGTTAGCAAATTTTCGCAGCCGCTATCTTGGATTTTCATTTTGACCCCGCTATCGTTTTCAGCGACCTAAAATATCACGAAAATGACACCCATGACGAAAAATTAGGAAATTTTCGCAGCCGCCATCTTGGATTTTCATTTTGACCCCACAATCGTTTTCTGCGACCTAAAATATCACGAAAATGACACCCATAACGAAAAATTTGGAAATTTTCACAGCCGCCATCTTGGATTTTCATTTTGACCCCGCTATCGTTTTCAGCGCCCTAAAATATCACGAAAATGACACCCATGACGAAAAATTAGGAAATTTTCGCAGCCGCCATCTTGGATTTTCATTTTGATCCCACTATCGGTTTCAGCGACCTCAAATATCACGAAAATGACACCTTTGTCGAAAAATTTGATAATTTTCGCAGCCGCCATCTTGGATTTTCATTTTGACCCCACTATCGTTTTCAGCGACCTAAAATATCACGAAAATGACACCCATGACGAAAAATTAGGATATTCGCAGCCGCCATCTTGGATTTTCATTTTGACCTCACTATCGTTTTCAGCGACCTAAAATATCACGAAAATGACATCCATGACCGAAAATTAGGAAATTTTCGCAGCCGCCATCTTGGATTTTCATTTTGACCCCACTATCGTTTTCAGCGACCTAAAATATCACGAAAATGACACCCATGACGAAAAATTAGGATATTCGCAGCCGCCATCTTGGATTTTCATTTTGACCTCACTATCGTTTTCAGCGACCTAAAATATCACGAAAATGACATCCATGACCGAAAATTAGGAAATTTTCGCAGCCGCCATCTTGGATTTTCATTTTGACCCCACTATCGTTTTCAGCGACCTAAAATATCACGAAAATGACACCCATGACGAAAAGTTAGGAAATTTTCGCAGCCGCCATCTTGGATTTTGATTTTGACCCCACTATCGTTTTCAGCGACCTAAAATATCACGAAAATGACACCCATGACGAAAAATTTGGAAATTTTCGCAGCCGCCATCTTGGATTTTCATTTTGACCCCACTATCGTTTTCAGCGACCTCAAATATCACGAAAATGACATCCATGACCGAAAATTAGGAAATTTTCGCAGCCGCCATCTTGGATTTTCATTTTGACCCCACTATCGTTTTCAGCGACCTAAAATATCACGAAAACGACACCCATGACGAAAAATTAGGAAATTTTCGCAGCCGCCATCTTGGATTTTCAGTTTGACCCCACTATCGTTTTCAGCGACCTAAAATATCACGAAAATGACACCCATGACGAAAAGTTAGGAAATTTTCGCAGCCGCCATCTTGGATTTTCATTTTGACCCCACTATCGTTTTCAGCGACCTCAAATATCACGAATATGACACCCATGTCGAAAAATTTGAAAATTTTCGCAGCCGCCATCTTGGATTTTCATTTTGACCCCACTATCGTTTTCAGCGACCTAAAATATCACGAAAATAACACCCATGACGAAAAATTTGGAAATTTTCGCAGCCGCCATCTTGGATTTTCATTTTGACCCCACTATCGTTTTCAGCGACCTAAAATATCACGAAAACGACACCCATGAAGAAAAATTGGAAATTTTTGCAGCCGCCATCTTGGATTTTCATTTTGACCTTGAAATACAAAAAAAAAATAAGAAGATACCTAATTAGAAAAAAAACTTAATTTAAAAAAAAAATCTTATTTATGTAGGTATACAGAAAAATACATTTGAGGGCCTACTTATTTTCTGAACATCCCTGCCCAACCCTTTGAAAGAATTCAGGCGTGATGTTATGAAGAAATCTCATTTCCTATCCGATATTCATTATAAAACCACCCGTACTAACTTTATTCTGTGGCACCTACCTATTTGAGATTTGAAAATAGTGAACCAAAAATTTGCGCGTCAGGCGGCTTTATAAGCTCCAGTGTAGGGTTCAAATTCAACTGTTTTACACACTTGATGCGATTGGTAAACATAGGCCGTGACAAAAATAAATACCAATAAAGCTTTTGCGCGCGTGACGTCTTTATTTACATAGACATAGCGTTCAAATTCAACTGTTTTCAACACATGTTAATTTGTGCCGGTCGCAGCCGGTGACAGAAGTTAGCGGGGGTGGCGGGTTCGAAAAATTGGCACACGTCCGACTTCCATCACGTTCCGCTCGGGACTAAACGACACGGAGCGAGCGCAAAACACTTGACATTGGAATTAGTGATATAAATATTTTGATATTTCAAATTATGATAGCCGTTATAAATTACATTTTTTACGACCTTTATTATGGCATAAGTTTTATTGTTCAAAGCCTAATATAAATCAAATGAAATAAGATATAGATCATAATTTAGACTTGTCTTTGCGATTTAATTGGATGCAGTAAAGTGCAAGTAATCGTGTATCGGACGGCCGAAATTTGTAGATGGAAGTCTGAACTAAGTAATATATTTTTTTCAAAATTTAAATCCGTGTTATCTACGAATAAAACACTAAACAAAACGACGTTTTTACGGCTCTCACCGCCTTAAGTTTGATGCGCCAGGTTAGCCCGCAAAATTCAAAATTTCTTACGTTTTTTACAATTTGTAGGTCAGTGTGAGCTTGTATGTTGATTAAAATATGATTCGCGGCCGTAGCTAATATTTCTTTACAGAATTATACTCATTAGAATCAGCAATGCAACTCCTTAAGTTAGCATTTATCTCAAATCTAGCGATTTCATGAAATTATGAGGTTTGAGGTAAATGCTAACTTATGGAGTTGTATTGCTGGTTCTAATGATTATAATTCTGTAAAGCCATATAAGCTACGGCCGCGAATCATATTTTAATCAACATACAAGCTTACACTGACCTACAAATTGCAAAAAACGTAAGAAATTTTGAATTTCGCGGGCTACCCTGGCGCTTTCGCCTTAATCGGATTAGTAGTTCCGCAAATTACCCTCTACGTGCAAACTCACAAATTTTACCTCTAGTTTTGATTTATTTATTTATGAAAATGTTTTAACAAGTCTATGAGTGTGTTTCGTCGAAACTCTTAAAAATCTAAGTCTTCAGCTTTTATTGGCTTTTGCTTTCATAAGATTATTCTGGGAAAAGGGTTACATACCCTTCCTTAAAAAGGGACCTCTCACCTGTTTTCTTAGGCAATGCCATTTAAATAATACATTCACACTATAAAGCTTAGTTTTCTTTGGCATTGGATTAATCTGGTATTCCCATGGGATTATTAAGTCTTGGTTCAAAGGGTAAGGAATTTTTGATGGGATTTCTGTTGTAAATCGACCTTGACAAAAAAGCCTCCTGTACTGTGTTCCAAAAGTGACTGATGATAATGTAAACAAATGGATCAGAAAACGTACCTGTCACCTGTTGATGTCAATTGTAGTGCCACTTATAAATTGAGTGCTTTGATTTGATTATTTGAATACTTCAAAATCCTAAATTGAACTGTTGAACTTATTTCCGAACTGTTTTTATTCCACGTTACTTGTTCCTAAAGGTTCATTAGATGTCTGGCATTAATGACGAAAAAACTTTTTTAGCGCAGCCGTGAGGCACACACTATTGTTGTATTAAAACCAAACATTATTTTCACTTTTTTATTTGTATGTGTTTCACGAACTGTGTCCAAATAAACGTTACCTATTCTTTATTTCTATCAAATTCTACTTTTCACCTGAAAGAAAATTACTTCAAAGATGTTTTTCATAACGTCAATTCTTGTCAAAGACTTTCAATTATAATTTAGTAAGAACTCAAACAATAGTTGTTGGAAGAAGTGATGAACCTAAGTAGAATCTTTTAAATAATCTCATGTATAAGAATCTTATAAATTAATACCTAATTCCGTTAGTACTATTATTTATTCTGTGCTAATTCCCATAAGTGAGTATTTTCCCATAAGTAAGAATTTAACTTGAATAGTTAGTTTACAGATTCATCAGATATTTTGGAACAGACCATACTTCTGCTTCTATTGCCTGATAAATGGAAATATGTATTTCTCGATATTTAATTTATCAAGTGAAACCAATTCCCCTAAAGTGGTTGTTTTTGGAAGCGTACCATAACGTATAAAAACACTTATATTAGTCGGTAACTATTTTGAATATTATGAGTTCGGAATTAGACTCAAACTGTGGGCACAACTGTGGGTAGCCTAAAGCTTAAGGGATGTCAGACAGCTCAGGAAAATAAGTTTCTTTAATTATATTTTTGTATAGGTCTTCAGTCCTCCAGATAACCTTAATCAATACTCAAATACAATTCACAATAAAATCACTACCTAACACACAAATCAATAGATAATCTACCAATACATGATGGCAATATTGAAAACTTCGTTTATACAATGGTAGTGGGCGTTTTAATAATACAGGGATGGGCGTTCGAGCTGCTGAACGTGGTCGGAATATAGCCAGATAACAACGGATTCAATTCAATAGAATTAGCACACACTGTGTTTGAACATTGTTTTTTTTTCACGGGTTGGTTGTAACATATCGTTTCAATGTGGTGTAGTTTGGAGAGTCTAATATTTGTTTAGATATTGTGTGGCTATGCATATTCAATCGTAAATCAAAGTATTTTATGTAACTTGACCCAGATTTTTATTACATGGCAACATTAAAAGTTCAGCTTAGCCAAAAGTCATAAAGTCAAGCCAGAAAAGAAAACGGAAGCCATGATTATTTTTTATTATAAATAAACTAGTCAATTAAGTTTTCAATTATGACGATTTTTTTGCCAGACTTAGATAGGTCCTATGCTTGATTTGATAAGACTTGGTAAATTATTTTGTCGGTATCTATCACGGTGACATAAGTTGACGCTTAATAATAATTACATCAACAATTTCCTCGCCTTTGTTCTTTGAGACTTGGTTTAGAGTACTATAAAGCGCAGAAGAATGTGCGATCAAAGATTTACAACCAAAGAGGTTCATGACATGATTGACCATCGCCGATCTAATATATGATCCCAAATCTAATGATTTCAATGATTTGTGTACATTTATAACACGTGCTTCATTTAGAAGGTACCTACCTAAATAAACTATATACAGGCATATTTGGTACCTACTAGCTTCTGGCCGGGACTTGGTCCACGTGAAAGAAGGTCGGTCAAATCGTACCTGACTACGAGGCGGTGGTGTACAGATATGCCATATATATGTAAAAATCTAGTATTTTTTAAGGTCTTAAAAAACATAAGAAATAGATATTTAAGTCGCCAGAAAAAAAAAGCACAAACACATTTTTTTTTAATAGCATAATTTGCAAATTATTTAGAATAACATGTTCAGAACGCACCTTTGACGATTCATTTTGCTTAAGAAATGATTTAGTACTCAAAGATTATAATTATTCACGTTATTAGATGTAATTCAATTCTATATACTTGTGTATCAAACCAACTAGTGCTGTTTTTATTATGTATTGGATTCTTGTCATAAAAATAATTATGTGGGTTCATAGTAAGTATCAACATTTTGTTCAATTGTGTACAACGGAACGTCATAATATGTCATCGACGCGCGCCATGGATTGACAGTGTCAATACTGTCAATTACAACGGGTGTCAATTTGACACTAATATACTGTAGTGTGTAGTCTTTGCACCCGGCGATCTCGCATTGTTGTTGTGTTGTTGTTGTTAGTGTGAATATTGTGATAAGTACTTTACTGTTTTGGATTTCCTTCTGTTGTTTGACCTTGGCATTGTTTTACAGACTGATAACTAGGTACCGCTTGTGACGATTATTCTGTGCTTTTGATTTCCGGACACCGATAACCTCAAAAGTATTTTTTGCATTATTGAAATATCTTGGCTATTTAGATATTATTTTCGAAAGGGATGGTGTTTACTACATAAAACAATCAAATCTCACTATAATTTGCTTCTGTACACTGAAAATAAAACTCAGGTCCAGCTTCTATAGAAATATGACCGATGTTCTTTCTTGTGTTAAGAATAAGACATATCTTACAACACTCAGCAATACTGTAGCTTCCCATTAGAGAAGGCATTTTCGGAATAGGATCAGTAATTCCGAAGATTACCCCTCTACATACAAACTCACAAATTTTCCCTCTTTATAATATTAGTAAGTAAGTATATGATGCATAGATTTCTGTATTTGAATAAAGATAATATATAAATATCACAGAACGATAAAATGTCATTAACAAAAGCATCAGTTAGTTCATGTTCCGATTATTTGGGAACAACGCATTAGTCATCAGAATTGCCAACACATTCACATGTCAATCAAACGTGTTTCAAGTGTTCCAACATTTTTATATTGTCATGACGATGATTGAATGAACGTACCTACAACTAGGAAATAGCTGTATATTCGGGTCATTGGTAGACTTTTTGTTATTCTGCTAATATTATCAGCTTCATGAAGAAACCTTCCAACTTTAATTCAATGGTATTCTTTTCATCCTCCATCTAATTTTCATAAGCTGTGGCACGTCCTTCTTTGTTTCTCGATTCCTGCATGGCGCAGAATCTTCTGTAGCTTTTCTATTGGGACAAGGTGCTTCATACTTTCTAGCGATATCAATAAAGCGTTGTCTGAATGACTCTTCTGATTTCGAGATATGAAATAAAACATCGATGTATATTTGTATTTGCTATCTAATGCTTTCTCATATTGCTTAACTTTAGTCCTGTTTCTGCAAGGATAGCTAACATCTCCGCTACTGTGACTGTTCTTTGAAATCCTGCATCTCTTTTTTCACAATTTGTTAGTTCCATATTAAGCGCCTCGAAAATATGTTATAGAATTGCAGAGGTCGTCTACAACAGATAAAAACTTTAGAGGAAAACGAACATTGTTCTCCGAACAGTTTTCCAATAACTCTGCCCCTTATTGCTTACGTAATAAAGGTTTCACACCTACTGACCCACTAACTATTCTAATATCTGTTTCCCTTGTTTCTGTATTTTTAAATAGTTTAATAATAGTTTCTATATGACGATGTTCGACGATATTGTGATAGTTAAGTTTATTATCGGGAACTTCTTTTTTAGTATATTGTCCTTTTGAGTTGTTTCGTAAGATTTTCACGGCGGTGATCGTCGTGTCTCGTGATCACTCGTGGCTAAGCTATGTGTCTTGCTTTTCAAAGTCATCTATTAGCGGTGTAGCTATAATCATTATATTAAAAGACTATATTGACACATGGAAAATAAACATTTATCTAAAGTATAAACAAGAAGAGTGATGAGCAAACATAAAACCAAAATCATTCTGCACAATATGTTTCACATTCAGGAAAATGTCCAGCACCCAATTGCATATCACACTACCAATTGGAGCAATGTATTAGCAATTTTCTTCAAAATGAATCATTTTCATTGCTTCCTATGTTCGAAAAATTTGACTTCTCAACACCATTAATAATGCAATGAATATTGTTGAACTGTCAAAATTAAACCGATTCCGATTGATAGTTTAAGGTACTGGTTCATGCGCTGTACCTAAATACTAACAGTTTTTTAGTAGTTACCTACCTAGATATTCCAAGTCATCCGTTCCATCAACTGTTTAGACATACAGATAGTCAATTCGGACACTTTACAATACAATAGTAGTATAGTACATACTGACAATCCAACGTTACATATAAGCAGGGGAATGTCAAACACGTGTATATCAAGACGATGAATACAATAGCTATTGTTGCCTTCTTGCGTTAATAGTGTGCATGTGTGATGTTGGTAGTGCTTGATCATTGGGGTATGCCTGTGATTAATTGGTGTATGTTCGTGATTGTGAAATAGTTGTACAGATTATAGTCATATAAATTGTTATTATCAATCAACTGGACTAAACCTAATTTTAGAGAGTTGTGTATTCATTCTTAAAAAAATCACGTTGTAACTTTATCATATTCTGTGTATTCTACATCATATTGTTAAGTATTGGATTCTTAAAACCGGTATATTAAGCTTTTCCAGTAATGATTAAATCACCTAGTAACTTCATCTTTATTTAACTCTTAACAATCTTTAAGGATATGTCAAATAGTTTTTTATGTATTACTTTGTGAGGTCGTTTCACTAACTTTAGCTGACTTGAAAAGTAATAGCTATAGCATGCTTTAATATCTCTTGTCCACCAAAAATATCATTGCAGCTTTAGCTTCACCTGACCTTTATCTTTAATTTATCTCTACATTCAAGCATCCTAAATTCCAAACCCATCTCCCATAGACTCTTCACTCCAATTCCACTGTTTCCAGCAGCGTTAGTCACCCCCCTACACTAAACATCACAATATAAGATATATCTATCGCTAACAATAAGCTTGAAGGTAACATATATCTTTATATTTCCCGAGTGCCCGTCGGACGTGTCAGAACCGACACTATCGTACATAACGCCGGTGTAAGTATGCATTGTGCTGAAGGCTTTCATGACTATATACTATATTATACTGATATAGATAAGGTGCTTGATAGTGTAGAGTTGGGTGGAAGTGATTGTTTTAGGAGAACTAAGTTTAGGACTTAACAATAGTTTGATGTCAATGGAAAGGTAACAAATACTTGGCCATCACATATGCGTTGGTAATGGACGAGAACTATCTTCAGGATCAATTTAACTTCCAGTATACGTTTACGTCGGAAATTGTTGTAGTTAATTTCACCCGTTCTGCACAGAATGTCATGATGAGTCAATAAGTTCTGAATTGAATTCTACGCACAATGGTCCACATCAAGGACTAAGTGCGGAAACCAAACCATTTAACTTAGATAGAAGCTCTGAATTTTATTGGTTTAGAGAATAATCACAGTTATTAGACCTGTTGTCTCCCGAAATAAACAGTGCGAATAAAAGGACCATGGCAGATGGCTACCACTACACCTGGTTCTTCGATCATCATCATCTCCCTAGCCTTTTGGGTCGGCTTCCAGTCTAATCGGATGCATATTTTACGTTAAGCGACTGCCTATCTAACCTCCACAGCCACCTACCACTGGGTAATACGATACGTCTTAGTAAGACTGGTTGGTAGACTTTCGGGCTTCTGATGACCCGGAACGACTGTCAAAGATCCACGGATGACAGCAGCAGTGCTTTCCGAGGCACGAGGTCACCCATCTACGGACCAACCGCAACACCTGGTCCTTCGATACAACTTTCAAAACATCAAACTGTTTCTGATTACCAACTACCCTCATAATTAAATTAATCGTTTAAACGGTCAAGTCGATCAATTCACATCAAGCACCGTAAGGTAATCGCCTTATACCTACGTAGATAGTTCACAAAACGGGTCAGTACACAATGCCTTCTAGCCTCTCTTCGGGGCCGGCCTATTATGATGTACTATTGAGGCCGTTTCCTATACGTGGGAGACAGCTCGGAAGATACTGTGTGGAGCCGTATGTGAGGGACTAGGTATCTTGTTTAGTGATAGGTATTGTTAAAGACCCGTGATTTTAGATAACTCTAGGGGGCAGTTTAAAAGGAAGATACTTTTGTTTCATGTGTTATTATTGTCAAAAAGACAGTGATATGTTTTGTCACGATATGACAAAGAATGTCTTTGATTCTGGTGTCAGAATAAATCAAAATATCTTGTCACTAATCTTGTTAATACACATGTAAAAAGAAAAGTCCTGACTGACTGACTCATCAACGCCCAGCCCAAACCATTGGATCTAGAAAGCTGAAATTTTGCATAGTTCTCTCTTAGTGTTCTCTTTATAATGTAGACAAGGTATAAGGAAGTATTTTCGTTCCCGTGGGGTACTTTCCAACATCCACGCGAGCGAAGCCGCGCGGGAAGTGCTAGTGCTGGACTATTTTTGAATGACAAGTCTTCTTCAACCCAATGATCATGCAACAGAATACCATTATTGTAATATTTCCATTGTACATTTTCTTGCACAACAATAGTTCATTAGCACCGAGCACCATAATCGGACAACCGCAAATCGATATAAAATCGAATGGTTCCACCGATTGTTCCGCACTGCACTCGATTGACCGTTATGTCTTACGGTGGCACGTAATCGAACGTTTCCTACTATCTCACTAAATTATAAAAGTTTTTTTGTATTATTCGATTAATAATCCTATGCGAAAGTGAGTTTGTTTGTTACGCTTTCACGCTAAAACGGCTGAACGGATTTGGATGAAATTTGGCTCATAGGTAAGCCATGACCTGGATTAGGACATACTGTACTTTTTGTCCCGGTAATACGTTCCCGTGGAATAATTTCCGAGCTCTACGCGGGCGAAGCCGCAAGCAAAAGCTAGATATTGAATATTTAGATTACGGATATTAAAAGCGGAATTAAAAGCAGTATTCATACAGAGTGCAAAGAATAGCTTGCCTATGCGTTTTAAAAGTAGGGTAGCAAATTAATAATGAATAATAAATGAGATAATTAATGCTTTCTCTGTTACTTACATCATCTTCCTTCACTTCCTAAAATACGGCGATACTAAATAACTTTGTAACCATCTTTTACAGTAACTATAGCTTATTTCTGATAGGAAAAAATACACAGTAATCTACAATACATAAGAAGTGATTTCATGTGTCCTGAAATCTATTTTAGTTTGTAGAACTGAGAAAAAAAAACCTAAATCCAGGTCTATCTCGGTCTATTTTTTCGAGTTGTTACCATAATAGTTACTGCTACAGTTTTCATTAAAAGTGATCATAAATTTATACAGTTCTTTACAAACTAATAAGGAATGATTTCTTGTCATTACTTTTTTAGTTTAATCAACAGATTTTTTGTAAATCGATAATTACTTCATATTTTGCAAGCGTTGTGTCATCGCGCTTCTCTTTCTTTTCTATGCAGTCCAACAGTGACCGCGCTTTTTGCGACGGACAAGCCTTAAACAAATCACAAACCAAAACTCCAGCACAAATGTAACAAAAACTCTCTCACATCCAACAACAAAACACCATCAAAGGTTTTCTTTTTCCAAAAAAAAACAAACACATTCTATTTTCAAATCCTCATGCAACACATCAACGTGATAAAAACGCGCGGAAAAATGGCGGAACGCCGGAATTCAGTAGTTTTCTATTTATTTAGACAGAAGCCGAGGGTGACTACGACAGGCTTTTGATAATTGCATCTCATGCTGATCCCTTGAGCCGGGAAACAGAAGCTGCTCCCCTTCGGGTTACCATGTTGCGAGTGTGAATTGTTTTTCTTTTTGTTATTCAAGTGTGTGTACCGTACTTGAATGTACTTAATTAAACATAATTTTGGATATGTATTTATTTATTTAATGTAGTTAATAATGTTGATATTGGGTATTTATTTCAGTTTTTAATCAATCGCAACACAACACACACACGCATACTTGTCACATCATTTCATTTAATTCTTTTAAAATTATTTTAAATCGGACACACACTTCCTTGTGTTAATTATTCAAATTATTCTGGCGTATGGCACTCGTGGGTTGCAGCTGAAAATCAGCGTCAGGTGGTAGACCTTGTGTTGTCATCTGACATTATGCTGAGCTGAGGCCCTTTTGGCATTACAATAATTGTTTTATGTTTTATATTTATAAGGTGTATGTATATTTTACTGTAATGCCAAATAAACGCATTTTTCTTTCTTTCTTTCTTTCTAGCGAAATGTGCCATTTTTGCCTAACTCTTCAAGGATGCATGTTATGTGAATGAATGAATGAATGTTTTATTTGCAAGAATAGGTTAGGTTAGGTTATAGGTTTTTGTTTAATTGCACTTGTTGCTGATCTTTTATTTAAGCCATGGCCATTGTTTCATGACAAGTGCGATAGTATAATAACCTTCCAACTGTGACGGCCATTTTGTGAGCTTTTTGTGTGAGAGGATTTCTGGGTGTTATCGTTGTTAGTTTGTTTTAGAGACCAGCTAGCATGTATACAGGGTGTGGTTTAATTTAAGGGGCTGGAGACCACCAAACTGAACAACTTTCTCCATGGGACCAACATCGTAATCGTGAAAAAATAATCAGCCGTCCCATAAATTTGGGTCGAGGTATGTATTGAAGTTTTGTTTTGTATCTGTTAAATAAACAGATTCGAAACATAATTTTACCTGTGATAGCTACTTCCATATGGGAGGGTCTACTATGCAAAGCTATGAGGTCTTTGCTTCATTATTGGTAAAGATATAAGTCCTATTTTTTTTATAAAAAAGAAAAAACCGGTCAAGAGCGAGTCGGACTCGCGCACTGAGGGTTCCGTTCCGATTTCTATAAAAGTGTGCTATATTAGAGACATCGTTTTATTTTTCCTGTAAACTTTACATAAACTTCTATCACATAATGTATAATAATTTCAGATTTTTCACTTGGCAAACTTCGGAGATAAGGGGGGGGAACGGTATTTTTTTTTACATTTTTCATCAAAAGTCGAAAAATATGCGGCCTAAAAAAAATAAAAAAATGTTTGAAAATGTGCAAACAGCGTTCTTTCATATGATACCCCACATGCCCTAGTAGCTCCACTTTGAATTTTTAAGACACCCTTTCAGTCCCCGTTGCAAAAAATATTTTTATTTCTTTCTTATTTGCAAAATAGTTGGGTAAACGTCATCTAAAACTGTTCCAAATTTCAAGTTGATAAATAAAATAAATAAATAAATATCCTTGTACATTTCACACAACGCCATCTAGTCCCAAGCTAAGCAACCTAATGCTTGTGTTATGGTAACGAGATGGCTGATAAACTACTTATATACTTTTTTTTTTTTTTTGTCATGGCATTAGTAGTTCTTGAGATATCCAGCTGTGACAGACAGACAGACTGAGTCACACCATAAGGGTTCCTTTTTTACCATTTTGGTACGGAACCCTAAAAACACAAGATATATCCGTCCGTAAATTATAGGAATCGGCCAAAGTCCTTCCTAAATTATGGAGGCAACAAACTCCGGCAGCCATAAACTACATAGTTCACACATAAATAACTCAGCAAAAAAATAAGGAAATAAAACACAGACCAACTTTTCCGTTTCAATAACAAATAAAACAATCGTCTACCTTTTTGTACAACCCTGCTGAACTACTGACCTAACATTATTAGTTTACGTGAAGAATTCCCGGCCGGGGCTGACGGATGGCCGCCCTAGACCGGCCTTTTATTTTATGGGTCCCGTTGAAATTGGGAACATTGCGACCCTACAGTGTGGAGTGAGGGATAAGCTTATTAGTTGTTTCTTGAAATATTTCACGATTTTCAATACTGTGAAGTCAAAAAAATGAAACATTAAAATTTTCATCTGTGTGGTCTCTTAAATAACTTTCGATTTGAAAGACTAAAAGTCGTAGTGTATTCTGTCGTGTATGTCTGTGGCATAGTAGCTCCCAAACAACCGAACCTATTTTTGATCAAGTGTGTTCTTAGTTATGATTCAAGAAAATCTATTCAGCCGTTCGAAGATTATCAGCTCTTTTCTAGTTGATGAATGGATGTGAGCATCTTCCACAGGTCTGATCGAGTCGAAATTTAGTATTCTGTTACTTCAATGATATTAGAATAACGTAGTAACCCTGATGCTGCAGCGTTTCCTGGAACTTGCAGGATACCCAACTTCCTCACCAACTTAACTTACCGCAGAGGTATCGTGTTTGGGCTCATTGGAATGGTCTCAATTAATAGTTTATAGATACATGGCAATCAGGGTCTGATGATGAAGTAGCAAAAATAAATGAGGGTAAATTTGTGTCGCGAGTTTTTTTTTAAATATAACTTGTAGGTACCCACAGAAAATATACATAAAAGCAACATTAATTTTATATTTATTTTTCAATATTTTACAAACTGTTACATTAATGATTTGAACACGAAATTTGCCCGTCGATTCAAATTAAATCAAATCAAATCATTTATTGGTTTGCAAACATGGGTAATTAATTAACACGTATGTATGTACTTTGATGTTTTATAATAAAAGTCCTCCATGTTCTACCGTCACATGGGCATTCCTCTAAGATGTGACTCATACAGGCACGTCATTCATAATCGATTAAAAAGACTGTGGAAAAAGATAAGAAAATACATGCTCTATTATATTTCTCACATATGAAATAGAGCATTACAGAGCAGAGGAGCTCGTGGCTAAGTAATAACAGCCGCACGGGTCGATCCGTCAGGTTAAGCTACGCTTGCCGGGGTTGGTCAGTGGATGGGTGACCATCTTTACATATCGAGATTCCTCCGTGCCTCGGAAAGCACGTTAAGCCGTTGGTCCCGGCTGTTATTCGTGGATCTTTGACAGTCGTTACGGGTCGTCAGAAGCCCGAAAGTCTGACAACCAGTCTTACCAAGGGGTATCGTATTCCCAGTTACTGGGTTGTGGAGGTCAGACAGGCAGTCGCTCCATGTAAAATACTGGTATTCAGCTGCATCCGGTTAGACTGGAAGCCGACCCCAACATAGTTGGGAAAAGGCTAGGCAGATAGATATGAAATAGAGCATTCCACTCAAGCAAAATACAGTAGGTACCTAAGGAATACTATAAACTGTATCAAAGGACCAAATTGTTTACCAATTAAATAATGGTCGGTCGCTTGCTCTTTCACTACGTATAATGTGTATTATCTTTTAGGCTTAATTAATCACTATTAATTAATCCAAAACTGTAGCCAGAGCCGAATCCCAATCCGTGTAAACAGTGTTTACACATTCGCGTTGCCTATTTTATTTCCCTGGTTTTTAACTTCTCCTGAAAATTGTACCTAGTATTTTTTACACAAGTTAATTAGTATTCCAACTGAATTTTGAACAAGCAAATATTGTCACCAAGAAACGATACATCTTTATTGTAGACTGGCTAGAAATGTTTAAGTAAATTAGCCTTTACTTGTCGTCATGTTTTCCTAAGCCATTAGTCAATGTCATTCGAACAAACAGAAAATTAACTTTACAATTGACATAAGTCAAGTTCGGAGAAAAATAAATGTTTAAAATACATAATTATTGTAAAATACTAAGAAAATTATTTTCTATTGTGCATACTTGGGTATTGTATGGAATGACAATTTTACTTGTGATGTGAAGAAATGAGGAGCATAGTGTTAAGTTCGTATGTGGATCCTCATCAGCCTAGCCTTTTCCCAACTATGTTGGGGTCGGCTTCCAGTCTAACTGGACGCAGCTGAATACCCTAGTAGTCAGATAGGCAGTCCCTTCATGTAAAATACTGGATTTTACATGAAGCGACTGCCTATCTGACTTCCACAAGCCAGTTACTAGGCAATAACTTGTACAATGCCCCTTGGTCAGACTGATTGTCAGACTTTCAGGCTTCTGACGACACGTAACGTAACGTCAAAGACCCACGAATGACAGCATGTACCAGCGGCTTTTCAGCTTTCTGTCTGTCTTGTCAGTCTGTCAAGACCGGCCTATTTCTCAGGAACGCGTGGAGGTATCAAGTTGAAATTAATATAATTACGTAGGTCTATAGGGTAGGTGTCACAGCACAAGTAAAGGAAAGAGTGAAAATAGGGATGATGACTAAAAATTTATTTTTTGTCCGCCACAGAGATTATTAAAAAATATTGGACACGTATTTTTTCTTTTTTTACGTAATCAAAAAATTACTGCGATACATTGAGTTAAAATATGGCATGACGTCACGCGTAGCTAGGTTTTATACGTACAAGTGACGTAGCGAGCCCCCACTCCCCAACTTTAATGCGTGATAGCTAAGTATTTTTTTATTAATATGATAAAGCAAAAAATACGTGTCTAATATTTTTTTATTATCTGACTGACGGATTAAATAGAATTTCTTTTTTTTTACCCAGGCATCATCCCTATTGCTAATTTGTAATTTTATCACATACTTACAAAACTTTTTTTTTTGGATTATTATGCTTAAAATTGCAGTTGGAGAATTGACCGTGACGTATGTATATCAATGAACATGTTTTTCAACTGCAATGTTAAGTTTGTTCTTGTGATAACTTCACCCGACTACGGAGCCTTTCATTGTGGGTAGTTCGACACGCACTTAGCCGGTTTCGTTTATTTGCAGTTTGCATTGTTACCTAAAAAAATAAAAAAACAAACAAAAAGGTTATTACAACTTTTGTCTTGCAAAATCTATCCCCGTATCCACACAGATAATGAAAGCTCACCCCCACAATTGCCGAATTGCTTCCATTCTGCTTGCTTCCATTCTGATAATGGAAGAAAATTGCCTTTTTTGCGTCTTCCCATTATTATTTATATTTCGGCCTCTCTGATTGGTATAAGAATCTGGGAGTTAAGTGGGCCGGGTTAGAATCGAAAAACCCAATATGGTGGTTTAGCAAAATGTGCTGACTTCATTATTACATTGTGAAAAGTGCTGAATCTGGGTCTAATTATGCGATGGCTGTGCCGAAGGGTTTAGCTACGGAATTGAAAATGAAAACGAACTAAGGATATTTAGTTTGGAGTGCCAATTTACTTGGCTGAGACTCTGTCTTTTGCTACCGACTCGTTTAAAACGAACTAACTAAGCTACTAACATTTCATACTTAGCTTTTGTCTTTGAGAGCTCAATTATTGAAAATAGGGTTTTAATTTGCACCTACTTACTTCGTCTCGAGACTGTTTTATAAAATAGAAAAAGATGTGTGTCAGCTCCGACGCACGACTGGAGTTTACTCCTCTTTTTTGTGCCGTTCCGACTTTCTATAGCTGGAAGAAAACAAAGGACCATAGGCCCCTATGGTCCTTTCTTTCTAGCTAGATACTTACCAGTATTACTTTAGTAGGTATTGGTTATTCTTAAATATTAGGTCTTTACCTATGAAATTGCCGTTCTGCAGTACTGGCCATTTCAAATCAAAATATTTTTTGTTTGGGTAAGAATTCTAATTTCAAATTAATTTTATTTTAAAAACATGGATTTTTTTTTCCAAAAGTAGTCATTTGTTTATTGATTAGTGTTATATTTTCATCGCATTTCAATCTTTTTCGTCATCATGGATACGTTAAAAATTCGAGTAATTATGGAATATGAGTACCGTCGTGGCAGCAACGCGGCACAAGCGGCACGCAACATCAACGACGTTTACGGAGCTATCACTACAAACCAACGCACCACCTGTTATTGGTTTGCTCGCTTCCGTTCTGGAAATTTCGACATGAAAAATGAACCTCGCGGTCGTCCGAAGACAAAGTCTTCGGACGACCGCGAGGTTCATTTTTCAACAATTACGAATTAAAGGCGATTGTGGAAGCTGATGATACACAATCTACGGCTGAATTAGCAGCAGCTTTTGACGTTAGCGTCAAAACAATATTGGTCCATTTGCGTCAAATTGGCAAGGTAAAAAAGCTTGACAAATGGGTGCCCCACGAACTCAATGATCGCCAGCGCGAAGTACGCGTCGAGACGTGCCTTGCACTGCACTGCTCAACAGACACACAAATGAAGGAATTTTGAACCGCATTGTTACCTGCGATGAAAAATGGATTCTGTTTGATAACCGCAAGCGCTCAGCAAGTTGGTTGGATCCTGGTTCAGCACCTAAACAATGCCCTAAACGAAAACTTACCCCTAGAAAAGTGATGGTCACTGTTTGGTGGTCTAGCGCCGGTGTGATTCATCACAGCTTCTTACCAAACGGGGTGAGCATTACTGCAGATGTGTACTGTGAAGAACTGAACACAATGATGGAGAAGCTGGCACATCTCCAACCAGCATTGGTCAATCGCTCGTCTCCGCTGCTCCTGCACGACAACGCGCGACCTCATACTGCACAGCAGACGGTCTCCAAGTTGCAAGAACTGGGGTTGGAAGCTCTCCGTCATCCGCCCTACTCACCAGACCTTGCGCCTACAGACTACTACTTTTTCCAGAATTTGGATAACTTCTTGGCGGGAAAAAAATTCAATACCCGAGAGGCAGTACAAAATGCCTTTGAAGAATTTGTTGCCTCCCGACCAGTTGATTTCTTTAAGAAGGGCATCAATAAACTGCCACTGCGTTGGCAAAGATGCATTGATTGCATGGGTGATTACTTCGATTAATCCAAATAAAAAATACATGAAAAAAATTCGTTTAAATTTTTTCATACAAAACGGCAATTTCATAGGTAAAGACCTATTATATATTTACAAACAACAGGCTATTTATCTAACAATATCGTAAATTATGACTTAGCACATGCATCTAGTCCCGGAGAGCAAACACCACGTAATTACTAGCAAGTCGCAGTCCGTTACGTAACGTAAACGTAACGCGTTGAGTTAAGAATGCGTGACGTTTCACATGGTTGCTCCCGTCGCGTCAGTCCGTGGCGTCAGGCCGTCAGTCTCGCCGGACGCGCTTCCTTTTCTTAACTTTGATATGATGCCTTTATATAAACCAGCAAAGCACAACGGGTACATAATTTGAACGTCGAAAATTCAAATACCTACGGGTAAAATGTCAATGTTCAAAACATCGAAAACGCTTGATTTTTTTAGGACTTCAAGGGACCATAGACTTACGTATTTGATATTAATTTCAACTGACAGACTGACAGACAGATAGACAGACAGACGGACAACGAAGTGATCCTACAAGGGTTCAGTTTTTTCCTTTTGAGGTACGGAACCCTAAAAACGGAAAAAGTCTTTCTCTTCAAAGAAAGCGTCATTAACACTTCTCCAGAAAGGTAAATCTAATGACTTAAGCTTGGTATCCGTTATTAGATCAAAATGACTTAATGCTACATTTATTACCTTTTACAGTTGAAGAGATTTTTACGATGTTGAATTATTTATAAAAAACAACAGATTGATGAGGAAATGCTATATACAAAGGGGGAATACTCCTATTCGTTTATTGCTGGTAATGGAGATAGTTTAACATATTTCTTGCAGAACGGTATGCGTAAGCGCATAACTGCAACAGACCGTTTCAAGTTTTTCTCAAACTTACTAGAGTTACTCGGATGCTTTTTCGTGGTAAGAATAATCATAATATATTGGTCGGCTGACATTGCTAGATGCATTTCTCTTCAGTTTTTATGAAGATGGTACCTAGAGCTAAGTTAATAGAAATACATCTGACGCAGTGATCTCGGAGTAAAGAAAAATGCGGAGATGCCGAATGTTTATTTAATTAATTTATTTTCTCGATTTAACTATTCCGTGGTGCGAAATTTCTTCACTATTGTAGTCTATATAGGTACACAATACTATCTCCCATTGAAGCCGTGGTCGATATTTTTATAGCACCTTACATACTCTATTTACAGTAACATTAGACATTTAAAAAAACCTTTTTTACAGTCTGTTCAACCGATTTTGTCTTCTATTCCGTAGGCTTAAGGATGGCATTAAAGGTAAAAAAGTGGTTACAATAGGTACCTATTGTACCTATTATTCACCTTTTCTCAAGAACACTTTCTTCCAACTTAGGTACATAATTTCTACCATTATTTATATGTTGTTTATGTAACATTCCAGGCCGCGCAGACGATCTGGCTCCAGCATAGTGGTCCTGGGCGCCGAAGAGGAGAAGCGACCGCCGCCGGATGACGACAAAGACATGCTCACCATGCTTTCACTCACCTCTGATACCGGTAAGCATTAACTAGACTAAAAAGTACAAAGTTATTATACCTCTGATACCGGTAAGCATTAACTAGACTAAAAAGTACAAAGTTATACCTCTGATACCGGTAAGTATTAACTAGACTAAAAACTACAAAGTTATACCTCTTATTCCGGTAATCATTAACCAGACTAAATACTGCAAAGTTATTATACCTCTGATACTGGTAAGCATTAATTAGGCTAAAAACTACAAAGTTATTGTACCTCTGATACCGGTAAGCATTAACTAGACCAAAAACTACAAAGTTATTCCTCTGATACCGGTTAGCATTAATTAGACTAAAAACTACAAAGTTATACCTCTGATACCGGTAAGCATTAACTAGACTGAAAACTACTAAGTTATTATACCTCTGATATCGGTAAGCATTAATTAGATTAAAATCTACAAAGTTATTATACCTACCTCTGATACCGATAAGCATTAATTAGACTAAAAACTACAAAGTTATTATACCTCTGATACCGGTAAGCATTAACTAGACTAAAAACTACAAAGTTGTAGGCATCTGATACCGGTAAGCATTAATTAGACTAAAACTACAAAGTTATTATACCTCTGATACCGGTAAGCATTAACTAGCCTAAAAACTACAAAGTTGTAGGCACCTGCGATACCGGTAAGCATTAATTAGACTAAAAACTACAAAGTTATTATACCTCTGATACCGGTAAGCATTAACTAGACTAAAAACTACTAAGTTATACCTCTTATACCGGTAAGCATTAACTAGACTAAAAACTACTTAGGAATATCGGGATAAAAGGATCCTAAGTGTTAATCCAGGTTATAAACTATCTGTGCGCCAAATTTCATGTCCATGTCGTGATTTCAGGTCCACAATGATGGATACAATTACTCCTCCAGTTATTTAAATAACACATTGTATTCAAAATGCATTTGTACCACTTGCCTCGTACTCTCTGTACAACGGCTACATATCAAGTTACACATTTCTAGTAAAGCTAACCTCTCATTGTACCGACAGCCTATACAATCCGAGATCAGCCTATACTGGAAATGTGTAACTTGCACCATTACATTTTCAGCTGTGAAAATGCAAACGAAATACGAATTCTTTATTTTCATTTTCGCTTTCTGTAGTTGCATATGATGAGTCACTCGTTAGCTAATGAAAAAATAGCGATCTTTTATGAAAGCTTTCAACTGTCAAATACGAAACGAAAAAAAAAAAGATTTTATCATACATTGATATTCCGTTTGTCCAACACGGTGGCAGATTAAACTCCATGAAAAAAGAAAAAAGGTAACTTCTAAAAAAAATCCCGTTGAGCTATGGAACTCCGCAATTTTGTCATATATTAATTCAGTCGTTCATTATTTTTTGACAAAACTCGCTGGATTCCCGTTATTACGGCTTTTGTGTCTTTCCTGAATAATTTTCTCCGCTGTGTTAGTTTAAATTCACGTTCCATATTTGAAAGTTGAATTTTTTAGTAGGTGCTTTTTTTTTCGGAGGGAGTGCAAAATTAAGGGTCGTTGAAGAGTGAATTAATTATCTGCTTTTTATGGTGTTGTAGACAATGACGTATTATAGATAGACGCGTCATACACGAACATCAGTGCTTTCAAAAACAGCGTAAGCCATGATGTACCAACATACCAGTATATAGGGTGACTGGTAATTAGTGACCGATACTTAAACACATGATTGTACTCATGATAACAAACAACTTTTACTATGGGACCAAACCTGAAATCGCGAAAAAAAAAATCAGCTGTTCCCTATTTTTTTTTTTTTTTTGTGCATGGGAAATCATCAAATGACTTCTCCCGCTAAACACATGATTGTACTCATAATAACAGACAAGTTTCCCAAAAAAAATTTTTTTAAAATTTTCTAATCCCATTTGAGACCCTAATATTCCTATAAGATATTGAGTACCTAACAAGAATAATACACGTGGAGCTCGTGGCTAAGTAGTTACAGACGCACGGGTCGATCCATCAGGTTAAGCTACGCTTGCCGGGGTTGGTCCGTGGATGGGTGACCATCTTCACAGACCGAGACTCCTCCGTGCCTCGGAAAGCACGTTAAGCCGTTGGTCCCGGCTGTAATTGGTGGATCTTTGACAGTCGTTACGGGTCGTCAGAACCCCGAAAGTCTGACAATCAGTCTTACCCAGGGGTATCGAATTACCCCCTTACTGGGTTGTGGAGGTCAGTCGCTCCATGTAAAATACTGCCAGACTACCGACCCCAACATAGTTGGGAAATGGCTAGGCAGATTGATTTTACCAAGAATAACATCATCCATAATAATACCACCATCAGCTGTTAGTTAACCCGTCGCATGCCAATTAGCAGAGCAGTGGTGGCCCAGTGGTAACGGCCGCGACTTACGAGTTGTAGGTTCAGAGTTTCGGACACTGACAGGCGCTATACTTTGTGTAAATTATTTCATCACCACTGCTCTCAAAACGCTGAAGGAAAACATCGTGAGGAAACCGGCATGTCCTTGAACCAAAAATTCGAAGACATGTGATATCTACCAACCCGCACTGGGTCCGCGTATTGTATTACAGCCCACTCCCTGTCACCGAGAGGAGGCCTGTGTCCCAGCAGTGGGAACATTATAGGCTGCCTATGTTACACTAATTAGCAGACACAATAGATTTATTATTGTTATCCGTACAATCGACAAAGTTAATTTAGTTTCCTACTTATTCCTTTTTACAAACAAAACTATCCACTTTTAACATGCATTATCCTTTTTTCATTAATTTAACAAACGTACTTACCATGCGCATGTTGTCAACTGTTAGTCGCTTGACCCCGTTATTCTGTCTCTCCGATATTCTCCGTGTGGCTGCATACCTACGAAATATCTAGGCACCGGGCGCGATCCCGGTAAAAGTAGGCACGCACGACACTGTATCACGCACACCTTTACTTACACGTGCTTAATTCTAATACCGGTTAGTAGTAGCAGTTTTAACTAACACTAATAATGAACGAAATTACAAAAACACTATCTACGGAATCACACTATTAAAACAACAGTGAATTCTCAGTGAATTCAGTGAAGTATAACAGTAAGTAGGGCGAAGCACCGACGCGAACGCCCTTCGACAGCCGCGGAAGAGCCGTTTAGGTACGCAGTCTTTCCTTGTCGGCAGTACCAGTATTACTAAGCTAATTACAAACTTTCGGAGTAAACACGCGGCGTGCCTCAAAGAAGTATTTCTTTATGAGGTATGCATCTTGCTTTATTGTTTATTTAAAACTATTTTGAAAACACATCTTTACTGCGAACTATTACTAGAAGGATTTTAGAAATAACCCAAACGAGCAAACCATTTACAAATTGTAGACAATAGATTTTAGTGCGAAGCTCGGCGTTAAGCAAATACAATAGGTACGTCTTTCAAAAAACATTTGCTACTTTCTAAAGGTTATTATTTAAATGGTTGTTTTCGCAAAAGTAAAAATAACACAAATATTTTCATGCTAAAGCTTACATAAACTAAGGGTACGGTACTAAGGGTAGGTATTTTCGTACCTTCTTTACGTGCGTGCGCTACCACTAAATGCATTATTGTTCAAGCTATTCCCATCCCACATTTCTAGGCTTTGGACTAGCAGTCTGTCTACGATATTTGAGTTTAATTCAGAAGTCAATCAATCTGCCTAGCCTTTTCCCAACTATGTTGGGGTCGGCTTCCAGTCTAACCGGATGCAGCTGAATACCAGTATTTTACATGGAGCGACTGCCTGTCTGACCTCCACAACCCAGTAACTGGGTAATACGATACCCCTTGGTAAGACTGGTTGTCAGACTTTCGGGCTTCTGACGACCCGTAACGACTGTCAAAGATCCACGAATGACAGCCGGGACCAACGGCTTAACGTGCTTTCCGAGGCACGGAGGAGTCTCGGTATGTAAAGATGGTCACCCATCCACTGACCAACCCCGGCAAGCGTAGCTTAACCTCATGGATCGACCCGTGCGGCTGTTATTACTTAGCCACGAGCTCCTCGAGTTTAATTCAGAAGTATTCGGCAAAATTAATTTTATAATGTTGCTAGTCGCGTTGCTACAGGCACAGGTTGCTTTACTACTCTACAGTTAAGGCTCCTACAAAGAAGCACAACGCGCGACGCGCCACAAGTACACCGCGTGTCGCGCGACTAGCGGTGCCTTTGAACTCCCTTTTAAATCATGCATGGCGCTATAATTGCCTTCTAAGTAAATAACTAAGTAGCATACGCAATGACGTTATAGCCTCTATCCATACAAAACAGACTGTGTGAGGGCCGGCGGCAGCCGGTAGCCATTCAGCGCGTGCAAGTAGGTATGTGGAGTGCAATCCATACTAATATTATAAATGCGAAATTAACTCTGTCTGTCTGTCTATTACGCTTTTACGTAAAACGGCTGAACCGATTTTGACGAAATTTGTTACAGAAATAGAACAGACCGTGAAAAAGGACATAGGCTAAATTTTATCGCGAAAAAAGGCTTTGGAGGCTTGATATAACCGAATTCCACGCGGGCAAAGCAGCGGGCAGAAAGCTAGTATCTGTATAGGTACGAGTACAAATAAAACTTGAAATGACTGGCGTGGTTAAAAAATTGGAATCAACTTCGCTATTTACAACGATTACTAAATCAACTACTTACTTAGGTACTAAAGTTTTTTTTAATTAAATGATTAAATGAACTCACATTAATTGTTGCACCTTGCACTTCAACACATTTAGTGGCACGTTTAGTAATATGAGCCTGCACGCGCTGCAGAACTCTAGTGTCACTTTTCACTATTTCGAAACTGTTTTCAATCCTAGTTCTTAGCTCATCGGGAGTTATGTACTGGTCCATCTCGGTAGACTAAGTCTTTTACACGCCCCCATGAACTCTTCTTGGGTACAATCGTTGATACAATCGCCTTGCTGCTGCGCCGTTACCCCCTTCCGAGTAGTAACAACTCAGCATGTCATTGTACTCACTCGTTGTGTAGATGTACGGCATATTGCGCGCGGGCAATTAGCAACATGCATAATTGCGAATACGACGAGCTTTCGGGGTGACTGTTTGCGTCACACAGGAGCGAAAGGTGTGTGGATGCATGGTGGGGATACGGAACCACTAACAAACTACTATAGTTTGTCCAATCTAAAATGACGCGCCCGACTACTGCATTTACTGTAGTGTACGTATACAGATTTAAGTAATAGGACGCGTCATTTTAGAGTAGATAAGCTCTAGAAATACAGAATTGGAATTAATACTATCGATCAAATACACGCGGATAGTATTAGTAGTACCTACTTACCTGTACTCCATTTACAATAAGATTAGACATTTAAACAAACCTTTTTTACAGTCCTTTCAACCGATTTTCGACTTCTATTCCGAAGGCTTAAGGATGAGATTAAAGGCAAAAAAGTGGTTACAATACCAACTGTTTACTGCAGCTTCCATTATCATGCCTCCAACGCAATAGAAGTCAAAATCGGTTGAACGGACTGTAAAAAAGATTTCTTTGAATGTCTAGTCTTATTGCAAATGGAGTACACATAAGATAGAACGGGATTACCGGTAAAGCTATTAACAGTTGATAGCGCAAAGGCGTCGTAATGACTGTCACTACACCCCGGTCAGGGGGTGTGACTAGCGGTAACGGGGCGTAGCCCCTCTCCCGCGGCAGCAACACCTCGGCCCGTCAATACCGGCCCGTCATTTTGTTGGCCTAGCACGGCCTAAAGATGATGGGGCGCGACTGTCGCGCCCCTGTGAGTGATTGCTATCTTTGTGTCTGCAGGCACGCCACGACGCTGCTATTCAGCGCCGCTTTCTTCACCGTACCCCGGCGGTCAACCCCTACCAGGTGGAACCCCCATCTACATGGGAGAAGCCCAGCAGAAGGCGCAAAGGCGCGCGCACCTTGTTTTGTTAGTAGTATACAGTAGTACCCAACTGATATGGCTTACTGAGGTACCTGCGCAGAAGATGAATTTTCAAAGCGCGGGAAATGCTATTGACCAATCGGCACGCTCCACGCACCGTGCTTCTTTTTCCTGTACCGCTATTGGTCGGCAACTGCCGGCATAATGTTAGTCAGCCGCCATACTTGCGAGTGAAAGAAAACTAACAGCTGCAGTGTATTATGAACCTTATAATAGTAATCTAAGGTTGATTGTAAGTTTTAAGCAAGCTCGTTAATCTTCGGGGCCATACTTTCTTTTCACACGACGATTCACGACTTCACGAGATTCACGACGCGCCTTATTAGTTGGGTACTACTGTACCTTACGTTGCATATTAAAAGTACAGTACTACTAAACACGGCGGTTTTGTACAACTTTTTTTTAACTACCTAGGCACAAACGTACACGGATGCGGGGTGCCTTCGTTAAAAGTGACAGTCACACTAGAGTTCTGCAGCGCGTGCAGGCTCATATCACTAAATATGCCACTAAATGTGCTGTGCAAAGTGGACACATGCAACAATCAATGTGACTTCATTTAAATAATTTAGATTACTAAATTATTTAAATAGCCAAGTTAGCGTTAGCGTTGCAAATAGCCAAGTTGATTCCAATTTTTTAACCACACCAGTCATTTCATGTTTTATTTCTACCTACTTGTACCTATACAGATATTGCACTCCACATACCTACTTACGCGCGCTAAATGCCTACCGGCTGCCGAATATTTCTGATTTAAACTCAAATATCGTAGACAGACTGCTAGTCCAAAGCCTAGAAATGTGGGATGGGAATAGCTTGAACAATAATGCATTTAGTGGTAGCGCACGCACGTAAAGTAGGTACGAAAATACCTACCCGATAGTTGTGAAGGACAGCCGCTAGCCATACCCTTTGTTCAAGGTTTAGCATGAACTTTGTGTTATTTTTACTTTTGCGAAAACAACCATTTAAATATTAACCTTTAGAAAGTAGCAGATGTTTTATGAAAGACGTAACTATTGTATTTGCTTAACGCCGAGCTTCGCAGTAAAATCTATTGTCTATAATTTGTAAATGGTTTGCTAGATTGTATAAGCGCAGATTATTGACAAAATGTGCATTCCTTTAGGAATACTTACTAGTAATAGTTCGCAGTAATGATGTGTTTTCTAAACAGTTTCAAATAAACAATAGAGGCGAGATCGCCCGCGGCGGCGTTTTATGAGTCACGTACCTATTGAACATGCTTATCGAAGAGCGCCGTAGTAACATCCATTGTCTACAATTTGTAAATGGTTTGCTCGTTTGGGTTATCCCTAAAATCCTTCTAGTTCGCAGTAAAGATGTGTTTTCAAAATAGTTTTAAATAAACAATAAAGCAAGATGCATACCTCATAAAGGAGTACTTCTTTGAGGCACGCCGCGTGTTTCTCCAAAAGTTTGTAATTAGCTTAGTAATACTGGTACTGCCGACAAGGAAAGACTGCGTACCTAAACGGCTCCTCCGCGGCTGTCGAAGCGCGTTAGCGTCGGTGCTCCGCCCTACTTACTGTTATACTTCACTGAATTCACTGAGAATTCACTGTTGTTTTAATAGTGTGATTCCGTAGATAGCGTTTTTGTCATTTCGTTAATTATTAGTGTTAGTTAAAACTACTACTACTAACCGGTACTAAAATTAAGCACGTGTATGTAAGGGTGTGCAGTGTGAGCGATACAGTGTTGTGCGTGCCTACTTTTACCGGGATCGCGCCCGGTGCTTAGATATTTCCTAGGTATGCAGCCACACGGAGAATATCGGAGAGATAGAATAACGGGGTCAAGCGACTAACAGTTGACAACGTGCGCATGGTAAGTACGTTTGTTTTCAATTAATGAAAAAATGATAATGCATGTTAAAAGTGGATAGTTTTGTTTGTAAAAAGGAATAAGTAGGAAACTAAATTAACTTTGTCGATTGTACGGATAACAATAATAAATCGAATGTGTCTGCTAATTAGTGTAACATAGGCAGCCTATAATGTTCCCACTGCTGGGACACAGGCCTCCTCTCGGTGAGCGGGAGTGGGCTGTAATACAACACGCGGACCCAGTGCGGGTTGGTAGATGTCACATGTCTTCGAATTTTTGGTTCTAGGACATGCCGGTTTCCTCACGATGTTTTCCTTCAGCGTTTTGAGAGCAGTGGTGATGAAATAATTTACACAAAGTATAGCGCCTGTCAGTGTCCGAAACTCTGAACCTACAACTCGTAAGTCGCGGCCGTTACCACTGGGCCACCACTGCTCTGCTAATTGGCATGCGACGGGTTAACTAACAGCTGATGGTGGTATTATTATGGATGATGTTATTCTTGGTAAAATCAATCTGCCTAGCCATTTCCCAACTATGTTGGGGTTGGGTGTAGGGGTTGGGGTCTGGCAGTATTTTACATGGAGCGACTGCCTATCTGACCTCCACAACCCAGTAACTGGGTAATTCGATACCCCTGGGTAAGACTGTTCGGGGTTCTGACGACCCGTAACGACTGTCAAAGATCCACCAATTACAGCCGGGACCAACGGCTTAACGTGCTTTTCGAGGCACGGAGGAGTCTCGGTATGTGAAGATGGTCACCCATCCACGGACCAACCCCGCCAAGCGTAGCTTAACCTGATGGATCGACCCGTGCGTCTGTTACTACTTAGCCACAAGCTCCACGTGTATTATTCTTGTTAGGTACTCAATATGTTATTGGAATGATTAGGGTCTCAAATGGGATTAGAAAATTAAAAAAAAATTTTTTTTGGGAAACTTGTCTGTTATTATGAGTACAATCATGTGTTTAGCGGGAGAAGTCATTTGATGATTTCCCATGCACAAAAAAAAAAAAATAGGGAACAGCTGATTTTTTTTTTCGCGATTTCAGGTTTGGTCCCATAGTAAAAGTTGTTTGTTATCATGAGTACAATCATGTGTTTAAGTATCGGTCACTAATTACCAGTCACCCTGTATACTGGCCGCAAAGAAAAGGAAAGACGCATGCCGATACCTGTTGTAAGAAAGAGATGAATATACTTATTTAATTACGTCACTAGCTGCTACATGTTCACTGGCGCGCGTGCGTGACTGATATCACGCCGGGCAATTACCCTTCATTTAATTTCCCATTTTTGAGCCCGGGTAACGCATCTAAAGGTAAAATATATCATTGGTTGTAGATGTAAAAAAAACCGGCTGGTGAGAACTATGCATAAATGACATAATTATGCTGAAATCTTATTTATTAATAAATTTTTACTAAATTGATTTAAGTAATACTTAATTTTATTCTTTTATATTGTTCAATAAATAAATCCACTGTTACCAAAAATATTACCAAGATCACAAAACAAATCTAAAATAGAAAACAATAGTCAGCCAACCAAGAAATAGTTCCTATATTTTTTGCTAAAACATTTCAAACACTATTTTCATCAGTTTTAGTTTCCGAACGGCCTCCAATTAGACAATGGAACAAAAAATAAGGAAGCCACAGATATATTCTTGTAATTAACGTAAATGGCACTTGTATAGTTCTTTCAATTGAATAATTTGATTATTTCGTTAATTGATAGTTTGTTAATAACCAAAAAATGCTTCTAGAAGCGTTGTACACTGTTGACTGCTTCGGTACCGTATTCAGGGAGCCGTGAGATAAAAGGTAAACAAACCATAAAAGTCCGTTCAATCGATTTTGACTTCTATTGCGTTGGTGGCATGACAAATGGCAGCTGCAGTAAACAGTTGGTATTTAACCACTTTTTTGGCTTTAATGCCATCCTTAAGCCTACGGAATAGAAGTCAAAATCTGTTGAACGGACTGTAAAAAAAGGTTTGTTTCTATGTCTAATCTTAATTGTGAATGGAATACTTATAGTAGTCGCAAGTGCTACTGCTGAGCAGGAGGTTCTGGGTTCGATTCCCGGGTGAGGCAGTGTCATTGGGTCTTCCCATCTGGAATTTCTCACAAGCAGCCCAGAGTCTGGATTTATGCCCAGTTTATGGCAATAGGCTCGCCCCCTATTACATGGATCAATCTGCCTAGCCTTTTCCCAACTATGTTGGGGTCAGCTTCCAGTCTAACCGGATGCAGCTGAATACCAGTATTTTACATGGAGCGACTGCCTATCTGACCTCCACAACCCAGTAACTGTGTAATACGATACCCCTAGGTAAGACTGGTTATCAGACTTTCGGGATTCTGACGACCCGTAACGACTCACGAATCTACGAATGACAGCCGGGACTTAGCTTAACGTGCTTTCCGAGGCACGGAGGAGTCTCGGTATGTAAAGATGGTCACCCATCTACGGACCAACCCCGGCAAGCGTAGCTTAACCCGATGGATCGACCCGTGCGGCTGTTATTACTTAGCCACGAGCTCCTCCTCTCTACATGGGACTTAAATATAACTGGTGGAATGTGGGTGTACTAATTACTAAGAGCGGTTTCGCACTATGTCCGATCAGAATCCGATCCGAACCCGTGAAAATACGGATCTAGAAATCTCGGACCGAATGCGGATATTGCTTACGCACTAGTCCGATACTAGTGAACTAAACTGGATGACTGCCGTGCCCCCCGGCCACATACCCCGCCGCCCCGCTGCCTCTCTGCTCGGACGCAGCTCGGATTCGGTTCGGACGCAGTGCGCGAGCGTTCATACAAATAATACTATGGCTTTTTGGGTCCGTCAATGATCTTCGCCGAAATGGAGATTCGCGGATAACGGAAAGAAATCGGATGACGGAAGCCGGATCTAGTGCGTAAACTACCATAGAAATAGTTCTACGACTACTCTGGACCGTATTTTCACGGGTTCGGATCGAATTCTGATCGGTTAATGTACCTTAAGAGCGGTTTCGCACTACCTACATCCGATTCGAATCCGAATTCAAGATCCGAGTTCAATCCGAATTGGGAATGTAGTACCTACACATCTGCCTAATCCGTGCCATTTACGGAATACAGTCGTGATGTTATGTAAAATAATTAGAAAATCCAGTTTTCCCAGCACCCACAAAAATAACACTCTTTAAACCTTTTTAAACCTTCACACCTTTAAACAAAAAATAAAAATAAACCACCTCAATGTCTAACAAAGGGCAATAAATATCCGAGTTATTTCAGGCCAGTGTTTTATATAATTAGTAGATAAGATAAGTGGTTGCCTGTGGTTGTCGACGGGTCATTGGTTGCTCGTCAACCAGATGGCGACACTGATATGTTCCGACAGATGCTGTTCGATGTAGTACGTGGTAATTGAATGCATAATTATGATGACATGTATTGCAATACAGACTGACTAAGACGGGATGAAACAGATAGAGATAGTGATAATAAGTACTTATAGGATGAAAAATAAACGATGCTTTTGTAGACTTAAGTCAGTAGGAAAAACTGCATAACAAAATTACAGGATTCAGTTAGGAAAATTAATTGTGTATCAGTTGATAATTGCAGTTCGTTTTTAGGGTTCCGTACCAAAATGGTAAAAAAGGAACCCTTATGGTGTGACTCAGTCTGTCTGTCTGTCTGTCACAGCTGGATATCTCAAGAACTGCTAATGCTATCAACTTGAAATTTGGAACAGTTTTAGATGACGTTTACCCAACTATTTTGCAAATAAGAAAGAAATAAAAATATTTTTTGCAACGGGGACTGAAAGGGTGTCTTAAAAATTCAAAGTGGAGCTACTAGGGCATGTGGGGTATCATATGAAAGGACGCTATTTGCACATTCTCAGACATTTTTTTTCTTTTTTTTAGCCCGCATAGTTTTCGACCGTTGATGAAAAATGTAAAAAAAAATCCCGTTCCGCCCCCCCCCCCCCCCTTATCTCCGAAGTTGGCAAAGCGAAAAATCTGAAATTATTCTATGTGATAGACGTTTATGTAAAGATTACAGGAAAAATAAAACAATGTCTCTAGCACAGTCAGAACGGAACCCTCGGTGCGCGAGTCCGACTCGCTCTTGACCGGTTTTTTTTAAATTCCAGATAGTAATTTGACAGGTGAAAATGTCAAACTATGAAATGAGAAAATTTTACACGGAACTTTTGAAATGTCAAATTAATATCCGGGTTTAAAAAACGAACGTGTCACTTCATCAATTTGCAGTGTTAAATAGCCATTTCAAACACCTGGCAAAGAATGACAGTTGTGATTCAAATATACGGGCAATTCATATTGGAAGTCAATTTGGTAAACAATTTCCCTGAACAGATGAACTTTCCATGAAGCAAACTCTTCAGGCAATCATGTTTCACTACCACCCACTCACATCACAATCTTACTTTCCAGGTCCCCACCGCGAGATGGCGGTGGACGTTCCGGACAGTTTCATCGCGAGGAACAAAACGCCCCCCCGCTACCCGCCCCCACGACCCCCGCAGGTACGCCTACGGACCTCCAGGGATGACGAGCCGCTCCTCTCCTCCGGCGGCTCGGGCACCAGCTTCGGCAGCAAGCAAAGCACCGTGCTACACACCACCATCGACATTTCCGCACCCAGCTCTGATGGGTCAGGCAGCTTCAAGAACAACAGCACCATAGAACTGCTCTCCCTCCCACAAAGCTCCGATGGATCAGGAAGCTTCGGCAGCAAGAAAAGCAAGGGATCCTCGGAAACAGCCAAATGTGGAGACCTCATCTCCGAAAGATCCGACTCCGTCGCTTCGAATACCACTCACAATATGAGCGATCACAAAATCCAGCTCCTAATATCAAATGGCGAGGATTCTTTGATAGATTGCAGAGAGGGAGTCACTTACTCAGCGAGAACAGATTCTGTGTTGATCAGGGAGGCTGTCTACGCTTCCTACAAGCTGCCTCCTGGCTTTGACACGACGCCAGTGCTCCTCGGGAGAGAGGTGGCCGTGGACGTTCCTGATACGTTTGTCCAAATTGTGAAAACGACTCCTAAATACCCGGGTACCGCGACCGTGGACAGAAAGAGCGTGGTGTTTCAGGTAATGGGCACATTGCTACGCATGGTTGTCATGGGAACATTGGAGTTGTGGGTACTTGTAGGAATGTCATCTTAGTTCCTGAATACGATGTTGAAGACTTGAGTAACGATTAAGAAAACCAATATCATATATATCTCATTTGATTTGACCTAAATTGACAAATACTATCAAATCAGCCTCTTCCTTGCCATTAATGTAGCTACGAATCATTTCGATTCCGACCCATTAATCGGCTGAAGGGTCAAAAGGGTCTGTAACATCGGCATTATATTCATTTGGAACTGAGATGATGTGTAGGATATATTCATTGGATATCGGTATTTGGTGGGGCTTTAACATATCATAACTAACACCAAATCGTCTTTAGTAGTTATTAACAAAATCATTAACATTATCGTGTAAGGCAATTAGTAGTTGAATTATATTTTGTAATTATTTATTATCTTCGGCATAATCATCACCGTCACATTTTCATTATTTTAAATCAATTAAGTAAATAAGGATCGTAAACGATTTTAAATTAAATAAATGATGTATGCTTTTGGGAATTAGTTATTACTTCAAGTTTTATATAAGAATCTGATCAAGTTAATTGTTCCAATTGCCAACGATTCAGATGTTTTCCTTATTAGTGATTACGAGGCACGTGTCACCATTCTATTCTATATTTCATATATTTGCTATATTCTTTGGCAAATATTGATATGATTCTCATTTGTGACTATATTGAGGCCATCAACAATTCTGCAGATATTACGTCTGTCCTAATAATGTCTTGGAAATATAATATATTTATTTTTATTTCTCCTACTTCATAATTTTCTCGTTGGGAGAAGCGTTTAATGTAGAAATATTATATTCTGGCATTAGGAAAATCATTCGGTAAACAAATCTCAATTATCAGCAAAAAAGAAAAAAGGCTTTCTTGTTTCTGGTAAAACTGAATGAACAAATTCTTCCAAAATGCCAAAATAATTGGAAAATAAATGGAAAATAGCGTTTTACTGAGCCCTTAATGAATGAGCCTCATGGGTATCTAAAAATAGTAATTTTTATCTTCATTGCCACAAAGATAAGGCAATTACCTGCTAGTTGGTTCAGAATTACCAACTACACGCGTATTCCTATCACCTTCACCTCGTTTTGTAAATACGCGAATCACGACATCATTATTATCAATAATTATCATATTCTTATCATTCATTTTATTCTCTTATAGTGTTTATAATAACTAAAGTATCGATAATGTTGTTAATTTCATGTGCTGAATTCAACTTAGTCATAATTATTTTAATTATTTGTACCCTTTCTCTTATTATCACGTTATTATCGTTTATTTTATATCATCAATCTTAGGTCCGTATTACAGAACGTCACTCAATACTCAAGCATTACTTAAAATTATATTCAAGCCATTTGATTGGTTGAAACTAGTTTTAAACTAAATTTAAACAAAGATCAGTGCTTGAGTTTCCTTCTGTAATACGGACCTTAGTCTCTATACCTGTCAATTTTTTAAAAATATCATCGAGTTTAAAGTTTGTGGTCCCTAGCAGTGACAGAAAAATCTTGGAAATCGACCTTTGACATTCTGTGGAAAAGTGAACTGTACAACTTATTTTATAAGATAATGTTAGATTTGCAAACTGCGATAGGTAATCTTGAGTAGTAGATAGCGCGACAAAGCAGCCAGAATATCGAAGACAGTCAGGCTATAGATGCTGCATTTGAAGTTGCCAGGGAAAATAATGTTGACTATGACCACGCATGATGAGTTCATTTATAAATAATATTAACCAAGTAGCTTCTGCCTGCGACTTGGTCTGCGTGGAAGTCATATATCTATACCATAAACCATCTTGAGGCACTTGGCCATGTGTAGCTTTACACTAATGAAAGTTTTTTTTGTTTGGATGAGAGGTCCTAGACAAAGTGACATTCTATCAGCAACTTATCATCAATGACGATAGTGGAAAGTCAAAAATGTATGGGACTGACACAAGCTACAGAAAAGATTATGTCAATCCCGTTGAAATTCGTTGTAGAAATACGAAAAGCTTTGTAAGCGATTGTCACTTGTATAGACCCTCAGGACTTCCCGATATTACTTATTACAAACAATTTACCTCTTTATAATATTAGCTTATATTTTATATCGGCAAAGAATTTTGTTGAAAATTGTAGAGCAGCTAACGATCTAAGATGCACCTAGGTAACTTCGTTTCATCAGTTTCACGTTCATCTATCATACCATAAACCACGCTTGTTGCACTAAAACGCTCTGCTGTCTGCGGAATATTCAACCATGTTGATTTGGAACACTTGGCCATTACAATTCAAAATATTTTTGAATCTCATTTGGCTGTTTCTTCGGGATCTGCTTGGATGGGTTTGAAGAATATTTTATTTTGAACTAGTGTTGCTATTAAGAGGATTATACTTATCTTTGGAAAGCTCTAATTCATAAATTTGTTAGATAACTCATAGTGATAGCTAGGGTACAGCTATTATAGCATACATATTTTAGAGTGCCTGATTTTATAAGTTTTTTCTTCTGGCATTACAATGGTTAGAAATGATTATTAAATATTTTCCTGTTATCAATATCTACCCAGAAATAATGTCATATCTAAATAGTAGAGTAGGCAAGCGTCCTCAATTTCTGATTGTCGTACTCAATCGAGGACTAATCTGCATAGATAGGTTTTATCCCGTCCAAAGGGTCGCCTAATACTTTGAAATATTACGCCATCAATTTCCTTCTTACAGAGCATAGATATATATTTTTTCTAACATAATAATAATATTTATGTAAATATACGGATCGAATAATATGAAATAAGTATATATTTTTACTCTCGATATTTTGTTAAAGTGACCTATATACGAGTTATCTATTAACTGATATAAATCAAAGGATCATTTAATTTATTGAATATTGAAAGCGTTTATAAAAAATACTTTTCTGTATCGTGTTGTAACTCTATATTATATAATGATTGGCTATGTGGCAACAATTCTGTAATGTAAAAAATCTTATGACATTATTTATTTGTAACATGTGTCTCAACATAATTATACTCTTTTCTTTTTCAGGTGGCTAATCTATTTAGTAATAACTATATACCGTTGTAATATACTTTCTAATATTTGCATGTTGTATCGGGGCTATATTGAAATTTTGAATACAAAAATATATATGGTTTTATATGTATTTATTGTCTTTATTGTTAATTTATAAATGTATTTCATGGTTCAATTTCTAATTAATATCTTCTCTTTCTTTGGTACAGTTTGCATTAACTATGCAAGGATCATTCGCAATTGTAAAACGTCAGTTTTGGTTTTAAAATTTTACTTTGTATTTGTGTTTCTACTGCTAAATAAAACCCAAAACATTTCATAAAGTTTATCTCAAAAAGGAGTCGAAAAGTTTTTCTTAAAAGTATAAAAATGTCTCTTTTAAACGAAATATTTGAAAACTTGAATATGTTTAATGAATGAATATGCTGTTCAAAGTGGATGCAATATAACAAATTACATTAGAACTTGAGCCATAAATTATCATGAACCAGACACAGAAGTATACAAAGCAGATTACTTAAATTTTTATTTTTTGAAAAATGTTTTTCCTTATTTAAAATCTGCCCTGTATACTTCCGTGTCCAAAATGTCAAGAATATGTATCTCTAGGCTAAATACTTAGATCAAAATGCATATCTGAAATTGCCTTTATACTGGGAAAAGGTTGGCTTGCATTTTGACGCTTAAGGATAGGTTTAGATGGTGAACGATAGTTCTTTATGCAAGCATTACAAATGCTCCATTTTCATTGACAATTTCATGAAACAAAATTCCCTCTATCAGAGAGGAGGCCTGAGCATCAATGGGAACGTTATGATAAGAATAGTATTTGAGCTAACTTGTCTATTTTATATCCACGTGTTTCTTTGAGAAAATCTTTTAAAATTTATTATTTCTTTCTAATGATCAATGAAGAATGTCCAGTCCAGTCTTACTAAGGAGTATCGTGTTACCCAGTAACTGGGTTATGGAAGTCAGATCGGCAGTCGCTCCATGTAAAATACTGGTATTCAGCTGCATCCTGTAAGACTGGAAGCCGACCTCAACATCGTTGGGCTAGGCAGATGAAAATGTTAATATTTAATTTTTGCGACTTCTCAGTTTTTTAATCAGAACCAACAATGTTTCCTATTGATAAATGAATTCGTGAAATAGTCCAAGAAACACCTAATAAGCTAATCCCTCGCTACACACCTGGAAGCCGACCCCAACATATTTGGGAAAAGGCTAGGCAGATGATGGTGGTCAATGAAGAATGTTTCGTTCAAACATCTGAGCTTAGACTTAGTTTACATTAAAGTGGTAAAGCATGTGTATAACTGGGATCATGTATGTATTTTGTTATGTGATGTGAGGTTATTACTAGGGAATAATTTATTTTTGTCCAGATTTGAGTCCGTGGCTCTAGTTTAGGTGTTTTAAAAGAAATATTAAATTTCTATTAAGTAGCAGCTACTTTTCTCAAGTCTGGAATTGAATAGTTCTTTCACTATTTTGTTTGATACGATGTCAGTAATTTAAAATTATTTGTACGGTAACTTTCTAATTAATTTCTTAAATTGCCGGTATGAAACTACTAATTCTCAGTGATTATTTCCGGCCCCACTAAATAATCTGGGTTCGATACCCAAAGCAACAATCAAATTCACCAGAGATAGGGGAGTTGAAATAAATTGACATTTTGCTTTGGGTCCTCTACATTATACCGATGTTACTACTCTAGCTGGCACTACCTTATGGAGAAGTACTTAAACCTTTTAACCTTACAAGTTTACAAATATTTAATAGGGATGAAGCCCGGGTAAAAAAAAAGAAATTTTATTTAGTCGGTCAGTCAGATAATAAAAAAATTAGACGACGTGTATCTTTACGACGACTTAGATAAAACACATTAAAATTGGGGAGTGGGGGCTCGCTACGTCACAACTATAACAAACTACGTATAAAATCTAGCAAGGAGTGACGTCATGCCACATTTTAACTCAATGTATCGCCGTAATCTTTTGATTACGTAAAAAAATAAAAAATACGTATCCAATATTTTTAATAGACTACATGACGGACAAAAAAAAATGACTTCGTCCCTATTCCTTTGATGTATTGTGCCAGCAGGAAAGTGTATAGCACCCATTACACATAGTCAATTTATCACGAAATAAGCTACTTTCTCAACTCTCATCATGATTATGTCCATGTCTCTTTCCTTCAACCCTACCCCATCTCCGCACTAACCCTGCTCATCTCTGCAGCAGGTGAACGGCACAGCGAAGACGTCGGCGCCGGCGGTGCCTCCGCGCGACACAGCAGCGCGGGACGCTCCCCCGCGGCCGCCCGCGCACGACAACGTCAGCAAGGAGCAGATGGACTCCATCAAGAAGTATCAGGTTAGTGGCATTTGCTTTCCCGTCGACTGCGTCAAACTTTATGGCTGCTCTGAAGTGAGCAACAAGTGAGTAAGCCGACGCGACGTTCGCACGGACATAAAATTATCGCGGCGGGTTTTTTCGCGCACTGGATTTTAAACTCTCGATGTTGAGCCGACCATTGAGAATCCAATCTAACAACAACAGAGTGCACCCCAGCGCGTTGAAAAAAGACAATGTTGGATGTTCAACTCTCGGCGCTAAGCAGAGAGTTGATTTTTATATTTACGTTTACGTTTTTTTTTTATATTTACGTCCGTGCGAACGTCGGCTAAGTGTTGTGCTAGTGCTGCGCGGTACCCCTCCCCTCACCTGCGCTGACGCATGAATTTGTTACTGCGCAGCGTCTCGCCTCATGTTCCGAGTCGCTATAAAGTTTGCATATCGTTTTACGTTTACGCCGATTGCCAAAAAGCAGTATAAACCGGTTTTAAACCAAGCAAAGGACGAATAAGTTAAGTTAACATTTATCTGAAATCTAATTTCATTTCAGATAAATGCTAACTTATGGAGTTGTATTACTGATTCTAATGATTATCGTGTGTAAAGCCATATTAGCTACGCCCGCGAATCATATTTTAACCAACATACAAGCTCACACTGACCTACAAATTGCAAAAAACGTAAGAAATTTTGAATTTCGCGGGCTACCCTGGCGCTTTGAAAACAATATAGATTTCTTCTTCGACAAATACAATGTTAAAAGGACTTTGTGGACTGTGACAGCGTAGGCTAAAGTGCGGACAAGAAGACAAAATAATTGTTTATCGTTTGTTTGCATCCTAATGCTTCGTCAAATGGTATTTAAATCACAGAATACCTAAATTAAAAGGCTAGTAATAGTAAACATGGAATAGGAAAACCGTAAAACTAATATTATTATTAATAATATAAGAGGAAGGAAAAACAATACTTGACAGTGCTTTATTAAATGACTAACTTCTGTCCGCGACTTCGTCCGCGTGAAATTTTTTGTTCCCCAGACCCACCCGTTGCATCGCATCGCATCGCCTGTCCGCGCTATTACAAGTACCTACTTCGTTTTCGCTTAGCGATCGTTCTGACTTTTTACCCCACTGACTGAGGAGGGTAATGTTTTTTTCTTTTTGCTCAGCTCCTAAGGGTCCCAGCGTTATGTTAAGTATCTTATAGCCTTCCTCAAAAATTAGGCTATATAATGCAAAATATTTTTTTCAAATCCGACTGGTAGTTCCAGAGATTAGCGCGTACAAACAAACAAACAACAAAAAACAAACTCTTCAGCTCTATTATTAGTATAGATATACATAGATCTAGGTACCTACCTATTCCGAGGTTTCATCCTTTTACATTGAACAGCTAAGTATGTACATATTAGCTGCCCATATTATAAGCAACAATATAAGGCAAATTATATAATATTATCATCATAGCAGTAAAAACCTCATCCCATCCATGATCAGTGTCGGTTGACCGCCGTTTGACATGCGTAGGCGCATTGTTTGACACCGTTACAATATGGTGCCTTCCTGTTTTTTGTTATAATTTACAGCTTTCTAATTTAAAATGAACGTAATTCATAATAACCATTATGTTATTCACAAAAATTGCTGCTGTTGGTAGGTATCTATACTTATTTTTTAAATGGAGTAATTACCTACGTAATAGAATCCTTTATAGTTAAATAGTTGACGCAAACGCACCTAAAACTCAACCAAGATTCCATCGGAGTCGGGAGTTGAGATTTACCAAAACCCAAAACAGTGAAGGAGGACAGAACGAAAGCGGCATGTCCTAGCTACCAAAAATTCGAAGAAGGCATCTGTGTGACATCTTCCAACCCGCACTAGGCCCGCGTGGTTGATTACAGCCCACTCCCTCTCGAAGAAAGGAGGCTTGTGTCCCAGCAGTGGGAACATTATAGGCTGATTATATTGAGATTTACCAGACCATCATAACTACACATTTTGTTTTGTTTTAAATATATTGCCTTAACTATATCACTATTCACCTATTTGCGATGTTTAACAGGAAACTAACCTAGAATATTCTAAGAATTCAAAAACCACAAGCTATTTCATGTTAGTATCATTTAATATTCAAGGCTACTATATTGTCTGTAAGTAATTAGTTTATAAATTTTCCATTTGCCATACCTACTAAAATATATTCTTCGTAGATTTTACCGGCATCGATGGAAATATAGAAATATACTTGTATAATTATGAAAATCCTGATAGACAATTGCACACCATAAGTCTAAGTAAAACTATCGCGGCGAGCTTGTTTCGCGCACTAGATTTTTAACGCTCTGCTTAGCGCCGAGAGTTGAAAATCCAACAGTGTGTTTTTTCGACGCGCTGGGATGCACTCTGTTGTTGTTAGGTTGGATTCTCTGCGCTCGGCTCAACAAGGAGAGTTGAAAATCCAGTGCGCGATAAAATCCATGCGAAAGTCGCGTCGGCTAAACAGCTGGGTCCAGAAGCATGAAATTTTGCAGAAGAGTTCCTTGTACAACGTATTCTTTAGAGCACTAAGAACTCTGTATTAAGGAAATGTAGTAGGTAAGGAAAATTTTTAGAAAATTCTCGTCCTTATGGGTTAAATAGGGTAAGAAAGTTTGTATGGAAAAAGCTAGACAACATAGTTACACTATTTGTCCAATGCGCAACGTCAACGAGAAACGAGATTATTCGAACCGAACATGACGTCGACGTTGTTGAGCAGTGGACACGCGGCCATAGTAATCCGACGTTCAACAGAAATATCGTTCATTCGATCGTTCGTTCGTTCGTTTTAACTGAAAGATTAAATAATCATTATTATCTCTACGTTTTTCGAGTGAGGTCAAGCCAATTTTTTTTTCGAGACTTCTAACACTATAATTCGTTTCTAACATTTTAAATTTTGAATTACGGTCGGTCAGGTCACGGACACTAAAAAGGTAGCACTCAAACTGCGCAACCATTAATATTAAAACCAGCCACATTAACCGGATTCCAGAAAAAGTTTTCTATTCTTGTTTTGGACTAAAATGGAAAAAAAAACGAATTACGTTTAAAATAACTTTCCCTCTGTGTCCATTGAAAGTGTTTAGGCGACTGTCCCATGTTTTTTTTGTCTTTCAACATCTAAACGATTTTCCAACACAACTGTGTATTTTTTTGTTCGATTTCATATTTTGGACACCTTGGAATATAGGGTGTATCAGAAAAGTGTGATCAAATGATACATACCATCAAACTGGACAATTTTATCCTTGGGACCAACATCATTATCGAGAAAAAAATAATCAGCCGTCCCATACATTTGGGTCGAGTGGTTATTGAAGCTTTGTACGCTACAAGATACAAGAATAATACGAATAATATTCATAGATTGTAAGGGACAGCTGATATTTTTTTCGCGATTACGATGTTGGTCCCATGCACAAAGTTGTTCAGTTTGATGGTCTGTACCACACCTGTCTGATACACCCTGTAACTGTATACAGGGTGTAAGGAACAGGCCTCCGCAAACTGATAGGGTGAATTCAGTATGTCATACTAAGATGACCGGTACATGAAATTTTTTCAGGAATGTTGTGGGAATCTAATAAACTTGATTTGTTTGTGTTTTTGTGCACAAATCGGAGCGTCTATTACTGGTTGGGAGGGGTAGGTAATAGGTATGCGGTGAGTTCGATGAACTCTGTAGCTAGACAGAAAGTGAACAGCTGATTTCACGCGTCGTTCGTTAGAGTATTTCTACATCCATTGCTGGAAAAAAAATAATTAAAAAAACGAAAATTTTCCTGAGGAAATTTCCGGTGGAATATAATTCAAAATGAGTAGCTGAATACACCCTGTTAGTTTGCGGAGGGCTGTCCCTTACATCCTGTATAAATAGGATATTACGGTAGTTTGGTAGGTATTTGGAAAAGTTGAAAAGTTGTTTGGTAGGAATTTTATTGGGTATTTTCTTCCCGAAAATTCAATGCTGTTGGTGTACCAACTTAATAAATCAATAAATTTTCACTTCTATGGAATGTAAAGCCACCGTCGGGCTAGTTACTGAAAAAAATATAATCTTAGATCATGTCTGTAGGATTATTTCGATTTGTAACTAACCGCGATCAAATCCAGGGTTTCGTGCTGCTAATACAGAAGTTTCTAATGAAACATAATATTTTGCCTGACTCAAGGGTCGAACCAAGGCTTAGGAGTTGCAATGAAGCATTATAGAAGAGAACATTATTTCACTTTAAACATCATAAAAACAGCAGCATTCATAAAACTTATACATTAAGGTATAATAACTGTGCCGCATTTACAAACTAGTTTTTTAGGGTTCCGTACCTCAAAAGGAAAAAACTGAACCCTTAAATTATAGGATCATTTCGTTGTCCCTCTGTCAAGACCCTTTTTCTCAGGAACGCGTGGAGGTATTAAGTTGAAATTAATATTAAATACGTAGAACCTTGATTTTTTTAGAGCTCCAAGGGACCATTCCCCGAGGGAATGATGAAAAAATCAAGGTTCTAACTCAAAGCAAAAAAAAGATACGGCCATTTATGTGACATATTTTGATACTCGCAGGTAAATATAAACCTATATATAGACCTAGAATTTGTTGAACCTTGACGTTGTTTTTAGAGGAGCTCGTGGCTAAGTAATAACAGCCGCACGGGTCGATCCGTCAGGTTAAGCTACGCTTGCCGGGGTTGGTCAGTGGATGGGTGACCATCTTTACATATCGAGATTCCTCCGTGCCTCGGAAAGCACGTTAAGCCGTTGGTCCCGGCTGTTATTCGTGGATCTTTGACAGTCGTTACGGGTCGTCAGAAGCCCGAAAGTCTGACAACCAGTCTTACCAAGGGGTATCGTATTACCCAGTTACTGGGTTGTGGAGGTCAGACAGGCAGTCGCTCCATGTAAAATACTGGTATTCAGCTGCATCCGGTTAGACTGGAAGCCGACCCCAACATAGTTGGGAAAAGGCTAGGCAGATTGATATAGACCTAGAATCATGAAAAGTAAGAAGCAAGGTCTCACAGCGCAATTAAAGGAGAAAGTCCTAAAATCGTTAATTTGTTATTTTATCGCATACAAAAATAGTTTTTTGGGATTACAAACTTGAATTTGCAGTTGGAAAATTGACCGTGACGTATATCAATGTATGGGAGGACATGTTTTTCAACTACAATGTTACCTACACTAAACAAGTTTGTTTTTGGGATTCATTCTTATCAACTACGGAACCCTTTATTGTACGTGGTCCGACACGCACTTGCCCGTTTATTTTTAATGATGCCGTCAACTCGAAATGTTGTATTTTTTAATATTTTTATTGAAATGTTTTCCTTTGAAACTCTAAAGATAAGTTTATAACTGTGTCGGCTAAAATTGCCACATCAAAGTTTTCAAACATTTGCCGACGAACTGTGAGGTTTAAAATAAACTGAAATATGATTTTATCGTGATTCTGCTAGTTTTTTTAAACGTTTATAATTTGAAAAAGGAACTATGTTTGCAAAAGAACTATAAAATCAGACAGTTTAGTAATTTATTTTGGAGTTTTCATAATTTTATGCAAGATCGCAGGATATTATTTTAAATGAAATCTTCTTTAAGCGCGTTGAGCGATTTTTGGTAGGGGAACATCTTATGAGACCTTATTTTTATTTCTTTCTTATTTGCAAAATAGTTGGGTAAACGTCATCTAAATATAGGTAGTATTAGTAGTTCTTGAGATATCCAGCTGTGACAGACAGACAGACAGACTGAGTCGCACCATAAGGGTTCCTTTTTACCATTTTGGTACGGAACCCTAAAAACCGAGTCTAAGGTGTGAATTTTCGTATTAAAAACTTTATGTCAGTCGGAATTAGGTTACAAATACAAAAACTGGCTGGAATGAAGGAATGGAATGAGTCGGTTAAGATTTACTGCTACAGGCTATAAAACGGTTGAACTTTCTTAAGTTCAACCTAAAGTGATCGTAACAGGGGAGAAGGAGGTAAGACGGGGTAGCGGGTAAGATGGGGTACCCAGCAAAATTCACTGTTTAAACTGACTAATCACGCTCGTTAATGCATCGTTCGATGCCTGCCATGACACTTGTCAGTCGCCTGGCCATTAATTGTTCGCAAGTGCACGCGTGTCGAAAAAATATTAAAAAACTGTTTTACTGCAAATTGTTTATCATATTTTCTTCAGGTTTGACACGTGACTGTGGTTTGTTAAATAATGCTAGATGGTGTGGTGGGGCTGTGATTGATGCTTAAACTAACCTATAATAAGGTAGGCATTGTATTTTCTTGAGATTGCCGACTGCTTTTTTTTTCTTTGATTATTGGTAGAAAATGGCTCGGCAGGCAAGATGGGGTAATGATTACTCCAGTACATTTCGCTTTCATTGAAAATGGATATCATGCTCTTATTGTGGAAGATGGTCACTTAATAGCTGTGCAGGAATGTAGGATGATGATGATGATGATGACGAAGCCATCCACGTCTGCGTGTTCTGCCAGTCCAAATAATCATCTTTCTCTTTGATAATTCTCATCACCCCATCTTACCTCAGGGGGATACCCCATCTTACCAGCACCATGGGGCAAGACGGGGGAAAACACCTTTTTTTTTATTTTGATTTTTTTTTCTAAAATGGATAGCTAAAAGTTCTTAATGTCACCAAATATTAGAAGAGTAATAACTAGTTGTTAATTAAAAAATAAATATGATTGTCTCACTATGTAATTTTTTCTTTTACTGATCTTTAAACCTTAAGTACCCCATATTGCCACCCTCTCCCCTACTATTCTCTATTTGAACAATAAAGGCTCTTACAGACAGAGGCGATATCGCGAGCGATATTGCGATATTATCGCGTCGCAAGTTCGCAACACCGCTACGCGACACGTCGCGACGCGATATCGCCTCTGTCTGTAAGAGCCTTAAGGCGATATTTGGACCCTATTCGTTAGTGAGTTGGGCCCTTATTCGGCTGCGGTTGTCAACAGGCGGTTGTTATGTAATGAATTGGAAAAGAGAAAGTTGTTTCCAGTTGATTATGGTACTTGTATGGAAACGTTTTGGAACTTGAAAATACTTATTTTCAAACTGAGTGTTATTTTGGCCATACTAGATTTTTATTGTAATGATCAACAATACAAATGTAACACAGATTAATAACTGGGAAAATTACGGCAATTTTATGTAGGAAGCCTTAGAACGTTTCCAGGCAACCATTGGATTCAAAATCAAAAGTCATTTACTTACTCTTGAAATTAGACTGAGAATCAGCGCTCTTTTGAACGTCAAAAATTACGTAACACAGTAGAGTAGAACTACGAGTTCTACTCTACTGTGTTACGTAATTTTTAAGCTGAAATGAAGCATCCCAATACTTAAGGCGAGTAGTGTTGCCAATGATTGAGAAAAAAAAGGCTGAAGACATGGAACATTTTAAAATTTCCTATGCTCACATTTTTAGTCAGATGAGGTAGAATTTTTTTGTTCGCACTGCTAAAGATCAAGTTATCCAGCTCCAACCTGTACCAAGCGTGTGGGTATCAGATGATGGAGTGTGGAGTTTCCAGTATAAGCTGATATCGCATTGTATAGGATTTCCTTACAATGAGAGGTCAGTGTAAACTGGAAATGTATAGCTTGATGTGTAGCCGTGTGTACTCGTATCAAAAAAATCAACAATAAACCTCCTAGGTACAAAACCATAGCAGTTAGCGCCAAAAACTGCTGTTTTTGGCGTTTCATCTGACTAAAAATGTGAGCATAGGAAATTTCAAAATGTTCCATGTCTTCAGACTTTTTTTTTCATTGGTTGGCAGCACTACTCGCCTTAAATTAGTATACGTACACTACTGTAAATGTGGTAGTGGGGCGTGTCGTGTCAGTTTAGACGAGCACAACCCCAAAATGCTCGACCTTAGCTTTACCACTTCCCAGTGCTTTAGCTGGGAAAGAGAAGTGGCGCTGACTGCCCGTCCTCAGCAGATTGATTGATGATCACATACCAGTAGGTATGTCTGCCATTTTTTTTTGTGGATTGGAAATCATCAAATGACTTCTGTCGCTCTGGGTGGAGCGGAAGGGCTTGTCAGACTTTTACTGACTAAAACCCACCCGTGTTCCTTCAGTTGCCTATGCCAGGGCCACGGTATCTCTTTCGAACAAACCGCGACCCCGGCGGCCCTATCAGACCCCATCACTCCTGACATCTCTACTTCTCTGCCTCATCTTCTGGTTGTAGATAGCGTGATTCTTGATAGGTATCCATAGAAATCTTCTTTCTTATATCGATGTAGGTATCAATCAAGCATCAAGTCTATTTTTGAAGTTCCATTTTAGTACTTTTAAACGTCAGACTGACTTAATAGTCCTACTTGACAAAGTAAGTCGTTCTGGACATTTCGCAAACAGAACATCATTATGTAAAGTGATTAATTTCTCATGAATGTTAATTAGTATCGTTACGGCTTATGTTATGTTAATTTTGTTTAGAATACCTGCCGGCAAAAGGACCGCCATATTTAAGGTACCACGTTTGCACAATGAATACTAAATAATAAAGCTGACAGAGATATCACTTGCTATTATGTTTTCGAGATACTTCTGCGTACTGTAATTATGTTTTATACTTGTAAATTACTTCCAATTTATGATTAGAACGTAGGTACTATACTTACACCTTCTATACTTATTATAAAATAAAGTCGCTTTTCGAGTCTGCCTGTGCGGCCGCGTTGTTCTTCTAAACTACGCAACGGATTTTGATGCGGTTTTCACTATCATTTAGAGAATTTATACCGGATGGTTTCTATGTATAATACATTAACATTTAACTTATATATAATACAGTAACCTTCATGTTTTGTCAAGTCGTAACAATAGTGCGAGCAAGGGGTCTACTCCCTAAGTCCGTCCGTCCATCCGTCCGTCCGTTCGTCCGTCCGTCTGACATTACGATCCATCAAAACAAATGTAAAAGTATTTTTTTTCGGACGGTCAAAAACACATCGGGAGTTTAGACAACAGCTGTCAAATCATGTTGTCATTCATACTCCTTTTCGTTCGGGCCCTGAACCAATCATCCATCCGTAGGTGATAAGGAGTAGGAAACGACCGTAACGAAGGCCGAAACTACGGGCTTCGTGCTTAGGGAGTAGACCCCCAGGGCCGGGTCGCTACTCGCTAGTATCATAAACGATGGATCTCATGTGGTTTTTAATCTACTGTGTTGTATTATCTCCAAATGAAAGCGGTGAGATTAACGCTCTAAGGGCCAAAATTAAAAGGTTTGGTCTTTAGAGTAATTCCTACGTTTTATCACTTTTATACTTTTTGTTAGGTAGTCTTGAGTCTTTTGAGCCATACCTTCACTAATTATTTGTTGAAATAACTTTAGCTCCACTTTTAAGGCGGGGTGAAAGCAAGCGCCGTAGGTATTAAATGCTTACCGCAGCCCCCGCAAGGAGTAGCGATACGTAATAAATTACGATGCGCGGGAAACGCGCGCCAAGCGCACCGCTCATGAGTTCATGAACTCGAGTAGGTACTATGTTGCGTCACAGAATAGAGCAATGCAGTAGATAAACTTGAACTGATTAGTATACAAGTTTAGTTTGTTTTATTTTTCTAGTAAGTATTTTTTAAAGTTTTAGACAGATTAGGTATGCATTGTAAACTTGAACAGTTAAAATAAATAAAAATAACTACTTATACATATTTATTTTCGTGAATAAGGTGGATTTAAAATCTGACTGACACGAAGACCTTTACCCGTACGATTCAAAACTACGCGCCGCGCACCATTTTACTTTACGAAGGTGTCGCATGGCGTGGGGAATAGTAGTTTCTGTCATTCCCCACGATACCACACCAGTGGTATCGTTTTCAGTGGTGTCGCTGTCGTGGGGAATGACAGAAACTACTATTCCCCACGCCATGCGACACCACCGACTGTATTGTGCTGTTAGTGATGTCCAGCTACATAACAATGATGTGTTACATAACAATTTAGACCTTATTGACATTCATGTTTTTTTGTTAAATTTAGCTTCCAGACCATTTACCAAGTATCTTGGACCAAAAAAACAAATGGTTTGTAAAATGTCTATAAGGTCGAAATTAGCTTGACACCCTAGAAATGATGTGCATAATAATCTAGACACTTTCTGAGGTGTCAAGCGAATTTAGACCTTATTGACATTCATGTTTTTTTGTTAAATTCAGCTTCCAGATCATTTACCAAGTATCTTGGGCCAAAAAAACAAAGGGTTTGTAAAATATCAATAAGGACGAAATTAGCTTGACACCCTAAAAATTATGTGCATAATAATCTAGACACTTTCTGAGGTGTCAAGCGAATTTAGACCTTATTGACATTCATGTTTTTTTGTTAAATTCAGCTTCCAGATCATTTACCGAGTATTCTGGACCAAAAAAACAAAGGGTTTGTAAAATGTCAATAAGGTCGAAATTAGCTTGAGACCTTTATCGTTTTCAGCGAACTTAAATACCACGAAATGACCGTTCATTCCCCACGACACCACTGGTGGTGTCGTCGGGAATGACAGAAACTAGTATTCCCCACGACACCAATGACTGCATTGTGAGTGATGTCCAGCTAATTTTTAAACGTAACAATGATGTGTTATTTTTAAACGACTTCAAAAACGGAGGAGAATATCAATTCAGTTGTATTTATTTTTTTTTATGTTTGTTACTGCAGTACTCCGTCATTTAGAAGCCGATTTGGAAAGTTCTTTTTTTTATTTTATTCGTTATGTCAACACAAAAAAAAAAACGTAGGGGCATAACTTCTTACGCTCTAGTTTTTTTTTTTCTTGAGAGGATGTGATTACGGTCAAAATGAAAATCCAAGATGGCGGCTGCAAAAATTTTCGTATTTTTCGACATGGGCGTCAATTTCGTGATATTTGAGGTCGCTGAAAACGATAATGGGGTCAAAATGAAAATCCAAGATGGCGGCTGCGAAAATTTTCTAATTTTTCGTCATGGGTGTCATTTTCGTGATATTTGAGGTCGCTGAAAACGATAGTGGGGTCAAAATGAAAATCCAAGATGGCGGCTGCGAAAATTTTTAAATTTTTCAACATGGGTGTCATTTTCGTGATATTTGAGGTCGCTGAAAACGATAGTGGGGCCAATATGAAAATCCAAGATGGCGGCTGCGAAAATTTCCTAATTTTCGGTCATGGGTATCATTTTCGTGATATTTGAGGTCGCTGAAAACGATAGTGGGGTCAAAATGAGAATCCAAGATGGCGGCTGCGAAAATTTCCTAATTTTTCGTCATGGGTGTCATTTTCGTGATATTTTAGGTCACTGAAAGCGATAGTGGGGTCAAAATGAAAATCCAAGATGGCGGTTGCGAAAATTTCGTAATTTTTCGTCATGGGTGTCATTTTCGTGATATTTGAGGTCGCTGAAAACGATAGTGGGGTCAAAATGAAAATCCAAGATGGCGGCTGCGAAAATTTTCAAATTTTTCGACATGGGTGTCATTTTCGTGATATTTGAGGTCGCTGCAAACGATAGTGGGGTCAAAATGAATGACTATCGTTTTCAGCGATCTAAAATATCACGAAAATGACACCCATGATGAAAAGTTAGGAAATTTTCGTAGCCGCTATCTTGGATTTTCATTTTGACCCCGCTATCGTTTTCAGCGACCTAAAATATCACGAAAATGACACCCATGACGAACAGTTAGGGAATTTTCGCAGCCGCCATCTTGGATTTTCATTTTGACCCCACTATCGTTTTCAGCGACCTAAAATATCACGAAAATGACACCCATGACGAAAAATTAGGAAATTTTCGCAGCCGCCATCTTGGATTTTCATTTTGACCCCACAATCGTTTTCTGCGACCTAAAATATCACGAAAATGACACCCATGACGAAAAATTTGGAAATTTTCACAGCCGCCATCTTGGATTTTCATTTTGACCCCGCTATCGTTTTCAGCGACCTAAAATATCACGAAAATGACACCCATGACGAAAAATTAGGAAATTTTCGCAGCCGCCATCTTGGATTTTCATTTTGACCCCACTATCGGTTTCAGCGACCTCAAATATCACGAAAATGACACCCTAGACGAAAAATTTGGAAATTTTCACAGCCGCCATCTTGGATTTTCATTTTGACCCCGCTATCGTTTTCAGCGACCTAAAATATCACGAAAATGACACCCATGACGAAAAATTAGGATATTCGCAGCCGCCATCTTGGATTTTCATTTTGACCTCACTATCGTTTTCAGCGACCTAAAATATCACGAAAATGACATCCATGACCGAAAATTAGGAAATTTTCGCAGCCGCCATCTTGGATTTTCATTTTGACCCCACTATCGTTTTCAGCGACCTAAAATATCACGAAAACGACACCCATGACGAAAAATTAGGAAATTTTTGCAGCCGCCATCTTGGATTTTCATTTTGACCCCACTATCGTTTTCAGCGACCTAAAATATCACGAAAATGACACCCATGACGAAAAATTAGGAAATTTTCTTAGCCGCCATCTTGGATTTTCATTTTGACCCCACTATCGTTTTCAGCGACCTAAAATATCACGAAAATGACATCCATGACGAAAAGTTAGGAAATTTTCGCAGCCGCCATCTTGGATTTTCATTTTGACACCGCTATCGTTTTCAGCGACCTTAAATATCACGAAAATGACACCCATGACGAAAAGTTTGAAAATTTTCGCAGCCGCCATCTTGGATTTTCATTTTGACCCCACTATCGTTTTCAGCGACCTAAAATATCACGAAAATAACACCCATGACGAAAAATTTGGAAATTTTCGCAGCCGCCATCTTGGATTTTCATTTTGACCCCACTATCGTTTTCAGCGACCTAAAATATCACGAAAACGACACCCATGACGAAAAATTGGAAATTTTTGCAGCCGCCATCTTGGATTTTCATTTTGACCTTGAAATTACAAAAAAAAAATAAGAAGATACCTAATTAGAAAAAAAACTTAATTTAAAAAAAAAAACTTATTTATGTAGGTATACAGAAAAATACATTTGAGGGCCTACTTATTTTCTGAACATCCCTGCCCAACCCTTTGAAAGAATTCAGGCGTGATGTTATGAAGAAATCTCATTTCCTATCCGATATTCATTATAAAACCACCCGTACTAACTTTATTCTGTGGCACCTACCTATTTGAGATTTGAAAATAGTGAACCAAAAATTTGCGCGTCAGGCGGCTTTATAAGCTTCAGTGTAGGGTTCAAATTCAACTGTTTTACACACTTGATGCGATTGGTAAACATAGGCCGTGATAAAAATAAATACCAATAAAGCTTTTGCGCGCGTGACGTCTTTATTTACACAGGCATAGCGTTCAAATTCAACTGTTTTCAACACATGTTAATTTGTGCCGGTCGCAGCCGGTGACAGAAGTTAGCGGGGGTGGCGGGTTCGAAAAATTGGCACACGTCCGACCTCCATCACGTTCCGCTCGGGACTAAACGACACGGAGCGAGCGCAAAACACTTGACATTGGAATTAGTGATATAAATATTTTGATATTTCAAATTATGATAGCCGTTATAAATTACATTTTTTACGACCTTTATTATGGCATAAGTTTTATTGTTCAAAGCCTAATATAAATCAAATGAAATAAGATATAGATCATAATTTAGACTTGTCTTTGCGATTTAATTGGATGCAGTAAAGTGCAAGTAATCGTGTATCGGACGCCCGAAATTTGTAGATGGAAGTCTGAACTAAGTAATATATTTTTTTCAAAATTTAAATCCGTGTTATCTTCGAATAAAACACTAAACAAAACGACGTTTTTACGGCTCTCACCGCCTTAAATACTTTAGTAGTTACATAGTACAGTAGTTAGGGTTCTACGGAACCCTAAAAACGAAAAAACGGAACCCTTATAGGATCACTTCGTTGTCCGTCTGTCTGTCTGTCTGTCTGCCAGTATGACCCTTTTTCTCAAGAACGCGTAGAGGTATCAAGTTGAAATTATATGGTGCCTTGGAGCTCTAAAAAAACCAAGCTACTAAGTCTACGCAATAAAAAAATACGGTCACTTACGCGACACATTTTGATACTCGGAAGTAAATCAAAACCTATAGGGTACCTACTTCCCGTTGACCTAGAATCATGAAAGGCAAGAAGTAAAAAGGTCTCACAGCACAAGTAAAGGAAAAAGTCCGAAAATCGTTAATTTGTGGTTTTTTCACATAACAAAAATAGATTTTTGCGATTACAAAAAAATTTACCGTAACGTCTATCAATGTATTTATTTATTACAGTTGTTTTATCTCACGAAAGCGGGTGAGCCATACTTGTAGATGTAATGCGTATAGACACGCGCTCTTGTGTGCGTACCTGCAGGTAGCGCGCTCCCGAGCTTACGCACACAAAGACAATGTGCACGTAACATTTACACATACAAGTATGGCTCGCCCGCTTTCGTGACATAAAACAACTATATAGCACACACAGTACAGTAGTAACCGTAGTTTTGACAGTATGTAGAACATGTTTTTCAACTAAAATGTTAAGTTTGTTTTTGTAATGCTTTATTCGGAATTAAAATAACATTTACGTAACTAACAACAAAATTGTATTCTAACTTAATTAAACTATTCACAAACGAAAGTATGGCGTCGAAAATTCCTCCGCTCGCTCGACTGGTAATGTACCCAAGAGATTGCCTCTGGCCAAGGTAAAAGTTTGTTTTTGGGATAAATTCTTTTTAACTACGGAACCCTTCATTGTGCGTGACCCGACACGCACTTGTCCGGTTTTATTTAAAAGTCACAAACTGGAGATCCTTTTTCCGTCCGACAAGAAATCTCTAATTTTATACTAGCTTAGTTTGTCGCTCAAATGATGTTCATCGTCTTAGAAACAATTTAAAAACTTGCTTGTCTCAACTGCAGGTGAACTGGTGAAGTTTACTTTAAACATAGAGCTTTTTTTAAAGAAACTCTTTAGGTAAAAGTAGAAGCACAAGTTAAGATGTCTTTTTATTATTAAAAAGCTAACAAATTGGATTGCAAATACCCTATCCCACTTAGCACACCACCAAATAGCAAAGTCTTTTCTGTAACTTTGATTTTCTCATTCATCATGTGCCTGGCCCTTTTTCCAACTATGTTGGGGTCAGCTTCCAGTCTAACCAGATGCAGTTTTTTTTTTACATGGAGCGATTGCCTATCGGACGTCCAAAACCCAGTTACACGATACCCTTGGTAAGACTGGTTGTCAGACTTTCGGGGTTCTTGACTGTTGAACTTTGATTTTGTATTGAATCAAAATCAAGCAGGTGTGTTAATAAATCAAAACATTAGTATTCGATACAAAAAATCGGTTAATGTGCAACTACATAGCGTTTACGAGATTGAAGCAATACAACAGGTTACATTCAACGTTATGAAATAAAAATTCATTTACAATGATCTTTGAATTCGTGGATGCGGCATTTGAATTTATTTAGTTTAGGTTTTTTTTTAGTTTTACATGTTTACTAACGCATGTCACTAAAAGAGTGCTGAATATATATTTTGATGGATGGACAAAGATCAAAGAAAAGATGGATGGATTATGTGAGGAATGAAAGAGAAGAGAGTGAATGATAGCGTGACGGTTGACAGGGGAGAATGGAAAGAGAAAACGTGTTGCGCCGACCCCACGTAACATGGGACAAGGGAAGATGATGATGATGATAATTTTATTCTCTGCTATTGTGTATTTTGTAAAACCAATAGGTATGTTTAATAACAAAACAGAAACTGCTAGAATGTGCTGCCTTAATTACATAAATGAGTCCATTTAAAACACAGAACAATAATAAACAAATATGGCCGTTTCATATTTTCATCACGTAAAGTTGCTTTGTCCCAGTGCCTTTGTGACGTTCTCCGTATTTATGTTTATTAAACCAATTACAATTTATTAATGGCTAATATTAATTAACTACATCCATGCACTAAATTATGCTCGAGATATTATTCCGTGTTACCTATTCTATGTTTATATATTTCTCTCAATAGTGACCCAAATATGAAAATATTTTATTTAGGATTCACAAAACGTGTTTCTGAATAATGCTAATGTAATTTGTACCTTAATTTAGTTTTTTGTTGAACTTGTGAAGACAAGCTTTTCTCTATAAAAACCTTTTTTAACCTAACAACGTGGACACGGATAAAATACCTGGATTTTCGTGGTCCTTTAATCCGCACTCTCGTTGTTTGTGACTTTGTGACCAAGCAGTTTATTTATTAGTTCACGAATATATTTTTCATCAGATAGTTGATACTGTGAAGGTACCTAGTAGCTACAACTATTATACAGATGACCCGTTACGAGATCTATTCTTAGCTTGACCAATATTATTATGACTTGATCAATATTATTATACGGTCTTATGTTGACATCGATAGAAATAGACAACGTAAACACATTCGCATTCTCAGATGCAGTATCATTTCATGTTTTTCCAATAAAAATATCTAACATTTATGAAAACTCAGCGGTAACGAAGAGGTTAGAGGTTAGTAAAAGTATAGAATACATCCAAAAAATAGATAATACTTCAAGTACAACAAGATACAAAGTACATAACGAAATGGAGTAGCAATAAGTCAGTGCTTTGAGATTTGTTAACAGTCCTTTAAGACTCAGATATATGACAACGGCCTTGAGAGGTTAGCTTGCGTGTTCTATGCTCTTATCCACCCAGTAATAAAACTCCCCATCAAGGAGCGTTGTCCCAAATTAAACGCATTCTTAATTTATTACTTAAAACAAAAGGTATTATATTAAAACACGTATACTAAAAGACAAATAATTTAATTATATTTAAAATGGTGAAGGTTTCATAAAAATACTCTTGATAGTTTTTCCGTGTTCTCAGTTTTTTATACGCGCTAGACATAACTATATTTTAACACAATCTAAACTAACCTATTCACATATAAAGTTTATAAGAAAATGCTCTAATTTAACATATTACATTTTTTCATCATTAACACTACCTACTCGTTTAGACGTGATTTTCAGTTTAAAATCATTAAAATTCGGTCATCGTCGGCTTAAAGCCTTCTGTGTTGCAAAGGGTTAAGAGATAAAATGCGGTGTGGCGCATTGATATTCCACTTTCACTGTTGTTTTATTCAGATTTATCGTAAGTATATTACTCTGTTGAACCACGGGGTAATGTTATTATAAGTATAACATTACTCGGAGCTCTGCGTTTAGAAAGCAGATTGTAATACAGTGGTAGTGTTATTAAAATATTAACTTGTTGGATGCTGCTTAGCCTTATTGTGTTCTTTATAACTTTGAAAGGGGCGGGATTTTATTTATGTCTAAGAGAGGTAATTTTAATTTAGTCTTCTTGACGTTCATGTGAGTCGCAGATCGCATCTCTGATGGAGGCTTCTCAATACACGCGTGCATATGATAGTCATACAAAAGCATCATCTTGATCTATTTTGCTTTCATTCCCCTTCCAATTAGATCTACATATAGACTGACCCATTGAAATCATAACAATAACATTGCCACCTTCAGTGCTCACTGTCAAAACAGAGCTCTTAGTAAGCTCGGTTCCTAGGGCAACCGGCCGCGCGAGCAGGCACGCTAACCGCCACGCCACTCGCGGCTCGCCAGTCCGCTCCCCACCTTAGTCGCGACGCCACGCGTTTCGGCTGTCCCGAGTGTCAACAATACGAACTGTTCTGTGACGAGTATTCAAATTGTGAATCGTTTATATGTGTGTGTTTATGTTAATGTTTTGTATGTGATCGTCAACGTTCATTGGGAACTTCATACTTGTGTATTTCATTACATGGAATCAAAGAAAAACATCACACTACTTGTGATTTGTAAGTTGTGAGATTTAAATGAAACTGGTTATTGTTGTGGTTGTTTGTGGGCGATAGTCTGACGACCTGTCACCAGTTCACCACTCAATTGTGGTCTAACGTGTTGCGACGAAATGTGCAACTTTAATTGAAGTTTGAAGCTTTATTGATACTTTCAGTCCATATACGACATAGAAAGGGGCTGCCCCCAACTCCATCATTCGCGCGCCTATCTGCCAGGGCCTTGACGATTGGTCTTTTTAGAAATGATATCTAGAATATGCACAATATGACAATAAATATCTTTTAAAAGCATCTTTATTTATTTGTAAATAAAACTCGTGATTGGCTACCTATCGCAATCGCTGCTATAAATTAATGTTAATTAATTACTATTTCATTAGGCTTTATTTATTTTGACTCGATACAAACAGATAATGTGGCAAAAATTGGGCAATGAATTTTGTTTTAAAATGGAAGCTCTGGAAATGCGAAACCATTTTTGAAATGAAAGGAAGTTTGTTTAATTAAAATTTATTTTCGCTGTTTGAACCAGGAATAAACATTTCACACTCGATTTTATTTGAGTTGTGTAATACTTTAATTCCTATTTGGATTTCGATCTGTATACAATCAGCCTTAAATGCTCTATCTGTTTAATTATGAGTGGGAGTGAGGGATTAGATGCGATAACCCACTAAATCCAGTGCTCTAAACTAAATGATTCTCTATTTGGTCTTAACTTAGCGACTTCCTCATTTATTTCTTTAAAACTAAGCGTAATATAAAAAGCTCTTTAAAAGTATACATTCAAATGATATTTCGGTTTGGAGTTCGTTTGCAAGTAAAAGGGGAATGTGTACTAGTTACTTCCTTTCATGAAGCGCAGTCGAGGGTCAGAAGGTAAATGGGTCGCTTCGAAGGTTTCAAAATAACTCGTAACCAGTTATGCCTGATGTTTCAGGTTTTTTATACTGTAGTAAGTTTTAATGTTTTGCAATTGCACAAGATAAGATGTTGCGAATTGTTAATGGATTCAACTTCGGCGTTTTGACAAATAACCATTGCAGTTAGGCGTTTACAGGATGTATTAATTAGAACAATATAGTCAGTGGAATCAACTGCTATTTGGGTAACAAATCAAATTTAACTATCTAAAAAGGTTATGTCATAATATGGGTCGACACAGATCTTTTACAGACAATCTTTAGTGTAGGCCCTTACCTCGATGAGACGTTGATTCGATGTCTTTTCACGATAACAAGAAACAGCTGATTCAACTTGATGTACTTTGAACAGTTCTTTCTTCACTAAGTATGTATATAACGTAGCCTAATAACTTACTGTTGAAATTCAAAGACATTTAACACATCAATGACTAAAATTGCACACCAAGATGTCCTTAAAAACAAAAACTAATAAGCCTTGTCACACGTTATTGTTTCAATGGTTAGTCATCAGGTCATCGGTGATAGTTAGTACCCATGTATGTACCTACTTAAGTTAATATGAGTGTGTGTATGACTCGTGGAATGGAAGTTTGTTTAAGAAAACTCTTTTATCTCAGCCACTGAGGTCATAGATACATAACGGGTTCATAAATGACGACTACAGAGGTTGTTGTTTCATGCCTTAAGTTACTATTGGATTCTAGACTCTTGACTGTTTAAAATTAAGGACAACAATATTATAATTTTAATGGCCTGTTCCCTACTTGAATAAACATGCTTTAAATTTTCTCAGTGTCCTCTAACAATGTAGTACCTATAAAAACTCTTGCAAGTTTTGGACATTTTCGTTTGATGTACGATCTAGCATGGACCTTAAAATACTTTAAACCTACTTTAGCTGTTAAGGGTCACGGAAACGATCAATTGCAATTGTAAATTTTTACGTGATTGATAAATATTGATGCGCAAATTTATCGTCTACCCAAGTGCAATTGAAGCGATTGACAATAATACTACAGTAGAAATTGATAGCAATTAGTCAATTACGATTGATTGTTTCGGAGATCCCAGCACTGCTAATATCAATTCATTTTCATCTAATGATGACTTCAATAATTCGTTTTCGGCTCTAATGACCGTATTAAGCTCGTTAAAAAAATAATTACTAACACTTACAATAAGGATAACGTTAAAAATAATTGTTCCATAAACAACAACAAATTCAATATTGTTGTCTGTTGTGACAGGATTTTCCTCATTGCCTTGTTTTTAAGCCGTATATGAAGAATTTAAAAAAAATGTAATAATTTGTGATGGTCATTTGCTTTGTGAACTGGTTGATGATGGACCGTATTTCATGTTTAGACTGTCATCTTACAAAGAATATTAGAAATATTTGTTTTCGAAGCTTGTATGAATAATCAGCCTAAAACGTTCCCACTGCCACGGCCCGCTCGGGCCGTAATCCAGCACGCGGGCCCAGTGCGGCTTGGTAGTTGTCACATTTCTTCGAATTTTTGGTTCTAGGACATGCCGGTTTCCTCACAATGTTTTCCTTCACCGTTTTGAGAGCTGTGGTGATGGAATATACATAAAGTAAAGCGCCTATCTTGGTTCGAAGTTCGAACCTACGACCTACAAACTCGTAAGTCGCGACCACTGCTCTATCTATAATTTCGAAGGTCCATGGTCAATTGCCCAAACTTAACTCAATTTTAAGTTACCATTAAGTTTGACTGTCTCTGTCAGTTAAGACACAGATATGTGCCAATGGCCTTGAGCTTGCGTGTTCTGTCTGTGCTGAGCTCTCACAATGCGTCGTACGTCCAGCCAGTAATAGGACTCGCCTATCAAGGAGCGCTGTCCCAAATTAGACGCATTATTAATTTACTGTAGGTACCTACATAAAACAAAAGGTATTTCCCTACCATAGACTTATAAAAAAAGATGGACTCCGCGCTGCGCATATCGAAAGTGAAGCACAGTAAGTATGCCGGGACCGTTTGTACAAACACGCCTCGCGCACACATTTACATCATAGTATGCCGACCGGCCGCCATTACGTGACACGAGCGACGGCGTCTTTGCAGGTACTCAAATCACGCACACATAGATCTGTAGGGTGCTTCACTTTCGATATGCGTGGCGCGGAGTCCATCTTTTTTTATAAGTCTATGTTCCCTACTATTATCGCGCCCCCGGTCTACTCCTTGATATGCAATGGTCTCTGTTGCACCATGTAACATGAGGCAACAGGGGCTAGTGTGTATCTTTGGGTTCATTCAAGTCTGGTCAAACCACGCTGGGGTCGGTGTATTTCATTCATTAATTCATAAAAGAAAAGGTGTTTTAATAAACACGTGTACTAAAAGATAACTAATTAAATTATCTTTAAAATGGTAAAGGTTTCATTAGAACATGCTTGATAGTTTTTGCGTGATTCTCAGTTTTTATCCGACATAAATTTACTAATTAATTACATTATGTAATATAAACATAATATTATGTTATTAAGAAAATGCTCTAATTTAACATATATTTTTTCCAAATCATTAACACTAAGTACTTACCTACTCGTTTATACGTGAATACGTGATCTTCAATTTAAAATCATTAAAAGTCTCTTATCGTCGCCTTGAGGAGTTTTGTGACATAAAGACTTAAGAAAATTTTAACGTTACGTTAAGGTAGTTAAAAATCTTCTAAGGGATTTTTCTTTGCAAAGAAATTCGAGTTCAATTTAGCGCGCTTGTCGGAAAAAAATGATGCTTTAATATTGGCTTGGCGGTAGTAGTAGCACAAAGCTTTTATAATGAGAATATTATTTTACCCTGAAAATAATGGAGCCTTCCAAAAAAGTAAGTACCTACTGAGAACAAAATTATAAGGTACTGAAGTTTTGTATGGGACAAATGCTGGTTATTTTTAGCGATTACGATGTTAGTCCCATGGATAAAGCTGTTCAGTTTAATGGTCTGTACCACACTCTTAATAATGACCACATATTTCTGAACACGCTGCAAGAAATGTATATAATTATGTACCTACATAATTATAACTTAAGAATCATCAATACTCTGTCTAATATAGATTTGTTCTAAAATGTCAGAATTTCCGAAATCAAACTTAGAGAGATGTAACAAATCTAGTTTAGAAAGATGTATTGATGATTCTTATGGTTATAATTATGTAAATATTTATGTGTTATAGTCGCGAATCATATTTTGATCAAGATACAACCTGACACTGACCTGCAAATTGCAATAAACGTGAGAAAATTTGAATTCCGTGGGCTACCTTTGACTAAAATAAAAATAACTCAAAAACAAAGTTACTACAAACTCATAACAAAGTTATAATCTCACCTTATGATAAAGTAACGCCCGTAATTAATTCCAGCCGCGGTTAACTCATATCCGCGGTTAACTTATTATTCAGTTAAAGCCTCATTAACCGTCCAAGCGCGTTACGTATGACCGCAGTTAGAATCTTCTATAAGACTTGGCCTACAGCCGCATGCTTTAATATTTATTTATCATGCATGCTTCGCTGGTGGACTTTCATCTCATGCAAATGTCCAGCATACATAGGTATGTCGTTTTACATAATCATATGTAAGTTATATATATTGTTAGTGTTTCTTAACGCAAACATTTATGTTTTGCGTCCTTCCCAAAGACCAGATTTTGTCAAAAAGTTCAGCCCCCCACTATTTTCAGACGAAGATTCTTTGAAATTATGTTGAACTATAGCAGTATACGCAACTAAGACATCGTTTTTACTAGTATAGAAGCTATAAAGGCAACGAGTTTACAGAGATTAATATTGGTCCTATGAAACACAGTAAACAAAGTGATAAACCAAAACACGAATTTATTATAATCATTCATCATTCTCCTGCCCTTATCCCAATTTATTTGGGGTCGGTGCAACATGTCTTTTTCTTCCATACTTCTCTGTTTGCCACCATCTAAACCAAAACACGAATTAAAGGACCTAATATACTCAACCCCAAAACTGCTCCCAAAAACAATGCCAAAAGCAAAAAGGATATTCTTCCCAAGGTAATATCCCATCCTTAATAACATTGGTAAACAACCACCGCTCAAATAACCGTCCTTGGATAGTGTTGCTTAACCCAACGATGTATTCCGAAACCTCATTACATAATCTAATTTTAACCCTTATCAGTTCGCGGTAATATGATCAAAATTAGGGTGGTTATTCTGAATTATTGAGTATGGCTAAAATCCTGATATATTTCGGCCCATAATTGGCAGAATGTCAGATGAGCTATGAGTGCTCAATTACGAAATATTCGACGAATTTTATCAAAACAAAAAAAAACATTTTGAGTGACACTGTGTCAATTATTATGTAACAATTATTTCCGAGTCCTGTGTTGTGTTTTATCGACTTTTATTGGATAAAAATATCACTCATATAACTTCGCCAATATCATAAAAGCGGTGCTTTAATATGTATGCCAAAATATTTGGGGCTGCTGATATATGATTTTGGAGGTGATAATAAAAGAGAATAATTACGAGTGCTTTTAATACAGGGTCACTAATGAATTATTGTTAATTACAGGGTTGGGGTTTTAAAGTCAATAGTTTGTGACTTATGGTGTTAATTTCGTTCCCTTTTTCACCTCGGGAATATTGAATATACTGTATCAGCTTGAATTTTGCTCCATCTCTTTCTTTTAATATGTAAAAGGAAGTAAGCAACACTTGTTGTAAAACCGAATTAACGATTGCTCGCTTTTGTCTAAAATTTTGATAACCAGCGCAGAGGAGCACCGATTCTTGTGCTAAATATAGCTAGCTGCTTATTATATGCACTTTCATAGTCTTTTGTTCGTAGTAATATATTGCTAGATTGGTACTGGGACACAAGTTGCTGTAACTTACTCCATTATTAGTATTGCAGCTACTGTGGGAGCTGAATCGAGTCTTGAATATAAGTTCTTTGTTGATACAGGATGAATAGAATATTTGCCATTCATTGACACAAGGATGTTTTTGCAATCTTCAACCTGGCTCTTTTATTTGCGTTATTTAAAGATTGGTTTTTATTTTCCATAACTTACTTGTGAGATCACATTCATCACTCTCGTATTTAGCTTTTGTATAATGTCTCTTTTCTGCCTTTAAGGTTCGTATTACAGAAGGAAACTCAAGCACTGATCTTTGTTTAAATCTAGTTTAAAACTAGTTTCAACCAATCAAATGGCTTGAATCTAGTTTTGAGTAATGCTTGAGTATTGAGTGACGTTCTGTAATACGGACCTAAGTCTTCGAAAGGCTTATTGGCTTCTCAATGAAAATTATTGCAGTTTTTATCTTAGAACAACTTAGCCTAGGCCCTAAGGTATGTTCAGTTGTACTGGCCCTAGGGCCTAAGTAGGGCCTAGAATATTACTGACTGAAATAAAGCCTCTAGGTTCACCCAAATCAAGATTCTTAAGAGTTTCCACCATAATAATACCTACAATATACTGTTCTATACAAAACGTTTCATTAGTTCGTTACATTAACAATGAGTAAGAAATTGGGTCGTTTGTTAATTAACTTTGTTCTTAGTTAACTATAAATCATTGTCGTTAACGGCCGAGTAGTTAGGAAAGAGAAAGTTTGCGTTATTAATATACCGGGGCTTACATCTGTAGCTATATTGAAAAGCTGCATGTTTTATAGCATCTACAAAACCTATTTTATCTAAATCGAGGATAAAAAAATTATTTCCGATTTTAAGGATGTCATACAAGATAACAAACAAGTGACTCAAGCTAAAATACTACTACTCATACATAACATAAAAAGTATCACAGTAAAATAGGGAGTCTTATTTTACGGTGTTGCACAGTAATAATACGAAGAAAAGTGGAATATTTATAACGCCCCCATATGTAACCATGACATGACAACCAGTTTTCCAAATACAACCCAACAACCAACAACACAGATAAGACGTAGAGCGAAGAATATCCATATGAGGTACACATTATACCATTTATTGGCTTGTCATATAAAAAAACATTAATTGAAAAATCCAATCTGATCATTGCTAACCTGTGGTCGAATGAAGGCTGTTAGAAGATAAATGAACAGCTTCAACTTTTTAATTTGTCTAAGAACGTATTCATAATACCTTCAATTAAATAGTCTTGTTTACATTCTTCTCATGTCGACTATGACCCAATTATCAAGCTTCCAAGGACAACCAATCAAATATTCCTTAAAGGAACCCAAAAATAAACAGTCGCGGAACCATTTCTGAGATTATAACCATATAGGTACGCTTTTGTGTCTCGAGGGCTTTCCGAAACAAATTCAAATCGCAATTGGATCGTCTGTCATCCTTAGAAATAACAATCTGTAACCTCAGAGAAATATTATAGAGACCGTCTTAGCTTTTGGTTTCCCAGCATCACAATTGCGTATAGTCAAACTATCTCCCGAAGTCGTGTCTTAAAGCCTTTATGTCGTTTATGATAATTTATAAGTTTTACATTCCAATAACTAACCTTCCTTCGTGAAATAGTTTAACTGTAACACACTTGCTATCTATCACAATCTAAAAAAAATTGAAGGAAATTCATAATCCATTGTTGCATATGTTTGAAAAATTCGTTTGCTCAAAAACGTAAATAACGCAATGAGTATTGTCGAATTGTCAAAATTAAAAGCATCACCTCTGTATGTTAAGCAACTAGGCTACAGCTGACTGTACTAAAAAACCTTAGACAAATGTGACAATATGTTCGTAATTTGTTAGGATGGCAACTGTTTGCATTGTTGTAAATCGACTAATAAGTGAGTGTAGTGCTTTTTCTCTCCAAAAGTGATTTTAAGGAATTGTTTAATCTCTGACCAACTATTTTTTTTTTTATACAACAAGCTGATTGAGTTTTGCCTTCCAAACAAATTGGTGCAAAATCAAAACATATAAACAAAGGTAATTAAATCTAAGGAAGTCCCGAAATGAAAATCAATAACAGTATTGAATTCGTGACCAACGACTGCATGGAGCAAAAGGGGATAAACCATAGGGTAAACTATATTAAGCACATTATTTCTAAGCTATTAGAAGTTTCGCAAGGAAGAAAGAGATGCATTTAGGATATTGCAGTGACTTTTCCTCCGAGTCTGTTTGTTACAGAGTAGAAAACTTAATATTGGACAAACAAATGACAGATGGCAAACGTCATGTTTTTTGCGCAAAGTTTTGAATGGTTGATTTGATTCCGACGACTGTTTTTGTTTATGTTATTGTTTTGAACCATTCGGTTTGTTGATTGATTGAGGGCAACCACAGCTGAGAGCTACGGAGGTCACTTCTATATGTTCCGTTTGATATGCTATAACTCTAGGGTATTAATAAAGACAATTTAAAAAAAATATTTCGTACCTTGATCCATGTTAGTAATACACTATACTACAACAACCAAACCAATACCAAATGATAATGGTAATGAGACCATTATTTTGAACAGCTTTTACTGTGGGACCAAACTTGAAATCGCGAAAAAAAATAGCTGTTCCCTGTAATCTATATCTATAAAAGGAAAGCGTTACTGACTGACTGACTGACTGACTGACTGATCTATCAACACACAGCTGAAACCACTGAACGGATTGGGCTGAAATTTGGAACACAGGTAGCTATTATGACCTAGGCATCCGCTAAGAAAGGGTTTTTGGAAATTCGACCTTCAAGGGGGTAAAAAGGGGGATGTTGTTTGTATGAAAAATCTTATTCCTTGAGTTAATAAACTTAAAACTTGGCACGAATATTTATCTAAGTAAATTATGATTTTTGTGATTTTTTGTTTTTCTAAACTACCCCCTAAAGGGGAATTGGGGGGTCTCAAAGTTTGTATGGAAAAATTTTAACGCGCAATCCGATTAATTCAAAACTCAGTATTTATACTAAAAACCAAAAATAAAGAATAATGTGTATCAGGGTTTTTCAAAAATCTACCTGTAACGGGGTGAAAAGGGGTAGTCAATTTCATAGGGGAGGATTATACTGCGTGGCTTGATTAACTCAAAAATTTGTGTAAATAATCTTTCAGTCAAGTTGTGGAAATATCTCAAACCATTTTTTTTAATTCCACCCCTTTGGGGGTGAAAACAGGGATACAATTTACATGAAAAATGTTATTCATTTGGTTTTAATTGACTTGAAACTTTGCACAAATATTTGCCTAAGTTTGTTATTATTAGTTTTTTAAAACTACCCCGGCGGGAGGGTTAGAGGGGGAGAGGGAAGGGGAGGAGTGGTGAGGAGGGTGAGGGGGAGGATGATGGACGCAGGGAGAAAGGGGCAGGACTTGGTGAGGAGAGAAGGAAGACGTGGTGAAGGCTGAGGGGGAGGGTAGGGGTTGGTGAGCCGGAGGTGGAGGATAGGGGGAGAGGGAGGGGACGGTGTGGTGAGGGAGAGAGAGGGAAGGGGAAGTCGTGAAGGGGGTGTGAGAGTGAGTGAGAGGGGGAGGGAGAGGTAGCGGAAGGGGATATGGTGCAGGAACGACCTAATCTCTGGAACTACCCTACCAGTCGGACTTTAAAAAATCTTTTTGCATTAATGATAGCCCAAATCTTATAGAAGGCATATTTAACATCACTCTAGGACCCTTAGGTGCCGAGCAAAAAGAAAAAAAGTCTGAAAGAACGCTAAGTGAAAACGAAGTAATAGCGCGGGTAGGCAATGCGATGCCACGGGGTGGGTCGAGCAAAAAAGAAATTTCACGCGGACGAAGTCGCGGGCAGAAGCTAGTATTATATATAAGTAATTTATATTGGTAAGTCAGCAAGGATAGCAGCAATGCTGACTGTCCCATTGCTACTCTCGGCAGCTATTCCTGTCTCTTCAAGATCCAGGATTCCCATATTTTATGGTTTATTATGCAATTTACTACGTGTCCAGAAGTTTCTGGGACATAAAAACGTAATTGGGTTTTTCTCTTTGAATATTTAGATCAGTAGGTAGTACGGGATTGGAATCACGGCCGATAAATGGCAATAAACTCTCCCCTGTCGCTAGGGACCCAATACCAGCTTCCATTATGGGAGAGCGACAGTTTCTAACGGGCGAAGGGTCCATGGGGACTATTCTGACAGATCGGTTAAAATGGCTGTATGGAAGGGCTTCAGTATGTTACATATTGCTTAAAAGAATGAACCTTCTAATACTGCTTTTTAGAATAAATGTGTCGTAAAATCCTATGCACTTGTTGTTTGTTGTTAATTTCATTGAGATTTACGAGTAGAATTACTGAGGTTAAGTTTGATCATGCTTCTAAAACCGGGTGATTTAATACTTCACAAGTTTTGTAAAGTCACATTGAGTAGATTTCTTCTAGGTTATGGGACTTATCTACAGTTCTATGGGCACCTATGCAAGTTTCATCCCCTATGTAACCCTTTGAGGTTGAATTTCCGAAAATCGCTCCTTATCACTTTCTTTATTAAGAAACTTATGCAAAATTTCATGCTTCTAGACCCAGCAGTTTTGGTTGTGCATTCTCTGTCAGTGATTTTTATGCATCTTGAAATTTTTCTAATCCTATTTACTAACCGGTAATAACGGATATACAAAACTTAACTGTAATGTAGTACAAGTGTCAGTAGATATCATTGTCAGTGTGTGTTGATTGTGAAATGTCAGCGTGGCGCGTAGAGTGAGCATTCAAGGCTTTGGGCGGCTGTCAGCTGTCGCGTTAAGACGCTTCTATATACGGCCTATACGGATTGGATGGTGCTTGTTAGAAGATGTGGCGAGGAAGGAAGGCCTTATTAGAGTTTGTTTGGTAAAACATGGTTCCTTGGTGTTAGAATCCATAATGGCTCAATTTTTTCGTTGACTGTTTTGTTCTAATATTTAACTAGCTGCACCCTGAGATAAAAAGTAACCTATGAGTTTATCCAGGGTATAAGCTATCTGCATACCAAATTTCATCCAAATCGGTCCAGCCGTTTGAGCGTGAAGATGTAACAAATATACAAACACACAAACTTTGGCCTTTATAATATTAGAATGACACTTTTAACATGACTGGCAAAATGTGGGTGTATTAAGTGTACACCTCTGCCCAACTCTTCGGGGAGTTCAGGCGTGATCTTTGTAGTTCAGTAACAAAATGTATCTGCTTAGCTATCGCTTAACTTTAGGAATCAACTATCTATAGCTATGTTATTTCCTTATGTTCAAGAGTTAGAGTTAGTTAGTTCGAACCCACACAAACAATACTGGAAAATGTCAACCAGAAATTCAATAATAAACTACGTTGGGTAGTTACACACACTACAAAATTGGAACCGCGACATCTCGCAACTCGAAGGCATTAGACAGTTTGTGCCGAGACGAGCCGACAGATATTTCTGTCCGAGGAATGAGGACATCCGTCGGTTGCGTAACTTTGTATTACTACCCTCCCCTGAGCCGTTCTACTACCAATCAGGCCAACAATGTGCTTAAATATAGAAAAGGTTCGCCAGATAAAGGGGGTTTGACGACAGCTAATATTAGGAACCCTACATGAGATGGGCAGGGCGTCCTCTCTTTGTAAAGACATAATACGGTTGGTACATTGCTATGCAGGATTCATGTTCTTTTGAACGATCGCATGATATTACGAAGCTCAGCGAATTTTGAATGCATATATTCTTTTTCTTTTGAAACTTGTGCAAGTTATGTTCTACTCCTTCACTCAGTTCTATTGGAAAAGTAAACTGCCCGAAAATTATTTGTAAATAACTAAATTTATTCATCTGATTAAGATTCACCGGTGCAGCTAGATTTGAACCTGAAAAAATATATAATTTATATCACCCGTCTCTCCACAGTTCCGTTGCTTACTATAGGATGCATATCCGGTAGGCTCTATAATCCTTACCTAACCCTAAGCCTTACCTTATCTTATGGGCACGTCTTCCCTACCATTCTTGCCACCCCCCCCCCCTCAGGTCTACTCCTTGATATGCAATGGTCTTTGGTGCGCTATGTAACATGAGGCAATAGAGGCAAGTGTGAATCTTTGGGTTCATTCGAGTAATCGAGTCTGGTCAAACCGCGCTGGGGTCAGTGCATTTAGTTAAATATTCATTCAACTTATTTTAACGTAATTGGTTCTAGTAGATTTTAACATACTATATAAATACTAGAATTTAACTATGTTGCATTAATTTGTGACAAACTTTCTCCTATATCCGCAGTTCCGCAAAAAAGTTATGAAAACGAAAACTGCAAAGCTGCGAACGGACGTGAATCAAGAGATAGCTTCGTTCTCTGTATTGTCTTAAATCTGGTGTAGAACGATAACCAGGCACAGTGTGCACTTGTTTTTATTCCACTCGTTCAAAAGAAAATAACTTCAATTGTTGTATTTCAAAGTAGCTTTAAAATAACATAGCTAGTTGTTGTTATAGCCAACTGACGCATGCCTGTAAATCTTGTTAGTAATTTAAAACAAATGTAGGTTACGAGCTACGGCTCATAGTATGCAACAAGCTCAGAAATTGTAGAGATATTGTTCCAGGAAGGATTTTCGTTAAGAAAATATGTGATATTCTGTATGCAGTACGCTGCTACGGGTAGAAAATTTAATAAGAGTCAAGACTTCAAAAAGTGTTGAAACTAGTAGCTTGCTTCAAAGCAAGTGTTTTGGAACAAGTATAATAGAAAATTGATGATATATAAACGGTATAGGAAGATATCAAGGACGACACTTGTTTGGAAAATATATTTCCCGGTAATGTCAGTTTGACGTGATATTTCTTTGAACGTAAAGTGTTTGAACAATACAGAAATATTGAAGACTCTTCAGTGACTGGCATCTGACAAGTTCCAAACATCAAGTAAGCCTTTGCTCGGTGCTTTGTCTTCCACGTTGGGGTCAGAATTTAACTGACTCCCAAAAATATATTTAATCCAAAAATATATAATTGAGGTTATCGTCGTTTTAAGATAGTAGAGTCGTTTCTTAGGGATTACAGTACCCTAATTGCGTAACACATTATCAATCGGAGTTTGAATCATTTTGAAACAAATTGCTAATCCTTTGCTTCATATGTTTGAAAGATTTGTCAGCTCGACAACGTAAATAACGCAATGAATGTTGTTGAACTGTCAAAATGAAACCAACTGCGATTGATAATGTGTTACGCAATTAGGGTGCTGGTCCTTATAAACTATTAGAGTATTCAGTTCAACAAAACCGATAACATCCTATGATCCTATCATACAATGCCTGAAAAATAATTTAAAACTATCTCCAAATCTAGCGTTCGTCAGTCATCCGGCTGGTACTCCATTTCGCGGCAATACACCTACGCTACATACACCGCTGGCTGAATACTAACGCGATGACCCCTGACATTTGGATGCCACAGGATTTATTGGCCCCACGTGATAACTTCACGACTGAAAAGAGTTATAGTTTAAAAACATTTCTACTTCTCACTCAAGTCGTGAACGACTTGAATGTTGGCATAACATGAATTCTGTAAGGATGGATGGTTTGATGTCCTTTATATCGTCACGTCTAGGTCACCCTTCTAAGGAATGTTGAAACAGATATGGATGCTATAATCCACACGTCTAGGCTTGCTAAATTATGTGGGTGCTGCAATACCTTTAATGCTTTTAGATGAAATAACCTGTCGCACTCTTCAAGACTCAAAGAGTAAACCATATTTTTGAATGGCATCAAACAGAAAAATAAATGTGTACTTACTTACTCAATATCAATAATTGTTCTATGTAGTACCTACCTACATGTCTTAATGTCTAGATAGACATATTTTTGCATGTTGCTATTTTAATTCGTGAATGAGAGTGAAGGTTTCGTGGATGCTTGTTCTCTAATTTAATTAAATTGTCTGACGGACGGTCGGCAACCAATTACTTAATGGTTTTCCTTAGGAACAGAATTCAGGCCAGACAGAATTCACTCACTAAATTCTAGTATTTTAACTTTTAACGCTACTTCCATTATTAATATGGAATGGATCTTCGTTTCTAATATTGTGGATGCGGAAATGAGTTTCAATTGGAGGTTTATTATCAAAACAAACAAGTTTCATAAAATGACAGAAGTATACTGCTTCAGTCATAAAGATGAAAAATGCTTTAGACAATTCTAAAGATCTTAAATGACATAATACGCGAGCAAAATTTCAAGCTATTATTGATGTAAGTAGAGCTGACGAAGCGTCTGCATAAAATCTAATTGGAAAAGAATAATCGGAAATAGTAATCTAATCTCTAGAAATACTGCGAATGTTAAAGCCTATGTAATAATCCGTGAATAGTTGATCGCTTCATCATTCCCATTTCCTGTAATTAGCTTTGATTCTGCGGAAAGATTGGCCGCAGTTAGATCCTGCATATTAAATTAACTGTCAGTGATCCAGTTTAACATATAAACGATCGATATTGAGTTTGTCAAAGTCTGTTTACCTTTATCTATCTTTCGCTCTGTACCTATTCAATTTCTTAGAGTTTTGTAAAACTGCTCAATTCGGTGGATCTTTAGAGTCTTATAATATGACAAGATTCTTCTTCTTCTTGCCTCAATACAGTTTCCCCAGTAACAATACGATATGTCCGTCGGCCCCTTCTCGGTATGACTTATTTCTACAAGAGGTACAATAATAAACGGCCCATAGCTAAGGACAACAAAATATCAATACGGTTGATTCGTAAAACATATTTGATATTTCCTACTTCTTCGGCATCATGGATATTGTTTCATTTATTTGTGCCATATTTCCCAGACAGAAAGAAAAATAACGTGTCAGACTTGTTTCGTTTGTGCATCGAATCGTTTGCAGCTAAAAGAATAGCGGATGATACACGAGTCTCAGCAACTGAAATGTAGGTTTTTATGTGTTCGATACTATGCCGCGTTGAAAATATTTTTGTAGCTGCTTTTTGTATGCAAGCTGATGCAAATATGGCGGAAAAAATAGGCTGTGATAGACTTCTTTGACTTGGGAATTGTAACGCTACGGGGCAACTTAATGTTGTGTTGGTTAAGTCCTAATGACTTAATTTGAAGGAAGTATTTTTTGGTGAAATTTATAACAGAAATTAAATTGTTCTTACTCGTTTACTCAACGTTCGGTGTAATCAGTAATTTCAATAGAAGGCGATAAAATGTAAATGAAGTTGAATATATCAGACATAATATCGCACGTACAGTGGTAATGAATGGATCGATTGATGTTGAGTGTGTTATATACCTGAGATAAATCTTTCAGACTATCTTCAAAGGATATCGAGAAAAAAAGACAACGTCTTTGATTTTGCCAAAAACACTTTATAATAAAGATGAGTGCGTTCGCTCTAAACCGAGTGCGGTCGAGGAAATAGTTTTGTTTTCTTTTCGCTGGAGCATTATCCTGACTCTTGCCAAGATCCTTAAATTTATTACTCGAGGATTTAGCTTTGTAATAATGTATGACAGAGCGACTGCCAAAGGAACCTGCTATACAGTAGGTATACATACACCAACAAAACTATTCGGATGGTGAATGAAAACGCGGTATTTCGAGAGGCAGATTGTATGAATATTTAGAATTTTTGGAATTTTTTTGTTAAATCTGGGGCACGAGGCATTTTCGAACTTTTATAAAATTCTGTTTACTACGGACACCGATCCCCAGCTCAGGCATGGTATTTATGGCGTTAGCCCTGTGTGATCGTTCATTTTACGACTTTATAAGGTTCAAGTATAAGATTAAAGATTCTCGTAGACTGCGAAAAGCAATAATAGTATTGCCATATCCTTATTGACAGGTTTTAGACTCTACCTCTCGATACATAATTACTATCGTCAACTTAACATATTCATTGAAAGAACCAATTTTCAATATGTTATTACATCATCCGTTATGCCTGGCATAATATCGCGTCCAATCTAAAAAGTTTAGATTCGAAATTGGAACCGGCATGCACTCTTACATGCCTGAATTCAATCTACCTACTTTTTAAACTCATTTTATTACTAACTGCCAGTATTCTGAATGAAAAAATGCTTTTTGAACTACGCCGTATGAATCTACTGCATTGGATTCTGTATTTATGTCGTATTAATCACGTCTACTTGTGGTATATTCGTAGGAGGGTAAATAAACAACTAAAAACTGTTCAGTTTGCGTTTGTTTAGTGTTTAGTTAAGTATGCAAATAGTCGGGTTAACTAGCGAGAGGTGTATCTACCTTCTGTTGCTTGTTCTATGTTGTTGTTCCGAATTTTAGTTGCGTGTAATGTTGTGGGGAGATTTGTTAGAAGGGTTACAGTAATTACAGGAATGCTCAGCACACATTTTAAGGTTAGATTAGCAGGGGTCGTACTGGTATGTGTGGAAATGAATTGACAATGGAGATTTCCCAAAACAGCATTCCTGGACGACGGATTGCCAATTGCAGTACTTATGTATGTAGCAAAAGGCAATGCATGCTGTCCACAAATTCTTTATGAAATCATAGGCCTGTAATTTTGACCAACTAACAACTCCAAGGGAATATGGCAAACGTTCTACTATACTACGTGCAAATAAGTTTCCTTAACATTTGTATGATATACGTACGGACGTAACGTACGGACGTATGACTACTTCGTATGATACATACCTTCCTGTCTTTGTAAAACAGCCTCTCATACATATCCTTTATTTAAATCACTTGAAACCGTTCCAAGTTAACGTACATTTTTGATGATAATAATAGGATTGACGTCAGAGAGATATCCTTATTTACTGTTTCGGAGTTCGTTTTTTGGGCCAAATATTTGGCCAATGGTCAAAACCCACAGGCCTCACCCTACTTACCTGGTCAACTACATTACAGGTACTTCGTTCTTCAATAACTATGCGACACCCGAAAGCCTATTATTATCAACCTAAAGTTTTTTATTATTCTTAATACTAATTTTACTATTAAGATAAGATAAGATAAGATAAGATAAGATATTTTATTTTGCAAACATGGGTAGGTACAAAAGATGGTGACATAAAAATATAAGTAGCAACAACCATATTTAACCAGATGATGGCATGCAAAAGTACAAGATTCTAATACACAACAATAATAAAGAGAAATAATGTCAATCAAATTACAATTCAAATACACAATTCTTCTGCAGTCAACTATTTCGTATTAGAATTAAATAAAAATTAAATTAAATAAAAAATTAAATGTCATATTTTCATCATTTCTAATCATAAAAAGAGTAAGTAATTAAGACATTTCTTTTTCCATTAAAAATTCCGGCACACTATAATACGCTTTGTCAGCTAAAAAATTTCGAAGTTTTTTTTTAAATAATGTCAAGTTTAATTCTTTCCAACTCCTCGGTAATTTATTATAAATGACTGGCGCCATGTAGTAGACACTTTTGCGCATTAAAGCCGTTCTCGCACTAGGGAGACATAGCCTACTGTTATCACGCCTATTTCGTGGAAATACGTCAAATATGCGGTCAAAACGATCCGGATTTAGTTTTACAAACACTGCCATTTCAAAAATATATAAACATGGTAGAGTTAATATTTTATTCTGTCTAAAATATGGCACACAGCTATCAGTAGTTTGCAGTTTTAAAAAGGACCTTAAGCATCTTTTCTGTGCTTTGAATGCAGTTTCTCTTTCGGTGGAGTTGCCCCAAAAGATAACGCCATATCGTAGGTGGCATTCGACTAAACCATGGTAAGCAGTCAGGAGAGCGTCTAGATTTACAATAGACGACAAAGTATGTAAAGCGTATGCGGATGTGCTTAGTTTTTTGCAAAGTAACTCTATGTGTTGTTTCCAGTTAAGTTTTTTGTCTATTTCTAGCCCTAGAAATTTAGTACTTACTACATCGCTAATTGTATCATTATTATATTGCACATGCAGATTACTCTTATCTGGCATGCGTTGGTTAAAATGGATTATCTTAGTTTTGCTTATATTTATTCTTAAGTTATTTTCGTCTAGCCATTTTATAATCGATTTTAAAGAAATATTGATGTCATTTTCGTATGTATCTACACTTTTAGAAGGTATTGTCACGGTACTGTCATCTGCAAATAGGGTCAATGGTTGTTCTATGCATTCCGGTAAGTCATTAATATATAATATAAATATCAAAGGACCCACAACACTCCCCTGCGGTACCCCGTAACTAACTATTCGCTCGTCTGACCTAAATATCTCGTCTTTTTTATTAACTAAATTAATTCTATTAATTTCAGTTATTTGTCGTCTATTATGTAAATAAGACTGAAACAGGTCTAGAACATTACCCCTTATACCATAAGCTTCGAGTTTCTTCAGAAGTGTAGGATGGTGGACATAGTCAAAAGCCTGCGTCATGTCGCAGAAAATGGCGCAGACTGGGTTTCGCTTATCTACATTATTAATGACATTCTGTATGAAATCAAAAATAGCCATATTTATCATAGACTATTCATCATAGACTGTGTCAATGCCATAGTTCATAGTATCTGCCAATGTCAAGGACACATGAGATGAAAGCTGTTCCTACATACTTTGATGTTTTATTGTTGATGATATCTTCAATCAAAATTGTGTTTTGAAGAAACCCTACTATCAATACCTATTTACCTAACCCTAATTTTGACCATCATTAGCCATTATCTAAATTACTTAACCATCTTTCGACTTTACAATCAAATAGGTATATAACAATGAACATTACCAATATATCAACATATATCCAGGTTATCACCTTATCATTTCGCACCAGTTGCACCTTTCAATAACTTCAGCATAATAGTCGACAGGCTAGCTTTTACGATCTATTGTTTGCAGTATTACGATCTGAAATCTGGTGCAGCCCTCAAGGTATGCGATACCGTTGGTTTACCTGCTTTAGGAGTAACGTTAGCAGACACGTGCTTTACCGTGCCTATCTTGATACTTATCAAGTAACGTTGATTCATTTTGTAGTGTAAATGTTCTTTGGGAAAATAGTTTGTGTTTTTGTGAATAGGTTCTTGTAGAAAGATGAGATGATATTGGGTAAATCACCCATGGATTAGAAAAACTAAGGATTCGAGCAAAGAGAAAATATACTAGAAACGGTTCTCAACGTTTTAAGACATGTTGACGATATTGTTTCGTCGGTTAATGTATTAAGATAATCCGAAAGCAAAAAGTGTTCCTAATTATGAGTACCTTCAATATAATTGTATGCAAAGAAAGAAAATCAATGGGAATGTGAGACAGGTCATTAGTCAGAAAAATTAAAGAACGAAGAAGTGGAAATCGCACAAAGCTCAGGTTTTACAATCGTAAACATGTCTTAATTATAGATGAATCTGCCCTCTGTTTACGAAGCTGATTTTGCTTCCTTTCATGAAATATCAACTACAAGCGTTGATTCACAATTTTTCTACAAATAAATTTACTCAGTGTGCAATCAAAGTCAACATTTTTCCATTACTTACATTTTTACTTTCAACTTACTACTGTTATACCCACGGAACATTTTAAGAATGTCGTATCGACTACCTGCACCAGGGTATGCAGTATAAGTTGCATGACATGGCAACGCTGATCGCAGTCAAGTGTCAAAAAAACTCTCAAACCGGGCCTTTTAAGTTTAGTTCCCTATTTTGCCACCGTCCAAGATATATACTGGGCATATAACTATAAGAAACCCACGTGTAAAACGGTTAGTATGTATACAATGTGATTGTAAAAATAATTGAGAGTAGGTCAATCGGTGGGGAGAGATCTGGGGACCGGTTTCAACCAGTTACGAGTACATGTGGCTTACCTACCGACACCTACCTTGCCAGATACCGATCTGATAGTGTAGAAGTATTTTTATTTAGAAGGTTCGGCATTTGTTGGTGGTTGGGTAGCCTCGGGTTTAAAATCTTTCGAATAGCAATAGGGTCTAAAATTTCTATCCTTTCAAAGTGGCCATTATCTATGAAACATGCCTCAAACTATGTACATTTTTCATTAATAGCAAAGACAGATTGTTCCATATCAGAACATTATTTTTTAATAACCGAGTCCGGATTTTGAGATTTTGTTATTTTGAAGTCACCCGCCCAAAAATTTATGAACAGCCACAATTTTGCCATAGCGCCATGTCATTGCACAAGAGTTGTGATCTTGTGCAAAGCCTTGCCCTCTTCAAATTCCTCCACAACATCAGTATATCAAACCCGGAGAATGCCATCGATACTGTCGATTCGTCTCACCAAATTGAGCAGTGCAACATTCACATTACGCCGGCATTTTCCGGTTTGCGACAGCCCTATAACAGTAGTGACGCTATCTATGCGCGTGAGCATACTGAGTATACAGGTTGGTCCAAATAGTGACGTCCAGATGTTTTTTTGTGACATGTTCAGGATGAATATTACTTTACTGAATTTTACTTTTACAAAATAAATCTGTAAAATACACACTACAAAAAGATATGAATTTTTGAAGCTCTACCGGCAGAAAACTAAATAATAACAAAAATAACTTGAAAACTGCAAAAAATAGCGGAACAAACATGGGGTATTTTCGAATACCCCTGGGTATGAGGAATTCAGATTTTTCTTTAGACGTCACTATTTGGACCATACTGTATATCTGTAGGGACACCACACTGTGGTAGACAATGTATGATAATCGATCTAACCACGCATTTGTTGCTATGGCCAATTTAATAGGGGATGTGATGTGGTCATGTTTGTTTTAATGGATATCCGTTTTGCAACCAATGATCTGTAACTGAAGTTGGGGATGAGGAAGTTATGGATATAATTATTATATCCTTTGATAGGTGCTTTTTATTACCCGACTGCGGCGAAGCCCAAAAGGAGGGTTATGTTTTTGACCTGTATGTAAGTATGTATGCATGTATGTATGTATGTGTGTATGTCCGTTTCTTTGTTCCCTCGTAACTCCTAAACGAATGAACGGATTTGGATAAATTATACGTCTTTAGATTTGTTTTGGTGGCGCAAGTGTCACTGGCTACATTAACATCAAAAATAAAGTAAAATGGCGGATTTGGGGCGACATACTGTGGAGTTCGAAATTTTTTTGTGTTCTAATACCATCGAGTGGGATATCAAAATGAAGGTTTTTAAAAGGTGATTACAAAAATATATACAACTTATATGATTAAAAGTAATTCGAAGTGACAAATCGAATTTTGATAAAAAAAAATTTGCTTTGAGCAGAGTTAGGACCTTCGAAGGCTTGGCTATTTGTGCACTTATTCAAAAAAGCTTTTAAATAACCCTCAGGGTCAAAACTCTTTGCAAGAACTAAATCGTCTGCGAAATCTTTTCACATTTGTAAACTAAAAAGCTGGAAATAAAAAAAGTAATGAAAAAAACTAAAGAACCCGACTGCAGTAAAAAACTTTTTTACAAAAACAAAAACCGACTTCCAAAAAAAACACTACAAAGTGAAAAATAATTTTAATTTCGGAAGTCGGTGTCTTTGGATCTGTATTTTAGTTTTTTGCCACCGACTTCCAAAATTAAAATTATTTTTCACTTTGTAGTGTTTTTTTTGGAAGTCGGTTTTTGTTTTTGTAAAAAAGTTTTTATTTTTCACTTTTTAGTGGTTCAGTTTGTAATTTATCTAAGTTACAATAACCCAATGTCAACTGCTCATCACGTTTTACAAAATGTTGCTTTTCCCGATGCAGGGCCGTTAATTGTTGAGGAGTTCTCCTAGTAAGAACCAGGAGAAATGGAGCTCATGATGAAGTCACCGTTACCATTATTTTGACGAGCATAAACCATATTAAAGTAATCGAATCGCAACCTGTTATATACTTAGATATAATTGAGTATTTTCGATGGCACCCTGTGGTCTTCATCATCAGTTCCAGCTCACCGAATGGTATTTTCCGAGAGCAAATGCACGAGTTACTATAAAAAATACCGAAATCGATATAGGTGTGCCCATAAAATTTGAGGGTTTCCCTCGATTTCCATGGGATCCCATCATCAGATCCTGACTTGATGATCATGGGACCACTTGGGACGTATATCCTTTCGAACAAAAAAAGAAAAATCCAAATCGGTCTAGCCATTTTCGAGTAATCGGGGAACATACATAAAAAAAAAAAAATAAAAAAAAAAAAAAAAAAAAAAAAAAAAAGGTTCCGACGAATTGAGAACCTCCTCCTTTTGGAAGTCGGTTAAAACACTAAAACTGAAAAGCTAAAAACAAGCCCATTTTAAATTTAATAAAAGTTGGAAGCAGGCGGGACCCATTCCATTTTTATATTTTCAAACTCAAACGGGTCCCGCCTGATTCCAACTTTTATTAAATTTAAAATGGGCTTGTTTTTAGCTTTTCAGTTTTAGTTTTTTACTGCAGTCGGGTTTTTAGTTTTTTTAATTACTTTTTTTTTATCATTTTTATTTTCATTCGATTTAATTTTAAAGTATAGCCAAGTGTAGAATAAGAGTAAAAGTTATAATGGCACAGACCTTCCTGCAGGAACAACACACTTTATTAAAAGGATCATTTAAATTCTATATTTATGGAGTTGTTTAATATTAAACCTTCAAGTTAGATTCAGTAAGCCAACGTTTGTCACGTAGATCCACGAAAACTTGAATATATCCTTTTAAAAATGAACACATTAGAAAGTATTATTGATCATTGCCAAATTAACTGAGGTAAGAGATTCATTGGCTTATATACTCAGCACAACATAATCTGAAGGTCGCCGGTACAAATTCAATATGACTCATCGTTCATTATAATTCAATACATGATGACTTGTTGCGTACATCTGATGTTAATTCTATATTGTAATCCCTTTGTTTATTCTTAACATTATAACCTTGAGTTTTTTTTTTTGTTAACAATTAAGTACATTTTTTAGGAAGTGATCATCTCATATCATTTGAGGGATGTCCATACCATATAATGTTCATGTGGCTATTGTAAAACAAGAAAATGCATTTTAAATGTGTGTGTTATCTCCAAAGCAACCGGTTCATAGTTAAACATTGATACTGCAAAGGTGGTACTATTGACTATTAAATATTCACTTTGAACAATGAATTATTTTCGCTAATGTACTTACAACAGTGATATTATTATGTATTTGATCTCATGTTTCTTTAAACTGGTTGTGTCAGTTTTGTTTTGGTACATATTATAAATTGATATCATGTTATAAAACCTGCTCATTGTCATCCTCATGCATTTCTTCCAAGTCATTTGAGGATTGGGACAGAATGTCTTTTGTTTTCATTATCTTTAAGACGTCATCTCAGTGTTCACTTCCTGTCATATCCTATTATTTCGAACAATCCAATAGGTAGTCTTTTCTAGGGGCAGTATTTTATAGCTACCTCGTTTTGCTCCACATTCTTGCGTGGTAATACTGTACCTGGCGCTTTTTAAAACTTTACTATTCACCTTGCATTTCAAAGGTACCTTTCTGCCTTTAACACCATTATCTTCTTGTGGCATTATTGTTTCATATCGCCACCCAATAGTTTCGAAGTTATTGTGTGAAGTTTTGTCGCGACCACTGCCCATTGTCTCCGACTTCCCATGCAAAAGTGAGCATTCAATAAAGTCAGCCATTCATCGGTCGTATCAGCATTCATAAAAAGCAGGAAGCGGGAAGTACGTGCCGAGTAGCGACTGTGGGCAGGCCTTTAAATGCGCGGGCGTTGCGATATAAATACATTCTATTTTTGTCTCTGGTGACATCTTTCGGATGTGCGATTTTTGTTTCGAATGACAAAAATAGCGCTGTGTACCTTAAAGGTTGCATGCAACTGACAGAGATTGAGGTCAGGGTTCTAGCCTTTTTAGGTCGTCTAGAGATTAGATTACGTGTTAAAAATTAAATAGGGGGTTTTTGTGGTGAAAATGTTAGGTTCTTTTTACAAAATACCGTGATAATTATTTCAGTATTCAGCGAAGCAGAGATAGCAAAGCGTTTGTCTTTGTCTAGTTCTTTACTCTTTTCTTAACTTCCAAAGGTTGCTGTTCTGTAAATATGCAGTACACTCGAATCTTTGCATATTTATTAATAGTCTCTTTTCGTGCAAATCATAAATCTGAGTTGAAAAAATAAGACTTCTTTATATTCGTAACGAGGTGAACGTCCGAATAAAAAATAAAAATAACTTTCAATTTCTGAAAATTAACGTAGTTCTTTATTGTTATTTTCAAATGTTTAAATGATTGTAATGGCGGCAATTAAGGATATTTTATGGTTAATTATAAAACCACTCATAAGATTTAAACGGTGATATTTATGTTCATGACTAAGGTTATAAATAAATACTAACATCATTCGTACAAAAATTAAAAATTTTCTTAATTCAACAAAAAATTATTATTCGATTGTATAAAGATAGCTACTGTAGATTACTTTTTCCTGGAATTCTATTTTCGAATAAAAACATTTTTATTTACTTAATTATAATATCGAAAATCTAAATCATAATTATAACACATTTACAGAGTCGTCCAAGATCACATGAAACCATTTATAATTTAATTTAATGATTTTTATTTCGGAATAAATAATTCATAGAGATATTGATGAGTGTTTGTATATTTCCGACATTTCAATGACTGGTAGTTGAAAAATGAAAAGTTGAAAAATTACTTCGTTCAATTTAGCCACTACATGTTATTCATGTTCATGTTATTCATGTTATCAACTAAACATTTATATCTAGGGGAACCCAAAAAAAAAACCGGTCAAGAGCGAAACGGACTCGCGCACCGAGGGTTCCGTTCCGATTTCTGAAAAAGTGTGCTATTTAGAGACATCGTTTTATTTTTCCTGTAATTTTTACTTAAACTTGTATCACATAGAATAATTTCAGATTTTTATCTTTGCAAACTTCGGAGATAAGGGGGGGGGACACGGTATTTTTTTTTACATTTTTCATCAAAAGTCGAAAACTGTGCGGCCTAAAAAAAATCAAAAAATGTTTGGGAATGTGCAAACAGCGCTCTTTCATATGATACCCCACATGCCCTAGTAGCTCCACTTTGAATTTAAGTCACTTCTACAAAAAAAACATAAATATTTTTACTTCTTTCTTATTTGCAAAATAGTTGAGTAAACGTCATCTAAAACTATTCTAAATTTCAAGTTGATAGCATTAGTAGTTCTTGCGATATCCAGCTGTGACAGACAGACAGACAGACAGACTGAGTGACACCATAAGGGTTCCTTTTTTAGCATTTTGGTACGGAACCCTAAAAATTTAAAATTTGCATAGAAACAGCTTTGTTGGTGTTTATTGAGGTGTTCGTTAACAGTAATTTTAGAGCATTTAATATAAAATTAACAAAAGCATTATGGAGTTACTGGTTCTGCCTCCTTGACCGCCAATTCCATAGCCCCACCAGGCCCACCACCGGGTACAGTCGCCAAGGCAACCGATTGCTAACACCGGACAGTGCCGACGTCTGCTGAATCAATGCACACCCTACCGTCTTCCGTCTCATTGTCCATCGCTAATGTGACAAGGACAGAGATAGTGCGATCGAATGCATTCAACGTGTTCAATGCAGGTGGATGGATTTTTTAGTACCGTACTCATTCAGATCCGGATTGGGTTTTTATTGAAGATGGCCGATTTTATAGCTAACGATGGTCGTTTTATGAAGTATACAATGGCTACCTGATTTATTTCCAGTAAAACTGACTTAATTGAAGACCTAAGTGAAGAAAATGATTTTTAATGCCAGTGAAAAATATGGCGTGGCTTAAATTGGTCTTAAAATTATTATTTTCTTTGATAGAAAACATCCAATGCCAACCAAAAGGATTGCTTAAAAAAGCTTCGTCCAACAATAGTATCATACTAATCCAATAGGTAACTTAATTCAGAGAGTTAGTTTCACACCCAATTAACGAAGATCCAATGAATTCTTGAACAGCAAGGCCCCTCAGGAGTCACAGCTAATCACAAATAAGTGCACGTCTCCTAGTTCCCGAGGGTTCCAGAGAGACTAAGAGCAAATCTGGCAATGTGGCACTTTTCACACCGTAGCAAACGTTCCTATTTATCCGAAAGCCGATAAAAGCAATCGGTGTAATAACATTGCCTTGAAGGATGCTAATTGCTCTTCCCATTGGTTTCAGTCCAAGTTTAGGTTAGGTTAAGTGAATTTGTTAATCTTGTGATTGGTTTGGTGTTCTGATGGATGTGTTTTGGATGTGAAGACTTTTTCGTTTATCTGGATGATTGTTTTATGTCGTTTAATTTTATATTTTTTATATAACAATCGGTCTCTCCAGTCCTGTGCCCATATGTCTCGCCGGAACTCCCTTACCGATCTGCTCCGACTTTTGGTACCTCGAGTCGCTTGTCAAAGGGGAGGGCGAAGTAGACCAAGACGTAACGCACCGAATCAATTCAGGGTGGATGATATGGCGACAGGTCACAGGAACAACTTGCGACCCACAAATGCCCCTCAAGTTAAAAGGGGAAATTCACAAGTCCGTGATAAGGCCTGTCGTACTTTATAGATTGGAATGCTAGGCCGTGAAGAAGACTGATGAAAAAGATTGCATGCACCGCAGATGAGAATGTTGACATGGATGTGTAGAGTGACGAGAATGGATAAAGTAAGAAATTAGTCTAGGAGGAAGTTTGAAAGTGGCGCCAGTGACAGAAAAGTTGAAAGGAAATCGTTTGGTTTGGTATGGGCATGTGTTGAGTAGTGTCCAAACGCATGTGACTAAAAGAGTGATGAATGTACTACATGTTGATGGATGGAGAGGGAGAGAAAGGCCAAAGAAAAGATGCATGGATTGTGTGAGGAATGTCATGAAAGAGAAGGGAGGTAACGGTTGTCAGAGGAGAATAGAAGAAGAAAACTTGTTACGCCGGCCCTAAGTAACATGGGATAATGGCAGGAAGATGATGATGGACGACTGTTTTATTCGTTTGACCATGTATTACGGAAGAAAATACACCATTTACTTAGATGTTAATCTCCAAACGATCTTTCCCTTATTTAGGAAGGTGCAGTAATTTATATGTTTTTTTATTTTACATCTTATTGTGTTAGTCATTGACATCTGATGAAAAGCGAAGACGTGGTCTAAGTGAAAGTAGACTTTCCTAATTGATTTATTTGCATCAAGACTTGCTATCAAAATTAAAAACAGACGCTGGCAATAAATTACAAAATTCATTAATAAAGGTTAATTAAGATTTCTAAGCCTGGTATTTACCTGTCTCTATGATTAATGATAATTGCAACTTTTAAGGAAGTTTTTTACTATCTTCTCCTTATTTAGAAGAAAAATAATTGCAACGCGTAATCTGTCGCAAAGTGTAATCTGTGCAGTCACTTTTAGTTATAACTCTATTTGAAGTAATGTAAGTACGCGATTAATATTTATACTTGTAAGTAATACCGGTTGAACATGATGTGTTAGTGTAATTTTATCAGTATTATCGTTCCCTTGACCTTTGTCAAGATCTGCATTCATTGTATCCAGATGTAACCAAGCATCAGTATTCGTTCCTAAACAGCATATAGGTATGCACACTTCTCTCAATAAGAATTTTCCGACTGACTGACCTTGTCGACATGCTCCAATAATGTAAACTGGTGACATAGCAATAGGAATAATCTTGATCTTTAGTCAATTCTGTTCAAATGTTACCATTGAATAACTCCTAAAAATAACAGCCACTTTACTCGTAACTAAAATAGCCACTTTAAACTTAGATAATAATTTCGTATGCACAATAAAAATAGAAACTACTCTCCGTAGAGGCAAAACTACTGAAATTATGAAGCTATACACCATAATACAATGGAGGAAATGTATATACTGGATATGGTAAAAATCGTTGGAAATAAAACTAAACATACCGTGCAGTTATGTACATGTACCGATTTTGCATGTAGGTTAAAAGGAAATTATTCTTATATTCCACCACTATTCTGGAATTTTCTGGATCATAACGTTGTAGCACTCATGAAATTAGCCATTATGACTGAGTTGAATTTTTGATCGTTCTACCTTGTGCAATGTACTTTCTTTCCGTTTGTAAAAATACTCACAGTATCTACATACAGTGCTCTTTATTTTCAGTGGCTGCGAAATGGAAAAAGTTACCGTAGCGAAATTTCAAACTATGGTTCTGGTTTATTCTCTGTGTCAGTTTAAATGGGAACAATTTTTATCACAATATTTTATCAGATAAGTAACAATAGTTTACGCACGATGTGGCCATTCATTTAATTTAATACTGGCAATGTTGTAAACGTAAATTAATTCCCTCAACCATCCCAGTATATGTGAAAATAATATAACCTTTTGATTGTCCCACAGTCAGTTGGTGCAAATATTTCATTCATCCGTAAAGTGATTCTAAAAGTATTTACTGAATCGCACAAGTCGTTATCCATTACCGCTCCCGAGTCCACTTTAGTGTCTACTAATAGTTAATGAGCGAGCAATGTACGGCTATTTATTATTCACTACGTACATAACTTGTTTGGTCCTCAAATTAGCTTCTTGAATTATGTATGAATCGTCACGCGGTTCTGTTTTGGGTGTCACCAGCATTCTATGTCAATCGGCGCATTTAAGCCTGACGATATTGTTTAAGCTATGAAATTTAATACGTGATTAGTTTTGTTGAGGTAGTCAAAACTAATATCCTTTAGGTGGCACGTCATATAACTTTCCTTCAGTCAATGGTCTTTCATATATTTAATATACATATAGCTTCTCCCATACGTGTTGTCACTTACAAGAGATAAATCTGAATGCAGATCCCCTTTGACGTAAGGATCTAACTCAGTATCTGGAATTCCACTGATACGCTTCACTACATATAGTTAATCCATTCAGTCTAGTCTAGTAGTCTAGTATAGGTACTAGTCTACTGCTGTATCAAAGGCCTTTTCAAGTTACGCTTCTATACTCAAATCTTCTTCATCCGCATCGACTAAACTTCCTAATTCCTATCTAAAGCTTTTCACAAAGTTTTATATTGTATTAACAATAACCCTAAATCAAAACAAACTCAATTACACCCAGTTCATTTCACCCCAATGTTTTGTTTCATAATAATTGGTTCAATTGTTTCAGCTATTGATAGTACCTATAACCTCCAGTAGGTATATTTGGATTGTATACTATATACAGGATGGTGTCCAATAAATTTATATTTGAATTGCTTGTTCCGGGATTGTTGCAAATACTCGCTTTTAATTATGCTACACATTTATTAACGCAGCCTAGATTGGATTCATTCATTGTTGCTGCTTTAATTAATTTTACTGCAGTGGGTACATGGATAATACAGAAAATTCTCTTTGTTTTTGGGGATGCAGAAGAAAATAGTTTGATTTTAGCCCTCTACGTTACGACCTATGTAAGTTAGTTAAGTTAATTGATACGGAAGTGGATTCATAAAGAAATGTTGATTAAGGCGAAAGTGCCACGGTAGCCCGCGAAATTCAAAATCAGCATACAACATAATGACATGCAAATTGCAAAAAACGTAAGAAAATTTTAATTTCACGGGCTACCCCGGAGCGTCCCCTTTAAGAACAATCAATAGTTCGTTAGCTCTCATTGAACCGTCGAACTGTCGTTAACTAGTGATGAACCGAATAAAGGATTACCAATTTGATATAGTTAGCTATAGTTACTAGGGTTTTGAACCACTGCAGCGCGATTTTTAATAAACGTGTGACTAATGTCACACACAGTATCATAGTCATTCAAGTGAAACTAAATTGGATAAAGGAGTATATTACGCCTACCAGCCGTTCCTGAGACACGAACAATAAATGTAACTGACACATTAGTAATTAATACGTCTTTGTAAACGCATGGAAAGCAATTACTGACGCCATTTAAATTCAACTCACTGTCAGCGTACACAAAGAGAGACAAGATGATTTTAGAAGGCTTTCTTAAGTATTTCTGGGGAAGAATAAGACTGTATTTGTTTGTAGCCTTAGAACACGCTTATGGGGCTGACAAATATTTGTGGCTTCATGATACATTTATTTTGCCAAAACATGGATTACATTTAGCGTTTTTGGATACGTAATTAATCAAATTTTTCACACCATGCCTTTGGACCCTCCTAAGAAATTTGATTATTTTGAATATTGGGCGCCTAAGGCCCGAATTCATTTACCTACCAATTTTTCTAGTGTCCATTATGACGTCTTTCAAGAATCTGATCTTTTCAGGCACCATGTTGCGATTGGTCCGTAAAACTTTTGTTTAATCTTTTTTTCTTTACCCATCTTTTACAAATGACAGTATTGAGTCCTACGTAAAGCCTATCTTCAATTTATCATTTGTTCAACTCTTTTCCCGTTTCCCAACTATAAATAACTGAGTTTTCCAGCTGAAATCCTCAGTTACAGTGATCGATTAGGGGATTAGTTCTGGAATGCATCGCTGGCTCTAGGCTGAATAACTAATAACAATGTATCAACTGGGCTGTATTGCTTTTAAAAGTGATTACTTACAGCATTCTTATGAAAAATCATTAAAACGATTGAACAGGTGTGCCATTCACGGTTGAACTTAAAATTTTGGACAGCTAATCACGGATTTAAGCCAGGATAGGAAAACCTCAAAGATTTTTGGTATTTTTATGGAGTAGTTAAGGATAATAGGTAGAGGGTAGCGTTACGTAACGGGAGTCGTGGCTGTTAAGGTGATACGTAAAGCGCGAACTGGGCGGAAATAAGAAAGTGACATAGTGAATTACTTGCGCAACAATGCACTGGAACCAAAATAAGAAAACCGGTCAAGAGCGAGTCGGACTCGCGCACCGAGGGTTCCGTTCTGATTTCTGAAAAATTGTGATATTTAGAGACATCGTTTTATTTTTCCTGTAATCTTTACATAAACTTCTATCACATAGAATAATTTCAAATTTTTCTCTTCGCAAACTTCGGAGATAAGGGGGTGGGAACGGTATTTTTTTTTACATTTTTCATCAAAAGTCGAAAACTATGCGGCTTAAAAAAAAAATAAAAAAATGTTTAAGAATGTGCAAACAGAGTTCTTTCATATGATACCCCACATACCCTAGTGGCCCCACTTTGAATTTTTAAGACCCCCTTTCAGGGACTGTTGCAAAAAAAAATATAAATATTTTTATTTCTTTCTTATTTGCAAAATAGTTGGGTAAACGTCCTCTAAAACTATTCTAAATTTCAAGTTGATAGCATTAGTAGTTCTTGAGCTATCCAGCTGTGACAGACTGAGTCTCACCATAAGGGTTCCTTTTTTACCATTTTGGTACGGAACCCTAATAAAAACGTCAAATCTATAAAAATATTTTCTTTACAAAGTTAGAATGACAGAAACAAATATAAAAAAGTAAAGGTCTCTTCGGAATTAAATTTTATCGAGGAAATTTAACCCAATTGCGTCTCCCTCGAGTCAGAGTACTAATCAAATAGTCAATAAACACTATATCCAAAAATTAAATCCATACATGCTGTAATATTGAAATAAATAGTTACGAAAAAGCCTCCAATTTATTTTGGTATCACCTTAATTTTCACTTTTTATACAGTAGCAACTTCGCAAAAAATTATAACATTTTCAATCAAGATCTCCCGTACGTTTAACCAGTAGGACCATAAAACCGAATGTGGCTACACTCGTATACCTATATTAGATCCTCGGTTGGGACAATATTTACGAGACCTATAAACTACTTACGGTACCCTCACAGAGAAGATCTAAAGGTCATCATGTCGACCCTTTTTATTGCTAAGTTTTTTTACCGCAATAAAAATTTCAGCCATCTGACTGGAATAAATTTTGTTTACCTGGAGCTAGTACCTCTTTTTTGGCTATAAACAGAATTAGAATAAAAGGTTTTTGTGATAAAACTTTTGTAAAAATGTAGCAAGACTACAAAAATCTAAAATTGTTTTAATAAAAGTATCAATCAAAGCAGCATTCCATAATAAAAAATAAAAAAATAAGAAAAACAATGTTTCCACGTTGTAAAAACGTCCTATGTTATTTCAAACAGAATTGGACTAGACTGAAATGTTTAGTTTTTGGAAAAAATTGCTCTGGTATTTTTTTATTGAACAACAAAAAATCTTTCGCATATATTTCAGCGTAAAACGTAGTAAAACAACTTTGGAATAGGTACCTTTATGGTTAAAACACTGTATTAGTTGTAACATTAAATACGGCAAAGCAAAGCAGATGGCAACTAAAACAGATTTCTATGCCAAGGCTACCTGACAAGGCTGACAGCCCAGATCTTTAGGACCTAGTTACAATCGTTTTACCTAGATACACTGCTAAACAGATAGAATAGAAGGTGATGCTAGATAAAATAACTAGGACCAACGTAAAAGAAATAGAAACTTGATGTTAATGACAAGAACTAAAGAGAACCCATGTCAAAAAGATAATCTCTTAAATGATAAAACCAAGGTTATAATTAGTGCCTTAATTTTAAAAGAGGATTAGCTGGACTTGATCCTTTAAAATCTTTAAAAACGGACTTTTGCAAAATAATATGTTTTTAAGTAGAATGAGATCGTATAGGTTCTATTCTTCGTCGGTCTCTCATTCAATAAACTACCTACTCAAACCCATATAAGACCAAGGAATTTAGACAGCGGATGTCCCTGACAGCTGTTTTGACACCTGCGGAACCCGACCTCAGCTGGTGTTGCCAACGTTAAAAATAGCACATTATTTATCATACTCATTGAGCCTACCAAAAGGCTTTATAAATTATTTGTTGTTGCAATTAATATTAAAATGATACTTGCTATTATACGCCATTATAATGAATTGTCATTGTCATAAAATTAATTGAGTTGGTAATCAGGTGTTCAACTAAAAGATAAAAGCTAATTAGTGATAATAAGTTCCGTTGATTATTTTCTACTTTTACACAATGCCGTCCTCATATTATTAAAAGCAATGCGTGTCAAGTAAAAAAAAACCGGTCAAGAGCGAGTGGGACTCACGCACCGAGGGTTCCGTATACCATCATTTATATGTAATTTTTTTTGTTGATTTCTGAAAAACTGCTATTTAGAGACATTGTTTTATTTTTCCTGTAATTTATACCTATACTTCTATCACATAGAATAATTTCAGATTTTTCCCTATGCAAACTTCGGAGAAGGGGGGGGGGACAGTATTTTTTTAACATTTTTCATCAAAAGTCGAAAACCATGCGGCCTAAAAAAAGAAAAAATGTTTGAGAATGTGCAAATAGAACTCTTTCATTATGATACCCCACATGCCCTAGTAACCCCACTTCGACACTTTTTATGACCCCCCCTTCTTCTTGACATATCCAGCTGTGACAGACAGACAGACAGACAGACTGAGTGACACCATAAGGGTTCCTTTCTTACCATTTTGGTACGGAACCCTAAAAGCATGACGACTCACGCGCAGAATTACGTAATCATAAACAAGCACTTTTATTCTTCCTATTTCTTCGTATATAACGTTTTCTCAAAATACAGCCTTTAGTTCTAACTAAAATATATTTTTGTTTTGAAAACAAAGCCGGCGGTACGCCCCTCGCGTTATCGTCATCACAACACAATATCTGGCGTGACGAACTCAAGATAGTCTGCTCTGATAACAGCCAGTACTAGCACACTTTTCCGACTGTGCACACCTCTAGCACAAAAAAGTTTTCATTGCTTCACCAAAAATGTAAAAAAAAACAAATTATGTCACTTTCAATTTGACGTCTCTCATCTCAGTGTTGCCAGTGATCAGTGTTAAAGTTTAAAATGGCGAAGGTCTTGCAGACTTTGAACGCGTACCTTTTGGACACAACGCGCTGTTGCACGAGTGTGGATAGGCTGAAGCACTTCTGCTTATGCCGTAGGTACGAAGGAGATAATGAGGCTTTTGAGGTAATGTGTTCGTCGTTTTAGATCTAAGATATCTATATTTACATAACAATGTAGGTATTGGAGTTGAAATCAGGATTGTTTACTGCAACTCAGCCTAGATCTTACATCGGAAGATTACGGATATTGCCATATACTTACTTGTGTAGAGATACTCACTGATAAAACCTTGATAATGCCTTGAAAATATAAGGAGCATAGATATTAAATATAACTCCATCTTCATTGTATAACGTTTTGGTGAAAATCGTTTTCTTTTGTCACGATTTATCTTTACGTGAGAATTCTTTTACCCGCACGACTGATTGTACTTGTTTATTTTCGATGATTACAGCATACTTTTTTGTATTTTTTGCTGTAGTTGGAACTAGTATTATATCATAGTTTTTAAACCTTCAAAAGATATTTAAAATGAGGAAAACTACACAATGAGGGTTTTCATTTAAATTCACGCCACCAGAAGAGGTCTTCCATTTCGAAAATTATAAAAAAATATTATTATGACGTTCATCATTCGTTTCATTCATTCGTTCACCATTCAGTCATGACTGACACTTTTGACACTTTTGTCTCAGTGTTGCCACCTAGTGAACGTCATTTCAGAAAACCCTTATTTCTTACGGCAAGCGATTTTCTAAGTTCATGCTAAGGCCTTTAACGATATGGTCAACCTACATAATACAGTTTCTATAGAGCTTTTACTCTCCCTTCGGCCGATCGTGACTACATAACCTCGATACTTATTGAGATTCAACTCCATACATCGAAGCCTAATAGGACCTACTACCATACCTATATAGTACCTACAGGTTTTTCTACTATTTGTAGATGAAGAAATTACTATGCTCAATAATCGATAAATAATGTCCTTGTCGATTTTACTCCTGACCACAAAAATTACACCAACTTCTTTCATTTTGAAACAACCCGTCACGAAAAATTCAGCAAATTAAATTTGTAACAGACTAAAATATCATTTTGTTCTCTTCATGTTTACAAACGCCGTCTGAATCATACTTAAATATTTTCCGACACCAATCAATGAAAAATAACTTCAATGTTTAGAGACACAAGGTCGAGTATGGTTTTTATTTACCTACACATAATCGATATCAAACAGTTAGCCTTCAAATTATTTTATTAATCGACCGCAATTGGCGACTAATCAACAGATGATACCTACATTATTTCAGAAACTTTATTAAATTATTATCGTGATAATGATCACACACATGATAAAATAATTAATAATAAGTATTGTACCTGAAAAACTCGTGATCATTAATTTGTAGACTATTACTTATAAATTATAATAGATCTTACCATTAATTAATGGTAAATAAATGATGATAAATGATATTTGATTCTGTAAGTAGTTTTCAAACACGAAAAAACACTAGGACCTAAGTAGTGTTTTTTCGTGTTTGAAAACTACTACTACTTAGATGAAGTCGGTTCCGCTGTGGTAGCCCTCGCAATTATAATAACATTTTATAAGAACAATACCATTCTTATATTGAATTAAAATGGCCGTGAAAATTACTATTGTTAGTTAGACATTTTTGTTACATTGTGTCACCAGATTGTAAATATTTCATTAACTCGTAGAGAGACGAAAAGTGAGTCTTTCAAGTCACTTTTTGTCTTTTGAGTTAATGAAATACTTAACAAAAGTTTAAGATCAAATCAAATATTTTATAATGAGATTAATCTTGCGTGTCTTAGTTAGGAAACTGAGAAATTTAATGCTTTTTATTTGCACTAATTTGCTTAATACTAGTGTGGCGGCATCTACATCGCCACATATGAACTACGCATCAATGACATGACGTCACGCAAACCTGCATCGCGCTATTAGAGTTTACCACGCGATTAGCATATACAGGGTGTTTGGCGCATGGACCGACACAATTTTTTGGGGGATTGGGGGGGTCATTTGCTAGGTTTCACCTAAAGACCTCCATGTCCTAAGTGTGACGGTAATTGAGATATGTTTTTTTTTGTGCTTTCTTTGAATTACCCAAAATCTCGCCTTTGAATCGATATATTTTTTTTGTTTATGGTTGCAATAGAACAAAATAAATTTTATAATAGTCTGCAATGTATTTTTATTCTAAATAAATTATTATTTGATGTAATTGATCAGTAGAAAATGACTTACGTGCTTCCAAAGTCTTAAAAATGTTTAAATGTATGAAAAGTTACTACTCTTAAATTCATTTTTTTTTTTAAATAAAGCCATTTTGACCTTATTTTTATCTCAAAAAGTTCTTTAGCTTGTACCCTTTCTAAGTGTATGCTACACGCTATGAAAAACAATTCAAATGTAGTCAAAATACTAGTTAGAGAGTCAGTTATGGAGTGTTTTAAGAAAAGACTTATTACGGTTACTATATTTTTTTTTTTTATTTCGAATAAGAATACATTGTAGACTATAATAAAAATTATTTTGTTCTTTTACAACCATAAACAAAAAAAATATATCGATTCAAAGGCGAGATTTTGGGTAATTAAAAGAAAGAACAAAAAAAAAAAAAAACTATTACCGTCACACTTAGGACATGGAGGTCTTTAGGTGAAACCTAGCAAATGACCCCCCCAATCCCCCAAAAAATTGTGTCGGTCCATGCGCCAAACACCCTGTATACAACGTCCCGACATCAACCATCGGGCAGTAGCCCACCAGACACAACACCCGTCTGGTCGGAGGATCCTCCCTTTTCTATGGAGGATGAGTGAACTTTACACCCTGTTCCTCATGCCTATACTAGAAACGCTATTTCTAAAGTAGGTCGCATTTGGACGGACAAAAAGTTTGTTTTATAAAAATAAAACACTAGTATTTTATAAGATAGTCATGGCTGCGTTTGTAAATATTTTAGATTCGAACTGAATAACTTTTACCGTGGGACGAATTTTGAAATCATTTAATGTAGGCAACAGCTGATTTTTTTTTCGCGATTTCAAAGCTGGTCCCATAGTAAAAGTTATGAAATTCGACGGTCTAAAGCACTCCTTAAAGTTTTTGGGGTTAATTTTTTAACACCTTATACATATTAATAATGTTTTAATAGAATGCAGATAATTATCGAAATTAATCAATATTGTTTATCATTACAGCAGACCTGATTTGTTAGTACTTGTATTTACCACTACCTACTCAAATTCATTACCTACATACACAGTACCTACATACTGTACGCACGGCTACAGATCAAGCTATACATTACCAGTATAAGCTGCAATGATCTCGCAAATTATAGGATTTCCTTACAATGAGAAATCAGTGTAAACTGGAAATGATAGCTTGATGTGTAGCCGTGTGTACACAGTCATCCATCAGATAAACATTTCTGTAGATTTTAATTAATTTACTATCTAACCAATTAGTATTTATTTCAATATTTGACAAACTGATTAGTTATTTAGTAAATCACACGTAAACGCTAAACCAATGTCAGCAATTTGAATGGGATATCCCGAATTTAACAAGTTAGCTGTTTTCCTGAATATTGCAATCACTGGTTAGGTTGTCGTGTGACAGTATTATTACGTTTATTAATAATTGAATATGTAAAACCAATCAAATCAAAAGTAATTTATTGAAACTAGGCTGAGAATCAGCACTTTTCGAAAGTCAAAATTACATAAGACAGTCCCACAAAACGCCTGCCGTTCACGCCTTCCTAGTGCTTTAGCTGGGAAGAAGAAGTAGCGGAACAAACTCCCCAGCAGCACAGCTGTCTGTTCAGTTAGAAGAACTTGATTCTGTACTACTTAAATGCAAAGTAATGTACATTAGGTACGCAACACAAAACATTAAATTAAATTATTTGCCATAATATATCTCGAGGAGCTCGTGGCTAAGTAATAAGAATAACAGCCGCATGGATCGATCCATCAGGTTAAGCTATGCTTGCCGGGGTTGGTCCGTGGATGCGTGACCAACTTTATATACCGATACTCCTCCTTGCCTCGGAGAGCACATTAAGCAGTTGGTCCCAGCTGTCATTCGTGGATCTTTGACAGTCGTTACGGATCATCAGAAGCCCGAAAGTGTGACAACCAGACTTACCAAGAGGTACCGTATTACCCAGTTACTGGGTTGTGGAGGTCAGATAGGCAGTCGCTCCATGTAAAATACTGGTATTCAGCTGCATCCGGTTAAACTGGAAGCCGACCCCAACATAGTTGGGAAAAGGCTAGGCAGATTGATATCTCAGCTATCACAATGACCAATGACCCATAATTAAATACCTACATAGTATTTGACATTGTTTGTTATGATTTTTATCATAATTATTATAATTATCATAATTTAAATATATAATTATCATAATTGCTGTCAAACCTAGCTGTCACGTCTACACAATCGGGATCGTTACGAAGGAACATCCATTTATTTAACTAATTTTCCAAAACAAAGTGAGTTTTTGCGAATTTCCTGAAAATTCAATACAAATGTCCGCTCGTGCGTGTCCTTTCTTGTTTTTTTTTTACATTTTTCGGAACACCAGCCTGTATTCTTTTTCTACCAACAAAATGAATTCGATATTTGAAAATGTATTTTATTTTTTTTACATTTTCTTAATGGTGGATGTGGTGTATCCCTTTATGCCTATGGTATAGGATATATTATATGGTATAGGATTCAATAAGATTAATGGGTCATAACATAAAGGTTGTCGTTCGATGAGATACAATCTCATACAATTTGTTGATTGTCATGGGATCCTCTGAAGATTTTTATGGTTGGTTCGATAAAATCGTGTTTTTTGTTCAGTGGCACTAAGCATGGATTCCAATCTTGGGTTTTATGTTCGATTGTCGATTGCTTATTAGAATATTCTACATATGGATTAAAAATCTTGAAACGCCTTTTACATCGAAATTATAGAACTAAGGAAGGGTTTTTGAAAATTCATCCCGTAGGTATAATTTCTATTTTTTTAATAAATTATTGTTTTTATGCTAACATCTTCAAATGACCAGATATTCTAACAAGAATATTTAGAGTGAAGTCGATCGATACGAGATATTAGATAGTATTATGATACAATCGCTATCTTTCGATAACAACGATCCGCATTCTTGATGTTGTAGCGCTCTCGGATACTGATAGATAAACATTTATGTAGAACATTATGTATAAGAGTTTTAAAAAACAATCTATGTTTTGAAGAACAAGGTGGAAATATTTCAAACTATTATAATATTTATGGTTGAGGTAGCCTGGATTAGTTTTAGACGACATAAAGTCATGAACTAAAAAAACAGTCTTAGAAGACTGTCCTTATTTTTTTGAGAAATTTTGATCCCCATTCACAGATTTTGAAGATACAGTCAGCAAGAAAATTATCAATTTTCACAAAAACTTTTTTTTGATGCCAATCAATCTTGTTTCTTACAAGGATCAAAAATGTCTTCTTCAAAAATCTTGGTTTCATTACTAGAAAAGTCAGAAATTGCAAAAAACTTTTCTCATACATTTCGTAGGAAATGAGACTTTAACTTACTTGAGACAGATGTAGGTACTATCGTAAAACCAATTTCCAATTTCGAAAAAAAAAATGCTTGCAAGCTGTAATTGTAGGATAAACATAGTGGCAGGCTGAATCAGTGTGTAGTACTTGTTGTTTTTAGGGTTCCGTACCAAAATGGTAAAAAAGGAACCCTCATGGTGTGACTCAGTCTGTCTGTCTGTCTGTCACAGCTGGATATCTCAAGAACTACTAATGCTATCAACTTGAAATTTGGAACAATTTTAGATGACATTTATCCAACTATTTTGCAAATAAAAAAAGAATTAAAAATATTTATATTCTTTTTGTAATAGGGACTGAAAGGGGGTCCTAAAAATTCAAAGTGGGGCTACTAGGGAATGTGGGGTATCATATAAAAGAGGGCTGTTTGCACATTCTCAAACATTTTTTCATTTTTTTTTAGGCCGCATAGTTTTCGACTTTTGAATGAAAAATGTAAAAAAAAAATACCGTTCCCCCCCTTATCTCCGAAGTTTGCAAAAAGAAAAATCTGAAATTATTCTATGTGATAGAAGTTTATGTAAAGATTACAGGAAAAATAAAATGATGTCTCTAAATAGCACACTTTTTCAGAAATCGGAACGGAACCCTCGGTGCGCGAGTCCGACTCGCTCTTGACCGGTTTTTTTCGATAGTACTTTCGCATTTATAATGTTAGTATTCATGCGAGTTCATCTTATACTGGAAATGTAGGTATAGCTTAATATGTCGCAGTGTGTACCTTCTATAACATTTGTGGAAATAGGGAACACTAAAAATAACTTGGTGTTTCCATCCCTTTGTAATGTCATGAATTCATGACTTTTGGCATTCGGGGTGTTATCTTTAAGCCCTTACTTTGACTTGCCTTTGACTCGGGTTTTGCGGAAGTATGTTTGGGGAATAAAATTATGCTTATCATCAGTAGAAGATTTAGTGGATTTTCATAGGTCTTTGAAAATTGTTTTTTCATGGGATGATACAGACAATCATTATCTGCCTAGCCTTCCCCAACTATGTTGCTTTCGGTCTAACCGGATGCAGATGAATACCAGTATTTTATATGGAGCGACTGCCTGTCTGACTTCCACAATCCAGTTACTGGGTAATATGATACCCTTTGGTAAGACTGGTTGTCAGTCTTTCGGGCTTCTGACGACCCGTAACGACTGTCAAAGATCCACGAATGACAGCCGGGACCAACGGCTTAACGTGCTTTCCGAGGCAAGGATGGATCTTGGTATGTATAGATGGTCACCTATCCACGGATCGGCAAGCCTATCTGTTATTAGTTATCCAAAATTTTTTTGAAGACGTTAAAAAAAGTAATCCGGTAATATACCGGATTACTTTTTTTAACGTCAAATTTAACCTTGTTAAAATCCCACATTATTAATTCTTAAATGTTCTCTAGTCTCGTTATTTTAAACAAGAATCGACACTTTCCATTTTCACGAAAATAAACAGCAAAGTATCAAAACGAATTCAATAGAAAAAAGTTCGCATTGAGAATTTTCTCACAAATATTAATTTCCTCTCGCATTTAATTAGGGGTGACAACTATACCGGATACCGGAAATTGGAGCATGATAAAATGTCCCCGAGCGAGGCAGGGAAACTTGTTAACATTTATATTAATTGTAAGTAATGAATGAATTGGGGTGCACGCATGCGCGGGGCTTGTAGGAACTGTGGGAAGCAGTGTTGGGGAGCCTGAAGACGTCTAATTTCACAGTTCATCTGCCCGACCCTGAGATCTAAAGATAAATTTATTGGGAGATTCATTCTGCTATTTAATTATGGAGTTCGATTTTTTAAGGATATTATGGAAAAGGTACCTTTGCCAATTTCAGATCTGAAGTCGCGTAATTTTCAGGCGCTTGTGAGAGTCCAAGCTCAGTTTCCTTCGAGGGCTTTACAGATTGCTTACTGGAAAGCATATTAATTGTATCTTTTTTTCGCTCTCTCTATCTCTTAGTCTATTTGAGGAGACTTTTTTTTTTTTTTTTTTTTTTTTTTTCCTTTATTTTTGGACTTTTATACTACATGTATATGTCAGCCCGATTAATCATAACCAATAATTCAATACATCACTAGTTTAATTTAACCTGATAATAGTTTAAACAAAAGACAAGCTCCATCACTGTTAGGGTTTGAGAGTATTGAATTCATAATTCCAACCTGCAATTTGTCCAGTTCTAATTTGTCTAATAATTCCTCTCTCTCAGCTTGAAATTGAACACATTCCATCAACAAATGGTAAACATCATCTATTACTCCACAAGTGTCACATTTAGGGGAAGAAATCTTTCCCATTAGAAAGTCAAAATTGTTTGATGGAATATGTCCGGTTCTTATTCTGTACGCTACAATAATCAATTTTCTACTTAACGGACTATATGTACACCAAGGTATACGCGGAGGTTGACATTGGATAGTTTTATACCATATGCCCTTTTGTAATGATCTCTGATCGAAATATTCTTTCCACAAATCATAACACTGTACTTTATATTTCGTTAATATTTCTGAATAATATGGTTTCACATAAATTTCTTGTCCTTCTGTACTTCCAATTTTCGCCAACCTATCCGCTTCTTCATTACCACGTATCCCAATGTGCGAAGGAACCCACTGCAACCTCAGATCCACTCCATTCTCCGCTAATTCCTCTATTTTAGAGAGTATCTCATATGCTATCGGTGTACCTCTGCGACCAGAGGCGCATCGAGCTATATGATATAAGGCACTCTTACTGTCTGAAGACTTGATTTTAATTTTATTTTAATTTTATTTTAATTTTTGTTTTATTTTTATTTTATTTTCGTTTATTTGAGGAGACTAATTATTGCATAACATAACTCACGCCTGTGATCCCCAAAGGGGTAGGCAGACAGACGTACACCCATACCTAGTACTAGTAGTCATGCCATATTTTAACTCAATGTATCGCCGTAATCTTTTGATAGGTAACATAAAAAAAACACCTGCCTTGGCCTTTTTTTGTTTAAAATTTTACTCACTGTCATCTTTTAACTAGGTTTTCCTAAAATAAATAAAATAAAATACTTAATAAATAAATAAAAAAGAAAAAATACGTGTCCAATATTTTTTAATCATAGGTATATGAAACGGACAAAAAAATAATTTTCGTTTATCATCCTTAGTGCGCGTAATTTCTTACAATGCATTGTGAAGGTTCCATTCATTTAATTCCTTCTCATTTTACTTAGGAAGAATTAAGTTCAGAAGTGGAGTCTTTAAATTGTTTCGTCACGAGTTTTACTACACCATCTCCACGATAATTATTTGAATTGTTCTGCCTAGTGGGAATTAAAGTTTTAAGTTCCTCATTGAGTAGGAACATGGGTGCTTCTAGAAACATTTTATTTATTTTGTCATCTTTTATCGCTTATCAGGGGCGCTTATGACGTGAAAAAAAATCATGGGATCCGTTGTGAAAAAAGGATGGTGCTATAAATCGTATAAAGCTCCGTCTCTCTCACACACTGGAACCATGATGATCTTTTTCACGTAGGTACCTACGCCTCGGCTCCTGGTCGATCGATCAGGTTAAGTTACGCTTGCCGCGGTCGGTGGTATATCTCAACACGATAAAACAGATTTTATCAACTCACACTTCAAGTAAGAACACTAGGTACCTACCAGGTCATTGACCCCAAAACAAATAAAATAAATAAAAAATACACATAAATTCTTTAGAAAAAATGTGTACAAACAAAAGTGAAGCCATGACTCCTGCGCTAGATAACAACGCCTGTGTTACAGGAGCCACAAATAAAAAATAAAAAAAATCAAATCATCAAATTAAATATCTCCAAGCTATTTGATACACACGCATCAGCTAATTAGCTGCTAGTGTGTTTAACCAAAATAATAAATAATAAATCTTTGTCGTATTTAGATATCGATACCCATCGCGTCTGGGGAGTTTCTCTAGCTATTTAATAACTATGACATCTCGGTAGTCACCCCCTTTCTAGCAATACTACAGTATCAATAACAATACGTAGTTCAATTTGTCTGTCAACATCGAGACGTTCGTTCACTTGGCACTCTGTTAGATAGGAAGGCTTGCTTTTCTACAATATCCAGGCTGTCACGGAAATTAAATTCTTCGTTAATCTGAGTTACAACGAAGGGATGTATATTTTCAACATGAACGATGTAACCAATTTTGTAAAATATTTGATTTAAAAGAGTGTCCGTGGAGTTTCTTGCCCGTTCTTCTCCATAGGGATCTATTACGCTTTGGAATGGGCAACTAGCTTCATCTTTCTGACTGACAGACTCCTTGACAGTTCAAAAGTGCCTTTAATTCGTTTATTTGAAATAAATGCTTTGAGTTTGAGTTTGATTAAATTTCATTCGGATTTAATTTTCGACCGACTAAAGGTAAAAATACCTGTCACTTCAGTCGTCATGCTACGACACAGTTGTACTCTTCAATTTAGCAACTTTATAATTCGTTGATAACGTTGTGTAGTCGATAAACCAGAAAGAAACGTGTTTTTTTTTTGTTTACATTTATTTAATTACCTAAACCGATGAAGTATCTTAGGCGACGAGACGTAACATCGAGTCGCATTCTCCGTGCAATAGCATTTGAGTAGCCGACTGTGGAGTTCCGAGTTTCCGACTTGAACTGTAGCTGAAGTATTCTGAAAATTCGTGAAGACATTTGTGTACACAAATATTTAAAGAAATGCAAATATTTTTGTACCGTAGCATTTTTATTTGACAGACTATTTTGGTTTAAACAACAATTTGAGAATTTCTTTGTGCAGTAACTATTTGATGTCTGTAGATCTTAACATTTTAATTATTTTGTCAGAGAATTATCTAGAATCTTTCAAGTCTAGATTATTTTGTCACCTAGCGGGCATAATGTCCGTTAGCAAAGGAATCTAGGGTATCCCCTGTATCAAGATGGTACAGAGTAACTTACGAGTATAAGAAAAGATAATATCCAGCAGAAAAATACGAATGTAGGATAACCTGATCTTTGTACTCTCACGGATAACATAGTCTTGTACACCCTTTGGAAGCTATAATACAGGGTTGCGGAGACATCGACGCGCAACCTTTTACCATGGATTCAGAAAATCATTCTGAACCTCCCAACGCTCAAATTTTTCGTCGGTTATTTAAAAAAAAAATGCTTTTTCATGCATTTTGACCGAGTATGTATTGCAACAGAAAAAAAATCGGGCAAGTGCGTGTCGGACCACGCACAATGAAGGGTTCTGTAGTTGAAAAGAATTTATACCAAAAACAAACTTAACATTGGATCCCAAAAAAAATTTTTTTATATCAAAAAATTACAAATTCACAATTTTCGGACTTTTTCCTTTACTTGTGCTGGGAGATCTTGCCAAATTTCATTATTTCAGGTCAACGGGAAGTAACTCCAAGGGATCATAGATCCACGTGTTTGGTGAAATTAATACCAAATACGTAGATCTATGATCCCTTGGAGTCCTGAAAAAATCAACCTTCTAAGTCAACGCAATAAAAAAATACGGCCATTTATGTGATATATTTTGATGCTCGCAAGTAAATCAAAACCTATAGGGTACTTGATACCTCCACGCGTTCCTGAGAAAAAGGGTCTTGACAGACTGACAGACAGACAGACAGACGGACAAACAAGTGATCCTATAAGGGTTCCGTTTTTTCGTTTTGAGGTACGGAACCCTAAAAATGAAAAAACCAAAAAAAAATTGCACTGTTGTAGGAAACAGTAGATTTCTTTTTAATAACTGACGAAAATTTCAACACAGGGGTCCAAAATCATGTACAGAATCCATGGTAACAGCCCTGGGCCCTGGTAATCCATGGTAAATGTCCCTGCCGCCCTGTATATTCAGTTTTATATTAAAACAAGCTGAACGAAAGTGGAAATACTGATTCATACCCAGCAAACCTTTTAACCTACATTTTGAAGCAGTGCATGTAACTTTTCTCTAATTTTTAAGCACTTGCTGTAGTATGAAACAACATTCAAACGCAATTAGCGGTTTTTCATTAAAAAAACTCAGGTACTTACCTATCTTTTTAAATATTCATACAACGTTACCTAAAATATATTGTTTTCTGTTGTGTACGATTTACAGTTATTGTGGTTTTGAAATACATACCTGTTGTTAACTTTCACTTGAGAAATATTTAATTAGTTTTGTACAATTACTTGCATGCTTATGTAGATATTATATTGTATTCAAATATCCATTTTTTTAAAACATCGCAATGTAAGAGATTGCAGCCCATTTTGCACTGACATTGAAAAACGATAAGAGATCAGTTTTATCTTTTACGGTACCTAGGTAACACTGCATTAGTATCGATAAAATTAAGTCTTTTGTAAATTAAATACATAGTAGACAGTCGTTTTTTTATAACTTCTCCAAATAAAGCCTTGACTTACCCAAAAAAAAAGAAGAAAATTCGCGTCAGTTTTTCTGGTAAACTTTCTTTTGTTCCTCTGAAAGATTAATAATTATGATCGATAGCATTAAAATTGTTGACTATTTGTGCAACACCAAAATCATTCCAATTTCAAAAAACCATTTGAATACCATCGACAACCCAACAGTTTGCCGCCACAAACATCTGATCAACGTCCTATCGATTAAATTCACCGTATCGAATCGTTTCATAATCGATTTCTGACCTTGGAACTCTTATCGTAACATTTGGAGTGCTACTTTTACTACGAGCAGATATAGACTTGATATTTGTGAAGTGTTTTAGACTGACAACAAGTTAACAGCACACGGGACACGTTAGGAGCATTCTCTTTTTGAATTTGACATTTACAGTTGAGTGTACTGAATGTCAGTAGCAATGTGACTGCAACCACAATTACTATGCCTCAACGTGATATTCCAAGTATGTCTTTTCGTAGAAACCCACATTTAATAGCAATTAAGCTAAATTGAAATACATTAGTCCTACAGTAAATGCTTAAAATGACAACTAAGGTTGCTCCATTAATAAACTTTAGTCGTGGCCCACTGGCCACTATGAGTAGAAAATTAAAGCAAAATACGTCATTCTTTTTTGTAAATAATTTTTCCCTAATAGGGATAATGCCTGGGTAAAAAAAAAGAAATTCTATTTAGTCCGTCAGTCAGATAATAAAAAAATATTAGACACGTATTTTTTGCTCTATCATATTAATAAAAAATTACTTAGCTATCACGCATTAAAGTTGGGGAGTGGGGGCTCGTTACGTCACTTGTACGTATAAAACCTTGCTACGCGTGACGCCATGCCATATTTTAACTCAATGTATCGCCGTAATTTTTTGATTACGTAAAAAAAGAAAAAATACGTGTCCAATATTTTTTAATAATCTCTATGACGGACAAAAAATAAATTTTTAGTCATCATCCCTATTGTTGTTTACCGATGTCGCAGACGCAGCCCACTGTGCGCTCGTAACAACAAGTAGAGTACACAATTGCTTACCAGTGCGTGCATAACGTACGTAATACTCAACTACTTACAATCGTAACAGCATAATTACGTTACTATGCTCATCTATCACGGCTGTGACGTAATTTGACGTAAACTAACAAAAATACACATTAAACAGCAATTATGTTTGTTTTTATATTTATCGAGATAACTTAGGTTATTAAAAGTTATGTAACATGCAATAGTCTGTAATATCGGCATTAAAATTTTATTACTTATTTACATATTTTGTAATGTACCTATTTATTATTTTTACATGCACATACTTGGTCACCCACTTAATTTATTTATTTTATTTTCTTTATTTTCGGAAGGCTTTTAGACTAATAACAATAATATATAATTAAATTGCTAATTAAAAGCCTCCATTAGGAAGAAAATACACGAAATTGAGTTACGGTAATAAAGTAAATGGTTCTTAATTTAATTTACGTAATACCCAATGAACGGATTTTCACATACAAACGCTAAAAACAAAAAGTTTGTCACAAAACACACAAATATAAACTTCGAAAAAATATTTATTTATATTTTGCCCTTCAGAAAAATAACAAATGAAACACAGTGTTCAACAGTGTTGCCAGCAACCAAAAAATATTTCTAAAAGTGCAACATGATATGGCGTTCAGCATTCAAATTTGGATAAACCGTTACTCGAGCGTATAGATCGTGATCCATAGATCATGGTGTCGTCATCGCCGCGAGCGCAGGCTCGCTCGCAGCACGATGTCGACCCAGAAAGAATAAAGGCCTACTCTGTGAGTATATTGCTGTTTATGTTTACTTTCAACTGAGAGAGTTTCTCTTGACTCTATACATTTTATTTACATTGATTTGCTTGATTTATCAGCTGCTTTCATTAGGATAATCACCTTCGAATGAGGTACCTACTCTTCTCCAGATGTTGTTTGCAACTGGGCTTTCATATTCTGCGGTACTTCTCTAAGAAACTGCTTTTGCTTTTCTTTTTTAAAATGCGACAAAACGCTAAAATTCTGGTGAAATCTTGAATTCAAAAACATTATACAGGATGGAAATGCGAAAACGGTTACCACGTGTTCAGTATCATTCTGAGCCCCCCTACTTAAAAATTTTTCATCGGTTATTAAAACTAAAATCTGCAGTTTCCTACAATAGTGCAATACCTACACGGTCAAAATTTATGGAACGGCAGATTATTTTTTCAATAACCGATGTAAAATTTCTATACAACGTGTAATGCTAAATGCGCAAAACCTCTTAAGGGGTCATTGTACTCATCATAATGAACAACTTTTACTATGGGACCAAACCTGAAATCACGAAAAAAAATCAGCTGTTCAGTACATTTTGACGAATTATGCGAACATAAATGTACTGAACAGCTGTTTTTTTTTCGCGAAATCAGGTTATGACATATGCCAGTTTGACATATTTTCTATACAAAAGCTGTCAAACCGCCATTTTATCCATAAATAAAAGTTATCTCACGATTGAAAAATTTGCCCTAAATTGAATATACATAAGTAGATGTGCAACAGCAAATGCTAAAGCAGATAAAATGTATGGAACATTTATCCGTAGTTTAATTTATCACCGGTCAGTAACCACATAAGTGTTTACAATCGGAACGGTTGATATCCGGGCCGGCTCCGGCGAAACGTGAACCGCTGTATGAATTGTATTGCTCCTAGCACTTCCGGATGTAAACCGGACTTACCTGCCCGGGTTGCTTTGTTGTTTTGAACAACGATTATGGGTATAGGCAAAGGTTGTAGGTAAATGTGCTTTGTTTTCAAAAGGTTGATAACGGTTGTTTTGGCGTAGTTTCCACCATTTCGACCTATTCTGGTGGATCTGCAGTGGTAGGCCGCGAAATTCAAATTCTTTTGTTTTTTTTTATTGCCGAAATCAGACCATAATAAATGAGCCTCTACCCATTCTCTGAAAGCTGGTATATCTTCCAGTTCCCAATTATTTAATACCAGCTTTTGCCCGAAGCTTCACCCGCGTGGATGTCGCAAAATATCCCACGGGAACATACTACCGGGAATTCCTTCCTTATTCCTTGTCTACATTATAAAGGAAACCTCTGTGCAAAATTTCAGCTTTCTAGGTCCAAGGGTTTGTTTGGGCTGGGCGTTGATGAGTCAGTCAATCAGTCAGTCAGGACTTCACTTTTAATTTATATAGAATCACAACTTACGTATGCATCATCAGCATAAAACATTCCCACTGCTGGGACAGATTGCCTGCACCACGCGACTCAGTGCGGGCTGGTGGATGTCACATCGTATGCATCATCAGCATAAAACATTCCCACTGCTGGGACAGACTGCCTGCACCACGCGACTCAGTGCGGGCTGGTGGATGTCACATCGTATGCATCATCAGCATAAAACATTCCCACTGCTGGGACAGATTGCCTGCACCACGCGACTCAGTGCGGGCTGGTGGATGTCACATCGTATGCATCATCAGCATAAAACATTCCCACTGCTGGGACAGACTGCCTGCACCACGCGACTCAGTGCGGGCTGGTGGATGTCACATCGTATGCATCATCAGCATAAAACATTCCCACTGCTGGGACAGACTGCCTGCACCACGCGACTCAGTGCGGGCTGGTGGATGTCACATCGTATGCATCATCAGCATAAAACATTCCCACTGCTGGGACAGACTGCCTGCACCACGCGACTCAGTGCGGGCTGGTGGATGTCACATCGTATGCATCATCAGCATAAAACATTCCCACTGCTGGGACAGACTGCCTGCACCACGCGACTCAGTGCGGGCTGGTGGATGTCACATCGTATGCATCATCAGCATAAAACATTCCCACTGCTGGGACAGATTGCCTGCACCACGCGACTCAGTGCGGGCTGGTGGATGTCACATCGTATGCATCATCAGCATAAAACATTCCCACTGCTGGGACAGACTGCCTGCACCACGCGACTCAGTGCGGGCTGGTGGATGTCACATCGTATGCATCATCAGCATAAAACATTCCCACTGCTGGGACAGATTGCCTGCACCACGCGACTCAGTGCGGGCTGGTGGATGTCACATCGTATGCATCATCAGCATAAAACATTCCCACTGCTGGGACAGATTGCCTGCACCACGCGACTCAGTGCGGGCTGGTGGATGTCACATCGTATGCATCATCAGCATAAAACATTCCCACTGCTGGGACAGACTGCCTGCACCACGCGACTCAGTGCGGGCTGGTGGATGTCACATCGTATGCATCATCAGCATAAAACATTCCCACTGCTGGGACAGATTGCCTGCACCACGCGACTCAGTGCGGGCTGGTGGATGTCACATCGTATGCATCATCAGCATAAAACATTCCCACTGCTGGGACAGATTGCCTGCACCACGCGACTCAGTGCGGGCTGGTGGATGTCACATCGTATGCATCATCAGCATAAAACATTCCCACTGCTGGGACAGATTGCCTGCACCACGCGACTCAGTGCGGGCTGGTGGATGTCACATCGTATGCATCATCAGCATAAAACATTCCCACTGCTGGGACAGACTGCCTGCACCACGCGACTCAGTGCGGGCTGGTGGATGTCACATCGTATGCATCATCAGCATAAAACATTCCCACTGCTGGGACAGACTGCCTGCACCACGCGACTCAGTGCGGGCTGGTGGATGTCACATCGTATGCATCATCAGCATAAAACATTCCCACTGCTGGGACAGACTGCCTGCACCACGCGACTCAGTGCGGGCTGGTGGATGTCACATCGTATGCATCATCAGCATAAAACATTCCCACTGCTGGGACAGATTGCCTGCACCACGCGACTCAGTGCGGGCTGGTGGATGTCACATCGTATGCATCATCAGCATAAAACATTCCCACTGCTGGGACAGATTGCCTGCACCACGCGACTCAGTGCGGGCTGGTGGATGTCACATCGTATGCATCATCAGCATAAAACATTCCCACTGCTGGGACAGACTGCCTGCACCACGCGACTCAGTGCGGGCTGGTGGATGTCACATCGTATGCATCATCAGCATAAAACATTCCCACTGCTGGGACAGACTGCCTGCACCACGCGACTCAGTGCGGGCTGGTGGATGTCACATCGTATGCATCATCAGCATAAAACATTCCCACTGCTGGGACAGACTGCCTGCACCACGCGACTCAGTGCGGGCTGGTGGATGTCACATCGTATGCATCATCAGCATAAAACATTCCCACTGCTGGGACAGACTGCCTGCACCACGCGACTCAGTGCGGGCTGGTGGATGTCACATCGTATGCATCATCAGCATAAAACATTCCCACTGCTGGGACAGATTGCCTGCACCACGCGACTCAGTGCGGGCTGGTGGATGTCACATCGTATGCATCATCAGCATAAAACATTCCCACTGCTGGGACAGACTGCCTGCACCACGCGACTCAGTGCGGGCTGGTGGATGTCACATCGTATGCATCATCAGCATAAAACATTCCCACTGCTGGGACAGATTGCCTGCACCACGCGACTCAGTGCGGGCTGGTGGATGTCACATCGTATGCATCATCAGCATAAAACATTCCCACTGCTGGGACAGATTGCCTGCACCACGCGACTCAGTGCGGGCTGGTGGATGTCACATCGTATGCATCATCAGCATAAAACATTCCCACTGCTGGGACAGACTGCCTGCACCACGCGACTCAGTGCGGGCTGGTGGATGTCACATCGTATGCATCATCAGCATAAAACATTCCCACTGCTGGGACAGACTGCCTGCACCACGCGACTCAGTGCGGGCTGGTGGATGTCACATCGTATGCATCATCAGCATAAAACATTCCCACTGCTGGGACAGACTGCCTGCACCACGCGACTCAGTGCGGGCTGGTGGATGTCACATCGTATGCATCATCAGCATAAAACATTCCCACTGCTGGGACAGACTGCCTGCACCACGCGACTCAGTGCGGGCTGGTGGATGTCACATCGTATGCATCATCAGCATAAAACATTCCCACTGCTGGGACAGACTGCCTGCACCACGCGACTCAGTGCGGGCTGGTGGATGTCACATCGTATGCATCATCAGCATAAAACATTCCCACTGCTGGGACAGATTGCCTGCACCACGCGACTCAGTGCGGGCTGGTGGATGTCACATCGTATGCATCATCAGCATAAAACATTCCCACTGCTGGGACAGACTGCCTGCACCACGCGACTCAGTGCGGGCTGGTGGATGTCACATCGTATGCATCATCAGCATAAAACATTCCCACTGCTGGGACAGACTGCCTGCACCACGCGACTCAGTGCGGGCTGGTGGATGTCACATCGTATGCATCATCAGCATAAAACATTCCCACTGCTGGGACAGACTGCCTGCACCACGCGACTCAGTGCGGGCTGGTGGATGTCACATCGTCGCTAATTTAACTAAATGACGTATCTGACAATTTGGACTAAGCCGACATAACTATAGTATGTAATTTGACACATTTTAGGTGGGAACCTTTTCTCCGAAGTTTGCAAAGGGAAAAATCTGAAATTATTCTATGTGATAGAAGTTTATGGAAAGATTACAGGAAAAATAAAACGATGTCTCTAAATAGCACACTTTTTCAGAAATCGGAGCGGAACCCTCGGTGCGCGAGTCCGACTCGCTCTTGACCGGTTTTTTTTATAAAACGTCACTTATATACGAACTTCTTGTAACTAATCTTCGTATTTGAGGAAAATAGTGATACCTCTCGTGTTTCGACACTCAAGGTCCTCTGATGTCAACAAGTAAGATCACTCACAATATCCATCGAGGTTGTTTACTTGTGCCTAAGCTAATAAGAGAAATTAGCGATAACCTTATTTGAAGATCGACACCTGATGAATGATGAATAGGAATATTGGCAACAGTAGCAAGGCTGTGTGACTGCCTGGTCTAATGGTCGCGTTACTGCTGACCATGAGGTCCTGGGGTATTTCCCACGTCGGGCAAAGAGTCATTGAGTTTTTCCGTCAGGAATTTCTCAGTAGCAGAGGCTGGATTTGTGCCCGGTTGATGGCAATAGATTGATTTGATTTGATTTTATATAATTTTAATTTTGCCTTTATTTGATTTTAATTCAGAATATAGTTGATAAATTAAATTAGTTAGGCTCGGTGAGCATAAGAACTCACCTAGGCGCCCAATATCTATATCAACAAATAAGTAATGCATGTTGTGCTTACTTAAAAGAAATTGGTACACTAGTCTAAAAGTATATTGGATGTATCACATATCTTTGTATTAGTGTATTCAATTGTTGGTGAGCCGAATAAATAAAATAAAAATAAAATAAAATAGGCTCGCCTTCTATATAATCAATCTGCCTAGCCTTTTCCCAAACTATGTTGGGGTCGGCTTCCAGTCTAACCGAATACTAGTATTTTACCTGGAGCGACTGCCTATCTGTACGTCGATTCTGTAAAATTCAAACAACAACTCGCATCTCACATCGCTATTCACTCTCACTTCGCATCACTTCTTCTCACTTGTTTTTTATTTGACACTTTGAATCGGGTTCGAGTACAAGTGAGCGTCGAAGTGACAGGAATTACCTTACCGAATGCCACTTCATACGTCATCTCATAGGTACTTTATCTGTCAAAATCTCACGGTCAATTTAGTTCAACTCGCTGACACGCTCGCAAGGGTAAGCGCTAGTGTAAATTCGAATTATCAACCGAGTTTTTAGAATGCCAATCTTCGATCAATAATAGCACTACTATTATTGATCGAAGATGCCAATCAAGAAACGAAGTTCAGAATGAGGTCTTACAGAATCACACGGCTGACCTCCACAACCCAGTAACAGGGTAATACGATACCCCTTGGTAAGACTCGTTGTCAGACTTTCGGGCTTCTGACGACTCGTAACGACTGTCAAAGATCCACGGATGACAGCCGATACCAACGGCTTAACGTGCTTTCCGAGGCACGGAGGAGTCTCGGTATGAAAAGGCGCCTTCTATACATGTGACTTAAACATAATTGGCGAAAACTGGTTTACTATTAGGTACACCTCTGCTTAACACTTCAGGGAGTACAGGCGTGATTGTTATGTAGCAAGGTTGTATCGAGAAGAGAGATAGGTTCATAAAGACGAAGAACTGAAGGTCAATTGATCAAAGCTGCTTGACTGTGAATGTTCAAGATCAAGCACTTGTCAAGCGCTTTTGATCGACTAGGAAAGCCTTCATGGCTAATCGTTTTGTCTTTCTTCAGTATACTGAAGTATAAATGGTATTTAAAATAAAGTCAGTTTTCGTGTCGTGTCTGTGTGATCGCTTCATAATCAGCCTACAATGTTCCCACTGCTGGGACACAGGCGTCCTCTCTTTGAGAGGGAGCGGGCCCAGTGCGGGTTGGTAGATATCAGAAGTCTTCGAATTTTTGGTTCAAGGACATGCCGGTTTCCTCACGATGTTTTCCTTCACCGTGCACCGTTTTGAGAGCAGTGGTGATGAAATAATTTACACAAGTAAACAAGTAAAGCGCCTAGTCGGGGTTCGAACCTACGAACTACAACTCGTAAGTCGTGGCTACCACTGCTCTCACGTGGGATCGCTTAGTTGTTTTGTCAAGTCGCAAAAACTGTGCGAATCAGGGGCGGATTGCTAGTTTCATCAGAAATGATTATTCTGTCATTTTGACAGTTATAGTTTCTGTAGACTGGTATTTTTGTGGTATTTGCAGATAGCTTTTACCACTGATAAATTTTCTTAGTAAACATTTGTTGCAGTTCTTCGGGGCACTAAAGTGCTTCCCTAGATGCACATTCGTTCAATGCTTCGGTCATAAAGTGAACGGAAGGATCATTGCAGAACTTATAGTGCCCTTCAGCGTCTTTAATTCTTCGAATGAACTGTATTTTGAAAAAGTATCTTGAAGGATCTCGTTACGCCCTGTATTTTTTTGTTTTTTTTTTTCTACCTAATCCAAGGCAACAGCTAAGATGATGACTAAAAATTTTTTTTGTCCGTCATGTAGAGATTATTAAAAAACCCCGCCCTCGCCCTGTTTCGTTTTATCCACGATTTTTGAACCATCCTGTATAAGGACTATAACATATTTTTAGGGTTCCGTACCAAAATGGTAAAAAATGAACCCTTATGGTGTGACTCAGTCTGTCAGTCTGTCTGTCTGTCTGTCTGTCTGTCTGTCACAGCTGGATATCTCAAGAACTACTAATGCTATCAACTTGAAATTTGGAACAGTTTTAGATAACATTTACCCAACTATTTTGCAAATAAGAAAGAAATAAAAATATATTTTTTTTTTGCAACACGGACTGAAAGGGGGTCTCAAAAATTCAAAGTAGTGGTACTAGGGCTTGTGGAGTATCATATGAAAGAACGCTGTTTGCACATTCTCAAACATTTTTTTTCTTTTTTTAGGCCGCATAGTTTTCGACTTTTGATGAAAAATGTAAAAAAAAATACCGTCCCCCCCTTATCTCCGAAGTTTGGAAAGCGAAAAATCTGAAATTATTCTATGTGATAGAAGTTTATGTAAAGTTTACAGGAAAAATAAAACGATGTCTCTAAATACCACACTTTTTCAGAAATCAGAACGGAACCCTCGGTGCGCGAGTCCGACTCGCTCTTGACGGTTTTTTTTTTTAAATTCAAATTCTTCGATGATTACAATAATTACATAATGTTCACATTTTTCTGCTATGTGCATAAAAAGTTTACAGAAATAAATACGGATATTATTAACATGCCTCATAGGCTAAATAGTCTCAATTACTAATGACTGCTACAATTTGCTGCCTCAAGCGATATTAGACATAATTTATGACCACCGGTTGAATCGATTACCGTCAACCTTCGTTTTTCAGTTTATAAGATATGAATGAACAGTATCAATGCAATATTGTTCGATTAACATCTATGTAGATCTAGATACCTTAGGAATGAATTTAGTAGTAGTTCTCTGATAAGGAGCTCGTGGCTAAGTAATAGCAGCCGCACGGGTCGATCCATCAGGTTAAGCTACGCTTGCCGGGTTTGGTCTGTCTTTACATACCGAGACTCCTCCGTGACTCGGAAAGCGCGTTATGCCGTTGGTCCCGGCTGTCATTCGTGGATCTTTGACAGTCGTTACGGGTCGTCAGAAGCCTGAAAGTCTGACAACCAGTCTTACCATTACCAAGGGGTATCGTATTACCCAGTTATTGGGTTGTGGAGGTCAGATAGGCAGTCGCTCCATGTAAAATACTGGTATTCAGCTGCATCCAGTTAGACTGGAAGCCGACCCCAACATAGTTGGGAAAAGGCTGGGCGGATTGATTGATCTCTTCCTCTGAGATAAAGAAGTAGGTAGGTTCAGTTCGCTTTTAAAAGTTTACAAAACAATTGGGATTTAGGTAGGTACAGTTTGCGTCACGTAAGTTTGCATACAACTAGCTCGGACTTTTAATTACCTAGCTGCAGTAAAATGACATTTCTCAACTGTCATTTCGTTAAATAAAACCGGTCAAGACCGAGTCGGACTCGCGTACCGAGGGTTCCGTTCCGGTTTATGAAAAAGTGTGCTATTAAGAGACATCGTTTTATTTTTCCTGTAATCTTTACATAAACTTCTATCACATAGAATAATTTCAGATTTTTCCCTTTGAAAACTTCGGAGATAAGGGGGGGAACGGTATTTTTTTTTACATTTTTCATCAAAAGGCGAAAACTATTCGGCTTAAAAAAAAATAAAAAAATGTTTAAGAATGTGCAGAGAGCGTTCTTTCATATGATACTCCACATGCCCTAGTAGCCCCACTTTGAATTTTTAAGACCCCCTTTCAGCACTTGTTACAAAAAATATATAAATATTTTTATTTCTTTCTTATTTTCAAAATAGTTGGGTAGACGTCATATAAAACTGTTCCAAAATTAAGTTGATAGCATTAGTAGTTCTTGAGATATCCAGCTGTGACAGACAGACAGACTGAGTGAGACCATAAGGGTTCCTTTTTTACCATTTTGGTACGGGACCCAAAAAATGGTCCCATTTGATAGCGAAATGACAATGGTAATGACAGTAGAAGTGTCATTTTTCAAAGACTGACTACAGGTAAAGTTGTGATTCAAATATAACGACATTAGAAGTAGGTAGTCAATTTGACAAACAATAAACCCTGACTTTACCTACTTCTATACTTTCCATGATTAGATGGGCAGCGGGTATGTAACACAGAATACGGTGATGTTTTCAACACACTGTCTAACTAGCATATCCTGAAGAATATCATATATTTTTCTGATTTTGTTTACTGTAGTATCATATAGGTACTTTTAGAGATTATAAAACTTGCGTTTAGTTGCGTTTAGGTCCTGTAGTCCCCTTAACCCCTCAAGTGTCTGAGTTTGGCTAATTTAAGACCCAAAACCGCAGCCAGTGGGAGGGTTGGGGGTTAGTTGCGTACCCCATAGGTTCACAACTACTGATGATGATATATTTTCCATCGAATGATGTTTTTTTACGTTTATATATATGTGATCTAAGCTTATATGCCTATTATGTAAAGTTTTGTCCTTTTGCACAATTGGGGTGCATTTGACACGCGGGGGGGGGAGGGGCAGTTGGCTACGAACTCCATAGGTTCACAACTAATGATGATTATTGTTTTTCCATCGGATGATGTTTTTTTACATTTATATATATATGTGATATAAGCTTATATACCTAACAAAAAAAGGGTTTTTCTTATGCACACATGGGGTGCATTCGACACTTGAGGGGTTAAAAGGGGTTGAACAAATAATAGCAAAATAGTTACTAACTGAAACGATAAAAAATCGTTTTATTTTCTGATTCAAATACTCACAAGAAAAAGTAGTCTTCTATCATTCTGTTGGAGGTATTAGATTCAACAGATTTCCCTATGGGCCATTTCCTTTCAACTCGTTTCCATAAGGGAGCATTTCAGTTTCGTATGACGAAAACTTTCCACATTTCACTTTGTTGCCTCATTTCCTTTCCATTCTGTAAAGCGGACAAAATCGCCAACAAAAATGTAATAAACTCGAATTATCCGTAAAATTAAGTTCATTTCAATCAACGGTTGAGAAATAGCTGCGATATCTTGATAGACTACCAGAAAAAAATAAAGAAGGTCCAGGCTTACAGAAAAACCTAAAAACGGAAAAAAAAACTGAATAACAGTTGTTGGTGTCGAAACAGGAGCGCAGAGCAATAACGTTTAAACGAGGAATGCCCAAGGAACCTTTTGATGTCTGTATCGATGTTCATACAACTTTGCACTTCATGTCACTGATCATAAAGTGTATTTTTAACCGACGAAAATAACCGGTTCTCAAGTCAACACTAAAAGATGTTTTTTTTTTATTATTTTTATGTATGACCACGCATAACTCTTTACAGAATAGTCCGATTTGATTTTTTTTTTGTTTTATTCGAGAGTATACTTGTATACCTCAAAGTTATGTTTATTGATGACATGTTACGCCTTTTCCACAGAAATATAATACCTACTTACGTGAAAGATGAAAAATGTAACATGTAGATGCGTTTTCGGTTCAGAAAAAAAATTTAATTCGTAAAACTCCATTTACCAACTTTGGTTGTTTTAAAAGTGGACCTTCTCAATTAAATCTCTTCTGTGGCGCCACCTGCAGAGTAAATGTAGTCACCAATGCAAACAGGATTTGTTTGCTGGATAGTGCGAGCGCCAGTGCACTAGCGTTAGGCGAAGTTGGTTGAAATAGTACGTGATCGTGTGATTTAGAGCCACGAGAACAGCGATTGAGTACAGAAAATATCAGTTTTCATGCTTCAAAAATCCTCGTTTCGAGCTCCAAAAAGTTCTTAAACAGAAAGTGATGATTTCTTAATAATTTAACGAAATCACCAAGCAAACTTGTTATTAGCCTGGATTTTCAAACTGCATGCACTGCAAAAAAATAATAATCTAGGGATTTTCAGGCCTTCTGGCCTGAAAATCCCTAGATTATTATTTTTTTTTAATTCTCGCGAAGGGTAGGTATCAAACATACGTGTAGGTACAGTAGTACTCAACTAATAAGGCGCGTCGTGAATCTTCGTTCGCGCAGAAAAGAAAGTATGGCACCGAAGATTAACGAGATTGCTTAAAACTTACAATCAACCTTAGATCACTACTATAAGGTTCATAATACACTGCAGCTGTTAGCTCCATCTCACTCGCAAGTATGGCGGCTGTCAAGCGGCGCGCGCTAAAATGGCGGCAGCTGCGACCAATAGCGGTACAGGAAAAAGCGTGGAGCGTGCTGATTGGTCAATAGCATTTCCCGCGCTTTGAAAATTCATCTTCTGCGCAGGTACAATGCGTTTCAACTAAGAATAGGAAAGTCAATGACCTCTAACTGTCAACTGAAGCTAGAAATCTAAGGTATGCAAAGTTTTGTAGTGATATCCTTATCCATTTTAGTTCTGTTTTTGGAATTTGTTTTTGTTAAAATATGTCACTGACTTTGCAAATGTGTAAACGAGACGATAATTTGCTAAATCTTCACAATATGGCGCAAGGTCATTCCTATTCTTAGTTGAAACGCATTGTACATCGATAAGCCTTATTAGTTGAGTACTACTGTACTAAATTAAAATGGAATTATGATAAGCTAACATCATCAATTCATCACATATCGAACGAGCTTTTAACTCTTATATTTCTTGATTTTCTTAATGCGGAATATAAAAAGGACCACAACCCTACTAGTTTTATTATTTTCATTTACACAAGGTATTTTTCACAGTGTAAATATCCAACAAGCTTATTTGCGAGTACTAAGTAATTCAATTTGGAACAATGTAGAACAACAGCAAGGCGTAGGCCGTAGGCGTCAAAGTTGCACCATTCTATTTAAACTTGCATAATTCAATAAAATAAAAAGAGACTGTGGGGTTTCTCATTTTAATTTAATTGTAGAAACAACATGGATCGGTTTTGTATGTACGTATTATGTACAGTTAAAAGTAACCCTTTGTAAAAACCTAAGCGCAGAGTAAACACAAACTAACGGCAATCGTGATATAATTCGAGTTATAAGTAGTTGTTTTTGATGTTTTTATCTTAATAATTAATTAAGTTAAAAAAAAAAAACATTTCTATTAAGTGTAACACTTTCTTCCTCTTCATCAATATACAAAACAAAGTCGGGTTATTTACACCATTTATAACTCAAGAAAGGCTGGACCGATTTTTACCGCAGAATAACTATTAAAAGTTTAAAACAAGAAAAATTCACAATAAAAAAATATTAAGAAAAATCGTTTTCTCAAACATGAAAGGACAGGGCAACTCTTCGATTTCGTGTTCATTTACTGCAAGCTTATTTTATACTTTAAATAAATAAAAAATAAACGAATGCACTATGGTTGATTGGCTAGAAAATTACCGAAATCTATTTAGTTTTACTGACCCGTATCGCGAATACTATTATTTGATAGTTCTTAAATTTTGGTCAAAGGCTAAAGTTATCACAATCTAAGAAGTCCGATTTGACATGAGGGTGTCCCTCTTTGACCCGCTATGTTTGTCTTTCTTTGGCATATGAAACGATATGGGCTGTCAAAATGGACCTATTATTTTGTAACAACTATTATTCTTCTTTAGATTTAAATCCAATACGGTCATCGATTGTTGCTGGTTTCGGGGCCCCGGGCAGGGCTCGGCCTAACGTTCCAACAGCTCCATTGCGTAAAACGTTTCTCACGTAATGCCATGTAACTCGTACAGTATAGTATGCTAGTACTTGACGCTAGTACTCGCCGCTAGTGGAGCGTGGGCTTAGCGTCCCAGTGTGTGACGATGTAATAATAGCATGTGGGTACAAGTAATGTGTGATAATGTTGGTGATTGATGACGTATTGGCAAATAAGAAGGATATTTTAGTTTTTGGAGTAAAAGTAGAGGTACTAGTTTCGTTGTTTGTGGTATTAATAGATTCAAAATTGCCTATAGGTAAATTCAACATCATTGGTGTTTAAGGTTGATGCGCCAGGGTAGCCCGCGAAATTCAAAATTTCTTACGTTTTTTGCAATTTGTAGGTCAGTGTGAGCTTGTATGTTGATTAAAATATGATTCGCGGCCGTAGCTAATATGGCTTTACAGAATTATAATCATTAGAATCAGCAATATAACTCCATAAGTTAACATTTATCTCAAATCTAGCGATTTCAAGAAATCATGAGGTTTGAGGTAAATGCTAACTTATGGAGTTGTATTGCTGATTCTAATGATTATAATTCTGTAAAGCCATATTAGCTACGGCCGCGAATCATATTTTAATCAACATACAAACTCACACTGACCTACAAATTGCAAAAACGTAAGAAATTTTGAATTTCGCGGGCTAGCCTGGCGCTTTCGCCTTAAAGAGACTTAATAGCTACATTCATCTAGCGTTTTTATTTCCCCTTCATCCAATTTATTGACTGTAATACCAAGTTCTTGAACATAGAGTTTGAACACCCCCTCAAATCGTTCCAAAAGTAAATATGAAAACATGGAAAAAACGTTACATTTAGGTACTCATCAATTCAAATCTGCATTTCTATTCGGCCATCATCGTCGGTTGTTCCAAATTGAAATGTTCGAGCTCCGAACGCATTCAAGAATATGCAACCTTACAACAGCACTACACACGAATAGTCAACGATATACTGATTCATTTCACAATTTACATATTATCCACAGATAACAGACATAGACATGAAAATATGACTTTTGTGAATAGATATGAGAAGGAATCTGTATCTGTATTGAATATTTTATCATATTTGATCTGAAAAAAATGACTTACATTGACAGGTAATAATGTCACGTACGATAAACAGGATACTAAAGAGAGTAACAACGAGATGGTAATAAAAAATTCTATCATACTTGTTTTCCCAAAAAGGGTAGATAGAAGTGTATCGGTCGTTTCACGCCCACATATTGGAAATGGTACTGATTCTTTAGTACAACTGTACTAAGCAACCTTATTCCATATTCTTGACTGCCACTACTTACTATTACTTAGAGCTACTTGTTACTAATGTATATGAAGTGATCCAGCTATCTTTTGTTAATGTTAATTCCTAAGCATACTGTCTTCACTTCTATCTTTATAGATACTTATTTACCCTCTTCTTGCACTCCCTTGTCAAATCTTGTCTATTTTAACTTGAATGAATGTTCGTTGTAAAGATCAAGTGATCGATAATTTTCATTTCCTCTACATAATAAATCTGTCTTTTCTCTTTTACTCACATAGGTACACATACATTTAGTATCTCTTCAATTGTCACTTATTCATTTTCCATTTACATTATTTGTAAGAATTTTGATCTGTTTGCATTCATCTTTCAAAACCGTTTTATCCGTTGGTTTATGCTCGACTTTTAAAATGTTTGCTATGTCTTTTAAATGGCTTGAACGAAAACTTTAAAAAACTATTAAAGCAATGTTAGTATCAATCCATTTTGAAATTATTTGAAGCAGTGCAGCGTTGCTACAAAATGTTGTAATTGCAATGCAACGTTATAATTACTAACTTTTTTTTTATATAAACACTGAAGATAAAACTAATGAATGGATTTTACCTTATATAGATAGAGTTTCTTTAATATAGATAGATTCTACTATTGAAGATGTATGTCCTAATGAACGGTTATAGACGAGATATTTCCATGACCATCACCTCACTTGCCAGATACATTTTTGGTTGTATTTTCTTGATTTGCACTATCTAAGTTATTGTGAACGATTGCGTGAGTTGAATTTCTTGGTAAATATAAAATTTAAAAAAAGACAATATTTTTATTCTTTTATGTACCAACGATTTTCGGTTTGGTATTCCCTGATTTAGCAGAATTGTATTTAGTATCACAAAGGTAGATGAAACATAACCAAAAAAAGTTGGTTTCACCCGGACCCAAGTCAAGTTCACTTAAAAAGAACATTAAATACACGTACTAATTCAATGATTTTATGTTCGCAGCTATAACATTAAACATTTTTACCAGCACCTTCTTTGAATATAATTAGCATTGCTAATTCAGTAATCTCATTAATTCGAATTGCCCTTCCACTGCACGAAGTATGATGTTATTAGGAATAGGAAATATTTGGTTAACGGATATGTGGGTATATACCATAACCTTTGATTATTAGAAGGGCTATATGAGCTGGTTAGTATTATTACACGTGGTGCAAGCAAAAGAAAATAATTCCGCAAATTATAAGAAAGAAAGACTGTAAAGACCATTTTAGATATTCTAAAGTAAGAAAACTATGCATTTGACTTTTAGAAGAACAAAAACTTTCAGTTCGCTATTACTAGCTAGCGTATTAAAAGTAAGTGGTACACCTGTTTTTCTTGAAAGGGCAGAAATAACGAAATTGTACAAACTGCTCAATAAAAATATTCATAGTAGCTGTTACTGAACTCGTAGAAGAGCCATGCTAGCCGAGTAAACTAGTACCGAAGGTCCACTTTGCATTTTAAGAAGAGGAATCAGGACCAGAGGAGCTACATAACAATCTCTAATCATCACAGCAGCAGTAGCTTCATAATCATTGCATGTTTGTCTTTTGTGTCCGTGTTGTCACAGATTTATGTCCTTTTTCTGAAATTAAATTACTTATTGGTTTTTAATATCACTCGTATACAGTGTGAGTCTTCATAAAGTGCACAAACTTAAGGATGTGGTGCAGACCATCAAACTGAACAACTTTTTCCCGGGGACCAACATCGTAATCGTAAAAAAAAAAAACAGTCGTCCCATACATTTGGTCCAGTAGGCATTGAAATTTAGTAAGGGAAGACTCTTTTGTTTTCACGATTACGATGTTGGTCCCTGGGAAAAAGTTGTTCAGTTTGATGGTCTGCACCACATCCTTAAGTTTGTGCACTTTATGAAGACTCACACTGTATAGTCTACTACCACATAGATAGATAGAATACTCTTTATTATGCACACCATAAAACTACAGATATAAATGTTGAAATATTGTTGTTGTTGTTGTTATATATTGCAAATATCTGAAAGCGAAGCCATCATTTATGTTCCTTTGAGATGGATAAGCGCAACAACGTAATAAATTGCAAAAGGTGACCCTTTTTTTCAGGCTTAAGTGCAGGCTATTCGTAATTCGTGTACCTTCTGCCTTTACTTATTTTGTGATACTACTCACTGACGTCATACCGGGCTCCGTAAGAACGTAAAAACATCGTGATGTCCGGGCCGTTTGGCGCGAAATGCGACAGATATTCGGAACCGGCCCGTATACGGAGCAGCGTCGTGGAAATAGAAGTAATGGCTTCCAGTGACGTCTACAAGCTGGATACTATGAGGAGGCTATTATAGTAGGAAAATAAGTAGCGGAGACTTATATAGGTTAGGCCAAACTGATTGGCTAGATTTTGAAAGAGAAAAGTTTAATTTCATTGATGTACGATACGAGATGAGACTAGAGACGAGAGAGAATAGAGACGAGATGATAAAATGTCATTTTCTGTTTTTAAAAATTAGCATGACTTTACACCATCAAAACAATCGAAGTAATAGGTACGTAATGTCGTAGATTAACATTACCATTGTCTTTTATTTTTCTCTGCCCATTCTTGTAATTTATGTCCTCCCATTCATAAATCCGAATCATTACCTATAGGGAAAGATAATAGGTATATTGATTGATTAAATCGCTCCATTCAATATCTTGATCTCGAAATTGATGTTTATAAGCAACCATTACAGTTTGTCACCGATAAATCTCTGTTGACATCGGAGACTTTCTCTCTTGCACAATAAGGGACCCGGAGAGTAAAGATCACGGATAAGATTTGATGAAAAGGCTCCCCTGCGTACAGCTGTAGGTGATTTGTATGGGTGTTTGTGTAGGTTTGCAGTTGATAAGGAAGTAGAAGGAATGGAAATCTTTAACGATATACATAGAGTAAAAGCGTAGAGAGTAAAAAGTGAGGGACTCGTGGCTAAGTAATAACAGCCGCACGGGTCGATCGCTTGCCGCAGTCGGTCCGTAAATGGGTGACCATCTTTACATACCGAGACCCCTCCGTGTCTCGGAAAGCCCGTTAAGCCGTTGGTCCCGGCTGTTATTCTTGGATCTTTGACAGTCGTCGTTACGGGTCGTTAGAAGACCGAAAGTCTGACAACCAGTCTTACCAAGGGGTATCGTGTTACCCTGTAACTGGGTTGTGGAGGTCAGATAGGCAGTCGCTCCATGTAAAATACTAGTATTCAGCTGCATCCGGTTAGACTGGAAGCCGACCCCAACAGAGTTGGGAAAAGTCTAGGCGGATTGATTGATTGATACATAAGAGTAAAAATTAAAAGAGAATATAAGAATGCTGTATTCAAAATGATGAAAGAAGGAGAGGGATTGCAGATGATAATGCCAAGGATGATGGTTTTTTAAGCAATGAATTAGATAATAATGATACTGAAACTAAAGTTGGACAAACATCATTGTTTATTGCCAAAATTGATGTGTGCATTCTCGCCAAACTTCTATACTGGAAACTAGACACCGAATAATAAAAGCATAGTTCAATTTTTGCGTCCCTCGCAAACGTCTAATGCACGAGTGATTTTAGAACATATTTCTAAAAGAATTGTCTTTAAACTATTGCCAAAAGCAAAATTGCTCCTCGTAAGTGCACAGTTTTGAGGCTAATAGACATAATATTCCAAACGAAATGGAAGTTTCCATTTTGTGATTAAAACTTTGAGTTTGTGATTCGGACAGTTGGCAAATTAGACGGATTATAATATTATTTTATTTTATCAGGGATAAAGTAATCCAGGCCTGTTGTCATGGTATGGAATATGGTGAAATGATGCGGAGGAATGAGGAAAATGTCGTCAGGAAAGTTTTGAGTATGAATGTGATGGCTTTAAGAGTAGGGGAAGACCAAAGAAATGATGGATGGACTGTGTGAAATATGATATTGCTAGAGAGGGAGTGACTACCGAGATGACGACTAATAGAGAAGTGTGGAAGAAAAACATGTTGCGCCGAACCCAAATAAATGATGACAATACTTTAATAGAACCAATGCATGTGGCTTATGCGCATTGCACATAACAATGTAATAAACAATCAATACAGAAAATTGTGATTTAATTTACACAGTTACAATAAATTAAAAAGGAATTAAGAACCTATTGTTACGTAGACGCTAACGCCATCTGTTATCGAGTAGCAGAATTACACGATACGTCGATTTGTGACAGATTTTTGTAGAACGTTCTAAACCCTTCCAGAATGTTCTAGATGGTAAAGTGTCGTTTTGCAGCATTCTAGATCATTCCCGTAAGTACTAGAATGTTCTCGAATTATGTCCTCGAACCTTCTAGAACTTACACTCGTCATATAAATAGAGGGTTGCCAGCGGTGTACGGTAGTTCTGCTAGGAATGCGAAACAGTGAACACCACTGAACAATAGTGAACTAACAGTGAGCTACAAGTGATGCTTATAGATTCTGAGTACTGTATTTGTGATCATTTAAATCAAATCAATCAATCTGCCTAGCCTTTTCCCAACTATGTTGGGGTCGGCTTCCAGTCTAACCGGATGCAGCTGAATACCAGTATTTTACATGGAGCGATTGCCTATCTGACCTCCACAAACCAGTAACTGGGTGTAATATGATACCCCTTGGTAAGACTGGTTGTCAGACTTTCGGGCTTCTGACGACCCATAACGACTGTCAAAGATCCACCAATGACAGCCGGGACCAACGGCTTAACGTGCTTTCCGACGCACGGAGGAGTCTCGGTATGTAAAGTTGGTCACCCATCCACGGACCAACACCGGCAAACGTAGCTTAACCTGATGGATCGACCCGTCTGGCTGTTATTACTTAGCCACGAGCTCTCCTTGTGATCATTTAAATATAGTGTGTTTTTGGTATAAACTGGCATAAATTTATTTATCCCGAACCCCGCAGCTCGTAACACTATTGATAACTTTATAGACAGGATTCAAGACTCGCATTTGCCGTTTCCACGTATCAATATACGCCACTTCATATGAAATCACTCTCGAAGTTAATGATGTTTCCTATTGAAATAAGTCTTTGAGGATTTCCGGGACATCATTTCATTCAGGAACAGTACAGACAATAATGCATTACTGTATTTAGCTATCTATAAAATGAAGACTAGGGATCTGGGGGCCTACTCCCTAAGTCCGTCCGTCTTTCCGTCCGTCCGTTCATCCGTCCGTCTGACATTACGATCCATCAAAACAAGTGTAAAAGTTAAATTTTTCGGACGGGCAAAAACACATCGGGATTAGGGACAACTGGCAAATCATGTTGTCATTCATACTTCGTTCGGGCCCCGAACCAATCATCCATCCGTAGGTGATACGGAGTAAGAAACGCCCGTAACGAAGTCCGAAACTACGGGCTTCGTGCTTAGGGAGTAGGCCCCAGATTAGTGCACGTTCCGATCTGTTTCCAGAGTTTTATATCAAAGAAAATCCAACTGATAGATTAAAAAGACGGAAATAAATTAAGGAAGAAGCACCTACATTATAAGAACCTAGTATTGAATGAGAACTCAGAGGAAATTATTTGATGTCCATAACTCAATGTTTGGCAAGCAGGGAATGTGTTTTTTTATTAAATTTTCAGCGAATATTGCGGCAGAATGGGGCCGTTCCGTGGCCCACCGAGTGTACTGCCAGTTCGATAACTTGGCCCGCTTAGATTATCTGGGATAACTTCACGAAATATGTTTTAGGATTTTTCACGTTAAGTAGACTTTACGGTTTCTTAAATATTGGTACGAAGCCACGAACGATAAAATACTAGAGGGATGAAAGTGGATTTACTTATTTATTAGAGAACCAGATAATTTCTGTATTTAAAATTTTAACTATATCTTTTGGCTCTTCGTTTTCTTCTATCTCATGTATGTCGTCGTAAACTTCCTCAATTTCGAAAATTAGAAAATCTGCTCTCTCTCATATCTGACCCCATAACACGACCGGATCTGTTTGTCCAGCACGGCTATCAGTTAACGCGCTGACGTCATGCAAACATACACGACATACATAATTCTGCGGCCACCATTGTATGTTAAACAACGCGACGTTTAGCAGACCAAATGGTACCATATTGGTTAGTTTGTACTTTGTATGTCATGGTCCGTGAATTTTGAATATTTTCGTATTGTTCGCAACAAAATACTCTGTTTGAATTTGTACGAGTTCATGCATTAAACAAGGTAAATGGTGCTGACGGCAGAAGCTGTGTTTTCATTACAACTAAATTACAATACTTGTCTTAAACGTTTTTTTCCATACTTACATCATGTGTGTTGGAACTTTGAATTGACAACTCCACTTACGAGCTTAAGGTTTCTATCTGACTTTATTATTAGTTTAACAATATCTATTCTTTGTTCAAAATATTACTAGGAAACAGTGTTCCTACACTCTCTTTTGCTATGACATCAGCTTTTACAACTTTTTCATTGTCATCATTAATTATATCAGGTTTTAAAGTATTAATTTCAAATTCAGTTTTGGTTTTACGTTTACATTTCGTGCTACGATGGTTGACCACGGCGCTTGGATGTAATTTGGCTAGAACAGTGAAGCTATCTCATCCAGCTGAAGTTAGCTTAAATTGAAGTGAATAGTTTCTTAAAGTTTAGTTGGTCTTGCAGTCTAGCCAGCCAGATGAGTGTGCAATGCACCGTGAAGGAATCCAGGCCGCGCGCTGGTCCGAAAATCAGACCAAAAGCAAATTGGATCTAGGAGTCTGGGACAGATGTTTTGGAAAACCAAATTCGCAGACTTGAAAGCAGTCGTTTGACTAAACAATTAGTGGTCTTTTGTTTTAAGTTTGAGTTTAATGCTTTGGAAGGCAGTTACGGTAAATCATTGTCTGTGGAAAGGATGTTTTTGTGAATGTTCTTAAACTGTTTTCTTCTTGTTTGAGTCTAAGTAACTTTACAATGCAAAGAGAACATAAAATGGAAGCCCAAGAAGATTTAAAGAAATAAAAACTTATTGACATTTCGGAAGATTTGAAGATCTATTATCAAAATAGATCACAGTATCGAGTAAGATATGCTTCTTCAATACCTCGTATATTACGTGATTAAAATAGGCACTAACAAACACAAACATCAAAATACTTTGAATAACATCAGCCACTCAGTAGCAACGGAAAATATTTATTTAAACATAATAAATAGGTAAACATTACATAAGCTTGTTACATACTCGGTCAAGGCGCATGTTTTAAGGCTGCACGGCCTTATGTGGTGATGCTATGTTATTCAGGACAGCTGATATATTAGTGACACAGATTTATTGACAAGTGATAGATGTGATAAGGTTTTATTGGTCGAGGTAAACAGGGCCATCCAAGATGCATGTGAGTGAGACAGTTTTGACGTCACATAGATAATTATGATCTCGCACAACAAAATCTTATCGTGCAGTAAATTGAAAAGAAGTAGAATAGAAAAGAATGGAATATTGGTTATTGTTGTAAAGTTGGTAAAAATAAAAAATAAAAACCGACCAAAAGCGAGTTGGACTCGCACACGAAGGGTTCCGTACCACCGTCATATTATCGGCGGAATATTTAACACTACATCTTAAAAAAAAACTTCAGTTTAAAAAACACGTTGCTTCTGTGGGGATCCCTTTAATTTTTAACTTTATTTTATTTTTATTATTTTTTGTTATAGCGGCAATACACAATCTGTGAAAATTTCAACGGTATACCTATTACGGTTCATGAGATGCAGCCCGCTGACAGACAGACGGACGGACGGTCAGCGGAGGCATAGCATAAGTACCTCTAGGGTGCACAATAATACAAAAATAAATAAAAATAATATTCTAACATAGACAGAAGGTTAAGAATGACCACATTCTGATGTGCTTCTCAAGCATTTGCCAAAGAAAGGTTCAAGCAAGAATTGGGAATTTATCTCTGGGTTTTTAAGAACCTATTCAATTGTAACTGTTGTCACATTTTTCAATGATTTCATTGTCTATTGGTATGTCGATCACCCAATCAGGATCAGCTAGGACTTTACACAGATGTATGAGGCTAGATCAGGCTCACAGATACCCGGCTAGAGTCAACTTGTTGACGTAGGTACTAAGTACGTAAGCCAATGAAAACTCAGGTATTGATAAACAGTTGAAGTGATCGGTAATCTGAATCATGTCGTCAAGTGTGTTTTCATAACAGTCCAATAATATTTTCAGGGACATTTGACTCATCTAGTCATTTGCATGATTTACCTACATTAATAATCCGGTGGAGTCTCTAGTCTGGGCTTGCGGACGGCGAGTAGTGGGTAGCTGGCCGTCCGGTAAGGACCAGACCCGGGTCGACGACGCGTTGTGTTCCACGCGCGCCTCAAAGAGATGTCAGCAATGATGGGGTCCGATAGGGCCGATGCCGCCGGGGTCGCGGGTTGTTCGAAAAAGATACCGTGGCCCTGGCATAGGCAACTGAAGGAACATGGATGGGTTTTAGTCAGTAAAAGTCTGACACGCCCTTCCACTCCACCCAGAGAGGGAGAAGTCATTTGATGCTTTTCCATCCACAAAAAAAATGGTGTCTAGTCTACCTGCCAGGGTCGCGGGTTGTTCGAAAGATTTACCGTGGCCCTGAACCGTGGCCGTAGCAACTGAAGGAACACGGATGGGTTTTAGTCAGTAAAAGTCTGACACGCCCGCCGCTCCACTCAGAGCGGGAGAAGTCATTCGACGATTCCCAAAAAAAAAGGGTCTAGTCTAGACACACAACAAGTGTTATTCTATCAATGATGATGGAAATAACCACCAACACCCACCATGGCCCACGCACAATGGTCCATCTGAAGGTGCACTAAGTGCGGAAACCAATTACCCGTTTATCATAGAACATAGAACGATGAAAAATCAAGAATGTAAGTTGAAGGTCGTTTAGAAATACGAAACGCTTTGAAATCAATTACTACTTGTCTAGGTTTATTATTAATTAATAAATGTTATTACTCAATTGGCGAATTTTTTACCGATAAAAATTTAAATTGATAATATGACATCTCTGTTTTGTACTAATCTCATTTATATTTTTAATTTAACTGTATTGACTGTATTGCCTATTTCAATTTTTTTTTGCTGAATTTCTTCTTGACATGGTAAACTTGTACTGATTTGATAGAATGTGATAGTACCTAATATATTTTTAATGTCTTTAATATTATAGCTTAAGCTGTTTACATGCCTTAGTTGAGATAGTTAGTATAAGGAACTTTTTAAACTAAAACACCTGTAACTTGTACCTACTTTCTGTGCAAATAAAAAACTATTCTATTCTATTCTATTCTAGGTAATAGGGATGTTTCCTGGTTAAAAAAAAAATCTATTTAATCCGTCAGACAGACGGATAAAAAAAAATATTAGACACGTATTTTTTGCTTTATCATATTAATAAAAAAATACTTACATAAAACCATTAAAAGTTGGGGAGTGGGGGCTCGCTACGTCACAACTATAACAAACTACGTATAAAATCTAGCAAGGAGTGACGTCATGCCACATTTTAACTCAATGTATCGCCGTAATCTTTTGATTACGCACTATAAGAAAAAATATGTGTCTAATATTTTTCAATAATCTGCATGACGGGACAAAAAATAATGTATAGTCATCATCCTTCAACTAAAATTCTTCAAACTTCGAAAAACAAAAGAATTCTCATCAATGCATAGTTGCTGCAAACTCAAAATTTTTTGGTAAACGGCGGCCATATTCAATGATGAAGTTGTAGAAAAATTTTGCCGTGGGATCGGTCACAGGTCATACAATTAAATGTGACGCCTTGACCATGTGAACTGCCAAGACGAATACAGCATCAGCCGGCACCACATATTATGAACTAGCCGTTGCCCGCGACTTTGCCCGCGTGGATGTCGGAAATTCGGGATAAAAAGTATGTGTTAATCCAGGTTATAAACTATCTGTGCGCAAATTTCATACAAATCCGTTCAGCAGTTTTTGCGTGATTGAGTAACAAACATCCAAACATCTTCACAAACTTTCACATTTAATATTAGTAGGATTTAGTTTCTGTGACAGAGGTATTGCAAATGTTAATTATATGTTATGTCCGTTTCTGGGAATGATAATAATAATTAATTGTAATTCTACCTACTTACTGTTAGTGAATAATGTTCTATTATTTTGTTGTAATAATAATGATCTAATTATTAATATTAAATAACCAGAGAGAGTAGGTAATATCGTTATTACTCTCTCAAGAGAGCACGCATTATCTGATACAAAAGTTACAGCTTATGGTTGGAAGTTCATTGTTACAATATTTTTAAAATAAATAGCGATATCTACAAGCATTCAACATGTATGAGTGTACCTCTATAATAACCGACCTGTAATTAAGGCGCAGTTATATGCCAACGGCCTTGAGTGTTCTGTGCTGAGCTCACGCAACGCGTCGTACGTCCAACCAGTAATAGGACTCGCCATCAAGGAGCGCTGTCCTTAATTAAACGCATTGTTATATTATACGTAAAACGAAAGGTATTATATTAAAACACGTATCAATCTGCCTAGCCTTTTCCCAACTATGTTGGGGTCGGCTTCCAGTCTAACCGGATGCAGCTGAATACCAGTATTTTACATGGAACGACTGCCTACCTGACCTCCACAACCCAGTAACTGGGTAATACGATACGCCTTGGTAAGACTGGTTGTCAGACTTTCGGGCTTCTGACGACCTGTAACGACTCAAAGATCCACGAATGACAGCCGGCACCAACGGCTTAACGTGCTTTCCGAGGCACGGAGGAGTCTCGGTATGTAAAGATGGTCACCCATCCACGGATCAACCTCGACTAGCGTAGCTTAACCTGATGGATCGACCCGTGCGGCTGTTATTACTTAGCCACAAGCTCCTATTAAAACACACATAATATAGCTAAATAATCAAATTATCTTTAAAATGGTGAAGGTTTTATATGTATAATATACACTTGATAGTTTTTGCGTGATTCTCAGTTATTTATCCGCGTTAGTAACTATACAAATTAATTAAAATATTCACATATTAAAAAGCCCTAATTTAACACATATTTGTTTCCAAATCATTAACACTCGTTTACTCGTTTAGACGGATCTGACGCAAAACGTGATATTCAGTTTTTAAATCAATAGGAGTCGGTTATCGTCGCCTTTACGCATCTCTTGACGGTCATGAAAATAGAAAACATATCTGAATTACGCAAACAAATGAACATCCATTAAATCCACCTTCTCTTTTGCCCACAGGAACAGCTTCGCCAACGCAAGGAGGCTGAGGAGAGGATCGCAGCACAGAACGAGTTCCTACGCACCTCGCTGCGAGGGTCCAATAAGCTTCAGGCCTTGGAGTCTAACCCCCCCTCGTCAGGCACTGCCTTCGTCAACGACGCATACGAAGATGATGCCAGCGACGATTCCACGCAGCTTTATGCTGTTGTCGGTGAGTTTCAAATGTTTTTCGTTTTATTTGTGTGCCGGAACTCGAATGGACCCAAAGATTCACACTAGCCCCTGTTGCCTCATGTTACATGGTGCAACAGAGACCATTGTATATCAAGGAGTAGACCGGGGGGCGCGATAATGGTAGGGAAGACATGCCCTTAGGATATGGAAGGATTAATTATAAAGCCGTACCGGATATGCATCAGTAAGCAATGGACTTGAGACAAAATTAAAAGCACCGCAAACCATGTAAGCTTCAGTACGACAGTGTACTAAGAATTCTTGCACGTGGAGTTTGTCTACAAATCTTATCCTATTGGAAGGTTGGTTGTTGTTTCAAAGGATTAGTTTTGTATGGGGTTTTGTAATTTACAAACTAAGTATCATTTTTTATCAGCTGGTTTTTCAACAAATTCTGGACAGGCTTTCTTACGATCTTGTACGGGTTCCTTGCATTTTCATTTCTATATGGTCTGCACATCTATAGAGCAGCTGGCCTTTCAAATTTAAATCTGAATCGAATTCGCATAAAAAAGTAGCAATGTTCCTGAAAGAAATTCAAGATAAATCCAAGCAATCTAATTTTCGGATCACGTCCGTTTGCGGTAATTTTTCCCGCGGATCAGGGAAATTTCAAGTGAAGCAAATAATTCAGTGATGCTTGAAATTACTTTGCATGAAAATGTATTAGATTTTGGATTTTTAAGGGGCTGTGATATCTTTATTTTCCTGTCTCTTGCAAAGCTTTCCGCCTTCGAATTCTGAGAATATAGAAATATAGCCCTACCATCTGGTCTACAGCTTATTATTTGTTGTTTCCATTGTAATAATCATCCATATTAGGAATAGTACCTGCTAAGCCTATTATGGATCTAAGGCGTACTAAGCCTAATAGGGACCATTATTACAATGAAAACAACGAAGATTAAGCTGTTGCCAAAATGGTCAATGAGGATATAATCGTAATCAGGATTGGTAGAGAAGGATACTGCAGCTGTCGCCCATACTCTTGACATACCTAATCAACTATTTAGGGAAAATCATCATCGCCATGCGGCTAAGGCATGTTTCTATTCATCTCTTTGTTATAACACCTACAACATGATATTGTGAGGCTCGTAATAATCAGAGCAAAATCGTTGCTATACAAATACAACTAACATAACCAGATTTTTATAAGGCAGCTGATATATTCATAGAGGGATGTATGAATATTCATCCACGATATAGTTCAAGCTTCACAATCCGCTAGAGAGACCATGCTTTTACTGTATGGTGTTGCTAATTTACAAGGTAATGCCTCCAAATTCCCTTGATATAATCCGGAATCCCTTAGGGCTTACGACCCTTGTGAGAATATACGAGACCCTTTTTAAATGAAAATAAATGCAACTTTTTAAAAGGTAGAATTTTAAGTATACTTGTAAAACAAATTAATGGTGAAATAAATAGCTTAGGTTAGGATAGGTTTTTTTTATTTTTAGGATCATCATCATTTGCCTAGCCTTTTCCTCCTCTTTGCCTGTTGGGGTTGGCTTCCAGTCTATCCGGATGCAGCTGAATACCTGTATTTTACATGGAGCGACTGCCTGTCTGACCACCACAACTCAGTTACTGGGTAATACGATACCCCTTGGTAAGACTGGCTGTCAGACTTTCGGACTTCTGACGACCCGTAGCGACTGTCAAAGATCCACGAATGACAGCCGGGACCAACGGCTTAACGTGTTTTCCGAAACCCGAGGCACGGAGGAGTCTCGGTATGTAAAGATGGTCACGCATCCAAGGACCAACACCGGCAAGCGTAACTCGACCCGTGCGGCTTTTCTTACTTAGCCACAAGCTCCTCTGGGTTTTTTTAGGATCTGGGTGGCTATTAATAAATGTTAGTTACGTTATATGGGTCGACTTCAAACGTCTTGTAAAGTACAGTATGCGCTTTTTTAGCTGTGCAGGACGTGTTAGTTATTATCTTTGACCCCAATGGACAGACCATTGGGGTCAAAGATAATAACTAACACGTCGTGGCCTATACCGGCCTATTTTTTTAAAAACTGACAAAATCCTGCACAACTAAAAAAGCGCATACTGTTATCCCTCGATATATTTTTCACCGCTGGCCCACATTTTCACTTTCCCGTCCGAACTAGGGGTCGTGTTAATTCCAGTTCACATGTCGCTAGTTCTCTCGTCGTCCGGACGACATTACTGGGAACTGGGAACTAGGACGGCGAGATGGCTGATAAAATTATAACAGCCAGCTAAAAATGGGCCAAGTCTCTGCTGATGAACTGATAAAGGTATTAAGAAGGTTTTTGGTGTGTGTGGTCAGAAGTTAAGATACTTACTTAGTTTAAGGAAAAAGACGACCATCCCGAGAAAACGATAGAAGGATTTTCTAAAATGTCTAAAAAATTTCTTCGTTTCTTCAAGACTTTGTCCTTTCTGCTTTCTGATAAATATTGTGTTCCACAGTTTCACCCGCCTCCTAAGGGTCGTAGCGTGATGTTAAATAGCCTATAACGTTCCTCGTGAATTGGATTTTTTCAAATCCGACTGGTAGTTCAGAGATTAGTGCGTTCAAACAAACAAACTCTTCAGCTGTATTTTAGTATAGATTAAAAATCTTTACAAAAGTGGTAAACAAAATAAGCAAGAATTTGCAAACGAAACATCTACAAGACTCGAGGGGCTCGTGGCTAAGTAATAAAAGCGTAGATGGGTGATCATCTTTACATACCGAGACCTCTCCGTGCCTCGAAAAGCACGCTAAGCCGTTGGTCCCGGCTGTCATTTTTGGATCTTTGACAGTCGTTACGGGTCGTCAGAAGCCCGAAAGTCTGACAACCAGTCTTACTAAGGTCTATCGTGTTACCCAGTAACTGGTTTGCGGAGGTGAGATAGGCAGTCGCTCCATGTAAAATACTGGTATTCAGCTCCAGCATCCGGTTAGACTGGAAGCCGACCCCAACGCAGTTGGGAAAAGGCTAGGTTGATTTTATTAAACATCTACAAGACTTGCTTCTTTCTATTATAAAAAACATCTATTTTACCTTTTTTATTTTACTTTTATTTACATAACAGTAGAAACTCGTTACAAAACTTTATAAGTATATTTCATAAGACTTTCTTACACATCAAACTAGGCTATTGACCTACCCCACACTTGCGGGCGCTCCCAGATATCAACACACATCCTTTATGTTCAGGGTTTACGTGGAATATGGTCCCCTGATTGACCCTAGCGGCTTTGATGTAAGGCCGGCGAGGGTAAGTGTTAAACTTGCTTCATATGAAGTAGATAAGGCTCTGATTACAACAATATTTGCCAAGTTCTCGACTTCAGGAGATCAGCTTTAGAGACAATTGTTTACTTCTGTGAGTTCTGTTATTCTGTAGGATATGTGGCATGCAGCTGAGTTGAGAATGCTAAGAGGGATGTGTGGTGTTACACGAATGGATAGAATAAGAAATGAGTACATAAGAGGAAGTTTGAAAGAGGCATCGGTGCCTGAAAAGTTGTGCGGAAATCGGTTGTCATGGTATGGGCATGTGATGCGGAGGAATGAAGAAAATGTCGTCAGGGAAGTGTTTTTAAATGTAATGATAGCGTATTAAATAGCGAAGGTTTAAAAATTCCTTCTAATATTATAAATGAGAAAGTTATTAGTTTAATTAGATGTTTGGATGTTTGTTACTCAATCCCTCAAAAACGGCTAAACAGATTTGGATGAAATATGGCACACAGATAGTTTCTAACCTAAAAATAAAATAAAATAAAATAAAATTTATTGAAATAAAAATATGTTTACAAAAGAGTGTAAATAGATGGTTCAGTTATAGTAAATATTAATCTAGGCCTATGTTAGTAGTATTATAATAATCTGGTTAAAAATTATGGTATGACAAATATAAAAATTATAGTTGCAAAAAAATAAAATTCTGAAGGTACCTGGATGAACCTGGATTAACACATAGGATACTTTTTATTCTGGTAGTAGGTTCCCGTGGGATAATTTCCGACAACCATGCGGGCGAAGCCGCAGGTAAAAGCTAGTAGATCTTACTACTATTATGAAAGTTTGGATGGACGGATGTTTGTTAATAAATCACGACAGAACGGCTGAACGGATCTAAATGAAATTTGGCACAGAGATAGATTGTAGCCTGGAATAAGACATGGGCTACTATCCAAAACATACTACTATCATAAACCATGGCTTACATCCCAAAAAAATGTATAGTTCCCGTGGGATAATTTCCGACATCCACGCAGGCGAAGCCGCGGGCAAAATTGTCCTATGGAGACCTAAAAACTTCCAAAGCTGATGGAAGACCTGAAAACTTTGTAATAAAATGTCAACATAATATGTATTTAGTACCGAAAAACCAATTCTAATCACAAAGTTTGTATTTTTCTTCTCCTACCTACCTATACAAACATGGAACACTCAGTATCGGGTTGTGTATCAAAGGGTCGTTGGTTTCCACCCGTATATTGATAACATCTTTAAGGAGTCTGTAAAGGTCGTGAAGGTCATTCGGGGTAATGGATATGAGAAAGGGTTCCTTGGCAAACAAACAATCTGTTTCTCTCTGTATAAATTGGACTTCTTTATTTTGACGGATTGATTAATCTAGGATTTTTTTAAGAGAAAGGTTGTAGACGTTATTCGTGGATTTGCTACCTTAGGCAGGATCATAACCCTTCTTTTTGTTTCGCCGTAGTCGACTATAAAGGGGAAAAGGAGTGGGAAACGAAAACGATTTTCGTAGGCTCGATTAGGTAATGACAATAGCACCGCCTATATTATTCTTAGGTCCTATTTCACGATGTCCGAGTAGCCACTACATACCGATTAAATTAAAAAATGAGAAATTCAGAATTCGTATGTAATTATCTGCCAAATAAGTTAAGTAGGTAATATGAACTTAGTCGTAGGTGGTGAAACAGGCCCTAAAGCTTTAAAGTTTGGTTTCCTAGGAAAGCGGCCGTAACGCCCAGTCATGAAAATCTGTCATTTTCACCAGTATTTGACATTAAGTAAACCCCGCCCGCCAAAGATTTAATAAATAAATAAATAATAATAAATAAAGATTTATTGAACAAAAATGGTTGAACAATCAAACACAAACAACACCACGATATATACAATAATAGCGTATTACAATTATATAACCACTAGTGTTATAAGCAGTCTGTATGAACTCTGGTATCCAAAGAAAGATTTAACTTGTGTTATGGATACCAGCATTCTCACATAAATGACATACAAAGGTTACATTGGTTGCAACAGACGACGATGTCAAGAGTGGCGCAGTATACAAGAGAAAATCACACTAATATTATAAAGGTGAAAATTTGTGTGGGGGTGTGTATGTGTGTGTGGGGGTGTGTATGTGTATGTGTGTGTGTGTGTGTGTGTATTTGTATGTTTGTAACGGCGGGACCAATTTTGATAAAACCTGGTATGGAGGTAGCTGACACCCTGGATTAATACATGACTACCTTTAATCCCGGTCTTCGCGGTTGAAACCGCAGGGCGCAGCAGTGTGAAAATAAAACACATGAGTGAGGAAAGGTTTTGTATTCACGTCTGAAGGATCATCCATCGTACCAGGTTAGCGTGTGTCTAAAGAAGTGATGCTTAACATGATAACTTTATAAGATTTTCCGTTTCTTCGTAGCTCTGCGCTTGTAACCACCTTTTGACCCTAACTTTCAATTCTTTAAAAGTAGTGGGATATATGGAGCAATGTTTGTTACTTAAATTATACAGTCGACTCCCGATTAAATCGCTAGATTTGCTCTGTACTAAGTCACAGTGTCCATACTGAGAATAGTGAGCTCACACATTATTATCAGTTCAACAGCGTTTCCGTGATAATCAAGTGAATTCACTGCGTCATTGCATGTCAGAGATGTCAAAACGAAACAGAAATGCGACTAGGTATCTTTTGACGCGGGTAGGGCGAATCTAACGATTTAAATCTCTGTCATTATTTTTATGACAATCGTCACTTTAGTCTGTGTGAAGATGATAGGTACGCCACTATAGAACGCTAGAAGGATCTTTTTGTTAAGCTTTTTGTACTTGAATGACATTGACAGTGGGACGTCGTTGGTAAACATTATGAAATTGTCACATAAATTGTAGTGACACAACAAGGCAGCGATGTTAGTTCCAATTTTGGCCACGCGCCAACAGAACCAGGTGGTGTTGTAACTTGTAACGTTTTTTTTTTAATTATCGGTTTGATCTTTGATATGTGTCATTCCTACTAATGAATTTAATTACAAGTGCAATAAATTGAAGCGGCATGTAGACGATAAGGTATCGGTATTATTACCGCAGGTACCTATTACCAATCGTATAGAATTCCTTTGAATATGTTTCGTAATCATAATGTGAACTGGTATAATTTACCCATAATTATTGGTAGTTTACTATAAAGTTACACATTAAATTACAGTAATATTAAAAAAAATCGTACTCTCTAGGTACCTACCTACCACCACTTCTTCATATCCGTTATTCACATCGGATACTTATCTTTCAACTTCTAGAAGACTTATGACAAATATCTAAGGGCCATTACAAGCTTCAAATTGATACTCTTCGCAAGAGAACAATGTTATTCATTTAGAGTAACAGTAGCTTAAGGGAGATGAGCTGCCGCTGGGGTCGCGGGTAGTTTGAAGAAGATACCGCGGCCCTGGCATAGGCAACTGAAGGAACACGGGTGGGTTTTAGTCAGTAAAAGTCTGACACGCCCTTCCGCTCCACCCAGAGCGGGAGAAGTTATTTGATGATTTCCCACCCTCAATAAAAAAAAAGAAAATAAAAACTTTTTTACAAAAACAAAAACCGACTTCCAAAAAAAAACACTACAAAGTGAAAAATAACTTTAATTTCGGAAGTCGGTGTCTTTGGATCTGTATTTTAGTTTTTTGCCACCGACTTCCGAAATTAAAGTTATTTTTCACTTTGTAGTGTTTTTTTTGGAAGTCGGGTTTTGTTTTTGTAAAAAAGTTTTTATTTTTCACTTTTTAGTGGTTCAGTTTGTAATTTATCTAAGTTACAATAACCCAATGTCAGCTGCTCATCACGTTGTACAAAATGTTGATTTTCCCGATGCAGGGCCGTTAATTGTTGAGGAGTTCTCCTAGTAAGAACCAGGAGAAATGGAGCTCATGGTGAAGTCACCATAACCATTATTTTGACGAGCATAAACCATATTAAAGTAATCGAATCGCAACCTGTTATATACTTAGATATAATTGAGTATTTCCGATGGCCCTCTGTGGTCTTCATCATCAGTTCCAGCTCACCGAATGGTACTTTCCGAGAGCAAATGCACGAGTTACTATAAAAAATACCGAAATCGATATAGGTGTGCCCATAAAATTTGAGGGTTTCCCTCGATTTCCATGGGATCCCATCATCAGATCCTGACTTGATGATCATGGGACCACTTGGGACGTATACCCTTTCGAACAAAAAAAGAAAAATCCAAATCGGTCTAGCCATTTTCGAGTAATCGGGGAACATACATAAAAAAAAAAATAAAAAAAAAAAAATATAAAAAAAAAAAAGGTTCCGACGAATTGAGAACCTCCTCCTTTTGGAAGTCGGTTAAAAAAAAGGAGATGAGCTGAGGTAGCCCGCGAAATAATTTCTGAAACCCGACCAATCCGCAAGAAATGTAACTCAGAAAGATGTACTGATGGTTTTTGTGGTTAAAATTATGTAAACGTGTAGACGTTAAATAGATGTAGGTATTGCAGAATGAAACTGTGTTTAAAGTAAATCTATTTCAAATTATTATTTCCAGACTACCAAGAAGTATGCGCAGCGCTCACCCGCGTGCAGAAGGCCCTGGGGGCGAGCGGAGAGTCAGCGCTGGCGGCGCGGGTGGCGGGAGCGGCGGGGGCGCTGCTATGTCCTGCGCTACGGACGGCCTTGGCCACCCGGTCAGCTGTGCTGACGGCGGTCAGGCACAAGCGGCCAGGCCTCGCGCCGCCACACACACACCGCGCTACTGATCGATTGAAAGACGTAAGTGGAACTGAGGTCTTGATCTAGGACAACCAACTCATTCACACAACAGAAAGTCAATGTTGATGCGTTGACAGATTTTTGTCTCTTCTCGATAGTGCTCATGTCAAGGCATTCAGGAGTGATGATACTAAGTTAGGTCTGCTACAAGTGCAACCTGGGCATTCAGTTTTGCTTCAAGTTTTAGTGAGAAATTTTAAAACAAAAACTAACTCCCCAGATATATTTTTTGACTACGACATGAGTGGTAACGAGAGAAGTCATTGGCAGTTAAAAAGCAACGTATTAATGACAAACATGCCATCACCATTAAATATCAAAATTTTCGATTCTATTGGCTACAATAAACTTGAAACACCTAAGCGATACGTCGATGCAAAGATCCGGCTCGAAGGACTAATGATCATGTCTAAAAAAATCTGGTTTTTCCATAATTTAATTTCCAAATTCTAACCTAAACCTCTCTCAACAGTGCATGGACGTACTAGGAGCGCATACGGCGACAGGAGCTGAGTCGTCAGCGTTAGCGGCTGAACTGCTGTCGATCCTGGGAGGGTTGGAGCTCGAGAGTCTGATACAGGCGCACGACCAGGCGGCTGCGCTGCTCGATCCTGCGTGCTTTACGAGGGGCAAGAGGCATAAGGTGAGAATGATGTACCTAAGGTTCAAAAAATGTTTAGCCAGAAAGACAATAATAATGTTCAGGATTTCCATCGCATCAATTGCACAAGCGAGCTCCTAAACACTGGGTACATAATCGAACAACTAGCTACTCAGTGTACAAATATTTTCCTTTGTGATGAGCAGAATGAGCTGCCAATTACAAGTAACTTGGTATAACGTGTAATGGGCAGCTCAATACTACATAATAGGGAAACTTCTAGAGTTGGTAACATCTAATCGCTCTAGATAGAGTATTACGTTTCCCATCTGGTAGATCCAGTCTTTGTGCACTAGACACAAACTGTTCAAGTTTAGTATTTGCAAGTTTGTTAACCTTGCATATGTCTTCTGGTCAACTTCAGATATCTGGAACCTTACAATTTCTATCCGATCACCATTTTACTTGCCCTAGATAAAAGCAATTTTAAGCATGTTCAGGTGGCATTATATCAATCTCAAGTTCTTTCAAACTTTCTATCGAAACAACTGAAGAGCACAAAGGACAAACAATCTGAGAAAATAGGAAATTGTTTTAATGAAAAATTCATAAACCGTACTTATGTATTCGGACATTCCAGAACAAGTTTGAAAGCTCGCGTTCGGTCGAAATTGTAAAAACATTTTGTTGAGTACATTTTGTTCAAGATTGTTACTAAGTTTAATTTCCGACATAGGATTGTAAATGCGATCGTTTGTTTTATTTAGGGGATTTATTTTAGCAGGATTATATTTTTTGAAGTTATATGAACTTGTATCATTTTATAAATCTACTACAACACTTTATTGATCAGAACAGAACGTTGTTAAACGATAAAGTCTAAAAATACTCGTCACAGCATTTCCAAACTTAAGAACCGCGCGTTGTAGTCTGCGATAACTTTTCTCTTTAAGCAATACTTTCAAACTTTCAACATTGACTAAACTTTTATTTTATTTTTTCAATAGTATAGTTACCTACTGTGAACACTCTCGTCGTCTCTCGTGTTCATTCACTGTTATGCTTCATAGCCAAGCTATAATCATGTTTGGCAGAGTTTCCTTTTGCGATAAAACAGTTTCCGCTGTCTTATTATGATCTTAGTTGCTCTCTTCATGAGTTTTACCTATTTGTCCTTTATTGTTCGGTATAATAACTATAATGTCTTCTTATTGGTATTTTCCAGACTGGTAACAATTTGAATCACAAGGGTGAGAACGACAAGGCGCTGACGGCGCACTCGCCCGACGACCCCAGCGAACATATTAAAATTATCAAAATCGAGAAGACTAACGAACCACTTGGTAAGCATATCATCGATCATCAATACCTTTAGTTAAATCAGCCTATAATGTTCCTACACAGACCTCCTCTCTGTGAGAGGGAGTGGGCCGTAATCCATCACGCGGGACCAGTGCGGGCTGGTAGATGTCACATGTCTTCGAATTTCTGGTTCTAGGACATGCACGTTTTCTCACGATGTTTTCCTTCACCGTTTTGAGAGCAGTGGTAATGAAATAATTTACAGAAAGTAAAGCGCTTATCAGAGTTCGAACCTACGACCTACAACTCGTAAGTTACGGCCGTTACCACTGGGCCACCACTACTCTCATTGATAAAAAATTAAAACAAATTCTACTTCAACTTTTGCTATTGATTTCCAATGCAAATGGTACATAATGCAAAGACCATTAAGATTGATGAGCGAGCGCTGAAGAATCCGAAGCTTCCTGCTGATCTGACCCAAAACTTAACAAAGAGTGTAAAAAGTTTAAATTACATTTTTACTTTCCATCCACAGGTGCTACTGTAAGAAATGAAGGAGAAGCCGTGATAATCGGCAGGATAGTAAGAGGAGGCGCGGCGGAGAAGTCAGGACTATTACACGAAGGAGATGAGGTAAGTCTTCAACATCATCATCTCAGCCCGTAATCACCCACTGCTAGGTCTAGGCTTCCTCTTTTTTTTTGCCATACTTCCATGTATTCCTCATCCAGGTGTTTCCCGCGACTTTGACGATATCAACAACCCAAACGAGCTTTTGGACGGCCCTGGTTTCTATAGCATATTTGAGGCGCATCGCCCTGTCTCCGTGGAGTTGGGCAGGTCATCTAGTTAGACACGGAGATGGCCGATGGAGTAAAGCTGTGACCGAATGGTGGCCAAGGTTAAGCCATAGAAACCAAAGGCTCGTTGGATTGTATGATATCGTCAAAGTCGCGGGAAACTCCCGGATGAGGAACGCACGGATCCGGGAAGTCTTAGTACTATCAAAACTTGGAGGCAGACCAAGTAAAATCAGACTTTTTTGCATCGAAAATTTGATGGTAAAGTCACAAAACAGTCGGATAGTGCCTTCAGCTAATCAATGAATACGACAGCGACTGCCTAATTACTTCACCGTTTTAACTTGTCAATAAAACTTTTAAAAATATTTTCGTATCGAAGGACTACCTGATGCACTTATTTCTGCCAGTGGTTTACTGTCTAATTTACCTGTCAGTCTCTATTAAGAAAAATTAACCATAGCCAGCACCAAGGTTCTTATGAACCAGGCATGCTGTTGGTCATATGTTACTTGATATATAATATTGTGCATGGTTTAATTCAATTAAAACCAGTCTTACCAGCTAGGGTTACCGTGTTACCCAGTAACTGAGTTGTGGAGATCAGATAGGGAGTTGCTCGATGATACTGATATTCAGCTCCATCTGGTTAGACTGGAAGATGATGATGGTCTATGCCAATAAGTTATTTTCCTTACCTCTATCTCTTTCTCCCACCAGCTCCTCGAAGTGAATGGCGTGGCAATGCGTGGCAAGTCAGTGCACGAGGTGTGCCAGGTGCTGGGCGCGCTGTCGGGCACGCTGTGCGTCGTGCTGGCGCCGCGCCGCGTGACGTCACGCGCGCCACCCTCGCACCGCGTGCTGCACGTGCGCGCGCACTTCGATTATGATCCCGAGGATGATGTTTATATACCCTGTCGGGAGCTTGGTGAGTAGATAATTCTTCTTCTTTAGGTACCTTCAAAGTTTGTTAACAACTCCGAATATTTCTTCTTTTCTTGTGGGGTGAAATAAATCAGCAGCACTCGTGACTCTGGTCCAGGAAATTGGACAGTGGAAATTATGATTGTTATTTTTGAAGCTAGGATAAGTATATGATCAGCTGCCGTGTGATTCTGTAAGACCTCATTCTAAACTTCGAATCTGAATCCGCTGTGAGTTTCTTGATTGGCGTTCTAAATTGAAAGTGTCAAATAAAAAACAAGTGAGAAGAAGTGATGCGAAGTGAATAGCGAGTGAGCTCGTGAGGTGCGAGTTGTTGTTTGAATTTTAGAGAATCGAAGTACTGAAACTTAAAAGTTGACTATTAAGGCTATAAATCGCGAAAGTATGAGATTTTGGCAGCCTTTTGGAGTGACCCCATTATAATAAAAATCATTAAAATTCGTTGTCAATTTGATCAGCACCTATCACCCTTCAAAGTCGAGAAACCCTCTTTTTACTGGACTGCGCGACACAAAGGGCGGTAATGTGTTTATCTCATGAAAATCTCCATGACAGTCGTTCGCCCTGGAATGCACCTGTTTCAATTCCAATTTTAAAACAAATTCGAACCTTCAATAATTTATAAATCCAGCTTTTATAACCATTTTTTTGTTTGCAGGTATAAGTTTCCAAAAAGGCGATGTTCTTCACGTGATAAGCCGCGAAGACCCGAACTGGTGGCAAGCGTTCCGTGAGGGAGAGGAAGACCAGACTCTCGCCGGACTCATACCCAGCCAGGCGTTCCAGCATCAGTAAGTGTTGTTGCTGAACTTTTAATTTTTAATTAATAATGAGTTCTTCGAGGTTATATACACAGTCTTTTGTTTCACTCAACTTGAACAAAACGTCACTTTTAAAGTTGATTCTACTACCTATGTCTAGCTTTGGTTATCTTGGGTTCTTTTGGATTCATTTGATGACGAAAAACAGTGATCTATAAATCTTTCGTATTATTTTTTCCTCGATGCAACCGACAGAAATTGTGATGTTTCATCTATTATGTACTCAAAATGAGTGGCTAATAGATCCAGCCTTTAAAATCACAACTCTGAACTCGTCTAACTATTCCTACCACTTCTTCCAGGCGAGAATCAATGAAGCTAACCCTAGCCGGCGAGGTAGCAGCCAGAGACAAGCCCCGCAAGGGAGGCACGCTACTCTGTGCCAAGAAACCGCCGCGAAAGAAGAAGGGAAAGAAGGCCACAAGTGAAGCTGGTTACCCGCTGTACTCTACGTCTGGCGGGGATGGTGAGTTACTTAATATCACATAAAGTACTAAAGGGCTAGCAATAGAGGGACGTGTAATATTTTTAGGATTATAAAAGAATCTCTTGATTGTTTTATGATTTATAAGAATCTCTTGATTCTTTCATGATTACAGTGCCTATCATAAAAAAAATACGCTTGGGATACAGAATCTATGGTTTCAAAAGATTTGTGTTTCTGTGTGGACAGACTTAAATAAATTGGTTACCAATGGTAGTTTTTGGGTCTAAGCGTTCGTAAAATATAAGGTAGGTATCTTTTTGTAGTTGGGTAACAAATTATCAATAAAAAAATTGGTTTCGTAATCTAATTTGTGCGTTATTTTAACATAAAAAATGGTAGAAATTGTGTCCTAGAATCAAAAATTTTAAGACATTGAGACATCCACCAACCCGCACTGGGCCCGCGTGGCCGCGTGGTGGCCCACTCCCTCTCACCGAGAGGAGGCCTGTGTCCCAGCAGTGGGACATTTTAAGCTGATTATCATATGATGCTATACGAAACCCAATTAAGTTCCTTTGGAGACCAAATGAGTATCAAGAACGTCAGTGCCGGACAATTCAACCCACCAAATTATCCCATAAAATAGCATTATAAGTGAGATTAGTGAGATTAAACCTTCCAGAATACGAGCAAGAGGAGATCCTGACATATGAAGAGGTTGCGCTATACTACCCTCGGGCATCACACAAGCGGCCCATCGTCCTGATTGGTCCTCCCAACATCGGTCGACATGAACTGAGGCAGAGGTTAATGGAAGACAGCTCGAGATTTGCTGCTGCTGTACCACGTAAGTACCATTGTTATTTTAATAGACTCATTTTAAACTCGTTTTTCATGATGTTATAATACCTAATCAATTCCAACCATCACGGGCTCGCCCGCTCAACAGATGACAATATTTTTCTCTAAGGTATATTTCTATTTATTACCATCGTAAATTATTATATCCGTTTCGTTAATTTTACAGACACGTCACGTCCTCGTAAGGACCACGAGGTGCCCGGCCAGGACTACCACTTCATATCGCGCACGCAATTTGAGGCAGACATACTAAACAGGAAGTTTGTCGAACACGGAGAGTACGAGAAAGCTTATTACGGTAAATCAATATAAATCAAAATTAAATGCTGAATAAAAATGAAAGCGCATCACTTGAGAACGACTGAACCGATTTATCGTTTGTTTATTGTATTTTATGTATACTAGCTGACCCAAGAGACCAGCAGTGCGATTCTGTAACCATCTCACCGTGAAAACTTAGGTGAAGTGAGCGTGGAGTGAGCTGTCAATAGTGTCAATCCTAACAGAAACAAACTCACTTCACCTAAGTTTTCACGGTGAGATTTTTACAGAATCCACCGGCTGTTCAAGAGAGTTGTTCTGTCCTTCAATAGTTCGTACCTACGTTTATCAGGAATTTGAAAATTTTTCAAGATTCTTTTCGAATTTTTCTTTCTATAAAGTAGTTGTATAGTCATAAATTCATAATATTGCCGAACCAAAAGCCATTTATTGTAATATTATTATATAGAGGCCAAAAACACCACAGTGGATTTGGAACATTTAAAAAAAAACCCTTCACTTTTGACAGCTATTTCTTGAAGCTAAGTTGCCCGAATGACTAAAAAAGTCTCCTTAAGACCTATCTGCAAAGAAACAAAAAAGTGCAGCAAATAATATTTGTTTTATCTACTATCCAGGTACATCGCTAGAAGCGATACGTGAAGTAGTGAACTCGGGGAAGATCTGCGTGCTGAACCTACACCCTCAGTCGCTGAAGATCCTCCGCAACTCCGACCTGAAGCCTTACACCGTGTTCGTCGCACCACCCAGCTTGGAGAAACTCAGACAAAAGAAGATCAGAAATGGAGAGGCTTTCAAGGTAATGTGCCTTTAAAATTCGCTTGCTATGGCAGTTGCAGACTGCTTCGTTTAGAACAAAGCTTTTATCAAATACCCGTTTAGCGATCATCTAATAAGAAAATAAATTATTTATAATGCCAATTTCTTTACTGAGGGACAGATTCTCTGATTTAGTTTAGTTTTTGGTCTAGTTTCAATTTGATTTTTGTTTCGTAAACTGCGGTTCCTTTAAGCAAACTATTATAATGATATGGGTACGCGTATGTGGATGATCTCATGTTATGTTCATCAATTCCAAATTCGCATTTTTTTTTGTGGTTTTGATGAATATTTTTGCTAATTTACTACTATTGTTGTTTTCAGGAGGAAGAGTTAAAAGAAATAATCGCAACCGCACGAGATATGGAACTGCGATGGGGCCACTTGTTCGACATGATTATCATAAATAATGATACCCAACGTGCCTACCAGCAACTGTTGAACGAGATCAACAGCTTGGAGCGAGAGCCGCAGTGGGTGCCGGCGCACTGGCTCAAGCACACCTAGCGACACACTTGCGTTGCGCGACACGCAACCGCCCGGCCGCCTCGCGCGCCACACTCCTGCGACACACACCATCGAGCCGTCAGCGTCATACACGTCGCCAGGGACTTCAGTATGACCAAACTGATCTTGATGTTCGATATCATCACGCAAATGGTTTTACATTTGCTTTTCTACTTCCTAAACGTTTGCGACGTCAAAAAGAAATTTAAAAAGACGGATATGAGAGTACTCGGTAGCGATAGAGAGGCATGTAGAGAGACGAATACGTTCTCAGGTCGTAACGATGTAGATGAAAATATAGAATTTAGAAATGTGTTCCCAAAATCTTGTTTAGTTGAAATTGAATATTTAAAACAAAGCGAGAGTACGAGATCTTTTACGTTAGTGTAACTCAATTGTACTTTCGAGTCGATTTTTACAGAACGAATGTACTATTTCAATCGTTTCAAACATCACTTTAGTTTAGTTATGGATTTATTTCAAAAATATTATAAGTGTTACAAGTGAGGTGCGATTTACTTATGAAGATGAGTGTAGAGGTGGTGTTATGAAATCAAAATGAGAGAAATAAAATAATATGTATTAATAAAAATCGATATACCACGAAATTCGAACGTATTTATCCGTATTAATTGATGGATTTTTCATTTTGAAATAAATAATAATTATTGGCAATAAAATCACTGAAATCGTCTGGTGTTAAGAATGTTTTGTGCATTATTATAGTGATTACAATAAAAAAGTGAGTTTATCTTATAAATCCATAGCGAGATTCTTTTACAATTTTAACAAAATATACTGCCTTATTCGTGGATGTTATGTCATTTTAAACTTCTAAGTAATTTGTTTGTTAAAATTAGAAACAATGAAAGGTTAGTGTTATCTTTGTTTCTTATTTTAATAATATTTAGAAATAGTTATTATAATAAATGACCCCGAGAGTCAGTCATTAAATCCTTCGGTAGTTTAGAAATTTATAAATAAACATTCGAGATAATATTTTCAACGTTTTGTCCTGACTGACTCGGCATCGCACGCCCCAAACTTTTGAACATAAAAATATGAGTGTATTTAAGCGCCAATAAAATGTAAACTAAATTCCCCTCTTTGAATAAAGGCATGTTATAATTATATTTATTGCTTGATATTATCATTTATACAAGGCCATGGATTTAATGTACATGGAATCTTTTTCCTTTATTTAAATAAATACCTACATAAAAAAATTGCGAGTGAAACAACTTTTGGTTTCAATAATTTAATAACGTTTTATAATTTTGCAAATATATTGCTGAACTGCGAAACTATATACATTCCAATGTAATTATAGAATACATTCCTTTATTAGTATTAATAATATTTATAAAAGAATATTATGCAATTGTGAAGACTGTCCAATGCTATAGACAACCATTATTTTTTATTTGCTGTCCTGCATTATTTCGTACTTAATTCCAATTATAAAACTACGTCGTCAAAGATGTTTGTGATTATACAATTATAAAAATATTTCGCATGTATTGCCAGTCCGAATAAATTATATTAAGCATGTTAAAAATATTAAGATTGTTAAAAATTCTAAACTATTACACCAACAATAATGCAGTGGAATTTATAGTTTGCGATGAATAAAATAGATAGTTAATAAATACGATGATAAAACAATAAAATATTTCTCTAAAATGCCAAATTTATACGGTACGTAGTTATAAAAAAATAGGATTTTTTGAAAAATTTCTCCTGTAGTCTTCTTGTGGATTTCTCTATAAAGAAATGACTCGGTGGTAGGACGTTAATAGTTACAATAAAACCGATTAAAATTAACACTGCTATTATAGTGAGTAGAAAAGCAATATTTTATATCCGTATAATCAATTTACCTACTGTACAACGACATATCTGTTTTTATAGTATACCTATTTCAATTAATATTTTCGGCCAATAAATTATTCTTTTTGGCAAGTTTTACCCATTTAACGTATTGATAAAATAATATTAGAATGAATATTCGCGAACTGGGTGTGAGCTACTGCGTCTACATGGTTCCGTTAGTGTAACCAGAAAATATTAATAATTTACATCTTTATGCATGTAGGTGCCTATATAATTTATTATTTATTACAAAATTATTTTCAACTAGACTATAGTCGTGGAATATTATTTCATATTTTGTCGGAGTAAATAAGTTACAAGTTCGATTCAAACTGTACAAGACAATAATAACATAGCATAATATTCGAGGATGAAGTAATCCTACCAGCGATACTGGAAATAATCCTATGCAAAAATAAGTATTTATAGATTTGTTTACAGTATCTTAAATAAATTTGCAGCAGTTACTTTATCAGGTAGGTACAAAGTTTGAAAGACATGATTTAGAGTTATTAGTATTAATATTATCTGGTTACGATTAAACACTGCTCTATAGTTCAGTGCAATACAAATTAACGTACGCCAACAATATTCTAAATGTCCTGATTAATTACTTCCGTTAATATTTGTATATCTATGTAGATAGACATGTGCATCCAAATAATTTATTGCCAAATATATAAGGCCACGATGAACTGTGGATTTAATATTCATTTTTAACGTAATCACAATTTTTAAATATGTTATTTTATGTGTATGTTGTAGGTATTCATCATTACCACTAATTTCATGTTATGTGTACTGATTTTGAGACATTGTGTCATATAAAGTTTTTTTTCAAACCAATCGAGAAATAGCATTAGTTGTGTAAGTTATTTCGTATTTGAATAAAATATACTTAAATCAGTTGTAACCTGTGGAGGTGCTAAAACTTGTAAACTATAATTTGTTTTTCTTTTTTCATAATTCTGTGTGTTTTAAGTTATTGTTAAACTATTATGAGCAAGAATAATGTTTGGAGTGTACTTAGGTATTAAAATTTTCATCAAAGAACAATTTTCCATATGTTTTTCGTGCTCATAATACGAAATTGTGGATTTGTCGAACTTCACAGTATTGATATTATATTATTTATAAATAGCCATGTATATAATTTATTAACAATCGAGGAAATGATAAAGATATAAATAAATAACATGTTAATAGTGATCAATTTATTGTAAATAATAGAATACCTATTAAATTTAATATCAGATAAAAATGTTTGTTTTATTTTTTATTTTTACACAGTGCCATTAGGTTTTTATTTTCAAGGTAAGGTTTTTATTGTTAAGGTACATATCATTTACATTTTTAAATATTTTTATAAAAACAAAAATAAAAAAAACATTTAAAAATATAAAAATAGTACTTAGCCCACCGATATCGGGAACAGGGTCCAAGCTACCGGTGGTCAGGGCTCTAGAGAAAGGAACTTCCTCACTATGCGTGCCGTGTCCAGGAGTACTGCTTTCTGAATCAAGCCCTTAACCCAGCCGCGCAATGAGACCCTCCTGAGGTGTTGGTCGAGGCTCTATGCTAAACCGTAACGATTATCGGTATAATGATTGCAGAGTCCACGTCCCACATGTCGACAACCTCGTGTGCTAAGTCAAGATACTTGATTTTTTTATCTTTCTCTGCTTTCATCAGATTCTCGGCATGAGGGACAGCGATATCAACTATCATTGCACGGCGCTCTCGTCGATCTATCACCACAATATCAGGCTTATTGGCTACAATAGTCCTGGCAGTTATGATAGATCGATCCCAGTACAATGTGATGTGGCCATTCTCGAGAACTGGGTCGGGCACATACCTATAATATGGCACTTCGGACTCCACAAGGTTGTACTGCAAGGCAAGTTGCTGGGTGGATAATCTTAGCCATTAAATTGTGTCTGTGCTAGTACTCACCGTTAGCAAGACGAGAATAACCGGAAACAATATGTCAGATTGATTCACCGGGACGGTGGCATGCCCGACAGATGTCAACCGTACCGTCCTTGACAATGTATTTTCGATAATTATTCGTCATGACAACTTCATCCATAATTGCACACACAAAACTTCGGTTTTCCCGAAGGGGTCACCGAAACGTAGCCAGGATACAGACGCCAAAAGTCTACATCAGTCAGGCCCCCGAAAGAAAAAAGATACCGCGGCCCTGGCATAGGCAACTGAAAGAACACGGGTGGGTTTTAGTCAGTAAAAGTCTGACACGCCCTTCCGCTCTACCCAGAGCGGAAGAAGTTATTTGATGATTACCCATCCACAAAAAAAAGGTCCATGGAGGGCCCGTAAAAAGCGTCCGTGAAGCTCTTTGCCTTGCCATACTTCCTTACGATCGTTAGTATAAAGTATTGCAGGTTTGCGCCAGTTCTCTTTCGCCAAGGAGAGAGGGGTGTGGCCCTTGTCCACCGCGACCACATCTCAATGCATCCCCACGTCGCGTCGGCTTCTAGGAAATATTCCCTGAGTCTGCATATCTCGCGATTGTGGAGGGTCTTAGCATATAAAAAGCCCTTAGGTTAATTATTAACAAAATCTATTAAGGCAAAAGCGCCAGGGTAGCCCGCGAAATTCAAAATTTCTTACGTTTTTACCAATTTGTAGGTCAGTGTGAGCTTGTATGTTGATTAAAATATGATTCGCGGCCGTAACGAATATGGCTTTACAGAATTATAATCATTAAAATCAGCAATACAACTCCATAAGTTAGAATTTATCTCAAACCTCATGATTTCATGAAATCGCTAGATTTGAGATAAATGCTAACTTATGGAGTTGTATTACTGATTCTTATGATTATAATTCTGTAAAACCATATTAGCTACCACCGCGAATCATATTTTAATCAACATACAAGCTCACACTGACCTACAAATTGCAAAAAACGTAAGAAATTTTGAATTTCGCGGGCTACCCTGGCGCATCAACCTTAAACAGTGTCACTGTCACAATATATTTGATATATTGCCACGACAAAATATCTTGAGTGCTTAGTGAGTAAGGGAAGAGTCACTGCTTGAACACAGTGCACTCTCTCTCTTCCCTCTCCCTCCCCAAAATACACGGGAAGGAACAACTCCAATTACCGAACTTTGTGCTGCCACCAAGAATTTGTTGGCAGAAAATATCAATAGTTACCTTATTTTTAGACGGACTTATGGTTTGAACCCCACCTAATTATACGAAGCGCCAAAAGCTACATCGAAGAGTTCTGTACTGGGTATGCCTGATAGCCTCGGCGCGCCGAGGCTATCAGGCATACCCAGTACAGAACTCTTCGATGTAGCTTTTGGACTATAGGTACTTAAAGAATTAACTCATTATATCTTTTAAACTAAAACCCGACTAAATCTGTAACTTGGCGAAAAGTTGCGACTAATTGGCGGATAAACTTATGAGAAAACAGATCTTCGCTAGGTGGCCTAGTTTTTGAGATATAAATGTGGCCAAGTTGGGGAGATGCTCTCCAGATCGGCCACCTATGAACACTGGTGTGACTGACACTGACATGGCCACCATCAGGGATTTTAATTTTGATAACACAAAAAATTTGTCGCTAATAAGTCGAAATTTGCCGCCAAATATCAGAATTTGTCGGTCACTGGTTCAAAAGTTATAAGGGTTCATAGATGGCCGGTCTGGAGAGTTTCTCCCCAGCTTGGCCAGATTTATGTCTCAAAAACTAGGCCACCTAGCGAAGATCTGTTTTCTCCCTTTAGTCGCTAATTAGTCGCAACTTTTTGCCAAGTCGAGTCTTAGTTTAGAAGGTATAATGAGTTCAATTTTTAAGTATAGTCCGAGAGCTAGATCGAAGAGTTTACGATAAAATCTGCTAGATCAAAGATTTTATCGTAAACTCTTCGATTCTTATAACTAGGCCACCCCACACGTTAGGATTTTAGTAGCTTATGTCATCACAACGCTGGCAACCCAAAATTTGACGTTGACACTTTTGATTTACTTCGACTTTTTGACATTATATTTATTTGACAAGTGACAACTGACTGACGTTCCACTTTCTACAGGGAGCGAAAATCAACAAAACTAAATTATTCCTCTCCTCAACAGTCTAAAACTCGACCAAATCATTGGATCTCAGCTAAAATGCCGTCCATGAAAGTGGAGGGTGACAGTGATGGAGATGGCGAGATGTCGGGGGGTGATACCGAGCGTTCCAATGGGTCTTCGAGAGGTCCAGATAGGGATTCGAGTGCTGAAGAAGCTGATGAGCCAGATTCTGATGACTCCTCGGAGATGGATGAGAGCGAGTGCGAGAGGCGACGGAACGAGTGCCTCGATAACTTAGGTTGGTACCCCTTGAGTCCCATTGTTTTGTTTTGAGGTTATGTTTACAAACAGATGTTTTTGGCGGAATTGTTGCTAAATTGTTTATTTTTATTCGCTTTCTGGTTGTAAAGGAATCTTCTGGAATGTTATAGCTGCTTATCAGCTAAGAAAAGAAACGCTTATTAATAGTTCTTGACTTGAGGATAGGTGATGGGTTGGCATACTGTCTTTAGATAAAGTTTTTTTTTGTGTCTTGACCCAGATTCTTTGGGCCCTGAATACTTACTTGAGAAGTTCTGTAGAATGCATTGTCTCTGCTTGTTGTGGTAGTCAGACATCACATACAAGATGCAATAAGACAGTACTTACCTAAGTACACTTTAGTTTTTATTTGTTTTTTTTTTTGCAAAGAAAAGATAAAGATAAGACTCATCTCTATTCCTCATATGCCATTTAAATTTAATATAACTATTTTAATGGAACCTTTTTAATTCCTGCTCTAGTAGACTCTTTCTTTGAATTATTATTAAACTAGCTTTTGCCAGCGGCCGGCTGCATCAATTGGGTACCCCTCAAAAGACATGTGGGTCCGCGATAGTCCAAAGTGTGTTTTGTATTTTGCAAAAACATTTTGCTATAATTAATGTATTGTTTTTGTGAATAAATAAGTTTAAGTTAGTATTTATTTTTACTTAAGTCCGTTTTTATTATTGTCTTTTTCAATAAAACTTTAATACTTCTAATATTGCGTATAACGACAAGCAATAATACGGTTGACATTTACGAAGAGTTATTCAACGTCTAAATAGACCAGAGGTTTCAAGACCGCTTGCCGTGCATAAGGTTGGAAGTTCAAATCTTAAGCACGAATTGTTTTTTGTCATGCATTATATATATTTTTTTAATATAAAGTATTTTCTATTTTAAGTACTTAAGTATTTTTTTTTTATTTTTTTTTTTTTTAGCAATATTTGTAAAGAATTTAAAAATCAAGAAAAATTAAATACTTTAATAATCATTTAATAATATTTTTATTGATATTATGTAACAAAACTACAAAGATTTATATTTTACAATAATTTGATTTGATAATTTACAGTTACCTTATTAGACATATTTTGCCAACTGTGAAAAATGGGTTCCTAGACAAATGCGAAAGGTGAAGCAAAACTAGACTCATCAGACGGTAATTTCATTATACCGGATGACTTTTTTTACCGTCTCGAAAAAAATTGGGTATATTAGGTGAACACAAGTACACTCACGAAAATGCGCTCGCGCACCAATACATGTACCTATTTAAATATATATAAATGTAACTTGTAAAAACAAAATTAAATTAATACAACTATTATAGGGGATCGGCACTGTTACTCCTTAATACAGGCTATTTCATAGTCTAGCAAGGAGAGCAGCACGTCACCCAAATGATTGTTAGAGATTCATCACTACCCACTTTGTTGAAAAAGGTTACATGTTCTACAATCTGTTTTATATAAATAAAGATTATTATTTATTTATTTTTATACATTTTGAAAAAAAAAAAAAAACGTTTAAAAACATTGAAATTCAAATCATATGCAACAATCATATGAAAAAAAAAAAAGTTATGTATGCCATAGGCTTCTACTCTGTTCACCTAATGTACCCAATTTTTTTCGAGACGGTAAAAAAAGTCATCCGGTATATTAGTAAAATTTATGTTATATTTATTTATTTTTATTTATTTATTTATTTATTTAATAACTACCCTCCAATAACAAACTATTCATTCACTGCGATTTCATAGACAGAGACAGAGTTATAACGCCAAGTAGATTGATAATTCGTTGAGATATTAACTACCTAACTGGCGTAGTTGGTAAGAGCTAGCGGTAATCATTGTATAACCAATGAGTCGATGGTTCGAATCGAATCTCGTCCGGGCATTAGAAACATTTTTTGTATTATTCTTAAGGATGTATTGTTTGAATTGCAAAGTTGTAGCAAAGTTACTTTTAATACAACTGGGGTACCCAATTGATGCAGCCCACTGTACTAGACCGATTAAGTTGAAATTTGGTACACATATGAATTTATGTGACCCAAACACGTACGGCTAAAGTAAATAAATGAATTTTGAATATGGGGGTCACTTTTAGGGGGTAAAAAAGAAAATTAAAAAAAAAAAGGTTTTGCAAACTGTACCGTGTGAGATATCAAATGAACATGGACAGGTTTTTCATCTACAATGTTTAGTTTGTTCTTGGGATAAATTCATCCCAACAACGGGACCCTTCATTGTGCGTGGTGCAACACACACTTAACCGGTTTTATAATTATGTATGAAAGTCTAAGAGGAACATTTATGTTATGAGGAGTCTTTGCCTTAATTAAATGATTTATTATTTTTTACTCAAAAAGGAACTTATATTTCCAGCTAACCTGGAGCGTCAGTTCTCAGTATTACGCGAACAGCTGTACTGCGAGAGAGTGAAGCAGGTGGACCACCAACTGGCTGAAGTACGCGGAGGACGATCCCAGGAGTACCTTGGTCCTCTTCGGAGATTGCAGGAGAATATGAGGATTAGGTACCTAAACAATGAGAATAAGTAATACAGTCACAAGCAATCAATCAATCTGCCTAGCCTTTTCCCAACAATGTGGGGGTCGGCTTCCAGTCTAACCGGATGCAACTGAATACCAGTATTTTACATGGTGCGACTGCCTATCTGACCTCCACAACCCAGTAACTGGGTAATATGATACCCCATGGTAAGACTGGTTGTCAGACTTTCGGGCCTCTGACGACCCGTAACGACTGTCAAAGATCCACGAATGACAGCCGGGACCAACGGTTTAACGTGCTTTCCGAGGCGCGGAGGAGTCTGGGTAGTTTGGACTGAATTCAACTAGAACATTTATTAATTGTAGTATGTAGTTTGTTTGAACGGCTCAGGCGCAGAACGTCTCTTTCGCATAATGTCGCTTTCTCATAATGTCGCCTTCGCAGAATGACTCCTTCTCAAAAGGTCGATGCCTCTTTCGCAAAATGTCGCATAACTTAGAAAAAAATTTTAGCCAAGTTTAAAAAAAAATGTTGTTTTTTTTCCAATTTTTTATTAAATGTTTACAAGTTTTACAACATATAAGCAATGTTTGGAGTTTCCTAATGCGACATTTTGCGAAAGAGATATTCTGCGAAAGAGGCATCGACCTTTTGAGAAGGAGTCATTCTGCGAAAGCGACATTATGAGAAAGCGACATTATGCGAAAGAGACGTTTTGCGCCTGAGCCGTTTGAACTAGACTATATTTTTTATCAAAGATTGTCTTCATTCTTAAGAATAGATTGCATTTTAGTTGGTTAAATAAAAAACAACCTTTATTAGCATACTACAAGTTAAAGTCAATTTGTCTACAACACATAATTTTGACTACATTTTTCATATTTTTTGGGAACTAAGACTAATACTTTTTTTCGTGTACCAGGATCGAGGTGGCTGGCATACTGAAGCAGATGCGCATCGAGAACATCAAGCACAAATACGAGGCAGAGGAGCAAGCTGCACACCAGCATTTTAAGGTAGGATTAGCTTGTTTACCATTACAAATGAAAAATTTCGTCGTTACTACGAAAATGGCAAGAAAATTGTATGAAAATAGAGTTACTTTCCTATTTTCGAGTTTTGAAGACACGTAAAAGTTAATAATGGACACTTGAGTCTGTAAATAAGCTAATAATTAAGAAATAAACAAAAGGAACTTTTGAATAACAAAAGTTGTGTCAAAAGTGTACTAGATGGCGCTGTTCCCAATAACACACATTTGTTCACAAGTGTTATCAAATTTTACCACTAGATGGCGTTAGCCGTTCTAAATTTTAGCAGCGGCGACGTGAAACGCATTCGTAAAACTTTTTACGACGTCGAGGGGTTGTTAAATTCCTTGTCTTCTTTTACATATTTTTAACAACTTGAAGTTAAAAGCGTGTTTCTTTAAAAGTAAAACTCATTTCTTTATCGATTAACTTTTTAGTTAGGTACAATATGTTTAATCGATTATTTTAATGTGACATTATGTAACACTTTACAGACTTCTTTGTTGTAATGTTCTAATTAGACCATCAATTCGAATAATAAGACATTCAGATAGTAAATACTATTATATTTGATAAAATAGCAATATGACTAGCATAGTATGGCAACTCTATGGATGACGTAGGTCCCCCATAAAAGACTTCAACGCAACACGCGCACTATGCAGCCATTGCTTTTCTATTTTCATCGAATTTTTCTATTTGTATAGAACAAAGAAAATAAAATGTATTGAGTAGGTTGCTAAGTAGCTACGTAGGTACTTACATGATTGTTTTCTTTCGTGAACAATATTGTTTTTTTAATGTGGCTCTGAAACTTCTAATAAGTACAAAATTCTTCAGATAATATTTAAAATAGAATATTAAATCAGCGTGGGCTATTTGTACCTACTGTAGGAAAATATGTATGATTAGGAGGAAAACTTTTAAAAAACATGTTTTTACTTAGTGTGTCGTGTTCTAAACCAAACAAACTGAATCGAAATCTGTAATAATAGTACAGCTGAAGAGTTTGTTTTTGTTTGTTTGTATGTTTGAACGCACTAATCCCTGGAATTACCAGTCGGATTTGAAAAAATATTTTTAACATCACGCTAGGACCGACCGTGCCGAGTAAAAATAAAAAATGTTGCGATGCGGCCGCTGGGGTCGCGGGTTGTTTGAAGAAGTTACTGCGGCCCTGGCATAGGCAACTGAAGGAATATGGGTGGGTTTTAGCCAGTAAAAGTATGACACGCCCTTCCGCTCCACCCAGAGCGGGAGAAGTCATTTGATGATTTCCCACCCTCAAAAAAAAAAAAAACAAAAAAAAAAAAAAAAAAAAATAAGGTGTTGCGATGCGACGGGGTGGGACGGGGGAACAAAAAATTTCACGCGGATGAAGTCGCGGGCAGAAGCTAGTACTTACTTACTTATTAACAATTTTTTAATGGTTATTTTTATTATTTCGTAATGTGTTCCATGTTTTACAGTCAGCGTCAATAATATCGGGACGAACAGACTGTTCAAAATGATCTAAACACTATGAAAATCAAATATTAACTCAATGACACAAGGTATGTTTCACAATATTAATTTTAAAATTGCATTGATTAATTTCAATTTTACGGATGTATAATTGTTTACTTCTATATGACTTTACAAGTTATTGCATTTGAGTAAAGATCATTTTCGCCTAAAGCAGTAATAAAGATCGGTGATTTTGAAGGCGCACTCAGTTCGGATGGTGATTGGTTTTACGAATTTTGCCGATGCTACACCTAAGTTGTGTCGTACTGTAATAGAATTGGTTTAGGTACATACCCGGGTTCGTAGCATCTAGTTTCGGGTCCGGAGCCTCTTTATGCTTTTTGACCATACTTTCAAAGATAATGTAAATATCCAATCAGTCTCGACATTCGTTACGTCGTTACGACATTCGTTAAGTCCTAATTACATGCTCTGTGGTCCTAATTGGCTCCCCTAGACGGGCAAATGGTAATAGTTCGGTTTTATTAAAGACACACAGACGACACAGACACATCTTCGAGCCCGTTCCTTAAAATTTATCAGACCATGTACTTAGGACTTACCGATCGATTTCGCAACGTAACGAATGTCGAGACTGCCGGCCCAGGTGAGTGTCAAAAAACAAATAAAAAACCGGCGCAGTGCGAGTCGGACTCGCGCGCGAAGGGTTCCGTAGGTTCCTACCATTATTTATAAAAACGCAAAAAAATCACGTTTGTTGTATGGGAGCCCCCTTAAATAATTATTTTGTTCTGTTTTTTAGTATTTGTTGTTATAGCGGCAACATAAATACATCATCTGTGAAAATTTCAACTGTAACTATCACGGTACATGAGATAGGTACAGCCTGGTGATAGACAGACGGACGGACAGCGGAGACTTAGCAATAGGGTCCCGTTTTATCCTTTGGGTACGGAACCCTAAAAACTATCCGTCTGCCTGGGGACTAGGGATGAGACATTATACACAAAAAATCGATTATTAATTAATCGATTATTTTGCCTAGTAATAAAATCGATTAAAAAATAATCGATTTTTGTAATAAAATAATCGATTTTGTTAAAAAAATCGATTTTTTACTTATTTTTCATGGATTTAGGCGAAATCGCCCGAATAGCCCGCGAAAGTCAAATTTTCTTACGGTTTTTTGCAATTTCCAAGTCAGTATTAGGTTCTATGATGACCAAAATACGATTCGTGACCATAAAAAGTATGTATTTACAAAATTATAATCAATAAATTCATCAATACAACTCTATAAGACCCAAGTAATCATATTGAATGACTATTTCATGAAATATTGACATTTGAAGAATAAACTAACTAATCAAGGTAAAGTTCATACATTGTTCCTAACAAATTACTAGGGCGTAAAGTGGCAAAAAGATTTTTTCTTTTCTTCTTTCGCTGGAAAAAATGTACATAATTAAGTAAATTAATTAAAAGACCTGCTTTATAGTTATTTCAGTTAGTATGCAAAGTTTCATGATCTAATTTGAAGTATTTTTTGAATATCAGCGATTTATTGTTCGGTTTGGAGGTAACTTTTGAATTTTTTTCTTTAATTAGAGAAAAATTTATGGAATCGTGTTTTCGTCAAACAAATTAATGCTGCAGTATTTTCGACATAACGGAGGATCATGCTAAGTCGTTTGAGGTAGTAAAACTGTGCATAGCATGGGCGGTGTCGAGGTGACGCGAGACGTAAGATTTTCCACGACCAAAAATAGCTCAACACGCCTAAAGAAGTTTTCACTTCAAAAAGCAGGTTTGCCCTTGGAATCCAATCTCACGGTCTGTATAAAACACCCTACCTACGGGGTGTGGAAAAAAACCGGACAAGTGCGTGTCGGACCACGCACAATGAAGGGTTCCGTAGTTGAAAAGAATTTATCTAAAAAAAAAACTTAACATTCTAATCCCAAAAAAAAAAAAATTACGTAATTAAAGTACAAATTAACAATTTTTGGTCTTTTTCCTGTACTTGTGCTGTGAGACTTGCTTCTCGCCAAATTTCATGATTGTAGGTCAACGGGAAGTACATAGGTTTTGATTTACTTGCGAGTATCAAAATATGTCACATTAATGACGGTATTTTTTATTGCGTTGACTTAGGTTGATTTCTACTTGATACCTCTACGCGTTCCTGAGAAAAAGGGCCTTGACAGACTGACATACAGACAGACACACGGACAACGAAGTGATCCTACAAGGGTTCCATTTTTCCTTTTGAGAATGTGAGGGCTCGAACCTCACAGCGGGAGGCTAACTACTTTATAATAAAAGACAGTAGTGTACTGAAGAAATGGGGCTGAAGCCCGCTATATTAAAATAGAAATAAAATTATAATTCACTCCCTAGGTCCTACGCGGAGCCCTAGCTATCAGCTATATAACCAATATCTACAGGATTCCTCTGTCATCTGCTCATCTCTCATCTTCACCACCTCTACATGAGCACCCTAAAAAACTCCCAATTCAATTTGTCTCCGGTTCAAACCTGTAAGCATAAATTCTAAAGCGATGTAGCATTACGGAGCACTTAGCTCGGAGTGGAACAGAAAGTCAGATAAGAATAGGTAAATCCTCATACAATGCTAATACGTCTTCGGGCCAGAGGTCAGAACGCATTCAGATTTAATAAGTACGTACGTTACGACACAACGTACCTAGGCGTACCACTTCAGAAGCTGTTAAGTTTTTTACCCGACTACGGCAAAGCCAAAAGGAAGGGCTATGATTTTAGCAGTCTATGTATGTATGTAAGTATGCAAGTATGTATATAAGTATGTATTTACGTGTGTTTCACCGCAGCGCCTAAATTACTGAACCGATTTTGATGAATGAGGTATAGATAGATTCGTAATAATGGTCCGGGTGACATAGGCTACATAAATTCTTCCTAAATTTAATATGGTGAACTTTACACGTAAATTTGTGACCTCGAAAAAAAATAAATTGAGATAATCATGACACGTTTGGTATCAAAAGAAAGGTCTTGACGAGCACATTACAAATATGTATATACCTATGTCATTATTGTTTAAGTAAATAAATATTTTGAACTTTTTAGATCAATTTTATTTTTCCGTAGTCGGGTTACAGTTTTTTAAACTCTATTATTATGAAAGTTATTTTATTCATTTTTGGTTTTTGAAGTTGGTTTTTACTTATTAAAGTAAATTTATTTTTCCACTAGCTTTTGCCAGCGGCTTCGCCCGCGTGAATGTCAGAAAATATCCCACGGGAACGTACTACCGGGAATTCCTTTCTTATTTCTTGTCTACATTATAAAGGGAACCTCTTTGCAAAATTTCAGCTTTCTAGGCTCAGGGTTTGGGCCGGGCGTTGATGAGTTAGTCAATCAGTCAGGACTTCTCTTTTTATTTATATAGATTTTTAGTTGAATATACAATTCCTACATTAAGTAGGTAAGTCCAAGACGAACGAAGAGGAGAATCATCAAAATCGGCTTAGAAATGCCGGAGATACAGTACATTTATTACTTTTCTTCTTTTCTTTTTCTTTTTTTTTTTTTATAACTTCGTACATAAAAATAATTATTAATGTAGATCACGTTATCGTTAGTGAAATAATCATCAAAATTGGTTCATTAGTTTTTGAGAAAATCGCGGACATACAAACATGGGGTCGAATACAGAATCTCCTTTTTTGAAGTTGTTTAAAAAATTGCATTCATTCATTTCAATTTTACGAATGTACTTGGTTATATGACTTTACATGTTATTGCGTATGCGTAAAGATCATTTTCGTGATCGGTTTTACTCATTTTGCCGACGCTGCATCTAATTTGTGTCGTAATAGACTGGATAAGTTTTTAAACAATGCGCAAATTTTCACAGGGTGTCTACCCATGAATATGAACAACTTTTAATATGGGACCAGACCTGAAATCGCGAAAAAAATCAGCTGCACCCTACATTTTGACGAGTTTGGTGTAGATAAATGTACTGAACAGATACAGGATAAGTTTTTAAGCAGTGCGCAAATTTTCACAGGGTGTTTCTACACATGAATTTAAATAAAATTAAAATAAAACTTTAATTCAGACTAGGTCCATAAATATGTTAGTATTTTGATGTTAGTAACAATAATTCTTATGTACTAGGTTAGTATTGTTAGTTTTCAAACAGTAAGTAATTAATTATTATTATTAACTCAGACCTAGGACTGTCCCCACCCAGTGTCTCTGAAAGGGACAATCCGCTCTGGCAGCGATCATTTTTAGAATGCTGTTGTTACTACCATGCAGACGCTGCAGTAAGGAGGCCGCTTTCTTTCGCATAATGGCATGGAATCCATCTGTGCGAGCCTCTGCGAACATGCCCAAAGCACTACAACGCCACGGCAGTCCCAACAGCATCCTAAAAGCATTATTAAATTGAACACGCAGGACGTTGTAGGCTCGGCGCGTGTATGACACCCACAGGCCACTCGTGTAAAACGATTGACAGAACGCCTTAAAAAGGGTAACTTTGACGAACCTGCGGGCGAGCATATTGCACCTCACAGACAACGCCCTGCGCTCCCTCTCTATGTCTACGTCGTCCCTTAGGTCGCTCGTGACAATGTGGCCAAGGTACTTAAAACTATTGACAACCTTCAATGCTTCCGTTGAGATTTACGGGAGGAACACTGCGCGGCTGCTGCCTAGGAGCATTAAAAACGAGAAGCTCACTCTTATTCGAGTTTGAACAACTGACTTTTTTTTCGCGATTTCAAAGTTAGTCCCATTGTAAAAGTTGTTCATATTCATGGGTAGAACACCCTGTGAAAATTTGCGCACTGCTTAAAAACTTATCCTGTATAACAAATGTAGATCAATCTGCCTAGCTTTTTCCCAACTACATATGTTAGCGTCGGCTTCCAGTCTAACCGGATGCAGCTGAACATACATACACATGGAGCGACTGCCTATCTGACCTCCGCAACCCAGTTACTGGGTAATACGATACCCCTTGGTAAGGCTGGTTGTCAGACTTTCGGGCTTCTGACGACCCGTAACGACTGTCAAAGATCCACGAATGACAGCCGGGACCAACGGCTTAACGTGCTTTCCGAGGCACGGAGGAATCTCGGTATGTAAAGATGGTCACCCATCCACTGACCAACCCCGGCCAGCGTAGCTTAACCTAACGGATCGATCCGTGCGGCTGTTATTAGTTAACCACGAGCTCCTCCTTTAAGAGTCCGTAATAAAAATATTAAAAAAAAAACAAATCAAAAATTTAATTAAGTAACTACTTACTTATGAAAACACTATATGAAAACTGCTCAGCACAGCCTTTAGTTATAAATTCTATCATACTACATTGCTCTTTACGCATCATAAGCCTAACGTCAGAACTTACATGTTCTATTGTTAGCGAAGTAGGTGCTACAGAAGGAAGCCCTAGAGTTCTTACACTAATAAAATCAATAACACGACCCACACTGCTACTGGTACCACGAAATGCGAAGGTATTACTTTGTGGAACCTTTATATGCCCTACTTAGAAAAGATAAATCATATATTTTGTTCTACATGGTTTATTAGTAATGATATAGAAATAGAGATTAAAAGGAGTACTTATGTAAGATATATAGATAGATAGATAGAATTTAATGAATGCAAGTCAGTAGGTTTAGGTTGTATGTTGATCAACTATGATTTGCGACTGTAACAAGTTTTACATTTACAGAAATAATCATTAAAGTCACCGATACAACTCTTTATGACCAAGCAATCTTATTGAATGACTATTTCATTGAGGATTATACTAACTTATGGAGTTGTACTACTGATTCTAATGATTATAAGTACCTACATTTATGTGTTACGGTCGCAACAACCTAATACCGACTTGCAAATAGCAAAAAAATTAAGAAAATTTGAATTTCGCGGCCTACCCTGGCGTTTCACCCTTTTGCAAAGGAATCTCCTCTTTCGATAATTACGTATAAATATTGAATGAATGTTATTTATTTGCAAGAATATAGGTACCTACATAAGTTCTTAACATCTGTCATGAGTTTCACTATACTCGGCATTTCAGCCATACATCATCATCATCTTACCTTTTATCTTATCTTTTATCTTAGGCATCTTAGAGCATGCAGTAAACATTTAGTAATAACATAACACAATAATATTAATAATCATTTCATAATTAAAATTAAAATTTAGATTACATGCAATTAGACATTAAAATTAAATTCAATTCTTATCTTTCATCATCGCGTTTACCAAATGCCAAGTTTGTCGTAGCACTCTACGAGATTCTGAAATACGGCAGCTTTGACTCTCTGATTTGAATGACTATTTGAACCCAATACACATACTTAGACTTTAACATAGATTAGAGAACTATGTAAAGGGTCTTTCAACAAGGACGGGTCGATGTTGAATTTAAATAAAACAAGCTGTATGTGAGATAATAAAGAAATTATTTTTTTATTTGAAAGGCTCATTTATGCCATTATTTATGAAATATGACAGGCGGCGTCATTGGTCCGCACTTTATCAAAAACGATGACGGCGAGGCCATTACTGTCAACGGCGAGCGCTAAAGATCAATGAATAGCAATTTATTGGTGACGTGAATTGGTCACAAAGATCGTGCGATTTGACCCCGCTATACATTTTCTTGTGGGGTTTTCTCAAGTCGCAGGTCTAAGCCAATAATCCGCAATCAACCGGCGATGCCCTGAAAGTCAACATTACGCAGGCCATCGCTCAGATTCAGCCGGATCTATGCAGTAGAGTAATTGAAAGTTGGACCTCTCGGATCCGTGCCAAAGTTCGAAGCCGCGGTGGACATTTAAACGATGTCATATTTCATAAATAATGGCATAAATGGGACCTTAAAATAAAAAAAATAATTTCTTTAATATCTCACATACAGCTTGTTTTATTTAATTTCAACATCGACCCGTCCTTGTTGAAAGACCCTTTAGTATTTTCAGGTATACATTATTTATTTATTGTCGCCTGTTGGTTTGAATCGTATCTCATTTTCCATTTGGTAAATGATACTAAAGTCTATACTGAATTGTAGCCGTATTTTCTGATTTAACTTAAGTATGTAAGTTAATTTATATTATAGTGGAATTCGTTTATTATGACTCCGCCCATATTGAACAACCGCTTATTATGAAGTAATTGCAGTGCGAAGTTTTCATATATATTTTTTTATTATTTATTTATTTAGCTTTATTTCAGGCACATTACACATAATTTGTTAGTACTTATAACTTAAACTATGTTAGTATAATCAATGTAGGACACAAACATAAACAAATTTTTCCTGTAATCTTTACATAAACTTCTATCACATAGAATAAATTTCAGATTTTTCGCTTTGCAAACTTCGGAGACACAGGGGGGGGGGGGCGTATTTTTTTTACATTTTTCATCAAAAGTCGAAAACTATGCGGGCTAAAAGAAATAAAAAAAAATGTTTGAGACTGTGCAAACAGCGCTCTTTCATTATGATACCCCACATGCCCTAGTAGCCCCACTTTGAATTTTTAAGACCCCCTTTCGGTCCCAGTTGGAAAAAAATATAAATATTTTTATTTCTTTCTTATTTGCAAAATAGTTGGGTAAACGTAATCTAAAACTGTTCCAAATTTCAAGTTGATAGCATTAGTAGTTCTTGAGATATCCAGCTGTGACAGACAGACAGACAGACTGAGTCACACCATAAGGGTTCCTTTTTTACCATTTTGGTACGGAACCCTAAAAAGAATCAATATTAACACAACTTACGGCATATATCTGTTATGCCATCTTCTGGAGACACCTGGCAACAATACATGCACTGCGCACAGGTGCCCCATCAGATGGCATTCAGTCTTACTGGCATCAATGCTCGAGACTGTTGTCGCTGTCTCGCATCCGATATATATGGCATTCGATATATTGGGACGATATGGGTTCGTCTTTTACTGACTTGAATGTGCCCTGGCGGTTGAGAGTATGTCATGCTCACTCAAATGTCTCGCTGGTGGTGGCGTGTGTGTTGGATCATTAAGTTCCCTTCAAAATGGTTGAGCTAATTGGTGCTGATCCATGCGTCATGTTCGTGAACGGGCGCCGTCAGTTGGGACTGGTCGTCTCTTAGCTGCCACGGCTTATTTTTAATTTAGTTGTTTTTAGTTTTTATCTTTTTCATTACGGACGCTTTTAACGTGCACGTCTTTCTACATTGTCCTCACATCTATATTTTCAATATGAACGATGTAACCAATATTATGTAAAATATTTGATTTAAAAGAGTGTCCGTGGAGTTTCTTGCCCGTACTTCTCCAGGATCTACGCTTTGGAATGGGCAACTAGCTTCATTTTTCTGACTGACCGACCCAAGACCGACCCTTTGACAATTCAAAAGTGCCTGTAATTGGTTTATTTGAAATAAATGCTTTGAGTTTGAGTTGAGTTTGAGTTTGAGATAGTGACGCGGATCTTTTACGCATGATCGCAAAGAATCGCGTCATGACGACGCATTTCTGGGAAAAATCGTTTTCTTTATTTTCATCCGAGCAGAGCTTTGTCGCCCTGGTACTTAAGAGGAAATGGGGGCGAAAAATTAGGTATTTGAAAAAGGTATTGCTGTCGGTCTGCGAGCGCTCCACCTTCGAATTCGTGCGATAAGGACAACTGCAGATTCGACTAAAGAGCCTGTGTAAAAAGTCACATTTCGAGGTTTGGCTCTCGTCTATTTTCTCCTCCAATATTAGACCAATTTAAAAGATATTTCATAAACTGAATAAAAAGGATATATACTATGCCCCTATGTTTTTCTTTTTTCGTTAATACTTGTCAAATTGGTACACTAGGCGTCTGTTGACAGCGGTCTGAATAGGCAATTTTGAGCATTTTTTGAGGGTTCTAGTTCTTATAAAAATAATATATCATCAAAAAGGAAAACATAGGGGCATACAAGTAGCTGATATTTATATTTCTGTAAAAAATCATTGCTTTATGGTCATTAACCAGAAATAAAACAGGCGAGAGCGTTTGTATCTTTTTGTATGGAGAAAAGAGCACCCACGTTTCCTCTTAAACTAAAATATAACTTTAAAAAATGGGAAATTGTTTATTTTCTAGGCTATGCTTTGAATGACGTCCGCTTAGTACTTATGACAAAACGTCACTGTAGTGATAATATATAATATCCTTGGACATTTCACACAACGCCATCTAGTCCCAAGCTAAGCAACCTAATGCTTGTGTTATGGTAACGAGATGGCTGATAAACTACTTATATATATATATATATTTTTTTTTTTGTAAATACATACATATTATAGATAGAAAAACACCCAGACTCGGAACAAATACTTGTAGTTCGTACAAATATTTGTTCCGTGCGGGAATCGAACCCGCGACATGCTGCGCAGCAGTCAATCGCTCAACCACTGCGCCAACCGTGTCGTCAAATCACTGTCACATACTTTTATAAGCGGATTCTAAGTACAGTAAATTCATAAGGATTGCTGTAGTAAAGGTACTTATGTAAGTAAATACATAGTACTGACGGCGAAAATAGTTTGATACGATATCAATTACAGTAATTCAGCTGATGTTTCAGACATAACTACTTGAAGGAGGAGCATTTTATTCATAGTTATTTATAAAATAAAACAATTGTTCTGAATTTCGCCTATTCTGTACACTATAAGTTTACCTATGTATAATCAGCCTGTTCCCACTGCTGGAACACAGGCCTCCTCTCGGTGCGAGGGAGTGGGCTGTAATCCACCACGCGGGCTCAGTGCGGGTTGGTAGATATCACATGTCTTCGAATTTTTGGTTCTAGGACATGCCGGTTTCCTCACGATGTTTTCCTTCACCGTTTTGAGAGCAGTGGTGATGAAATAATTTACACAAAGTAAAGCGCTTGTCAGGGTCCGAACCTACTACCTACAACTCGAAAATCGTGGCCCTTGCCACTGGGCCACCACACTGCTCTCACTGTTGTACAGTCAGCAACAAAAGTCGATTAACACTTGCAGTTTTTTAATCTTAATTATTAAGCGAAATATTTAATTCAAATCTGAACCTTCTGTTCAGATTCGAATTAAATACTTAAAATTTTAAGAACGTTAACTCTTAACAGTTGAACGAAAAAAAAGCAGTTTAACGAATGATTTTGTGTTAATTTAGATGATGTCAAAAGTAGCAGTGTTAACCGACCGTACATATAGTTGTTTCAATTTACTGAAACCCTTATCTACTCTCGGGAGAACTAAAGATGCTAAGGCTCTAAGCTAAGTCAGTCAATTAGAAGTGATTAGGACGTCTAAAAGTGGTTGCTAAGAGCCCTCAGCCCTCGCCCTCTAGGGCGGTGTTTGCGCAATATAAAAGTAGCTAGATACGTTTATTGATCTGTTTTGACTACCATTTCTTGTTTTTACTTACCTACCAATCTATATACTAATAATAAAGCTAAAGAATTTGTTTGATTGTATGTTTGAACGCGCTAATCTCTGGAAGTACCAGTCGGATTTGAGAAATTCTTTTTACATTTGATAGCCCAATTCTTGATGAAGGTTATAGTCTATTTAATATCACGCTACGACCTAGGAGCCGACCAAAAAGAAAAAAAAACCGGTCAAGAGCGAGTCGGACTCGCGCACAGAGGGTTCCGATTTCTGAAAAAGTGTGCTACTTAGAGACATCGTTTTAGTTTTCCTGTAATCTTTACATAAACTTCTATCACATAGAATAATTTCAGATTTTTCTCTTTGCAAACTTCGGAGATAAGGGGGGGGGGGGAACGGTATTTTTTTTTACATTTTTCATCAAAAATCGGAAACTGTGCGGCCTAAAAAAAAAAAAATAGTTTGAGAATGTGCAAACAGCGCTCTTTCATATGATACCCCACATGCCCTAGTAGCCCCACTTTAAATTTTGAAGACCCCCTTTCAGTCCTTGTTGCAAAAAAAATATAAATATTTTTATTTCTTTCTTATTTGCAAAATAGTTGGGTAAACGTCATCTAAAACTATTCCAAATTTCAAGTTGATAGCATCAGTAGTTCTTGAGATATCCAGCTCTGACAGACAGACAGACAGACTGAGTCACACCATAAGGGTTCCTTTTTTACCATTTTGGTACGAAACCCTAAAAAGAAAGAACCAATGTTAAGCTTGTGTTTGGGATAAATCTTTTGAACTACGGAACCCTTCATTATGCGTGGTACGACACGCATTTGGTCGGATTTTTTATATTTTATCGTGTTTGGATATCGCTACCTATCACGATTGTAAAGTATACACACAAAAAAAACTGATTTTTTAAACTGATATTTCAAGTGACTTCAATAAATACCTACGGTCGATGACCCCACAAAAGAACATCAAATAGGTATATATTTTTTTTGTATTATCATCACGTTTAGTTATCGATAGCCAACGCGTTTTCGGAGTTTAGGCTAGCCAATTTAAAATAACCCTGTATACAGAGCCAACGCGTTTTCGGAGTTTAGGCTAGCCAATTTAAAATAACCCTGTATACAGAAACAACGCGTTTTCGGAGTTTAGGCTAGCCAATTTAAAATAACCCTGTATACAGAGCCAACGCGTTTTCGGAGTTTAGGCTAGCCAATTTAAAATAACCCTGTATACGGAGCCAACGAGTTTTCGGAGTTTAGGCTAGCCAATTTAAAATAACCCTGTATACAGAGCCAACGCGTTTTCGGAGTTTAGGCTAGCCAATTTAAAATAACCCTGTATACAGAGCCAACGCGTTTTCGGAGTTTAGGCTAGCCAATTTAAAATAACCCTGTATACAGAGCCAACGCGTTTTCGGAGTTTAGGCTAGCCAATTTAAAATAACCCTGTATACAGAGCTAACGCGTTTTCGGAGTTTAGGATAGCCAATTTAAAATAACCCTGTATACAGAGCCAACGCGTTTTCGGAGTTTAGCCTAGCCAATTTAAAATAACTCCGTATACAGGGATATTGGTAAAACACCAGCAACCTCTTAAGGGGTCATTGTACTCATCATTATGAACAACTTTTACTATGGGACCAAACTTGAAATCGCGAAAAAAAAATCAGCTGCTCCCTACATTTTGACGAGTTTGATGTAGATAAATGTACTGAACAGCTGATTTTTTTTTCGCGTTTTCGGGTTGGTCCCATAGTAAAAGTTGTTCAAAATGATGAGTACAATAAGCCCTAGGTTTAGTATAAACAAAAAATAATGTTGTCACACTAATATTATAAAGGCGAAAGTTTGTGAGTGTGTGTGTGTGTGTGTATGTTTGTTACTTCTTCACGCTCAAACGGCTTTACCGATTTGGATGAAATTTGGTATGTAGACAGCTTATACCCTGGATTAACACATAGGCTACTTTTTATCCCGAAAAAAATGTAGTGCTCCCGTGGGAAGAGCAAGGAATTCAAATACATATTATGCTACTCTTTCAAACTCAAACGGCTCGACCGATTTCGATGAAATTTGGTGTGAAAGTAGCTGACACTTTGGATTAACACATATACTACTTTATATCCCGAAAAAATGTAGTGTTCCCGTGGGATGAGCAAGGAATTCAAATACATATTATGCTACTCTTTCAAACTCAAACGGCTCGACTGATTTCGATGAAATTGGGTGTAAAAGTAGCTGACACTTTGGATTAACACATATACTACTTTATATCCCGAAAAAATGTAGTGTTCCCGTGGGATGAGCAAGGAATTCAAACATATTTGCTTCTCTTTCAAACACAAACGGCTCGACCGACTTTGATGAAATTTGGTGAGAGAGTAGCTTACACCCTGGATTAACACATATGGTACTTTATATCCCGAAAACATATAGTGTTCCCGTGGGATGAGCAAGGAATTCAAATATATTTGCTACTCTTTCAAACTCTAACGGCACAACCGATTTTGATGAAATTTAGTAAGGAAGTAGCTGACACCTCAGATTAATACATAGGCTACTTTATATCCCGAAAAATATTATAGTGTTCCCGTGGGATGAGCACGGAATTCACATATATTTTTAGCTACTCTTTCGAACTCAAACAGCTCAACCGATTTCGATGAAATTTGGTAAAACAGTAGCTGAAATTTGGTAAAACAGTAGCTGACACCCTGGATTAATACAGAGGCCACTTTACATCCCGAAAAAATATAGTGGTCCCGTGGGATGAGTCCTTGCTCTTATTTAAATATATCTGCTACTCTTTCAAACTCAAACGGCTCAACCGATTTTGATGAAATTTAGTGTGGAAGTAGCTGACACCCTGGATTAACACATAGTTCACTTTATACTCCGAAAAATGTAGTGTTCCCGAGGGATGAGCAAGGAATTCAAATATATTTGCTACTCTTTCAAACTCAAACGGCTCAACCGATTTTGATAAAATTTGGTAAAGGAGTAGCTAACACCCTGAATTAATACATAGGCTACTTTATATCCCAAAAAAATATAGTGTCCCCGTGGGATGAGCAAGGAATTAAAATATATTTGCTACTCTTTCAAACTCAAACGGCTCGACCGATTGTTATGAAATTTAGCGTGGTAGTAGCTGACTCCTTGGATAACACATAAGTCACTTTATACTCTGAAAAATGTAGTGTTCCCGAGGGATGAGTAAGGAATTCAAATATATTTGCTACTCTTTCAAACTCAAACGGCTTAACTGATTTTGATGAAATTTGGTAAAGGTGTAGCTAACACCCTGGATTAATACATAGGCTACTTTATATCCCAAAAAAATATAGTGTCACCGTGGGATGAGCAAGGAATTAAAATATATTTGCTACTCTTTCAAACTCAAACGGCTCGACCGATTGTTATGAAATTTAGCGTGGTAGTAGCTGACTCCTTGGATTAACACATAAGTCACTTTATACTCAGAAAAATGTAGTGTTCCCGAGGGATGAGCAAGGAATTCAAATACATATTATGCTACTCTTTCAAACTCAAACGGAAGGACCGATTTTGATGAAATTTGATGTGGAAGTAGCTGACATCCTGGATTAACACATAGGCTACTTTATATACCGAAAAAGTATAGTATTCCAGTGAGATGAGCAATTTTTTTGTGAATACTTTTTTCACCGATTAAATAATACACGTTTTAGTGTATCTCATAAACCGCGGGTAACACCGCGGGGCGCAGCTAGTATATAATATTGTTTTATCATGTTTAGATATCGATTGCCAACGCGTTTTCGGAGTATAACTAGCCATTTTAAAATAACCCTGTAAGTATATAAGTAAGACCTTGTAGGTATTAAAGGCACTCTTTTACTTTGCTAACATGAAAACGACAAGGATAGATCGTGTTTACAAATGTCAAGTTTTATGGATGAGTGTTGCGACTGGAATGTAGGTCATTGCAATTTAAATAATGACTTATAATATAAGACAAAAGACTTGTAATCACGAATGTTTACTTTTGCACTGCAATAACCCAAGTTCAAATAATGCCTACGAAATGTGATATGTTTGGGTGCTTACTGACTTTTTGGACGCAGTTGACCGGAGCAAGAAAACCTGCTTAGGTGGAATTTCATACAGGATACTTTTTTTTGTGCATGGGAAATCATTTGAACTCTACTTTTAAAATTAAATGTTTATTGTATGAGGACACCCTTTATTTTTTACCTTGGTTCTTATATTTTATTTTTATTATTTGTTGTTTTAGCCGTAATAGAAATACACAATCTGTGAAAATTTCAACTGTCTACGTAATTACGGTTCATGAGATAGGTACAGCCCTGGGGCCTACTCCCTAAGTCCGTCCGTCTTCCCGTCCGTCTGTTTATCCGTCCGTCTGACTTAAAAATCCATCAAAACAAGTGTAAAAGTTAATTTTTTCGGACGGGCAAAAACACACCGGGAGTAGGGACAACTGGAAAATCATGTTGTCATTCATACTTCGTTCGGGCCCCGAACCAATCATCCATCCGTAGGTGACACGGAGTAAGAAACGCCCGTAACGAAGGCCGAAACTACGGGATTCGTACTTAAAGAGTAGGAGTAGTAGTAGGACGGACGGACAGCGGAGGTTTAGTGATAGGGTTCCGTTTGGTACCCGTCGGGTACGGAACACAAAAAACAGAATAAATAACTAAGTCCAAGTACTCATAACTAGTTTTTTTCTAAGAAAGTTAACCGTAGTTGTTTATGGTATGCGTCAGTTCGTAGAACGTATTTACTACGCAGCGTACCTGGAAGTTGTAGGGCCGTGTCTGCCCTTTACAGAAACTAGTCTTTATTATATCAATTATGCAATTAATTAGGTAGTACAGTCCGCGAGGTCTAAGCTCAGCTTTGCTTTGTGTGAGTGCACATAGATAGTGTAGGTGTGACGTCGGGCATTGAGCGCGATTCGTCTTTTGCTTGGTAAACCGGTTTATACTACTTTTTGGCAATCGGCTTTTGTTCTTTTAGTACAAGAGGCCATGACCAAAACCATGTAGCATCGTTGTAAAACGTAAAACGATAAGACGATTGCAGATTTTGTCTTACGTAAAACGATTAGACAAACATTTTGGTCATGAGCTCTCGTACCATTTTGGTGATCACTCACACAAAGGCAAAGCTCAGCTTACGCCTCGCGGGCTGTTCCTACTCTTGGTAAAAATAGTTTTATAATCTACACAGGTAGGTAGGTAGGTAATATTATAAAGCTTAACAGTTTGTTTGAACGGGCTAATCTCGGGAAGTACACACGGCTACACATCAAGCTATACATTTCCACTTTACACTGACCTCTCATTCTAAGGTAATCCTATACAATGCGAGATCAGCTTATACTGGAAATGTATAGCTTGATCTGTAGCCGTGCGTACCAGGTGGATTTGAAAAAATCTTTTTGCATTTGATCAAATATTGTGGAAGGCTATTTAACATCACGCTAGGACCCTTAGGAGCCGAGCAAAAAGAAAAAAAGTCAGAAAGAACGCTAAGCGAAAACGAAGTGATAGCGCGGGCAGGCAATGCGATGCGACGGGGTGGGTCGGGGGGACAAGAAATTTCACGCGGACGAAGTCGCGGACAGGAGCTAGTCAATTATAAAAATGTTTCATCTTAGATGAAGATAGATAGAGAGATTATGCATAAAGCGAGGTGGCGGCGGTGCTACGAATCCGAAAGAAAAAGCAGAATATTGTTTTAGAACTGTCTCTTTTCTGAATAGGGTTCGTACTCGACAAAAATCTATACATAGAGTATCCATGGGAAATGAAAGTTAGGTTTCTGCCTCTTGCTCCCCAAAACCAGAAGGCCAATTCTCATACCCAAAAACGTTCAAATTCAAGTCGTAATTTCACGCCAGCGACTATCAAATGTCAAAAATTTAGGTAAACGCTAAGTATACAATTTTTTGACAGACTGAGATGAGATTGCAAACGTTTTTAAAAATACGGGAATTGCCCTCCTGTATATAGCTGTGCTTAAAGCGCTACTTCGACCAAACGAATTTGATCGTTCGGTACTTCTCTGTCCCGCTGTCTTGTTCTGTCCCGCTCCCTGCGCATGCCACTTTATCATAGAATTCACAAAAATTTCGGAATTATTTTAATAATAAAAAAAAAAGCGATCTTTTTGAATAAAATAAAATGTGAATTATTTAGGTTTTTAAATTGATCTTTCCTTAGTGTAATTGTCAAATGATTAGAGAACGTCACCTAGCAAAAGACGCATGCAATCAATACTTAATTTTAGTCACTGTTTTACAAGAAGATTTTAAATCACATTTAAAACCTCCTTGTAAAAAAGTCACTAAAATTAAGGTAAGTATTTTATAAGTAACACATAAAAACAAATAAGAACGTACAATGTGATGATAAGATATCGAACATTATTAATGCTCTTTTAGATGTAGTATTACTTTATTAATGAACTTCTGAATAACGCACTATCGCAAGGTTTTGGTGACGGCAGCGCCTTAAACTGAGGAGGCTAATTGGCAGTTCATTACCAACTGAACAGCTTATTTAGACATTTCTTTATCATTTTCTGTCCAGCCTTTTTTCAACTTTGTTTTCGTCGACTCCATGTCTAACCGGATGCAGCTGCCTGTCTGATATCCACAACCCAAGGTACCCTTAGGTACGACTGGTTGTCAGACTTTCGGGTTTCTAACTACTTGTAACGACTGGCATTGCTTAATCTACATACAATTGTTCTTAAATTTGTACCTCTAATTGACTCGTGATGTTGTACAGACGCCAGCAGATCAATCTGTCAAATTTCTTTAATAGATTTTCATCTTTATCGCTGAAGCATTAAGTTCAAGGTTGATTGGGAAAATTTGTCAGTTACGGGTGGCTTAACCTGCTGGCGTCTGTACATCAAAATACAATGCTCCGATCACAAAACTTTGCCCTTTCCATATAAAAGTTCAACAAACAACAAATAATCCTACATATTTAGCTACCTACATACGTTGATACAGAGATAAACCGCCACATATGTACGAACAATGCGGCGTGTCATCGACACTGGGGCCATTCATGAAGCGCTGACGTCACGTCCGGTGCGCGTGCGCATTGTGCACGGCTCCTGTGATACTTGTGTAATAGCGTGTAGTATGGATGGCTCCATATTGCTATATGTTTTGATGTTTGGTTTACACATACCTACTATTATATTATTTATTTTCTATTTGAAAAGGAAGAAAACCGAAAAAATCTAAAGAGTACAGGAAAACCTTTGCTTCGTTGAAAATAAAATAGCTATAAGGTTGAAAAGGTTTATGAACTTGAGGCTACATTTTTGGCTGAAGCCATGCAACTACAGATTGATTGATTTTGATTTAACTTTGTTAACTTGTGTTTACCTTTCTGTAAATAAAGACTATAAAGGTCAGTCTTTTTTTTCTTTTTAGGGTTCCGTACCAAAATGGTAAAAAAGGAACCCTTATGGTGTGACTCAGTCTGTCTGTCTGTCTGTCACAGCTGGATATCTCAAGAACTACTAGTGCTATCAACTTGCAATTTGGAACAGTTTTAGATGACGTTTACCCAACTATTTTGCAAATAAGAATGAAATAAAAATATATGTATTTTTTTTGCAACATGGGGTGAAAAATCTTAAAAATTAAAAGTGGAGCTACTAGGTCATGTGAGGTATCATATGAAAGAACGCTGTTTGCACATTCTCAAACATATTTTTATTTTTTTTTAGGCCGCACAGTGTTCGATGTTGATGACATGTTTGATGAAAAATGTAAAAAAAAAATACCGTTCCGCCCCCTTATCTCCGAAGTTTGCAAACAGAAAAATCTGAAATTATTCTATGTGATAGAAGTTTATGTAAAGATTACAGGAAAAATAAAACGATGTCTCTAAATAGCACACTTTTTCAGAAATCGGAACGGAACCCTCGGTGCGCGAGTCCGACTCGCTCTTGACCGGTTTTTTTTTTAAGTTTAACAAATAGATCTTCATATAGATGTAAACTGACATAATCCGAGCGATGTTAAATAGGCTCAACTATCACCTCTTTTAACATACATTATGTATGATTGTTAGTGTGACTAATAAATTAATAGATACATACGAGTATAAGACTGTACGGGTTTGCAGACCCACATTTTTAAATTATTAAGTAAATATATTAAGTATACACTGATTACGTCACGGCCAAAAAAAAAAATATATGTGATAAAATTACAAATGAACAATTTTCGGACTTTCCTTTGCTTTGCTGTGAGACCTTGCTTCTTGCCAAATTTCATGATTGTAGGTCAACGGTGAGTACCCTACAGGTTTTGATTTACTTGCAAGTATCGAAATGTGTCGCATAAGTGGCCGAATTTTTTTATTGCGTTGACTTAGAAGCTTGATTTTTTTAGAGCTCCAAGATACCATAGATAGACCATTTGATATTAATTTCAACTTAATACCTTTACGTGTTCCTGAGAAAAGGGTCTTGACAGACTGACAGACAGACAGACGGAAAACGAAGTGATCCTATAAGGGTTCCGTTTTTTACTTTTGAGGTACGGAACCCTAAAAAAGATTATAAATAATCTTAATATTTATGTAGATTATAGTTTTAAGAGAGCGCACTTTATTATTACCTAATGCGACCTCGCATAAGATTGTTATAAAGTAGATTAATAAGTACCTAAATAAGCCGTAAGGATGTTGAAGGTGACCCTGTCCTCTAAATAGCTGAACAAGATCCGCTTACAAATCAACCATGCATCTTCAGCAGTGTTCCTAGAACTCTTCATCTTTGATTTCATCAGTAACCATAGCATGATGAACACCAAAACCTTTGTAAAATTATAATAATCTTATTAAGGCGCAGATTTCCTGAAAACGATCAAAAAGGTGGTTTTTTAAAGCTGTGTATCTCATAAACCGTAAATAATTTTGACATGTAAAAAAAATATGATATTTTCAAGTCCTTTTCGCATACAGTGATGGAAGCCAAAACATAATTATACATACTTTAATGCACCAAAAAAATCTTTAAACATACCTCCTAATAATCTTTAAAAGCTGTTTATCCCATCATTAGCAATTATAATTATAATTAAAAATATACCATGAAATGTCAAATTCCAAACTGCATCCAGTGATGGATTACTTTTTATTAAATAGTTAATTTCTAATTTTATACGACTTTATTTGCACTTTTACGACATAATTCCGATGCGCGTGAGAATCTTCTATGTCGTGCGTCAAACTAGACAGCCATAACGCCATTTCACTTACACACCGAGCTAAACCACGCTTGGAACCAGGGCCTTAATGAGGTTACCTTTCTATTCAGTTTGAATAAATATCTACTCCACATTATACAGCTCCACATTGAACAACTTTTACTATGGGACCAAACCTGAAATCGCGAAAAAAAAATCAGCTGTGTGTGTACATTTATGTTCGCATATATCTCGACAACATATACGGAACAGCCGATTTTTTCATAATGAAGTCATCATTATGAACCACCATCATAATTATTACCACTTAAGGCTGCAGTCTTGCAAAATTCACTCGCGGCGAATTATTTGCGCAACTTTGTGTTTTTTTTTAAACAAAAGTAATGAAATAACATGAAATATTATTATTGAACGTGAATAACCATAATATAAGTAATAGCTGGTTATTTTTTTTAAGTTATGTTAGGTAAATCAAGCGTTAAATACAGCTCTTTCGCGCCAACAACGATTCGAGTTATGTTTGTGCACTTGCATTGGGCAATACAAATTTTATTTAGAAAATCTGTTCAGCGCATAATTGTTTCCATATTCTTGTCTTCAAAATGCGCTGATTACTTTTTTCTAATTATCTTTCATTTTCTTAATTCGGATGTCACAATGTCATCGAAATTCTCTGTTTTTATCTCTTAATAAACAGTTTGTTTCATAATAACAAAGCATCATATGCATGTAAGATTTGGTTGGTTTAATGCCAAGAGTTCAATAAAGCAAATACTAAAAAAAATAGCATCTAAATCACCTTAGTCTAACAATAATAATAATCTCAAAAGACCTCCAAAACGCTCCGACCCACTAAGAAATTTCCCTCGCAATTCTTGTTCATAAACTCTGTTTTGGAGGTCTTTTGAGATTGTTATTATTGTTAGAGTAAGGTGATTTAGGTGCAATTTTTTTTAGTACTTGCTTTATTGAACTCTTGGCATTAAATTAACTAACTTTTACATGCATACGATGCATTGTTATTATGAAACAAACCGTTTATTATGAGCTAAAAACAGAGAATTTCGATGACATTGTGACATCTGAATTAAGAAAATGAAAGATAATTAGAAAAAAGTAATCAGCGCATTTTGAAGACAAGAATATGGAAACAATTATGCGCTGAACAGATTTTCTAAATAAAATTTGTATTGCCCAATGCAAGTGCACAAACATAACTCGAATCGTTGCTGGCTCGAAAGAGCTGTATTTAACGCTTGATTTACCTAACATAATCCACCCAGATGAACTTAAAAAAAATAACCAGCTATTACTTATATTATGGATATTCACGTACTATAATAATATTTCATGTTAATTCATTACTTTTGTTTAAAAAAAAATACAAAGTTGCGCAAATAATTCGCCGCGAGTGAATTTTACAAGACTGCAGCCTTAAGAGGATAACGGTGATTAAAATTACACCTGTACAAAAACCTTAAATCCATCACAGCGTAAACCAGAAAGTGTAGAAGAGAAAAAAACCAAGGTCGAGTGCGAGTCGGACTCGCACACTGAGGATTCCGTTACGATTTCTGAAAAAGTGTGCTGTTTAGAGACATTGTTTTATTTTTCCTGTAATCTTTACAATTTTTTTCACATTTTTCATCAAAAGTCGAAAACTATGCGGCCTAAAAAAAAGAACAGGCCCTGTTGCAAAAAAAAAAACTTTCTTATTTGCAAAATAGTTGGGCAAACGTCATCTAAAACTGCTCCAAATTTTAAGTTGATAGCATTAGTAGTTCTTGAGATATCCAGCTGTGACAGACAGACAGACTGAGTCGCACCATAAGGGTTCCTTTTTATCATTTTGGTACTTAACCATAAAAAGAAGAAGAAGGGAAGAAAGTCTAGAAGTATAAAATGCACAAGAGTTTCTTATTTTTATAGGGAAATCGAAGGTGAGCACTAAGGATTTTATAAAAAAACATCCCCTAAAGGATTTAAAATAGATGATGAAACTTTGTATGGAAGTTAAAAGAAAGAAAACTTGTTCCAGTTCGTCTTTTTTGCCGATTTGGAATCCCCGGGCTTGTCTTTTAGGTACATCTTTGTATAGTTTTAACAAACGAGGTGTTATCCAATTCGTCCTCATTTCTTCCCAGCGGATGTGGGCTAAAATTAATCACTCTCTTTATTTTCTCTGGCTCGGCTTTTGTTTCTTTTACTTAATTATAATATGATACGTATGGTAATTAGTGCTAATTTATTTATGTTTCGTAGAGCTTAAAGGAACGCGAAAATGTTTATAATTTAACGCGATCTCTATGCGAGCCAATGTGCGCTTTTATAATTTATAATGTGACGATGTCATAGTGGACGTTCACATCCATGAAATGTATAGAAATACGTGGACGTTATAACGTCATCGTGGATGAAAAAAAACCTTTTTTACAAAAAAATAAAACCGACTTACAGAAACAACACTACAAAGTGAAAAATAACTTGAATTTCGGAATTCGGTGTGTGGTTAAATGTATTTCCGTTTTTGCCACCAAACTCCGAAATTAAAGTTATTTTTCACTTTGTACTGTTTTTTTTTGGAAGTCGGTTGTATTTTTTTGTAAAAGTTTTTATTTTTCACTTTTTTGCTGTGGTACCTACTCCACACAAATTCAATACCACTACCTGCAAAAGAAAATGGAACATCATCCACATAAAAGTGAGGAAAAATACGTATTATTGAAGCTAACTCAAAAACTACCTAAGCAAAGTTAATAAATTTTAGGGATCAACTTTGAGGTATCTCTCGAATAAAACTAAAATTTTTCAAAAAAGTTATGCGAGGTCATACATAGAAGAAAACAAAAGTTAAAAAAGCGTTTTCATAATTACCTATACATATTTTAGACAATATCACAGATGAGACACTCCGCAAAATCATTTAAATAAAAAGCGACTCTTGCTACGACACAATAAAGTGCATTTCAGGTCGCACAACGCTTATTATCCCATCTGTATTAATCTGTGGCAATATACTATCTGTAACCATACCTATGTTTTACAAAATAAATGATTGATTGATTGATGTATGTTTTACATTTTACTTCCCTGCGTTATCGTGATGCCGTGGAAGTCCACGACAATATCGTATTTATATTTCAACTTGATGCTCTCCATGATCCTCCACGCGTTTCTGAGAAGAAGGGTCTTAAGACAGTATGACAGACAGACGGACAACGGTGATCCTAGATGGATTCCGTTTTCCCTTTCCGTAAACAAAAAAACAACCCAACTCATTTTCGCATTTAAGTATTAAAATGCGAAAATGAGTTGGTTTGTTTTTTGTTTCGCATTCACGCTAAAACTGCTGAACGGATTTGGATGAAATTTGGCAGATGGGTAGACCATGACCTGGAGAAGGATATAGTCTAGTTTTCATCCTGGATCGCAGTCGAAGTCGCGGGTAGCAGTTAGTATTCCATAAATCATTCATTATCAAAGTTTATAACTTAGTTTTCTTTGCCTGACAGTTTGTACAGTTGGGAACTTATTAAAAGAGAGGTAAATCCTAAAGTTGTGCTCGAACTGGCGCAGAGTCAACTTGCTCTAAGTTAAATAAAAGTTACGACGACGCTGAATTCTTTGAGAGACACTGACTATTTTGTTTTTAGTTGATTGGGCCTTTGTTTTCAACATGGGAGTTAAAAACATAATATGAACTTTGTGGAGTATGAGTTGGTTAGTATTATATCAATATGCCTGGCCTTTTCCCAACTATGTTGGGGTTGGCTTCCAGTCTAACCGGATGCGGCTGAATACCAGTATTTTATCTGACCTCCATAATCCAATAACTGGGAATACGATACCCCTTGGTTACCAGACTGGTTATCAGACTTTCGGACTTCTGAAGACCCGTAACGACTGTCAAAGATCCACGAATGACAGCCGGGACTAACGGCTTAACGTGCTTTCCGAGGCACGGAGGAGTCTCGATATGTAAAGATGGTCTCACATCCACGGACCAACCTTGGCAAGCGTAGCTTAACCTGATGTATCGACCCATACGCCTGTTATTACTTAGCCACGAGGGCTGGTTAGTATTAGTAGGTACCTAAAGTAGTTGTTCCTCATTACATTATTATGTAAATGGTCTACGCAAAATGTCCTGCAGATCTTACGTGTGACGGGTCGGACGAGCTTCCTTAATTTACATGCCGTCTGTTGGTACAGGTCAACTCAAAGCTGCTGTGGCTCTTTCTTCAAAAGGCCCTTTCAGACATGGCCCTGCATTGTTGGACTCACATAAAATCCTAATAATATAATGTTTGGACTTTAAAAGAGACCATGACCTCTGATTTTGTTTCGGCATGTGTTCTGAGGTATCAGTCAGCTAGGAAATGCCGGCGCCATCTTTTAAAAGTGTCTTAAAATATCTACTTTTCATTTCATGTGTGTTTATTAGTGCTAGGATATATTAGATCTTTGAAATTGCCGTTTTACATAGAAAAAATCAAACAATTTTTTTTTTAAACAGGCATTGTCGGTGCACTTTTGCCATTTTAATGAAAGTTCGTTGACGCGCCTGCAATAGAAATCCTGGGGACGGGAATAGATGAATTCTTTAAAGGCGTTTTTCACCTTCTCGTTGGATTTGATTTTTTCCCCGGGGCTCATTGTTGAGATCAAAATTTCCAGAACCGAAGCGATCAAACCAAAAACGCACCGTGCGTTCACTTGCGGTGTCTTGTCCATACACGTCGTTAATATTGCGTGCTGTCTACGCTGCGTATAGCGCGCTATTTCGATCTTCCATGGTTACAGAAACATCGATATCAGATGGCCAATTCTCGTACCTAAAAACGTTCACAATCTCATGCCAGCGTCAATCAAATGTCAAAAATGTAGGTAAACGCTATACAATTTTTGACAGATTGAGACTGAGATGAGATTGCGAACGTTGTTAAAAATACGAGAATTACCCCTCTGATATAAGAAAAATTGAACGGCAAAACAAATGAACAACTGATTTTTTTTTAAATATCATGCTATATTATAAAATTAATTTGAATTTGGAATTCAAAGGGCCTGTTTCACCACCTACGATTATGTTCCTAATAACTTACTGTTCCATTTTTGAATTTATTCGGTAATTAGTGGCTATTCGGACATCGTTAAATAGGACCTAAATATAATTGAAGATATTAATCTTCACACTGGCTGGTATCAAAAATCGGCAATTTCATAGGTAAAGACTTAGATTATGAAATGTCAAGACCTATTATTATCTAGTCTAGGTCTTTTGGTACTTAAGGCTACTAAACATGGAGAGATAAAACTAAACAGAGGAACACTGCACATAGTGCACATCATGGACCTAATATACAAACTGGACTGAGCTCTCATACCAAAAACACGAGCAGAGAGAGATATGTCATATTAAGGCAGTTTATCTCCTTCTAATAGGGTGACCAAACATTTTTATGACAAACAGGAAAATTCGTTTATACAGAGATAATTTGCGTCCGGTTGACCCTAAGTGATTTCAAATTATTGTTTGTATTACAAACATATTGTAATTAAATAATATTATATAAAGAAATAGACCTTTTTCGAAAGCTCCTTTATGAAACTGAACATTATTGTGTTCTATGTCGGTGTTGAATCGTGTACCTACCAATGTTTTTGAGGCAAGAAGGAAGAACTTCAATATTGGTGAGACTCGTCTTGTGGCGAATCATCAAATTTGATCACGTAGGTATACGTGGCTTATGATGAAGTAGGCATGTAGAATCTTGTTCTGGGGCCATGGTACTTTCTTGCTCTTTTTTCGTTTACTCTACAGAGCTGCACCCTAATTGCGTAACACATTATCAATCGGAGTTGGTTTCATTTTGACAGTTCAACAACATTCATTGCGTTATTTACGTTGTCGAGCAGACAAATTTTTCGAACATACGAAGCAATCAAGCAATAGATTAGCAATTTGTTTCAAAATTAAGACCAACTCCGATCTTTACTGTATTACGCAATTAGGGTGCTGGTTTGGGTAAGTATGTAATTGAAGCAAAGGGAAATAAAATGATTCTGGAATTACATCCAACCATATTTGTTGAATTTCTTCTTTGGATGGAAAGCTGTAACCAACATAAAAATAATGCTATTTCAATCATGCGATTTAAAAGTACAAATTGTATTTATTATGCGCCTAATATTAATAGTTTTAATCAGAATTACACTACTTAAAGCTTTTGTAGACGGAAGACGCTAAGTCTTCTGTCTACAACGTCTAGAGCATGGTTACACTACTTAGACTCAAAATTGTTATTATTTAGTAACAATTTTAAGTCTATTATCGAGATTTATTTAAATCTTTGTTATTCCTTACAAGTTCCTTACCTGTGAAATTCAATGCCACAACCAGCATAACATTCACTTTTACATTTCTTGATGCAACACTTTCTCACCATTTTCGCTATCTAAATTGAAAAAAAACCGCCATGAAACCATTGATGTCAGATTTCAGTGGTACCAGAGTAATTATATGATAGCTACCAAACATTAATCAAAATTATATTATTTTAATTATTTTACTCATGGAGCTTACTTATAAAATTATTGACTACCTATGATATACAGATTGTAAACCTATAAATAAAATTATTTAAAACTAATCTAAATGCTAAAATAAATATACGTAACTTATTTTACCTACTTGTAGTTGGTGAAATTTTTCTATCATTTTTATCTGTTAGCAATTGAGCAAAAGGGACAAACTACTTAACTCGGGCTCTCTCTCTCGGCTCGTTTTGCCTCAGCTAAGATATCCTATCAAAAGTAAACCTAAAGTGCAATACGTAAAGTAAATTTTTGTATGATACGACTTTTGGAGAGCTCAGTCCTGTTTATATAGTATATTAGGTCCATGGTGCACATACACTCGTTCGCTCCGGCCCTCGTAGGTTAGAGCCACACTCGGTACAGTTTTAATGAGGTCAAACGGATTTGTAACTAGAACTGACCATGTATGCCTTTGTAGATTTCATAATCCTATGTGGCCTTTTATCTTTCAATAGCTTCTGCCCGTGACTTCGTCCGCGTGATATCCTATGCCACTAAGCAATACTGTAGCTTTCTCTAAGTGAAAAAAAATTCGGAATCGGATCAGTAGTTCCGAAGAATACCCCCTACATATAAACTTAAAAACAAATTTTACCTCTTTATAATATTATTATAGTATATAGTACTAGATTTGTGAGATATATTCTTACATTTTGTGAATATAATTACAAATATCGGTTACTTATCTTGTGTAAAACTGTTTGTAATTTCAATTGAAGAGAACTAACTTCATTAAGTAGATATGTCAAGAGTTTGATTTCGAATCAGTCGGTTAATTAAGATAAGATAAAGATTTATTTCTCACCACAATATAAATCTAGGTACATTTTCAAAAAATGATCAAGAATACATACTTAATAACATTTTTAATTATACTGTGGGAGACTGGTGCCTAAGCTTTCAGGACACCAGGTCTCCACTCCTTCGGAGGACATTTAAATACAGGGTGTAAGGGACAGCCCTCCGCAAACTGATAGGGTGAATTCAGTATGTCATACTAAGATGACCGGTACATGAAATTTTTTCAGGAACGTTAAGGGAATCCAATAAACCTGATTTGTTTGTATTTTTGTGCACAAATCGGAGCGTCTATTACTGGTTGGGAGGGGTAGGTAATAGGTATGCGGTGAGTTCGATGAACTCTGTAGCTAGGCAGAAAGTGAACAGCTGATTTCACGCATCGTTGGTTAGAGTATTTCAACATCCATTGCTGGTTTTTTTTTTGCTGTTTTTTTTTTACAGTTTTTTTTACAAAAATGGAGTGCTGCGAACACACAATGCAATTTTACATTGAAATAATGAAAATGGAACTGAATTTTTTTTTGAAAAAATGGAAATTTTCCTGAGAAAATTTCCGGTGGAATATGATTCAAAATGAGGAGCTGAACGCACCCTGTTAGTTTGCGGAGGGCTGTCCCTTACACCCTGTATAATTATGCACTCGCACACAGATGCGGTAAGTTATGTAAACCGAAAAAAAAAAAATATAACATACTAATGATTATTTCTTATTCTAGGGTTAGTATGTGTGTGTGTGTGGGGGTGTGGGGGTGTGTGTAGGTGTGAGTGGTGTTTGTGAGCGTACGTAAGGAAATGTGATAGAAAAAGTGAGGGGCTGAATGCACAGAAAGGAGATTAAAATTAGTGATAATAATTAGTGATTTGGATGCTCTTAGTGATCGGGCTCGCAAATACTACTTCAGAAATGTAGTTTAGTTCTGTGCGAGGTCGTGTCGCATCGATTAGATCCGTTTTCAGACAGTATTACAAATTAATGTAAGCCACCATTATCGTTTGTGTAGTAGGTAGATATCCGAAAAGCGACGAGGTCCATCATAACTAATCATAAGTCTGTAAACTTTTTGTTTCTTTGACATAACTTAGTACCTACTTATACCTACTTAATATAATCTTGCGCCGGCAAGCAACGCGAATAATACGTAGGACACTAACGAGGAGCTTGTGGCTAAGTAACAACAGTCGCACGGCTCGATCCATCAGGTTAAGCTACGCTTGCCGGTGTTGGTGCGTGCATGGGTGACCATCTTCACATACTAAGTAGTGATGGCAATTAATGCGATTTAGAATAAATTTCATTAGCATGCGAATTCTTGAGCCTTAGCATGCGAAATGCTATTGCTATACTATTTGCTAATATGACGATAATTAATAATAATCAAGTATGTGAATTTTGTTAATATGTGAATTAAAGAGCGCGTTTGCTGTTTTTAACAATTTAAAAAGAATCGCGCGGCACGCACGTGCCACACAAAATCACAAATTATTTTTAACAATACAATCACACGCATTCATTCAGTATACGATCCTAAGTACGAGCTAATCGAAGATAAAAAGCTAATAATTGCTTGACTTCATTCTTCGCACCACCAAATTGCTAATAATTTCACTTGCGAACGAGGTCAGGGTCACGTGAAACAGATAGATTTAGTAGTTCCAACTTTTCGTGGGTGTGACAGAGAGCGCGCACTGCACCTGCGCGCTGTCAACCTATGAAGTATGAAGGGATGAATGATAATTCATTTCACAGAAATTCGCAACTACATTTCATTTGCTAAATGCTAACTAAGCATTCGCATGCTAACAATGAACGCGAATGCTAATTAATCCATCACTAATACTAAGACCCCTCCGTGCCTCGGAAAGCACGTTAAGCCGTTGGTCACGTCTGTCATTCGTGGATCTTTGACAGTCGTTACGGGTCGTCAGAAGCCCGAAAGTCTGCCAACCAGTCTTACCAAGGGGTATCGTATTACCCAGATATTGAGTTGTGGAGGTCAGATAGGCAGTCGTTCCATGTAAAATACTGGTATTCAGCTGCATCCAGTTAGACTGGAAGCCGACCCCAACATATTTGGGGAAAGGCTAGGCAGATTGATTTGTAGAGAAAATCCTACTGTCCCTTTTAGGGTATTTTACTACTCGTTGGCCACACCTTCCAATCTCATCCTTAGGAAACTCCAAGCTCCCGAATAAACAGTATGTTTTAATCCAGAACATGGTCTTACTGTGTGGCCATGCAAATCCCAACTAAGTAATATTATAAATTCGAAAGTGAGTTTATTTATTTGTTACGCTTTCACGCTGAAAAGGCTGAACGGATTTGAATGAAATTTAGCTTAGCCGGATTAGGACATAGGATACTTTTTATCCCATATTATAATTACCGACTTCCACGCGGGCGTAGCCGCGGGCAAAAGCTAGTCGCTTAAAAATGCGTGATTGAGTAACAAACATCATCACAAACTTTCACATCTTTGTATAGTACATAATAGAAAGAATCTACTGTAAATAAACTCAGGTATCGATTACAAATCGATTTAGCAACAACATAGGTTGCGCAGACGTCGCGGATGTGACGTGTACACGTAGATAATTGCGCTGCTATTGTTTAAAGATGTGGGTCAAACGGATAACTGAAGGATTTCTGTTGATGAAAGTTGTTGTATGTTGAGCTACAAAACGTGTTGCTGGTTACCTAATGTGGCTAGTAGTTGAGGCTTTTTTAAAAATCTTTATCTACACCCATACTATAAATCCCCTATAAAAGTTTCTGAAACAGTTAGCTTATTACCAACATTAAAACAGCCAGTGTCATAGTAACCATAGTAACCATAATAGCATCCAAACGGGTGCTTTAATGTTGTACTGAATTTCATAATGCAACTCGTTTTCAAAAAAAGAACACTGTAATGCACGCGCGTTTCACTACAACAGCGCCGTAATTTAAAAAAAGAACTTATTCGAATTCACGTCGTATACTATGACGCCGGCCGCCATGTTCGATACGAGTATTGCAAAAAACTGTTTCAGAACCTTTTATAGAGGATTGATAACATGGATGTAGATAAAGTCTTGTATGCAACTGTACATAATTAGGTATTAAAACACTCATGTGATACTATTATCACACTCGGCTTCGCCTCGTGTGATAAACCCACGTTCGTGTTTTAATACCCCTTATTATACGTCAGTTGCATAAATAACTATTATTTACGTCGACTAATGAAAAGTTACAGCGATAATTTTGCTGATACTGACATATTTGCATTGTCACTCGCACAGTTTAAAAATACAATGAAAGAATGAATGAATGAATTGCACCGACCCCAGCGTGGTTTAACCAGACTCGATTTCTCGAATGAAACCATAGATTCACACTAGCCCCTGTTGCCTCATGTTACATGGTGCAACAGAGACCATTGTATATCTGTGAGTAGACCGGGGGCGCGGTAATGGTAGGGAAGACGTGCTCTTAGGATATGGAGGGGATAAAGAGCCTACCCAGTATGCACCGTAAAGCAAGCCTTGGAATAGTGGAGAGACGGTAGCATTTATAAAAAATCCTTTTAAATTCCACATAGTTTTTAGTAGTTATCTCACACATCATAGTGTAGTTTGTCATACCTTAATTCAAAAGATATAATAGTTAATTTATGTTTACTTGGACCTTGCTCAAACTATTTTCACTGTTGAATAATTTGTGAATAACTGGCTGCATGATTACTTAAGTGTCCTATAAAATATCTGTACCTAAATTTTAAGCATTATGTATGACGCAACTGTTTGTTATCCTGAAGAAAAAAAAAAAAAAATAAGGAGCTTGGTCAACAAGACTAAGTATATGCGTGTGGTGTGAGGGCCACTTTATTGAAACTCTTTGAAAATATGCTTAGGATTTAGTGAACATTCCCAAACAATTGTGAAAGTTGGAATCAGATTTTGTGAAAGTCAACTTTGCGAGATATGGACTGTAAAGTGGGGCCCTCAGTTCTCACATAGAGGATTGAGGGCCCGCCTGTACCTGACAAACTATGGACACTACAGATAAAGTCTTTATGCCAAAATCTAAGCTTATACCAAACAAAATTTGTGAAAACAAGATATTATCGCAAAACACTGTCCTACTTGGTATATCTTCGTTCAAAATGGGCCCTCAATCCTCACACACGTAAAAGTTTATCACGCAAATACAATGAAACCATTAACTTATAGCTATTGTTTGTAATCCTATAAGATACTAAAAAAATTGTGAAAATTTGTGAAAGCAAGAGCAGGTCACCATTTCTTGTTGTTTGAAAGTTATGACCTTGACAAAATCCGGGCCCTCAATCCTCCATTTATTTTGTTTTCCGTTTGAATACGCTTATCGTATGAAAGATTAGACAAATACAAAATAGTCTCTTTTTGTGAAAAAAATTGTGCAACAAATTGATGTTATTTGTTACTAATAAGAATAACGATTAAACTAAAAATCTTAATAGATACCGAAATCAACTATTTTTGAAGTGTGTAGCAGGGTAGGGTGACAATACTTTCATTTTAATACCTGGATTGGTACAAACGGCACAATCAGATGGCCTGCGAGATCGCCAGATCTCACCCCATTAGATTTTTTTTTGTGGGAATATGTATTAATCAAATTTACATGAAATCTTATGCGAATGACAACGAGTTGAGAGTTGAAGTTCAGAATACGATTTATAATATTCACCACAACACTTTATTAAAGGTTACTAGAAATGAATTCGTTAAAAGAATAAATTTGTGTATCCAAGAGAATGGAGCCCATTTCGAGCAACTAATTAGTTAGTTTACCATTTTTTGTAAAAAATTAAATTAATTTAAGATTTCCTGGTTTTCCTTTCATTTAATTTATCATGTTTGTTAGAGAGATTTCATCCTTATAATTGACCCTAACGATCGATGCAATAAAAGTACAGGGTATAATTGTTTCAGATTTTAGCCGGTTCGATTCCCGGTTGTGGGAGAAGAGAAATTTCGAAAATCTTTGAATGCAGTTTGCTTTCTATTCAAAAATAAAGGAATGTTTTGAGTAAAATTTTCTATCTGCATTATTAAGAGTACTTCCTTCCAGGTGTCATTACAAAATTCCACCCTGTATATTATAATACACATAGTTGTATGGGTAATTATCTTGGAGTAGTGAATGTTGATATTTAATTTTATTTAAGGATTATTATGTTCCAAACATTTTCACATAAAATCGAGGAGTTTTGGAGTTCAACCTCATTAGTTTGTCTATGCGACTACTACAAAGAAAAAGTACAGTGATGTTCTTTTTATTATATATGTCATGTCAATTGATTGAGAAAACTACGAAAATAGTTACTAGAATTCTCTGTCTACGGAAATATTATTATAGTCATACAAATAAGTACATGTAAGTTTGTTTTGATATATACTCATCTACCTATATGTTAGTGTAAAACCGCGAACTGCGGTAAATATTAGGATTTACGGGTAAATCCTATTATTTACCAAATCTCACCAGTAAAACCCCGAATTATTCTAAAACTATCTTTAATTTCGGACTTTTACCGGTATTCAGTCGGTAAACCCTAAATTTTACCGCAGACACCGGTAAGGCCCTGCACGCACTCCCGTTCCGTGTGGGAGTGGCGCGAGGAGGCAAAACGCCGGGGCGTAACTCCGCTGCCGCGAGAAATTACGGCACAGCGGACAGAGCTCCGGCGGGATCATGGCGACATGGAGAGTGCAACTGTCGCAACCCAGCGCTGGGCACGCCACAATTGCGACGATAAGTCCCCTCTTTGAGGAGTGGTTACAGAGGCGCCACGGCGTCCTCACCTTCCGCCTGGCGCTGGTCCTCACCGGACACGGTTGTTTCGGGAGGTTCCTGTTTCGCATAAGGCGGGAGGAAACGCTCGGTTGTCACCATCGATCGCCTGGAGGACACGGTGAAGCATACACCCGGAGGTCTGCCCGGCTTGGGCGGAGCACCGCCGTGCTCCCACGGAGGCGATCGATGGGGCGATCTCTCGCGTCCGAACCTGATCCAGGCCATGGTGCGGAGCGAGAGTGCATGGGAAGCCGCCACCTCACCTCCTTCTGCGAAGCAGTAATGCTCGCGAAGGAGGAGGCGGAAGGCGTGAGGGAGAGACAACCTCACGCCCTCAGTCGCCGCAGGAGACGCCCTGGGCGGCGGGAATCGAGAGCCGATTCCCGGCCACCCTAGGCGCGCGCTTGCGGATGTCTAGTAGTGGGTAGCTCGCCGTCCGGTAAGGACAAGATTGATTACACCAAAGTTTGGTCTTTCTTTTAAATGTATTCAACAATGTCAGAGTTTTACCTAAGATGGTAAATTAGGCGACTAAATTTAAACTTTAGCGAGCGTGACGTACGCTCCCGCGTTAGTTTGTCCACTGGCGGGCTAGTGCGGGGGCGCGGGCGGGGGTGTATACTCCCGTTGCCGCGCTTAAGTGCACGTTCACACACATTATATAAGGCCGCGTTACGTAGGTAATTAATTATTTTTATTGTTAAAATTATGTAAATACATAATTATTAATGTCGCGAATCATATTTTGACTAAGATACAACCTTACACTGACCTTAACGTGTTACCACGAGTGCCCAAAAATAGTTTTGTTTTTTTTATTAGGGTTTTAGGATTTTTTTTTTATCTAGTAATTTATAAATAGTGAATAAAAAGTTTAATTTTCACATTTGTTGTTTTAATGCTTGTAACATCTCCATTCTAGCCTGTTACTTCTTGTAATACACATGTGGCGGCATCTACATCGCCACATACAAACTACGCATCACAAGGACATGACGTCCCGCAACCTGCATCGCGCAATGAGAGTTTACCGCGCGACTAGCATATAGGTATACAACAACCCCACATTAACCGTGGGGCAGTTGCCCACCAGAGACAACACCCATCTGGTCGGAGGGTCCTCCCTTTTCAATAAAGGATGAGTGAACTTTACACCCTGTTCCTCATGACTCTATACACACAATACGTATGGACGGTAAAGATTTTGATTTTAAAGTGAAAGCTATACCTGCTCTAAGAGATACACTGATCAATTAATAGTTGACACTTTTTTAATTCCCACAGCCGAATGACGTCATAAAATTGCGGCTACTATTTCATGGTTTGAGAAAACATTAAAAAAACCTGAAAACTTTGAATTTAATTTTAAAATTTATATTGTTATTGAACTAAAACTAATATTTTCCGACTGCTTTTTGCCTAATATATCTAAATAATATATTTTAAGATTTTTTCTCATATAGAGTAAAATACCGTATCGTGGTCACCCTATTTCCTAATTCAGGGAACAAAAATAAAACTCGATTTTTATTTACAATAAAGGGTCTTTTAATTGTTTTCTAGTATCGAATTTGTTGCACAATTTTTTTCACAAAAAGAGACTATTTTGTATTTGTCTAATCTTTCATACGATAAGCGTATTCAAACGGAAAACAAAATAAATGGAGGATTGAGGGCCCGGATTTTGTCAAGGTCATAACTTTCAAACAACAAGAAATGGTGACCTGCTCTTGCTTTCACAAATTTTCACAATTTATTTAGTATCTTATAGGATTACAAACAATAGCTATAAGTTAATGGTTTCATTGTATTTGCGTGATAAACTTTTACGTGTGTGAGGATTGAGGGCCCATTTTGAACGAAGATATACCAAGTAGGACAGTGTTTTGCGATAATATCTTGTTTTCACAAATTTTGTTTGGTATAAGCTTAGATTTTGGCATAAAGACTTTATCTGTAGTGTCCATAGTTTGTCAGGTACAGGCGGGCCCTCAATCCTCTATGTGAGAACTGAGGGCCCCACTTTACAGTCCATATCTCGCAAAGTTGACTTTCACAAAATCTGATTCCAACTTTCACAATTGTTTGGGAATGTTCACTAAATCCTAAGCATATTTTCAAAGAGTTTCAATAAAGTGGCCCTCACACCACACGCATATAGACTAAGTCGCTCTTTAAGGCTTTCTTATAATATAAAACACCATTTTTATAAATATAATACAGTTGTTATAGGTACATGAGTTAACTATCTTCTACGTATGCCCATCCTTACAAGTATATACAATAGCCTCGCTGTCTCTGACAAGGGGAATGCTAGAATGTTATTGCGTCTTCCCACCTTTTTAACATCAACACCAATCTTCCTAGCCTTTTCCCAACTATGTTGGGGTCGGCTTCCAGTCTAACCGGATGCAGCTGAATACCAGTATTTTACATGGAGCGACTGCCTATCTGACCTCCAAAACCCAGTAACTATACCCCTTGGTAAGACTGGTTGTCTACTTTCGGGCTTCTGACGACCCGTATCGACTGTCAAAAATCCACGATTGACACCCGCGACCAATGGCTTAACGTGCTCTCTGAGGCACGGGGGCGTCTCGGTATGTAAAGATCCACGGAACAACCCCGGCAAGCGTAGCTTAACCTGATGGATCGACCCGTGCGGCTGTTATTACTTAGCCACGAGCTCCTCCGAATTGTTGTAACGGAGACTATCCGAATCGAATCGACCCTATAATTCCATATCGATTTGCTCTGATCACAGTAAAATGTGCTTGCTGATGTTTGATTCGAGAAGAAGTACACTGTAAGCCTTATTAAGACTTATTTTGAGGTCTTAGAAATTAAGTCTACTGTTCAACTCAATCTTCAACTATTCTCTCTTACGCGATTCATACACATAAGCAATTTCATCATCCAGATAGCTAGATAGAAGTGGTCGTGGATGAACCTCAATGGCTTGCATTTAGAAAAAAAAAACCGGACAAGTGCGTGAAATGAATTTATCAAAAAAAAAAAAAAAATTAAGATTGTTCTCCCATACATTGATGAAAATAAAAATAAAATGAAATAATAATAAAAAAAATCAAATCCATCAATTCTCCAACTAAACTGTAAAGTTTGTAATTCCAAAAAAAAAAAATGTTATAAAGTTACAAATTAACGATTTTCGGACTTTTCCTTTACTTGTGCTGTGAGACCTTGCTTCTTGCCAACTTTCATGATTCCAGGTCAACGGAAAGTACTCTAGGTTTTGATTAACTTGCGAGTATCAAGATATGTTGCATAAATGGTAGTATTTTTTTTGCGTTGACTTAGAAGCTTGGTATTTGATACTAATTTCAGCTTGATACCTCAGTGCGTTCCTGAGTAAAAGGTTCTTGACTGACAGACATACAACGAAGTGATCGTATAAGGGTTCCGTTTTTTTACTTTTGAGGTACGAAACCCTAAAAATTACAAAGATATAATCTATGGCTGTTCTAGGATCATTTTGCGCTTGGCCAAAATCGGAACTATAGCCGCCATCTTGTTTTTCCATACATCACAAAACAACTGGTACAAAATGTCCACCAACAGCAGCGGCCCCCTGTCAACGTCATACTAGCGCCAAAAGATATTTGTATTAGCAGTGCAGTGTAGTGTAGCTACCTTAGATAATATACATCTAGATCGAGCCACCGCGTGGCCGATCATGAGACTACTTCATACCTAATACTTTTTCTAGGTTATGTGAAAAATGAAATGAAGTTTAACGTAAGAAATCTACCATATTTTGGACTGAAACCCATGAAACACATTCGCACAATGCAAAAACTGTCCAAAAAAGTTAAATTAATCGACGCAAGATAAATTTTGTAACAGTGAAAGCACTTTGTTTGGCTAACATTCAAAACTTCGCCAAGCAAAAATTCGGCACGCCGTAAGAGACAGTAGTTACGATGCTGTGTCTCAATTTTCCTACTAATTTCGTATATTATGTGTCTCATTTCCACACTTCACACTGTAATCTACTCCATAAGTTAGCATTTACCTCAAATGTAGCGATTTCATGAAATCATGAGGTTTGAGGTAAATGCTAACTTATGGAGCTGTATTGCTGATTCTAATGATTATAATTCTGTAAAGCCACATTAGCTACGGCCGCGAATCATATTTTAATCAACATACAAGCTCACACTGACCTACAAATTGCAAAAACGTAAATAATTTTGAATTTCGCGGGCTGCCCTGGCGCCTTCGCCTTAAGTCGGGTTCATGAACGGTCGCTGTCAGTGCAGGCTGGTCATATCTTAGCTGCCACGGCTTATTTTAATTTAATTTTTGAATTGTTTTTTTATCTTTATATTACGGACGCTTTTAACGTTCTGCATCATTCTCACATGTATAATTTCAACATGAATGATGTAACCCAAATTTTGTAACCATATTTTGATTTAAAAGAGCGTTCGTGGAGTTTCTTGCCTCTTTTCTCCATAGGAACACTACCACTTTGGTATGGGCAACTAGCTTCATCTTTCTGACTGACCGACCCCTTGACAATTCAAAATTGTAATTGCGAAGCCAACTGTCAAAATGGCGCTGTTGTAGTTAGTTCTCAACACAAGCTAATTATACAAGGCGTGAGGGGGTTTTATTTTATACGCGTTGTTGTGTTCCTAAATACTCCGAAATAAGAGTCCACCATTTCCCGAGAGACCCTAAAATTTGCAGATTGTGGATTAAAGCTATTCTTAAAGATTTAAAAAAATTAAGTACCTACCTAATTAGAATTCGAAACATTTTAAAGAAAGTGATTACGAGAAAGTAAAAAAAAAATCGTATGTCTTTTTAAATTCCGACACTTCCCATGTCAAATACTTGATTCAAAATATTGAAATAATCCAAAATAACGAAATAGTGAAATAAAACCAAACTCATGAATGAACGAAATATCAAAATATTATAGGCCTTAGGGATATGCTATGATCACGCCATCTATAATTAGTTTTGATCGACATTCCCCATTGATTTATTTGAAAGAATGCTTTGAGTTTGAGTTTGATAAGTTTTACAATTTTTCTTTATTTTGATTACAAAACCATGAAAACTATCTCAAAAACACTTACGCATATAATGCTCTGCGTCAATTAATAGCCTTGTGTAACAAAATGACCCCAAATTAGTCAGAACAGTACCGTGCCCCGAAATAGGTTCATCGGCCCGCGGGGTCAACGGACGCTCGTACGTTTTCAGACGCCACCGCTACGGTTTGAAGGGCTTGGAAACTTATTATAATAAAATATTGAGAATGAGAATTTTAGTTTTTGTATAGGTAGGTATATTTTAGCCCGAAAGGTCTGGCAAACAGTTTAACCAAGGGGTATCGTGTTACCCTGTTGTGGAGGTCAGATAGGCTTATAATATTTAGCCATCCGGTTAGGCTGGATTACCTACTGGAAGCTGACTTCAACATAGTTGGGAAAATTCTAGGTAAATGATTATAGGTAGATAGATAGGTATATTTATCCTATGTACCCTGATGCCTGCACGTTTAAGAAACTAACCGGACGCTACTGATGATGCTGTACTATATGTCTTGTAGCTCGGTTCTGGGCTGCTAATATTTAGATTGCCATGAAATTATATGACTAGTGTTTGTGTGTTTAATTTTTGTGTTGATTATGTCGTTTGCCTATATATTTTACTCTGTGTAAATCTTCTTCTTTCCTAAAAATCAATTGCTATCCGTAAGTCTCACTAAAACCCAAAAACGGCTTGACTGATTTGAACTTTTTTTTTGTTTTATTCTCCTCTTTACTGGGGTGGTAATAAAATAAATAAATTGATTACGTACTAGTACGAAATACTAAAGAAGCTTCTCTTCTTACTTTCCTTTCTTTGTTTCTTTAACTTACTTTTCGAGATAAATATAATTAAGTAATCATTAGTTATTCGGAAAATTGGTCTTCCAATCTTCCAATTTTTTTTAATGTAATATGGAATAAACGACTTTTTTATTTTATTTATTTATTCGGAAGATTTTGGTTTGCCTTCTAAAATAAGACGATGGTCAGTCATCAACTAAATTTTAAACTGTCGGAACCAAGATCATAATTTACAATGTCCAGAATTCCGGATAGGTACTTACCTACTTAGCAGATAAAGAAAAAAAGTTTAACGGAATTTCCATGAAATTATCAGGCAGTTATAGTTATTAGTATCGCGATCACTTACATACCCACAGACAACCCAAACCACCTTCCCTCTCTACACACACACGACACACATCATACACTCATACACAAATCACACACTCCACACATCACACATCACACACTCATACACTTACCCCATTACACCCTATCGCATACGCTTACTCACACACTATCGCTGCTGTTACACGTTTTAACTTCCCGAATTTTGTAAAACAATCTTAACGGACGAATGGATGACCCCTATAACATAGGACTTTCCTAGCATGGGGGTCATTATTCACAAAAATTTAGCACAAATGTACTTTCATATTATTGTAACATGCATTGTATTTCTTCTTCTTGCTAAATAGTTAGCCGGACGTTCTGACTGAACCAGACCATCGAGGTTCATGACTAAGCTTCTTTGGACTGCAGGACTCAGCTATAAAGATAATAATAAAGTTTTAACACTCAAGCAATGCTTTTAAACTTTGGTATTCAATAAAATTGTTTGGTTCAAACAGTTTTATTAAATACCAAAGTTTCAAGTCAACGGCCTAGTTTTGTAAAGAATGCATTTCTGATTATAAAAAGAAATAGGTAGGTAGGTACTTATGTAGATAACGATGCATACCTACCTACTTATTTTCAAAAAGTTGGTTGCGTTGCAGGTAGGTATGCTGAGCTCAAGTGTATGTACGGTACAGGGAAAATAAATTGTTTACCAAATTGACACAATTTGCCGTATTAGAACCATTTCATACAACAACTGTCATATTTGAATTACAGTGGGCTGCATCAATTGGGTATCTAGTACCTACCTACCCCAGTTGATGCAGCCCACTGTACGTAATTTAAGTTGTTAGACAATTTTGTAAGTAAACAATTAATTTCCCTGACTTTACAAGTTTTAATTAAGGAGGATGCACTAAGGTAGCCCGCGAAATTCAAATTTTCTTACGTTTTTTGCAATTTGCAGTGTCAGGTTGTTTGTTCATTAAAATATGATTCGCGGCCGTAACTAATAAGGCTTTACAGAATTACAATAATTCTGTAAAGCCTAATTCTGTAAGTTAGATTTGTTCCAAAATGCCATCATTTCCGAAATCAAACTTAGAGAGAACGGATTTTGATTAGAGAATTTATTCCGGAAGGTGTATGTGTATAATAAATTAATATTAAACTTACATATAATAAAGAAATTTCGGTGTTAGTCATGTCGTAAAAACCGTGTGAAGCAGGGGCGAGTTGCTAGTATGTAAATTATAAAAAGAAATAGATGGCCTGAGATCGATCCTACAGGCTTCATGTGAAATTGTGTTTGTGTTAATAACATCTTATAATAATGTTCGCTATACTATCAGACTGTATATAATGAAAATACGCTCGGGAAATTCTCATCTATCCTCGATAAAACTCCATGAAAATACAAACATCTGTTTAGTCTACGATAAAAACGCGAGAAAACAGGTTGATCCTTGTTACTTTATTGTGTTGATTTTAAAAGACTAGGTACTTACCTATCAACTATGTACAGTCAGCAACAAAAGTCGAGTAACACTTTTGTGTTTTCTAAATCTTAATTATTGAGAAAAATATTCATTAAAATCAGAACAGATGTAAATTTTAAAGAAAATTAAATTTTATCTAATAAATGAAATGCAAAAAAGCAGGTTATCGTATCATTTTGTGTTAATTTACATAATGTCAAAAAGTAGCAGTGTTAACCGATTTCTGTTGCTGACCGTACCTATGTCTAGCAATTTATTTATTTATTTTATTTTACAGAAAGCTTACAGACTAATAGCTAAAATTTACAATATTTCGTAGGTCGGAAAAATGATAGATGATACAAGCAATGATACCTATTATTATTGTGTTGGTCTGATATGTTTTGTAGGTTTCACTCAACTCAACTGTACTCGAAACATTTATTTCAAATAAACCAATTACAGGCACTTTTCAGTTGTCAAGAAGTCGGTCAGTCAGAAAGATGAAGGTGGTTGCCGATTCCAAAGCGTAGTAGGTTCTTAGGGAGAAGAACGAGCAAGAAATACCACCGACACTCTTTTAAATCAAAATATTGGTTACATCTACTTACTACTCATGAACTGATTCTTATATCTAATCAATAATGCCTTACAAGTAGTACTCAACTAATATGGCTTATCGATGTACCTGCGCAGAAGATGAATTTTCAAAGCGCGGGAAATGCTATTGACCAATCGGCACGCTCCACGCTTTTTCCTGTACCGCTATTGGTCGCAGCTGCCGCCATTTTAGCGCGCGTCGCCATACTTGCGAGTGAGATGGAACTAACAGCTGCAGTGTATTATGAACCTTATAGTAGTGATCTAAGGTTGATTGTAAGTTTTAAGCAATCTCGTTAATCTTCGGGGCCATACTTTCTTTTCTGCGCGAACGAAGATTCACGACGCGCCTTATTAGTTGAGTACTACTTGTACCAATCGTTCTTTATGTTAAACTAGGCAACTAGTATAGGCAAGACTGTAGTCTTGCCTATACTTATGTAAGTAGTCTTATAGTCTTCATGAAAATTGATGCGTAGTTTTCATAACTTCGCGTGGGGTATCGTTTTATCCTTTAGTATCTCTTTCTAGTAAAATTGACTCCGAGTCTTGTAATCTGATTTCAGGCCTTAGCAACCGAACGGTAGTCTAGAAAGGGTTTGTTCCCCAAAGGTCAACGATTGTACTGTTTTCAAAAATAAACAGTTCATACTTTGATAACTTTTTAAAATAATATAAAATACTTTCCCGACGGGTCCATGAGATTGTTTGGTACTGTTAGCAATAGAGGCTTGAATTAGAAACGATAAATATTTATTACTAACACTTCCCGCGCGGCTTTGTCCGTGTGAATGTCGGAAAATATCCCACGGCAACGTGCTACCGGGAAATCCTTCCTTATTCCTTGTCTACATTATAAAGGGAACCTCTGTGTAAAATTTCAGCTTTATATGTTCAAAGGTTTGGGCTGGGCGTTGATGAGTCAGTCAGCAGTCAGTCAGTCAGGACTTCTCTTTTTAACCGACTTCCAAAAGAAGGAGGTTCTCAATTCGTCGGAATCTTTTTTTTTTTTTTTTTTTATTTTTTTTTTTTTATGTATGTTCCCCGATTACTCGAAAATGGCTAGACCGATTTGGATTTTTCTTTTTTTGTTCGAAAGGGTATACGTCCCAAATGGTCCCATGATCATAAAGTCAGGATCTGATGATGGGATCCCATGGAAATCGAGGGAAACCCTCAAATTTTATGGGCACACCTATATCGATTTCGGTATTTTTTATAGTAACTCGTGCATTTGCTCTCAGAAAGTACCATTCGGTGAGCTGGAACTGATGATGAAGACCACAGAGGGGCATCGGAAATACTCAATTATATCTAAGTATATAACAGGTTGCGATTCGATTACTTTAATATGGTTTATACTCGTCAAAATAATGGTAATGGTGACTTCACCATGAGCTCCATTTCTCCTGGTTCTTACTAGGAGAACTCCTCAAAAATTAACGGCCCTGCATCGGGAAAAGCAACATTTTGTAAAACGTGATGAGCAGCTGACATTGGGTTGTTGTAACTTAGATAAATTACAAACTGAACCACTAAAAAGTGAAAAATAAAAACTTTTTTACAAAAACAAAAACCGACTTCCAAAAAAAACACTACAAAGTGAAAAATAACTTTAATTTCGGAAGTCGGTGGCAAAAAACTAAAATACAGATCCAAAGACACCGACTTCCGAAATTAAAGTTATTTTTCACTTTGTAGTGTTTTTTTTGGAAGTCGGTTTTTGTTTTTGTAAAAAAGTTTTTATTATTTATATAGATTTCATGAAGTAAAAGGCAGTGAATAGATAAATAAGGACTTTTTATCAGTAACCTAACAAAAAGTAGGTACTAGGCTTGCATGAATTCAAGATAGTACTTAGGTATTTTAATCTTATTAGCAGTCAATCTGCCTAGCCTTTTCCCAACTATGTTGGGGTCGGCTTCCAGTCTAACCGGATGCAGCTGAATACCAGTATTTTACATGGAGCGACTGCCTGTCTGACCTCCACAACCCAGTAACTGGGTAATACGATACCCCTTGGTAAGACTGGTTGTCAGACTTTCGGGCTTCTGACGACCCGTAACGACTGTCAAAGATCCACGAATAACAGCCGGGACCAACGGCTTAACGTGCTTTCCGAGGCACGGAGGAATCTCGATATGTAAAGATGGTCACCCATCCACTGACCAACCCCGGCAAGCGTAGCTTAACCTGACGGATCGACCCGTGCGGCTGTTATTACTTAGCCACGAGCTCCTTATTAGCAGTATCCCATTAAAATAGGATTTGGATGAAATTATGCACACAAATAGTTTATAACCTGGATTGACTCATGGGAACCGTTTTATCCCGGTAGTACGTTTCCGTGGGTTGATTTTGCGACCTCCACGCGGGTGAATCCGCTGGCAAAAGCTAGTATCGCGAAATCGCGAAAAAAAAATCAGCTGTTCAGTACATTTACTTACACCAAACTCGTCAAAATGTAGAGAGCAGCTGATTTTTTTTCGCGATTTCAGATTTGGTTCCATAATAAAAGTTGTTCATATTCATGGGCAGAACACGCTGTGAAAATTTGTCTATCTATTTTAATGAGACCTTATATAAACATTAATAACAATTTATTTGTTTCTATAACATTTTCAACAATTTATCTTCACCATAATCCATTCAAGTATTTACAATATTAGCCACATTATTATTAAGCCTTGGCAGTCCCGTTATGTGCCCACTTTATATTCTGAATGTAGATTTGGACAATATTTACTGCTACAGCATTTATATTGATCGTGATACGACATAAATAAGTTCATGGCCATTTCGGACATTAAGAAAACAGACATACATAAACTGACGCCTGCTTCCCAGGGGGGTTGGCAGAAACTACAGAACGCCTCCTGCTGCGATCCTTACATACTGCTTTTGCCTCGTTTACGTTCATACATCTGGTCATACACGTAGGTTGGCACAAACTACAGAACGCCTCCTGCTGCGATCCTTACATACTGCTTTTGCCTCGTTTACGTTCATACATCTGGTCATACACGTAGGTTGGCACAAACTACAGAACGCCTCCTGCTGCGATCCTTACATACTGCTTTTGCCTCGTTTACGTTCATACATCTGGTCATACACGTAGGTTGGCACAAACTACAGAACGCCTCCTGCTGCGATCCTTACATACTGCTTTTGCCTCGTTTACGTTCATACATCTGGTCATACACGTAGGTTGGCACAAACTACAGAACGCCTCCTGCTGCGATCCTTACATACTGCTTTTGCCTCGTTTACGTTCATACATCTGGTCATACACGTAGGTTGGCACAAACTACAGAACGCCTCCTGCTGCGATCCTTACATACTGCTTTTGCCTCGTTTACGTTCATACATCTGGTCATACACGTAGGTTGGCACAAACTACAGAACGCCTCCTGCTGCGATCCTTACATACTGCTTTTGCCTCGTTTACGTTCATACATCTGGTCATACACGTAGGTTGGCACAAACTACAGAACGCCTCCTGCTGCGATCCTTACATACTGCTTTTGCCTCGTTTACGTTCATACATCTGGTCATACACGTAGGTTGGCACAAACTACAGAACGCCTCCTGCTGCGATCCTTACATACTGCTTTTGCCTCGTTTACGTTCATACATCTGGTCATACACGTAGGTTGGCACAAACTACAGAACGCCTCCTGCTGCGATCCTTACATACTGCTTTTGCCTCGTTTACGTTCATACATCTGGTCATACACGTAGGTTGGCACAAACTACAGAACGCCTCCTGCTGCGATCCTTACATACTGCTTTTGCCTCGTTTACGTTCATACATCTGGTCATACACGTAGGTTGGCACAAACTACAGAACGCCTCCTGCTGCGATCCTTACATACTGCTTTTGCCTCGTTTACGTTCATACATCTGGTCATACACGTAGGTTGGCACAAACTACAGAACGCCTCCTGCTGCGATCCTTACATACTGCTTTTGCCTCGTTTACGTTCATACATCTGGTCATACACGTAGGTTGGCACAAACTACAGAACGCCTCCTGCTGCGATCCTTACATACTGCTTTTGCCTCGTTTACGTTCATACATCTGGTCATACACGTAGGTTGGCACAAACTACAGAACGCCTCCTGCTGCGATCCTTACATACTGCTTTTGCCTCGTTTACGTTCATACATCTGGTCATACACGTAGGTTGGCACAAACTACAGAACGCCTCCTGCTGCGATCCTTACATACTGCTTTTGCCTCGTTTACGTTCATACATCTGGTCATACACGCACTCCAATTGCGAGTATAATAAGAAATTGTCCTGATAGCCGTGGGATACCTCTCCACTCCTCAGAAGCACCTCAGGACATGTTGCCCCCTTGCCGCTACGACAATAGTGTCGTAGCGGCAAGGGGGCAACATGTCCATGTGGTATCGACCGTTTTCGGGGGCCTATTATTAAGTGTGCAAGTCATCCCCTGCCATTTTATCTGTGTAGTGTATACATACAACACATTAGTCCAGGTCGGAGCCATAGTGTTTCCATAGTTCTAGGTAAACAGGCCACAACCACCCAAATCCACAGCCCAATATGTTTTGTTTCCATGTTCTGCAATAGGTCTGCACCAACCGGGGGTTGTCCTTGGGTGTACTTGCATAGTGTATACAGGGATAATCGTCGGTTGGTGCCTCCTCATAATTTAAAATTGTCTAAGGGGCCTCTGTGAGTTGGTTTCGGCGCCTCGTACGCCTTCCAAAGGCTTCCTTCTTTTGCCTCGTTTACGTTCATACACCTGGTTATAATGCGTAGATTGCGAGTACTAGGCACCTGACCTTTCTGAAGAACATCACTTACTACTTGTCTTCCTAGGGCGTCCCCTCGGGTTTCCATTCACATCTGATTTAATTGTAAATACCTTTTGTTAGTCGCCTTTCATTCATCTTCTCAACATGACTAAACCATCTAAGCATACTCTTTTTTTTATAAATTATAGAAAACAAAGGAGCTCGTGGCTAAGTAATAACAGCCGCACGGGCCGATCCATCAGGTTTAGCTACGCGTGCTGGGGTTGGTCCGTGGATGGGTGACCATCTTTACATACCGAGACTCCTCCGTGCCTCGAAAAGCACGTTAGCCGTTGGTCCCGGCTGTCATTCGTGGATCTTTGACAGTCGTTACGGGTCGTCAGAAGCCCGAAAGTATGACAACCGGTCTGGGGTATCGTATTACCCAGTTAGTGGGTTGTGGAGGTCAGATAGGCAGTCGCTCCATGTAAAATACTAGTATTCACCTGCATCCGGTTAAACTGGAAGACGACCCCAACATAGTTGGGAAAAGGCTACGCAGATTGATTTTATAGAAAACGTGTACCTACGCAAGGTTCACGTTCCAACTTCAGCATGCTCTGAAAGCCGTCATCGTTTTGATGATCACCTTTTTGGGACTACTTACTTTTTACCCGACTACGGCAAAGCCAAAAGGAAGGGTTATGATTTTAGCAGTCTACTTGTGTATGTATGTATATAAGTACGTATTTACGTGTGTTCCACCGTAGCGCCTAAATTACTGAACCGATTTTCATGAATGAGGTATCAGTAGATTTGAAATAATGGTCCGGGTGACATAGGCTATATAGATTCTCCCTAAACTTAATATGGTGGACTTAACACGTAAATTTCTGACCTCGAAAAAAATTAAATTGACATAATCATGACATGTTTGGTATTAAAAGAAAGGTCTTGACGAGCACATTACAAATATGTATATACCTATGTGATTATTGTTTAAGTAAATAAATATTTTGAATTTTTTAGATCAATTTTATTTTTCCGTAGTCGGGTTACTGTTTTTTAAACTTTATTATTATTATGAACTCAACATAAGCTAAACACACCACCTATTTAATTGCTCTGTGACCAAATCAGAAGAGAACTGCAGTATGAAAAAAAAAAAACCGGCCAAGTGCGTGTTGGACCACGCACAATGAAGGGTTTCGTAGTTGAAAATAATTTATCCCAAAAACAAACTTAACATTGTAGTTGAAAAACTAAAATCCCAAAAAAAAAAAAAAATTATGCGATAAAATTACAAATTAACAATTTTCGGACTTTTTCCTTTACTTGTGCTGTAAATTTTAGGTCAACGGGAAGTACCTACTTATAGGTTTTGATTAACTTGCGAATATCAAATCAAGTCGCATAAATGGCCGTATTTTTTTACTGCGTTGATTAGAAGCTTGATTTTTTTAGAGCTCCAGGGGACCATCAACCATCGAATTTTAACTTGATACCTCCACGCGTCCCTGAGAAAAAGGGCCTTGACATACTGACAGACAGACAGACGGACAACGAAGTGATCCTATAAGGGTTCCGTTTTTCCTTCTGAGGTACGGAACCCTAAAAAGTAAAGCATATTGCGGTGGTAGGTCCCTCAATATTTAAAAAGCTAGTAACTGAGCAATTAAGGACTTCAAAGAACAGTTGTTTAGGGAAAGTCCAACGAATTGTTAATCGGCTTATCTAACTCAAGGAAGCAACTAAATAAACCGATACAGAATAACTTAATTCTTGAAAGGATAGTAGAAAGCATGTACTTTGTATATGTCCCAGTGTAGCCGGTGATATAGTTATATCCCCAGGGATATCTATAATAGGGATATAGCTGATACATCTCTCTAAGTTATAGCTTTGTTCTCTTCAAGTTTAATTTTGGAAATCATGACATTTTGGAATATCGGAAAGGACGTTAAGCCGTTGGTTCCGTCTGTCATTCGTGGATCTTTGACAGTCGTTACGGGTCGTTAGAAGCCCCAAAGTCCAACCAGTGTTACCAAGGGGTAACGTATTACCCAGTTACTGGGTTGTGGAGGTGGCAGTCGCTCTATGTAAAATACTGGTATTCAGCTGCATCCGGTTAGACCAGAAGCCTATCCCAACATAGTTGGGAAAAGGCTAGGCAGAATGATGACATTTTGGAACAAATCTAACTTAGAAAGATGTGTATTGGTGATTCTTATGGTTAAATTTATGTAAATACATATTTGTTATAACCGCGTATCATATTTTAATCAACATACAACCTGACACTGACCTGCAAATTGCAAAAAACGTAGGAACATTTGAATTTCGCGGCAACTTCTGCGCAATCACCTTAAAAATCAAAAATCATTTATTCAAATTAGGCTGAGAATCAGCACCTTCTGAACGTCGAAATTACATAAGAAAGTCCCCACAAAACGGCCGCCCTTCACCACTTCCTAGTGCTTTAGCTGGGAAGAAGAAGTAGCGCAACAAACTGTCCAGCAGCACAGCTGTCTGTTCAGTTAAGAACTTGATTCTATACAATAGTTTGCAAAATATTTTTTTATATTTTATTATATTATTTGTCAAATAAAAAAACAATTTTAGTAACTCATATAACCTGTCATTATGTAAGCTAATTTTGGAAAAAGCACATAACATAAACATTGTCTTGAGTTAATCACAGCGACCAACTATTCTTATCGTTTAAATAATCGTTGATAGAATAGTTAGTGCGTTTACTTTTAAACGCATTAAAAGGCAAATCTGGCAAAGAAGAAGGTAGCTTTTTATAAAAAGTTATACCATGCCCAACAAATGAGTTGTAAACCTTATGAAGCCGGTGAAATGGAGCACGTAATTTGTCCTTATTTCTGGTGTTAATATTGTGAATATCACTGTTTTTACTGTATAAATGTATATTTTGCCTAATGTATAAGGTGTTGGCGAAGATGAACTGTGATGCCACCATGCAACTCAAAATATATCTTTGGTCATGGAATGTGGGTTATTAAAGGCACTTGTTACAAAAATTGCATGCTAAATGATAACAATTTGCATGCATTTAAACTTTTGAACTGAAAATCCTCAAACCTCTTATGAGGCAATTTGCATGCCATCCGTGTGGACCTCGTGTAGCTCGTTTTATGAAGTGGACTAACAACGCAGTTCGCTTGCAGTACCGACTGCAGGCGATGCATACCAAACAGTATTTATTCTGAGGATTAAGAGGAAACGTGGGTGCTCTTTTCTCCATACAAAAAGATACAAACGCTCTCGCCTGTTTTCTTTCTGGTTAATGACCATAAAGCAATGATTTTTTACAGAAATATAAATATCAGTTAATTGTATGCCCCTATGTTTTCCTTTTTGATGATATATTATTTTTATAGGAACTAGAACCCTCCAAAAATGCTCAAAATTGCCTATTCAGACCGCTGTCAACAGACGCCTAGTGTACCAATTTGACAACTATTAACGAAAAAAGAAAAACATAGGGGCATAGTATATATCCTTCTTATTCAGTTTATGAAATATCTTTTAAATTGGTCCAATATTGGAGGAGGAAATAGGCGAGAGCCAAACCTCGAAATGTGATTTTTACACAGGCTATTTGGTCGGATCTGCAGTTGTCCTTATCGCACGAATTCGAGGGCGGAGCGCTCGCAGAGTGACAGCAATACCTTCTTAAAATACCTAACTGGCCACCCGCCTTTCCTCTTAATGTTGGCTGTAGGACGAGAGATACAGGATGAATTTGAATTCATGATCATCTTCTTATGTGGTCATTGTACTCATCATTATGAACAACTTTTACGGGACCAAACCTGAAATCGAGAAAAAAAATTAGCTGTTCTATATATCTAAGTTTTCTAGTTTTTAAAAGTATTTTTACAGCGGTTTCGAAGTTTCCAGCCGAGCTATAAAATTAATCATTGATCTTGAACTGCGAAAGCGTAAACAGCTGCATTTTGCTAACACAGGATACGGCAAGAGAGGAACACGGGTGGGTTTTAGTCAGTAAAAGTCTGACACGCCCTTCCGCTCCACCCAGAGCGGGAGAAGTTACTTGATGATTTCCCATCCACAAAAAAAAAGGTATACGTCATCAATTTCATCGTTCTCTTGTGTATGGTCCTAACAAAAGGAGTAACACTATCAACGTAACGGATTAGCTTTTTACCGAATACCTACTAGACTAGCGACCCGGCCCAGGCGGTCTACTCCCTAAGTCCATCCGTCTGTCCGTCCGTCCGTCAGTCCGTCCGTCTGACTTAACGATCTATCAAAACAAGTGTAAAAGTTACATTTTTCAGACGGGAGAAGGGACAAAACACCTCGGGAGTAGGGACAGCTGTCAAATCGTGTTGTCATTCATACTTCGTTCGGGCCAAGAACCAATCATCCATCCGTAGGTGATACGGAGTAGGAAACGCCCGTAACGAAGGAAACTATGGGCTTCGTGCTTAAGGAGTAGACCCCCCTGCTTTGCACGGTTTTAATACTTGACTAAACACCGAGATTTCTTAGCTGAAGAGTTCTTTTGAACGCGCTAATCTCGGGAACTACTAGTTGGATTTGAAAAAATATTTTTTGCATTTGGTAGCCTAATTCTTGAGGAAGGTTATAGGCTACTTAACATCACGCTACGACCCTTAGGAGCCGAGCAAAAAGAAAAAACGTAAAAAAAAAACGCTGAGTGAAAACGAAGTAAGTAATAGCGCGGGCGGGCGCTATGCTATGCGACGGGGTGGACGAGGAAACAAGAAATTTCACGCGGACGAAGTCGCGGGCAGACGGTAGTATACTGGGTGTAAGGGACAGCCCTCCGCAAACTAACAGGGTGCATTCAGCTCCTCATTCTGAATCATATTCCACCGGAAATTTTCTCAGGAAAATTTTCATTTTTTCCAAAAAAAAATCAGTAACATTTTCATTATTTCAATGTAAAATTGCATTGTGTGTTCGCAGCACTCCATTTATGTAAAAAAAAACTGCAAAAAAAAACTGCAAAAAAAAACAGCAAAAAAAAAAAACCAGCAATGGATGTTGAAATACTCTAACCAACGACGCGTGAAATCAGCTGTTTACTTTCTGTCTAGCTACAGAGTTCATCGAACTCACCGCATACCTATTACCTACCCCTCCCAACCAGTAATAGACGCTCCGATTTGTGCACAAAAACACAAACAAATCAGGTTTATTGGAGTCCCTTAAAGTTCCTGAAAAAATTTCATGTACCGGTCATCTTAGTATGACATACTGAATTCACTCTATCAGTTTGCGGAGGGCTGTCCCTTACACCCTGTATTATACACATAAAGCTTCCGGAATTCATTCTCTAAATGATGGTGAAAACTGCAACAAAATTCGTTGCGTAGTTTAAAAAGAAAAACGCAGTCACATAGACAGACACGAAAAGCTAACCTTAGACATCACTAAATTTTTCGATCGAAAAATGTATGAAGTAGCCATTTTAAGCCATGATATGCGCAACTCGTCTATCGTGAGTAACGCGACTGATGGTTTCCCAAGAAATCTTAAACGGAGTTTAAACTCCTACATTAACACAGAATAAAGTTATTCTAAGTTTAAACTTATGAAAATGTATGGTTATTCCTGATATAACTTTATTGCGTGTTTTATTTGTAAGAGGGTTACCCTCTTAGGGTTACCCTCTTACAAATAAAACACGCAATAAAGTTATATCAGAAATAACAAAGGAATAACCATACATTTTCATAAGTTTAAACTTAGAATAACTTTATTCTGTGTTTATTAGTAAGACGGTTAATAGCTATTGATTCGATAAAATTATCTATCTAAGCGAATTCCTTGCTTATCGAAGTACGATAACGAACCATTGTAATGAAATGGATAAACTCCGCTTTAAAACCTGAGAAACCGGGAATGAGGTGGGCTTTTGTGATCAATTCTTTCTAAGTAGGTATTCCTTCTTTACGAAGAATTGATTTGCTATGAAAAACCGGTCAAGCGTAAGTCGGACACGCGCACCGAGGGTTCCGTTGCTTAGCTTGGGACTAGATGGCGTTGTGTGAAATGTCCAAGAATATTACTATTACTACTACTATTTCTGAAAAAGTGTGCTATTTAGAGACATCGTTTTATTTTTCCTGTAATCTATACATAAACTCCTATAACATAGAATAATTTTTGATTTTACTCTATGCAAACTTCGGAGGTAAGGGGGGGGGGGGGGGCGGGAACGGTATTTATTTTACATTTTTCATCATAAGTCGAAAACTATGCTGCCTAAAAAAAAGAAAAATGTTTGAGAATGTGCGAATAGCGGTCTTTCATATGACACCCCCCCCCCATGCCCTAGTAGCCCACTTCGAATTCTTAAGACCTCCTTTCAGTCCCTGTTGATATTTTTATTTCTTTCTTATTTGCAAAATAGTTGGGCAAACGTTATGTATCTAAAACTGTTCCAAATTTCAAGTTGATAGCCTTAGTAGTTCTTGAGATATCCAGCTGTGACAGACAGACAGACGGACAGACAGACAGACTGAGTCGCATCATAAGGATTCCTTTTTACCATTTTGGTAAGGAACTCCAACAAAGGAATTTCTTAGTAGCAGCCTGGAGTGTGGAATTGAAACCTATCCCAAGGGTCTTAATAAATGGGCACGCCACAATAGCGGCGATAAGTCCCCTCTTTGAGGAGTGGTTAGAGAGGCGCCACGGCGTCCTCACCTTCCGCCTGACGCAGGTCCTCACCGGACACGGTTGTTTCGGGAGGTTCCTGTTTCGCATAAGGCGGGAGGAAACGCCCGGGTGTTTCCATTGTGTGGATCGCCCGGAGGACACGGTGGAGCATACAGTGGAGGTCTGCCCGGCTTGGGCAGAGCACCGCCGTGTTCTCACGGAGGCGATCGGCGGCGGCGATCTCTCGCGTCCGAGCCTGGTCCAGGCCATGGTTCGGAGCGAGAGTGCATGGGAGGCCGTCACCTCCTTCTGCGAAGCAGTGATGCTCGCGAAGGAGGAGGCGGAACGCGTGAGGGAGAGGCAGCCTCACGCCCTCAGTCGCCGCAGGAGACGCCCTGGGCGGCGGGAATCGCGGGGCGATTTCCGGCCACCGTAGGCGCGGGCCTGCGGACGGTGAGCAGCGGGTAGCTCGCCGTCCGGTAAGGACCAGGCCCGAGTCGACGGCGCGTCGTGTTCCACGCGCGCCTCAAAGAGATGTCAGCAAGTGACGGGGCCCAATAGGGCCGACGCCGCTGGGGTCGCGGGTTGTCTGAAAGGGTTACCGCGGCCCTGGCATAGGCAACTGAAGGAACACGGGTGGGTTTTAGTCAGTAAAAGTCTGACACGCCCTCCCGCTCCACCCAGAGCGGGAGAAGTTATTTGATGATTTCCCACCCTCAAAAAAAAAAAAAAAAAAAAGGGTCTTAATAAATATCTGACGAAATGTTGGTGTACCTACTATGTATAGTAGATAGGTTACAATCACATCGTCACTGTATTCCCTGAAGCTTTGGGCAGCATACCTACACCACGTTATAAACAAACTCTAAAACCGATACCGTATTACCACAAAACTGTGTTTCACAGTGGTTTAGGTTAAACAACTTTAAATAAAGCTTTAAAGTTGTTTAACCTAAACAACTGTGAAACACAGTTTTGTGTCTATGGTGTCTTAAAAAAATCAAAAATCGCGCTTTAAAAAATCAAGCTTCTAAGACAACGCAGTAAAAAAATACGACCATTATGCGACATATTTTGATACTCGCAAGTCAAAACCTATTAGGGTACTTCCCGTTGACCTAGAATCGTGACATTTGGCATGAAGCAAGGTGAGCCTCACAAGTAAAGGAAAAAGTCAATTTGTCATTTTATCGCATACAATTTTTTTTTTGGGATTTCAAGTTTTTCAACTACAATTTTAAGTTTGTTTTAAGGATAAATTATTTTCAACTACGGAACCCTTCATTGTGCGTGGTCTGACAGGCACTTGGCTGGTTTTTTATTAATACGATAAAGCAAAAAACACGTGTTTAATATTTTTTTTATTATCTGACTGACAGACTAGGTAATTAGATTTTTTTATTTTTACCCATTCATCATTCCTATTGCAACAATCTCATCATTAGTAGATTTTTAATTTTTAACCAGAGTGTTTGTGAGGAACTTATCAAATACCCAGTTACATTCTGAATGTTTACTTAATTATGTTCACACGGTTATGCCATCGTGTGTAGTTTTAGCGAATACAACATTATAGTATAGTTAAAATCTCGCTGCAGACTTGGTCATAAATCATAATCGGAGTAGGCATGTGAGCTAGTTGCGCGCGCTCAAGACCATTATCGATAACAGAACCTTCAAGATAGCTGATGTCGATAAGTTAGTCGATGAAGCCATTTCCAATGTCCCCATTGAAAATTGACAAAAATGTGTGGAACATGCAGAATTGCTGCAAGATGAAGACTTAAGAAAAGCACATTTATGCGAAGAGTTCATCATTCATGTGGATGATGAAGACGATGACTCAGACGAAGAATTTTTATTTTCTATTTTTAGTTTTATATATACGGTCTTTTGTTTATATATTGAATATGCTTTGTAGTAAATTTGGTAATAAAATAAAAAAAAATGTGTATTTATTTCTATCACACATTTATAAATATATAAAACTATCGATATCACTCATCGACTGCAGTAATGCACAGGACTACGTGTGGGCGTGGCCTGCCCATAAGTCCCGTGAGTGGGAAAGAGAGCGAAACACTCGTATGATTTATGATCGAGTCTGCAGCGAGATTTTAACTATACTATAGTATGAAACGACAGCAATTGTTTAATTGTATGTAGTGAAATTTCTCATGGTATGTGCTACGAATGTTTAGTACGTATGTCATGTCGTCGCTAAACTAACTAAGTGACGTAACTGATTTGAAGAAAATTTTACAGGGCAAGCTATTTTTCTTTTTTAGGGTTCCGTACCTCAAAAGGAAAAAACGGAACCCTTATAGGATCACTCGTGTGTCTGTCTGTCCGTCTGTCACAGCTAATTTGCTCCGAATCTAATGGACGGATTAAGTTGAAATTTGGTACACATATAGATTACTGAGTACCCAAACACGTACTGCTAAAGTATAAATAAATTTTGAATATGGGGGTCACTTTTAGGGGGCAAATAAGAAAATAAAAAAAAAAAAGTTTTGCAAACTGTAACGTGTGACATAAAATATGAAAGGACTTACTATGAAGGACTCAAATATATTTTTTTTATAATTTTAAAATAAATAGTTTTAGAGTTATTTAAGAAAATAGACGAAAATTGACCATTCCCCCACCCTTATCTCCGATACTACTGAGCCTAAAATTTTGAAAAAAATACCGGAAATAGGTCTATACCTGTAGATTACAGGAAAACCTATAAGAAGTTTGTGGTCTTAAAGTAACATACTAAATATTTCAATATTGTGAGTACAAACTTACATTTACTGTTGGAATGTATGGGAGAGCATATTTTTCAACTACTATGTTAAATTTGTTCTTGGGATAATTTCATACTAACTACGGAACCCTTCATTGTGCGTAGTCCGACACGCACTTGGCCGGTTTTTTTTTTTTGTAAACTAGGTATATCGGTCTCGATTTTTGCATTATCATGGGTACCGTAAGGCATAGGTACAGATATGCCAATTAGACAGATCGATTCGACTTGGAAAATGTATCAAAATACTAGGTAGGTCGGCTATCGGCTTAGTCCAAAATGTCAGATACGTCAGTTAGTTAAATTAGCGACGATGTAATCGTATACATACTCATAATTATGAATCCTTCAGGCATTGTGCTGAAATTGTCGACTGAAATTCAAGGGAATAGCGGCTTCTCGGTTTGATTGTTTCTTTGATGAGACTTTTTTTTTGTTAGGTTATTTTGTGTCCCACTGCTGGGCAACGGTCTCCCCTTTTTAGGGTTCCGTACCAAAATGGTAAAAAAGGAACCCTTATGGTGTGACTCAGTCTGTCTGTCTGTCACAGACTCACAGCAGAATATCTGAAGATCTACTAATGCTATCAACTTGAAATTTGGAAATTTGAATTTTAGATGACGTTTACCCAACTATTTTGCAAATAAGAAAGAAATAAAAATGTTTATATTTTTTTTGCAACAGGGACTGAAAGGGGGTCTTAAAAATTAAAAGTGAAGCAACTAGGGCATGTGGGGTATCATATGAAAGATCGCTGTTTGCACATTCTCAAACAATTTTTTTTTAGGCCGCCTTATTTTCGACTTTTGATGAAAAATTTAAAAAAAAATACCTCCCCCCCACCCCCTATCTCCGAAGTTTGCAAAGAGAAAAATCTGAAATTATTGTATGTGATAAAAGATTATGTAAAGATTACAGGAAAAATAAAACAATGTCTCTAAATAGCACTCTGCTCGGCTCTCTGGTTACGCCACACACTTTTTCAGAAATCGGAACGAAACCCGCGGTGCGTGAGTCCGACTCGCTCTTGACCGGTTCTTTTACACGACACGACTGCCCAAAGAGTGTAATATTTTCAGGGTTGATATAATATGTTTGTATGTGAGTTTCTTTATTCCACCATAACTTTTAAATACCTGAACAGATTTGGATGTATGGGATATCGTTAGAATCCTTACATCATCCAAGTGACACTGGCTATAATTTTTTGTCAAAAAATTAAATATGGCGGCGGATTTTGAAAAGTGAAAAAAAAAACTTGTCTTGTGCGATCTCTGGCCATATTGGCCCTTTAAACATGATCAGATCATCACCTTCGCCGTGACCTGCCTCGAAGGCGATGTCCTCCCTCAGGCCATCTCTCCGTGTGCATTCGTGTGTCGTGGCCAGCCTACTCCCACTTCACTCTGGCTGTCTTTCCTCCATTATCTGCTACTTGAGTTATGGAGGGCAGGGTGGTGTTTCTAACGCGATCTGTACGCTTGACACCTATTATGCTGTGCTCCATTGCACATGGGCAAATCTTGAGTTTGGGCTTCTGTTGTTCAGTAAGGGACCAACTTTGTGCACCGAAAGCTAGAACGGACAAGATGCACATGTCGATCAGTTTTCTTTTCAACCTATGTTTACGAGCCATATACATCATGATTTAGAAACCTACTAAGTATCTATATAAGGTTTCTAAATCATGTATGTTTTATGGTTCGTTAACCACAAACACATGAGCATAATGATGTTGTAAAAGTTTTCCTCAACATGGAACGCTCATAAAGTTCTATAAACAATATCTGATAAACTCATTACGCTTCACGATGTATTTCAACACGTCGCCGTCGCCTCGTGACGTCAACTCGAGCAATCTATGGAAAATCAGAGACAAATCCTCTACGTAGCCACGCGTAGCAAACTAAAACAATACCGTTTAATTTCCCCAATTTTCCTTATTAACACATACAGAATTAATGGTGTTGTAAAAGATATCATAAACACATGTCACAACCTGAGTCTTTGTATAAATAGCCGCAGCCCGTGGGCTTACAGCCTAACCTTGTGAAGATCACGACAGACTGCCAAGTTGACCGATAGATGGCGCTGCACGTACCGAAAAGTTTTACACTCGCGACAGTTTTCAGGTTACGTCAGTAATCACGTTTTGACACTTTTTTCGCTTAAATAAAGTATTTTTAACACACTTTATTTGAGAAATAGTAGTTTTGGAAACTGCAAATGTTTATTTTGCTACGAAAATTAACATAGATTCGATTTTTAAAGTTGATTTCGTAGTTTCACGTTATCTTATCTGTAATATAGATACACGTAGCTATTATATATTCAATTATTCAATATTGAAATGCGCAATTTCTTGTAATGTCACGTTACGTAGGTACTGTGGTCTAAACTATATTTACCTTTACCGACTAATGCGCGTTATACAATGGCGTCACTCGTAATTAGATTATCGTTTAGATATTCGATACCAATAAATGCATTCATCGGAATTCTGTAAAAGGGTCTATAAGACGTCAGCCTTTCTCTAAGTTCTATGAAAAACTAATACTTTTCGAAGAAAATGGCGGAACATGAATAAGTAAGTCTATAACAACTGTACAAAGTACGCGAGGTCGTTGGAATCGTTATTCCGGGTCAAGACAGATTAGATTAATACGCTAAATAGAGAAATATTCAGTTTTACCGTTTGTTACAACAGCTATATACATCTAAAAATACATTAAAACGCATATTGCATTCCCCATCGATCAATAAAAGCAAATATAAACCGTAGAATGATGACCATTCAAAAATAATGCATCATAAAATAAGGTCCTCAAATTAATATCTGTCGACAAAAGGAACATACAAAATGGCGGCCACGAATAAGCCGCGTAGCATTTCTGAAAGCGTCTGTCTACGGATGTTTGCTTCTCTCTCTCCCTCTAAGTCTACGTGCTTGTGCGAGAGGAATGGCGATAGTACCCCGTGGGGCCTCGTGTCAAGGTGATGTACCCTTGCGCACACGTTCGCAAACTTGCGCTCGCGCAGGCGCGACGAGGTTGTTCCAATTTGCGAATTTTGTTTTATAGCTGTTTTTTTTTCTTAATTGTATTCAGCTTGGTTGATCACTGAAACTGTTTTCTTATAGAGTGGTTTTTATGATACTTTATGTTAGCTGTAACATGTTGTTATATTAATTGGTATATTTTCCTGATTATGTCAATTGAATTTCTGTCTATGTAGGTATTAGTACAGTGTACGGATTCTTTCTATTTTTTCTGTTTATATATATTTCTGTCTATGTATTAGTACAGTCTAGAGGAGCTCGTGGTTAAGTAATAACAGCCGCACGGGTCGATCCATCAGATTAAGCTACGCTTGCCGAGGTTGGTCCGTGGATGGGTGACCATCTTTACATTACCGAGACTCCTTGGTCCCGGCTGTCATTCGTGGATCTTTGACAGTCGTTAAGGGTCGTCAGAAGCCCGAAAGTCTGACAACCAGTCTTACCAAGGGGTATCGTATTACCCAAGTACCTACTGGGTTGTGAAGTTCAGATAGGCAGTCGCTCCATGTAGAATACTGGTATTCAGCTGCATCCGGTTAGACTGGAAGCCGACCCCAGCATAGTTGGGAAAAGGATAGACAGATTGATTGTATTAGTAAAATCTACGAGTGTTATACGATCAATGATAATGATAACACAGAACAATATTTAGTTCGACCTACATCACCGGTTTGCCTTGTTGTATTGTTTAGTTCTTGTTGCTATTTAAACAATATCTCATCTCTGTGTATTGTCACCGGTTATCGCGTCATCATATATTATACGGGGTGAATTCTTCAAGTGGGCGTGTATGACCAAACCCGAAACTATGAGGAATAGCGAAAAGTACTCAAACGAGTCTCTGACTCGATTTTGATGAGAACTAAAACTGCATGATTGGATTTTTGACAAATCAATATTTCTAGCCAGGAATCCCGAATAGGCTAAGCAGACGATGGTCAATCAATCTGCCTAGTCTTTTCCCAACTATGTTGGGGTCGGCTTCCAGTCTAACCGGATGCATCTCAATACCAGTATTTTACATGGAGTGACTGCCTATCTGACCTCCACAACCCAGTTACTGGGTAGGTAATACGATACCCCTTGGTAAGACTGGTTGTCAGACTTTCGGGCTTCTGACGACCCGTAACGACTGTCAAAGATCCACGAATGATGGCCGGGACTAACGGCTTAACGTGCTTTCCGAGGCACGGAGGAGTCTCGATATGTAAGGATTGTCAGGTATCCACGGACCAGTCCCGGCAAGCGTGCTAAGCAGATGATGGTAAAATGCAAAATTCTCATACAGAGAAGAGACATAGCATAATATCACGCCGTACGTATTCCATCACGTATTCCCCGAAGGGTTAGGCAGAGTTCTATTGTACCCACGTTTAGCTAGTTATGTATGTTTTTAAGTCCCAGGTAATAGGGAAAAGAAAGAAAGAAAACTAGTTTATTCTGCACAAATAAAACGCACATTAGAAAAAATAAGAAAAACCCGTCAAGAGCGAGTCGGACTCGCGCACCGAGGGTTCCGTTCCGATTTCTGAAAAAGTATGCTATTTAGAGACATCGTTTTATTTTTCCTGTAATCTTTACATAAACTTCTATCACATAAAATAATTTCAGATTTTTCTTTTTGCAAACTTCGGAGATAAGGGGGGGGGCCTAAAAAAAGAAAAAAAATGTTTGAGAATGTGCAAACAGCGCTCTTTTATATTATACCCCACATGTCCTAGTAGCTCCACTTTGAATTTTTAACACCCCCTTTCAGTCCTTGTTGCAAAAAAAAATTTTTTTTTTATTTCTTTCTTATTTGCAAAATAGTTGGGTAAACGTCACGTAAAACTGTTCCAAATTTTAAGTAGATAGCATTAGTGGTTCTCGAGATATCTAGCTGTGACAGACAGACAGACAGACAGACAGACTTAGTCACACCATAAGGGTTCCTTTTTTACCATTTTGGTACGGAACCCTAAAAAGACAAAGTACACTCAGAAAGCAATGTAAGCAAAAGCCTCATATGTAAGTAAGTGGGGGGCGAGCCTATTGCCATCAACCGGGCACAAATCCAGACTCCATTGATCAAAAAATCATTCATTCGATTCATCAAATTGTTGCTGCTGAGAAATTCCAGATAAAAAAACGCAATCACTCTTTGTCCGACCCGGGAATCGAACCCAGGACCTCATGCTTGGTAGCACTTAGCGCTTGCAATTACTAGACCAATGAAGCTATCAGAGCCACGCAGGCAGAGACGGGACATATACAGGGTGGTCAAAAAGTCGTGGATCAAACGAAATAGGGAGATAAAGGAGGTCATTTCCAACAAAAAATCTTTCTACAGCATGGCCATAATTCAATTGCCCTAAAAATTAATTGCTCTTGAAATTTGGTACCCAGAGCCGCAATAGAACTTTTGTAGTGCTGATACACTATCTAGTAATAATACAACACCGTTTGATTTATTGTTTTATCTACACCCATGCCATAAATCCTCTATAAAAGTTTCCGAAACAGTTAGCTATTGCCAACATTAAAACAGCCAGTGTCATAGTAACCATGGTAACCATAATAGCATCCAAATGGGTGTTTTAATGTTGTCCTGAATTTCATAATGCAACTCGTTTTCAAAAAAAGAACATTGTAATGCACGCCGTAATTTAAAAAAAGAACTAATTCGAATTCACAACGTATACTATGACGCCGGCCGCCATGTTCGATACGAGTATTGCAAAAAACTGTTTCAGAACCTTTTATAGATAAAGTCTTGTATGCAACTGTACATAATTAGGTATTAAAACACTCATGCGATACTATTCACATTCGTGTTTTAATACCCCTTATTATACGTCAGTTGCATAAATAACTATTATATCACATTTTTTTTAAATTAGTCTAATTGCGGCTCTGGGTACCAAATTTCAAGAGCAATTAATTTTAGGGCAATTGAATTATGGCCATGCTGTAGAAAGATTTTTTGTTGGAAATGACCTCCTTTATCTCCCTATTTCGTTTGATCCATGACTTTTTGACCACCCTGTATAGATGTGTTGATTACCAAATACCAATCAATAAATTCAATCAATCTGCCTAGCCTTTTCCCAACTATATTGGGGTGGGCTTCCAGTCTAAACAGATGCAGCTGAATACCAGCGTTTTATATGGAGCGACTGCCTATCTTACCTCCACAACCCAGTTACTGGGTAGGTAATACGATAGATAGATAGATAGATAGATAGATAGAATACTCTTTATTATGCACACCATAAAAATTACAGATATAAATGTTGAAATTTTACATAGGGTGACACAATGGGCGGTCTTATCGCTAAAAGCGATCTTTTACAGACAACCCCTTACCCCTTGGTAAGACTTGTTGTCAGACTTTCGGGCTTCTGACAACCTGTAACGACTGTTAAAGATCCACGAATGACAGCGGGGACCAACGGCTTAACGTGCTTTCCGAAGCACGGAGGAGTCTCGGTATGTAAAGATGGTCACCCATCCACAGACAACCGCGGCAAGCGTAGCTTAACCTGATGAATCGACCCGTGCGGCTGTTATTACTTAGCCACAAGCCCACACGAGAAGATTCCAAATGATATACAAAGATAAATCTCGTAGACGATAAACTAAGCTAAGATAACAATAGTTTTTACTTATTACAACTGTGAACCAAAAGGTTGCTTTCAGTTGAATGTCGACAAAGAACTTGTATGTTAGTAACTGACATTTAAACTGTGCATAAGTACCAGAGGGGCAATTCCCGTATTTTTAACAACGTTCGCAATCTCATCTCAGTCTCAATCTGTCAAAAATTGTATAGCGTTTACCTACATTTTTGACAGTTGATTGTCGCTGGCATGAGATTGCAACTAGCATTTGAACGTTTTTAGGTACGAGAATTGGCCCTCAGGTGGTCAGGCTCGTACCTAAAAACATTCACAATCTCATGCCAGCGTCAATCAAATGTCAAAAATGTAGGTAAACGCTATACAATTTTTGACATATTGAGACCGAGATGAGATTGCGAACGTTGTTAAAAATACGAGAATTGCCCCTCTGGTATTCTTCCCACGCTGAAGTGGAAAGGGCGGATAGTTCATATGAACAAAACGCTCCACCTACACAGAAGATATTGATTTTGAACGTCTATTCGTCCCGATATTATTGACGCTGACTGTACAGACCATCAAACTGAACAACTTTCTCCATGGGACCAACATCGTAATCGACAAAAAAATATCAGCTGTCCCATACATTTGGGTCGAGTAGGTTTTGAAGCTTTGTATGGGACAGCTTTGTATGGGACAGCTGATTAATTTTTTCTTGATCACGATATTGGTCCCATGGAGAAAGTTGTTCTTGGGTTAATGGTTTGTACCCCACCTTTCTGATACACCCTGTATTTTTACTTAAATACAAAAATTATTCACGTGTAAATAAACTTCGCGAAAGTGAAAAAATATTTTCAAATTTATGATTAGTTCCTGCCAACATGAAATAAACTTGAGTCGAGAAAATCTTACAGAATGAAAAATGAAAACCCACATTGTATCTTAAATATTCGTTCAATTCTCCATAAAGTGCAAATGTACGAGTACCTAGTATGGCTCTAATGGAATTCCTAGATTTTATTGCGAGCATAAATATTAAATACATGTTTTGCAAAATATTTGCCATGTTACACAAATTGGGAGAAGATCTACTTTGAGCTATTTTGTTTTCTTTTTGTGAAACTTCTAAGTTCGTTATTACCAACTCGGACTTATGTCAGTGAATAAAGATGTGATGTTTAGTTGATAGAGTTAAAATCGCATCTTTGCGAGAAAAACATGCTATCTCGAAAAATGCAATTTTACAGAAAGCGATAAGTAGGTATGTAAACTTACATTATTTAAATATTCAAAAAATATTAACGCCGTAAAGACGCATATCTCTTTGCCGAGATTAAAAAAACACTTTCAACTCCGAATAGAGAGTTGTGAATAAGTTAACTGTGGCAATTTTTATTCCCGCACACGTGTTGGAAAATGAAAACTCTCACGCGTGTGAAATACATTGCATTGTGAACCTAATCTTAGTGCGATATGAACCAGTTTTCGAGGAAGTGTATTGAAAACACCTTTCCCCAAATTTCACACACACACACACACACACACACACACACACACAAACACACACACATTTTATCACTAATTCAAGATAATAACAATTTCAAGAGTGTTAGGAAACAGACAAGGACGACACGACCAAGATAGTCACTGGAAACAACACTCGATTACTAACGAATTTACGAAATAGCCACTTCAAACCTTATTTCCTTTATTTTTCATCAATAATCGAAAACCATGCTGTCTAAAAAAAGACAAAAAATGTTTGAGAATGTGCAAACAGCGCTATTTCTTATTATGATACCTCACATGCACTAGTAAGCCCCACTTCGAATTTTTAAGACCCCCTTTCACTCCCTGTTGCAAAAAAAAACATATATATTTTTATTTCTTTCTTATTTGCAAAATAGTTGGGCAAACGTCATCTAAAACTGTTCCAAATTTAAATTTGATAGCATTAGTAGTTCTTGAGATATCCGGCTGTGACAGACATCAGACAGACTGAGTCCCACAAAAAGGTTCCTTTTTACCATTTTGGTACGGAACCCTAAAAATAACAAGTAGATAAAACGCATTAAAGTTGTGGAATGGGCTCATAATTATAACAAACTACGCATAAAATCTAGCAAGGAGTGACATCATGCCACATTTTGACGCAATGTATCGCAGTAATCTTTGGATTACGTTAAAAAAGATAAAGGGTGGAAAGTTCACTCATCCTCCATAGAATAGGAAGGATCCTCTGACCAGACGGGCAGTAGCCTACCAGACACAACACCAGTCTGGTCGGAGATCCTCCCTATTCAATGGAGGATGAGTGTACTTTTCACCCTGTTCCTCATGCCTCTATATGAGCTATTTTACTTACAAGACTTGTCTTTTAATTTTGCTACCATTATGCAATGCTGATGAGGTTACAACTGAATGAATGAATAAGTGGAATGAAGTGCACCGACCCCAGCGTTTGACCATACTCGATTACTCGAATGAACCCAAAGATTCACACTAGCCCCTGTTGCCTCATGTTACATGGTGCAACAGAGACCATTGCATATCAAGGAGTAGACCGGGGGGCGCGGTAATGGTAGGGAAGACGTGCCCTTAGGATGTGGAAGAATTATAGTGTAAACAATGGAATTGTGGAGAGACGGACGTAGTTAATGAAAATGATTTTCTATTAATTTCAATGTTTAATCATATTTCAACAGGAAAACAGTTTGGTTTAGTCTCAATGCCATGTTGAATTGGTTAGTTCTTTTTAACTTTTTCCTCGTAATTGTTAGGAAGTAACGTTAGTTAAATGCTAATATAAATGAAGGCCAAAGTGCTGATTTTCAGATGTTTAAGCAAAATAATGATACCCACCATCTTCGCTATTCGTTCCCGTTTTTAGATAAATCTGACACCCCTAAGAATCCTAATCCTAACTAATAATAGGTCTTTACCTATGAAATTGCCGATTTGTATGAAAAAATTTAAACGAATTTTTTTCATGTATTTTTTATTTGTATTAATCGAAGTAATCACCCATGCAATCAATGCATCTTTGCCAACGCAGTGGCAGTTTATTGATGCCCTTCTTAAAGAAATCAGCTGGTCGGGAGGCAACAAATTCTTCAAAGGCATTTTGTACTGCCTCTCGGGTATTGAATTTTTTTCCCGCCAAGAAGTTATCCAAATTCTGGAAAAAGTAGTAGTCTGTAGGCGCAAGTTCTGGTGAGTAGGGCGGATGACGGAGAGCTTCCAACCCCAGTTCTTGCAACTTGGAGACCGTCTGCTGTGCAGTATGAGGTCGCGAGTTGTCGTGCAGGAGCAGCGGAGACGAGCGATTGACCAATGCTGGTTGGAGATGTGCCAGCTTCTCCATCATTGTGTTCAGTTCTTCACAGTACACATCTGCAGTAATGCTCACCCCGTTTGGTAAGAAGCTGTGATGAATCACACCGGCGCTAGACCACCAAACAGTGACCATCACTTTTCTAGGGGTAAGTTTTCGGTTAGGGCATTGTTTAGGTGCTGAACCAGGATCCAACCAACTTGCTGAGCGCTTGCGGTTATCAAACAGAATCCATTTTTCATCGCAGGTAACAATGCGGTTCAAAATTCCTTGAGCAGTGCAAGGCACGTCTCGACGCGTACTTCGCGCTGGCGATCATTGAGTTCGTGGGGCACCCATTTGTCAAGCTTTTTTACCTTGCCAATTTGACGCAAATGGACCAATATTGTTTTGACGCTAACGTCGAAAGCTGCTGCTAATTCAGCCGTAGATTGTGTATCATCAGCTTCCACAATCGCCTTTAATTCGTAATTGTCGACCAAAGTCTTCGGACGACCGCGAGGTTCATTTTTCAGGTCGAAATTTCCAGAACGGAAGCGAGCAAACCAATAACAGGTGGTGCGTTGGTTTGTAGTGTTAGCTCCGTAAACGTCGTTGATGTTGCGTGCCGCTTGTGCCGCGTTGCTGCCACGATGGTACTCATATTCCATAATTACTCGAATTTTTAACGTATCCATGATGACAAAAAGATTGAAATGCGATGAAAATGTAACACTAATCAATAAACAAATGACTACTTCTGGAAAAAAAAATCCATGTTTTTAAAATAAAATTAATTTGAAATTAGAATTCATAACCAAACAAAAATTATTTTGATTTGAAATGGCCAGTACTGCAGAACGGCAATTTCATAGGTAAAGACCTAATATTATAAATGCGAAAGTAAGTTTGTTTGTAACGCTTTCACTATTCTATTCAATTTTTCTCTATGGCAATGGTGCCGATGTCGACAATTCTGCCAATGTCAGATGTGTTATGAGAAAACGTGCGTGTAAAAAAAAAAAAATAATAATAATAATTCTAGATTGAATTTAATGTGAGACTTGTTGACAGGTAACGCTTTCACGCTAAAACTGAAGGCTGAACGGATTTGGCTGAAATTTGGCACACGGGTAGTTCTATGTTAGAGGGTATGGTTTCCGCACTTAGTCCTTCATGTGGACCATTGTGCGTGGGCCATAGCGGCCGTCTGGAGGTTATTCCAACCAGCCCACCTCCCTCCAGAAGTCGATCAAGTCTCCTAATCTGTTCAGAACATCTGTGAAGGATCTGTGTATTCCAAGAGTTTCTGTTCTAATCTGGGTGACGGCTGTGCATTCAAAGAGCACGTGCGCAACGGTTCCCTCAGCCTCCATGCAAGCCCTGCACAGAGGACTGTCCGCTATTCCTGTTGTGTGGAAGTGTTTGTTTAGTGAGCAGTGTCCTGTGATGGTCATCGTCACCAGGCGCAGGCCTTTTCTGTCCAGGCGTAACAGACGTCTGGTTAGCCTGCCATATAGAGATAGGCACACGGCTATACCATGACCTGGAAAAGGACATAGGCTACTTTTTATCGACATACCACGTAGACGAAGCCGCGGATGGAAGCTAGTGATAAAATAATTTGATTTAAAAGAGTGTCCGTGGAGTTTCTTGTCCGTTATTCTCCATAGGAACCTACTATAATCCTTTGGAATGGTCAAATAGCTTCATCTGCCTTAGTGCCTGTAATTGGTTTACTTAATTGAAATAAATGTTTTACGTTAGAGCTTGAATGCTTTCAAAATATCGACTTAGCTTGTAATTTTCACTTTATTATCTTTTTAATTTTCAGTGAGAGTGCAAAAATAAACCATTTTAGGTGAAATATGTAAACGATGACATTATACAGGATGTATCAGAACGGTGTGGTCAATTTTAAGGGTGTGGCACAGACCATCAAACTGAACAACTTTCTCCATAGGCCCAACATCGTAATCGAGAAAAAAAATATCAGCTTTCCCGTACAAAACTTCAATACCTACTCGACCCAAATGTATGGGACAACTGATAATTTTTACGCGATTACGATGTTGGTCCCAGGAAGAAATTTGTTCATTTTGATGGTCTATATCACACCCTTAAGTTTGACCACACCTTTCTGTTTGTTATAAATATTTTGAACTAGCACTTCCTGCGCGGCTTCGCCCGCGTGGGTGTCGGAAAACATCCCACGGAAACGTGCTACCGGGAAATCCTTCCTTATTCCTTGTCTACATTATAAAGGGAACCTCTGTGCAAAATTTCAGTTTTCTAGGTCCAAGGGTTTGGTCTGGGCGTTGATGAGTCAGTCAACCAGTCAGGAATTCTCTTTTTATTTATATACAGGGTGTAAGGGACAGCCCTCCGCAAACTAAGAGGGTGCATTCAGCTCCTCATTTTGAATCATATTCCACCGGAAATTTTCTCAGGAAAATTTTCATTTTTTAAATATTTTTTCAGTTACATTTTCTTTATTTCAATGTAAAATTACATTGTGTGTTCGCAGCACTCCATTTATGTAAAAAAACAGCAAAAAACAAAATTGAAAACAAAAAAACCAGCAATGGATGTAGAAATACTCTAACGAATGACGCGTGAAATCAGCTGTTCACTTTCTGTCTAGCTACAGAGTTCATCGAACTCACCGCATACCTGTTACCTACCCCTCCCAACCAGTAATAGACGCTCCGATTTGTGCACAAAAACACAAACAAATCAGGTTTATTGGATTCCCTTAACGTTCCTGAAAAAAATTCATGTACCGGTCATCTTAGTATGACATACTGAATTCACACTCAGTTTGCGGAGGGCTGTCCCTTACACCCTGTAGATAGATAGATTGAGTGATAATGTACTTTTATCTATCAATGAACCATTTACTATAGTCAGAGTACGGTATATCCTAGAATCCTGAAAGACACTTCCTAATGTTTTATTCAACCCGTTTCAGGTTACCACTTAGCTACCCGTATTACTGCTTAATCCATTATCCTTACACGCCGTAATACAGTTGAGACTGGGACTTTGAAATTAAGTTACCTTAGTGGGGCGGATAGGAAATATGGAGGGAAATATGGAGTGTGTAGCGGGAACGGGAATGCTAATCAAACTATTGTTGTGCCTATTTAGGGAATAGAGTATTGATATAATTAATGAGCGTTTTGCGTATTTATAAATAGCTATACCTACGTATTTTTTTAACCGACGAAAAAAATATGGAGTGTGTAGCGGGAACGGGAATGCTAATCAAACTATTGTTGTGCCTATTTAGGGAATAGAGTATTGATATAATTAATGAGCGTTTTGCGTATTTATAAATAGCTATACCTACGTATTTTTTTAACCGACGAAAAAAAAGGACGAGGCTCTCAAAGTCGACATTTAATTTTTTTTGTTTTTTTTTTTATGATGTCTACCTCGAAGTTGATCCAATATAAACTTTTCTTGGGTAGTTATTGAGTTATCTTTAACTAGCTTTTGCCCGCGGCTTCGCCCGCGTTTATTTATACTAATATTATAAAGAGAAAAGATTTTTTGTTTGTTTGTTTGTTTGTGCCAAATAGGCTCCGAAACTACTGGACCGATTTTAATAATTTTTACACCAATAGAAAGTGAAACTATCAGGAAGTAACATAGGCTATAATTTATTTTCGAAAATATTAGAGATCCTTAAGAAAATTGCAATAATGTAATGCAAAGTAGCAAAATTTTGCTTATAAAATTCTAAAACTAAGTAATAGTTTGGGCGATGCGACGGGGTGGGCCGTGAAACTGGTGAACAAGAAATTTCACGCGGATGAAGTCGCGGGCAGAAGCTAGTTATTCATATAAACCTTCCTCTTGAATCACTCTATCTATTAAAAAAAAACCGCATTAAAATCCGTTGCGTAGTTTTAAAGATATAAGCATACATACAGACAGACAGCGGGAAGCGACTTTGTTTCATAGGTAGGTACTATGTAGTGATAATACTTACGTAGGTATTTTTTTCCTACTTTTTATGTCGATGATGTTCTCATTTCTTTTCCAGGTAGGTAGGTACTGTATTTGAATACACTAAAAAGTGAAAAATAAAAACTGTTTAAAAAAAAAACCACCGACTTCCAAAAAAAACACTACAAAGTGAAAAATTACTTTAATTTCGGAAGTCTGTGGCAAAAAACGAAAATACAAAACCAAAGACACCGAATTCCAAAATTAAAGTTATTTTTCACTATGTAGTGTTTTTTTTAGAAGTCTAATGTTGGCTGTGGATGACGATTTTAAGTGATTTACTGAGGTACTTTTAAAAAATGCTTCGCCACTTAAATTGCTTATTATTCTTGCCCTCTAATATAAATGCGAAAGTGACTTTGCTTGTTTGTTACGCTTTCACGCTAAAACAGCTAACGGCTAACGGCTTTGGATGAAATTTGCCACATGGGTAGACCATGACCTAGAGAAGGACCAAGGCTAGTTTTCATCCAGGATCGCGGACGAAGTCGCGGGCAAAAGCTAGTATTTCTATAAACAGCATGCGTAGAAAATAAATTGGTAATCGTAGCTTGTTATTATTATGGCTAGGAAAACCTTGCTGACCATTCTCATAACAATTTTCCAAGGTTCAAATTCTTGTGCATCTATATCCTACCCCAGGCATGAACAAAAAAAAAAAAGACATGAACAAGCATTCCTTTAAAAATATACAAGGTGTAACTTAAATAACGAACAACCTCTTAAGCGGTCATTGCACTCATCATTATGAACAACTTTTATGTGGTAACAAAAATGAAATCGCGGAAAAAAATCAGCTATTCCCTACATTTTGAGTTATGCGAACATAAAAGTAGGGAACATCAGATTTTTTTTTCGCGATTTCAGGTTGTTCATATTCATGAGTATATAGAGGCATGAGGAAGAGGATGTAAAGTTCACTCATCCTCTATTGAAAAGGGAGGATCCTCCGACCAGACGGGTGTCGTGTCTGGTGGGCTACTGCCCGACGGTTGATGTCGGGACGTTGTATATATGCTAGTTGCACGGTAAAATTTAATTGCGCGATGCAGGATTGCGTGACGTCATGTCATTGTGATGCGTAGTTCGTATGTGGCGATGTAGATGCTTCAAAAGTACCTACATACAATGACTCCTAAGAGGTTGTCCATTATTTAAGTTACACATTATATTTATTCAGCTGCAGACCACCCTTTATTTACTTAACATACAACAACAACAATAATTACAGTTTTAACCTTAAATTAGTCTACTAAACTAACATTAACCCAAGTCATAATATAACGAGTTTACAGCGCTTAGCTAAGCAACAGTTAACTATAATAGGGGTTAATTTAATTAATAGAGACGGTCTAGGCTGAGATCTGTCCGGTGTCCGGTTCGTGGGCGAACTGGGACGGTTGTAATTAATTAACGTAATTAAAAACCAACCTGCGTCCGGGGATTTGTATGTTGGACGGAAGATCGATAGTAGGATGCCTGTATTTGATGACTTTGACGTATGGTCTGTTCCAAAAGTCCAAAATCTGCCTAGCCTTTTCTCAACTATGTTGGGGTTGGCTTCCAGTCTAACCAGATGCAGCTGAATACCAGTATTTTACATGGAGCTACTGTCTGTCTGACCTCCACAACCCTTTAACTGGGTAAAACGATACCGAACGGTAAGACTGGTTGTCAGACTTTCGGGCTTCTGACGTCCCGTAACGACTGTCAAAGATCCACGAATGACAGCCGGGACCAATAGCATAAAGTGCTTTCCGAGGCACGGAGGAGTCTCGGTATGTAAAGATGGTCAGCCATCCACGGACCAACCCCGGCAAGCGTAGCTTAACCTGATGGATCGACCCGTGCGGCTGTTATTACTTAGTAGATAGATATATAGATACGAATTTGTAGTGCCAGTACAAAATGTCTGCTTTAATTTGATTATTGAATAATTAAACCCGAATTTTAAATCACCTTAAAGTTTTTTTTTTATATTGACAATTGAGGTTAATTTTGAGAGGGGCGTGTGGCTAAGTAATAACAGCCGCACGGGTCGATCGATCAGGTTAAGCTACGCTTGCCGTGGTTGGTCCGTGGATGGGTTTATATACCCTGTGTGCCTTGGAAAGCAAGATAAGCCGTTGGTCCCGGCGGTTATTCGTGGATCTTTGACCGTCAATACGGGTCGTCAGAAGCCTGAATGTCTGAAAACCGTCTTACCAAGGGTATCGTATTACTGAGTAACTGGGTTGTGGAGGTCAGATAGGCAGTCGCTCCATGTAAAATACTGGTATTCATCTGCATCCGGTTAGACTGGAAGCCGACCCCAACATTGTTGGGAAAAGGCTAGGCAGATGATGAATGGATGATGAACGTGTACGGTCGGGGGACTCCCGTCAGGAACGAAGTTCTTTCTCACGTATGATTTAAAACAAAAACAAAAAATTTCTGCCATCTTGGATTTACATTTTAACGTTATACTATCGGCTTTTAATACCTCAAAAACCTGAAAACGACACATGATGAAAAATTTGAAAATTTTCGCAGCCGCCATATAACGTTATACTATCGGCTTTTACTTCCTCGAAAACCTGAAAACGACACACATGATGAATAATTTAAAAATTTTCGCAGTCGCCATATTGGATTTACATTTTAATGTTATACTATCGGCTTTTACTCCCACGAAAACCTGAAAACGACACCTGATGAAAAAATTTAAAAATTTTAGCAGCCGACTAATTGGATTTACATTTTAACGTTATATAACGGCTTTGACTCCCTCAAAAACCTGAAAACGTCACATGATGAAAAAATTAAAAAAATTTCGCAGCCGACTTATTGGATTTACATTTTAACGTTATATAACGGCTTTGACTCCCTCAAAAACCTGAAAACGACACACATGATGAAAAATTTAAAAATTTTCGCAGCCGCCATATTGAATTTACATTTTAACGTTATACTATCGGCTTTTACTCCCTCGAAAACCTGAAAACGACACTCATGATGAAAAACTTAAAAAATTTCGCAGCCGACTTATTGGATTTACATTTTAACGTTATATAACGGCTTTGACTCCCTCAAAAACCTGAAAACGACACACATGATGAAAAATTTAAAAATTTTCGCAGCCGCCATATTGAATTTACATTTTAACGTTATACTATCGGCTTTTACTCCCTCGAAAACCTGAAAACGACACTCATGATGAAAAACTTAAAAAATTTCGCAGCCGCCATATTAGATTTACATTTTAACGTTATACTATCGGCTTTTACTCCCTCGAAAACCTGAAAACGATAACCATGATGAAAAATTTGAAAACTTTCGCAGCCGCCATCTTGGATTTACATTTTAACGTTATAACGGCTTTGACCCCCTTGAAAACCTGAAAACGACACACATGATGAAAAATTTAAAAATTTTCACAGCCGCCATATTGGATTTACATTTTAACGTTATACTATCGGCTTTTACTTCCTCGAAAACCTGAAAACGACACTCATGATGAAAAACTTAAAAATTTTCGCAGCCGCCATATTGGATTTACATTTTAACGTTATACTATCGGCTTTTACTCCCTCGAAAACCTGAAAACGACGCCAATGATGAAATATTTTTAAATTTTCGCAGCTGCCATCTTGGTTTTTTATTTTGACCATATTCACACTTTCTCTATCTTTTCGCTTTATTTGTTACGTGACATCACACACCAGCCAACTCCTAAAAAACAGGCAAATTCTGAGTGCTCCTGATATTTTTCTGAGCTTAGCAACTTCTCATAATAATCATAAAGATCAACAGAAATGGTCACTGTTGCATATTATACTATTAACTTTGCAAACGATTGTCCGCTTTGACTCTAAATAGCAATCAATAAATAATTAGATGATCATTTATAAGCAAAGTAAAGCTTTTATTTGTCCTGCCACGCGTACAGACGTCTCTAAAAGTTTTCAAATACCCTGAAAAGACGCAACCCTTCAATGGTTAAATGGAAAACTAAATAAAGAGAATCAAATAGTTTTCTATATTCCTCAGCTTATCATACCTTCTTAGGGTGAATTCGACTAAACTTTTAGGTACGTATACCCAGTAGCCTTAGGGCCTGTTTCACCACCTACGATTAGTAGGTAGGTACCTATTTAAGTATTAATTACTTACTTGGCAGATAATTTCATACAAATTCTGTTCTATTTTTGAATTTATTCGGTGAGTAGTGGCTATTCGGACATCGTGAAATAGGCCCTTAATCTTCGAATATTTCACATTTTCTCCAAACAAAAACAGTAATTCGTCAATGAATAAAATATATCCGACTTTGGGCAAATTAGTTCTCACTAAGTACTCAGTTACAAGTGTATTGCAGATACCTACTATTCATATTTAATCTTCAATCGATATCACTGAATTATTGGCGAGTTTTACGTACAGGTAAAAGATTGGAACGTGTAACCTTTTTACTGAAATCTATTAGGTATACACACATACATAAGTAAACTCACGCCCTCTCCCCACGGGGGTAGGCACAAACTACAGAACGCCTCCTGCTGCGATCCTTACATACTGCTTTTGCCTCGCTTACGTTCATACATCTGTCATACACGCCGGTTGCGAGTACTACGCACCTGACCTATCTGAAGAACATCACCAATAAGGGCACTATAAGTCTTCCTAGGGCGTCCCTCCCGGCATTTCCACTCACATCTGCCATGACCAAACCATCTAAGAATACTCTTTTAATTTTTTGTCACTAACGGCTTAACGTGCTTTCCGAGGCACGGAGGACTTTCCCTCGGTATGTAAAGATGGTCACCATCCACGGACCAACCCCATCAAGCAGATCGACCCGTGCGGCTGTTATTAGGTACTTAGTCACGAGCTCTTTAAACCGGTCAAACGTATAAAACATAAATAATTATCATTATCTCCTAATTTATATTGATAAGGATAAGAGATGAAAATTACCGCCATGGATTAAACTCTAAAGCTTAAAGTATTTCATTCAACAAAGGGGAATGCCTGAAAAATGCTTGAAATAGACAGAAACTACTAATAATCCTTAATTCTATTTAGAATAAATTAGGTGTAATGAAATAACTCTCAAGTTTGTATACCTACGGTAAAAATACAACGATCATTAAAATATTTAACTTGATATCCGTCTAATTCATTCTTATTTTATCATGGAGGTCAGTGTTTATTGGACATGAGTAATCGACATTCAGCCAAACAGGAATCGTCAAATAATCTTTAACGAACTATTTAATTTAAAAAAAAATAAAATTTATTTATTTCAGGTCATTGACCCATATTAAACACACAAAATCACAATTCAAAATAAAAACTGATTAATTAATAGAATTATTGCGTTGTTATCATTCATTTAATATAATTCGACCTATTTATACCATAAATCTAAATAAATAATATATACATGTCAATATTAATTAAAATCAAATTATTTTCAAAATAGAAAACGTATCGTAGGCTGTATGCATCATAATGTCCTTTGCCTTACTGACAGTTTGACATTACTGCATTTATTTCTTTCGATTGTTGAATTGATCGATTCATGGTTTTGCGTTTGGGACTTGAGTTAACTATGGCCATTTTTTTAGGATTTTGATTTTACTTCTGCACACGTTACCCATTTTTTTCAAATAATAAATGAGAATATGCATGTATAAAACAGACTAGCTGATTATGTGATCAGAAATAATTTGAATCGTCGCAGTGCGCAATTCTAAAGTATTAATGTAAATAATAACAATGTTGCTGATTTTCCACAACTGACATACAGCGAAATGGTTTTGTTGGCATGTGGAACTTATCAAATAAAACAGGCTCGTTCATACTATGGCGAGCATACACGAGCTAATGGTAGGTATGTATAGGATTGAGATGCAGGGAAATGGATAACGAATTGGTTGAGGATTTAGGTCTTCCGGTTAGTTGTTTTTTACTGCGAGGAAAAATACATAGTAGACATATTTCTCAAAAAAAAAAATTTGTTTACATAATAGTTAATAATTCTTTATCTGGAATTAGGCCTATACAGCACCGTTATTGTAACTGCCTAGTGGGACGGCAAACGGTTGGTACCTGTGCTCATACTATGTCAATAATATGGTACTTACTTAGCTTGGGCCCGGTACCAATCCAATATCTATCCTCCTGCACAGTTTCTTGATGATATATTAGTGGTTTTTAATGATGATTAAAACATTTAAATGTTTTGTTTTGTTGTTTAATTATTGCATATTAATCCTTAACCTTGACTTAACCTATATTTTAGAAAAAATGTTTGGAACTGGCATCTACCTAGTTTTTCGATAATTATTGAAATTGTAATGGATTCCCTACGATTTGTAGTGCAATTTGGCGTATATTTCATTGTTGTTCATTTCAAGCATTTTTTTGTGTGACTGATGGGCTTTTCCCTTTAAAGTTAACCTGCGTAAAGGAATCATTGAATGCAACATCACGCATTTGTGATGTCCTCCCCTTGCCAACTTGACCCTACTGGGTCAAGTTGGTCTAAAATTCAAGAGAACTATCCAGCGGTGCATTTGCATAAAACATCTTCAACAAACCATTTGCCAAAGAAGCAATGTACGTAACTAAGCGTTATGCACCGTTTGCATAAGGGGAAAATTTCAAACGACATAGGACCCCTGCTGATTCGACGATCCATCGACGTATTTCTTTACACATGTTCTTTAACGCGCTTGTTAACGAAGCAATGGACAGAACTCGTTTGCATAGGGTAAAACTTCAAACATTATTCTCCAGTTACGTCCCCTGTTAAATCGAGCTTGCGTTGAATGAAATACATTCATCGATGCACTTGTATACAAATAGCCTAACAAAATACTTACCAATGAAGCAATGGACAGTAATCTCGTTTGAATAAGCGGAAAGGGCACGTTAAACATCCACTCAGGTCTAATTAGCACACCCTCACATGATCCCCCATCATAAGTGGCCAGTATGGACCACTTGAGTCGATTACCGACAAATAAATGTTTAAATGGCGGTTGAAAACATTTGGGGGAAGCGATTGTAATTGTTAGATTGTAAAGAGATTATTTTCAAGTTCGTTTGTTGATGACTTTTGATAAGTTGATTTTTGAAGTGAAAACTTCTGGCGCGTGGAGCGATTTTTGGTGGGGGGAAATCTTAGGGGTTCCCGTCACCGCGTCACCACGACACTTCGACATGCTATGTATAGTTTAAGTTTTCATTTCTGTCCGCAGTCCCCATCACTGCAATTTTTTAAAATTAAACAGCGTGCTAAATTAACTTAGATACTACGAAAGTGTTTTGCCTCGTTTATGTTCATACATCTTCGTCATCATCGTTCAGGCCCTACTGTGAGTTTTTATACTTACTCGATCACGTTAACGTTACCATACGTCAATTTGTATGGAATAATTGTGATTCCCATTATAGTCACCAGACGGCGCTTATTCAGTTTCAATACAAATTGAAGTATACGTTAAGGTTGATGCGCCAGGGTAGCCCGCGAAATTCATAGCATTTACCTCAAACCTCATGATTTCATGAAATCGCTAGATTTGAGGTAAAAGCTAACTTATGGAGTTGTATTGCTGATTCTAATGATTATAATTCTGTAAATCGATATTAACTACGGCCGCGAATCATATTTTAATCAACATACAAGCTCACACTGACCTACAAATTGCAAAAAACGTAAGACATTTTGAATTTCGCGGGCTACCCTGGCGCTTTCGCCTTAACATGATCGAGTAAGTGTCAAACTCGCACTAAACCCAAGGAAAGGGGTAAGGTGGGGAAGGTAAGGTCATATAAACTACGGTTGTGAGTATAATAATTTAATTGTAATAATAGATATTTTTTAGCAAAATCAGTTCGTAAGCCATTTTAAATGAAGCAGCTATAGCATCCATTTTAAGACTTTAGAAACCAGTTCATAGTCAATACCCATGCGAAAAATAGGTGCCGAATTGTTTACCGGAAGTTGTGACTTTAACCCCTTTATTCATAAAAAAACTAAAACGCTCTACAAAACTATTTTAGTTAAAATAGTGTTTTGTTAATTTCTTTCGAATTATAATTTGAGTTTGAAAGAAGAAGACAAAATACTATTTTAACTAAAATAGGTTTGCTTTAATTTTTTATGAATAAGGTGGTATGTTTACAACAGGATCCTCTCTGCCTATCGCCAATGAAGATAGTCGTGATAATTATGTAAAAAGCTCAAGGATTTATGACAGTGTCGTTATGTCAAGTGTATGACACTTCAGCTAATCTGTGTCAATGTGACACTTGATAGTGCATGTTAATGCGTTTTATTGGTCCTTGTAATATAATAATTACTAGTGACCCGCCCCGACTTCACGCGGTTTTTACGACGTGACTAAATATCGCGATTTCTTTATCACAATGTAACTTTAATACACATAAACCTTCTGGAATAAATTCTCTAAATGATTGTGAAAACCGCATCAAAATTCGTTGTGGAGTTTAGAAGAACAACGCGGTCACACAGACAGACATGAAAAGAGACTTTAATTTATATTATGTCACTCTCTCTCCAGAGAGGAGGCCTGTGTCCCAGCTAGAGATTGGAAACCGGGCCCGGTGCCCTTTTAGGCACCCACCGGGCCCGGCCATTCTTACCGGGCCCGGTCACCGGACCCGGTACAGTACAGGATTTAGTTATTTGCTCAATTAGTAATAGCAACACTAGTCATTATTAGTCATAATAGCCAAAGTTTAAGAAAAAACATAATACTTTTAGCAAATAAGAATTTGTTTTGTTTATACCATAGCTACCAAAGTTTATCTATCTATCTAATCTAAGCTGTTATGACACGTTTAGTACTTTAAGCTGCGTTGTTAGTTTCTTATTTTAAAACTATGTTTTCACTATAAGCAGTAAATTGAAAGAACCGATTGTTTAAACTTTTAAAAATTAATAATTACTAATACTAATGTTAATTTTCCGTCCAGAAGTAAAAGTAATCAATTCTGTATTAATAGTCCAATCAACAAATGGGTTGTAGCTGGGACGTAAGCGATTTTTCAGAAAGTTGTTCAGGGTGCTTAGGGAGTTAACATACTAAAAGTCCCCGCATCTACTAGTCGCGCCGGAGTGCGGGGGGGGGGGATAGAAGTTCCCACTTTTGAGTTTTTTCGCTAATTCTTTAAAACGGTGCGTCGTAGAGAAAAAATATCTTCTATGTAATGAAAGCTCATAAAATTTGTTACAACTTTTACCTTACACATTTTTTCGAATTCCTATTCCTATTCCATTCTCGTTCCGGAAAAGTGAAAATTGTCGAAAAAACTACTTTTATCAAACACTAGCCGTTGCTTGTTCTTCGTTCGCGTTATTTCGGGATAAAAATAGCATATAATTTTTTATTTATTTATTTATTACAACTTTATGCACAAGTAAAAAAATACTGTACAAAGGCAGACTATAATACTATTACTAAGCATATAATTGTTAATCCAGGTCCTAATCTATGTACCTACCAAATTTCATCCAAATCCGTTCAGGCGTTGAGTTATCGAAACATTGTAAGTACCAATTTGGACTAAGTATAGGTATAAGTTATCTGCGGTAATTTTTATTCCCGCACATGTGCGGGAAAATAAAAAATCGCACGCGTGTGAAATACAATTTTACCTTATGTACTTTTTCGAATTCCTACCCATTTTCGAACTACACGTTTCGGAAAAGTGAAAATTGTCGAAAAAACCGGTCAAGAGCTAGTCGGACTCGCGCACCGAGGGTTCCCTTCCGATTTCTGAAAAAGTGTGCTATTTAGAGACATCGTTTTATTTTTCCTGTAATTTTTACATAAACTTCTATCACGTAGAATAATTTCAGATTTTTCGCTTTGCAAACTTCGGAGATAAGGGGGGGCGGGGGAACGGTATTTTTTTTTACATTTTTCATCAAAAGTCGAAAACTATGCGGCCTAAAAAAAATAAAAAAGTGTTTAAGAATGTGCAATCAGCGCTCTTTCATATGATACCCCACATGCCCTAGTAGCCCCACTTTGAATTTTTAAGACCCCCTTTCAGTCCCTGCAGCAAAAAAAAAAAAAAAAAATTTTATTTCTTTCTTATTTGCAAAATAGTTGAGTAAACGTCATCTAAAACTGTTCCAAATTTGAAGTTGATAGCATTAGTAGTTCGGGAGATATCCAGCTGTGACAGACAGACAGACAGAGTCACATCATAAGGGTTCCTTTTTTACCATTTTGGTACGGAACCATAAAAACGACTTTTATCAAAAACTAGCCGTTGTTTGTTCTTCGTTCGCGTTATTTCGGGATAAAAAGTAGCTTATAATTGTTAATCCACGTCCTAATCTTAGATAGATTACCTACCAAATTTTATCCAAATCTATTCAGCCGTTGAGTTATCGAAACTTTTATCTATGTAATATATCTCCCGCGTGGATGTCGAATATTATCCCACAGGAACCTACTACCGGGATAAAAAGTTTCCTATGTGTTAATCCAGGTTATAAACTATCCGTGTGCCAAATTTCATCTAAATCCGTTCAGCCGTTTTTGTGTGATTGAATAACAAACAGCTTCAGAAACTTATTTATTATTTCACATATTAATATTAGTAGCATTATAACATTAGACCTTAGAATTCTATGTATTCATCTAAACAAATAACATGGTCGGAAACCCAGCTTGAACAATTTTCGAACTAACAACAAGTATGGATCCGGTGTACGTTGCACAGTTCTACGAAACTTCACGCTTTGGTCACACGGGGCTGCCTCAGTAAGTAGGTCGTTTGGCGACGTCTGAGAACGCTATTGTTGAACTCGTTAAAGTTGAATTAATTTGATTTTATATTAATTTTGATACCGCGGCGATCCACCCTGAGTTAAGTACACACGGCTACACATCAAGCTATACTTTTCCAGTTTACACTGATCTCTCACTGTAAGGAAATCGTATACAATACTGATCAGCTTATACTGGAGATGTATAGCTTGATCTGTAGCCGTGCGTACCTGAAAAATTAAACTTCCTGGTTTTGTGCGAGTTCCATAAAATCATGAGAGAATTTTGAAGTCATCATTTGCCTAGCCTTTTTCCTGATTATGTTTGGGTTGGCTTCCAGTCTAACCCGCTTCAGTTGAACACCAGTATTTTACATGGAGCGACTGCCTCTCTGACCTCCACAACCTAGGCACTGGCAAACACGATATATATACGGTGGTTCGCCGTGTTACCAGAAAAGAAAAAACCTTCCCCATTTTCTGCGAGTTTCATAAAATCATGAGAGAATTTGAAAATAAAATCTGAAGTTGTAAGTATGTCTAACAATCTTCTATCTTCTACTATTACATAGGACTTAAGGCGGGACTATACGCCAATGACCTTGAGTGGTTAGCTTGCGCGTTCTGTGCTGAGCTCACGCAACGCGTCGTACGTCCAGCTAGTAATAGGACTCGCCCATCAAGGAGTGCTGTCCCAAATTAGACGCATTATTAATTTATTATACATAAAAGAAAAGGCATTTTAATAAAACACGTATACTACAAGATAAATAATTAAATTATCTTTAAAATGGTGAAGGTTTCATAAAAATACGCCGGACAGGTTTTGCGTGATTCTCAGTTTTTTATCTGCGTTAGACATAACTTTACAAATTAATTACACTATTTAATATAAACATGATCTAAAATATTCACATATTAAGTTATTAAGAAAATGCTCTAATTTAACATGTATTTTTTCCAAATCATTGACACTACTCGTTTAGACGTGATCTTCAGTTTAAAATCATCAAAAGTCAGATAGCGTCGCCTTAAGAAGGGACAGGGCCTGCGAGGAATTTGAAAAATATGTATTGCCGTCGCGCTGCGCCCGAATAGTGATAAGAGAGCGCGATAGGGACAGATGCAGCTACGACCGATATCACAATGTGACGAGATCGACGTTTCGTATTCCCCTTTTTTCTCCTCGAAAACAGAGCCAACTCAATTATCTTTTACATTAAAATTTTAAGAAAGAGTATGTCTAGGTTCCTATCGTTTTCTTTTATGTTAAAAACTTTTCGACTTTGTTTTCTAGTCCTGTAATCACTGCGGTAAAAATGGTGCATTTTTTGTAATTCTTGGAGGGTCATTTATTTTCTTTACTAAACAGTTCCTGAAAAAAAAATTACAGGGACGTGTCTACAGCAGACGTTGATTTTATTTATAAAAGATTGCTCTAGAGGCATTATTCAGGAAGAAAAACGGGGAATACATTTGAATGGAGTATCGTACGCCCTGTTCCCTCTTAAAAATATCTGGCGAAATGTGTGTGTATGTATTGGTATTACTTCTTCCATGGTATATTATGTTATGGATGGAATATTGTAATATTCCCATTGGATTCTTACGAGTGCTTTATAATACTACTAATTCAGTGTGGTGAATATTGTCATTTCGTTCTTAGTTGACCGGCGCAATAAACGCGACACTCCATTCTTCGTGTGATCGCTTAGCATGGCTAAAGAGAAAGTGATTTGTTTATAAATCGTGAAATCATCTCCCACGATTCACGAACGCATAATTTATATTTATAATAACTCAAGCTGGTCCTATAAAAGTCAAATAAACGTTTGAATTGCGGTAATAAAGCTTGCATATCTTAAGTGTCACTTAAGCGTGTCCTTTGCACCAACTTAAGCATTAAGAACGGTCTATTTTTTTTAAATCTACGTTCATAAAGTGTTGCTAAGTGTTTCTAAGCTCTAGTGCTATTTTTCCGAAGTTAAATAATAAGTTTAATAATAAGTAAGGCATTAAGTTAAGCTGTAGCTTCCTAGCTTTTACGACGTAACATAGGTTTTGCGACGAACCTAGGTTTTACGACGTAACCTAGGTTTTACGGCGTTACCTAGGTTTTACGACATAACCTAGGTTTTTCGACGTAGCTAGGTTTTACGACGTAACCTAGGTTTTACGACGAACCTTGGTTTTACGACATTTTACAAGACGTTTTACAACGTCGAGATTTCTTAATTATTTATTTAAGTTTAATATGAATGTATTATTAAAAGTACTTAGTCATAATATATCTTCTGGAATATATTCTCTACGATGATGTTGAAAACTGCATCAAAATTCCTTGCCTAGTTTAGAAGAACACAGCCACTAAAAGCGACTTTAATTAATATGTGATGGTCAGCCAATACTTCAAATCGTTCCCTTAAACGCAAGTAACCTAATATTTATCTCGTTAGGCATCAAATTCGTAATTATTATGAATCAATATAAACATCTATTCATAATGTCGACACGCACGCGATATGATATCACCGATACCTTAACATTTTCTCTTTTATGGTTTTGTAGATCAATTTCTATATTAATTAGGGTAAGAAACAAGTACATACTGGATGTAGGTTGTGTATTTTACGGCATTCTTTGGTAATGATTCAATCAATCAATCAACTAAGCCTCTCCCAGGCTGCGCCACAACACCCTGTCCTCCGCCTTCCGCATCCAGCATGTCCCAGCCACCTATTTAAGGCCGCCGGTCCATCTACCTGGGGGGCGTCCCACACTACGCTTGCCGATACTCGGTCTCCATTCCAGGACTCGTCTGCTTATTATGTCTGTGATTAGGTCTTCGATTTTTTTAAATTTATTTATTTAAAATTACGTAACTAACACCTTAACAGCTATAACGCCAATTCAATGTAACCAAAAATACAATTCCAATACAGTAAAAAATACAATTACTTAAATACAATTCAAAGTGCAATCAAAATACAATTAAAAAAACCGATCAAGCGTATTGAACTACGTACAACGAAGGGTTCCGTAGTTGATATGAAATTATCCCAAGAACAAACTTAACATTATAGTTGAAAAACATGTTCTCCCATACATTCCAACAGTAAATGTAAGTTTGTACTCACAATATTGAGAGATTTACCATGTTATTAAGAGTAAAGAGTAGCCTTAAGGCTACTCTTTCGAAAAAAGCTTAAAAACAGCGTGCAGATGAAGCAGTTTTTCGCCGGAACCTACAGAGAAATTACATCTGAAAAAAATTGTTCGTAATCTACATGATATGAATCGTAATTTGGTTTAGCCATAATTTTTCTATCGGTATCACATAATAAGAAAAAAAAAAACCCCAAATCACCTCCAAATCGTTAAGATGAAACCATTTTACTCCTTCATTTTTTATCAAAAGAATATAAAAAAAATATCTACTACTTTGCAATACAAACGAAAATGGTCATTGGCGTATAGTTCGGCCTTAAGACCACAAACTTCTTACAGGTTTTCCTGTAATCTACAGGTAATTAGGTATAGAATAGAACTATATTCGGATCAAATTGACTGTGATAGACGGACAGACAGACACACGAGTGATCCTATAAGAGTTCCGTTTTTTTCCTTTTGAGGTACGGAACCCTAAAAACAATTAGAAATAGAATTAAAATCATTTCGCAATATTTCCATTGCACTTCAGTGCTACTCCTGCGAACTTCATCAGGCTGTGAAATGTTAGAACTTAGGTCCTAAGGGTTGCCATGAAGAGGATGTGCAGTAGCGACCTCTTGCTTTTGTTTGACCACCACTGCACCGTGGTAACTATGGCAATTTTACGTTTAACCCCTATGCTAAGAGGCCCATTTTTACCAATGACGGTCGTGAACTGATATAGAGTTTATTTATTGTGGGAATCTGTCTTAAGTCTATTCTATTCTGTTCATTATATTTTTGCAGTACCTTACAGAAGTTCTATTTTAAGGGTTTTCGTAGGGAGAAGTGGACACATTATGATGACATTATTATTATGATGTTCATAATCGCACCTTCGGTAAGACAAGAGCACAACTGCACTTTTACCCCTTTCTTAACTAAAAACAATTTATGTTTTTTTTAGTTATGAAAGGGGTAAAACTGCAAGTCAAACCTCGAAGTTTCGGCGCTCCTAGGTTTGACTAGTCATCAGCTCATTGCAAGAGCTCCATTATACATACAGTTGCATCAATTTTAAAACTAGCTTCCTGTATTGTGAAAAAAGAAGGCGGCTGCACCCATACTGCATACTTTTTGAACCATCAGTGAACAACAATCACTGTACTTGGAAACTAAAACTAATTCTGATACCACTTCATGGACCAATACATTGGGATTATAATATTTTTTTGAGTGTTTTATACATTCCAAATCCGTTTTAATCGCCATTTTAATTTGTATAGCAGATATCTAGAGTAAACATTTAAGTTATACTTATAACGTAAAATAATAATGTCGTTACGAGTATATTTTTAACCGACTTCTAAAAAAGGAGGAGGTTCTCAATTCGGATGTTTGTATTTTTTTATCATAAACAACTCTTAACGTTGTAAATTCATACATTTTATACCGCTCGTAAAAAACAAGTGAGCGTTTAAAGGGTTTGACGTTGATACTATTTATAGACTATTTCACTATGGCCAACATTATAAAAATAACCGAAGAGAAACCTTCTTTTGTTTAAAATGCTTCTGAAATTACGTCATCGCTTATGTTACTTGTCATAAATCAATGATGACGTAAAGAAACAATGCTACATACATTATAAATAGGTATGTACATACTTGTCTCATTGACGACCAAATAGTGGCCTCTCGAACGAAGTTATCAGTACAATTAGGAAGTGCTTAGAATAACGACCACGCCCCGCCGAAACGTATTTATCATCGCAAACGCGAACCAACCTATACGTGCCTATAACTCAAACTGTTGCTAAGGATCCGAGACACACTCAGATCGAAAAGAGCAAAGAATCCACATACGTAGAACATTATACGAATAACATGGACGAGACGTGTCTAGATTTCTAGAAGCAACAATGCACATCGATTTCTAAGCGAGTTGCGAGAGAAAGCGTACTTTCCACCCCCGACTCGAAATAAACATGCGCACGCGCAGCTAACCGACTAAAATCCACAAAAACCAACAAAATGGATTTTCTCTAACGTCCAAATGATTTTTGACCAGTTTTCATATTGCGAACATTTTACGTTTTATCATTTCGCGACGTCACAGCAATCAACAAAGGCACGGGTAGTGATCGCGGCTGCGATTGCGACGTTGCCGTGCGGCTGCAGGAATGCGGCCGCAGCGTTGCCAAGTCGCCACTCGATATGTCGGGCGATAAACGCGAGTGCATTGGGCGGCGCGGACAACCGAACCCACCATTTTGTTTTATGTACAACGCTTACATAGAATTCTCTTTTTGAATGTTTGAAAATTTGAATGTTCTGGAACGTTTTGGGATGTAACGGTTGAATTATTTTGTTTTGGTTGACAGATGCAACGTTTTTATGAAGGTTTGTGCATCGCATAGACGCTAGTTCTATTTATAGTTGATATTAAGGCAGCATGAACCGTTTGGTAGTCTGACTCACGATTTGCATCGGCGCGTGCAAATTCTTTGAAACGTAGCTTTGTATGTTGCAATTCTATATTAATTTTAGGGGAAAATCGCTGATATTTAGAAGGAAAACGATATTATTTTATGATTTTTTCCTTACCTTTATTATGAGTTTTGGTAGGTATTTAGTTTCCCGAATGTGTTTTTATGTTCTTGTTTGATAATTATGGATATTTAAAGTGGAATCCTTGTTATCGCTGGCTAGTGGCTACATAATGAAAGTTGGCTTCATGTTTCGTCAATGTTACATGAATTATTCATAATATCTACATTGTACGGTCGTGAAACGCTCGTGTAAATGAATGAAACGAAATTATTAGTACCTAGATAGGAAATAATAGGTACCTACGTAAATATTTATGTAGGTACCTAAAGCTGAAATTGGCAAACTATTTTTTCTTTTAACTATGTGTAAATTATACTTAAAACATACTTTATTGTACAACAAAATCATATTGTGTTGTTGTTACTTATTGATTCGATAATTCTGTTTACGTTTCTAGTGTACATAAATAGATTTATTTAATCTTATCTATCAAAAATACTTTAGTTATCTTAAAAACATTATATTTTCAGTTAACTTGTTTTATTTATTCATCAATTTTACAATCGTGGCTTAGGTTGAAACAATTACTTAGATATTCTGAAATAGGTCTCTGCTTATCTAAAACTAGTACAGTCTCAAAACTGTTCTAAAAATAGCCATGCTATCTGATATCCTAAAAGCGGAACTATGTACACATAATTACATAAACGGTTCTCTAAACGTCGCATGCGCAGCGCCAAGACGACAGATGGCAGCACGCGGCCCGTTCTACGATCGATCGTGATCATTTGTCATTTGACACGTAAACCTGAGGGTGGGGCACTACGCTATGAAAATTTTATCACGACGACTTAGAAACGGATCTGATCTTTATAAATGTTATGATTTTCAGGTTATTTTGAAGATGTAAAGTTATTTTGTTGTTGTTATAGGATAGATAACTAAATAATTAAATGTTCTACATTATATTTTTGGTATTAATGTAATGAAACTATCACTTAACCTATTTTTACTAAGGTTTAACTGCAAATAAACTTTCAACCTTAAAATTTAACTAAAAATCTACAGTCCTAGTATAGTAAATGCTAATTACGTATCTATTTAATGAATGTAATCTATCAAATCATCTTCAAAATCGTAATACTTACTTACTTACTTTTAATTTTAAGGTGATCTGAATCCCAAGCCTAAAAATTAAGTTAAAACTTAGCAATCTAAGTAAATTAAAGCAAAGTAATTATAATTAAAGTAAGTTAGATTCTTGCACGTGTGTATTGTCACGCTCTTTCCCGTTGCGGGGTGAATGAACACCAGCCGTGGTACCGTTGTTGGAGGCACTTGTGGCAGCTTCAACTTAGAACCAACTTTATAAGTACATAAGCTTGTGTTTTAAAGATTTTTTAGGATTTCGTACCTCAAAACGAAAATAGAAGTCAGTCAGTCTGTCAAGAACCTTTTTCTCAGGAACGCGTGGAGGTATCAAGTTGAAATTAATATCAAATACGTAGGTCTATGGTCCTATAAAGTTCTAAAAAAAACAGGCTTTTAGTCAACGCAATAAAAAAATACGGCCATTTATGCGACATATTTTGATATTTGCAAGTAAATCAAAACCTATAGGGTTCCCTGTTGTCCTAGAATCATGAAATTTGACAAGAATTAAGGTCTCACAGCACAAGTAAAGGAAAAAGATCGAAAATTGTTTATTTGTAATTTTATCACATAAAAAAATTTTTTTTGGGTTTTTTTTTTTTTTTGAAGTTGGTTTTTGAGATACTTAAATTCTTTTCAGGTACGGAACACTTAATTATGCGTGATCCGATACGCACTTAGTCGGTTTTTTTCGACTAATTGTAGGTAATGCTCGCTATAACATGGCACCTAAACATAACTGGCGAATTGCGTGTGTGGTACAGACCATCAAACCGAACAACTTTATCCATGGCACCAACATCGTAATCAGGATAAAATAATCAGCCGTCCCATACATTTGCGTTGAGTAGGTACCTACCTACTGAAGTTTTCTATGGAACAGTTGAAATTTTTTTCGCGATTATGATGTTGGTCCCATTAAGAAAGTTGTTCGGTTTGTTGTTCTGTATCACACCATGAAATTTGAAGAGAATGCAAAACGACACGTTGTTGTACAGTTACCTACTTCTCTGCCTATTACTCCGGGATAAGGCGTGATGTAATAAATAAATAAGAGAAGCAAGATTTGCCTGTTGAAGCAGCCGGTTCTGATATAATGATGATGAAGCTTGATATTACACACCCTCATCAGGAGCTCGTGGCTAAGTAATAACAGCCGCACGGGTCGATCCATCAGGTTAAGCTACGCTTGCCGGCTAGTCCGTGGATGGGTGACCATCTTTACATATCGAGACTCTTTCGTGCCTCGGATAGGTCGCTAAGCCGTTTTGGTCCCGGCTGTCATTCGTGGATCTTTGACAGTCGTTACGGGTTAAAAAGTCGTTTCCAATATCTAATTACCCGACTACGGCAAAGCCAACAGGAAGGGTTATGATTTTAGCAGTCTATGTATGTATGTAAGTATGTAATATGTAAGTATGTATATAAGTATATATTTACGTGTGTTCCACCGTAGAGCCTAAATTACTGAACCGATTTTGATGAATGAGGTATCGATAGATTCGTAATAATGATCCGGGTGACATTATAGGCTACATAAATTCTTCCTAAATTTAATATGGGACTACACGTAAATTTCTGACCTGCAAAAAATTAAATTGAGATAATCATGACACGTTTGGTATCAAAAGAAAGGTCTGGACGAGCACATTACAAATATGTGTAGGTATACCTGTATTATTATTGTTTAAGTAAATAAATATTTTGAACTTTTTAGATCAATTTTATTGTTCAGTAGTCGGGTTACAGTTTTTTAAACTTTATTCTTGTTTTAATATTACATACTTTGTATCATTAAATTATTTATTTTATTTTATTGTAAGCTTTTCCTCAAAATTTCCGTCTTCCATAGAAATTGTATCTTTCGTACAAGTGTTGATCTATATAATAAACTACATTATATAAAAAAAGGAATTTACTGTGTTATATTTATTACGTTCAACGGTGTTAACAATTGTTTTTCGTTTTTTCAGGTAATTAGCAGTTAGAGATTTAGTAAGAGGTTTAGTGGTTTTATTACGTAAGTATACACTTTTTTTTCTTAGATTGCAATAAGTACCTACTTCTTTACATGAGCTATAAGCAGGGACAGTACAACCCCGGTAAAAGGTTAAGTCTTTCGAAGGGGTAAGCCGTTTATGAGGTTACCTATAACATGTGTAACTCCTTGAATGGGTTTTAGGCTCGAAACCCAGTAAAAGGGTTATCACTTCAATATTGATAAACCATTGAATGTGTTCTATACTTGAAATCCAGTGAAAGGGTTACCCCTTCATTAAGATAATCTATATAATATAAGGGTTTTGTTCGGGTTACGATATAGGTCTTTGCAACGTATGCCCATCATCGAGATAAATATTACTTTGCTCCAAGTCGGAATGTTACGCTGTTGTCGTTGTTAAGAGAGTTGAAGCTTAACCCTTTAAGCCGTTCAAAAGGGTTACCCACATCGTATGGGTTTCTGTTTAACTGCTTAGATAAACCCTATCGAAAACCCTTTCATTGGATAACCAAAATGGTCCTTTAAAGCCCTTCAAAAGGGTTTCCCACATCTTATGAGTTTTTTATTAATTTCTTAGAAAAACCCTATCGAAAACCCTTTGAATGGGTAACCAAAATGGTCGCTGGCTTTAAGATAGCTCAATAATCGTGATGAAAAGTTAAGAATAGGTGCACGTGCCCTACTAGAGCATCGTCAGTCATAGAGGATGTTCTTATTTCCACAACTTCTTAATATAATCTCAACCCCCTTCATTAAGATAACCTATATGATATAGGGGTTTTGTTCGGGTTACGATATTAGCTCTTTGCAACGTATGCATCATCGAGATAAATATTACATTGCTCCAAGTCGGAATGTTACGCTGTTGTCGTTGTTAAGAGAGTTGAAGCTTAACCCACATCTTATCCCACGTTACCCACATCTTATGGGTTTTTAAACTGCTTAGAAAAACCTTATCGAAAACCCTTTCAATGGGTAATCAAAATGGTCCTTTAAAGCCATTCAAAAGGGTTTTCCACATCTTATCCCACGTTACCCACATCTTATGGGTTTTTAAACTGCTTAGAAAAACCTTATCGAAAACCCTTTCAATGGGTAATCAAAATGGTCCTTTAAAGCCATTCAAAAGGGTTTTCCACGTCGTATGGGTTTTTGATTAATTTCTTAGAAAAACCCTATCGAAAACCGTTCTATATAAGAATAGATGCACGTGCTCTACTAGAGCATCGTCAGTCTTAGAGGATGTTCTTATTTCCACAAAATCTTAATATAATCCCGTAACTAAAACAAAGCTTATTACAGTCTACGGAATACAAATAAATAATATTTGTTTCGTATCCAGCTTGCAGAATTGTTTGTTGTCCATTTAGCCCGAGGCTACTCCTTGTGACACAGAGTATCATAATTATAATACAATGTTTCGTAAGTTTTTCTCCCAATTTAGTGGAAAATACAGTCTGCGCCATCTTTATTCACGTGATACTTAATAAAGCAAGATTCCAGGGCCGCCAAACCTTACTTATTTTCTGAATAACAAAATGGATGGCATAGAGTAGTGTACTATACTATGTACTTTGAATGTGCATACCTGCTAGCTTGTGCCGACGGACAATTTTCAGGTATCAGGGGGCCTACTCCCTAAGCACGAAGCCCGTAGTTTCGGCCTTCGTTACGGGCGTTTCTTACTCCGTATCACCTACGGATGGATGATTGGTTCGGGGTCCGAACGAAGTATGAATGACAACATGATTTGCCAGTTGTCCTTACTCCCGACGTGTTTTCGCATGTCCGAAAAATTTAACTTTTACACTTGTTTTGATGGATCGTAATGTCAGACGGACGGATGAACGGACGGACGGAAAGACGGGCGGACTTAGGGAGTAGGCCCCCTGGTACCAAAGTTACGTAAAAATATTACTCACTTTTCTTAAAGTCTGACTGCTGATTTTTATGTATGTTTTACAGAATATTGTTAATAATCAATACTCTGACAGTATTCATTACTAACAATATTCTGTAAAACACTTCCCGTCAGCGGTTTTTTTCCGCCAGACGCTTTAAAGCTCGCAAAAATGACGTCATCTTACTCTTAGTTTGAGTCCTAATTTTCATATAAAGATACTCGGGGAACTATTTCAATACTATTTGTAAGCAGCAAGATCAATCGTAGCGGTCAGACATACCCCAGACACAGTTAATTGTGTCTGGGGGATGTTTGATCGCTACGATTGATCTGGCTGTTAAGAGCGTAGACGGGCTGCGCGGGAATTGAAAAATAGGTATTTGAAGAAACTATTGCCGTCGCGCTGCGCTCTAGCAACCGGGCGGTATCAATATGTGAGTGAAGTCTGTATTTGTGTGCGTAGCTCAGTAGCGCGCATCTCCCGCCCGCTCGCGCCAATCAAACTACCTACGTTACGTTCGTTTCTGGGGGCCTACTCCCTAAGCATAAAGACCGTAGTTTCGGCCTTCGTTACGGGCGTTTCTTACTCCGTATCACTTACGGATTCATGATTGGTTCGGGGCCCGAACAAAGTATGAATGACAACATGATTTGCCAGTTGTCCCTACTCCCGATGTGTTTTTGCCCCTCCGAAAAATTTAACTTTTACACTTGTTTTGATGGATCGTAATGTCAGACGGACGGATGAACGGACGGACGGGAAGACGGACGGAGTTAGGGAGTAGGCCCCATGTCTCAGTCGGATTGAAAATATCGGCGTGCGCAGTGTTTCGTGTGATCGTGCTATTTATACTAAATTTTTCCATGAATGCCTTCTCTCTGAAATAATTGACGGTCGCATACCAAGAAAACCTGTAAGAGAAAGGATGGAAATGACGACAGAATAAATGTACATATTATTATATAACTTTTGTATTATTTAAAATACCCACAAGCACCTTTTCTGCCTCTTCTGCATAAATATTAAGAACTAGCTTTTGCCTAGCTTTTTAACTGACTACTACCCTACTTACCTAAAAAAATAATTTAAAAAAAACTTATTATCCTATTTCGGACGACGGCGACGGCTAATCCAAAAACGCAAAAATATAAAAATCGGTGTAATTAACACGATTGTCGACTTCCTTTTACATAATAGGTCTTTACCTATGAAATTGCCGTTTTGTATGAAAAAATTTAAACGAATTTTTTTCATGTATTTTTTATTTGTATTAATAGAAGTAATCACCCATGCAATCAATGCATCTTTGCCAACGCAGTGGCAGTTTATTGATGCCCTTCTTAAAGAAATCAGCTGGTCGGGAGGCAACAAATTCTTCAAAGGCATTTTGTACTGCCTCTCGGGTATTGAATTTTTTCCCGCCAAGAAGTTATCCAAATTCTGGAAAAAATAGTAGTCTGTAGGCGCAAGGTCTGGTGAGTAGGGCGGATGACGGAGAGCTTCCAACCCCAGTTCTTGCAACTTGGAGACCGTCTGCTGTGCAGTATGAGGTCGCGCGTTGTCGTGCAGGAGCAGCGGAGACGAGCGATTGACCAATGCTGGTTGGAGATGTGCCAGCTTCTCCATCATTGTGTTTAGTTCTTCACAGTATACATCTGCAGTAATGCTCACCCCGTTTGGTAAGAAGCTGTGATGAATCACACCGGCGCTAGACCACCAAACAGTGACCTTCACTTTTCTAGGGGTAAGTTTTCGTTTAGGGCATTGTTTAGGTGCTGAACCAGGATCCAACCAACTTGCTGAGCGCTTGCGGTTATCGAACAGAATCCATTTTTCATCGCAGGTAACAATGCGGTTCAAAATTCCTTCATTTGTGTGTCTGTTGAGCAGTGCAAGGCACGTCTCGACGCGTACTTCGCGCTGGCGATCATTGAGTTCGTGGGGCACCCATTTGTCAAGCTTTTTTACCTTGCCAATTTGACGCAAATGGACCAAGATTGTTTTGACGCTAACGTCGAAAGCTGCTGCTAATTCAGCCGTAGATTGTGTATCATCAGCTTCCACAATCGCCTTTAATTCGTAATTGTCGACCAAAGTCTTCGGACGACCGCGAGGTTCATTTTTCAGGTCGAAATTTCCAGAACGGAAGCGAGCAAACCAATAACAGGTGGTGCGTTGGTTTGTAGTGTTAGCTCCGTAAACGTCGTTGATGTTGCGTGCCGCTTGTGCCGCGTTGCTGCCACGACGGTACTCATATTCCATAATTACTCGAATTTTTAACGTATCCATGATGACGAAAAAGATTGAAATGCGATGAAAATGTAACACTAATCAATAAACAAATGACTACTTTTGGAAAAAAAAATCCATGTTTTTAAAATAAAATTAATTTGAAATTAGAATTCTTAGCCAAACAAAAATTATTTTGATTTGAAATGGCCAGTACTGCAGAACGGCAATTTCATAGGTAAAGACCTAATATATAGATTTACTTGATAAGAGCAGTCATTATTTTATTAACCGACTTCCAAAAGGAGGAGGTTCTCAATTCGTCGGAACCTTTTTTTTTTTTTTTTTTTTATGTATGTTCCCCGATTACTCGAAAATGGCTAGACCGATTTGGATTTTTCTTTTTTTGTTCGAAAGGGTATACGTTCCAAGTGGTCCCATGATCATCAAGTCAGGATCTGATGATGGGATCCCATGGAAATCGAGGGAAACCCTCAAATTTTATGGGCACACCTATATCGATTTCGGTATTTTTTATAGTAACTCGTGCATTTGCTCTCGGAAAGTACCATTCGGTGAACTGGAACTGATGATGAAGACCACAGAGGGCCATCGGAAATACTCAATTATATCTAAGTATATAACAGGTTAGGTTGCGATTCGATTACTTTAATATGGTTTATGCTCGTCAAAATAATGGTAATGGTGATTTCACCATGAGCTCCATTTCTCCTGGTTCTTACTAGGAGAACTCAACAATTAACGTCCCTGCATCGGGAAAAGCAACATTTTGTAAAACGTGATGAGCAGTTGACATTGGGTTATTGTAACTTAGATAAATTACAAACTGAACCAATAAAAAGTGAAAAATAAAAACTTTTTTACAAAAACAAAAACCGACTTCCAAAAAAAACACTACAAATTGAAAAATAACTTTAATTTCGGAAGTCGGTGGCAAAAAACTAAAATACAGATCCAAAGACACCGACTTCCGAAATTAAAGTTATTTTTCACTTTGTAGTGTTTTTTTTGGAAGTAGGTCACGCAGTCGTCTCATATTTTACTTTTATAGGAGAAAAGGACGAATCCGTTGTTTGTGAAGGGTAGTAATAGCGCCTCCGAGGAGCCTGTCTAATCCCTTTCGAGGGTGGTCTGACCTAAAATTGAAATTCTCAAAAAAAACACTACAAACTGAAAAATAACTTTAATTTCGGAAGTCGGTGGCAAAAAACTAAAATACAGATCCAAAGACACCGACTTTCGAAATTAAAGTTATTTTTCACTTTGTAGTGTTTTTTTTGGAAGTCGGTTTTTAAACTCCCCTGTAAATATTTATGTCAAGTCAAAAGCAGAATTATCACACCAAGCAGTATAGTGCAAACTTTAGTTACGTATTATACCTAATGCTTCCGGTTTGTATTTTTATAAGAGACACTTCGCTAAAGTTCATTTCAATTATTAGTTAATTATAAACCCTAAAAATGTCATTGAATTGTTACTTCGTTGTCTCTTAAAAAAAAACAAAATGAGCATCAAACACTATTCAGTAAATCAGTATAGGATAAACGTCGATATCGACTGACATCACTATGATTTCGATAAAAACTTCGACACTAGTCACTTCCCTAATTGTGTACGTATTAGTCTAACCCTCCCTCACCTCTCGTCTCCCCCCGTAGAGTGCGATAGAGACAACTGCAGCTCAGAACGATTTTACCTATACAAAACCTTGACCGATCGACGTTTCGTATTCTCCTGTTTTCTCCTCGAAACCTAAGCCAATTAAATTATATTTGGTATCAAAATTTAAAGGAAGAATAGATCTATGCCCCTATTACTTGTTTTTATTTTAAAAACTTTTCAATTTTCTTTGGTAGTCGTCTGATTACGTAGGTAAAAACGGGGTATTTTTTTAGGTTTTTGGTAAGTCATATTTATTTTTGTAATACATTTTTTGAAAAAAAAAAATGACAGGGGCATGCCTTCAATAGACCTGGATTTTTATAAATAAAAACGATTACTCTAGAGGCATTATCCAGGAAGAGAATAGGGGAATACATTTGTATGGAAAAATGCAGCCCGTCTACGCTCTTAATCAACTGCAATTAACATGATAAAAATCATACTTGACTTTACTAAATCGTTATTAGTTGTATTAACAACAGAAATATAAGTAAGGCAAAGTTGACAGTAACGTAAACTTTAAGTTATTTTTGAGAGATTAGGTAGGTACTTATATATCTCATCACCTGCCTAGCCTTTTCCGAGACGACCCCAATAGTTCGGAAAAGTTCCAACGACGACTTCCAGTCTAATCGGAAGCAGCTGAATACTGAATACCAGAATAACTTATTTATCTACTAATCAAAATTCACAACCCATATAAATTTATTAATTCCATTTAAAACTAAATATTTATTCATAAACAACGTTACAAAAATCAAACTAGCTACATTGACTATGTTTAGAAACAACGGCTACCGGAAGCATTGGTTTTAGAGCCATGGGGTGTAGCCGAGGGGGTTCTTTATTGATATTTAGGAACCCTGTTAGTGACGGCGGGATATTTTGGGCTTACAAAATCAATTAAGTAAACATGATTTGATTTTCTAATCTTTTCTTAAGCCTGTATTTAATAAATAATTATCATTTGAACTTTATTTAAGGTCATTGCGGAGTAGTAGCCCGCGAAATTCATTTTTTTTTTCTTGCAATTTTCAGGACAGTGTCAGGTTGTATGTTGATAAAAATATGATAAGCGGCTATAACAAATGTGTATTTACATAATTATAACCATAAAAATCATCAATACATCTTTCTAAGTTAGATTTGTTCAAAAAGGTCATGATTTCCGAAATCAAACTTAAAGAGAACAAATGTATCTTAGAGAGATATATTGATGGTTCTTGTTATAATTATGTAAATAAATACATATTTGTTTTGTTTATCAAAAGTTCTTAACGAGTAGATAAATATGCTGAAATTGTTCGTTTTTCCTTTAGCTCAATTTTACTATTGATTTCAACGACAAATCGTGACGCATTCTCCTTAAACGATACGCTGACGAATCCGGACTCTCCCAATCCCGAATAAAAGCATGAATGGTAAAACATGACGCCACTCTGTCGCTGTGATTCACTTGTAAGATGATTCCTTGATAAATTGTTTGATACTTCTCGCAATGTTGATGCAACCAGACGATTTATTGATTTTAATTACGGTTAGTAAGCATTCATGTGGTCTATACAAGTGGCGATACTGTGATTGTACTTCTGATTGGTAAGGTAACTCAAATGAAGTTACAAAATACTTTATTTTTTATGTCTTTTGGGTCACCGATCAGAAGTGCATTTATTAAACGCCAATTATTAGTTTTAGGGACTCTAACTAAACGAACTACCTATACTCCATCGGTTTAGGTAATTAAATAAAGGTAAACAAAAAAAAACCGACTTGACTGGTTAAGGCGAAAGCGCCAGGGTAGCCCGCGAAATTCAAAATTTCTTACGTTTTTTGCAATTTGTAGGTCAGTGTGAGCTTGTATGTTGATTAAAATATGATTCGCGGCCGTAACTAATATGGCTTTACAGAATTATAATCATTAGAATCAGCAATGCAACTCCATAAGTTAGCATTTACCTCAAATCTAGCGATTCATGAGGTTTGAGGTAAATGCTAACTTATGGAGTTGTATCTAGGCAGATTAATCAGGTAACTGAAGTATTAAATCGTCACTTAGAAGATAGCACTCAAATGAATGCATTTAATATGGATCTGTCAATTAACTCGAGCGTTCGCAACTACGGGCAATTTCACCTTTTAGGGATACACCCGTAAAAGAAGAAATTGCCCGTAGTTGGGAATTGCCCGCAGGGTTAAAGGCCGCCAGGCTAGTGCTCTCTTAGAACATAAAGGAGCTTAATTACTTAGCCGAGTAAGATAAAAATAAGAAGGATAAACCTGCACATCGTGATCCTATAAAATTGATATAAAGTCGGCGTGAAATTATATCAGCAAACGTTTTTGAAACCTGTTTTTCAGTCAGTCAGTGGTTTTTATGTTTTACTAGCTGACCCAACAGACGTTGTCCTGTCTTAGCTATGAATATTCTAATGTAAACGCGTGAAGTTAAAATAGTCGTCAAGTTATCTAAAATTGTCCAATTTTCTTATTTTTTTCTTTCATATATGAACCTTCTCCTGACAATAATAAACACAACAAAAAAAGAATTAGCGAAATTGTTCCATCCGTTCAAGCGTGATGCGATGACCAAGGGAAATAGGGATTAATTTTATATATATTTATATATTATATTATATTTATTATTGAAATGAAATGAAATGAAATATATATTATTTTTATTTTCTTTACTATATTTATTTACATATTATTATTTTTTTTGATACATTTATCCTTTCTAAAATCTGTTAAGGTCCTCAACACGACACGACCTTTTTAGGGTTCCGTACCAAAATGGTAAAAAAGGAACCGTTATGGTCTCACTCATTCTGTCTGTCTGTCACAGCTGGATATCTCAAGAACTACTAATGCTATCAACTTGAAATTTAGAACAGTTTTAAATGACGTTTACCCAACTATTTTGCAAATAAGAAAGAAATAAAAATATTTACTTATGTCTTTTTTGCAACAGGGACTGAAAGGGGGTGTTAAAAATTCAAAGTGTGACTAGGGCATGTGGGGTATCATATGAAAGAACGTTGTTTGCACATTCTCAAACATTTTTTATTTTTTTTTAGGCAGCATAGTTTTTGACTTTTGATGAAAAATGTAAAAAAAATACCCCCCCCCCCCCCCCGCCCTTATCTCTGAAGTTTGCGAAGAGAAAAATTTGAAATTATTCTATGTGATAGAAGTTTATGTAAAAATTACAGGAAAAATAAAACGATGTCTCTAAATAGCACACTTTTTCAGAAATTGGAACGGAACCCTCGGTGCGCGAGTCCGACTCGCTCTTGACCGGTTTTATTTTTAATAGAAAAGGAATAATTAAACAGGCAGGGAAAGTACTTTCTTCATCTTGTCAGCATGACTGTTTGTGTTTCAATGTTTTTTTTTCACGCCTTGTTAAGGGTCGGCGGCACTAGGAAGTTATGGGGTTTGAATTTTTATATAGAAAACTAAAAGTATGTAAGTATTATAGTAGCCACGAAAAAATAAATCGTCTGGCTCAAGTACCAGTCAGTGAAAAAACGTTAACGTGCTTTCCGTGGCACGAAGGGGTCTCGATATTTATTGTATGGTCACCCATTCACGAACCGACCGCGACAAGGGTAGCTATCCGTGCGGCTGTTAGGGCGCGCGCGCACTGCGGTGCGTTTTTCTAACGCATAATCTGTGAAGTATGGAATGTCTTTGAAGTGCGCGCACTGCGGTCATGCGTTTTGTTACTGTAGACTGTGTGAACGCACCGCAGTGCGCGCTCGCCCTTATTATACAGCCACGAGCCTCCAACAGCAACTCCAACAACAGTATGCAAAGTATAATTATCATAGGTATATGATTGTAAAATAAAGTCGCTTTTCGTGTCTGTCTGTGTGGCCGCGTTGTTCTTCTAAACTACGCAACGGATTTTGATGCGGTTTTCACTGTCATTTAGAGAATTTATTCCGGAAGGTTTATATGTATAATACATTAATATTTAACTTAGATAGGTATAATACAGGGTGGAAATGACATCGACGTACAAACGGTTACCACGTATTCAGTACATCATTCTGAGCCCCCTTACATAGAAATTTTTCATCGGTTATTAGAACAAAAATCTACAGATTCCCCTAGTGTAATACCTACACGGTCAAAACGTACATACCTATGGAAGAACAGATTTGTTTTTTCAATAACCGTTGAAAATTTTCTTTATAGGGGGGCTCAGAATGATGTACTGAATACGTGGTAAAAGTTTGCGCGTCGATGTGGGATTCTACCCCGTTTAGAAACCTTCATGTTTTGTGAAGTCGTAAAAACCGTGCGAAGCAGGGGGCCTACTCCCTAAGCACGAAGCCCGTAGTTTCGGCCTTCGTTACGGGTTTTCTTACTCCGTATCACCTACGGATGGATGATTGGTTCGGGGCCCGAACGAAGTATGAATGACAACATGATTTGCCAGTTGTCCCAAATCCCGATGTGTTTTTGCCCGTCCAAAAAATTTAACTTTTACACTTGTTTTGATGGATGGTAATGTCAGACGGACGGATGAACGGACGGACGGGAAAACCCCTGGGCCGGGCCGCTAGTTAGGTAAGTACATAAAGAAGGATCATTCGTCATCCACTGCACTCAAAACCCACTTTAAACCCATTCATCGTGAAATGGGGCCTTCCTTGCATTTCCGTGTTGAAATATAAAAGCATAAACGTCAAGTCATAATACAGGGCGACAGTAATACTATGAATTGATCAGGAAATGCTCCAGTTATTCCGGTAAGCTGTAGCGTCGCAATACTTAGCAACTTCATGTTATTTCTTAGTTTAGTTATTGAACCTTTTGAATTAATAGGTACACGTTGTTATAGAAGAAGGAATGCGGGTTAAGGCGAGTAGTGCCGCCTACTAGCGCCACCAAAAGATTATGGAACATTTTGATATTTCCTATGCTCACATTTTTATTCAGATGAGGTACCTAGTCGTTTTTGGCGTTAATTGCTAAGGCTTCGAACCTAGACCGTCTTATTACAAAACAAGGTTCATCTTCAAACCCAGGTTTAAACCCTGGAGCCTTTTTTTAATTTCGAAATTTATTCCGACATATTTTAGATGTCAGTTTTACAAAACTGACAACTTAGTACCAGACTAAGTTGTCAGTTTTGTATAAAGATCTGTATTTCTATCACAGCTAGGTTCTTATTACAAAAACTGGGTTTAAACCATGACAGAAGAAAATCCTCGTTTTGTAATAAGACTGAGGAGGTTTAGTGTTGATTTTTTTGATACTTAGGTACCAAAAATTCTACCTCATCTAAATGTGAGCATAGGAACTCGTGGCTAAGTAATAGCAGCCGCACGGGTCGATCACGTCGGTTATTAAGCCAACAATGCATAGTACTGACATAAGCTACAGAAGAGCTTATGAAATCATGCTCTTGAAAGTCGTTATACTGTACTGGTTATTGACCAATATCCTCTTAAGGGGTCACTGAACTCATCATTATGAACAACTTTTACTATGATACCAAATCTAAAATCGCAAAAAAAAAAATCTGCTGCTCCCTACATTTTGACGAGTTTGATGTAGATAAATGTACTGAACAGCAAATTTTTTTTCGTGATCTACAGTATAATACTTCTTGCTGACCTTTTCCACTCAAATATTGACATTTCGAACTCGGGACAGCTATCCCTATCTCCAGTTTTAATCGCAGTGTATAAAAAAAACTTTTTTACAAAAAGATACAACCGACTTACAAAAGCAGGCAAAAAACGAAAATACATTTAACCAGACACCGACTTCCGAAATTAAAGTTATTTTTCACTTTGTAGTGTTTTGGAAGTCGGTTGTTTTTTAGTTTTTTTTTTTGTAAAAAAGTTTTTATTTTCCACTTTTTAGTGGCGGTACCCACCCCACACAAATTCCCTGCCAAAGAAAACCACCCGCAAAAGAAATTAGAACAATATCCACATAAAAAGTAGGGAACTCCAGCTCACCAATCAACTCTGAAAACCAGTCTTACCAAGGGGTATCGTATTAGGGGGAGCTGTAAGGAATAGATTTGAATTATTATAGGTCGGAAAACGGTGGAAATAATTTTTTTCTTCATGATTTTATTTGACCACTTACACTTACAATATGTAGGTAAGTAAGTATATCCATGCCAAATTATAGCTTTGTAGTACTAAGAGTCACTGAGCTAAGCTGCGGACGGACAGACGGACGGACATAGCGACACTATAAGTGTTCCTTGTTGACTACGGAACCCTAAAAATAAGATCAGGTAATAAAGAAAGCCATGAGCTTTCTTTCCTCAAGGTTGGTTTGAGAACTTGCTAATCATTGTCAACAAGTTATTCTACCTACATGAACTTAGGGCACAGTTTTATCTTACTTACCGTTCTTAATGTAGGTAAGATAAAACTGTTAGTTAAGAATAAACTCCTCTTGTGCATCGTCATCATCATCCACACCGTGATCACTGATCCACTGTTGAGCATAGGCCTAATCTTTTCACCTGCCAGTCCCCACGTTCCTGTGATCAGCCCATCTCGCTGCCGGACGACACTTCGTCTTCCAGTCCTTTCACACCACTCGGTCTCTGCCTTACTCCTCCTGTCATCACTGCGCCTTGCCAGGTGTCCTGCCCAACTCCAGTTGAGTTCCATAACTCGTTTTCCGATACCGAAATCCTTCGTAGTCTTCGGAGCTAGACGTTTGGGTATAGAGGCATGAGGAACAGGGTGTAAAGTTCACTCATCCTCCATAGAAAAGGGAGGATCCTCCGACCAGACGGGTGTTGTGTCTGGTGGGCTACTGCCCGACGGTTGATGTCGGGACGTTGTATATATGCTAATCGCTTGGTAAACTCTAATTGCGCGATGCAGGTTTGCGTGACGTCATGTCATTGATGCGTAGTTCATATGTGGCGATGTAGATGCCGCCACATGGGACTCGATCTATTAACCTGTTACCAAGCATGGAACGCTTCATGGCTCTCTGTGCAACTCTCAGCCTGAGCCGCCTGCATGAGCGTCGACCTCTCAGCACCGTATACGTCATGGTGGGCAGAAGACACTGGTTATAGAGGCGGGCTTCGGACATTGGAATTGGTCTTCGGATTGTGGAATTTTGGCTGATTTATCAGAATGTCGTCCAATTTGCTAAATGTGGCCGAGATCATCTAGAACTACGCTCGTTTTATTCACTTAAATCAGTCTCTGCCATCGACGTAGCGCTGACAATACAGTTAACACCAGCTAAATAGGATTGACACGGAAACATAATTTTATATTCAGTGTGCTTCATAGGGGAAATGGAAAGCTGAATAGTTAAAGGAAACTGTATAATTACAATTTTATGCTTGATAGAGAATTAAGAAGCATAATACTGCAATTGTTACTAATACCATAGACAGATTACGAAATAATTGTTAAATATTGATTTTGCTTAATTTTCCCAAAACTGTATCTTTTTAACCGACTTTTCATTTAAAACTAATAACATGTGGAAACGTAGTGGATTGTACATTTACTTACAGCATACTGTGTAACTAGATATAATATACAATGTATTGTCTTTGTCGATTGTTTGTTTTCCCAAATAAAATAAAATAAAACATACACAAACTCACGCCTTGTTCCACGGGGGTAGGCAGAAACTACAGCACGCCAGCTGCTACGCTCCTTACAAACTGCTTTTGCTTGGTTTACATCCATACGTTAGAGGTCCTGGACAAAATTTTTCGCTTCGGAGCGATTCTATTTCTACAATCGCTTCAAAGTGACATTGACATGATCACGTGACATAGCTTATGTCAACCCCATTCATTTTTTGGCTTTATTGGCTCTTCCACTAGCGTTATCGCTAATCGAACTTACTTAGTCTAGGCCCTCTGGTCATACACGCACGCCGGCTGCGGTTTGTTGCGCTGCTAAACACTGAACAGGACGAACCAAAATGTTACTTTCGGAGGAGTATCGCTGCATCCTGTCGGATCTCTCGATGTATATTAATAATAGCTTCTCTCATGTGGTAAGGAGAGCCGCGAAATTCAAATTTTCTTGCGTTTTTTGCAATATAGGTATGCAGGTCAGTGTAAGATTATATCTTGACCAAAATATGATTCGCGACAATAATTAATATGTATTTACATAATCTTCGACCTGACGGGTGTTGTGTCTGGTGGGCCACTGCCCGACGGTTGATGTCGAGTCGTTGTATATATGCTAATCGCGTGGTAAACTCTAATTGCGCGATGCAGGTTTGCGTGACGTCATGTCTCTGATGAGTAGTTCATATGTGGCGATGTAGATGCCGCCACAACCATAAAAATCATCAAAGAGAAGTACTCTAAGTTAGATTTCCTCCGGGTTGGTCTGATTTCGTAAATCAGAGGAATCCGGAGGAAATTAAATTTCGCGGGCTACCTTAGCGCATCCCCCTAAGGCTGCTTTTCCACCAGAGATGTGCTATGCAACGTTGCTATGGATGCGTTTGATATCCACCAATCATATTCATTGGTCCACATAGCACAGCTCTGGTGGAAACGGGTGCAACTAAGCTATGTTTCTTATATGGAAGGATGCGTGCTATGGATGGGAGCAATGTTGACAGTCGTTACAGGTAGTCAGAACCCCAAAAGTCTGACAACCAGTCTTACCAAGGGGTATCGTATTATCCAATAGATACGGGTACTTTACGAAGACGTCGCTGAGCTGTCATCAGTCCTCCCGTGACCACGATCGCTGCAAGGCGGTCGAAACGTCGGGAAACAAGTAGGTACCTGTTTGTAAAAAAGGAATATCGCAATCTCGATATTGTTGTATAATGTTAAATACTGGTATTCAGCTGCATCCGGTTAGACTGGAAGCCGACCCCAACATAGTTTGGAAAAGGCTAGGCAGATTGATTTAACATCAGTAGGTAAGTATAACGTTTCGTAGAACACAATCATACAGTTACCTTTTATATAAACGTTTATGTAAATGCTGTACCCGTATTCCCAAAATCCGAAACACTTTGTCTTCCTGCTATTCGACCAAGTTATAAACGAATGCAAATCAGCCATTACCTCAGTTTATATCTAGACAAGGTAGCCTAACTCGAGTATGCAGTTTATGCAACACTCCTATAAGTAAATAGAAAGTTTTAGCGTGCTAAACTTTGTGCTTTGCTTAAAACATTATGTAGGTAAGTAATGGAGTGAAGATTTTATATGCGTTAAAAGATCAATCAATCTGCCTAGCCTTTTCCCAACTATGTTGGCATCGGCTTCCAGTCTAACTGGATGCAGCTGAGTACCAGTATTTTATATGGAGCGACTGCCTATCTGATCTCTATAACACAGTTACTGGGTAATACGATACCCCTTGGTAAGACTGGTTGTCAGACTTTCGGGCTTCTGACGACCCGTAACGACTGTCAAAGATCCACGAAAGACAGCCGGGATCAACGGCTTAACGTGCTTTCCGAGGCACGGAGGGGTCTCGATATGTAAAGATGGTCACCCATCCACTGACCAACCCCGGCAAGCGTAGCTTAACCTGACGGATCGACCCGTGCGGCTGTTATTACTTAGCCACGAGCTCCTTACTTTTAGATAATCGATAACAATTACCTCAAACCACATCGTTCAATACTTGAGGAGGAAACGAAAATGGAGAGAATTTTCATGAAAGTGCAAAGTTGGAATAAGATTTCCCACGTCTTCACCTCAACGAAGACTTTGCGGGAGACGGTTGAATGTTAGGAAATTACTAAATCTAGCGATACCGGTACGTCGCTTCCATCTTGTTAGCTTAGTTTGTTTCGATTCCTGTGCTGTGATCCGGTAGAATGGAGCATTATTATAGAATAGAATAGAATGCATTTATTTGTCAGAATATTGTAGAAAGCTGTTATGAGAATTATGTATTACGATCATAATATACTGCCGTTTCCGGCGTACAAATATGGTTTGTAAAATGATGGGTCATCATTACCTACATTAAAATTAAATTATTATTCATTAGAATTATAATTACAAATAATTTAAATAAATTGAACAATAGTTGTAAAAGAGATTAAATTATATAAGTTACTAGCGGACCCGACAGCCGTTGTCCTGTCTGAACGATCCTAGAACCCGACTGCAGCGCCACCTACCGGGTCCAATTGTGTTTTCAAACCATCCAGGAACCCATTCAAATATACACACAAAATTTCATCTAAATTGGTCCAGCCGTTGTTATAAGTACCACGTTTTGACCGTTTTTTTTTTAAAGTATCCTATGTCCGTCTCCTAGTTCTAAGCTAGGTACCTCCCCATCAATTTTCAGCCAAATCGGTTCAGCCGTTCTTGAGTAATAGTGTAACTAACACGAATTTCTTTTATATCCAAAGAATATTGTTTTCTTTGTGATGGTATAGTATTGGACAGAGGTTAGAATTCGAACAACGGGAAGTTTTAGTTTTAATGAAAATAGGGACCTCGGACCCAGACCTCGTAGCAATTCCATTTTAATTACAAAAATATTTATCTACACCCATGCTATAAATTCTCTATAAAAGTTTCTGAAACAGTTAGCTTATTGCCAACATTAAAACAGCCAGTGTCATAGTAACCATGGTAACCATAATAGCATCCAAACGGGTGTTTTAATGTTGTACTGAATTTCATAATGCAACTCGTTTTCAAAAAAAGGACATTGTAATGCACGCGCGTTTCACTACAACAGCGCCGTAATTTAAAAAAAGAACTTATTCGAATTCACGTCGTATACTATGACGCCGGCCGCCATGTTCGATACGAGTATTAGTATTGCAAAAAACTGTTTCAGAACCTTTTATAGAGGATTGATAACATGGATGTAGATAAAGTCTTGTATGCAACTGTACATAATTAGGTATTAAAACACTCATGTGATACTATTATCACCCACATTCGTGTTTTAATACCCCTTATTATACGTCAGTTGCATAAATAACTATTAACGTATCGTTTTGACTTCACTATGATTTTATTATATGCGTATAGATAACACTGTTGGTCGTATTGACGGTGGATTTTAGGTACTCTGTGCAACACTCATTTATGTACTTGTAAAAGAGTAAGTAACCAAAAGGGTTATTTAGCATTTTGTCACAGATCTATTGAATTTTTTTTGCAACGGTTACCGCTCGCTACGCGACCCTTTTTCGTACAAACCTACAGATTTTCGTTGCTCACGTTGGCTTTTGTGTGTAAGCGGTAGTGCTGAAAATTGATAAAAGTTCAATAGAGTACCTATTGTGTATTTGTAGAACTTTTCCCAATAATAAAATATCTCGCATGAAGTCCCCGAAGTACTGGGCAGTGATGTGTATAGACGGAAATGTGACTGTTTATACCGTTCTTACCTTTGTGCAATTACAATATAAAGCTCCATTTTTTGCAAGTCAGTGCATGTGGCATACCATAAAATTGAAGGGCAATTAACTGGCACCGTCTAAACAACACGCACAATATTGTTGCACGATACGGGCAAGTTAGTTGCCGTTCAAAACTGGTATAGGTATAAACAGCACGCACAATCAAATTGGACGTACAATAAAATCGCATACAATAAAATGCAAATAAAATTTAATGAAATATTTGCAGCGCAAATAGGGGTAATACTTGAATCAATTGGACAAGGACGTGCAACTCTGTGTTTAGACGAGGCAAAACTTGCACGGAAGAATCGCCTTGCAATTGAATTGCCTTGATGTAAGTCGCATGCCATGTTATTAAATGACAAAACTTGCAATCAATTATTTTATTCAATTTTATGGAAATCGCACACGTGTAAACACTGGCATGCAATTCTTGAATGGCAATAATATTAAACGTGCTTTATGTCATGCGATTATTGCTCTTGAACGTTCCAGAAACTTGCACCGTATAAATAAAGCTAATTCTATTTATAAACTTTCTTTATGGGATGAAAAGGTCCTCTACACCTAACCAGGGGCGGCTGTACCTTAAGTGCACTCGTGCGCTGCACTACCAGATTTGTAATAGGTTTAGGAAGAAACACAAAATGTTTAATACATCTGTTAACATATCTATCTATTTAATACTAACGAAATAATGACGAACCAATTAAACTCTTTGCTAAACTATTAAGATTTATTTTCGCTGTAAAGAAAATTCCTCGTGCGCTAGGCCGAGCGCACGGCGAATGCTCATACAACTTCTATGAGATACGAGCTAAAACGCCTAGCGCGTGAGACAGAAGATAGTTGGTACAAACTGTATGGAGTAAAAAGTCCATTCTCGTGCGCCGCACGGGCGCCGAATTTGACCGAGCCGAACCGAAGATTACCGATTACCGAGAGCTCCCGAGTAGTCCCGAGGTTTGACAAAATTTGCCGCCGCGATGTTTTATTTACGATTAAGTACTTCTTTGTTTTGTTTTTGTATTCAGAATTTAACTGAAAGGATTTAATATACTATGTGGGACAGTGTGTGTGTGTGGTGTGAGCTGTGAAAATGAGCGTTATCTTTGACTACAATAAAAACAATAATAAATATTTTCAAAACAAATTAGAAATAAAATCGGCTAGACCGTTTATCATTTCTTAGTTTATAACAAGAGTTCAAAACTTTTTAAGATAGTTTATAACAAGTTTTAAAAGGGAAATGTTTGTTTTCCTTGCATTATTTTTGGTGTTGATTCAATCAATACTATACCAGAACTTAATAAAAAGGTGATCGAACATTTCGTTTCGGAAAAAAGTCGACGAATTGATTTAAAATTAAAAAAAAGTACCTTTATGCAAAATATCGTTCTATTGCATTTTTCAATCCTAATAATTAGTGAGCTAGTAAAGTGCACCGCCAGTTCCACGACCCACCAGCCGCCACTGCACCTAACTACATAAGACTACGCGACTCAGTCAATCTGCGTAGCCTTTTCCCAACTATATTGGGGTCGGGTTCCAGCCTAACCGAATGCAGCTGAATACCAGTATTTTACATGGAGCGACTGCCTATCTGACCTCCACAACCCAGGAACTGGGTAATACGGTAACCCTTGGTAAGACTGATTGGCAGTTTCAGGCTTCTGACGACCCGTAACGACTGTAAAAGATCCACGAATGACAGCCGGGACCAACGGCTTAACGTGCTTTCCGAGGCACGGAGGAGTCTCGGTAGGTAAAGATCACCCACTGACCAACCCCGGCAAGCGTAGCTTAACCTGATGGATCGACCCGTGGGGCTGTTATTTAGCAAATATAGCTTAGACAGTTTTAACCATAACCATCGGTTAGTAAAACATAGGAATCTGGCATAATCAACTTCACCTAGTGACACTGCCTATTTATAAACGGATAGTTTTACACAAGACCTTGGAGTTTCATTATCTATCGGCAGACATCGCTGGCATTACAAATAGCTCTTTATTACTAAACGTAGTTCTGTTGGAGTAATTATATATTAACGCTGCACTCATTGGGGCTGGGTAGGGGTTAAGGTCATCTTGATAAAAGACGGCTCTTGAATTTATAAGATTTTTGTTAAAATTGTTGTGGTTTGTACGTGATGATGAAGTTAGAACTTACAGTCATAGATCTTATACGTTTCAATAGTATACCTATTTATGGCGTCTCACTTCATGACATTTAAATGAGAAGGACAGCACTACGTTTAAATGTCAAGTTTTATGAGTAATGGCCTGTATTAGTCGATAACCGAAAGAAAGGTTCATTTAGACAAACCAGTTTTCGCACTACATTGGTCATCATCATCATTCTCCTGCCCTTACCCCAATCTATTTGGGGTCGGCGCAACATGTCCTTTTTTTCGTCATCTCGGTAGTCACCCCCTTTCTAGCCATGTCATCTTTCACACAGTCCATCCATCGTTTCTTTGGTCTTCCCTACTCTTATAGCCATCGACATTCATACTCAAAAATTTCCTCACGACATTTTCCTCATTCCTCCGCATCACATCCCTCTATCCATTCGTGTAACACACATGCCTCTTAGCATCTCAGCTGCATGCAGTTGCTTTTCATGCATACCTTTTGTGGCCCAACATTCTGATCCATACAAGACAGCAGGTCTAACCATTGTCTTATATATCTTCCCCTTAAGTTTAAGGGGAACGCGGGAGTCGCAAATTGTTCGCACTGCATGGTATTCAATTAATGAATGGTGTTGTTTCTTTCTTCACAACTTTGCAAACAGCTTTCTTTTATGTACCTACATAGTTCCGAAGCAAATAAATGATTATGATTAATTAACATTTCTGAATTGGCTAGCACTTTTTATAGTCTCTCCAGAACGTTTTTGGGGCCTTTTTCTATTATGTTTTTTTGTTTTATTCAAGTGATAAACTGCTCTCTACTTAGGTAAAGGAAACATCGAAAATACATAAGTAGGTACCTACACCATTCCGTACCCTGCCTTACCGTACCGCACCCTTATTGTAGGTGCATGGCAGGTTCATAGCAGGAGGCGTTCTGTAGCTACCCCCATGGGGAGAAACGAGTTTATGTTTATGTATGTAGGTATATGAAGTTTAAATCTATTTATCTACACCCATGCTATAAATCCTATATAAAAGTTTCCGAAACAGTTAGCTTATTGCCAACATTAAAACAGCCAGTGTCATAGTAACCATAATAGCATCGAAACGGGTGTTATAATGTTGTACTGAATTTCATAATGCAACTCGTTTTCAAAAAAAGAACATTGTAATGCACGCGCGTTTCACTACAACAGCGCCGTAATTTAAAAAAAAAAAAACTTATTCGAATTCACGTTGTATACTATGACGCCGGCCGCCATGTTCGATACGAGTATTAGTATTGCAAAAAATTGTTTCAGAACCTTTTATAGAGGATTCTGGACATGGATGTAGATAAAGTCTTGTATGCAACTGTACATAATTAGGTATTAAAACACTACCTACTGTGATACATTATTATTGATTATACAAGTGCTGTACACACCTATAAGTGACAAATTCACCGCAAAGCTGTTAATATAGAATATATTTAATGTAATGATTTAGTGAATAAGTCGTTGGTGTGTCAATAAATAAATAATAGTTATTTATGCAACTGACGTATAAAACACGAAAGTGGGTTTATCACACGAGGCGAAGCCGAGTGTGATAATAGTATCATATGAGTGTTTTAATACCTAATTATGTACGGTTGCATACAAGACTTTATGTACATCCATGTTATGAATCCTCTATAAAAGGTTCTGAAACAATTTTTTGCAATACTAATACTCGTATCGAACATGGCGGCCGGCGTCATAGTATACAACGTGAATTCGAATAAGTTCTTTTTTTTTAAATTACGGCGCTGTTGTAGTGAAACGCGCGTGCATTACAATGTTCTTTTTTTGAAAACGAGTTGCATTATGAAATTCAGTACAACATTATAACACCCGTTTGGATGCTATTATGGTTACTATGACACTGGCTGTTTTAATGTTGGCAATAAGCTAACTGTTTCGGAAACTTTTATAGAGAATTTATAGCATGGTTGTAGTATAAATAAACCCACATTCGTGTTTTAATACCCCTTATTATGCGTCAGTTGCATAAATAACTATTATCTATCTATCTATCTATATATATAAAAATCAATTGCTGTTCGTTTGTCTGGCTAAAACTCGAGAACGGCTGGCCTGATTTAGCTGATTTTGGTTTTGAAGTGATTGTCGTAGTCCAGGGAAGGTTTAAACGGTGAGAAAAATTGGAAAAGTTGCCGGGAAAATTGGAAAATTCGGGAAAACTGAAAGTGGATTTTCTATGGGAAATTTTAATTATGGAAATTGGGACAGGACTACGTCTGTCGGGTCAGCTAGTAGGTAATAGGTACTTTTTACACCCGTTAGGTGTCTTGTATACCTAATCAACTTCGTTTTCAGGTAATGTGTAGTTACGGTGTTCTAAATAAGCTACGTCATCCACACCTAACATGATTTTGCGCTTTTTTTGTATTAAGGCTCTTACAGACAGAGGCGATATCGCGGTCGCGACGCGATATTTCGATATTATATCCGTAGAAAAATATCGCGTCGCGACGCGATATCGCCTCTGTCTGTAAGAGCCTTAAGTCATGCCCTGATTTATATTATAACCTTATTATAACTTACAAGAAGGTGTTTCACGCATCACATATAGTTAGTGGGCCGCATAGTCAGGCTTCGTGGCCTGTAAAATTATTTACATATTTGTATTGAATGTTTTATTTTCTAACTTTTAATAACTTAATCTATCCGAATAACTTAGCATATTATGTCATCACCTAAAAAACATTGCCTAAAACTGATTCTCGAGGCATATCGTTTTATTACACGTACGAGTTTGTAATATTTAACAGTTATTACATAAATCCCAACTAAGTTTCAATTTGGGCGAGTTTCAAAGCCAAACCAAAACCTGATGTACTGATTTCTTCCAGAAGGTTTATCTATCTATAATATAAATAAAAAGGGAAGTCCTGACTGACTGACTGACTGACTCATCAACGCCCAACCCAAACCATTGAACCTAGAAAGCTGAAATTTTACTCAGAGGTTCCCTCTATAATGTAGACAAGGAATAAGGAAGGAATTCCCGGTAGTATGTTCCCGTGGGATATTTTCAAAGCCGCGGGCAAAAGCTAGTGTATAATAAAATAATACATTGTATATTATGCACCAGTGGCGTACCTAGTAATTATTGAATATCAAAATAAGGCGAAAAATGTATTTGATCAGATTTTTTTTTATAAGTATGTGTAAACATTTAATAATACAGTAATTAGACGTTTCTCTCTTTTCCAAATTAACGTTTGTATAAATATCGATTTATTAGAACATCCATTTTATTCGGTTAAAAAACGGCTTAGAACGGTCACAACTCTACGGCAATGAACCCAAAGACATGACATTGTAATAACGTCCTTTCAGAATATTAATCAACGATTAGTTCGTGTTTTTGAGTGCATTTTTTCAATGTAAAGTAAAACTTGGTGCTAACGAATGATACGCATTGTTATAGGTATGGATAACATAGTAATTAATTAGGATTAAAAATTAGATTTTTCGATTTCTTACGTAAACGATCATACAAAGTTATCGCTTCATGTATATTGAGAAACGTCCAAACGGACTTCTTAGATTGCGTTGCTAATAGTTGATAATTCTGTTAAAAATCGGTATTTCCTAAGTTTCTTTACTTTTATCTCTGCCTTCAACGTGTAGTCTTTCTTTTGGACGCATTACATGCTAAGTTTTTCTTATTTACAAATAAACTAGCCTATATTTATTATCATTGTCAGTATCCTTTATCCCCAAACTGGGACATTATTGCAGACTTCCCGTGGGTTGTCACACGAAATTACGAAACTTTCAGCTTCAGCCAATACCGGCTTCCTCGAAGACACGTCCCACGATAAAGTTTCAGTTTAATGATTGTTATAGTCCCCTAAATAGTGATAACTTGCCTTATTTAGTTTAGTTTAGCCTTTATATGAGTAGTTATGGCGTTAATCCCTGGTTTGAGTTGTGAAAATTATTGAAAAGTGGTCTCACTTGAAAATTAAGTTCTTAGTTTGGAAGGTTTAGGTTATTGAGTAATCGTGGCATAAGTATTAATGTTGTCATTGGACCTGGTTAGTTCGGAAAGCGTAATGTGGGACGCCCCCCAGCTAGCTGGACCGTCGACCTGAAGAAAGTGGCTGGGACAGACTGGATGCGGAAGGCGGAGGACAGGGTGTTGTGGCGCAGCCTGGGAGAGGCCTATATCTAGCAGTGGACTGCGATAGGCTGAGTTGATTGATTGATTGAGTTAGATAACTTAACCATAATGAAATCGTTAGTTAATATTAGGTACCTATCGTATTTTTCAGAATGAAGAAAGTGCAATTTCCTACACGCGTAGCATGACGACGTTTTGTCGACAGAAGAACATACAAAACTACACATCGCCATGCTTAGACGCGTATAGGATGCGTACAAATATTTCTACTATCTGCCATTTTGTCTATTCTTCCGACGACAAAACCCGTTTCTATGGCGGTCATGCTGACTCATGCTACGCGTGCTGGTAAGGCTACCTACTGTTTTAAAGTAGGCCGCGCAATTCAAATTTTCGGCAGTTTTAAAACTTGAGAAAACTGCTAATGTCAACCCTTTTTTTAACCGACTGCGGCGAAGCCCAAAAGGAGGGTTATGTGTTTGACCTGTATGTTTCCGTTTCTTTGTCCCCTCGTAACTCCTAAATGAATTAACGGATTTGGATAAATTATACGTCTTTAGATTTGTCTTGGTGGCGCGAGTGTCACTGAGTACATTAACATCAAAAATAAAGTAAAATGGCGGATTTGTGAAGAATTGATGATATATTGTGGAGTGAAATTTTTTGTCTTCGATTGGGGTATCAAAATAAAGGGTTTTAACAGGTAATTACAAAAATATATACAACTTATATGTTTAAAAGTAATTCGAAGTGACAAATTGAATTTTCATAAAAAAAAATTGCTTTGAACAGAGTTAGGAGCTCGAAGGCTTGGCTATTTGTGCACTTATCCAAAAAACCCACCCTCACGGCCAAAACTCCTTGCAACAACTAAATCGTTTGCGAAACCTTTCACATTTGTAAACTAAAGTAAAGTAAAGTTTATTTATTTGCGTAGATTGTAGGTACGTGACATAAGGCTAAAAAGCTGAAATTAAAAAAAACTAAAAAACCCGACTGCAGTAAAAAACTGAAACTGAAAAGCTAAAAACAAGCCCATTTTAAATTTAATAAAAGTTGGAAGCAGGCGGGACCCATTCCATTTTAGGGTTCCGTACCAAAATGGTAAAAAAGGAACCCTTATGGTGTCACTCAATCTGTCTGTCTGTCTGTCTGTCACAGCTGGATATCTCAAGAACTATTAATGCTATCAACTTGAAATCTAGAACGGTTTTAGATGACGTTGAACAAACTATTTTGCAAATAAGAAAGAAATTAAAATATTTAATTTTTTTTTTGCAACAGGGAGTAGCCCCACTTTTATTTTTTAAGACCCCCTTTCAGGGTCATAAAAAATAAAAGTGGGGCTACTAGGGCATGTGGGGATCATATGAAAAAACGCTGTTTGCACATTCTCAAACATTTTTCTTTTCTTTTTTTTAGGCCGCATAGTTTTCAACTTCTGATGAAAAATGTAAAAAAAATACCGTCTCCGAAGTTTGCAAAGAGAAAAATCTGAAATTATTCTATGTGATAGAAGTTTATGTAAAGATTACAGGAAAAATAAAACGATGTCTCTAAATAGCACACTTTGTCAGAAATCGGAACGGAACCCTCGGTGCGCGAGTCCGACTCGCTCTTGACCGGTTTTTATATTTCCAAACTCAAACAGGTCCCGCCTGCTTCCAACTTTTATTAAATTTAAAATGGTCTTGTCTTTAGCTTTTCAGTTTCAGTTTTTTACTGCAGTCGGGTTTTTTATTTTTCCCCTGCAACGGGGACACGGTTAACGGGGACAACGGGAATATACGTTTTTGGATTACTTTTGTATTACAAATGAGTCCTGGGGCCGTACGTGAAAAAAGTTCATGGATCCATCATGGTTCCGTTATGAAAAAAGGATGGTGTTATAGATCGTCCACTCCATATAGCTATATAGCTCCGTCTGTCTCTCACACACTGGAACCATGATGGATCCATGATCTTTTTTCACGTCATAGTACGACTCCTGATTTTGTACTTCTCTGCTGTCCTGCTTCCCTGCAGTCATTATAAGCGTATATAATTAATCGATCAATCAATCTGCCTAGCCTTTTTGTTGGGGTCGGCTTCCAGTCTAACCGGATGCAGCTGAATACCAGTATTTTACATGGAGCGACTGCCTATCTGACCTCCACAATCCAGTAACTGGGTAATAGGTACGATACTCCTTGGTAAGACTAGTTGTCAGATTTTCGGGCTCCTGACGACCCGTAACGACTGTCAAAGATCCACTTATGACAGCCGGCATCAACAGCTAAAAGTGCTTTCCGAGGCACGGAGAAGTCTCGGTATGTAAAGATGGTCACTGATCCACTGACCAACACCGGCAAGCGTAGCTTAACCTGATGGATCGACCCGTGCGGCTGTTATTACTTAGGCATGAGCTCCTTAACGAGATAATTAATCGATATAGGAGAAAAAGATAATTAATCGATATAGGAGATAATAATAATATGGTTTAATGAGCTTAATGAGAGCTCCAATACTTGTAGCGAATGAGAGAGGAAACACTCCAATGGCTCGGAAATAATGAAATCCGCTGAAGGATACAACCATAAAAGATGTTAGTTCACGTGCTTTTGAACACCTCATTAATTCAAGAGCCTATACTAAGTATCTCAAATGGCTTAGCATGATCCTCCGTTATGTAGAAAGTACTGCAGCATTTATTATGTTTTGTTTGACTAAAACACGATTCCACAACAAAAAACAACAAATTTCAGGTGAATGGGTGACCATCTTTACATACCGAGCCCCCCAGTACCTACCTACCTACCTCGGAAAGCACGTTAAGCCGTTGGTCCTACCAGTTATTCTTGGATCTTTGATTGTCGTTACGGTTCGTCAGAAGCCCGAAAGTCTGACAACCAGTCCACCAACCACCAGTTACTAAGGGGTATCGTATTATCCAGTAACTGGGTTGTGGAGGTCAGATAGGCAGTCGCTCCATGTAAAATACCGGTATACAGCTGGATCTGGTTAGACTGGAAGCCGACTTCAACATAGTTGGGAAAAGGCTAAACAGATTGATTTTGACATAAAATACTAAACCGGCTCTTAATGTTAAATCAATTTAACAATAAAACAACATTATATTCGTGCCATAATTATTGACATAACGTGTTCCATAATTTAAAAGCTATTCCACATTCCGGGCGTCGACTTGCGGCGACCGCATGTGTCGGCACGCAGACTGATAACAACTGATAACGATGTACCTAACACGTTACTTTGTCACTGATACCGCAGACGAATATTTTGATAGTATATTAAGTAAGAGTTGATTTTATTTTGGTGAAGAAAACTTGGAATTGTTTGGTTTGAGATCGCTAAAAAGTATTTAAAGAACGTGGTGATCCATCCCCTTCAACCAGCTACGCAGGTGGCTACAGGAGTTCATCCATACACAAGCGGAGAGTTGGTGGTCCTCGACACCGGACTGCAGGCAGTCAGCCATCTCTAGATGGTAGGCTAACCAGACGTTTGTTACGCCTGGACAGGAACGGCCTGCGCCTGGTGACGGGGACCATCACAGGACACTGCTCACTAAACAAACACTTCCACACAATAGGAATAACGGACAGTCCTCTGTGCAGGGCTTGCATGGAGGCTGAGGAGACCGTTGCGCATATGCTCTTTGAATGCACAGGCGTCACCCCGATTAGAACAGAAACCCTTGAATCACCCAGATCTTTCACAGATATTCTTATTAGTCCAGGAGACTTGATTAACTTCTGGAGGGAGGTGGGATGGTTGGAATAACCCCCGACGGCCGCCATGACCCACGCACAATGGTCCACATGAAGGACTAAGTGCGGAAACCAAATCCTATAACATAGAACATAACATAGAAACGTGGTGACCAATGCTGCATCCTACCCATGGAGAGGATCTCAAGTGAGAAGAGATCCTCTCCCATTAGGTTACCTGTTACTTACAGGGATATATTATTGGTAGTTGTTGAGTTATAAGAACTCTTGTTTTGTTATTCAGCAAAATGCAGTTTCTCGAGGCTAAATAGACTAATCGTATTCATAGTAGCAAGGCTAATCGTCACACTTGTTCTAAATGCAGTTTGTCAATTTGCCAAGAAAAACTCTGATGATAATCAGGTTTTCCTATTCATCCTTTTGTTGTTTATGTGCTATTTTTATCTTATATTGAAAATACTAAATATATAATAAGTTAACACTGTTTGAATATAGTTATAGTATATACAGTACAGGTTCGAGTTATATACAGTAGCAATATAATTACATTTCATATACTTTCTGTGACAGGTTTTAAACACCAGATACTTCTAGTACTACCGAAAAATTCATTTAATTATTGTAACTCAGAAAAATTTACTGTTTATCAAATCGATACAGTACGACAATATGTCGTGTGCCATTTCATACAACTGTCAAAGAATGACAGTTGTGATTTGAATATAAAAGTCGCTGCTGCACTAAACTTCGCCTGAGTATACAAATATGGCATACGAGCATCCTGTCTGTATTGTACAGTAATTGAGACGAGTGGGGCCGATAGACGTCACTATCGTGTAATGTTGAAACGTGTGGGGTTCGACTAACGTCTGTAGTTTAATGCAACAGGTGGCGCTGCGTGTTCACAGCCATGGGGTTTCTACTTCTGGGGGCCTACTCCCTATGTCCGTCCGTCTTCCCGTCCGTCTGTTCATCCGTCCGTCTGATATTACGATCCATCAAATCAAGTGTAAAAGTTAAATTTTTCGGACGGGCAAAAACACATCGGGAGTAGCCGCTGACGTCGCACACGGGAACTTTTTATCCCAAAAAAAAAAGTAGTACCGTGCGCAGGGTTACCTGAGTCCCAAGCTAAAATTTGCGCGGGAAGTTGGATATTTGACTCTGTGGCTTCGGTATTAAGCCGAATACACACAGGGCATGTTATTCGACTATTTGGGTATGAAATTCCCCACATTTCGATATATGACAACCCCAAAAGCATTTATCGTCTATGATTAACAAAAATATTTTTTCACTGTCAGTTGTTTACGTTAGTGCGGCGGCGTGCGTGCGTGAGTCATTCAAGTGTTTTTATTGTATTTTAGTGATTTCTTCTTGAAAACCGGATAAAAAACTGTTTGTGAGTGTTAACAATATTATAGGCATAAAGGATTACTGCAGGATTGAAGTGGGTAAGTGCTCCAAGTACTTTATTTTTGATTGTTACTTCCGTAGGTACGTCTCGGTAATGGTTTGTTATTGTTTCGCGTGATGACTCATTCTAATAAGAATCATAATAGATTCTTGTTTTAATCAGTTAAATGTTATTATTTATATGAATAGTGTGTTAATTGGTAAAAAAATTAAGATATACTTCAAAATTTCTACGTATACGATAAAATTAGGAAAAAATAGTTAGTCCGGGGTCCAAACGGCGCGCGCGTCAACAATGTTGTCTCACCAACTTCGTATGGTTGTAAATACTAAATATTGTACTATGCAATGTGGTTTTGTATTTTTCTTTATGTTAAGAATATTGACACCATGCATTTTAAACCATAAAACATATAGGTCATCGCTTGTTTTTTTTAACTACAACCATTTATTTGAAATCGTAGTATAATATTCCATAAGTTTATGTTTATCATTTAAATGCATTTATTTACACTAGTTCCATTTAAATACAGTACAATTAAGTATTTAGCGGCAAAGAACAGCTCTCCAGTGATAATAAACACTTGCCGACCCTTCGAACAAACAAAGCCATAAATCTCGATTGTTTACGACGCGGCCGGCGACCACCCACCGCGCGGCGATGACGTAATCGGCCCAACCAGTTCAGGTCACTTTTTTCTAAGTGACGCGCGAGTCAGCGGGTAGGGACAACTGTCAAATCATGTTGTCATTCATACTTCGTTCGGGACCCGAACCAATCATCCATCCGTAGGTGATACGGAGTAAGAAACGCCCGTAACGAAGGCCGAAACTACGGGCTTCGTGCTTAGGGAGTAGGCCCCCTGATGTAGCTGTACTTGTATCTCTGACGGTGATGTCTGTGAAATATAGAAAAGTTTTAGTGTGAAGGGTGGATACAATTACAGTTCCTACTTAAAGGGAAAAACAACTTAAACGAGTTCTTTTTGCTACCTATGGAACTTCCATTGCATATATTGATCTTAATCTTTTGTTATTACTCTCAAATGATAGAAACATAAAATCATATAGGTAGGTACATTACGAAACAACTTAGATGCAGCATAGATTTGAAAATTTGCATTAATTCATTTCAATTTTACGAATGTATTTGGTTAAGTTCGTGGAGAGTCGATCAATCAGGTTAAGCTACGCTTGCCGGGGTTGGTCAGTGGATGGGTGACCATCTTTACATACCGAGACTCCTCCGTGCCTCGGAAAGCACGTTAAGCCGTTGGTCCCGGCTGTCATTCGTGGATCTTTGACAGTCGTTACGGGTCGTCAGAAGCCCGAAAGTGTATCGTATTACCCAGTTACTGGGTTGTGGAGGTCAGACAGACAGTCGCTCCATATAAAATACTGGTATACAGCTGCATCCGGTTAGACTGGAAGCCGACCCCAACATAGTGGAAAAAGGCTAGGCAGATTGAGCTATTTAGACAAACAAAATGTTTATTGCCATGAACATGCTATTTGTGTTTCCTTTATAAGAATACTAGCTGCGACCCGTGTTTCCCGGAATAAAAAGTAGCCTATGTGTTTATCCAGGGTATAAGCTATATACATACCAAATTTCATCCTAATCAGTACAGTCGTTTGAGCGTGAAGAAGTAACAAACATACACACACACACACTCCCAAACTTTCGCCTTTACACTCGTAATATTAGTGTGATTATAGGAATCGGAAACCGCAAAAATACAAATAGCGTGTACTAATTTATCATTTGCCATTTGTTATCATGCCCGGTTTCTGGTTTCTTCAGAAACCGGAGAGTTTAAACTGTCAATAGCTATTGATTCGACAGAATTGTCTATTTAAGCGAATTCCTTCCTCATGCTCGGTTTTTGAGGTTCTCAGATAAACTCTCGATAGTAATTACGCTAAGTATACCTACCTAATTGTTCTCTAATTAATAATGAATATGCAGTAGCACCGAGTTGCCGTGTCTGGCCATACCGCTGTTAAACCTGCGGTGGTTTGTGTGCTATGTGTATAGAATGAACAAATGTTGAACCTGTTTTTTATATTAATAAACACATTAAAAACACACTCGATATTTAAGCTTAATTCCTTAATCCTATAGAATGCATAAACTCCGTTTAAAAACCTCAGAAACCGGGCATTAATGATTGCTTAGTTAACTTACACTTGTTTCTTCTAAACCCAGGAAACCGTCTTCCTTTACCTATACCTACAGGGTGTAAGTGTAAACAGTGGCAATCTTTTAAGGTGTCATTTTACGTTCGCATCATTATGAACAACTTTTACTATGGGACCAAACCTGAAATTGCGAAAAAGAATCAGCTGTTCCCTACATTTGACAAATTATGCGATCATAGGTAAATGTACTGCATAGCTGGTTTTTTTTCCCGATTTCAGGTTGGTTCCATTAGGCACGCCACAATTGCGGCGATAAGTCCCCTCTTTGAGGAGTGGTTAGAGAGGCGCCACGGCGTCCTCACCTTCCGCCTGACGCAGGTCCTCACCGGACACGGTTGTCACGGAGGTTCCTGTTTCGCAAAAGGCGGGAGGAAACGCCCGGGTGTCACCATTGTGTGGATCGCCCGGAGGACACGGTGGAGCATACAGTGGAGGTCTGCACGGCTTGGGCAGAGCACCGCCGTGTTCTCACGGAGGCGATCGGCGGCGGTCCGAGCCTGGTCCAGGCCATGGTGCGAAGCGAGAGTGCATGGGAGGCCGTCACCTTCTGCGAAGCAGTAATGCTCGCGAAGGAGGAGGCGGAACGCGTGAGGGAGAGGCAGCCTCACGCCCTCAGTCGCCGCAGGAGACGCCCTGGGTGGGAATCGGTAGCCGATTCCCGGCCACCGTAGGCGCGGGTTTGCGGACGGTGAGTATAGTGGGTAAGCTCGCCGTCCGGTAAGAACCAGGGGTCCTACTTAGGGAGTAGGACCCCTGGTCCTTACCGTCCTTAAGTCCGTCCGTTCATCCGTCCGTCCGTTTATCCGTCCGTCTGACTTAACGATTCATCAAAACAAGTGTAAAAGTTAAATTTTTCGGTCGGGCAAAAACACATCGGGAGTAGGGACAACTGTCAAATCGTGTTGTCATTCATACTTCGTTCGGGACCCGAACCAATCATACATCCGTAGGTGATACGGAGTAGGAAACGCCCGTAACGAATGCCGAAACTGCGGACTTCGTGCTTAGGGAGTAGACACCCAGGCCCGGGTCGACGGCGCGTTGTGTTCCACGCGCGCCTCAAAGAGATGTCAGCAAAAGATGAGGGTCCAATAGGGCCGATGTCCCTGGGGTCGCGGGTTGTTAGAAAAAGATACCGTGACCCTGGCATAGGCAACTGAAGGAACACGGGTGGGTTTTAGTCAGTAAAAGTCTGACACGCCCTTCCGCTCCACCCAGAGCGGGAGAAGTCATTTGATGATTTCCCATCCACAAAAAAAAAAAGGTTGGTCCCATAGTAAAAGTGGTTCATAATGATAAGTACAATGACTTCTTAAAATATTGCTACTGTTTACACTTACACCCTGTAGAAACAACAAAGCTTTACTTCATATACGAGTTGAGCTTTTTAATAAACTCAAGCTACGAGAACAATCTGCCTGATACGGTTTTGGCTATAATTCGGTGTCATAAGCTCAGTAACCTCAATGAGTCGTAATAGAACACTACACAAGCAATCATTACACATTTTGCTCTGCGATGTGGAGCCAAGAATTACAGTGATTTATTTATATGCAGAAAAACATCAGCGTTATAAACGCGACTAATTAATTTGTCACGATTATTTTTAAGTCAGACACATGTAAAGGAACTCGATTTATTTGTAATGCATTCGAGAATCTTCACATTATTTCAGTTGCAATTAACTTCTGGGGCAAATGCAAAAGACTTTTCAGCTTTTGACTTAGAACTAACTATAAAACAAAAAAAAAAAAAAAAACACGACTGCCATACCAAAAACGAACTAAAAAGTAAAAAATAAGTTGTATTTCTGACTAAACAGATAAATAAAATTATCATTGCAGTCAGGGGACCTCTTAGATTTAAACGTGTTCCACAGAACGGTCCCCCGACTGCAATGATAATTTTATTTATCTGTTTAGTCAGAAATACAACTTATTTTTTACTTTTTAGTTCGTTTTTGGTATGGCAGTCGTGTTTTATAATTTTTTTAATTATTTATTTTTATTTTATACATTTTAGTGGCAATTCCAACGAATTAAGAATGATATTCTTAATTCGTTGGGCAATTCAGACATTCGCAGCCTTAAAAATCGATCGATCGATCAGATTAAATCGTTTGCAACCAAAGATGAAAATGTTTGTTTTGCATGAACACCCTACCTATGTAAAATTTATGCTAATAAATTATATAGCTTTTTATGGAATGTACTCATCAAGACCTTCCATTTGATACCCATATTATAATAATTGAAGATTATTTTTTTTACATTGGAAAATGTAATCATACTGCCGCCATTTTATATTCTTTTCAAAAAAAAATATAGCCAGTGTCACTCGGGATGATGTAAGGATTCTAACGATACCCCATACATCAAAATCTGTCTAGGCATTCAAAAGTTATGGTGGAATAAAGGAACTCATGACACTCCTTTTTTTGGGCAGTCGTGTAAAAAACGGTAAAGTGCGTGTCGGACCACGCACAATGAAGTGTGTAAAAGAATTTATACCGAAACCAAACTTATCATTGTAATCCCAAAAAAATTTTTTTTAATACCCAGTACGTATCTTCAACTTGAAGTAACATATTATTAGTTTTAACCATAGAAATTAATATACTACGAGTATATCCTATACTTATATCTGTGGTTTTAACTATGTTTTTTGGAATTCCCACTGGATAGGGAATAAAGAGGATTTATATTTTCGCTTTAAAGTTGCCTTCAAAGCAAGTTGGTAATTTTCCAAGTCCGACTCGCACTTTGCCGGTTTTTTGTTTAATTTCACTGACTTGTTTACCACACGAATTAGAATCCAATTGAAAGCATATAGCATACAAAATATGTAATACTTAGGTAGCCTACTTTTTTCCAGTCCCTTCTAAAATCATGTGCCATACCAACCTACAGGCTCAAGCGTATGCGCAATAGGCCTAACCATTAATTTTTCAAAATTAAATCTAGTGTTAATAGTAGTTCTGTTTCTTATTTAATTTAATTTTACTGTAGTATATTCCTTAGAGAGGAGCTCGTGGCTAAGTAATAACAGCCGCTCGGGTCTATCCATCAGGTTAAGCTGCGCTTGCCGGGGTTGGTCCGTGGATGGGTGACCATCTTTACATATCGAGACCCCTCCGTGCCTCGGAAAGCACGTTAAGCCGTTGGTCCCGGCTGTCATTCGTGGATCTTTGACAGTCGTTACGGGTCGTCAGCAGCCCGGAAGTCTGACGTCGTGTATGAGATCTCATAATATAATTGCTGTAAGTATAACTAGCCGTGAAAACCTATAATTGGCTTCATGTTCCTTAGTTCAGTATATTTATTGTAGGTATACTAGCTTTTTCCAGCGGCTTCGCCCGCGTGGATGTCGCAAAATATCCCACGGGAAGTACTACCGGGAATTCCTTTCTTATTCCTTGTCTACATTATAATGGGAACCTCTGTGCAAAATTCCAAGGGTATGGGCTGGGCGTTGATGAGTCAGTCAGTCAGAACTTCTCATTTTATTCTCATTAAGGTGTTGGTTTTCCACATGATAAATAAATAAGTACAGAAAATAAACAGAATCTAGTTCAATTTTCCCAACAAACGAACCTCAAATAAAACATAGAACATGACAGACCTAGTATATTTTCACTGTAACACAGACTGGCACCACGTAATTACGGCTGGGCTGCGTCGCAGTAAATCCAATTTACGTAATAACACGAAGTAATAATGTCAGACTCGCCATCAAATAACTAGCTAGAAAGCTGCTGTATCTCTTATGTGAATAAACATTATTATTTACTTTGAAAAGAGCAAGCTATTTCATTTTACCACGTTTTTAGGATTCCGTACCTCAAAAGGACAAAACGGAACCCTTAGAGTATCACTCTTGTGTCTTCTGTCTGTCTGACTGTCCGTCTGTCACAGTCAATTTGCTCTGAATCTAATGGACCGATTAAGTTAAAATTTGGTACAACTATGGAGTTCTGTGACCCAAACACGTACAGCTAAAGTAAATAAATGAATTTTGACTAAGAGGGTTACCTAAGAGGGGGGAGGGGGTTTTAGGGAGCAAATAAGAAAATTTCAAAAAAAAGTTTTGTAAACTGTACTGTGTGACATATCAAATGAAAGGGCTTACTATGAGGGTCTCAAATGTTTTTTTTTTTTATAAGTAGTTTTAAAATAAATCGTTTTAAAGTTATTTAAGAAAATAGACGAAAATTGACCATTTCCCCCGCCCCCCCCCCCCTCCTTATCTCCGAAACTACTGAGCCTAAAATTTTGAAAAAAAAAATACAGAAAATAGTTCTATATCTGTAGATTACCGGAAAACCTCTAAGAAGTTTGTGATTTAAAATAACATGGGTAAATCTCTCAATATTGTGAGTACAAACTTACATTTACTCTTGGAATGTATGTTAACTGTTAAGTTTGTTCTTGGGATAATTTCGTCCCAACTACGGAACCCTTCATTGTGCGTAGTCCGACACGCACTTGGCCGGTTTTTTTAATAAGTCACTTTCTTGTTTGTTTGTCTGTCTGTAGTTCCGGGTGAGATCTTGCAACTCTAATTTCGAGCACTTCCCGATTAGCTATCCGGCTGAAACTTTCAGCGTTGCTCACAACTCGATGACAATGCATTACAAAGTCCACCATGACCTGTCTTCTGCACCCAGGATTGGCTCCAGACCACGGAACTCCTCAACGGTCAACAGTATAGACACGATTTTTTAAAATTCTTTTTAAGGCGCATAAAAACGTGGTTCTTACATATTTTTTTTAATCTACATTATATATTACTTATTAGTTCAGAGGACTGCCGCCTGCGTTATATTTCGTGTTTCCTGTTTTCTCATGTTTAAGCTATAAAATAGATAAATGGTAGGAGTCAATGATATAAGTAAAACTAGCTGCGCCCCGCGGTGTCACCCGCGTAGACCGGGTTTAAAAGTAGCCTATGGGTTATCCAGGGTATAAGCTACTTAGCAAATTTCATCCAAATCGGTCCAGCCGTTTGAACGTGAAGAAGTAACAAACATACACACACACTCACTCTTCACGCTTTTGCCGTTATAATATTAGTGTGATATCATTAGTAGGAAAAAATAAAAAATTGCATTAGTGTCATTGGTAGGAGCTATGGAAATTAGCTCAGTAAACTGGATTCCCTTGTAATATACAACTCTGGTGGAACAATTTCTATGAAAACTTCATTAAAATTGTTCTACCGGGGTCGCGTCGCGCCTGCCTGCAGTAGCCTTTAAGATCGCTTAGCGCGGGTTCGCATCGAACCCGGGATAAGGTAGGCAACAAGGCAAGGCAAGGCACGCAAAATAATGACTTTTATAGGCAAAATTTTCCTACTTTCTATTGCAATTTTCTTAAGGCTCTTTATTTTTTTTTTTTAATAAATTATAGGTAGTCTATGTTACTTCCTGATAATTTAGTTTTCTATTGGTGAAAAAATAGTTAAAATCGGTCCAGTAGTTTCGGAGCTTATGCGGTACAAAAAAATATTTCCTCTTTATAATATTAGTAAGTATAGAAGTATAGATAAATATGTTTGAATCTTCTTTATTTGAAAAAAGTTATATTTTTTGTTTGCAACACTAACACCATTCGCTGATGCAGACATAAGGTTCTCAGGTGTACAGGGCATGCGGCGCAGGATGAAAGGTGGGCCATGGTCTGCGGGGAGACGCATTTGAATAATTCGATTGCTTCACAACGCAAATAATGCAGTGAATATTGTTGAATTGTCAAAATGACACCGGATGCAGCTTTTTACATGGAGCGACTGCCTATCTGACCTCTACTACCCCTTGGTAAGGCCGGTTGTCAGACTTTCGGGCTTCTGACGACCCGTAACGTCAAAGATCCACGAATGACAGCCGGGACCAACGGCTTAACGTGCTTGCCGAGGCACGGAGGAGTCTCGGTATGTAAAGATGGTCACCAATCCACGGACCAGCCCCGGCAAGCGTAGCTTAACCTGATGGATCGACCCGTGCGGCTGTTATTACTTAGCCACGAGCTCCACACACATGAAATATTCTTACCTGAAAACTGCGATACTTTAATAACGTTATAATTTTGAAAATACCTACATAAACCACGTACCAAGATCCTGCTCGACATGTATCAGCGATGTCGTTAAAGGTTACGTCTAACTTGCTATTTACTAATTACTAACAGAAAGTGTTGCCACATCGCTAAACCCACGACACGTGTGAACTTAGTGAACTTACTTATGTTTTTAGTTTTATAAGTGCTCGTGGCTAAGTAATAAGTGCCGCACGGGTCGATCCGTCAGGTTAAGCTACGCTTGCCGGGGTTGGTCAGTGGATGGGTGACCATCTTTACATACCGAGATTCCTCCGTGCCTCGGAAAGCACGTTAAGCTGTTGGTCCCGGCTGTTATTCGTGGATCTTTGACAGTCGTTACGGGTCGTCAGAAGCCCGAAAGTCTGACAACCAGTCTTACCAAGGGGTATCGTATTACCCAGGAACTGGGTTGTGGAGGTCAGATAGGCAGTCGCTCCATGTAAAATACTGGTATTCAGCTGCATCCGGTTAGACTGGAAGCCGACCCCAACATAGTTGGGAAAAGGCTAGGCAGATTGAAGTAGTCATAACAGGGCCCCAAGTCTGCTATTTTTTACATTCCAACACGATCCCATTGTCACTGCATTGTCATTTTGCTAAAAGTTCGTAATCTGCTAAATTTATAATTTCATACAATGGATTGTAGTGGTTGACCATTGGAAAGTCATAATGACGCCATTATGACGCCATTATATTAGTAGATTACCAAACTTGTCAAAATCAACAATTATGAAATCAATGATAGACCATTCTGACACTATTGTAATAGCAGACTTGAGGCCCAGGTATGATGTCTAAAAAATTTTTTGTGACCGTCATGTAGGCAATGACGTATTACAAATAATTGCATGTAGGTTATTAAAAAATATTGGACACATATTTTTAGGGCTCCGTACCAAAATGGTAAAAAAGGAACCCTTATGGTGACACTCAGTCTGTCTGTCTGTCTGTCTGTCTGTCACAGCTGGATATCTCAAGAACCACTAATGCTATCAACTTGAAATTTAGAACAGTTTTAGATTACGCTTACCCAACTATTTTGCAAACAAGAAAGAAATAAAAATATTTATATTTTTTTTTGTAACAGGGACTGAAAAGGGGTCTTAAAAATTCAAAGTGGGGCTACTAGGTCATGTGGGGTAGGTATCATATGAAAGAGCGCTGTTTGCACATTCTCAAACATATTTTTTCTTTTTTTTAGACCGCACAGTTTTCGACTTTTGATGAAAAATGTAAAAGTACCGTTCCCCCCCCCTTATCTCCGAAGTTTGCAAAGAGAAAAATCTTGAAATTATTCCATGTGATAGAAGTTTATGTAAAGATTACAGGAAAAATAAAACGATGTCTCTAAATAGCACACTTTTTCAGAAATCGGAACGGAACCCTCGGTGCGCGAGTCCGACTCGCTCTTGACCGGTTTTTTCTTTTTTTACGTAACCTAAATTTACGGTGATACATTGACTTAAATTGTAGCAAGATGTCTCTCCTTGCTAGATTTTATATTTAGTATGTTGTAGTTGATGTAGGGAGGCCCCACTAAGTACTTAAGTATTTTTTTTATTAATGTGATAAAGCAAAAAATACATGTCTAATATTTTTTTATTATCTCACTGACGGACTAAATAGAATTATAAGCTGATCTCGCATTGTATAGGATTTCCTTACAATAAGAGGTCAGTGTAAACTGGAAATGTATAGCTTGATGTGTAGCCGTGTGTACAAAGCTTTTAGGGCGAGCGCGCACTGCGGTGCGTTTCCGTTAGTTCTGCCGCACTGGGCGGGGCCTACAGTAACAAAACGCATGACCGCAGTGCGCGCTCGCCCTTAAGACTTTTCGAGTCAGCCTGCGCGATCGCTTTGTTCTTCTAAATTACGCAACGGAGTTTGATGCGGTTTTCACCATTATTTAGAGAATTTATCCTGGAAGCTTTATGTGTAGGTGTAATATATTACTACACTAATCAAAAAAAGTTTTACTCCATTTATAATGGGACCAGTGCAAGGTAAACAAAATAACTCGCGATAACCAAAACTTGAATCAAGTGTTTCTTAAGTTATCAGCAGCACTTGAGAATGTTTTTTTGTATACCCTCATAACTTTGTGGACTGTTTACGTGTTAAACTCATTTTTTTTATTAAACAAGAAATTACATTTCGTATAAATGGTGCAAAAATTTTTTTGATTAGTGTTTTAAAATTACATACATAAAGAAATACGATGTTTTGTCAAGCGGTCAAAACCGTGCGAATTGGGTTGCTAGTTTTTTGTCTATAAAAGAATCAAAATTAATTTAAACCAGAAAACTTCCGTTTTCATCCTGTTAATCAATTGCATAATTAAAATGCAATTCCTCAAACTCAGGAAAGATGTTACAAATGGGCATAATTAAGTTCCCCCTAAGTTGCCACCCGATTTATGAAATCCATCCATCTTATAGCTCATATTTCTTCATCTCTAAGTATAATTTCCCGTTTAGGTTGTTGTTTCATTGTCCTACACATAAATTAATGGTTAAATTACCAAATCGATTCTGATGTTGGCAGATAGGTGACCTGAAAGCTTTTCATGCTAGCGGAATGATTCTACAGGGTGTACTAGAAAAGTGTGCTACCATCAAACTGAACAGTCTTTCTCCATGGTACCAACATCGTAATAGCGAAAAAATAATAAAGAACTGTCTCATACAAAACTTCAATACCGACTCGACCTAATGTATGGGATGGCTGGTTATTTTTTCGCGAATACTATGTTGGTCCCATTTTTTTTTTTTTTTTTTTTTTTTTTTTTTTTTTTTTTTTTTTTTTTTTTGTTCGGTAGTCTGCGTAGATAAGTAGTCTTGCTACATCTTGTCATTCGATGACTTACCGCGCCTTCATACAATAAACAAATATTATGCAGTTTCCCTTGTAACCAGCTGAAACAACAAAGTTTTCAGCGAAACACCTTTCGCTGTTCAGTACCTTTATGTTAGCATAACTCGACAAAATGTAGGGAACAGTTGTTTTTTTTTCGCCCAGGAAAAATTGTTCATAATTATGAGTACAATGACCCTTTTAAAGATTGCCACTGTTTACACTCTTTCAACCTGTAGATTAGAGGTCTAAATAGAGACTCTCGTGATGTGTACAGTTGATACAGAAGCGGTAGGTATAGTAGTTACTCCTAGACACAACGTGTATTTTTAGGAGTCTATCAATTCCATCTAAAGGTTTTCTTTAAAATATCGCTTTTATCGATAGTGGCGCTCCTATGGAAAAGGCGATGTTTTACAGGCAACCTTGTCACACACATAAATACTTAACTCTCAAAAATTCTTATAATTATGTTTTAGAGGCATGAGGAACAGGGTGTAAAGTTCACTCATCCTCCATTGAAAAGGAAGGATCCTCCGACCAGACGGGTGTCGTGTCTGGTGGGCTACTGCCCGACGGTTGATGTCGGGACGTTGTATATATGCTAATCGCGTGGTAAACTCTAATTGCGCGATGCAGGTTTGCGTGACGTCATGTCATTGATGCGTAGTTCATATGTGGCGATGTAGATGCCGCCACACAATGTATTTTTCATGGAGTATAAAAACACTCAATGTACAGACGCCAACACATCAAGCTACACACATCAACACTGTCTAGGGATATTTTGTATTTCTTAAATTTTTTGATAAACTATAAATATTTTGTTAAGAGAAGTATATATGGAATGAAACCTCAGTTAATGACCAACTTAATTAAATAAATAAAAAACATTTTAGATAATCAAATATTAAAAAAAAAAAAATAACAAAGAGACTAAAAATGGTGCTAAGTCTACGAGTGAAATTAATTAATAAAATTAATAATTTTATTAAAAATAACAACAGAAAGTTAGACATTTTAACTCTTAATAATCAGTGTTGCCACCCCTCACGTTAATTAGAGTTCGGCATCGGTTATTCATACTGTGAATTAAGGTGTCGATGTCTTGCTGTGGTATGCGTTCCCAGGTTCGTTGCAGGTGCAGGAAAAGTTGCTCTTCTGTGGCCAGATTTGGAGGGAGGGCGTGCATAGCCCTTCGCTGCAACATGTCCCACGCATGTTCGATGGGATTCATATCGGGCGACTGCGCAGGCCATCTCATTACCGTGACGTTGTTGTCTTGAAGGGCGGCTGATACCAGCCTCGCCGTGTGTGGACGGGCATTATCATGCATGAGTACGAATTGGTGGCCGATTTGCACCCTATGCGGAATAATGACAGGTTCCACCACCTCATCACGGTATTTCTGAGCATTCATGTTGCCTCTTACAAAAACGAGGTCGGTTCGCGCGCCTATACGAATTCCCGCCCATACCATGATCGTCCCTGCTTGGTACGAATGAACCTCTTGTGGATGCTGGAGACGGCTTTCCCTGCCTGGAACTCTCCAAACTCGTGTTCTTCGCGAATCTGGATGAAATCCAAACCGAGACTCATCCGTAAAGAGCACTGTCGACCATTGTTCATTATCCCATAACACGTGTTCTTGGGCCCACAATAGTCGCCTTCCGCGATTGCCACGTCGCAAAGCAGGAACACGAATTGGCCTGCGAGAATGAAGATTAGCTTCATGTAGCCTTCTTCTGACTGTTTGGTCGCTAACCAACAGCTGATGCTCCTGTTGGAGCCTCTGTACCATTACCATGGCCGTCAGAGTAGGTTCTCTCCTGGCGGTATTTTGGAGAAAACGGTCCTCTCTAGGGGTGGTCACTCGAATTCTGCCAGCATGCCGTTCTGCCACTTCCCCAGTATCACGATAACGTGACCAGAGCCTTGATATCACATTCTGGCTGGTGCCTAGAGTCTCCGCAACAACGTTTTGGATAGCGCCAGCTTCCAACATTCCTACCGCTCTTATCATCTCGTCTCTCGTCAGATGTCGACGTTGCATGGCACCAACGAGATGACACAAACAGTAAAAATCACTAAAACAATTGATAGCGTTAGTTAATTAATGTTTTTATAAACAAATCTCAACACAAAACTAGCACTGCTAACTGAATCAAATGAGTGTTCCCGCGCTTTCTTTTGTTTTAATAAGTTTTAGTTTTTTTTTCAATGTCAGTTTGAAAATGGAACAAGGAGGTTTAATTCCACATATAAACTTTTTACTAATTCTGAGTAGTTTTTCTGAAAATCTAAGAAATGCAAATAAAAATCTAATATCCCTAGACAGTGTTGATGTGTGTACTACAATCTGTCAAATTTCTTTAATTGATTTTCATCTTTATCGCTAAAGCATTAGGTTCAAGGTTGATTGGGAAAATTTGACAGTATCGGGTGGCTTGACCTGTTGGCGTCTGTACTTAAACTGTAAAACATTCTTATTAAAATTTGTATTTTTCATGGAGTGTAAAAAGGGTAGGTATATTTTATTTATCTTAGGTGGTTCCTCTCTGTAAAGGCCTATTACCACCGTCGCTATCTTTGACGATGTTCCTGGGGGTCTACCGTCAACGAAGATATAGGCCCGTCTAAAAGTAGTTGATCTGTGAAAACAAGTGTCAAATTAAATTTATAGGACGGGGCAAATAGGAGTAGAGACAACGGACTGTCAAATCGTGTTGTCATTCATTCTTAATTCGGGCCCCGGGGGTGACTTTTTGACAAAATGGCTTTTTAATTGTTTCTGTATTTACCGGAATACGAGTGGTTAATCATTCGACAATGTTTTTGTAATTTATCAAACTTATTGGGCCACAAAAGGAATAAATGAAAGGCAATTGCATGTAGCTGAGATGTGAATGCTAAGAAGGGTACAGTGTGCTGTTGTCATGGTATGAGCATGTGATGCGGAGGAAGGAGGAAAATGTCGCGAGGAAAATTTTGAGTATGAATTTGGATGGCTATAAGAGTAGGGGAAGACCAAAGAAACTATGGATGGACTGTGTGAAAGATGACATGGCTAGAAAGGGGGTGACTACCGAGATGACGACTAATAGAAAGGTATAAAACAAAGGGACATGTTGCGCCGACCACAAATAAATCAGGATAAGGGCAGGAGAATGATGACTCTCTAGGTTATAAAGATCAAGAAACATTCAATAACTTCCAAGTTTAACCGGTCCTAAACATGATAAATCTTAAACAAAACCAGCCAAGAGCGTGTTGGTCCACGCACAATGAAAGGTTCCGTAGGTAGTTGGGATGAATTTATCCCAAAAACAAACTTAACATTGTAGTTGAAAAACATGTTCTCCCATACATCGATATACCTACGTCTCGGTCAATTCTCCAACTGTAAAAATAAGTTTGTAATAGCAAAAAAAAATATGTGAAAAAACTACAAATTTACAATTTTCGGCCTTTTTCCTTTACTTGTGCTGTCAGACCTTCCTTCATGCCAAATTTCATGATTCTAGGTCATCGGGAAGGTTTTGATATATATGCAAGTCTTAAAATATGTAGCATAAATGGCCGTATTCATTTATTGCGTTGACTTAGAAACTTGATTTTTTTAGAGCTTCATGGGACCTTACTACGTTTCTTTAGAACTTTCAACTCGATACCTCCACGTGTTCCTGAGAAAAAGGGTCTATAAGGATCCTATATAGGGTTCCATTTTTTCCTTTTGAGGTACGGAACCCTAAAACTAACCTGATTCTTCTACTGGATATTACAAATTCTCATATTAACCGCTGTAATATCAAACATACTCTAGAAACTTCGCAAAAATCAAAGCGTAGAGGCTACGTTTGATGTTATACGAAGGAGCTTAGCATAGACCCTTTCTTTATTCAGAAGCATTAAAAGGTAAAATTGCCTCTAGTAGTTTCAAAGGATCAGTTATGCAATACCAAATACTATTACGATTCCGAATCGAACCATCCTTTGTCCAGAGACTCGTGAATGATTGTCTCGTTTTTCATGGTTTCGAAACCGAGTATACCGAACCGAGTGTGTAGTTTCGCCTTAGTGCGAGTTTTTATACTTACCTACTCGATCGCGTTTACGTTAAAGGTAACTTACGTCAATTTGTGTGGAATAATTGTGTTTCCCACTGTAGTCACCAGACGGCGCTTATTCAGTTTCAGAGGCCTTAGTGCGAGTTTTTATACTTACTCGATCACGTTAACGTAAATTTCAATTCGTACTGAAACTGATTAAGCGCCGTCTGGTGACTATAATGGGAATCACAATTCCATACAAATTGACGTAAGGTAACGTTAGAGTAAACGCGATCGAGTATGTATAGAAACTCGCACTAAGGCCACTGAACGCAGTCTGCGTTCTATTTGTTCTCCCAAAGAAAATACAAAATGTCATAAGTATAGATATTTACTCAATGGACAAAAGCAGAAGCGTTATAACTTCATAGCATCGCCGTCGCCTTTGTATCATAAACTTGATAAATACCCACCACAGCTAATTAATATCCTATTTACCGGGCAAAGGTCTCACACGATATTGAAATAGCTGTCACGCGTTTACGTAACAAAGAACCGGCGCTTGGGCAACCTAACCACGCTTGTCGAGCGATTACTAAGCAATTAGAGGGCCCATCGTTAAATCTAATTAAAACCTACAATATTAAGTAGAAAGTTTGTAATTAACAATACAAATACGCAACTCATATGGCAGTCCGCCCATAAACTGCGTCCAATAATGTTAAAAACCGAAGGCTCGCCTTGATGTGATGCCAAGGAGCGTTTATTTTTGTAGCGAAAGTCTGCGCTGGCGCACGCGGGGGAAAAGAGCCGTTAACCGAACGACGGCGGAAACTGCCGAGCGCACCCGAGCGATACCGAGTGCGCGCTGAATACAGCGAATGTGTTGTAAGATATTGTATTTAGGTTTTTGTTGAATTCTGCACTTGTAAACTTGTGTTTTTAAATATTTTATACAAGTTGGTATTGGTATACAGTGAAATCAACAGCAAAGTTTGGTTTTTCTGTCATATTTTTGGGTGAAATCGCAGTTAAAACTGTGCGCGTTAACCGTCACATGATGTTTTTTGTCCGTCACCATCTATTTACACTATCTCACGGAAGACGGCTAACCCCTCGGCTGTCGGGAGCGCGTTTTTTCTTTCTTTATTATTATTAACTTGGTCGAGACATAAAGTCGTACGTTGTTCTCATGTAGTTGTCTTCATTTGGCTTAAATTACGGCCACTTGAGACTGACGTGGTGCGAATAGAAATGCTCGATTATAATCAAGGCTTTTACAAGATTTTGCGTTAGGTGCTTGTATTTAGGAATACGAAACGATAGCCTTGTTACCGATTAGTATCGAATGAATGATAATATTATTTATCTTGACTGACTGAGAGTTATCTAGTTTATCAGATTGTTAGAATTCATGCGTGTTTGTTTTGAGTTGTGTAGGTTTAAAATGTTTCTGAATATCAAATACGGAATACATTTTTCCCTGTATTCAGCGAATTTACATTTGAACTCTTGTCTGTATTTTGAAATTCATAAAATGCTAAGTTCGTCGTTAAGTGCGCCTCTCAACCAAGAATAAACCACTTCTACATCAGATCGGAGACAAAGGAGTCGTATTCAGTAGATAGAGGGCAGAATCCACTGGCACATTGGTGATAATTGTATTGTATTGTATGTATATCTGACTGGAGTCCGCAACTCTACGTTCAAGCGCAAATAAGTAGCATAATCACAATCAGCCTATAACGTTCCCACTGCTGGGATCTCTGTGACGAGAAGTGTGCTATATAATCCACCACGCGGGCTCAGTGCGGGTTGGCAGATGTCACATGTCTTCGAATTTTTGGTTCTAGGACATGCACGTTTCCTCACGATGTTTTCCTTCACCGTTTTGAGAGCAGTGGTGATGAAATAAATAACACAAAGTAAAGCGCCTGTCTGGCTTCGAACTCACGACCTACAACTCTCCTACACTACTCCTCCATATTTTGCGTATGGTGATAATTATTATCAGACAAAGCTGCAGACGGAGAAAGACTTAAAAAGCCTCCTAATAAGTTTCTGTTTACGTAGGTATTAAGCTCATAATGTCATACTAATTCTGTTATATTTTTAAATAGCTGCGCCCCGCGGTTTCAGCCGCGTAGACCGGGACAAAAAGTAGCGTATGTGTTAATCCAGGGTGTAAGCTATCTACATACCAAATTTCATTCAAATCGGTCCAGCCGTTTGAGCGTGAAGAAGTAACAAACATACGAACATACACACACTCACAAACTTTCGTCTTTTTATTATTAGTGTGATTAGTGACCCGCGCTAATTGTGATACCTGCATCGAAATCCATTGTGTAGTGAGTTAAGAAGACCTAAGCGGTCACACAGACAGACACGAAAAGGACTTTGTTTTATACTAATTAGTGATTAATCTGGTATACAGTGCTTAACCATAGACTGTAAAATAGGTCCTTACAATTCAAAATCATTTATTTGCAAAATAATTCATCGATAGATATTCATTTTGCCTTCGAAGCAAATTAAACAGGTATAGTAGTCTGTTTTTCATTTATTCGACATAAAATCACACTGAAATTGTTCATACATTATTACAGAATGATGCACTTCCTCCACGGCCATTTTATCCGTTGTAATTACTGTTGGGCATGCCAGATGTGTATTGATCTCATTTGGAGGCAGATACATGTGCTGCATTACAGTTCTGCGCCGTTCGATATTCCTTTTTACATGGGACGAAACTGTATTTGTTCACAGATGTATACAAGCAATTTAAGGTATGGAGTCGGTTCATCATCATCCACAGCCCAACTTCACCCACTACGGGGCATAAGCCTCTCTTTTCTTGTGCCAGTCTCATCCAGGTTTTGCTCACGATGGCAACAATGTCGTCCACCCATCTCGGAGTGGAATAGTCTTCCTGAAATGATACTTACCTAAAGGTAAATCTGTCTCAACATATTTGTAAATAATTTCTTTGTGTCTGCATGAAATGTTTCCTGTATTGAATATTGTAATATTTTAACCCTTGGGGATAGAGGGCTAAATCTGGGTTAGACTTTATGTTGGGGTTATGCGTTTTGTGTGATGCACCACTGTTCATCATCTGAAGTTACTTAGTATACCCTACTATTAATACAGTTTTTATTTCCCCATAAGGCTTCCAGTTAGCTAAAGCATTGTTCATATTCTGTACTTAATCATTGTTTGATTAATTTCTTGCATATACGTTGGCTACATGATTTACATCAGCATTGCATCACAATACTTATTAATGAACTTTTTGCCGTTCGTTTTACATTTACTTTAAAAGTTCTGAAAAACGTGCTGTTTCATTTACCATAGTTAAGTTACAGAGCTAACTTTGTTTCGTACGTAGCGGCATAGCGTTAGATACGTTGGTACGGACTACGTGGACAGAATCTCGAATGTGATTGGTTCTAAATTATGCTGTTCGTTTTATCTTTTTTGGAAGGGCAACATTTATATTACAAAAAGATCGAACTTTGGGAATTCAGGACCATATTTTGGTACTTAAATTTTACTTATCAATCTTAGGGCTGATATTATGGCATTGAAGAACCTTAGAATAGATATAATGCTTGTATTTCCTAAAACGGCAGGGCACTTCAATCAATCTGCCTAACCTTTTCCCAAATATGTTGGGGTCGGCTTCCAGTCTAACCGGATGTAGCTGAATACCAGTATTTTACATGGAGCGACTTACTTACTTAACATACCGTAAGGCCGGGTTACTTTTACACTAGGGCATAACTTTGGCCCAAATAGAGACGAAGTGTTTAAACTGCCCGAAGTGTCGCGACCACACAACCGAACGTCGCATATCCTTAGGTAACTAATAGATGGCGATATAGATGCGTACTTGTGGAACTTTGTGTAGATTTAATGATACTAAACATCAGTCTTGATTTTGGCCAAAGTTATGCCCTAGAGTCAAAGTAACCCGACCTTACGGTAGCTAAAACTAACAAATAAAACATTAATCAACCAACTCGTTTCAAATCACTGCATCACATAAAAAACATATTTAATTGACAAAGTTGACAATATAAAACCAACGTTTTCGAAAGTTTCTCTCATACCTACACTACATCGTGTGAAATCTGACGTCAGATTATAAATTTGTTTGTGTGTTACCAACCTTACGACTAGCAATACTAAGTAAATACTGCTAGGTATGGACTAGAAATCATTTGAAAGAATCAAAACTTTCATAGGCACATCACAAAATGGACGTTTTCATTCTCGAAGCAGAGTTATTTGGTTCCTCGAGATAGCGTGGCACACTTTTATATTGAATCTGCTTACACTCAGATGCTCATTGTGACTGATTATACCCGATTAGAGGTTTTTGTTACCCCATAGATGTAAAGAGCTGCCTTTTTCTATGATATCTTCTTCTTAATATATAAAAAGAAGAAGTCTAGACTGACTGACTGACTCATCAACGCCCAGCCCAAACCATTGGACCTAGAAATCTCAAATTTTGCACAGAGGTTCCCTTTATAATGTAGACAAGGATTATGGAAGGATTTTCGTTCCCGTGAGATAGTTTCTGACTTCCACGCGGGCGAAGCCGCGCGGGAAGTGCTAGTTATTGACAAAACTTGACCCCTATAGATGGGCTTTCGATTTTCAAAATATTTGAACTGGTATTTTCAGTTCAATTCTTGTACCATTGAAATAAAATAAGACTTCATAATTATTGTAGTCTATATCGACATCCTTACAAATGATATAAAGCACATCTTTTAGACGAGTACTCTTAATATAAAAAAACAACCCTGTAAAACAACCCTCCAACACAACTCATGTTTCAACCAACCCCGTAAAACCATTAAAGAACTCACACATACACACAAAATACTTCTACATGTCACAGCCACACGGTCCATATAGCAAGACATGTTGTTACTAAAATTAACATTCTTCATCGCGAGAGCAACACGATTTCATATTATGAAAACATACTATAACATCATTATATACCAACTATGTCTGTAGTATAACAGAATCTGTGTTCTATCTATGTGTGGGTTTTAACTGTTCCTTGGTACGGATAGATGGCGCTGTGTGCATAGGGGTCGTATTGCAACGCAGTCTAAATTCTATTTGTTTTTAGGGTGTTAAATTATAGGGAGTTTGGAATCGCTTCATGCATGTAAGGGGAGTTTTGTGCTACGTTGCAGTCAGCGGAGGGTTCAAGTTTTCATGTGGTCGCCGGTTTCAAAATTTGTACAAAAATTCGTTGAGTCTCGTCTTTTGTGTTTTTATAAAGGAACGCTGAAAGGAATAAGTATCCAATAAATATTTTTTATGCTACATTGCTTGCACTTTGATTCTTACTTTAGAATGGTTTATTAAAAAGAAGACGAGAGTTTTTTACAAAACGTTCTACCTACTCCAGTACCTACTTCTCTCGAACTTTCTAAACTCACTTTACATTTAAACCAACATAAAAATAAGATTAATTTAGTTTCTACAAGAGGATTTGAAGTAGGTAGGTACCTAAAGAACGTGTAGGTTGTTTCCTTTTACATGAAACCAAATAATATCTCAATTAAATCTGAGTGTACAATAGTAAACCTACATCTCAGCCTACCCCTTTTCAGAGCGTACTCAGGGCTTAGCAATAAACATAAAACCTTCAATAGTTCACAGATTCATCAATCCATTACATTCGTTAGTGGGTCTGACGACATCGAGTGACGTCACCGTCTGTCTGCCCACACAACTCCACTTCTGTACATTTATATTTATAACAAACTTTGCTTTAGTATATTTAACTATTTATATTATTCAGAGCGTTATGTGCCCTGTTTTATGTATAATTTTCTTAGGGCACGGCAGAATATTATGATCGTTATACATATTTCACATAACAGTTTTGTACAATATTCTGACAAATAAATGCATTCTATTCTATTCTAGGCCCGGTTTCTTGATCCGTAGTTAACTCAACCAATGGTTAAAAATAGTGACTAATGGTTGGATTTTGGCTAAATTTGAAAAGCTAAACAGAGCCAGATTATTTATTTTTGAGATAGATTTTTAGATCATTTTATGAAAAATCCCAGATTAAATCATTTGAAGCCAATTTAAAAATTATTTACGCTGCGACTATACTGAAATTTAAGTTATTTTCATAGTTGATACCGCAGTAGATCTTTGTCAATAACTAAAAGTTCAAAAATGCCTATATCACTAATCAAACATTTTATTTTTCGTAATTTTTGCCATTACCTAGGTACTTCAAATAAAAGTCTTCATAGATTCTCAAAAACTACTGAACTTCGGTAGAACATTTGGTGGCTTAATTTATTGCATTTTAACCCCTATGACGTCCTGCAAGGAAATCGTCGAGTTACCAGTAATTCCGTACATTTTACTCGCAGTTCATTATGTCCAAAGTCAAGCTTTGTTTATCAAACGGAAGCTCTTTTCTTTGCCTATTAACCTCAAACTGCTACTTCATATTCATAAATCCAACCCGATTCCACTAATTACCTAACCCTACAGGTCTAAGCTTTTACTGTTATTAGTGCTTTATCTCTAATTGTTACTGCTTAGCCAATTTGGCATTATGGGTATCATCTCACACTAATATTATAAAGGCAAAAGTTTGTGCGTGTGTGTGTTTATATGTTTATTACTTCTTCACGCTCAAACGGCTGGACCGATTTGAATGAAATTTGGTATGTAGATAGTTTATACCCTGGATTAACACATGCTACTTTTTATCCCGGTTTACGCATATGAAACCCCGGGGCGCAGCTAGTATTTAATAAAATATTTAAAAACATTCGTAAATATTTTACTGGAAAGGTAAAATTAACATTTTTACTACTGTTAGAGTGTCAGCGGCATGATGCTTGTGTAAATACTGCTCAGCAACCCCTGAAGAACACTCCGCGAATAACTCTATATAGTGGACTGTATTTTGTTAGGCTTCTCTGATTCTAAGGAAGTTAGGCGGCTTGGTAAAAATAAAATATTACATGTTGCTTAGAACACGGACTTTAAAGAAGTAAAGTTATTTTCCCGCACATACATGACAACATAGAAACATTGACATATGAACTGTCAAGTGGCATTAGGACAGTATAACAATCAATCAATCAGCCTAGCCTTTTCCCAACTATGTTGGGGTCTGCTTCCAGTCTAACCGGATGCAGCTGAATAAATAAATATCCTTGGACATTTCACACAAATAATACCAGTATTTTACATGGAGCGACTGCCAATCTGACCTCCACAACCCAGTAACTGGGTAATACGATACCCCTTGGTAAGACTGGTAAGACTGGTTGTCAGACTTTCGGGCTTCTGACGACCCGTAACGACTGTCAAAGATCCACGAATGACGGCCGAGACCAACGACTTAACCTGCTTTCCGAGGCACCTAGAAGTCTCGGTATATAAAGATGGTCACCCATCCACGGACTAACCCTGGCAAGCGTAGCTTAACCTATGGATAGACCGGTGCGGCTGTTGTTACTTAGCTCCTGCAACATATAAAAATATTAAATTAAATGTTGAAACTTATAACTACTAAGTTATGTTGCTGAACTTTGATTTGAGAACACGGAAAATTAAGATTGACGCGGCCGATTTAGAAAGTAATGGAACGAAATAAGTTTGACAGCTTTTAAGCTCGTTTCCCGTTATTAGATTTCCATTTGATTACTTTTGCTTATTTTATCATTGACCAAGTGGATTCCGAGAAGCAAGTTTCATTCCAAATAGAATTTTAAGGTTCTGTTTCTATTTATTTATCTATACAACGTGTAACGTTAAATGCGCAAAACCTCTTAAGGGGTCATTGTACAGATTATTATGAACAACTTTTACTATGGGACCAAACCTGAAATCGCGAAAAAAAAATCAGCTGTTCAGTACATTTTGACGAATTATGCGAACAGAAATGTACTGAACAGCTGTTTTTTTTTTCGCGATTTCAGGTTTGGTCCCATAGTAAAAGTTGTTCATAATGATGGGTATAATGACCCCTTAAGAGGTTTTGCGCATTTAACGTTACACGTTGTATAAATAAAAAGAGAAGTCCTGACTGACTGACTGACTCATCAACGCCCAGCCTAAACCCTTGGACCTAGAAAGCTGAAATTTTGCACAGAGGTTCCCTTTATAATGTAGACAAGGAATAAGGAAGGAATTCCCGCCCGTACCTACGTTCCTGTGGGATATTTTTCGACATCCACGCGGGCGAAGCCGCTGGCAAAAGCTAGTTTTATATAAGTAAGATAACTTCATGTAAGACCGCCCATTGTGTCACTCTATGTGAAATTTCAACATTTTTATCTGTATTTTTATGGTGTGCATGATAAAGAGTATTCTATCTATTTAATTCACACCTAACAGAGTATTACATTATTATTATTCTATAAACATTACATCTCGGAGGAGCTCGTGGCTAAGTAATAACAGCCGCACGGGTCGATCCATCAGGTTAAGCTACGCTTGCCGGGGTTGGATGGGACTCCTCCGTGCCTCGTAATCATAAAAGTAAACCGTGGCTCCCGAATGTCATTCTTGGATCTTTGACAATCGTTACGGGTCAGAAGCCCGAAATTCTGACAACCGGTCTTACCAAGGGGTATCATATTATCCAGTTACTGGGTTGTGGATTCGCTCCATGTAAAATACTGGTATTCAGCTGCATCCGGTTAGACTGGAAGTCGACCCCAATATAGTTGGGAAAAGGCTAGGCTGGTTTTTGATTAATTATTGGGGTTTTCTTTTTAGAATTTCTCATTAGCAGCCCAGAGTCTGGATTAGTGTCCGGATGATGGCAAGAGGCTCGCCACATGGGGCTTAAAAATAACTGGGCAAATGTGCATGGTAGTAGTATAGGTACACCTCTGCCCAACCCTTTGGGAAACAAGGTTTGATGTTATGTTTATGTTATTATTATATTCATATCAACTTACCCTAAATTAGCTAAAGTTTTAATGGTGTTCTCGCCATTTTGAACCGTATTACGTATTATTTTACTCCCATAGGAGTTGAATTTCGAAAAACTCCTTTATTCCTTGTCTACATTACAAAGGGAACCTCTGTACAAAATTTCAGCTTTCTAGGTCCAAGGCTGGGCGTTGGTGAGTCAGTCAGTCAATCAGACTTCTCTTTTTAAATAGATATTAGTATGGATTCACCTTTTTTAACCATGTCTGTCATTTATAATTGGATAATGTGCTTCAGCTACTCCGCCTTACATTCTACGGTGAATGTTCAGAGCTGGACACGTAAATGGGTACCCTTGATATAAATAAATACTTTAGTGGAAAACCAATTACTGCAAGTGCAGCTAGGCGTCAGTACATGGACATCCAGTAGATGTCCGGTACTCCGGAACACGTAGGTCCGGAACTCCGGATTCTCGTGGCCGCTTGTATGTAACCCGCATAGCTTAAATTGTGATCCTATATTTTAATTAGAAATAGCCACAACACAGCCAGCAAATATTGTCGAGTAATTTTAAGAGATATGTAGGTAACTGGAATTTAGATACGAAATAAGTAAACTTGCAAAATTTCCCATTTATTGCTAAGTAGAATTTAGAAATAAATGGGTTTAGTTACACGAATGGATATAATAAGAAATGAGTAAGTACATAGAGGAACTTTGAAAATGACACCGGTGACTGAAAAGTTTTGCGGAAATCGATTGTCGTGGTATGGGCATGTGATGCGGAGGAATGAGGAAAATATCGTCAGGAAAGTTTTGAGTATGAATGACGATGGCTATAAGAGTAGGGGAAGACCAAAGAAACGACGGATGGACTGTGTGAAAAATTATATATGGCTAGAAAGGTGACTACCGAGATGACGACTTAAGCTGAGCGTCCACTGGGCCGCGCCGGCCGCAACGTACGCACGGCACGCAACGGATTTTGGTTTGTTTGTATGAAGAAATGAAAATGCATAGTGGACGCAGTGCTTATACGAATTCATACAAAGCAAACCGAAATACGTTGCGTACCGTGCGTGCGGTGCGGCCGGTGCGGACTAGTGGACGCTCAGCTTAAAAGAGAAAAAAAATAATTACATAAAATTAAAAGAAAAAAAAAAGAAAAAATTAAAAAAAAAGAAAAAGGAACAAATAAAAGAAAAATAGAAATATGGAAAAGGGACAGTTGCGCCGACCCCCAATGGATTGGCATTAGGGTAGGAGAATGACGATATTGCTAAGTAGTATTAGTGAGAAAACCTCTCCTATTCAGGTACAGTACGACCCAACTTAGATGTAGCATCGGCAAAATTCGTAAAACCGATCACCATCCGAACTGAGTGCGCCTTCAAAACCACCAATCTTTATTACTGCTTTAGGCGAAAATTATCTTTACGCAAATGCAGTAACTTGTAAAATCATATAACCAAATACATTCGTAAAATTGGAACAGGGTTAACCTTTTGACCGCTTGTGTCGCATTCATGCGACACATATTTTCGTGCCCCTACCGCTCGTGTCGTATTTCTGCGACAGAGAACATGCATGACTTTTCGTTCTATTTTCGTCCTATTAACTATAATTTATTGTAGGTATTATTTTATCGATTCGTAGCCCGCGCGCTAGGGGCACGGCAATTGATATTTAGCCTTTTGTAAAATCTGAAAACCTGAAAGAGGAAAGCTAACATATTCGGTAAATTATTCTGAAACAAATACAAAGAAAAACAACATTTAAAAAATTAAGGGTGGGTTGCACCATCTACTTTAACAATAACAAACATAGCAGCTTCAGTTCGATGTTTGTAATTGTTAAAGTATGATTGTGCAACTAAGGGTTAATTTATTAAATGCTGTTTTTCTTTGTATTAGTTTCAGAATCATTTCTACATACATACCAAATTTCATTCAAATCTGTCCAGCCGTTTGAGCGTGAAGAAGTAACAAACATATAAACACATACTCACACACTTTCGCGTTTATAATTTTAGTGTGATTCATTCAGGCTATACATAAGTCTTTCTTTACTAGTCCTAGCAATACATACAAAAGAAAATTACAATGTTATAGAGCCTTTTTGAACGTCAGGGCCTCAAGTCTGCTATTACAATAGTGCCAGAATGGTCTATCATTGATTTCATAATTGTTGATTTTGACAAGTTTGGTAATCTACTAATATAATGGCGTCATTATGACTTTCCAATGGTCAGCCACTGACACTCCATTGTATGAAATTATGAATTTAGCAGATTACGAATTTTTAGCAAAATGACAATGCAGTGACAATGGGATCGTGTTGGAATGTAAAAAATAGCAGACTTGGGGCCCTGGTCTATTACAAGGCATTTCTTTAATTACAACGTCATTTTCAAATCGATCCTGTGTTCGACACGATTTGAATAAGTACGCACTAAAATAAACTGTCACAACAAATTGATGAAATTATTTTACAATTTATTACTTATTTGATATGAGGAGCTCGTGGCTAAGTAATAACAGCTTCACGGGTCGATCCGGCAGGTTAAGCTACGCTTGCCGGGGTTGGTTCATGGATGGGTGACCATCTTTACAAACCGAGACTCCTCCGTGCCTCGGAAAGCACGCTAAGCCGTTAGTCCCGGCTGTCATTCGTGGATCTTTGACAGTCGTTACAGGTCGTCAGAAGCCCGAAAGTCTGACAACCAGTCTTACCAAGGGGGTATCGTATTACCCAGTTACTGGGTTGTCGAGGTCAGATAGGCCGTCGCTCCATGTAAAATACTGGTATTCAGCTGCATCCGGTTAGACTGGAAGCTGACCCCAACTTAGTACCACAACATAGTTGGGAAAAGGTTGGGTTATAAAGGGAACCTCTGTGCAAAATTTCAGCTTTCTAGGTTCAAGGGTTTGAGCTGTGCGTTGATGAGTCAGTCAGTCAGTCATGACTTCTCTTTTTATTTAAATATAGTTAGGTTGAAGTCGCTTTTCGTGTCTGTCTGTGTGGCCGCGTTGTTCTTCTAAACTACGTAACAGATCTTGCTGCGGTTTTCACCATCATACAGATGATTTAATCCGGAAGGTTTGTGTATAATACATTCATATTTAACTCACATATAATAAAGAAATCCCGATATTTTGTCTAGTCGCAAAATCTGTAGATCTATAATAATCTGGAGATCAAAAATTTACCCCAAAATTCGCTAAAATAGGTACCGATCAGCACTTACAGGCGAAGAATAAAGTAAAATAATGTGTTTAGTATCAATTTGTCGGTCGTGGCAGCTCGGCGAGTGGGGCGCACAGTTACAATCGGCGGCTTTGTAGGTTGCACCGTTGTTGCATTCGATACACGACACTTCGCCCAGTTTCAACCAACTAGCGACTGCCAACAGAGGATAAGTATCACGATGTGGGTTTTATTGTAAATTACTTTGTATGTTATAGTTTATATCACTTAGGTACTTGGCTTCCAGTGTGAATTACTGTAAGAGACTATCTCTTACTAGCCTGCGAGTGGGTTGTTAAAATGTAAACGTCACGTTAGAGACAGGTATAATGGAGTTCTTTCAATTTTATATCTTAACAAAGACTCTTTAACCTTCTTAATATATAAAAAGAAAAGTCCTGACTGACTGACTCATCAACTGGTCGTTGATGAGTCAGTCAGTCAGTCAGAACTTTGACTCCCAGCCCAAACCTTTGGACCTAGAAACCTGAAATTTTGCACAGAGGTTCCCTTTATGATTCCCGCACGGAACAAATATTTGTACGGCCTACAAGTATTTGTTCCGAGTCTGGGTGTTTTTCTATCTATAATATGTATGTATTTACAAAAAAAAAATGTATATAAGTAGTTTATCAGCCATCTCGTTACCATAACACAAGCATTAGGTTGCTTAGCTTGGGACTAGATAGCGTTGTGTGAAATGTCCAAGGATATTTATTTATTTTATTTATTTTATAATGTAGACAAGGAATAAGGAGGGATTTTCGTTCCCATGTAGGGTTACCATATCTCAGGATTTGTCGTGAGATGTCAGGATTTTTAGGCTCTTCTCAGGATTCCGGATTCAGGATTTTTAGAATTTTCAATAACAAGAGTGGATTTTCAGATCTTTTCTATTACAAAAACAAAGAATAATCTTCTTTATATAAACTAATTTAAAAATCAACGTTGGTCGTGTGAATTATACAAATAAAATCAACACGTAAAATCTATGAAATCTATTCTAATCATCAGCTTTATCATATTTATTTTACGATATCTTTTGTAAACTTTTTCTATAAAATGCTTCGCACGTTAAATTATCAAATAATACTATCTTCAAATGATACAGACTGTATTAAAAGTAAAGCTTGGACGGAAGACACCGTTATTCGGTTTCTTTCATTCGACCATTGAGCCTCCATGATAGAAAAAACTCTTTTTAACCGACTTCCAAAAGGAGGAGGTTCTCAATTCGTCGGAATATTTTTTTATTTTTTTTTTTATTTTTTTTTATGTATGTTCCCCGATTACTCGAAAATGGCTAGACCGATTTGGATTTTTCTTTTTTTGTTCGAAAGGGTATACTTCCCAAGTGGTCCCATGATCATCAAATCAGGATCTGATGATGGGATCCCATGGAAATCGAGGGAAACCCTCAAATTTTATGGGCACACCTATATCGATTTCGGTATTTTTTATAGTAACTCGTGCATTTACTCTCGGAAAGTACCATTCGGTGAACTGGAACTGATGATGAAGACCACAGAGGGCCATCGGAAATACTCAATTATATCTAAGTATATAACAGGTTGCGATTCGATTACTTTAATATGGTTTATGCTCGTCAAAATAATGGTAATGGTGACTTCACCATGAGCTCCAATTCTCCTGGTTCTTACTAGGAGAACTCCTCAACAATTAACGTCCCTGCATCGGGAAAAGCAACATTTTGTAAAACGTGATGAGCAGTTGACATTGGGTTATTGTAACTTAGATAAATTACAAACTGAACCACTAAAAAGTGAAAAATAAAAACTTTTTTACAAAAACAAAAACCGACTTCCAAAAAAAAAAACTACAAAGTGAAAAATAACTTTAATTTCGGAAGTCGGTGGCAAAAAACTAAAATACAGATCCAAAGACACCGACTTCCGAAATTAAAGTTATTTTTCACTTTGTAGTTTTTTTTTTTGGAAGTCGGTTTTTGTTTTTGTAAAAAAGTTTTTATTACGTTTGCATTCCGGGTTGTAATAGCAAATACATAATGACAAAAACGCATTATCTGGTTCTGAAAATGGTTGCCCACAGTGTATGGAGTGGAGTGTTAACATCAAAAAATTACGTTTGCGAGAGAATTCACAAAATTCAAGAAAACTCAGGATTTTTCAATGGAAATCAGGCTTTTGCTCCGGACTTTTCAATTTTCTTTCTGGTAACCCTACCCATGGGATATTTTCCGACAACCACGCAAGCGACGCCGCGCAGGAAATTCTAGTGAAAAATAAAAGATGAATAACACAAACTATGTTCAAAATAAGATCATCCTCTAAGCTGATTTATTGTTTAGTTCTATAAACTAAAATATATTTCAGGACAAATTAAATCACTTATCATGTATTGTAGATTGCTGTGTATTTTTTCCTATCAAAAAGATGCTATAGTTACTGTAAAAAATGGACACAAAGTTACTTATAGTTTCGCCGTATTTTGGGAGGACAAGCCTTAATTTTGACTGTACTGACATTGACGCTTAATTTTGAAATGTCTTCTGCAAGAAGCGATTTATCATAGAGAATCTAGGCCCAGCAGAAGAACTAGACCAAAGTAGCTCAATCCCAGTTGTCCCTCATTGGTTGCCAACAAGTGAGGAGAACACAAGTAGGTATCCATAGTAGCGCTCACCTTGCAGGATCACCCGACACGCTGGCCTAGTTACTCAAGGTTGTTTTATTGCCTTTACTACTGAAGTGTACGCTAAAAAACTCGACCACTCATTGTTTAGAATTAAATTGTTAACGTTTCTTTTTTGGGTTACTAGGTAATTCTTTGGCATTTCACTTTTTTACCAAAATTGATTTCATAATAGGTATTCGTGTTTAGAAGTGTTTACAACTTTAGAAAATATTTATGACTGTTACCTATGTGTGAGAATTCTACTATCATTAATTCGAAAGAGGTATGTCGCAAATCTTAGAAATTTGTTAAACAAACAAACAAAATAAAGGATAGGTAAGTACATATAGAAAAATTGTCAGGAAGGCTTAGTTCGGCCACCTATGCTGTTAAAAAAATTCGACAGATAACTGATGTGGATACAGCCAGAATTGTTTATTTTAGTTATTTTCATAGCCTTATGTCTTATGGGATTCTTCTCTGGGGAACCTGTGCGGGCATTAATACTATCTTTGTTTTACAGAAAAGGGCTGTTCGAGCCATTTACAATCTAGGTCCAAGGGATTCCCTTCGAGAGAAGTTCAAGGAAATAAATATTCTGACTGTAGCCTCTCAATATATATTTGAAAATCTATTGTATGTACACAAAAATATATCCAATTTTAAGAAGATGTCCGATATTCATAGTTTAAATACTAGGAATAAACACAATCTTGCTGTACATCGCACTCGTCTCCACAGAGTAGGCAACTCGTTCATGGGTCAATGTATATGCTTTTACAACAAACTTCCCACTGACATTCGAAACTTGCCCATTAAACGATTTAAAAGCTGCATTAAAACCAAACTTTGTAAAAAGGGCTACTATAAAATTTCTGATTATTTAGAAGACAAAAAAGCTTGGGTTTGAGCTATTCAATCAACTTTGTAATATATATAATACCAAAACTCATTATAATAAATAAAATATTATATCAATGTAAATTGTTAAAAAATTAAAATTATTGTAAATGTGAGCACTATGTGGATCTTTTTTTTTTTTTCTTTTTTAGTATTATTGATGGTCTGATATTTTTGAGTACTGTATATGCGACCTACCCAAACGTCCTTTCTTTGGTATTGTTCGTCGAGTTATTGAGCTCCTGAAATCCTGAGTTGAGCTGCACGATTGTTGACAAATGCTTGCACTGACTGGACAGGTCCACTCAAATTTTTATGGTTCTTTCCTCAAAAGAACATTTCAGACTGGATCTACATGGTCCTCACATGATCTGACCAAGATTATGTCTGGACTTTAAATAAAAGAGACTTTGACCCCTGAGTTTGTTTCGCCATTTCTTCTCAGGGTAGTCAGATAGGAAATGTCGACTTCATCTAGCTTATTAAAAAAAAAAAAAAATATGACGTGTAAAAGTGATTTCGATATCCTATTTACAGAATAAACAATTTCATTTCATTTCATTTCATAAGCGATAAAGAATTAATAAATTATTTCATCACATTCACCACTGCTCTCAAAATGGTGAAGGAAAACATCGTGAGGAACCCGGCATGTCCTAGAACCAAAAATTTGAAGACATGTGACATCAACCAAGCCGCACTGGACCCGCGTGGTGGATTACAGCCCACTCCCTCTCATAGAGAAGACCTGTGTCCCAGCAGTGGTGGTTTCTACAGTTTATGATATGAGTTCTAGTACCTAACTCTTTATCTCCTCTCTTTCAATACTGTAAATTAGAAAGCATCCATTTGAGTACTTCTAAGATGATGATGATGATGATATGATGATGGTTGCGGGGCAACGAAGAGGCTGACACGTTGGCGAAATTAGCGGCTAGGAATGGGAATGAAATAAATATTATATTAGATTATTCAGAATTTTTACAAAAATTTAAAAATATATGTTATGATTATTGGAAAGAATATTTTAACAAACGGTCATTAGAGAAGGGAGTATGGTATAAAACCATACAGTGTGAACCTCTTCGCGTGCCCTGGATCATGATTAGTGATGTTAGTAGAAAACTGATTGTTACTGCTCTTAGACTTAGATCTGGACACATTCCATGCAAAAAATTTGCCTTCATCATGAAGAAAATCGCTTCACCTAATTGTGAGGAATGTGGAGTTGTCGAGGACCTACAACATTTATTGATGGAATGTGTCCAATGTGAGTCAGGTAGAAATAATTTACTAAGGTCCCTAAATTTGAACAGAACTGATGTGCCTGCATGTTCCACACGATTCTATCCCAACCAAATGGCGATGATGCGAAGGCTTTATTCAAATTCATGGCCCAAGTCTTGTGAACGTACAATTGTTTAGGGTACGATGGGACTGACATACGCTATGCGTAAAAGCCCCTATAAATAAATAAAAAAAAAAGATGACAACTTACTCTTTAGCTAACTTTCCCCAAACACTCAACTAGCACATATAAACAAGTCTTGAACCTCTGCTAAACCTAATGAAGCAAAGTGAGGTAAACAATTTGAACATTTTCGGGATTTGCGTTCAAGTAGGTCACATGCAAACGAACAACCAATTAACCGATTAACTGGGACACAGTCGGCTAAAACTTTAACACCTAATAAAATATGCATAATTAAATGTGTGATGTCAAAGTAGTGGTCGTTTATAAAAGGTTAGGGCCTGTTTCACCACCTATCCTATTAAGGCTGCCCCTTCCTAAAATACAGCGAAACTAAGTAACTTTGTAACCATCTTTTACAGTAACTATAGCATCTTTCTGATAGGAAAAAATACACAGTAATCTACAATACATAAGAAGTGATTTCATGTGTCCTGAAATCTATTTTAGTTTGTAGAACTAAGGAAAAAAAATCCTAAATCCAGGTCTATTTCGGTCTATTTTTTCGAGTTGTTACCATATTACTCCTACAGTTTTCAGTAAAAGTGTTCATAAATGTATACAGTTCTTTACAAATTGATAAGGAATGATTTCTTGTCATTACTTTTTTAGTTTAATCAACAGATTTTTTGTAAATTGATAATTACTTCATATTTTGCAAGCGCTGTGTCATCGCGCTTCTCTTTCTTTTCTATGCAGTCCGACAGTGACCGCGCTTTTTACGACGGACAAGCCTTAACTTACTTGGCAGATAGTTTTATACATATTCTGTTCCATTTTTGAATGAGTAGTGGCTATTCGGATATCGTGAAATAGGCCCTTATATGGTGTTACATTAATATGGAAAGAGTGGAAAAGAGTTCAACGAGTCTTTTGGAATGTGGCAACATAGATTTTATGGATTACATGGTTTATTACTATTACTACCTAGTTTATTTGATTATCATCACTATATCATTTTCACCTTGAACAAATTATGGTATGTTCTAAAAGTACGAGTAAGTCAATCTGCCTCGCCTTTTCCCAACTATTTTGGGGTCGGCTTCCAGTCTAACCGGATGCAGCTGAATACCAGTATTTTACATGGAGCGACTGCCTATCTGACCTCCACAACCCAGTTACTGGGTAATACGATACCCCTTGGTAAGACTGTGGTTGTCAGACTTTCGGGCTTCTGACGACCCGTAACGACTGTCAAAGATCCACGAATAACAGCCGGGACCAACGGCTTAACGTGCTTTCCGAGGCACGGAGGAATCTCGGTATGTAAAGATGGTCACCCATCCACTGACCAACCCCGGCAAGCGTAGCTTAACCTGACGGATCGACCCGTGCGGCTGTTATTACTTAGCCACGAGCTCCTCCTCTAATCTAAAAGTACGAGTAAGTATGTATTTAAAATAATTAACAAATGCATCAGAAAATGTACCTGTGGATGACAATTTGTAGTGCTGTGGAGGTCAGATAGGCAGTCGCTTCATATAAAATACTGGTACTCAGCTGCATCCGGTTAGACTGGAAGCTGACCCCAACATCTTTGGGTCGTTCGTGGTTGTTGTTTCGTACTGTACAGTAATATCATCATAATCAGCTGCCTGGCGTTTTCCCAACTATGTTCGGGTCGGCTTGCAGTTGAATACCAGTAATCTACATGGAGCAACAGCCTATATGCCTCACTCCACAACCCAGTTACTGGGTAATACGATACTCCTTGGAAAGTCTGGTACAATTAAAACATCCCATGATATATTTAATAACCTCAAAGAACGATAAAAAACCGGTCAAGTGCGAGTCGGACTCGCGCACGAAGGGTTCCGTACCATATTATATGTTTAACAATCGCAAAGATAACTTTTTACTTATTTTATAATGATACTGTGAATTACAAGGTTATTTTTTGCAGTTGCAGAAAATCACCCATGTTTAAACAAAATACCTTATGAATCGCCGTTTTCAGTATTGTTGATTAAATACAGTATTCATGGTACCTAAATGGTATAAAGAAGATTTTTAGAATTCCTAATTTGTTGCGTTTAAAATTAAAGTTAAATCCAATCTTTGTTCAAAGGCATACTATTCTATCAACGATTACTTAAACGATAAGAATAGTTGGTCGCTGTGATTAACTCAAGACAATGTTTATGTTATGTTCTTTCTCCAGGATCAGCTCACATAATGACAGGTTACATGAGTTAAGTACTAAAACTGTTTATTTTATTTGACAAAAATATAATTTAATGTATTGTGTTGCGTAAATTATTTTGCATAGGTACTATTGTATAGAATCTAGTTCTTCTAACTGAACAGACAGCTGTGCTGCTGGGGAGTTTGTTCCGCTACTTCTTCTTCCCAGCTAAAGCACTAGGAAGTGGTGAAGGGCGGGCGTTTTGTGGGGACTGTCTTACTGTAATTTCGACGTTCAAAAAGTGCTGATTCTCAGCCTAATTTGAATAAAGGACTTTTAATTTTGATTTTGATTTTTGTTGAATTGTTGCGCTAGAGCTCGTACAAAAATGGTCTAAAATTTACAACTTTTGCGGCCCCCTATTTCTTAATTTTAAAAGATTAAAAATATATCTTTGTACTCTACTCAATGAGTTCTAGACGACGACACACATGCTAGATTAAAATTTTTATTTTTTTTTTCAAAATGAAAAGTTTATTGTATGGGGATCGACCCCTTACATTTTTAACTTTGCTTTATTTTTATTATTTGTTGTTATAGCCGTAATAGACAGCGGAGGCTTAGTAAGTTTGTACTGGACTGTACGTGGTTTACCCCCTTTACAGCGGACAGAGCTCCGGCGGGATCTCATGGCGGCATGGAGAGCGCGACTGTCGCAACCCAGCGCTGGGCACGCCACAATAGCGGCGATAAGTCCCCTCTTTGAGGAGTGGCTAGAGAGGCGCCACGGCGTCCTCACCTTCCGCCTGACGCAGGTCCTCACCGGACACGGTTGTTTCGGGAGGTTCCTGTTTCGCATAAGGCGGGAGGAAACGCCCGGGTGTTTCCACTGTGTGGATCGCCCGGAGGACACGGTGGAGCATACAGTGGAGGTCTGCCCGGCTTGGGCAGAGCACCGCCGTGTTCTCACGGAGGCGATCGGCGGCGGCGATCTCTCGCGTCCGAGCCTGGTCCAGGCCATGGTGCGGAGCGAGAGTGCATGGGAGGCCGTCACCTCCTTCTGCGAAGCAGTGATGCTAGCGAAGGAGGAGGCGGAACGCGTGAGGGAGAGGCAGCCTCACGCCCTCAGTCGCCGCAGGAGACGCCCTGGGCGGCGGGAATCGCGGGGCGATTTCCGGCCACCGTAGGCGCGGGCCTGCGGACGGTGAGCAGCGGGTAGCTCGCCGTCCGGTAAGGACCAGGCCCGAGTCGACGGCGCGTTGTGTTCCACGCGCGCCTCAAAGAGATGTCAGCAAGTGACGGGGCCCAATAGGGCCGACGCCGCTGGGGTCGCGGGTTGTCTGAAAGGGTTACCGCGGCCCTGGCATAGGCAACTGAAGGAACACGGGTGGGTTTTAGTCAGTAAAAGTCTGACACGCCCTCCCGCTCCACCCAGAGCGGGAGAAGTTATTTGATGATTTCCCACCCTCAAAAAAAAAAAAAAAAAAAGGGATGGAATTTCTAAAAATCCTTCCTTAGTAGATGTTTACACTATATAAGGTATCTATGTGCAAAATTTCAAGTCTCTAGGTCCATTGGTTTGGGCTGTGCGTTGATATATTAGTCAGTGACTCAGTCAGGACTTTGATTTTTTTATATATATAGATTTACCATGTTATTTTAAGACCACAGACTTCTTATAGGTTTTCCTGTAATCTACAGGCATAGAACTATTTCCTATATTTTTTTTCAAAATTTTAGACTCAGTAGTTTCGGAGATAAGGGGGGGGGGAATGGTCAATTTTCGTCAATTTTCTTAAATAACTTTAAAACAATATACTTTAAAAGTATCAAAAAAATATATTTGAGACCCTCATAGTAAGCCCTTTCTTTTGATATGTCACACGGTACAGTTTACAAAACTTTTTTTTAAAAATTTCTTATTTTCCCCCTAAAAGTGAGTCTCATATTCAAAATTCATATATTTACTTTAGCTGTACGTCTTTGGGTCACAGAAATCCATATGTGTACCAAATTTTAACTTAATCGGTCCATTAGATTCGGAGCAAATTGGCTGTGACAGACGGACAGACGGACAGACGGACAGACAGACAGACAGACAGACAGACACACGAGTGATCCTATAAGGGTTCCGTTTTTTCCTTTTGAGGTACGGAACCCTAAAAAGCAACAGTTTTCCCACAGATAAGAAAAGTACAAGATCTGTTGTTTCCATCTTTCCATTTCATATCTCCACAAGGAATCTTCAATGAAAAAAAACGGTCAAGAGCGAGTCGGACTCGCGCACCGAGGGTTCCGTTCCGATTTCTGAAAAAGAGTGCTATTTAGAGACATCGTTTTATTTTTCCTGTAATCTTTACATAAACTTCTATCACGTATAAAATAATTTCAGAATGTCTCTATGCAAACTTTGGAGATAAGGGGGGGGGGAGGGTAACGGTATTTTTTTTACATTTTTCATCAAAACTAGAAAACTATGCGGCCTAAAAAAAATAAAAAATGTTTGAGAATGTGCAAACAGCGCTCTTTCATATAATAACCCTAGTAACCCCACTTCAAATTTTTAATACCCCCTTTCAGTCCCTGTTGCAAAAAAAAACATATTTATTTTTATTTCTTTCTTATTTGCAAAATAGTTGGGCAAACGTCATCTAAAACTGTTCCAAATTTCAAGTTGATAGCATTAGTAGTTCTTGAGATATCCAGCTGTGACAGACAAACAGACAGACAGACTGACTCGCACCATAAGGGTTCCTTTTTACCATTTTGGTACGGAACCCTAATAAAAGATAGTTAAAACAAACTATTTTTAAAGTAGGCTTAATAAAGCGCCGCGCCGCCTTCCTACTGAAAGTTTCATTTCGCTGGACTGGTCCGGTGTAGAGATGGGCGGGTGGGTAAAAAATGGGAAGGTAAAAATTGGAAGGAAAGGGTAAATTAGGTAAAATAGAATAAATACCTTTTTTTACCGGGTATTAAGGCGATCCCCCGACCAAAACCTTTCGATAGGGCGTTATTCAGAGGCTATTAACTCATTAATTAAGAGTAATAAATTATATCTAAAAGCACAATACTAATGTTCGATATTCTATTATCACATTGTAAGTTTACTTTTGTTTTTATGTGAAATAAATACATTCAAAATCTCCTTGTAAAAAAGTGTCTAAAATTATTGATTCCATGCATCTCTTGCTAAAGGTGACGTTCTAATCATTTGAGGATTACACTAATGGATAGATAATTTAAAAATCTAAATTATCCAAGTTTTATTTTTTTTTTGAAGTTCGCTATTCTTTTTTTATTTAAATAATTCCAGAAAAAATGAGAATTTTTTGATGAAGGGGCGTGTGCAGGGAGCGGGACAGAGCGAGGCTGAGCGGCGGGACAGAGAAGGACCGAACGCTCAAGTTCTTTTGGTCGGGGTATGGCCTTAATAAAAAATACCGGGTAAAAAAAAGTACTGTCTTTAATATTACTTAAATGGCTCCGTCATGAAATGAATACTGTCATAATATTATTTAATTGGCTTTGTCATCAATAATACGATCTACCATGTTAATTTTGATCTTGACCATTGAAGATAAAGTATTGATTTAAAATTAAACGAAGGTATTTAGCTTTTAAAACTTTAATCAACATAAATTTTTAACCGACTTCTAAAAAAGGAGGAGGTTCTCAATTCGGATGTTTGTATTTTTTTTTTTTTATGTTTGTTCGCGCATAACTCCGTCGCTTGCCAACCGATTTGAAAAAATATTTTTGTTTTGGAAAGGGTATATTTTCCAAATGGTCCCATTTTTGTCAAAATCCAGTTCTGATAATGGGATCCTGGAGAAATCGAAGGAACTCTTCAAATATTATAGGCACACCTATAGCGATTTGGATATTTTTTATAGTAGCTCGTGCATTTGCTCTCAGAAAGCACCACTTGGTGAAGTGGAACTGATGATGAAGACCACAGATGGCTACCGGAACTACTCAATGATAAATATTTCACGGGTTGCGATTCGATTACTTTAATATGGTTGCTAAGCAATTTCCGCTCGTCACACAATACGTGTGGTGAGTGGTTGTTGAGGAGTTCTCCTGGTTCTTACCAGCAGAACTCCTCAACAATTAACGTCCCAGCATCGGGAAAAGCAATATTTTGTAACATGTGATGAGCAATTGACATTAGACTATTGTAACTTATACAAATTATAAACAGACCCACTAAAAAGCGAGAAATAAAAACTTTTTAACAAAAAAAAAAACCGACTTCCAAAAATCACTACAAAGTGAAAAATAACTTTGATTTCGGAAGTCGGTGGCAAAGAAAAAAGAAAAAAAAAAAAGACACCGACTTCCGAAATCAAAGTTATTTTTCACTTTGTAGTGATTTTTGGAAGTCGGTTTTTTTTTTTTGTTAAAAAGTTTTTATTTTCAAATAAAATAAACGGATTACAATAAAAACAAACATAGAATATTGTATTGATTGCACATGTTTTAAAGTTAACGAAATGCTGCACACTACTTTTAAGAATATATAGATAGCATAAGTATACAATATATTTCAAAACAAATCAATGAGTAACAATTACTTAGATTAATTATTTTTAATTATAATGATAAAAAAATAATAACCAAATCAAAAATATTAAAATTGCACAAATAGTTAATTATTTAGTCTTAAATATTATAGTTTATTATTTAGTCTTAAATAATAAACTAATCATAATTATTAGTCTTTCATAATTTTAGTAATAACAACACATCAAAATCACATGTCTAAACTCTTTTGATTACCTTAATACACTAACGACGACGACGATGATGAGATGTTGTGTCATCATTAAAATACCAAACTCCACTAAATTATAATCAACACTACAATACTAAAATTGAATAAACTTTTCTTTTAATTTGGTAGGTACTTATGGCACTGTGTGTGATTAGTTTTATTCCTCAATGTTATACATGATTGTAATTTTTACCCGGTATAAATTGAAAATGGGAAGGTAAAAATGGGTATAAATAGGTATTTACCCAAAGTCTGGGTTTTTACCGGGTATGTTCCCATCTCTAGTCCGGTGTGTTTATCCAATTTGTTTCAGTGTAATGGACCGATTGCATCTGCCTGAGAGATGCAATCAAAATCAAGGAAAATAACCATTTTGTCTGTCTGTCAGTCTGTCAAGACCATTTTTCTCAGGAAAGCTTCGAGGTATCAAGTTGAAATTAATATCAAATACGTAAGTATATAATGGTCCCTTGAAGCTCTATGGTGTTCCTTTTTTACCATTTTGGTACGGAACCCTAATACGGCCATTTATGCGACATATTTTGATACTCGCAAGTAAATCAAAACCTATAGGGTACTTCCTGTTGATCTAGAATCATGAAAAGCAAGAAGCAAGGTCTTACAGCACAAGTAAAGGAAAATGTGCGAAAATTGTTAATTTGAAGTTTTTTCAAACAAAAAAAAATTGTTTTTGCGATTACAAAAAATTTACCGTGTTTTGTATCAATGTTTTTTAACTTCATTGTTAAGTTTGTTTTTGTAATGCTTTATTCAGAAAGTTACGTAAATGATCATAGCTACCAAATGAATTAATAAAAATAATAAAATTATATCCTAATTTAATTAAACTATTCACGAACTAAAATACGGCGTCGAAAAAATTCATTTGTATCGCTGTCGACTGGTAATGTACCCAAGAGACTGCCGGTATTGCCACGTTGTATGGCAATGCTAACCTGTGGCCAAGGTAAAAGTTTGGTATAAATTCTTATCAACTACGGAACCCTTCATTTTGCGTGGTCCGACACGCACTTGGCCGTTTTTTTTTTAATTTAAAAGAAAGTACGTTTTGTAAATTACTGAAAAAACTTTTTACAAAAAAAAAACAACCGACTCCCAAAAAAACACTACAAAGTGAAAAATAACTTAAATTTCGGAAGTCGTCGGTTGTTTTTTTTTGTAAAAAGTTTTTATTTTTCACTTTTTAGTGGTGCCTACCTACCCCACACAAATCTGAATACCACTCTGCAAAATAAATTAGAGCATCATCCACATAGACTAAATGGAAAAAATACGTTAAGTCGTGTCAGAAGTTTGGTAGGCGTAGTTTTAGTTGACGGAGATAACGAAGCTACGAAATCTGCCTTCTGACAATCAAGGCCACACATAACATACAACTCAAGTAGCGCAATTTGAAGCGGCATATAGTTACCACTAAATCATTTATAGCCAGAGTGCACCTCATGACAATTCCAATAAGCCCAAACAAGGCTAGGATACATTGTTTTATTACTGAGTTCCGATGCCTACCTTCCGACTTCTTCATCAGATCGGTTCGATGGTACCATTTTCATCAGAACCATTTATTTAAAGCTTCGTCATAGTCGCTTAACTATTTTAATCATATCGCTATCCGTGAAATACTTATCATCGTTAAGGAGTTTCTGTGGCCATCTCCGGTCTACTTCATCAGTTCCACTTCACCAGATGATACTTTCTGAATGCAAACGCTTGATTTGTTGATGGAAATACCATAATCGCTATATGTATGCCTATAATATTTGAGGAGTTCCCTCGATTCCTCATGGATCCCATCATCAGAACTGAGTTTTGATAAAAATGGGACCAACCTGGAAGTATTATACCCTTTCAAATAAAAAAAGAATTTTCCGAAGCGGTTCATAAATGACGGAGTACTGAGGTAACAAACATACAAAAAAAAAAAAAAAAAACATACAACCGAATTGAGAACCTCCTCCTTTTTTGGAAGTCGGTTAAAAATCAAGAATTTAGTACTTACCAGTAAACATCATACAGGCCTCAAAAATGTCCACATTTCAACACTTACGAAATAATTTGATGATTCTTTAAGTTTTTACTGACTTTTTCCATGAGGAATGGGGGTGTAGCAGGTACCCCCTGCCAGCAACTAAGCACTCGGAATTGGTGCTTAGGGAAGTCTTTCGTAATTTTTGACCATCAGCACCCTAATTTGCGTAACACATTCAACCTGCCTAGCCTTTTCCCAACTATGTTGAGGTCGGCTTCCAGTCTAACCTGATACAGCTGAATACGAGTATTTTACATGGAGCTGCCTATCTGACCTCCACAACCCAGTTACCTACTGGGTAATACCATAGGATACGCCTTGGTAAGACTGGTTGTCAGACTTTCGGGCTTCTAACGACCCGAAATGACTGTCAAAGATCCACGAATGACAGCCGGGACCGACGGCTTTTTTTTTTTTCTTTGTGGATGGGAAATCATCAAATGACTTCTCCCGCTCTGGTTGGAGCGGAAGGGACTAAAACCCACCCGTGTTCCTTCAGTTGCCTATGCCAGGGCCGCGGTATCTTCTCAAAACAACCCGCGACCCCATAACGTGCTTTACGAGACACGGAGGAATCTCGGTATGTAAAGATGGTCACCCATTCACGGACCAACCCCGGCAAGCGTAGCTTAACCTGGTGGATCGACCCGTGCGGCTGTTATTACGTAGCCACAAGCTCCTCTTAACACATTATCAATCGGAATCTGAATAATTTTGAAGCATATTGCTAATCCATTGCTTCATATGTCCGAAAAATTTGTCTGCTCAACAACGTAAATAACGCAATGTATGTTGATGAACTGTCAAAATGAAACCGAATCAGATTGATAGTGTGTTCGTGCAATTAGGCTGCTGATTGTCAACCTAACTTATTATTTTCCAAACATCCATACTTACTAATATTATAAAAGCGAAAGTAGGTAATTCTGATTATAAATGTTACCTTTACATGCCTTAACGGCTGAACGGATTTCGATTTACATACACAGGTAGACACCTGGGTTATAACACAGGATACTTTTTATCCCGGTAATTATGTACCTACGTTCCCGTGGGATAATTTCCGACATCCACGCGGCCGGAGCCCCGGGCAAGGGCAAGTCATTTAAACAAGGAAATTTTTAAATCACTAGCTAAATTTTAACAGGATGTTCTTCCTACCCATGAATAAGAACAAGCTTCACTATGAAACCAAAAAAAAAAATATGCTGTTTCATACATTTTGGTCGAGTCGAACTTTTGTATGAAACAGCAGATTTTTTTTCGTGATTTCAGATTTGGTCACGGTGAAAATTGTTCATATTGATGATTAGAACAGCCTGTGAAAATTTACCTAGTGATTTAAAAATTGCCCTGTACTTGTTAAAGAAAATGTGGTTTAGTATTTAATTATAAATCTAGAAAAGTTCTTGTACTTCCATAAAATAAAATAATTTGTTTATGTTCTACTTTACGAGCTCGTTAAAACTTTAGCAGCGAAATTAGTTTTCTTATTCGTAATATTAGTTAGTTTCCCTCCTACCTTATATTTACGTCATACATATTTTGCTTATATAGAACGCAAATACCATTAGGGCGCGTCCTATTTAAGGCGGAGATTTCTTGAGAATGGTAAAAAGGTGGTTTTTTAAAGCGATGTATCTCATAAACTGTAAATAATTTTGACAAATAAAAAAATATGATATTTTCCTTCCTTTTCGAATACTGATAACTTTTATCTATGTAATATATCGCCCGCGTGGATGTCGAATATTATCCCACGGGAACCTACTAACGGGATAAAAAGTTTTCTATGTGTTAATCCAGGTTATTAACTATCTGTGTGCCAAATTTCATCTAAATCCGTTCAGCCGTTTTTGCGTGATTGAATAACGAACATCCAAACGCGAACGAAGAACAGGCAACGACTAGTGTTTGATAAAAGTAGTTTTTTCGTCAATTTTCACTTTTCCGGAACGTGTACCTAGTTCGAAAATGGGTAGGAATTCGAAAAAGTATATAAGGTACAAGTTGTAACTTTTATGAGCTTTCATTACATACAAAATATTTTTTCTCTACGACGCACCGTTTTAAAGATATTAGCGAAAAACGCAAGAGTGGGAACTTCTATACCCCCCCCCACGCCCCTCCCCCCCCCCCACTCCGGCGCACTTCCTAGATGCGGGTACTTGTAGAATTATGTTTACTTCCTAAGCACCCTGGGCTGGGACGTAAGCGATTTTTTCAGAAAGTGGTTTTCTGAAAAAATCGCTTACGTCCCAGCTCACGCACTCTACAACACCTTTGTTGAGTGGACTATATGGCAAAAATTCAGAAACTTTCCGAACTTTTTATATAAAAAGTTTCTGAATTTTTGCCATAGCAATGAAAATTCAGACCAAACTTTTATGCAAAATAAAAGTAATGTTATGGAAAACAGAAAAAAAAATAGGTGGTTAGAAAAAGTAGGTCGTGGAAAAAACAGGAAATTAGGTGACTTCTTATTTAAGTACGATAAAGTTATCAAAATACGGTAGCTAGTGCTTTTTGCACGTTTTTAGTGATACTTATTTTTAATTTTTTTAACAATCATTTACAAGGTTTATCCTCAATCCGATTTTGTCACTCACTGGTGAAACTCTTGAGCTAGCCAGACGTTTTTTTTCGTGGCTGCTACTTTAAGTTTTCTATATAAACTTATCCAAAACCCATAACACAATTTCTCCTAATGCCGTGCCGACCATTAAGAGTTTGACAAGTTCTCAATTTCAAATTCTCAGTACTGAAACCGGGTGATAGGGCCCGTTACTGTACACAATCAACAAGGAAGTGTTTCTTTTTTAACCGACTTCTGAAAAAAGGAGGAGGTTATCAATTCGGATGTTTCAATTTTTTTTTTTATTAGACCAGCTCCCGTTTAACCACTAAGTATGTGTCCTGATGATAAGCGATGCTGCGTTCGACGATGGTGCACTGCACGCTTGCTTAGGACAAAAAACTTGAAACATAGACTCCTACACACTTTAGCGGTACGCACAATGTAAGTTACCGAATCATTTTGTGCGTATGGAATTTTCACATAAACATTGCGCATGGCAATGTTACTAGCAGAAAGGAAGACTCTGTTGTCCATCTTAGTCGACTTTTATAATACCCAGGGGCTGGGACGACTGGCTTACTCATTTCCTGAACCCTCACGGAACCTTAACTAACTCTTCATTTAATGTACCATTACATTTTAGATTAAAATTCTCTAAATAAATGGTCTCTACGTGCTGGACTCCACTTAAGCCCAATTTAATATCCTAGTTGTCCGACTACGGCAAAGCCCAAGGAGGGTTATGATTTTAACAGGCTGTGTATGTTCATCTGTTCCCTCATAACTCCTATACTGTCCAAGTTATGTTGTTTCGCGGGTTATAGGATATATGACGTCACATGAAATCCAACATGGCGGCTTATAGCGGCGTAAGTAAAGGGTTAGTGTAAAAAAAAATATGGATATGTCATGTTTGCTATCTAAGAAAGGACTTAAAGAGTACTATCTGAAAATATATTGGTTATTCATACATAAACCCTAAATAAGAAAAACCGGCCAAGTGCGTGTCGGACCACGCACAATGAAGGGTTCCGTAGTTGAAAAGAATTTATGCCAAAAACAAAGTTAATACTGGATATCAAAAAAAATAAAAATGATGTCATAAAATTACAAATTCACAATTTTCAGACTTTTTCCTTTACTTGCACTGGGAGACCTCGCTTCTTGCCAAATTTCATTATTCTAGGTCAACGGGAAGTATCCTATAGGTTTTGATTTGGTTGCGACAGTTGTGAGTATCGAAATGTGTCGCAAAATGGCCGTATTTTTTTATTGCGTTTACTTAGAAGCTTGAGCTTTTTAGGACTTCAAGAAACTATAGACCTACGTATTTGATATTAATTTCAACTTGATACCTTTACGCCTTCTTGAGAAAAAGGGTCTTGACAGACTGACAACTTTGCAAATATTTTTTTATGTGTTAGAATTACAAATTAACAATTTTCGGACTTTTTCCTTTATTTGTGTTGTTAGACCTTGTTTCTTGCCAAATTTCATGATTCTAGCACGACGGGAAGTACCCTATAGGTTTTGATTTACTTGCAAGTATCAAAAAATGTCGCATACTGACTGTGTGACTGTATTTTTTTATTGCGTTGACTTAGAAGTTTGATCTTTTTAGGACTCCAAGGGACCATAGACTTACGTATTTGATATTAATTTCAGCTTGATACCTTCACGCGTTCCTGAGAAAAATGGTCTTGACAGACTGACAGACAGACAGACGGACAAACAGGTGATCCTATAAGGGTTCCATTTCACTAACACTAAATACCCTTCTAAAATATAATGTAGGCTGGTTAACAAATCATAGATATCAAATTCCCAATGATCCCTAATTAAAATAAAATTCTTTTTTATTTCATTTTCAAGTAAATACAAGACATCTTAGCAAAATAACGTAAACATTTTCGTTTATCCAATAATATAATAATTACTATAAATAAATAAATAAATAAATAGCATAGATCCTACAGATTACATGTGACTCCGGCTATACGAAAACTAATGGTATTTAGTTACGAATTTACGATGCGTAGTGTTGTTTACCTTTTTAGTTGGCGTTTTTGTCGTAGTTGGGTTTCAGTTTTTAACTTTCTTTTTTTTCCTGCTTCACGCATATGGCTTCACGTAATGGCTTCAAGATATATTATGTCTCTTCTGAAAGGCCCCGAAGCGTGATCGTTATACGCCTAGTTTATGAGGCATTGATTCTTTTATATTTTATTGGGTTTAAAGACTTACATACTTATCATATTGTTTATTAGTATTTCAATATTTTTGCAATACCTAACTCGTAATTCGCTTCATACAACAATTTTTACACATGCCTGCAAGGTTGGTGGAGTTCATTCTATTATTAGCTGGCCATGTTATTGGCTGTCTTGCAAAAACACTGCATATTTATATTTCCTGCTCGCTCACCGGGAATACAAACAATACTACAAAGTAGCACTTTGCCTCGTTTTAATGATGAATGAGTATGAACCACATATTGTGGAAAGTGGTTGCAGTCTCGTATTTTTTCATTTCTCACTCTATATGTTGGAAATTAAAAGTGTATTTTTATAAATGAACATTAGGGAAGTGGAAGGAGAGAGGGACATTATAGACTTGTAAAAAAAAGTAGGAAGAGAACTGGGTAACTACTGTTTAATTCTTCTTCGTGTCTACGGAAAAAGAAAAAAAAAATGGTAGTGTTATTTCACTTAATATCTATCTGATAAAAATATTCGTGGGTTATTAAAAGTGGATTTATCAAAATAATATTTTAGCCTCTACAAGGTGTAATTCAAATAACTGCAACCTTTAAGAGGTTGCAGTTATTCGAATTACACCTTGTAGGCGCTAAATAGGGGGTCGTTGTACTCATCATTGTAAACAACTTTTGCTTTGTAACCAACCCTGAAATGAAGCGTTAGCGAACGCGTAAACTAAAAACCGGTCAAGAGCGAGTCGGACTCGCGCACCGAGGGTTCCGTTCCGATTTCTGAAAAAGTGTGCTATTTAGAGACATCGTTTTATTTTTCCTGTAATCTTTACATAAACTTCTATCACACAGAATAATTTCAGATTTTACCCTTTGCAAACTTCGGAGATAAGGGGGGGAACGGTATTTTTTTTACATTTTTCATCAAAAGTCGAAAACTATGCAGCCTAAAAATAAAAAAATGTTTAAGAATGTGCAAACAGCGTTCTTTCATATGATACGCCACATGCCCTAGTAGCCCCACTTTGATTTTTTAAGACCCCCTTTCAGCACCTGTTACGAAAAAAGTATAAATATTTTTATTTCTTTCTTATTTGCAAAATAGATAGATAGATAGATAGAATACTCTTTATTATGCACACCATAAAAATTACAGATAATACGGAGAATAATAATAATAATGATAATTTAATAGTTGGGTAAACGTCATATAAAACTGTTCCAAATTTCAAGTTGATAGCATTAGTAGTTCTTGAGGTATCCAGCTGTGACAGACAGACAGACAGACAGACAGACTGAGTGACACCATAAGGGTTACTTTTTTAACATTTTGGTACGGAACCCTAAAAATTAAGAGAATGGACCCTTAAGGTTTTCAAATATTTAAATGACACCTCGTACAAGTGTGACAACCAGTCTACTACCAAGGGGTATCGTGTTACCCAGTAACTGGATTGTGGAGGTCAGATAGGCAGTCGCTCCATGTAAAATACTGGAATTCAGCTGCATCCGGTTAGACTGGAAGCTGACCGCAGCACACTTGGGGAAATGCTAGGCAGATTTATTGACGTTATACAAAAAATAAGCTAAGCTATACGTTAGCTTCACCTAAACCAAACTCAATCAAAGTTAGTCTATTTTTTTTTATTTTACCAACAATTGATTACTCTGATACAAATACATAATACATTTTTAAAAGTAATATAACAGTGCATACTTAGTTATCCTGCCGTTATAAGAAAGAAGGCCGTAATTGAGATTTTTATCAAAAATGAGTTATTAACATATTCGGGATCAGCAAAGAAAATGTTATAATAGGTCTTTACCTATGAAATTGCCGTTTTGTATGAAAAAATTTAAACGAATTTTTTCATGTATTTTTTATTTGTATTAATCGAAGTAATCACCCATGCAATCAATGCCTCTTTGCCAACGCAGTGGCAGTTTATTGATGCCCTTCTTAAAGAAATCAGCTGGTCGGAAGGCAACAAATTCTTCAAAGGCATTTTGTACTGCCTCTCGGGTATTGAATTTTTTTCCCGCCAAGAAGTTATCCAAATTCTGGAAAAAGTAGTAGTCTGTAGGTGCAAGGTCTGGTGAGTAGGGCGGATGACGGAGAGCTTCCAACCCCAGTTCTTGCAACTTGGAGACCGTCTGCTGTGCAGTATGAGGTCGCGCGTTGTCGTGCAGGAGCAGCGGAGACGAGCGATTGACCAATGCTGGTTGGAGATGTGCCAGCTTCTCCATCATTGTGTTCAGTTCTTCACAGTACACATCTGCAGTAATGCTCACCCCGTTTGGTAAGAAGCTGTGATGAATCACACCGGCGCTAGACCACCAAACAGTGACTATCACTTTTCTAGGGGTAAGTTTTCGTTTAGGGCATTGTTTAGGTGCTGAACCAGGATCCAACCAACTTTCTGAGCGCTTGCGGTTATCAAACAGAATCCATTTTTCATCGCAGGTAACAATGCGGTTCAAAATTCCTTCATTTGTGTGTCTGTTGAGCAGTACAAGGCACGTCTCGACGCGTACTTCGCGCTGGCGATCAAATCCATGTTTTTAAAATAAAATTAATTTGAAATTAGAATTCTTAGCCAAACAAAAATTATTTTGATTTGAAATGGCCAGTACTGCAGAACGGCAATTTCATATTATGTTCTTACACACAAACCTCTAAAAAAAAAAACCTCTATAAATCTCTTTGACGTAGTTACGGCTTTCTTTCTTATGACGGCAGTATTCACCACATGCATAAAACAATGAATCATGGAGGATTAGTCTAAGGCACTGGCCAGACTATTGAAAATCAGGTATTTTAAGAAGGTATTGCTGTCGCTCTGCGAGCGCTTCGCCTACGAATTCGTGCGATAAGGACAACTGCAGATCCCACTAAATAGCCTATGTAAAAAGTCACATTTCGTGGTTTGGCTCTCGCCTATTTCCTCCTCCAATATTGGACCAATTTAAAAGATATTTCATAAACTGAATAAGAAGGATATATACTATGCCCAATAGTTGTCAAATTGGTACACTAGGCGTCTGTTGACAGCGGTCTGAATAGGCAATTTTGAGCATTTTTTGAGGGCTCTAGTTCTTATAAAAATAATATATCATCAAAAAGGAAAACATAGGGGCATACAAGTAGCTGTTATTTATATTTCTATAAAAAAATCATTGCTTTATGGTCAATAACCAGAAAGAAAACAGGCGAGAGCGTTTGTATCTTTTTGTATGGAGAAAAGAGCACCCACGTTTCCTCTTAATAGAAGGCGAAGCAAATTCCTCTTGGTAAAAGCAAGCAAGCAACGTATATCTCCGTTATTTTAATAAAGCTTCAATGTTATGTTAATATAAAAAAAACAACAGCACAGCCTGTACGAGTTGCCTGGCGGCCTGGCTACCTGGCTACCTGAGGTCCCCACAGGCCGCGGCCGTAAATAAAATAATATCGACTGAGCCAGGGTTGCTGTTGCTACGAGACCTCCTTTTAGATATGCGATCGACTGGAAACAATCCATGCTAGGCAGCTACGTAAACAAAGTAAAGCTTAATATTTATACCATTTTTAGGGTTCCGTACCTCAAAAGGAAAAAACAGAACCCTTATAGGATCACTCGTGTGTCTGTCTGTCTGTCCGTCTGTCACAACCAATTTGCTCCGAATCTAATGGACTGATTAACTTGAAATTTGGTACTCATATGGATTTCTGTGACTCAAACGCGTACGGCTAAAGTAAATAAATGAATTTTGAATATGGGGGTCACTTTTAGGGGGCAAATAAGAAAAAAAAAAAAGTTTTGCAAACTGCACCGTGTAACAAAATTAAATGAAAGGGTAACTATGAGGGTCTCAAATATATATTTTTTTTTGTAATTTTAAAATAATTAGTTTTGAAGTTATTTAAGAAAATAGACGAAAATTTACCATCCCCCCCCCCCTTATCTCCGAAACTACTGAGCCTAAAATTTTGAAAAAAAAGTACAGAAAATAGTTCTATACCTGTAGATTACAGGAAAACCTATAAGAAGTTTGTGGTCTTGGTTTGTGGTTCTTGGGATAATTAATTTAATCCCAACTACGGAACCCTTCATTATGCGTAGTCCGACACGCACTTGGCCGGTTTTTATTTACAAAATAAGTATCAATATAAAGTAACATTGTGCCTGCTTTTCCCGAAGACGTAGGCAGAGGTATAAACAAAAATCTTTTATAATGTTACCGGCCAAACCCGATTTCAGGCAAAACTAGTTTGTCCTAGGCCAAACCGGTTTATCCTACGCGTGTTAGGATATAATACACGGGGAGGTCCAAAAGTTCGTAGAATGAAAGGGTTTTAAATAAAATGAAACAATAAATCTATTTTTCCTTTTCAATATAATCACCCTTAAGCTGAATACATACATTTATTAGATCTATGAATTATTTTTTCTAAACCATCGTAAAAATATTTTTTATCTTTTGCCTCAAAATAAGCCGAAATTGCCTCCTTTACCTCATTGTCGTCGGAAAATTTCCTTTCCCTTAAGTTTTTTTTTTTAAATTGAGGAACAAAATAAAAATCACTTGGGGCCAGATCTGGACTGTAAGGTGGGTGGACTAGTGATTCGAAGCCATGCGTGTGTAGAGCAGCCATTGCAACTCTGCGTTTGTGAACCGGCGCGCTGTCTTGCAAGAGCAACACACCCTTGGTCAATTTTCCTAGACGTTTTTCCTTGATGGCCTCCTTCAATTTTTTCTAATATCGTTGCGTAGTATTCTCCGGTTATGGTCCTTCCCTTTTCTTTGTAATCAATCAGTATTATCCCCTCACAATCCCAAAAAACTCCTGAACTGGCCTTCCTGAGCGGGGGTCGTCTTCAATCGACTCCCGACAATGCTTAAAAAGACCAAGCCACTTGTAAATCATTGATTCACTAGAGTACAGTTCCCCATAAACGGTTTCCATTTCATTAAAAATGGTCTGAGCGTTCTTTCCTTGCTTGGTAAGGAATTTTATCACAGCATGGTGTTCAATTTTCTCCATAGTTTCAGTTTTCTTCCGGATTGACTTGTTTAGCAGGCGAGTGTTTGTAAACGAATGACGCAATAGGGCTGAAACTCAATTTATATACTAATGATGATTACCCAATTAGTATGACACTAAGCGAGCCCCTATCCTCACTCCACCCGCTCCATTCCACGAACTTTTGGACCTCCCCTCGTAGTTTAGCCCAAGTCATAACGTAGTTTGGCCTAGGCTAAACTGATTGAATCATAGGGCACCCCGACCAAATGGGTTAGGTTAGAACTGTGACAAACAGCGTGCGAGCCGAGCGAGAGAAGAGAAGTACTTCCAAAGGCTAAGCTGTTAACTAAACGGCTAATTAGACTGGCTGCGGCATACCCATTAATTTACTCAGTTTAGCCTGTGTTAATTTTGTCACTTTCGCCTAGGTATTCAATCAGTTAAGCCTAAAATATTTAGGATAAACTAGATTGTCCTAGTATATACTGATACGCGTAGGATAAAACGGTTTGGACTAGGACAACCTAGTTTGACCTGTAACATATGTATACAACTCCTTAATCGAGCCACTGTGCTATATCATGTGAGGTATAAAGGCCTAAAATATCAAAATAATGATGAGTCAAAGAAAAAGTTTTATGCAGTTTTGAAGCCAAATATTCACGAGACCATTTAAAAAGCTATAAAAAATGCAAGGTGGCTCGATTTAGGAGTTGGGAGTGTAATTTGTCCAGTTACGCAGGGTTTTTGAAAGCTGGGTGCAAAGCCTTTTAGGGGGTGATAGTTGACACCATTTAGAGCATCAAAACAGTGGCACAAATGTTGACCAACAGCGCCTAACGTCGACGTCGTTCGGGACAAAAGATCCGTGTAGCAGTGTATGTAAAATTACTGAAAATATTTGCGTAGATAGTACTTGGTAACTCATAACTTCATAAGTTATGCTTTCCGAAAAAGGATGGATATAATCATTGCCTTTTTGAGAGAATGTCAAAGTAATTCCGCAAAGTAATACATATGGAATGATGATTGAATGTTTGTGAGAGCGACTCGGAACGTGGGCTCGTTTCACGTCCAATATTAAAGGTATACCGAGTCTTGCCTTCGATAGGTAAGTAGGTATATTCACGTTGTATTTTAAAGGTACACAGGGTGAATAGTAATTTGACGTACCTATTTCTTTCAGGACGAGGTAGTGTGACCAATTTGCAACCATTAAAGCCTGTGCGAAAATTCATAAGATTCTAGCAAACTCAATTTTATGCATTTTTGGAAATTTCCCAGAATTCGTCACTAAATATCACTTTTCTCTAAACTCTTGGCTTTCATTGCTATTCCATTAGGTACCTAATACTTTAACAAACCTTTCGATATTAAACAACAAATACTTTATCAAGCATTTTCAAAAATAATCTACATAGGGTAAGTCAGAGAGAGTTGCCTATAATTTTAAAAAATAATCATTACTAATTATTTAAGTAAGATACTAAATTAAATACTCATAGTTTATTTGAATCATTGTTTATTTATGCCATTCAGATGAAGTTTGGAACTATTGTGTACCATATTTTGATTCAAGAATATTTTTAAAAAATAATGTAAAATAGGCATTGCCCAGGCATGTGGGTGAGTTGCCTATAGATATCAGGGATAGATGCCTACAAATCAGGGAGAGTTTAAAAAGTATCATTATTAATTATATATGTAAGATATTAAAATAAATATTTAAGTATTTTTTAAATATAATTAAATATATGTAATTCAGCAAATCGAACAGCCAAATGGCGTAAATCATTAATACTAGCGGCAAACCCACGGCTTTGCAATTTCTTGATATGATTAACAATCTTTTTTTTTCGTTTCCAAACGGTCCAAGTCGTCCTTTTTTAGTACTGCCTGTGAAAAACCAACGGCGAAGAGTTCTGTAAGAAATATTGTATTCTTTACTTGCTTGAAAAAAAAAATTATTTATCTTTTACCATAGTAATGGCTTTTCCAAGTTTTTTTTTACTACATGTACCTCTATTAGTGCCAGAAGGCTTTCTTCTGTATTCATTCTTCATCTCAAAAGATAAAAGACCATTCACACTGCATCACATTCACTGGGCATCTAACACTGAAACATCATTGGGCATCTATCCCGATCATTAGGGAGAGATGCATATCGACTCTGAACGCACACTGAAGCATTTGCAGTACAAAATGGCGGTCTGTCAACAAAACAAGATCACAATGATAAGTTATGAAACAATTTAATACTCTCTACGTGAAAAATTTAGAAAAAAAAAAATACTGCAAACTATTTCAAAAATTACATTCTATCGTTTAAATTAGCTGCACTTACCTTATTCTAAGAATAAATGCCAAAATATCATTTTAAAATCTTTATTGTGGGAATAAAAAGTTTCACACTGACATCAACTTTCGACTGACGTAATAAGGATGCGCTCCGGTTCACGCAAATTTTGTATTTATTTTTTTAATTTATTAGGCATCTATACCATAGAGGCATCTCTCCCTGACTTACCTGACATGAACTTTGACACCATTATCTCCACACTAAGCGTACAAATTACGGGGAAGACATCTTCATTTGATCAACTTTCTAACGAGGTACAAAAGTTAAACAGATATTTAGAGGTGCTGATGAGACAGTCGATAATGATGGCAAAACTCGAATTGCAAATTGTTGAAATATTTAAAAATTGTGTGATAATCGAATTAATCAACTGGTTCATGCCATTCCACTACTTTCTAACCTGCCAGCAATCATGTCATTAGGCACCCAGGTCGTCATGACCAGGACCCAAGTCGCGGAGCGGCTTTTGAGTTTTTAACGTCACCCGATCGTCTTAAAATGTGCAGATAAATCTATGCTCCACTTTTACTAAAAACTAAAGTACTATCTAATTGTAGAAGCTTATAGTTATTATTAATCATTTGCACACTAATCAGAATGACCAGGGTGACCATCTTTACATATCGAGATTCCTCCGTGCCTCGGAAAGCACGTTAAGCCGTTGGTCCCGGCTGTTATTCGTGGATCTTTGACGGTCGTTACGGGTCGTCAGAAGCCCGAAAGTCTGACAACCAGTCTTACCAAGGGGTATCGTATTACCCAGTTACTGGGTTGTGGAGGTCAGACAGGCAGTCGCTCCATGTAAAATACTGGTATTCAGCTGCATCCGGTTAGACTGGAAGCCGACCCCAAAATAGTTGGGAAAAGGCTAGGCAGATTGATTGACTAATCAGAATGAGTAGGTAACCTAATAATGTAATCGATTTCAGTAGTTTTAAACTATGTTACATTTGGTCAAGTAAAGGTTCAACAATTAAACGGTTAGCTGTTTTTCTAACTATGATGTTTTCCAGTAAAGAAGTGAATTTGTATAAATAAAAAGAGAAGTCCTGACTGACTGACTGACTCATCAACGTCCAGCGCAAAACCTTGGACCTAGAAAGCTGAAATTTTACACAGAGGTTACCTGTATAATGTAGACAAGGAATAAGGAATGATTTTCCGGTAGTATGTTCCCATGGGATATTTTCCGACATCCTCATTCCGAAACCGCGGGCAGAAGCTGGTCTATAATAATTGAGTAAAGAACTGCTGAATAGGTAGTAAAACTCATTACAACTGACGGCTATAATGGAAAATTGCTGTAAACACAATACTTATGTGACGCACGAATCAGTGGTTGACGTAGGATACTAACATCTACGTCAACCACTACAGTGATCTGATCCTTCAGTCTCTTAACTTAGCATAATCAGCCTATAATGTTCCCACTGCTGGGACACAGGCCTCCTCTCGGTGAGAGGGAGTGATCTGTAATCCACCACGCGGGCCCCGTGCGGGTTGGTAGATGTCACATGTCTTCGAATTTTTGGTTCTAGGACATGCCGGTTTCCTCACGATGTTTTCCTTCACCGTTTTGAGAGCAGCGGTGATGAAATAATTTACACAAAGTAAAGCGCCTGTCTGGGTTCGAACCTACTACCTACAAACTCGTAAGTCGCGGCCGTTACCACTGGGCCACCGCTGCTCTTAACTTACAATTTAATATTTATGTTTTAACTAAATTGTCGCCATAATGGCGATGCTGGGGGGGGGGGTATGTCCACCAGTCTTTCGGCTGAAATTATGAATGACTAGCTTTTACCAGCGAATTCGCCTGCGTGGATGTGTTCCCGTGAATATCCCACGGGAACGTGCTACCGGGAATTCCTTCCTTATTTCTGGTCTACATTATATGTCTCAGAAATGTTTGCGGCAGCTTCCGTCGATAATTTCTTCTCCATCATCAGGAAAAGAACCGCATCGATGATGAGCAGGGTCCGTGGTAGCACCAACACTGTCCTCAGAACGTTACCGTGCAAAATAAACGGTCCGTTTACTGTTTACTGGGCGAGTGTTCACTTGCTCAGAAATAGGAAATAGACTATAGTATAATGTACTCGTACTGATTTTGATTCTGTACTAACAAATTACTAACACCTTGTTATTTGTATTTTTATGTGTTCTACTAACAAGCTTACTAACGTTTCATTTGTTAAAAATGTATGGACGTATGTCTGAAATAAAGATATATTATTATTATTATTATAAGGGGAACCTCTGTGCAAAATTTCAGCTTTCTAGGTCCAAGGGTTTGGGCTGGGCGTTGATGAGTCAATCAATCAGTCAGTCAGTCAGGACTTCTCTTTTTATTTATATAGATGAAATAAATTAAATGAAACCATACAAACGATGAGATCAAAATAATTATAACAACTATATCTACTGTTTTTGCAACATTCGCGCACAAGAGTCACGCGGAAGTAAATATTTTAGATTTATAGAATGCATAATAAACTATAAAGAATTCAATTACATTTTATCTAGGTATATATCTACTTATTTACTACCCTTTGCCCAAAAAGAGTTCTAAAAGTAAACACAAAACTTCTTAAAGCCGATAGCACGAAATCGACACATCATTTAAGTATCCTATAACAATAAATCCTAAGACGAACAAACAAAAACATAAATTTTCCCGAATCGATCGAAAAAACATTTATTTTATCAATACATAACCATAATACAAGCCCCAAACCCTCGATTATTTGAATGATTACTAAATAAAGTCTTGAAATAGAATAACATTAGTGTACAGTAAGGTCGAATCGATCGCTGCAGTGCGCATGACGGCGACGCGATGCGGCCGTGACGTACGGAAACAGTACATAAGGATTATGTACTAAACAAGTCGAACGGAAGGCGCTCGATACTTAGTTCTTCAGGAGATTTTTTTTACCTGGCTCAGTTTTTGTATTGATCTTGATTATTTACAAGTAAATAATAATTTATAAGTGTGGCTAAGTAATAACAGCCACACGGGTCGATCGATCAGGTTAAACTACGCTTGCAACGGTTGGTCTGTGGATGGGTGACCATCTTTACATAGCAAGACCCTTCCGTGCCTCAGAGAGCACGTTAAGCCGTTGGTCCCGGCTGTCATTCGTGGATCTTTGACAGTCGTTACGAGTAAAATAAAATTTTGAATAAACCATTCAAATGTTGACAGTGTTGAATAGAATTGATCGATTCAAACCTTGCCCTGACTAAGTTAACATTTTGAATTTGTAATCTGTTGCCAATATACAAGTTGATGGATGGAGAGGCAGAGGAAGGCCAAAGAAAATATGGATGGATTGTGTGAGGAATGACATGAAAGAGGAGGGAGTGAATGATAGCGTGACGGTTGACAGGGGAGAATGGAAGAAGAAAACGTGTTGCGCCGACCCCACGTAACATGGGACAAGGGTAGGGAGATGATGAATCTGTTGCCAGGTAAACAAAATACATAAAGGACTTATAAATGCAAGAAAATATTGATCTTGATAGCCCGAAGTTGCTAAGTTTGATCAGAGTTTTATATCATAAATCCTCGGTTCTTGAATTCATGAATGTTTATTTTATTTTTTACTTAAAGTTAAGTAGTTACTTTAAGTTAGTTATTACCAATTTGAGATTTTTAAATGAATAACTTTAAATAATATGTTGATAATAAAATTGTGTCTGTAAGCCGCTTTCAATGATAAAAGAGTGTCCGTGGAGTTTCTTGCCCGTTCTTCTCTAAGGTCCCTCTACGCTTTGGAATGGGCAACCAGCTTTATCGTTCTGACTGACCGACCCGAGATCTCTCATACTCAGCACTCGTACCTATAATAATCCTCTCTTTGTTATGCAAATTTCTTTTATTTATTTGAATATTGTCAGTGACGCGCATTGCGGATCATGACGTGAACAAATAGTTAGCCTTTTGTGTGCTTAATACTGCCAAAGTAAACTTTTATACTGCCAACCCGCACTGGGCCCGCGTGGTGGATTACAGCCCACTCCCTCTCACTGAGAGGAGGCCTGTGTCCCAGCAGTGAAAACGTTATAGGCTGATTATGCTAAACTTCCTAACTATAACTTATGAATGACTTTTCAGACATGTTTCTCATAAAACTGATTGTAAAATCATAACTTCGCAAGTAATGTTAATTTAATAGGTAACTATTAAAAACAGATAAGTAATACTTTTTGAACTGACTTTCTTAGATAACGCAATAGAAATGTTTTGTAATAATGGGGTACCTACCTATTAAATTAACATTAAATACTATATAGTCCTTTAATTTATTATATTTTTCATAAAAGCATCTTTTTATTTAACAATCTTAAAAATTTGGTCCTGTGTGAGCGAGAGAGGTGACAAAATGCGACAGCCCTCTTCAGAGCTAGGATAATATTGATATCTACTAGATTCGTCAGTTCCAAAAGTCATAATAAATTCTGATCAGAGCTCCTTTTATCGACTTCTTTTATGTAAAGGTCTACAACTACCTACATATACTCGTAACAGGTAAATATTGGGTTTTAACTCTGTTGTATAAACCTCTCGGAATTCTAATAACTAAGTAGGTAGGTAGTATATTATTTCCTGTGGAAAAAAACGGTTTGCAACCTTGCATCTAAATTCTAGACAGTATTTATTCGCTGGATAGCATTGACAAGACCGGTTTTACCGAATTCATAAAATGTCATAATTTTAATACAAAGTGTTTACCGGTTCAATCCCATAGTTACAGAAACAATTAAAAAGTCATTGTGTCTCGCGTTGATCTGCGTTTCCGGCGTACGAGTTGATAAGGGGTAAGCGCTAAGGTATCCCGCAAAATTATTTTTTTCTTACGATTAGCATAAATATGATTAGCGCCCGTAACTAATATGGTTTTACAGAATTATAATCATTAGAATCAGCAATACAACTCCATAAGTTTGAATTGACCTCAAATCTCATGATAACATGAAATCATTAGATTTGAGGTCACTAAACGTCCACAGACACCATTCATAGCAATAAAACTTCTAATGTCTCTCGTTCAGCTCCGCTCAAAGTGGTAGAATTATTTCAAATAATCTTACATCATATCAATATGTACAAACCGTGCAGGCTCAGTATCTAAAATAATCACTGATAAACGCAATCTTAATCTTATATAATCTTTCAATGTGTTTTTATGTATATATTGCCACGGTTATTGAGTACCTATTCAAAATTCCTGACTTAAGAGAGCTGTCGTCACCTCTCCCGCTCACACGGGACCATAACATTATTGAAAATTTGTTCCCGTGTGAGCGAGAGAGGTGTCAAATGCGACAGCCCTCTTAAGTTGTTAAATTATTTGTAGGAGAGGAGACAAGAGATATATTGTAGCTCCACAGACAAAGTAGTAGCTTAAAGGTGTAAGTAGCTTAAACACATGCCCATTAGCAGCACGAAAGCATGCTTTTATTGAGCAATTGCTACTTTATTTTATTTTATTTTGTTTGGGTGGCTTACAGCTATCGATAAAAAAGTAACAGTGAGGTTATTCACGACAAGCCTCCACAGTTAGCAATGGAGTCATGTACTTAGTAGCATGTGTGTCGAAACATTGCGTATACGCATTCGAGTATGCTCAAAAATCAACAGTCGTTTGATTTTATAGCATGCTACCTGAGGCGCAGTTAGAAAGGGCGTGCTCCGAGCGCGTCTGACCAACTTTGCTTATGAGCATGCTATATCGATTTGATTCAGTCCGCGACTGTGCGTGACAGCGTGACGCGTCTCTTAAAAAAACAAAATAAAAAACTGGCACTATTAAATCTTTGTAAGTTTAGGGAACCACTGTTTTGATTTTTATTTGCTTGCAAAGTCTCCATTTTGGCCGAGAGCCAGTGTTAAATAGCATGTGAGTCCAATTGTTTACTTTGAGCGCGCTTATTTGGTATGCTTAAAATGAACATGTTTTTCTAGCAAATGTGAACAGCTGCAGAGTATGCTAATTTTAAGCATGCCTACAAACATGCTTTTTTTACCAAAAACAGTAGGTTACACAAAAAGAAGAGGTAGGAAAAAAAACTTACCTATAGTTAATTTTAGACCTGAGGAGCTTGCGGCTAAGTAATAACAGCCTCACGGGTCGATCCGTCAGGTTAAGCTATTTGCCGGGGCTGGTCCGTTACATACCGAGACTCATCCGTGCCTCGGAAAGCACGTTAAGTCGTTGGTCCCGGCTGTCATTCGTGGTCAGAAGCTCGAAAGTTGAAAACCAGTCTTACCAAGGGGTATCGTATTACCCAGTAACTAGGTTGTGGAGGTCAGATAGGCAGTGGCTCCATGTAAAATACTGGTATTCAGCTGCATCCGGTTAGACTGGAAGCGAACATATTTGTAAAAAGGCTATGCAGATTGATTGATTGAGGTAATTTTTATTTTAGACCTCTTTAGGTTTACTTTATCGAAATGATCTATCGACGAACGCTTAAACCCTTAACATACTCGGCCACGTTTTTAAATTGCTATAAAATCAATATAAAATTTTAGTTAGTTAGCCAGTAAAAGTTGAACCATCGAACCAAAGATATTACTAGAATGTGTAGCTCAACTTATAATGGACAATGACTATTACAAGAACATCATCAACTACATAGGTTTTTAATTTCCATTGTGACTACAAGTACCTTAGTACTATTATTTATTCTGTGCTACAAGGCTTATAAAATTCTCACTCATTTAATGAGGACAAATGTTATCGCCTCTGGGACAGTAATGAAAGGTACCTTTCATATTCTAAAAGATACGCAAAAGATTGATTGGTATAAAAAATATTTCACTAGACAGTACATGATTTTGAATCTTGTTACATCGTCATAAGGTTCTAAATCAGGTAATATTGCTAAAGTAAAAGGAAAGTAGGTTTGCGTACGTAAAAAAATGGATTCTGGACTTTGTTGTCTGTTTTCCGATCGATCAGTGACCTCGTAGCGCGTAGCAAACTCGTAGCACCAGACGTGCTACGAAATGGAATATGTACTACACAAACATATATACTTGTATATTATGTATATTTTTATTATATTTGGTAATTATTTCATATTAAGAAATAGATAATAATGTAAATTAAGGATTTTAACGTTTTATTTAAAAAATATATTTTAAAACTTTTTAAATAACATTTTTTCCATTATTTTTAAAACTTTATGAAAATTCAATAATTCAATATAAGAATAATATGACAATAGTTTATGAAATTCGTAGAGGAGTTGGTGCTACGAAATTAATTATTCTAAATTAGATAATATCTCTTAATTTATACTAGGTTTTATTACTAGATTAGCAAACAAATAAACTCCTTAATAACTTAATGCTTATTAACATATTTTAACTAAGCTTGTTTCAGTACTTTTAGGGCACTTTTTACTACTTTACTAACTTACTAAACGGGGGTACTTTTTAACAAACAAAACTCCTCATTTTTTATTATTAAACTCTTGCCCTCTTAAAAATAAACACAGAATAAAGTTATTCCAAATTTAAATCTATGAAAATGTATGGTTATTCCTTTGTTATGCCCGATATAACTTTATTCCGTGTTTTATTTGTAAGAGGGTTGAAGAGTTATGTAATAATAATATAATAAGTGTCGCAATGTTTAAAAAAAAGTGAAGAGATCGAAAAATCTGACTGCAACTAAAAAGTTCTTAAATATATGTATATTGGACGTCTAAAATCCGCCATTTTGATTTTATAAAAACACTAGCTTCTGCCCGCGACTTCCGCGTGAAATTTCTTGTTCCCCCGACCCAACCCGTCGTATCACATCGCTATTACTTCGTTTTCGCTTAGCGTTCTTTCTGTTTTTTTTTTCTTTTTGCTCGGCTTCTAGGGGTCCGGAGACCGGGGGTCGATAGTGGGCTGAGTCGTGTATCTTGCGATGCTTGCCAGTGCCAGTTGTGGTTCCAGTGAGTCGGAACCGGGTGCCGCATAGTTCACGGTGAGTCGGAACTGTCTGCGGTGATACCCCAGTGAGTCGGGGTGGCGCTGCGTTATGCTCCAGTGAGTCGGAGTGTACAGCGCTGGGTTGAGGTTGAGGCTGGAGGTGATGACCAGGAATGCGCGTCCGCTGCATGCTGGTGGTCAGGATACCCGTTGAAGCCGTGGATGCTGGCTGGCTGTGTGACTCGCCGCTCGAAAGCTTGAGGAACTGATGCTGATGACGTCACGCTGAAGGAGTTGCACGAAGGCTGCGCTGACGTTCATGCTCGGGGTCACCAGTTTAGAGGCATGAGGAACAGGGTGTAAAGTTCACTCATCCTCTATTGAAAAGGGAGGATCCTCCGACCAGACGGGTGTTGTGTCTGGTGGGCTACTGCCTGACAGTTGATGTCGGGACGTTGTATATATGCTAATCGCGTGGTAAACTGTAATTTCGTGATGCAGGTTTTGCGTGACGTCATGTCATGGATGCGTAGTTCATATGTGGCGGTGTAGACGCCGCCACACTAGGGCTATCAAATGCAAATAGAAATTTTCAAATCCGACTGTTAGTTCCTGAGATTAGCGCGTTCAAACATACAAAAAAACAAACTCTTAGGCTTTATTATTAGTATAGATAGATATAGATATAACATAGCTAGCCTGTAAACATCGCACGACCTATAGGCGAGACGATAGTCACCCTTGTGTATTAAAATCCATCCAGCTGTTACGATCAGGGACCATTTTGGTTACCCATTCAAAGGGTTTTCGATAGGGTTTTTCTAAGCAGTTAATCAAAACCCATACGATGTAGGTAACCCTTTTGAATGGCTTAAATTAAGCCGTTCAAAAGGGTTACACTTCAACTCTCTTAAAATCCCGTAACCCGAACAAAACTCTTTATCTCTTCTCTAATTATCTTATATAGGTTATCTTAATGAAAGCATAACCCTTTCCCTGGGTTTCAAGTATAGAACCCATTCAATGGGTTATCCATATTAAAGGGATAACCCCTTTTACTGGGTTACAAGACTAAAACCCATTCAAGTAGTTACACATGTTAAAAGTAACCTCATAAACGGCTTACCCCTTCGAAAGATTTAACTCTTAACCGGGGTTGTACGGTTCATGGTTACGATACCTACTTTCAGGGTATAAAGAATCCCACACATAAAGCATACCTACTACCCTGTCTTTGCTGTCACGTACTCAAGTAAAAAGCTGAGGTTTTTATTCTATTCAAATGTTTTAGCTCGTTTTGACAACTTATCTACAGTCCTTTGTGTAGGACTGTAGATAAGTTGTTTAATGAATACAAGGCTTCCTATCTCTCTCTCTCTCCTTCGCAATGTTCCGAAGGATGAAACCCAATAAGGCAGTTACGATTAGGTTAATTTATTATGATAATATAAACTTTGACATCCTGTATTTAGGTCGCGAAGGCAGATGGTCAAATGATAAACCACTTTAGGATACGGAAACCATCGGATACCATGCACGATAGCTGTCAACTGTCATTAGATTATTATCTGCACTATATTTTACTGAATTTTGATTAGCATAATAGCATAATAATCAGCCTATAATGTTCCCACTGCTAGAACACAGGACTCCTCTCTGCGAGAGGGAGTGGGCCATAATCCACCACGCGGGCCCAGTGCGGGTTAGTAGACGTCACATTGTCTTCGAATTTTTGGTTCTAGGACATGCCGGTTTCCTCACGATGTGTTCCTTCACCGTTTTGAGAGCAAAATCAAAATCAAAAGTCATTTATTCAAATTAGGCTGAGAATCAGCACTTTTTGAACGTCGAAATTACAGTAAGACAGTCCCCACAAAACGCCCGCCCTTCACCACTTCCTAGTGCTTTAGCTGGGAAGAAGAAGTAGCGGAACAAACTCCCCAGCAGCACAGCTGTCTGTTCAGTTAGAAGAACTAGATTCTATACAATAGTACCTATGCAAAATAATTTACGCAACACAATACACAGTAGAGCAGTAGTGATGAAATAATTTACACAAAGTAAAGCCTGGGTTCGGACCTACGATCTACACAACTCGGTAAGTCGCGGCCGTTACCACAGGACCACCTCTGCTCTCCAAATTTTGATTAATGAGACTCAATTAAAAAATAGCTAGCTGATTTAACAGTTATTTTAATTCCATCTAATGAAAACCAGTGAGCAGAGAAGTGGTGGCCCAGTGATTACGGTCCCGACTTGCGAGTTGCAGGTCGTAGCTTCGAACCCAGACAAGCACTTTACTTTGTGTACATTATTTCAGCACCGCTGCTCTCAAAATGATAAAGGAAAACATCGTGAAGAAACCGGTATGTTCTAGAACCAAAACTTCGAAGACATGTGACATCTACCAACCCGCACTGGGGCCGCGTGGTGGATTACAGCCCACTCCCTCTCACTGAGATGAGGTCTGTGTCCCAGCAGTGGGAACATTATAGGCTGATTATGACCCACTGCGGAGTATTTCAACTTAGTGACACTACGAAAACATAAATGCGCAAGCGCTGGTTATTTTTCATTCGTGCATTTGTAAATCAATTTTAAAAGGAAACTGTTTGCTATTTTACAAATCCATCTGATTCAGTGTGACATCTCACAAACAAACAATCAATACATTACAATGTAAGTACGTAGGTACAGCGTGTTACGACGCCATTATTCATAAGATAAGTCAGTCGCGTCACGTGTAGCATCGCGATAAGTAACAGATAAGCGACAAGATCCCTCCAAGACAACACAACAAGACAAACAACAACACACAACACAAAGACAAGACAAGAGACAAGGTTCCTCGTGTTATTGAAATTGTTATAAAGAATAGACGTTTATGATTGTTTATCACGGGTTTTCTCATGGCTCTTCCAGATTTGTTTAAGTAGGATTTAAAATTAAATTAGCTTTCCCTTTAGGATTCATTGTACTCATCATTATGAACAACTTTTACTATGGGACCAAACTTGAAATCGCGAAAAAAAAATCTGCTGCATGCAGCGGAGATGAGAATGTTGAGATGGATGTGTGGAGTACGAGAATGGATAAAGTAAGGAATGGGTTTACATAAGAGGAAGTTTGAAAGTGGCGCCAGTGACAGAAAAGTTGAAAAGAAATCGTTTGGCTTGGTATCGGCATGTGATGAGGAGAGACGAAACGCGTGTGACTAAAAGAGTGATGAATATACATGTTGATGGATGGAGAGGGAGAGGAAGCCCAAAGAAAATATGGATGGATTGTGTGAGGAATGACATGAAAGAGGAGGGAGTGAATGATAGCGTGACGGTTGACAGGGGAGAATGGAAGAAGAAAACGTGTTGCGCCGACCCCACCTAACATGGGATGGGGCAGGAAGATGGATGATCATGATCCAGCCTGTCCCCCTTTGCTGTCCTCCCCCCAGCGACGACCTAAGCCGAGGTTTATACCCCACAGGGGTGCCCTTAGCGTGCAGTCGCTTAGTTTATAATTAGTTTTATGCCCTGGCTGGAGGCTTGTAGTCACGGCCTCTCAATGTGTGTGAGATGCCCTACAAAAAAAAAACCGGTCAAGAGCAAGTCGGACTCGCGCACCGAGGGTTCCGTTTCGACTTCTGAAAAAGTGTGCTATCTAAATACACACACACACACACACAAACACACACATACAGGAAAAATAAAACGATGTCTCTAAAGACATCGTTTTATTTTTCCTGTAATCTTTACATAAACTTCTATCACATAGAATAATTTCATATTTTTCTCTATGCAAACTTCGGAGATAGGGGGTATTTTTTTTAGATTATTCATCAAACGTCGAAAACTATGCGGCCTAAGAAAAATAAAAAAAAAATTGAGAATGTGCAAACAGCGCTCTTTCATATGATACCCCACATGCCTTAGTAGCCCCACTCAAAATTTTTAAGACCCCCTTGCAGTCCCTGTTACCAAGAAAATATAATATATTTTTATTTCTTTCTTATTTGTAAAATATGTGTAGTTGGGTAATCGTCATTTATAACGTTCATTCCCCACGACACCACTGAAAACGACACCACTGGTGGTGTCGTCGGGAATGACAGAAACTAGTATTCCCCACGACACCACTGAGTGTATTGTGAGTGATGTCCAGCTAATTTTTAAACGTAACAATGATGTGTTATTTTTAAACGACTTTAAAAAAGGAGGAGGTTATCAATTCGGTTGTATTTTTTTTTTTTTATGTCAGTACTCCGTCATTTATAAACCGATTTGGAAAATTCTTTTTTTATTTTTTTAACTAAAATCTTAGAAAGAAAGAAAGAAAGAAAAAAAAAAAACGGTGGGGCATAAATTCTTATGCTCTGGTTTTTTTTTGAGAGGATGTGATTACGGTCAAAATGAAAATCCAAGATGGCGGCTGCGAAAATTTCCTAATATTTCGTCATGGGTGTCATTTTCGTGATATTTGAGGTCACTGAAAACGATAGTGGGGTCAAAATGAAAATCCAAGATGGCGGCTGCAAAAATTTCCTAGATTTTCGTCATGGGTGTCAATTTCGTGATATTTGAGGTCGCTGAAAACGATAGTGGGGTCAAAATGAAAATCCAAGATGGCGGCTGCGAAAATTTCCTAATCTTTCGTCATGGGTGTCGATTCCATGGTTTTAGAGGGTGCTGAAAACGATAGTGGGGTCAAAATGAAAATCCAAGATGGCGGCTGCGAATATTTCCAAATTTTTCGTCATGGGTGTCATTTTCGTGATATTTTAGGTCGCTGAAAACGATAGTGAGGTCAAAATAAAATCCAAGATGGCGGCTGCAAAAATTTTCGCAGCCGCCACTTCAAGCCGACGCCGCGCGGCGCAGCGGTACGTGTCTACATTCGCCACGTGCTCCCGCCCCGCCCTGCGTCTTTTTAATTTTATTTTTGTATTCTTCTTCCTCTTCCTCTTCTGCAAGAAGTCCGATTATAACAAGATCCCAGTCTATCATTATAATTTCACTCGAGCACTCGACCAAACTGCATCAATTCTACACGAAGTCTGTACGGAAATAGTAGAGACTGTAGTAGACTAGTCGCGCGGCTTCGTGAGGCGCAGCACCGCTCTTGCACAACGCGCGTACCGGCGAAGCACCGCTGCGTCGCGATGCACCGCTATACGCTGCGAGGCATCACGAGGCGCAGCGCTGCATGGTGCAACGTATTCTAAATTCTCACAATGAAATGTGTATATTTTCGTGTAGAAAATAAAGTTATATTTTGAGTCGCTCTTTTAAAATGTGCGCGCAGCGTCGCGTCGCGTCGCGTCTCAGTGTGAGCTGACCCTAACTCGCGCATTTGATCTCGGAGACCCCAGATGGGCATCGGGACTACTCAATTATTGTATTTCGCGGGTTGCGATTCGATTAGTGGACCTACCACTTATTATGTGCTGTTTTTTAAAACATATAGTATAGGGACAGTTCCTTTTTAGGGTTCCGTACCAAAATGGTAAAAAAGGAACCCTTATGGTGTGACTCAGTCTGTCTGTCTGTCTGTCACAGCTGGATATCTCAAGAACTACTAATGCTATCAACTTGAAATTTGGAACAGTTTTAGATGATGTTTACCCAACTATTTTGCAAATAAGAAAGAAATATTTATCCTTTTTTTGCAACATTGACTGAAAGGGGGTCTTAAAAATTCAAAGTGGGTTTACTATGGCATATGGGGTATCATATGAAAGAGCGCTATTTGCACATTCTCAAACATTTTTTTTTCTTTTTTATAGGCCGCATAGTTTTCGACTTTTGATGACAAATGTAAAAAAAAATACCGTCCCGCCCCTTATCTCCGAAGTTTGCGAAGCGAAAAATCTGCAAATATTCTATATGATAGAAGTTTATGTAAAGATTACAGGAAAAATAAAACGATGTCTCTAAATAGCACACTTTTTCAGAAATCGGAACGGAACCCTCGGTGCTCGAGTCCGACTCGCTCTTGACCGGTTTTGTAACATTGTTATTACCTATACGTAATTTGCATAATTATCTTTGTTGGCACATCTTGATTTCAATTGTGATTTGTTTTAAAACACAAAAGCGCTTCGATACAAAATCGTAGTTATAAACGCTTACCATAACATCAGAGGTATCAATGGGCAGTTTGAATTTTAGTTTTTTACAATTAGTATTAATGTGTTTATTTATTAGGTAAGTTAGTTTTTATGTGGCAATTATTTAGAACGTTTAGGATGAACACTTTATTATTTTTCTCCTTTACGAAGTGAATAATACAATTCTGTTAGAAATAAGTAGGAATTTTATTAAAAAAATAAATTTCAAAAACTAGTCATCCTGGTTTCATTTAACATCATCATCATCATCATCAATTTAGCCGAAAGACGTCCACTGCTCCCCCCAAAAGGGACCTCATTCTTAACTCGATCTCGCAGAAAAACACCGAGCATAACCCTCTTCTTTGGCTTTTGGGTGACCTTGAGCTTTCTTATGAGGGCCATTGTAAAACGCTACGTCTTAGTGCCGTAAATCATAACTGGCAACACACACTGGTCAAAGACTTTTGTTTCGAGACACTGCGATATTTTGGACGAGAAGATCTTCCGTAGCTTCCCTAACTTAACGAAGTTGGACTTACCTAGTTTGACCGTTTGTCCCAGGTACACACACAACATGGTCACCCTCAATAGCGAATTCTTAATGAATATCGAAAAGTTTTTTTTTTTCAGATACCGAATATATACAATGTTGATTTGTACATAAGTATTTAGTAGACATTTATACTAAATGTTAGTGTCTCTGGTTATTGATTCCGTTGTGATCTCAGGTAGATACAATCAATTATTTATTTGCAGAACGTCAGGACTGAGGAGCCAAATAAAATGCGTTTATTTACTAAATTCACTCAGTTTTACTACTTTCTCTATATGCTACAAATTCGAACACACTTACTACTGAATGTTCTTTGGAGTGGAATATAAATTGACCAATTACTTTCATGGAAATTCACGTTTTTATGATTGATTGATTGATGGATTGAGGAGCCACATTAAAAGTATTGTATATTCTTCAATATCAACAATACAGGACTCAGATTTTTAGTAGGTACTATACACAATTACTACTAAATCATACCAAATAATGATAAACATTCATCCATGATGTACCTAGTTCTGACGTGGCGACTCAATCCAAATATTTAGATTGAGGTGCCACCTTTATGTTCATATATCTTTTGAAGTATTATACCTACAAAATCGAGGATCGAACCTACAAAATTTTTAAACTTACTACTAAATAAGTATAAAATTTCATTAAGATACGAAATGTGGCGACTCAATCCTTACGGACATTATAAATCTATTGCAAGGCAACCCACAATATTGTACTTGTGCAAGCATTAATTATGAATTGGCGAATCGATTTAAGTATAATAATATGAAGTTAGTGATCACTTAATGGCTTATATACGCATTACGTTTAGATGTCGCCTAGTGTTAATGAAAACGGGGTTAAATTGAACTTATTTTCGGTAAGCTTCAGCGCAGCCTACTAGTCAAATCTGCTGACCTTGCCAAGTGTTGTCTAACACATAATGGAGCTGTGCAAACAATGGCCGTACTGGCTGCCACGTTATACATCGCAATGTCGTCTGTGTTTGTATGTGACGTCATGTGTATTGTGTACTCTGGCGCGACGCTAACTTTGCTTAGATTTACTTGTAGCAGTAATCTTTCGTTTCGACAAGCCGTGTGCCCGATGGGACTTCCCAGGGGCAAAATTGTCAAACTTCCATACAACCTTTTATTCCCTATTTAATAAATTTAGGTAGTTAATTTTCAAAAAATTCTTCATTAGCTCACCTTCATTAAAAATAATCAATCTGCCTAGCCTTTTCCCAACTATGTTGGGGTCGGCTTCCAGTCTAACCGGATGCAGCTGAATACCAGTATTTTACATGGAGCGACTGCCTATCTGACCTCCACAACCCAGTTACTGGGTAATACGATACCCCTTGGTAAGACTGGTCGTCACTTTCGGGCTTCTGACGACCCGTAACGACTGTCAAAGATTCACGAATAACAGCCGGGACCAACGGCTTAACGTGCTTTCCGAGGCACGGAGGAATCTCGTTATGTAAAGATGGTCACCCATCCACTGACCAACCCCGGCAAGCGTAGCTTAACCTGACGGATCGACCCGTGCGGCTGTTATTACTTAGCCACGAGCTCCTCCTTCATTAAAATTAATATTATTATAATAATACAGGGTGTCTGAGAAAGGGTGTCCGAAAATTAAGGGTGTGGTACAGACCATCAAACTGAACAACTTTCTCCTGGGGACCAACATCAACAATCGTGAAAAAAATATCAGTCATTTGGTCGAGCAGGTATTGAAGTTTTGTATGGGACGACTGATTTTTTTTTTACGATTGCGATGTTGTTCCCCGGGAGGAAGTTGTTCATTTTGCTGGTCAGTACCACACCCTTAACTTTCGGACACCTTTTCTCAGACACATTGTATAAAGAACTCTTTTGCAAACTTTCATGCTTCTAGACCCAGCGGTTTAGGATGTGCGTTGTCTGTCAGTGAATTAATTAATTTGATTAAATTAATTAGGTGGTCAATAGAATTGTGAGAACTTCATATGGTGTGTTATTAAGTTTGACCACCCTTTTTAGGGTTCCGTACCAAAATGGTAAAAAAGGAACCCTTATGGTGTGACTCAGTCTGTCTGTCTGTCTGTCTGTCACAGCTGGATATCTCAAGAACTACTAATGCTATCATCTTGAAATTTGGGACAGTTTTAGATGACGTTTACCCAACTATTTTGCAAATAAGAAAGAAATTTTTTTTTTTTTTTTTTGCAACAGGGATTGAAAGGGGGTCTCAAAAATTCAAAGTGGGGCTACTAGGGCATGTGGGGTATCATATGAAAGAGCGCTGTTTGCACATTCTCAAACATTTTTTCTCTTTTTTTTAGGCCGCATAGTTTTTGTAGCTTAACCTGATGGATCGACCCGTGCGGCTCTTATTACATAGCCACGAGCTCCTCATTACTAGCGTAGTTTCAGTTTTAGAATTTTATCTTTAACGGTGATTGACCAAGTTTAATACTTGTATCCATTCCTGATACTGAAATTAACTGAAAATAGTAACTAAATTAAGTACCTAAAACAACAGTGTTACAATAATATAACTAAAACAAAAAACATCACACGAATCAAAATTCCAAAACCTCATTTCTAAACGCTCACATAAATTACCGCGCTCAACCAAACAAGATGGCGGTCGCGTCGCTTGGCGCGCTTTGCGTTTCCCGGAAACGGCGTCTGCGCAGCGCGGCCGCCATGTTGTGAGCGCGCACGGGACGCTCAACGTGACGCACACATGCGTAGGCGCTGTAATCAAGCGATAGGGGAACGGACGTGGCAAGAGAACATTTTAGTGAGTTGGATCGTCAATATGAAATTAGGATGGCGTTTATTTTTGGTTTTAGGTGACTGTTATATTAAAGATTTTGCTGGAGGTTATGATACGAATAGAAAAAATATAGATAGATAGATAAAACATTTATTCGATGCACACAAAAGACACAGCACAACACACAAAAGTACAATTAAATTATTACATTTTTATACAGGGCTATTTTTAAATGACTAGCTAAATTTTCACAGGGTGTTCTACCCATGAATATGAACAACTTTCACTAAGGGACCAACTTTGAAATCACGAAAAAAAACCAGCGGTTTCCTACAAAAGTTCAATACCTAGGTACTCGATCAAAATGTATGAAACAGCTGATATTTTTTTTGCGATTTAAAAGTTGGTCCCATAGTGAAAGTTGTTCATATTCATGGGTAGAACACCCTGTGAAAATTTAGCTAGTCATTTAAAAATAGCCCTGTATAGGCCTTATACCTTATTCTTTGATATTCTTTTGAGGACAAAACATTACTTTTTAATGAATACGTATAGGCAGCGTGTACCATCTTAATATGTGACAATGCTTAATATGTGATTGTCCGAATACGATTTATGATAAAACATTAGTGGGCCGGTCATTAACTTACGAGTATACAGTAAACCCCCCATTTAGTAAGTATGACCCATAGACTTATAAAAAAAGATGGACTCCACGCAACGCATATCGAAAGTGAAGCACAGTAAGTATGCCGGACCGTTTGTACAAACACGCCTCGCGCACACATTTACATCATAGTATGCCGACCGGCCGCCATTACGTGACACGAGCGACGCCGTCTTTGCAGGTACTCAAATCATGCACACATAGATCGGTACGGTGCTTCACTTTCGATATTCGTGGCGCGGAGTCCATCTTTCTTATAAGTCTATGGTATGACCTTAATAAATTGTTTTATATTCAGATTGCATTCAAATGCAGATAAGTTTGAAGTACTTAAGTAGAAAATAAGTTGATGCTGAAAACGCGGTTCTTGTTTCTCACAATCTTTTAACATCGAATTCCGGTACTAAAACAAAAATACCTACTGTTTACCTATTTGTAAATAACAAAATGCCTACTGATAGCGAGAAAAACATTTAAGTAAGTACCAAAAAGGGTAAAAGTCACTACTTTGACATTTTTCTGTAAGTACCTACTTAGATAGGTAAGAGACCTTTCCTTGCATAAAAATGTCAGACCTCATTAATTTGTGAAATAAATAACAATAGAAATTAATTCGAAGGAAACTTTGTAATGAATTTTTTGTTCTCTTCTGTTAGCCTGTAATTTTTTTTTTTAATTTTAATACAATAAGCACTACTTGTGCGTCAAAAACCACATTCACCAAACCTTGCCATTGTCTGCGAAAATGTACTTCTTCCAAATGGAGGTATTCAATAAACTTTGGCTGTTTTTTTTGTTGTTTCGAAATAGACGAGACGATCTAAGAAACATCAAGTCTAATAGTCGCACTTTCTCTTTTAAAGAGTCCTTAATGATAATTTAATGACGTATGCTATCTGTTCTATAAATATGACAAAACATGGAATCAATTATGGACCCTGTCGGGCACAGCAAAGTTAAATCTACCTACTGGTTATCTACCTACTCGTGCTCATTTTGAAAAAAAATGCTACCAATTAAGTCCTGCGTTGCATACGTTTATCAACAAATTATCATCATGTTTTCTATCCACAAATTCTTTAGTAACGACTCAATTAATTTTACTACCTTCGAATTATAAGTAATCTTTGGTGCATATCTCTACGTACCCCTTTCATCACAGTGTACAGACATCTTTTTTTTACCAACAAGGGTAGGATAAGTAACAAAACAAATAAAACATCTCAATACGTGCAAGAGAACCGCCGAGCGATGCGCCTGCGTCCTTCACGGGCAGATGTGCGGATATTATTATTAGCAGGCCATTGATCGCGGTCTACCTGAGTGCCCCAACGAGCTACGGCTCACTATTGTCGGGTAGTCACGGTTTTTTTATTATGTTGGTATGTTACTGTGGGGTGGAAGTTGTTGGTGGCATTTTATTACAATTTATAGATGATGCAGGATGTTTCACGCACGAGTTTTGAAAGATTGCGTGCATTTGAAAATCAGTAAACGTTAGTACTCTTTTAAAACTGGGATTCTCTATACAGCGTCAAATTATTAGTTAGAGCTCCACAGAAGTGATTGGTACCAATTGGTATCCATTGGTTGGTGGCCTTGCGTGTGTAATATAATAATGTATTCAGGGTGCTTGTGAGGCTGCCCCGATTCTGCAGCGCATCAGTGATGTTCGCCGGGTCGCAAGTAGACTGTTTTTATTCTACTATGCGAAAACGATGCACATCCCTGGTGTGCAGGGTTCGGGCTAGCTCCAACGGCATCCTGAGTACCCGATGTACCTGTCAGTACCCGAACCATTGCTGTATGGTTCACATGTTGAGCAATCGAGATTTGTAATTTCGTTGTTCATGTTAATTATGTGTGCTTTATTCCTTTGTTGGTCGAAATAAACGCTTTCTATTATGTTCTATTCTATCGCTTTTTTGTCATGTTTACATAACACCTATAGGTACGCACGGCTACAGATCAAGCTATACAATTCCAGTATAAGCTGATCTCGCATTGTATAGGATTTCCTTACAATGAGAGGTCCGTGTAAACTGGAAATGTATAGCTTGATGCGTAGCCGTGTGTACCTACTAGTTAATTCGACCCTGTGGAGCACTTTACTATAGCTACTCTATTGATGTCGAAGAATCATTAAGTACAACACAAAAGTTAACAATTGGACATTTATAGAACTATCAATAAACGTCAAATTACGTCTTGTGTTAACATTGTTGCTACTGCAGTTTCCCTCCCACGTAGGTATTTACGTAATACCCGCTTTATGCCAATAAACATTCTACTTGAAACATCATATACCTACACAGCAAAGGAAACTACATTATTATACCTAACTTAAACGATACTTAGGTAGGTATCCGGCTCCAGCTCGAACATGAATGTATACAAGTATTGTACTTTGATGAAATGCATGAAACTATCAATTTCAGTAGGTAGTAGTTTACTGAAATAATTCAGTTTCAGTTTATACACGAGTATATACTAGACTTTTTAGATTTTATTATTAACTAAAACTATATTATATCTAGGTATTGTCTATTTTGTTGTACCTACTTACTTATGCTACAGTTTTCGAAGAAACTGTTATTATTAATTTTAATAGATGCAACTGATTTATATTTTATAAATTTACCCCGTTTTTGCAACATTTTTCATGAATGCTCCGCTCCTATTAGTCGTAGCGTGATGTTATATAGCCTATAGCCTTCCTCGATAAATGGGCTATCCAACATTAAAAGATTTTTTCAATTCGAACCAGTAGTTCCTGAGATTAGCGCGTTCAAACAAACAAACTCTTCAGCTTTATAATATTAAGTATAGATAATACTTTACTTCATTTAAAAACTAACAGACTTAAAATATAAATATGTACAATTATACACAAAAGAGGAGTTTAACTTACACCTTCGTAGGTTACAACTTCGTTAAGTCGCAAACATTCTTATTACATATTTGTCGTAAGCAAGCATTAAGTGTCCACGTTTACGTTATTGAATCAACTACAAACAGATCTAAAAGCACTTCAATTAATCATCGAATACCAATGCCAACTACATACATAAATATGTAGATAATAAAGACATATCCTATCCACCTACATTCAAACGCCTTCAATCATTGAAATTTGCAATAAAATCCAAAAATAACTGGCCCGTCAGACAGCCTGGTGTTTTTTTCAATGAAGTGTCAGGTAAATTCATCATGGCGAGGTCGGAAACCGGTTTGGTCGAAAATTGCCCTGCGTGCGCGCCGCTCAGCCCACGTTATGACGTTAAACGAGGCGTGGTTGAGCGATGATCCGAATAACTTAGCTTGAAAGTTAATTAATTGAATGAAATGAATGGAAAATTTAATGTGTTTCATAGTATTGCAAGGTTTGCTCTACAATACATAACACAGATGCTAATGCTAAATAAGTATTTAAAATTCAGTCTAGATACTTGCATTAACTTCAATTGAATGAATTTCTATAATTTGGGAAGATGCTTTTGAAAACCACTTGATATGAACCCAAATCAAATCCTTAACTGCTCTTCGAAACAGTCTCATCAAAGTATTAAATCTAAAACCCCTTTTTAGATTTAATACTTGATGAGACTGTCCGTATCCGATCGTACCGGTAAGTAAATCTCACAATGTTTACCTTGTGAGATTTACTTACCAGTAAGATCCCCAAACCTTAAAACAAACCATCCAAAGGTTTTAACAAAAGAGCAAGTTGTTTAACAAACTTTTTCCTGTTGTCAACAGAGCGAAAAATGGCTGGCCTACGAGAATCTGAAAGAGGAAACCTTAGAAAAGATCAGGAAACTTGAAGAGGAACGTCATACGGTGGACCTCTGGTCAACCGGACCGGAATGGGGGCGAAAGAGGCGCCGAAGACAAGTGACAGTTGCCCCTCCATACGTGGTCTATATGCTGCCTGACGCAGACATCATGGAAGACTGGAGACTCGTAAGGAAACTTCTAGAACGAACTGATTAGGTCCAAGGAGAATTTTCTACATATTTTTGTAATGTAAGGTTAAAATCGTGAGGAAGATATTTTGATTGTGACAGCTGTCACTTTGGTACTACGGCCTGGGTACGTTTGTTAATGTCATGATTTTAACGCGTGATTTTTTTACGGAAACATTATTAACGTAATTAACTAAAACAACTGCAGCTGTACTTTAAAGCCTATTTTCTTTATCAATTAAAAATTAAGTGCGAAATAGAGTGAAACAGAAATGATCCATTTAATTTGAGAATTGGCCATATTGTTAAATAAATGAGGCATTTTTTTTAACGCGTTAATTTGTGGTTAACGTAGCCAAGGTAAGGCCGTAGTATGTCTAGCACTAGAAAGACACAAACTACGAGATATGTCGAGAAATAAGACAAAATACTTGACAAGTATCTCACTGCAACTACAGGTAAGTTTTTACTACCCTCAAAGGTACGATCGTAATTTATTTTTATAGGGTTACAAAACGCCCCTTGTATACGTTACCGAATTATGTCACGGAGCAAATCAGGATATTCACGAGATATTGTCAATTGATGCTAAGTGTTCCGACTTTACCGACTTTCATGACTTGTCATTGCCGCGTGTTGGGGATACTGAGTAAATGATTCGGTGATTGTTGACAAGATAAACTGATATGTGAAGTAATTTTAAGTAAATCAACTTGCAGTAATAAATAAACGTTGAACTGAATTATTTTTTTGGTTTAATTTTGGCAACATAATGACCTTTGGCCGTTTGATACCAGATTAGTGGCAGAGTTGTATACATGTCGTTTTGCATCCTCGTGAAATTTAAGGGTGTGATATAGACCATCAAACCGAACAACTTTTTCCATGGCACCAACATCGTAATCGCGAAAAAATAATCAGCCGTCCCATACATTAGCGTCGAGTAGTTACTAAAGTTTTGTATAGGACAGTTGAATTTTTTTTCGCGAATACAATGTTGGTTCCATGGAGAAAGTTATTCGGTTTAATGTTCTGTACCACAACCTGTGACGAGAATGCAAAACAACACGTTGTATAGTAAAATTAAATTAGTTATCGAAACTCTGACGTGATTGGTATCGATACCTAAACACGATAAAACAAAAGAAAACAGAGGGGCAATTCTCGTACCTAAAAACGTTCACAATCTCATGCCAGCGTCAATCAAATGTCAAAAATGTAGGTAAACGCTATACAATTTTTGACAGATTGAGTCTTGAGATGATATTGCGAATGTTGTTAAAAATACGAGAATTGCCCCTCTGATTTTCTTAACTCATACTTGAAGGGGACTACAGGATGTGCATATGGACTGAGGGCCCGTTTTTTGAACCGTTGCGAAACGAAATAAGACTTATAGGGGATTTAGTTAAAAATAGTAAAAACTTAAAGCAAAGGTCCATAAATTTCTTAAACGTAAATTAAAACTTTTACGATTAAATAACTTGGGCCCTCAATCCAGATGCTTGCATAAAGTGGCATAGTCTGAATCTCAGTAAGTACTGGGTTAATAATTTTTATTTAGGAATTTAGTTAAGAATTTCTTAAATATTTTAAGAAATTCCCAAGTCTGTAGAATATGACATTACAGATTTATGGCGATATATCTAGGGCCCTCAATTCATTATTGTTTGTACTGAGGAATCTGCAAAACATGAATTTATCTTAAGAAATACATAAATACGACTTTAACATATTTTACTTAGACATATAGGTGAATTAGTTAAAAAGAAATAATGACACAAAAGTTAATAATAAATAGTTAACAATAAGCTTTAAGCTGAAATATACAACAAAGGAGAAAAAACACAAAATATTTAGCGAATTCACAGAATCATTAATACAAAAACGTACCAAACTTATATGCACAAGAAACAAAACTAAAGAAATGAAAAAAGAACTAGCGCAATTATTCAAACAAACTAATAAAGAGATAAAGAAAGACTACAAAAAACATAGGCAAGACATTATAACACAAAACTTAATTAGGTTCAGGAGCACTAAAAGAGCGTTTAAAGAACTAAGCTTACACAAGAAATGGATACAAAAATTTGAAACTAACTCGAAAGAAACAAAATCTAGAAAAGACATATTAGACCAGGCCACATACTTCTATAAAGAACTATACAAGAAACGAGAACATGAGGATTACATAGAAGAACTAATAAATTATACTCCTACCACAGAAAGTATTTTCCCCATAAACGAAATCGAAGTACACGAAAATATCAAACTGTTAAAAACTGCGAAAAGTCCAGGCCCTGATGGAATAAGCAATGAAATGCTCAAGCACGCCACACCTATTCTACTGGGCCACTTCACACAACTATTTAATCTGATACTAGAAACAGAAACGGTACCGAAACAGTGGTGCTCGTCTGATATTATACTTTTATATAAAAAAGGCAACCCTCTTGATATAGGAAACTACAGGCCCATAAGTCTGCTGGCTTGTTTATATAAACTCTTCGCATCAATAATCCTAAAACGAATAACAACAGATATTGATGAAGCACAACCAATAGAACAGGCAGGATTTCGTTCAGGCTTTAGTACGACGGACCATTTACATTCACTGGGGCAAGTAATAGAGAAGTACAAAGAGTTCAGAAGACCTTTATACATAGCTTTCATAGATTACAGTAAAGCTTTCGATAGTATAAGCCACAATTCAATCTGGAATGCATTAACTTTGCTGAACATTAACAGAAGGTATATAAACATCTTAAAATACATATATAACAACACCACAAGTAGAGTTAAGCTTGAAACCAGAGGAGATGAAATAAGAATTGAAAGAGGAGTAAGACAGGGTGATCCTCTGTCACCAAAACTATTTATTGCTGTCCTAGAAACTGTATTTCAAAAACTAGACTGGAAAACCAAAGGCTTGAAAATAGCTGGCAGTTCCTTGAGCCATTTGAGATTCGCAGATGATATAGTTATACTTGCTGAAACATCTAAAGAACTAGAAGCAATGATACACTCACTGGATCGAGAAAGTGCTAGAGTAGGACTAGAGATGAATGCTTCCAAAACAAAGATAATTACCAATAGTCAAAGAATCCCTATTAGTACTAAAGACGGTTTCATAGAATATGTGGATAAATACATATACCTAGGGAAACAGATATCATTCAGTACATCAAATAACGAAGAAGAAATAGAAAGGAGATGTAAAATAACATGGAACAAATTTTGGTCCCTAAAGGAAATATTAAAAGGAGATTATTCATTAATTATGAAAAAAAACTGTAATTGAAACCTGTCTTCTGCCTTGCCTACTGTATGGTTGTCAGACGTGGACTTACACACATAAAGCGAAACAGAAAGTAAGGACAACGCAAAGGGCAATAGAGAGAAGTATACTAAAAATCAGGAAAATACACAAAATAAGGTCAAAAATAATCAGAGAAAGAACAAAATTAACAGATGCTTTAACGCAAGCCTTAAAACTAAAATGGCAATGGTCTGGACATATCTCGAGGTCCACAGACAATAGGTGGACCATAAAAACGACACGCTGGAGAGGACCATTAGGAGGAAGAAATGTCGGCAGACCAGCTAGACGGTGGGCTGATGATATTGTTGCAAAAGCAGGACAAAACTGGATGGCCCTAGCCAAAAATAGAGAGCTATGGAAGAAGAAGGAGGAGGCCTTTACCCAAGAGGGATCCACATCTAAGAAAATTATGTAGCTAACAATACTAACACTAGATTTATAAGTTAAATGTACTAACACGACTAACAAACAAATATTGATTTTGATGTGGAAATAAAAGGCTTTTTATTTTTTATTTATATTCTAATTTGTGTTCATCTATGAGGTCGAGCCTAGTCAATAAAGCCGAAAATATTGGGCTCTCAGTTCAGACGTTTTAGTAAAATTCGATTTTCATTTACTTCTTAACAATTAACTTTTGTGTTATTATTTCTTTTTAACTAATTCACCTATATGTCTAAGTAAAATATGTTAAAGTCGTATTTATGTATTTCTTCAGATAAATTCATGTTTTGCAGATTCCTCAGTACAAACAATAATGAATTGAGGGCCCTAGATATATCGCCATAAATCTGTAATGTCATATTCTACAGACTTGGGAATTTCTTAAAATATTTAAGAAATTCTTAACTAAATCCCTAAATAAAAATTATTAACCCAGATATAGTACTTACTGAGATTCAGACTATGTCCCTTTATGCAAGCATCTGGATTGAGGGTCCAAGTTATTTAATCGTAAAAGTTTTAATTCACGTTTAAGAAATTTATGGACCTTTGCTTTAAGTTTTTACTATTTTTAACTAAATCCCCTATAAGTCTTATTTCGTTTCGCAACGGTTCAAAAAACGGGCCCTCAGTCCATACGCACATGACTACAGGACCTAAACGCAAGTTTTATAATGTCTAAAAGTATATGATCTACTCTAATAAAATAAATCAGAAAAATATATGATATTCTTCAGGATTTATGCTAGTTGGATAGTGTATTCAAAACATAATACAACTAATTCGATACGATAGAAAAAAAACACGAATATACCTCTAAAAATTTCTTTTAACGATTTAAAACCATACTAATATACACATGCAATCATTCTGATTTTTTGTCAGATTATTCTACAAGCAACATACTAAAATAATAGTGTTTTAATTTTTTAGTCCTGACAATAGATTTCTTGTAAATAAATAATTGATTCATATTTTGCAAGAAATTACCACCGTTGTGTCATCGCGCTTCTCTTTCTTTTCTATTCAGTCCGACAGTGACCGCGCTTTAGGTCCTGTAGTGCCCTTAATTTTATTTTATCGTGTTTAGATGTCGATACCCACCACGTGTGCAGAGTTTCTCTAGCTAATTTTATATTATATTATTATATTATTGGATCTACCTAGAGATGGAAGCACAAAATAAAAAAGTAATCAAGGACAGTGCAGTGCACTGTCCTTGATTACTTTTCAGTCAGTCACTTTTCAGTCAGTCAAGTCAGAGAATATCTTAAACAGAAACATTCACAAAACAGACAACACTTGTATGTTTTGTGCAATTAAACATACAATGTATCTATCAGCTGCTTATCATTGAACTCAAATTACACTAGTCAACTGAGGGGAGAAGCATTGTTCAGCTCACAAAGGCGTTTCAATTCGATTCATTTTCATTTCAATCTACAGTGTGAGTCTTTATAATGTGCACATATCGAAATGAGGGAGACTACGCTTAATTTTATCGACGGAAAAATGTTTTAAAAATCAAAAAAAAAAATCAAACTTTTTATAGCATCATTAAAATTCTTGTTTGCCTGTGTAAACAAAACGGTATAACTTATAAGAAAAATGAAAGAAAAAAATCAATTGAGAGTTAAGGTGTTTTTTAACAAAAACCTAGTGTTATTACACCAATTTTTACAATAATTAATTGTAAACTTTCTCAATAAAACCCCCTATTATCTAACTTTTTTTAGCATAGTTTACCTAATTTCGATATGTGCACATTATGAAGACTCACACTGTATACAAACAATATAGATAGCTTAAAGAAATATCTTGTGCTATAGAACAAGTTCTAAAAACGAAATTTGTAAGGTAGGGATAAAATGTGGAATTGCTTTTGCAAATCTTATGATTAAATCCAATCCCATATATGCGGTATGTCCTAGAACCAAAAATGTCGTGGAGCTCGTGGCTAAGTAATAACAGCCGCACGGGTCGATCCGTCAGGTTAAGCTACGCTTGCAGGGGTTGGTCAGTGGATGGGTGACCATCTTTACATACCGAGATTCCTCCGTGGCTCGGAAAGCACGTTAAGCCGTTGGTCCCAGCTGTTATTCGTCGATCTTTGACAGTCGTTACGGGTCGTCAGAAGCCCGAAAGTCTGACAACCAGTCTTACCAGTGGGTATCGTATTACCCAGTAACTGGGTTGTGGAGGTCAGATAGGCAGTCGCTCCATGTAAAATACTGTTATCCAGCTGCATCCGGTTAGACTGGAAGCCGACCCCAACATAGTTGGGAAAAGGCTAGGCAGATTGATTGTCCTAGAACCAAAAATCAAAAATTCGAAGACATGTTACATCTGCCAACAGTACCAACCCGCACTGGGTCCGCTAGATTACAGCTCATTCCCTCTCGACGAGAGGAGGCCTGTGCCACACCCAGCAGTGGGAACGTTACAGGCTGATTATAAAGGGTCTTTCAACAAGGACGGGTCGATGTTGAAATTAAATAAAACAAGCTATACAGGGTGTCCCGTAAATAATGGATCAAACGTAACGGGTAGGTAGCTTACCTAATTTCCAACAACTAATTTGAATATTTAAAAAAAAACCGTTACAGTAACCAGGATATTAATTTTTTTTCGAATTTTACGTTTTGTCTTCCAGAATTAAGCTTTTTTAATGCTGTCGCTGCAAATGATGACATTTTTAGGTATGATTTTTATTTAACATTTCTGAATAGCTTACTAATGTTATAAGATACCATTTTTTTGAATACCGTTTTATTTGCCTTAGAAAAAAAATCTTGAGTTGAAAAGTTTTTTCTTTACGATGTTAGGACCAAAATTGAAAAAATTCTCCTGTAAAAAAAATGTATGACACCGAAGACCACCATTATTTTAAAAACTTGTACATTTAATAAGGTTTGCAAATTGGTATAAAACTTACGTCTAGTCCTTATCGTTACAAAGATATTGCTATGAATGTGATGAAGAAGACAGAAAATAAATTAAATTGGTACTATTCCATTTTTCCTTTTCGTAATGGCTTATGCTTGAATGCTTGTAATCGAAGCAGGTAGTTAAGCGGATAGCATAATTCCGACCCGATGACGTCATCTGTCCGGAATTTGGGACCGCTACCTGTGGCGGAGTTGCACCTCAGTCAGTGTGAAAGGGATAGATAGCGCCGCTTTTTGGTAAATCGGTTAAATCGGTATGAAGTTGCGCAGGTTCTTTTGTTCTTTCCTGCGCCCTTCACTCGTACAGGCTTCATTGTTGCTTGATTTTATTAGTTTAGTTGTAACTAGTCTCTCTTCGAGTTGCTACGTCAGACAACTTTCGCTCCCGGTCAGTGGCTCGGTGTTTTCTTCTGTAAAATTTGACTTGTGCTGTGTTTTTGGACTTTGCTTTGCCTATCGATTTGGAACTCTTTGCGTATTGGACAAACGACTTGGCGATCCTACGGACTCCCAAAACATTCGTTTGTGTGTGCTTGTACGTGTGTGCAGTAGCGCTGAAACCTTATTCAGCCCAATGCCTCGTTATGAGTACACGCCACGGCAGTACGCCGAAATGCATTTTATCTACGGAGAAGCAAGAGGTAATGCCAGGGCGGCTGCAAGATTGTACCGTGAAAGATACCCGAACCTGGTTCGTTATCCCGATTATCGCGTCTTTATTAGAGTGCATAACGCGCTTCTTGAGGGAAGAATTCTTGGCACCGGAGTTGGTGGTACCCGTGAAGGACGACCGCGACAAGTTAATGACGAAGTCATTCTTCGAGAAATCGAGGAAGATCCGTCAGTCTCCGTTCGCGTCATAGCGCGACGCGTAGGAATTTCTAGATCGACGGTGCATCGAGTGCTACAACGGTGCCGATTGCACCCATATCACGTGCAACGTGTTCAAACGCTGACGTCGCGTGATTACCAGCCAAGAATAGAATTTTGCCAAAGGATGCTTAGAATGATTCGGGCGGACCCGCAGTTTTTTAACAAGATTTTATGGAGTGACGAGTCTTCATGCCGCCGAGATGGATATTTAAATTTGCATAATTTGCACAGTTGGCAGCTGATAAACCCACATTTGATGCGAGAGGACAGGAGCCAACATCAATTTAAAATAAATTTATGGGCGGGAATAATCAATGGGCAAATAATAGGGCCCTTTGAACTACCAGCTACTCTAAACGCCGAATATCTCCATTTTTTAAGGAATGAGTTGCCAAGGTTATTAGAAAACCTTCCAGAAGACGTACGGCAAGCAATGTGGTTGCAAAATGATGGGTGCCCCGCTCACTATGCGACGGCAGTAAGGGCGCACCTTGATGAAAGTTATCCGGACAGATGGATCGGCCGATTAGGACCAATTTTGTGGCCTCCGCGATCTCCGGATTTAAATCCCCTAGATTTTTTTTACTGGGGATGTTTAAAAGACAGGGTCTACAAGAATCCAATAACGTCGGAAGAAGAATTACGACAGCGCATCCAATCTGCTGCATCAGAAATAAACCAAAGCCGTTTTGTCCGTCGGATAAGAGCTTCCTTTATTAGGAGATGCAGACTTTGCATTCTTGTAGAGGGAAGGCAATTCGAACATTTATTGTAAAAACCAAATAAAACGATTTATTTGAACTAACTGTTTTTTTTAGTACGGCCTCCTAATTCTTTTCATACGCCTCAATAATTCAATGAACATTGCCTCTGAAATGCTACAGTTACACATTTTAAAGAAAAAGTTTAAATGTACACACTTTTTTATTTTTTTTTATTAACGTTGATTTGGAGCACCTCTCAGATTCATAGCAATTATCTTTGTAACGACAAGGACTAGAATGTACAACTTCATACCAATTTACCAAAAATACAAAAGCGGCGCTATCTATCCCCTTCACGCTGACTGAGGTGCAACTCCGCCACAGGTAGCGGTCCCAAATTCCGGACAGATGACGTCATCGGGTCGGAATATGCTAGCCGCTTAACTACCTGCTTCGATTACAAGCATTCAAGCATAAGCCATTACGAAAATGAAAAAATGGAATAGTACCAATTTAATTTATTTTCTGTCTTCATCACATTCATAGCAATATCTTTGTAACGATAAAGACTAGACGTAAGTTTTATACCAATTTGCAAACCTTATTAAATGTACAAGTTTTTAAAATAATGGTGGTTTTCGGTGTCATACATTTTTTTTACAGGAGAATTTTTTCAATTTTGGTCCTAACATCGTAAAGAAAAAACTTTTCAACTCAAGATTTTTTTTCTAAGGCAAATAAAACGGTATTCAAAAAAATGGTATCTTATAACATTAGTAAGCTATTCAGAAATGTTAAATAAAAATCATACCTAAAAATGTCATCATTTGCAGCGACAGCATTAAAAAAGCTTAATTCTGGAAGACAAAATCGTAAAATTCGAAAAAAAATTAATATCCTGGTTACTGTAACGGTTTTTTTTTTAATATTCAAATTAGTTGTTGGAAATTAGGTAAGCTACCTACCCCTTACGTTTGATCCATTATTTACGGGACACCCTGTATGTAAGATTATTTTTTATTTTAAGGTCCCATTTATGCCATTATTTATGAAATATGACATCGTTTAAATGTCCACCGCGGCTTCGAACTTTGGCACGGATCCGAGAGGTCCAACTTTCAATTACTCTACTGCATAGATCCGGCTGAATCTGAGCGATGGCCTGCGTAATGTTGACTTTCAGGGCATCGGTTGATTGCGGATTATTGGCTTAGACCTGCGACTTGAGAAAACCCCACAAGAAAATGTATAGCGGGGTCAAATCGCACGATCTTTGTGACCAATTCACGTCACCAATAAATTGTTATTCATTGATCTTTAGCGCTCGCCGTTGACAGTAATGGCCTCGCCGTCATCGTTTTTGAAAAAGTGCGGACCAATGACGCCGCCTGTCATATTTCATAAATAATGGCATAAATGAGCCTTTCAAATAAAAAAATAATTTCTTTATTATCTCACATACAGCTTGTTTTATTTAAATTCAACATCGACCCGTCCTTGTTGAAAGACCCTTTACTTATCATGCAATGAAAATCGTGTGTATTGGTCATCCCCCATACATAAGGGACAAAAGCTGCTGAAAGCTTCAGAAAACTGAGTAGAGTATAGACATCATCTTCCTAGCCTTTTCCCATGTAAGCTTGTTGGGGTCGGCTTGCAGTCTAACCGGATGCAGCTGAATACCAGTATTTTACATGGAGCGACTGCCTATCTGACCTCCACAACCCAGTTACCTACTGGGTAATACGATACCCCTTGATAAGACTGGTTGTCGCAGACTTTCGGGCTTCTGACGATCCGTAACGACTGTCAAAGATCCACGAATGACAGCCGGGACCAACGGCTTAACGTGCTATCCGAGGCTCGGAGGGATCTTGGTACCTATGTAAAGGTGGTCACCCACCCACGGACTAACCGCGGTAAACGTAGCTTAACCTGATCGATCGACCCGTGCCGCTGTTATTACTTAGCCACAAGTACACATAAGTAGAGTCTAGACAAAACATACAAAAAATATTTTAATTACCTACTATGTATTGGAATAAAACCCGCTGAAGTCCAATATCGTTATACTGAAATAGTTGGAGTCAGTGAAAAAACTTAAAACGGTGGACACTTTGATGTGCCTACACCCTGTAGTTACTTAGCCTACTCTGTATTAATTAGCCTAATTGGATTCTAGACATCTGTGAATGCGAAGCGAAGGGTAAATACTGGTTTAATACGATAATTATTAGGCACATAACACGTACACGCTCTTGATAGTTTCTAGGTATAGCAGGTTTATTATTAAAACTTACATTTGTAGGACCATTTCCAGAAAGGCATCTTTACCTATGTAAATAAAGACGCAAAAGAATCAACAAGTCTAGACAAAGTAACATTCGATTAGCGATGACGCTAGTATAAAACCCAAAAATGTATAAGGTTGATAATTATAAGCTATCGAAATGTCACGTGATCATAGGTCAACGGTAATTTTCATAGAGATGCGTCGATAGCGATTACAGAAATATAATCGCTTCGAAGCGAATGTCCTAATGTATTTATCACAGAACACGGAATCGCCAAGCCATAGCGTGTGGCAGCGTCATAGAGAACGCAGTAAAAAGAAATAGAAAGAAGGAAAAATTATTTATTCTGCAGATTACAAAAAAGGCACACATACAAAGAAGCCAAAAGCCTCACTGCTAATAAAATTTGTCGTACCGAAAGTGCGTTGAGCGCACAACCACTGTCACGGACTGCCTTCAAAGCCGTCATTTACAATAAGATTAGACATTTAAAAAAACTTTCACAGTCCGTTCAACCGATTTTGACTTCTATTGCGTTGGTGGCATGACAAATGGCAGCTGCAGTAAATAGTTGGTATTGTAACCACTTCTTTGCCTTTAATGCCATCCTTAAGCGTACGGAATAGAATGTTTTTAAATCGTGCGGATTTCATCACGCATGCGGGATTGCCCCGCACGCGTAACTCCCGCAAATGTCCTTTCCATACAAATATTTATTGTATTGTGTGGAATACGCACGCGGGCATTCCCGCATGCGTGATGAAATCCGAACGGTATTAAAAACACCCCCTTATGAGGTACGGATCTCGGCTTAGGGCGTCGCTAGGGGAGGACAGCAAGGGACAGGCTGAATCGGATTAAGGTTATTTGGGGATGAATTTAATGCTACAGGCTCATCGGCGCGAGCAGGCTCGAGCAAGGGTCGGGGCGGGCCAAGGCGTCTCCGTACTCTGTGGTGGACAGGCTCTTAAGGCGCAGATTTCCTGAAAACGATCAAAAAGGTGGTTTTTTAAAGCTGTGTATCTCATAAACCGTAAATAATTTTGACATGTAAAAAAAATCTGATATTTTCAAGTCATTTTCGCATACAGTGATGGAAGCCAAAACATAATTAAACATACTTTAATGCACCAAAAAAATCATTAAACATACCTCCTAATAATCTTTAAAAGCTGTTTATCCCTTCATTAGCAATTATAATTATAATTAAAAATATACCATCAAATGTCAAATTCCAAACTGCATCCAGTGATGGAGATGGATTACTTTTTATTAAATAGTTAATTTCTAATTTTATACGATTTTATTTACACTTTTACGACATAATGCCGGTGCGCGTGAGAGTCTTCTATCTCGCGCGTCAAACTAGACAGCCATAACGCCATTTCACTTACACACCGAGCTAAACCAAGCTTGGAACCAGGGCCTTAAGGCGTATTGCCAGTCCTTGTACTCGATCAGTTTGTGGATAAATTACACTCACTCTTCGGGCTGCTAATGCTCTGCGTGTTCAATATAACAACATTTTCAGGATGCTGATGCGCCTGCCTGGCTATTGTAGCGTCTGGTATGTTTGCGGAGGCGCGAACGGACGGCTTCCGTGCGATTGTGCGCAAGAGGGCAGCTTCCTTGTCCCAGCGTGCGCGAGGCAGTAGCAACGGCATCCTGCAGATGATTGTATCTCGTGCCGATTGCCCCATCCAAAATAAATGGACGCGCATTGGTTTGGGCATTCACTAACAACGTCATAATAATTAACTAACACAATTTTGATTTTATTGTTTATTATTTAATTTAATGTAATGATTTGTGTAATTCGATTTTAATTGAATTAATGTGTTGTATTATCTGAAAATAAATAAATAAGTAATAATTAATAATAATAATAATAACATTATTAAATTGTAATTGAAAAATCAGCAACGAATATTGAGGTTATAAAATAACCTCAAATGTCAAATGAAAAGCATCTGGTTACTTAATTTAAAATTAGCAAATAATAAAATCAAAGCATTCAATTTGTAAGTGGTACATATTCTGATCCATTTGTTAATCATTTTAATTAGATACTTTTTGAAAAAACTGTACTTAGGTACCTACACTCGCTTCTAGGTGACGGTGCTTGCAAAGGCCAGTAGTCATGAGCCCATGACACTGCCCCCATCCCCATCCCAATCAAAAGTAAAATGGTATTAAAAGTCAATCAACTCAGCCTATCGCAGCCCACTGCTGGACATAGGCCTCTCCCAGGCTGCGCCACAACACCCTGTCCTACGCCTTCCGCATCCAGTCCTGTCCCAGCCACTTTCTTCAGGTCGACGGTCCAGCTAGCTGGGGGGCGTCCCACACTACGCTTGCCGATACGCGGTTACCACTCCAGGACTCGTCTGCTCCACCGGCCATCGGTCCTTCGACAAACATGGCCAGCCCACTGCCACTTCAGTTTGCTTATTCTGCAACCTCTGTCGGTTACTCCGGTTCTTTTCCGGATAACTTCATTCCTGATTTTATCCTTCGAAGAAACTTAGAGCATAGCCCGAGTATTAAAAGTACGACCTACTTATTAAGTATATTCTAATTTAGAGAAACTACTCATGGTTATAAATACATTCTCTTATTTATACATTTCCCTGAAAGTGCGACAATAGCACTGTACATTTATAATTGGTTACAAATGTACCTTGGCTTAGCCCCAAGTGGCCAGCAATAGACAACAGTGACTCGGGGGATAATATTATTATACTAGGTTGATGCTTATGCATGACATCATCTCGCCTACATTCCTAAAAGGAATAGATAGGCAAAAGTGTATAATAATTCTCATGTAGGTACGTTATAAGTACAAGGCCAGGAGGCCAATTCCGGTGGCATGGAAATTATCTCCATGGTCGAAATATCAGTCGAGAAACTGCTTATCTCCGTCGAAAACGAAAAAATGCTATTCTAACGATCTCCATTTATAAATTTTTCGATCGCAAACCAGCGAGATATCACGGCTGGTCCTAAGGTATGGAGATATGAAATCTCCGTTGGAACATCTGTCAAAATTTACATTCATAGGTTTATATTCGTACTTTGTTTTTGGTACCTACATGTAGAGGTTTAGGGGTTTATGGGTTTCATAAAGGGGGGCCAATTTTTCATTATTTTTGCGATAGGACACCCCGTTTTCGAGATTAAGCAAAAGAAAAAAAATACAATACTGTTTATGCACTTGAAGTCAAGGTGTTAGTGTGAATTTGAGTTCATGACAACTAATTTCACACACCTTTTTAATCGCGATTAAAAATAGTCTTATTTAGTTTGAAAATTAAAACCTACCTACGTACGTCAGAAAAAGGACACAAATCATACGAAATGCGTTTCGAATCACGCTACTTTGCAATGAAAACACCAAAGAAATTCAAAATATCCGATCAGACAGCAAAATAATTAACGCCTCTATTCCCCAAGGAAGTGTAACTGGATGCCTCCTCTTCCTCATTTACATAAATGACCTTCCAAAAACCATAGAAGGGCCATGCGTCTTGTTTGCCGACGATATTTCACTTCTAACGTCATGCGTGAACAACGTTGGCTTGAGCGAGGACCTAACAAATACATTAAATAAATCAATAACTTGGATGACCATAACCTCGAAATTAATTTCTCTAAATCTAAAATAATGCCCTTCCACCCCCGTCAAAAAACCCCACTAGACATAAACTTCACTTACAATGGCACAACAATTGAAGTCGTTCATGAATTTACTCTACTTGGCCTATCTATAGATACAAACATTAATTGGAAGTCACACATCAAAAAGATAAAATCAAAACTATCAAAATTTGCATACGCCCTTCGTGAAGTCAAAAAAACCACTAACCTAAAAACAGCACTTGTCACCTATTATGCCTACGCATATGCGTGGCTCAGTTACGGCGTGATATTATGGGGAAACAGTACACATGCACCTACACTTTTCACACTACAAAAACGACTGATCAGAATACTGGTTAACATAGAAGACACAGACAGCTGCAAACCACATTTCCAAGAACACAAACTTTTAACACTTCCCTGTATATATATATTAGAAATATGTAAATTTGTTAGAAACAATCAACAATTATTCACTACACGAGAAAACATACAAGCAAATTATACACTACGACACAAAAATAGACTAAACCTACCTGGCGGCTCTAAGCTGAAAATGCACTCAACAAGCACTTTAGTAATGGCAGTTAAAATATATAATAAATTACCCGAAGCAATTAAAGATGAACAAAAATTGAATCTATTTATAAATAAAGTAAAACAATACCTAATCCATAAATGTTACTATAATGTTAATGAATATTTTAATGATAAATTAAATTAATACTTAATTAAAAATGAATAAGTACCAAAAGTAATGATAAAATAAAAGTGGAAGTGAGTACTTATTAGAAAACTTTTATATTTTAAGTTTTCAAATAATAATACAATAATAGCCCTTTTCCTACAACCTATTTTGCTGTGCCCGACAGGGTCCACAATGATCTATGTAAACTGATGTATATTTTATAATGTACCTACCACCTACGCTAACATTGTGGAATGCAAATAAATATATTGAGTATTGAGTATTGAGTATTGACTATTTTCAGTAAATAATTATGAAAAAAAAAAACACATTTATAGAAACACAATATACTAAAATTATCTTTTATAATGTGTTTGCTTGGATTTAATAAATTAAACATACGTCATTAATACTAAAAAAAGAATAACGTAGCATAATCGATTATAATCAAAGTGAATCGATAAAAATGGAACGTCTTTTAGACGAGATTATTTTCTCCGTTGTAAATCTTTCTCCATGGTCTCGAGTATCTCTCATAGTATCGAGATTTGAACCGGACATTGATACGGAGATTTGAAACAGAGATTTATCTCCATGGTCGTGATATCTAGCTCGAGCCCGGAATTGGGTCCCTGATACAAGAAGGAACGCTGCTACCGAGATTTAAAAATACATGAAACGGATAGTAGCGGTACGTCAGACGAAGACTTTGGAAACAGCAACGTAGCAGTGATGTAGAAAAGAGTCGAGAAAGCAGATTAAAGGTAGATACAAGTCCGACATGGGCTGCAGACTGCAACCGCAAACTTTAGCATCATTTAGACGACAACATACACAGGGTTACTTGTAATTTGACGTATTCCTTGCAGGACGTCCTAGTAGGGTTCAAAACATAGGTTAAAATACAACAAATTAAGCCACCAAATGTTCTACCGAATTTAATAGTTTCTGAGTTAATTCGATTTTTAGTTTTTTTTTTTAATGAAAAATACAATAGGGACCCATGCCCATAGACGATTAATATCACCCGTCCACACTAGGGATGATGCCTGGGTAAAAAAAAAGCTATTTAGTCTGTCAGTCAGATAATAAAAAAATATTAGACACTAATTTCAGGGTTTCGTACCTCAAGAGGAAAAAACGGAACCCTTATATAGGATCACTTCGTTGTCCGTCTGTCTGCCTGTCTGTCTGTAAAGGCCCTTTTTCTCAGGAACGCGTGGAGGTATCAAGAAATTAAAATCAAATACGTAGGTCTATGGTTCCTTGGAGCTCTAAACAAATTAAAACTTCTAAGTCAACGCAATAAAAAAATACGGCCAGCAGAGTGGCAATTCTCGTACCTAAAAACGTTCACAATCTCATGCCAGCGTCAATCAAATGTCAAAAATGTAGGTAAACGCTCTCAGAACAATAACAAAGCATAGAAGTAGTGTTAAAATAGCAACTGAACTCAATATATTTGTTTCATTTTGACTTATGGAGCCGCTATGATGTTAAAGAAGGACACGTATACAGAAGACGTTTCGAAATTTTGTAGGTTGTCATTCATTTTATTCTGACTAGTGATGTACCCACTAAATTTCAACGTCGATAGAATTTACAATGACATTCTTTCTTACACTGCCAAGAATAATAACCGTAGGTACACACGGCTACACATCAAGCTATACATTTCCAGTTTACACTGACCGCTCATTGTAAGGAAATCCTATACAATGGGAGATCAGCTTATACTGGAAATGTATAGCTTGATGTGTAGCCGTGTGTAAAAATTTTGAAGTAACTAAGCATACTTATGATACCAATACTTAATATATTCGTTCAAAATGAAACAATACTTTAAGTATGAACTAAATAGTTCTTCATCATCATCACCAAAGTCTTCCTTGGTTCCCGAGAGCTCTTCATGTATTAAATCTGACCCAGCTAAACCCGAATGTATTTAGTTGCCATAATAACTGATGAGTTTATTGAAAAGAAGTGGGAGACATTCGGTTTTGCAAATGTTTTTAGCAACTTACTTTCTCATATTTATTTGAATTTTAGATTACATCATAGTCTACTCAACAAAGTCTAGGGAAAAACGGTATTCAAAGTACCTAATAATTTTTATTTTAATACTTTTTATGTAACATATATTATTGTAAATCAGTAGAAGCGTAATTTAATAGAGATTTGAATTATTTGATTAAATAAAATGGTTGTTAGTGAAAAAATAAAATTTATTATGAAAATTTAAAATGGTACCAAAGCGACAAAAACTTTTCGTACATAAAAAAATAAATAACGACCAGATAATATTTTAAATAAAAAAATAAAATGCCTAGCCACTTTAATAATCTGTTAGTCGAATTCCAGCCCACACCATAATCATTCCGCCCTGGTACGGATGAACTTCCTGAGGATTCTGGAGTCGGCTCTGGCGACCAGGAACTCACCAAAAGCGCAGTCTTCTTGAATCGGGATGGAATCCAATTATTTCTGAATTTGTTATTGTCATCTGTGTCAAGGATTCCTAAAACAAACAGTTCTCAATTAAATTTATGTAAGATTTTTTATCAACGTTTTTATTTAGGTAAATAGTTTTATTTGTATGTCTTACCTGACTGATGTGAGATGATTTCACGAGATGTCAAGATCAGTGGCGATTCATTAATTTGTACCGATGTACTAGGTCCTGTTTCAACTTCCATTGCTACGGGATCCTACAATTACGTATTTTGTATTAAAAATAAATAAATAAATTTGCACTCGATTATATTTCCGACTGGGATAATTAGAAGAATTATATCGCATCAATGATATTTTTAATATAATATCATTGTATCGCATATATCAAGTGAACATATTTCTGAATGTTATACCTGTCTTCATGTTAGATTACTGTTGATGGTGAGCGGTTTTTTTAATTTGCAGTATTGCGCTATGTCCTTCTTCGCAGACTTCCATAAGTATTTCCTGTAATGTAATAAATCAAGTTTTAATTTGAACGGGATACTATTTATTGCCAATAAAATACCTTAATTATATCATAATATATCAAGACCATTTCATCTGTTCTATCCATAACAAATAATGTAGGAACAGCATGTACTCTAAGTGACGACTTAAAGAACATGCTACATCCATTTCATAGGTTCATTACCAAATGAATACAAAGTAAAATGTTTGGAGCATATTATGTGGCTGTGCTGTTTGGAGTCCAATTTCGTCTACCAATACAATTTATCCATTTTTTTTTCACATCGTCTAGGAAATCTGTAAAAGAAAAGTATCGACAACATTATTTACGTCACTATGGCTGATCAAGATAACCCCAAAACAATTTCCGAATATTCGCTAATAACTTCTATTGGAATAAATATTACGACTGGTTTCAGCTATATAGTGACACAGCAATATTTGTTATGTATTTATATTCGTTTATCAGATCTCAGGCAACAAGAAATTGAGCAAAAACTTACCGATGGAAGGTCAATATTTGTTGTTCATTTTATTTTCGCTATGAATGGGTCTTGCAGCCCCCAACCACACAAGAAATTGCTCCACAGCGTCCACACATTCACTATTTGTAGTTAAACAAAGAATTCATGCAATCTAACAGTAGAAATATTATTAAAACATCGCAAAACCATGGAATATTACGACAGACACGTAAACAATGAACACGCGAATAAGTCAGCTAGTTCAATGAACGAACTGTCAGACATTGAAACAAAGTACTATCAAATTTGGCCGCGTCATACTATAACTTTTTTAACCAAATGACAATTGATCTTGTGACCATGCCAAGAAAGTAAAACAAAGAGTAAAACATTTATCTCTTTCCCACATCCTTTATCGTACCTTTATCGTACCTAATAATAGAACGGGAATAAAGGTAGTTACAGAATTCTGTTTTTAGCCTTCCTTCTATGCTTTGTTATTGTTCTGAGGTAAACGCTATACAATTTTTGACAGATTGAGACTGAGATGAGATTGCGAACGTTGTTAAAAATACGAGAATTGCCCCTCAGATATGTGACATATTTTGATACTCGCAAGTAAATCAAAACCTATAGGGTACTTTCCGTTGACCTAGAATCATGAAATTTGTCAAGAAGCAAGGTCTCACAGCACAAGTAAAGGAAAAGTCCGAAAATTGTTAATTTGTAGTTTTATCACATACTCAATTTTTTTTTTTTTGGGAATATTAAATATGGGTTTAGGGATAAATTCTTTCCAACTACGGAACTCTTCATTGTGCGTGGTCCGACACGCACTTTGCCGGTTTTTTTGCTTTAATAACTCAGATAAAACTCATTAAAGTTGGGGAGAGGCCGAGTGGGGGCTCGCTACGTCACAAGCTCACAACTATAACGAACTACGTATAAAATCTAGCAAAAAGTGACGTCATGCCACATTTTAACTCAATGTATCGCTGTAATCTATTGATTACGTAAAAAAAGAAAAAATACGTGTCCAATATTTTTGAGTAATCTAAATGACGTACAAAACAATTTTTTGTCAACATTCCTATCCATTCTTCATTCTTCATTCTTTAGGATGCATATCCGGTACAGCCAACAAATCTTCCATATCCTAAGAACACGTCTTGGGATACCATTATCGCGCCCCCCGGTCTACTCCTTGATATTTTATTTTATTGTCAAAGATCCAAGAATGACAGCCGAGACCAACGGCTTTCCGAGGCACGGAGGGGTCTTGGTATGTAAAGATGGTCACCCATCCACGGACCAACCGCGGCAAGCGTAGCGGTAGCGTGCGGCTGTTATTACTTAGCCACAAGTAATAACAACAAACGAGTAATTAGTGGAAATTGTGTAATTGATGTAGGTAAGTATACCCTCAATTACTGCATGTACCATCGCGGACATTTGCAATGAACCACTGTTGAATAAAATTATTACCATAGTAATAAGGTCGAAAAGTGGTTCACCGCAAATGTCGGCCTACGTATCACACTCATATTATAAAGGCGAAAATTTGTGAGTATGTGTTTGTATGCTTGTTACTTCATCACGCACAAACGGCCGGACCGATTTGGATGAAATTTGGTATGTAGATAGCTTATACCTTAGTTTAACACATAGACTACTTTTTATGCCGGTCTACGCGGGTGACACCGCGGGGCGCAGCTAGTTCTAGTATAATTCCCCGCTAAAACACTAGAAAGTGGTGAAGGGCGTTTTGCGGGAATATCTTATGTAAAGACGTTCAGAAAGTAGGTATTAATTTCCAGCCTAATTTGAATAAATGACTTTTGATTTTGAATGCTTTTCAAAATATTAATTTTTGGTATCTACCGTGTGTTGTGAACACATGTGCTATGGAGGTAAGATAATATCAAAGCTGGCCCTGTATATAGAGACACGCAATATTGTATATAGAGACACGCAATATTGTATATAGAGACACGCAATATTGACGTACCGTTTCAATGATACTCAATCGCGTTATTATCCAAGCAAATTACCCGGAAAATTTAATTGATAGAGTATGGTCGTATGCAGCTTGGATTTATTCAAACAAATGTTGATAATAATATGTTTAGTGGTTAAATAATTAGGTGGTACCTAGTAGATACTGGATTAAATAGGTTTATATGGACTTATGGAGCAAGATCCCAGTTTATTTATTTTCTGATTAACACAATGTATGGGTTATATTAGCGTCAGTACCTATGTACTTTGAACGTACGCTTACCTGCTACTTGGGCCAATTTTCAGGTATCAAAGTAAAAATATTACTCACTTTTCTTATACTAGTCTGACTGTTGATTTTTTTGTATGTTTTACAGAATCAATCTGCCTAGCCTTTTCCCAACTATGTTGGGGTCGGCTTCCAGTCTAACCGGATGCAGGTGAACACCAGTATTTTATATGGAGCGACTGCCTATCTGACCTCCACACTCCAATTACTGGGTAATACGATAACCCTTGGTAAGACTGGTTGTCAGACTTTCGGGCTTCTGACGACCCGTAACGACTGTCAAAGATCTACGAATGACAGCCGAGACCAACGGCTTAACGGGCTTCCCGAGGCACGGAGGAGTCTCGGTTTGTAAAGATGGTCACCCATCCACGGACTAACCCCGGCAAGTGTAGCTTAACCTGATGGATCGACCCGTACAGCTGTAATTACTTAGTCACGAGCTCCTGTATGTTATACAGAATATTGTTAATAATTAATAATCAATACTGTCAGACACTTCCCGTCGGTGGTTTCTCCCGCCAGACGCTTTAAAGCTCGCTAAAAATGACGTCATCTTATTAATAGTTACGAGTCTTAATTTTTATAATATACTTAATGATTCTTGGGGACCTATTTTTTATTCGTAAGCAGCCAGATCAACTGTAGCGATCAAACATCCCCCGGACACAATGAAGGTGATACAAAAAAAGTGAACTGGGCGGGAATAAGAAAGTGACGAGAGTCAATTACTTCCACATGCGAAAAAAAGAGAGCGCAACAACGCGCTGGAACCAAAATAAAAGCGCCAAATGAAATGAAAATTGTTTAAAAATAAATTAAGCTATCTATCAAAATTATGTTCAGCCAGAATTTTCAATTACCTAATACGCACATTTTAAATGCAATTTTACAATGAAATTACTTAGGATTTTAGAATTATCACAAAAAAGTAGAGGTCTTTTCGGAATTAAATTCTATCGAGGAAATTTAACCCAATCGTGTTTTCCTTCAGTCAAAGTATTAATCAAATAGTCAATAAACATATATCCAAAAATTAAATCCATACATGCAATAGTGAAATAAATGGTTACGAAAAATCCTCCAATTTATTTTGGTAGCGCCTTAACTGTGTCTTTAACTTTAGTACCTACCTAATACCTGAAAATTGACACAAGCTAGCAGGTAGGTATGCGTCGTTCAAAGTACATACTAACACTACTCAATCCATTTTGATTGATTGTTGATGGTGCGAATTGCTCGAGTCAGAGGCGTTTTGGCCAGCGAGTTGGTCCTGGCTGGTGGTACGACCAACAGTGCCGGGGGCGTCGCCTCCACACATAACGGTCCGGTACGTTCAGTGCAACCGCTGCAGCACTCTCGGGTGCTCTATGCCTCGGAGCAGTTTCACCATGAACGACACCAGTGCAAATTCCGTCGCACCCCGAGTTGATCGTAGATGATCCTAAAAACCGTCCCATAGTAAGTTTTTGGCACGGTATGAAATTACTTTTTCTGAAAGGTTTTTTTACAACTTTGTCTTGCAGTAACTTTGAATTTCTCCTTAACCCCTCAAGTGTCGAATGCACCCCATGTGTGCATAAGGAAAAACCTTTTCATCGTGGTATATAAGCTGATATCGCATATAGGTATATAAACGTATAAAAACACCATCCGATGGAAAACATATCCTCATCAGTAGTTGTGAACCTATACGCAACTAACCCCCAACCCCCCAACGCTGGGGTTGTGGGTCTAAAAGTAGCCCAAACTCAGACAGATTTCTTGAAAACCGTTAAAAAGGTGGTTTTTAAAGCTGTGTATCTCAGAAACCGTAAATAATTTTGACAAATAAAAAAATATGATATTTTCAAGTCCTTTGCGCATACAGTGATGGAACTCAAAACACAATTAAACATATTTTAATGCACTAAAAAATCTTCAAACATACCTCTTAATAATCTTTAAAAGCTGTTTATCCCTTCATTAACAATTATAATTATAATTAAAAATATACCATGAAATGTCAAATTTCAAACTGCATCCAGTGATGGATTATTTTTTATTAAATAGTTAATTTCTAATTTTATACGATTTTATTTGCGGGAGAGGAGGCGGGAGATGTGCACACCGGTGTGTTCGGCTTTGCAGCACGCAGGGTAAGTTCGGGCTCCGTAGGAGCTTATTACTGATGCCATTAGCATTTATATGACGATAGATACTCCTACCTAAACTTTATATATTGATGAATGTGTTTAACTAATACTTACCTAATTACATCTTTACGAGAGATCTTGCTCTGCTAAAGACTACACACGAATGTACACATAGCCTCAAAACGCAACACATGCAATCCCATGTTCGCATCTCAATGCACATTGAGTCCATCATACTTATCATGAGGCATAGATTCGACGATATAACATAACATAACTTCACACCTGTGTTCCTCAAAGTGCTGGGCAGAGGTGTTTCGACCTTGGTCACCCACATTCCGCCAGTTTAAGTGTTTAAGTCCCACGACAATATAAGATATACTTAATACCTACATGTAGGATAGTTAGAATAAAGCAAGTCGGACTCGCGCACCGAGGTTCCGTTCCGATTTCTGAAAAAGTGTGCTATCTAAAGACATCGTTTTATTTTTCCTGTTCTTTACATAAACTTCTATAACATAGAATAATTTCATATTTTTCTCTATGCAAACTTCGGAGATAAGGTCATAAAAATGGAAAAAAATGCGGCCTAAAAAAAATTTTGAGAATGTGTAAACAACGCTTTTTCATATGTGTAAATAACCCCACATGCCCTAGTAGCCCCACTTTGAATTTTTAAGACCTCCTTTCCAGGCCCTAATACGAAATAGGCAAGCATTTCCATGGTCGTAAATACATACATAAACTCTCGCCTGCTTCCCATGGAGGTAGGCAGAAACTACGGAACGCCACCTGGTACGATCCTTACATAGGTACTCCATGGTCGTAACAGCTCGATATTAGAATTTAGATCTTACCATCGCGTGTTCGTACTTCCCACGAAAGATGAGGATTGCCGAAGCGCATACTTTTCCTGGAAGATCTGTATATGTATTTATGTCGCGACATTTCACTTTTCTCGTTTCGTTGTACTCTAACTTTAGGGTTCCGTACCAAAATGGTAAAAAGGAACCCTTATGGTGCGACTCAGTCTGTCTGTTACAGCTGGATATCTCAAGAACTACTAATGCTATCATCTTGAAAGGAATAGTTTTAGATGACGTTTGCCCAACTATTTTGCAAATAAGAAAGAAATAAAAATATATAAGTATGTTTTTTTTTGCAACAGAGTCCCTGTTAGACTGACTGTATGTTAGAGTACAACGAAACGAGAAAAGTGAAATGTCGCAATATAAATAGATATTACAGATCTTCCAGGAAAAGTATGCGCTTCGGCAATCCTCATCTTTCTTCGGAAATACGAACACGCGATGGTGAGATCTAAATTCTAATATCGAGCTGTTACGACCATGGAGTACCTATGTACCTTAGTTTCTGCCTACCTCCATGGGAAGGCGCCGTGAGTTTATGTAGAGACGCCAGCACATCAACCTACTATAATCTGTCAAATTTCTTTAATAGATTTTCATCTTTATTGCTAAAGCATTAGGTTCAAGGTTGATTGGGAAAATTTGACAGTTTCGGGTGGCTTGCCCTGCTGGCTTCTCTATACCTATGTATTTACGACCATGGAACCACATCGCAGCGACAAAATGTGGCCAAGCATTGGTTACGTGTGAATAGTGTCGCGGCAACTTTTTGCAATTGCGTTGTCGCTAGAGTTGCGATGTGGTTACATTGTGGCTAGTGTTTGCAGACAGACAGATCGTTGTAGTTGCGTTGTGGTTGCGACGTGGTCGGTACCTATCCGGCCGACACGGTTGATTTTGACGGCAAAATGGTCCGTGTGATTAAACCATTCATTTTCATACAAATTAGCGACCATGTGTTGTCGTTGTGGTGTGATCAGGACCTTAGGTACCATGGTTGGAAAATCATAGATTAACAACTCTATACAATACCAAAAATATTTTTTAAACTTTGGAGTAACAAATGACTGGAAAGAGAGAAAACTTTATACAAACGCGTAATGATAGATGCACTAGGACTTAGAAGCTTTTGCCTCTGTTGGGGTCTACTCTGTGGCGCGACGTTTGTGCTAAATTCGGATATAGGTACACGAAAATTACCGAAGCACATATCTTTTCTGGTTTAACTGTAATTACTTGTAGAGATCGAGTTTAATTGGGTACTTAGAATATAAAACCCACATAATAAAGTGAGTTTAATTGGTAAACAGGAAGTATATATAGGAACTCTCGTACCTACCTGAAAATTCAGCCTCTTATTGCAAGGAAGCTAAGTAAAATGGTAGGTACCTACAAGTTTATGAAACTACTAGCGGTGCACCGCGGTTTAACCCGCATAGGTAAGTCTCGATCCCGTGGGAATATTGGGATAAAAATATCCTATGCCCTAACCTAGGTCATGGTCTATCCATGTGCCGAATTTCATCCAAATCCGTTCTGCCGTTTTAACGTGAAAACGGAAACAAAAATAAATCTCATAAAGCGTGTTGGTGAGTGCCAATAAAGGTCCTATAAATGTCCTATAAAAGCAATTAAACAGTGTTTATGGTATAACACAACCGAGGCATAAAAATAACATATCCTTCTAAAGCGCGGTCAAACTCAGGGAAGGAGAGACACAAAAGCTTCGTTACTTGACATGTCTCAAAGGCAATCATGAAACTTAAAACGAGACTCAGATAAACCTGTCGCTATGGTGTGCATAATAAACGAGTACTCTATCTATCTATAAGCCTGTCGCCTATTGCTTTAATGGAGCGCACAATATTGCAACTACTTGCAATCCATCTGAAAACTATAGACAAGGTTCTATTTAATGTAGGTACCCGTCCGTCCGTCCGAACCTGTCACAGGGCCGTATCTTTTGAACCACTAACTAATAAAAACTAAAACTAATAGTTAAACACTTCAAATTGTCACAGAGTTTATTGCAACGCTATGGCCGATGTAACAACAAATAATAAAAATAAAATAAAGTTAAAAATTAGACGGGGTCCGGTACAACAAACGAAAAAATATGTAGTGTAAAATACTTATTGTACTGTGGTACGGAACCCTTCGTGTGCGAGGCCGACTCACACTTGGGCGCTTTTCTTCAAATTCACGATACAAGGTAATTGGGATACCTACTCAAAAAATACAAAATATACGTAAAGTTTTTCTGAGTAGGTAACAAATTAAGTTTATCCTGAAAAACTTATTAAATTACGTTTCTACTAAACAACAGAATTGACTTGAAAGTTGGACCGTGAAGACTTACGAAACAAAAATAAAATAAGTAGGTAATGGAAGACTGAAAACCTGAAAAAGCCTCTGATTAAAAAGTAAATTTAGTTGTTTACTCATATGTAATTTTATCGTGGTTAAGTAATAACAGCCGCACGGGTCGATCCATAGATATAAGAAAGAAGTTTTTATATTTCTATGGGTCATCCAATCATCATATTTCTATGGTATCAGGATAAGCTACGCTTGCCGGAGTTGTCGGTGGATGATCTTTACTTAGCGAGACTCCTCCGTGCCTCGGCAAGCCGTCGGTCCCTGCTGTCATCGTTACGGGTCGTCAGAAGCCCGAAAGTCTGACAACCAGTCTTACCAAGGCGTATCGTATAACCCAGTGGAGGTCAGATAGGCAGTCGCTCCATGTAAAATACTGCTATTCAGCTACATCTTGTTAGACTGGAAGCTGACCCCAACATAGTTGGGAAAAAGCTAGGCAGGTTGATTGACTCATATTGTAATTTTTCGAACGATGAAAACGTAAAAACAAACACAAAAAGTTAACTGCTATTGAAGATTTTTGCTTTTTTCATTACCTACAAACTATTGGCAACAATGGATTTTCATAGCAAAAAATTATAAAAATATGTATGTAATTTAATGAATACCTACACAAAACTAAGAACATACAGTAAAATAGTTATCCAAAAAATCCGATGGTAAAAGATTATTTCTGATTATTTCCTACTGAATTTAATCAACACTCTTTTGTAAGATTTTTCTTTGAAACTCTTTTTCACGTTCAATCACAAATCAGTTTTTTACCTCAGCTTTTAGCAGTAAACAAACGATCCAGGAGAAACTGTAATAATGGAGGTCGCTTTGGATTCATCTATTAGGCAGGTAAGTAAGTTTCAAGTTCGACAGTGACCGCGCTTTTTAAGAAGAAAGAGAAGCGCGATGACACAACGCTTGCAAAATATGAAGTAATTACCGATTTACAAAAAATCTAGGGAATGGACTAAAAAAGTAATCACATGAAATCATTCCTTATTATTTTGTAAAGAACTGTACAAAATGAACACTTTTAATGAAAACTGTAGGAGTAATATGGTAAAAACTCGAAAAAAACTAAAATAGATTTCATGACGCATGAAATCACTTCTTATGTATTCTAGATTATTGTGTATTTTTTTCTATCAGAAAGATGCTATAGTTACTGTAAAAAATGGAAACAAAGTTACTTATTTTCGCCGTATTTTAGGGAGGACAAGCCTTAATAAAATAGGTTGAAACTTTTTTTAAAAGCTGTAGAATTTTATTAATTTACTATAATAAAAGACGATAATAAAATTAACTAACATTGAATTTTAATATCGTCTGTAAAAGTTAAAACATTAGGTATGAACATGACTATTATTGCATGGGAAAAAGCACATGGCTTGAAGTCAATACGTGCACGGCTAGATCGACAGCCGACAGCCAACCATGTAGCTCACTCAAACTTATTCAGGCAGCTTTGTTGCACGTGAATGAAATTCTAACTACATAGATCGTTTTTCATGTAGTAAATAATGTTCTATGTAGAATGTTAGAAGTGGTTAGGTATAATAAAAAACATGCAAAACAGTTGTAAAAAAAAATCACGCTGTAATCATGATTCATGACTAAGAGTCAAATCAGATCAAAACATTTATTTGCTTAATTATAAGTAGGTACATGAGGTGATACATAATTACAATAAAGTTCTTTAAACCATATCCATATCATATGGTGTGCAAATATCTATTATAATAAAAATAACAACAATCGGGACAGTGCGTGTCGAGCCACGCGCAGTAATAGGGTTCCATAGTTCACGCCGCCCGCCCGTCGTTATTCGAGCATATATCTATCTGCCTAGCCTTTTCCCAACTATGTTGGGGTCGGCTTCCAGTCTAACCAGGTGCAGCTAAATACCAGTATTTTACGTGGAGCGACTGCCTATCTGACCTCCACAAACCAGTTACTGGGTAATACGATACCCCTTGGTAAGACTGGTTGTCAGACTTTCGGGCTTCTGACGACCCGTAACGACTGTCAAAGATCCACGAATGACAGCCGGGACCAACGGCTTAACGTGCTTTCCGAGGCACGGAGGAATCTCGCTATGTAAATATGGTCACCAATCCACTGACCAACCCCGGCAAGCGTAGCTTAACCTGACGGATCGACCCGTGCGGCTGTTATTACTTAGCCACGAGCTTATTCGAGCATATATAAATATTATTAATTTAGAAATCATTATTAATAAGAATGTTATGATTTTATTTATGTATATTTTTTCATAGTTCATAAACTTATATTTACTACCTGTTTTGCACAACTAACAACGTTACATAAGTTGGTAATTTTTAATGGAATTTGTACGAAATTTTTACTGTTCAAAGTACATTTTACAAGTTGGTTGACTATTACTCGTAAACTTGAAAAGCCTACTTAGCTGTGATAGGTTTCCTTTTAATTTCGTTATATATACTACTACCGAGATTTTTTTCACACATCCAAAACTAACCGTTTAGCTGGGAAGGGGGGGGGGCACTTGACTCTAATAAAAATTAGCACTTTAAAGCTTAATATTTCAGAAACGGATCCCTAAATCGAAAAACTATGTTGACAAACCCGCAATATTTTTAAAAGACCTATCCAACAACACCCCACACCATGGGGTAGACGAGAAACAAAAAAAACACCCTCACTTTACGTGTACAGAAGGTACCCTAAAAAAATCTTTTTTTCATGATTTTATTTTACCACTTTGTCGGCGTGATGAATATGTATATACATGCCAAATTATAGCTTTCTAGTACTAAGAGTCTCTGAGCTAAGCTGTGGACGAACAGACAGACAGACGGCCGGACATAGCGAAACTATAAGGGTTCCTTGTTGACTACGGAACCCTAATAAACGCATACATAAACTCACGACTTCCTCTCATGGGAGGCAAAGAACTGAACGTCTTGTTTACGTTCATACATGATATTACACGACGCCGCCGCCGGTTGCGAGAAATATTTCTTACATTAATCCACACCAAACATTATCTAAGAGCAAAGGGAAAACCCACAAGATTGCCAAACATCAATTAAGTATTATTTTATAAAGGAATATCTTCCCCAATTAGCAGGTTCCAGGAAGGGAAGCTGTAAGGTTTCAACGCTCCGGCTTGTCATGTGCGATCCCTAAAGTGTAGACCAGGATTGTTCTGCTTCCTAATATCTGAACCTTTTTAAATATGTTTATTTTTTCACCACAATATTATAGAATACACAATACACCATATACAACATTTGTGGGAATATTGTGGGAGACTAGGCCTGTATTTCAGGACACCAGGTCTCCGCCCTTTTACAAAATGATACCTTTTATTTTGTATGTAGGTCTCTTCTTGTACACTGGCAGAAATCTAAAAGATAGAAAAGAAGAAAAATCAACATTATAAAAAGTATGGTGGCTCGAGTGGAAATTTTAAACTTTACATTATACTTTACTTTTATTAATCAAAGTTATTTGTGTGTGGAAGAGTGGGGCTGCGGGGGTGTGTGTGTGTGTGTGGAGTGGTGTTTGAAATAGCTAACGAGTAGTTCTTTGAAAAGATTCCAATTCCAAGCTTTTAATGCTTCTAAAGGATGAAAAGGATGTCATGAAAACTTCAGAGTACCTATTAATTTAACCTAGAAGAGTAAGGGTAAGGCATCGGGAATGAGGGCGCTAGCTACGAAAACAAGGCAGTAAATTGCCTGACCAATTTGTACACGCGGCTGTATATCAAGCTATACATTTCTAGTATGAGCAGACCTCTCATTTTTCGGAAAACCTATACAATACGAGATCAGCTTATATTGGAAATGTATAGCTTAATAATGTAGCCGTGTGTACGACACCGCTATACTATGTAGCTGTTTTTCTCGTAATCTATATAAATAAAAAGAGAAGTCCTGACTGACTAACTGATTGACTGACTCATCAACGCCCAGCCCAAACCCTTGGACCTAGAAAGCTCAAGACTGATTGACTGACTCATCAACGCCCAGCCCAAACCCTTGGACCTAGAAAGCTCAAATTTTCCCTTTATAATTATAATATAGACAAGGAATAAGGAAGGAATACTTCCCCGTGGGAAATTTTTCGACATCCACGCGGGCGAAGCCGCTGGCAAAATCTAATAGATTGACACTTTGAGCGGAGCGACGTTATAATACGTAAAATTTGATAAACGCTATTTGACACAACGTTTAATCACGTCAGCAAAAAATATGTCTTTCTTTGAAGAACGTGTATAAACGGCTGCGGCCTATACCAATTCCTTCAAGCTACGTCATCGCGCCGTATCACTTTAAATTTTCGGACTGCTAGCGCCACTCCACGTTAGTTTTGTTGTACACTTTTTAAGACTACTCACACACATACATTATAATTACGCATACATTCGCAACGTCGACGTGTAGTAACGGTTGTGTCACATTTCTTATTATCTTTGCTTGTATGAAAAACCAGAACGTCACTAATCGTCATATATTTTGTATGAGAAAATAGTGTGCCGCGCAACAAACATTTGAATACCCAGATGCTCAGCTGAAAGTGTTAAAAAATCAATACGTTTAATATTTAACTGTACTCTAACTGTTCAACTGTTCGATCTTCTGAATAATTCATATTACTTTAAGGGTTCGCTGATTAGAATATAGACTTAGGCCCGCTAAGGAGCTCGTGGCGTAATAGCGCCAGGGCAGCCCGCGAAATTTAAAATTTCTTACGGTTTTTGCAATTTGTAGGTCAGTGTGAGCTTGTATGTTGATTAAAATATGATTCGCGGCCGTAGCTAATATGGCTTTACAGAATTATAATCATTAGAATCAGCAATACAACTCCATAAGTTAGCATTTACCACAAACTTCATGATTTCATGAAATCGCTACATTTGAGGTAAATGCTAACTTATGGAGTTGTATTGCTGATTATAATGATTATAATTCTGTAAAGCCATATTAGCTACGGCCGCGAATCATATTTTAATCAACATACAAGCTCACACTGACCTACAAATTGCTAAAAACGTAAGAAATTTTGAATTTCGCGGGCTACCCTGGCGCCAATGATATATTACTGGCGCATCAACCTTAATATATACTTAATACGTTTGAACTACGAGTATATAATGTAGCTCTATGATACACAATACAAATAAAAAGCAAGCATCTTCCTACTTTAAACTTACCCGATTAATTTTCTGCAGCAGTTTGTACCTTCTTCAGGTCTGAGGTCAGTAATATTTTAAGTAAAAACCTCCTTTTTTTGAAGTTGGTTAACAAAGCCAAATGATTATTATTTATCCTTTACCTTTTACGTCTTTTTCGATTTTGACTAATTGACTATTAGAACTGCTAAATTAATTAATAACATAATAAGTAATTATGTTAGAAATGAAACTCAAACATTATAAATTGCATAGAGAAATTAAAAACATGATTACAACCATTACAACAAAGTAATATAACATTGATTACAACATTTTTTATTACGATCTGTCAAAAAACATTTTTTTTTCTTTATTTTATAGCTATTTTACTACATTTACAAAAAAAGTTTGAATTACAATTATTGTAATGGACTTTATTGTATTGTAATGGAGTTCGTGGCTAAGTAATAACAGCCTCACGGGTCGATCCGTCAGGTTAAGCTACGCTTGCCGGGGTTGGTCAGTGGATGGGTTACCATCTTTACATAACGAGATTCCTCCGTGCCTCGGAAAGCACGTTAAGCCGTTGGTCCCGGCTGTTATTCGTGAATCTTTGACAGTCGTTACGGGTCGTCAGAAACCCGAAAGTCTGACAACCAGTCTTACCAAGGGGTATCGTATTACCCAGTAACTGGGTTGTGGAGGTCAGATAGGCAGTCGCTCCATGTAAAATACTGGTATTCAGCTGCATCCGGTTCAAATCCGGTTAGACTGGAAGCCGACCCCAACATAGTTGGGAAAAGGCTAGGCAGGTTGATTGTAATGGACTTTATGCAGTTCTTTTTAATTTTTTTAAACTTACATTGCCACTAACTAATAATACTTTTTAGATTTTATTAAATTACTTATTGTTATTTACCCAGTTTTATATGAAATAAACAAAGCTAGGTACCGTCGTAATAGCGCTGGCCAAATCACGTCAAGAAAATATAACAATAGCCATTAGAACCATTAAAAAATATTTTTCTATTTACTTTTTTAGGATTAAGGGCGGCCGTAATTTTTTTCAATAAAATCAGCCAGCAAGAGGTCTTATTGAAGCCTTCAAAAGGAGGATTTACAGAATAAGTTGTTTATTCACTACGTAAAAGTGTGACCAGCATTGGCCATTGTGTAAACCTATTCCAATCGGCCTAGCCTTTCTCAACTATCTTGGGGTCAGCTTCCAGTCTAACCAGACGCAGCTGAATACCAGTATTTTATATGGAGCGACTGCCTATCTGACCTCCACAATCCAGTTACTGTGTAATACGATACCCCTTGGTAATACTGGTTGTCAGACTTTCGGGCTTCTGACGACCCGTAACGACTGTCAAAGATCCACGAATGACAGCTCCAACTAACGGCACGTTCTTTCCGAGGCACGGAGGAGTCTCGGTATGTAAAGATGGTCACCCATCCACGGACCAACCCCGGCAAGCTTAGCTTAACCTGATGGATCGACCCATACGGCTGTTATTACTTAGCCACGAGCTCCTCCTGTTGTGTGAACCTATTATACTCATTTTATTTTCTTCTTTAATTTGAAGCGATATTTATTTTATAGTCGTGTGCGTTCGTGATGTGTTACGGTTTTAGCAGTAAAGAGGTCAATGACTCTTTAGCAACATGGCGGATGAAAGTCAAGTTGCGAATGTTTGACTTAATGTATTTTTTGATTTCATTTAAAGCTTTATCTAAATATCTAAACGTGTTCGGGTATTTTTACTTATAATTTGCATTTTGGTCATAATTAATATACAAGAGCTTACATCATTTTCAAATCGAATTAATTAAGTACTGATATTAATGAATACATATCCTAACTAAATAAAACATACGACTAGTTCATGTTGTTTATCTCATGATTAACTTTTTTACACTTTACATTCAATTAAAAGACTACAATTAGCTACTTTGATTGTAAAACTCGCTCATAACTGCTCTTTGGTAATTACCAGATACTTAGTGACATTTTGTGAACGGCATGGCATGCAAATTGGCTTTTTAGTCAAATAAAGTTCGTTTTTTTTTACTTTATTCTCTAAAATTCAAAACTCACAGGAAATCTGTTTTAACTAAATAATCCTAATTAGCTCGCTCTGTAATAAACATAGAAATAATAGGCCACGCTTGACGTATAACGCGATAACGTCAAGAGAATGTGACCAACGTCTTCCTGCAATCACGAATCCTTCTGGCAATCGTAGTTATTTTGGAATTAACCTTTTGATTATCCATTGCTTGTAACGTGTAAGCAATGGGATTTGAGGCCCATGTAAATAAACTAAGCATGTTTATAGAAAACCGAATAAGAGGGAGTTCATCTCGCGTGGAGAGGGTTATTATGTGTGCTACCCGTGCGCGATAAGTTGAGACCATCAGCGGCCGTACGGTAATATGACTTGAAAAAACCGGTCAAGTGCGAGTCGGACTCGCGCACGAAGGGTTCCGTACCATATTATATGTTTAACAATCGCAAAGATAACTTTTTACTTATTTTATAATGATACTGTGAATTACAAGGTTATTTTTTGCAGTTGCAGAAAATCACCCATGTTTAAACAAAATACCTTATGAATCGCCGTTTTCAATATTGTTGATTAAATACAGTATTCATGGTACCTAAATGGTATAAAGAAGTTTATTAGAATTCCTAATTTGTTGAATTGTTGCGCTAGAGCTCGTACAAAAATGGTCTAAAATTTACAACTTTTACGGCTCCCTATTTCTTAATTTTAAAAGATTTAAAAAAATATGTATGTACTCTACTCAATGAGTTCTAGACGATGACACACATGCTAGATTAAAATTTTTATTTTTTTCTTTTAATGAAAAGTTTATTGTATGGGGATCGACCCCTTACATTTTTAACTTTGCTTTATTTTTATTATTTGTTGTTATAGCCGTAATAGACAGCGGAGGGTTAGTAAGTTTGTACTGCTGTTGTAAATCAGACAACCACGTACAGTCGTACGTGGTTGTCTGATTTCATGGATTTTAATTTTCTTCGCGGAACCCTAATTATTTTTCTAAAATAAAAATAGCCTAAGTTACTCCTTAAAATATCAGCTATATGTCGTCAAAATCGGTGAAAATTCGTTTGGCAAGTTTCCTAACTTGACTCAAAGTACCATTTTTTTCATCGGACTGCGCTTTAAAATTCTTCTATACAAACTTTAACATCCCTAACCTCATTTGAGGCGTAGTTTTGAAAAACTAATAGTGACAAACATTATTAATTACTTATGCAAGTATTTGTGCTAAGTTTCAAGTTCATTAACCCAATTAATAAGATTTTTCATATAAACTGTATCTCTGTTTTCACGAACACAATTAAAGAATTTCAAAAATCGTCTGGTATGTTTCCATAACTTGACTCAAACGTTATTTACACCAATTTTAGAGTTAATCAAGCCCCCAATAAAATCCTCCGCTATAAAATTAACTTTTCACCCCCTAGGGGTAGATTTTTGGAAAACCCTCATATACGTTAGTCTTAATTTTTGGTCTCAAGTATAAAAACTGAGTTTTGAGTTAATCGGACCGCGTGTTAAAGTTCTTCCATACAAACTTTGACACCCCCAATCCCTCCTTAGGGGGTAGTTAAGGAAAACTAAAAATGATAAACTTTATATGAATATTCGTGCTAAGTTTCAAGTCTACTAACCCAAGGGATAGGATTTTTCATACAAACTTTCATCCCCTATTTTACCCCCTTAGGGATGGAATTTCCAAAAATCCTTCCTTAGTGGATGTTTATAAGGTATCTATGTGCTAAATTTCAAGTCTCTAGGTCCATTGGTTTGGGCTGTGAGTTGATATATTAGTCAGTGACTCAGTCAGGACTTTGATTTTTTTATATATATAGATTTACCATGTTATTTTAAGACCACAGACTTCTTATAGGTTTTCCTGTAATCTACAGGCATAGAACTATTTTCTATATTTTTTTCAAAATTTTAGACTCAGTAGTTTCGGAGATAAGGGGGGGGGAATGGTCAATTTTCGTCAATTTTCTTAAGTAACTTTAAAACAATATATTTTAAAATTATAAAAAAAATATATTTGAGACCCTCATAGTAAGCCCTTTCATTTGATATGTCACACGGTACAGTTTACAAAACTTTTTTTTTAAATTTTCTTATTTTCTCCCTAAAAGTGACTCTTATATTAAAAATTCATATATTTACTTTAGCTGTACGTGTTTGGGTCACAGAAATCCATATGTGTACCAAATTTTAACTTAATCGGTCCATTAGATTCGGAGCAAATTGGCTGTGACAGACGGACAGACGGACAGACAGACAGACAGACAGACAGACAGACACACGAGTGATCCTATAAGGGTTCCGTTTTTTCCTTTTGAGGTACGGAACCCTAAAAAGATCATGGGTCCATCATGGTTCCAGTCTGAGAGAGAGACGGAGCTATATACGAGCTATACTTTATAAAATGGTAAAAAGGAACCCTTATCGACTCAGTCTGTCTGTCTGTCTGTCACAGCTGGATATCTCAAGAACGACGTTTACACAACTATTTTGCAAATAAGAAAGATTTTTTTTTTTCAACAGGGATTGAAAGGGGGTCTTAAAAATTCAAAGTGGGGCTACTAGGGCATGTGGGGTATCTTAAGAAAGAGCGCTGTTTGCAAATTCTCAAACATATTTTTTTTTTTATGCCGCAGTTTTCGACTTTTGATGAAAAATGTAAAAAAAAATACTTACCTACTATAAATAAAAATACTTACATTCCGAAGATTGGATATAGAAAAATCTGAAATTATTCTATGTGATAGATGTTTATGTAAAGTGATTTCGTGTGTCCTGAAATCTATTTTAGTTTGTAGAACTAAAGAAAAAAAGGTCTGTCTATTTTTTCGAGTTATTACCATATTACTCCTACAGTTTTCATTAAAAGTGTTCATAAATTTAAACAACGTGTAACGTTAAATGCGCAAAACCTCTTAAGGGGTCATTGTATTCATCATTATGAACAACTTTTACTATGGGACCAAACCTGAAATTGCGAAAAAAAAATCAGCTGTACAGTACATTTATGTTCGCATAATTCGTCAAAATGTACTAAACAGCAGATTTTTTTTTCGCGATTTCAGGATTGGTCCCATAGTAAAAGTTGTTCATAATTATGAGTACAATTACCCCTTAAGAGGTTTTGCGCATTTAACGTTACACGTTGTACAGTTCTTTACAAAATAATAAGGAATGATTTCATGTGATTACTGTTTTAGTCCAATCCCTAGATTTTTTGTAAATCGGTAATTACTTCATAATTTTCAAGCGCTGTGTCATCGCGTTTCTCTTTCTTTTCTATGCAGTCCGACAGTGACCGCGCTTTTTACGGCGGACAAGCCTTAAACATACGGTCGCGCGCATGCTCTTGTAGTAGCTTGAGGGCGCTCCGAGCACCGCGTGCGAATTTATTCTTATATTGACCGTATCTCAAGGCAGTTAAGGTTTATATTAAATTGTTGTCTTCAACTGCGCTCCGCCGCGCTTCCAGCGCTGTGCGCCGGGCCTAACTGCCTAGCCTTTTGGCAAATGCAAGAGTGATAAAATGGAAAATATACTTGCCATCTTGTAGAATGTAGACGATCGATAGGAGTTCGCCACATGGGGCATATAATAATATTTCATTATATGATTCCAACACACTGAGCGGACAGACCTTAGTACTATTACTTATTATGTGGAACTTGCACTTAGTCTACACTAGCTGCGCCCCGCGTTTCCACCCACGTAGGCCGGGATAAAAGATAAAAGTAGCCTATATATTATCTTATAAAAACGCTTTGAGTAAGTTTAAACTATTAACATTACGCTCTAGACGCTTGTTGCTCCAAGGAATGATGCTCCATGGACTTGTACATAATAGGTTTGATTGCTCTGAATTAATCAGTAAAATATGCTATATTGTACCTAGAACTGTGTTGAGACGTGAGGCGCGCTCTTATCCACTGTTTGCTGCAACTGCCTGCCGCACACATGCAGGGGAGAGAGCGCCGCTCCAGAGATTGGTTCAGGCTTACAATAATAACTTTAATGATATTGATGTTTTTGCCCTATCTAAATATACATTTAGAGAACAAATTATTAAGCGCCTTGCTCATAAATTTTAATAATTATGTACCTATTATTTAAACATGTAATAGCTAGTTAATTACTGCTTAATTTTGCTTAATTTTCCCAACACTGTATCTTTTTTTTTAAACTAGTAACATGTGGAAACGTAGTGGATTGTACATTTACTTACAGCATACTGTGTATCTAGATATAATATACAATGTACGATTGTCTGTTTTCCCAAATAAAATAAAATAAAAATATGTTAATCAAGGTACCCATAGCTATCTACATACCAAATTTCATCAAAATCGGTCCAGCCGTTTGAGCGTGAAGAAGTAACAAACATACAAACACACACTCACAATAAACATTCGCTTTTATAATATTAGTGTGATTACATTTTAGTCATTTTCTTGTTTTAATTTTTTGATGGCATTTCTAACCTAACCTAACAATGATTTATTTAACATTTATGACAGGATGCCGAGATGCGAAGTTTCTGGGCATGATAAATAATTCATGGGTGCCGAGATGGGACTAAACCATTGCTACGCGCTACGAAGTCAGCGTAGGGGTTTCTCAGACAAGATATGTATGTTGTCACGTGCTACGACGTCAGCGTAGGGGTTTCCCAGATAAGATCTGCATGTTTCTACGCGGTACTAAGTCAGCGTAGGGCGATTCCCAGACACGGTATGTATGTTGCTACGCGCTACGAAGTCAGCATAGGGGGATTCCCAGAGAAGGTATGTATGTTGCTACGCGCTACTAAGTCAGCGTAGAGGCATTCCCAGGCAAGGTATGTATGTTGCTACGCGCTACGAAGATAGCGTAGGGGTTTCCCAGACAAATTAAGTATGTGGCTACGCGATATGTTGTCAGCGTAGGGATTTCCCAAATAAGACATGTATGTTGCTACGCGCTACGAAGTAAATGTAGGGGGATTCCCAGACAAGGTATGTATGTTGCTACGCGCTACGAAGTCAGCATAGGGGGATTCCCAGACAAGGTATGAATGTGGCTATGCGCTACGACGAAGTCAGCGTAGGGGTTTCCCAGATAAGATCTGCATGTTTCTACGCGGTACTAAGTCAGCGTAGGGCGATTCCCAGACACGGTATGTATGTTGCTACGCGCTACGAAGTCAGCATAGGGGGATTCCCAGACAAGGTATGTATGTTGCTACGCGCTACTAAGTCAGCGTAGAGGTATTCCCAGGCAAGGTATGTATGTTGCTACGCACTACGACGTCAGCGTAGGCGGATTTCCAGACAAGGTATGTAATATGTATGTGGCTACGCGCTACGAAGTCAGCATAGCGGTTTCCCAGACAAGGTATGTATGATCGCTACGTGCTATGACGTCAGTGTAGGGGCTTCCCAGACAAGGTATGTATGTTTCTATGCGCTAATACAATACTAGCGTTGGAGCATTCCAAGTCAAGTATGCATGTTGCTACGCACTACAAAGAAAGTATATGGGGATTCCCAGACAAGGTTTGTATGTGGCTACGCGATACGATTTCAGCGTAGGGGTTTCTCAGACAAAGTATGTATGTTGCTACGCGCTACGAAGTCAGCGTAGGGGCTTCCCAGACAAGGTATGTATGTTGCTACGCGCTACGAAGTCAGCATAGGGGGATTCCCAGACAAGGTATTTATGTTGCTACGCGCTACTAAGTCAGCGTAGTGGTTTCTCAGACAAAGTATGTATGTTGCTACGCGCTACGAAGTCAGCGTAGAGGGATTCCCAGACAAGGAATGTATGTGGCTACGAGCTACGACGTCAGCGTAGTGGTTTCCTAGACAAGGTATGTATGATCGCTACGTGCTATGACGTCAGTGTAGGGGCTTCCCAGACAAGGTATGTATGTTTCTACGCGCTAATACAATACTAGCGTTGGAGCATTCCAAGTCAAGTATGCATGTTGCTACGCACTACAAAGTAAGCGTATGGGGATTCCCAGACAAGGTTTGTATGTGGCTACGCAATACGATTTCAGCGTAGGGGTTTCTCAGACAAAGTATGTATGTTGCTACGCGCTACGAAGTCAGCGTAGTGGCTTCCCAGACAAGGTATGTATCTTGCTACGCGCTACGAAGTCAGCATAGGGGCATTCCCAGACAAGGTATGTATGTTGCTACGCGCTACTAAGTCAGCGTAGTGGTTTCTCAGACAAAGTATGTATGTTGCTACGCGCTACGCAGTCAGCGTAGGGGTTTCCCAGACAAGGTATGTATGTTGCTACGCGCTACGGAGTCTGCGTAGAGGGATTCCCAGACAAGGAATGTATGTGGCTACGCGCTATGACGTCAGCGTAGTGGTTTCCTAGACAAGGTATGTATGATCGCTATGTGCTATGACGTCAGTGTAGGGGTTTCCCAGCCAAGGTATATATGTTTCTATGCGCTAATACAATACTAGCGTTGGAGCATTCCAAGTCAAGTATGCATATTGCTACGCACTACAAAGTAAGCGTATGGGGATTCCCAGACAAGGTTTGTATGTGGCTACGCGATACGATTTCAGAGTAGGGGTATCTCAGACAAAGTATGTATGTTGCTACGCGCTACGAAGTCAGCGTAGGGGCTTCCCAGACAAGGTATGTATGTTGCTACGCGCTACGAAGTCAGCATAGGGGGATTCCCAGACAAGGTATTTATGTTGCTACGCGCTATAGTCAGCGTAGTGGTTTCTCAGACAAAGTATGCATATTGCTACGCACTACAAAGTAAGCGTATGGGGATTCCCAGACAAGGATTGTATGTGGCTACGCGATACGATTTCAGAGTAGGGGTTTCTCAGACAAAGTATGTATGTTGCTACGCGCTACGAAGTCAGCGTAGGGGCTTCCCAGACAAGGTATGTATGTTGCTACGCGCTACGAAGTCAGCGTAGAGGCATTCCCAGACAAGGTATGTATGTGGCTACGCGCTACGACGTCAGCGTAGCGGTTTCCAAGTCAAGTATGTATGTTGCTACGCAATACGACGTCAGCGTAGGAGGATTTCCAGACAAGGTATGTATGTGGCTACGCGCTACGACGTCAGCGTAGCGGTTTCCAAGTCAAGTATGTATGTTGTTACGCACTACGACATAAGCGACATCATAGCATAGGAGGACTCCTAAGCAGAAATTTGTATATATTTCTACAAGCTACAATGTCAGAATAGGCGGACTCCGAAACAATAGTATGTATTCTGCTACGCGCTATGAAATCAGTGAAGGTAGACTTCTAGGCAGACGCACCAATCTTGCTACACGCTATGACATCTGCGGTAGGCTGACTTCACTACGACGTCAGCGTAGGAGGCTACTTAGGCATTATGGTACATGTTGCAATGTGCCATAGATATCTACGTTGTAGAATTGCTAGAGTCCTAGACACAACTCTTGATATTGCTACGCGCTACGATGACAGCAGCGAGGTCTCCTTGACAGAAGTACCTAAGTATATTAATTTTACGATAATTATAGTTCGAGAATCCGCCCCATAGATAGTAAGCAAAAATCTTGTTACACGCTTCGACGTCAGCGCAGAAATCCTAAACAAATTTAACGCGTTACGGCGTCAGCGTAGTGCGTAGTAACTAGTAATATTACTATGAGTATATATATACTTCGTATTTTTCAAGTAACTTTTAAATAATAGTTTGTTTTAATAAGTATCTTAATAATTTTCATTAATGACGGTCCTTTACTACTATTTCCCTAACCAAGTTCAATGCTGTATAACATACGAGAAAATATTCAGAAGTGGAAGTTTACATAATATGCTGAAATATACAGTGGTCATATCAATTGTAACTGCAGACGAGAGGTGTAACTAAAAACCGGCGGCCTTGCACAGTAGGATGCGATGGCCTACATTGAATGCAGGTCGCAAATATCTGCCTATTCGTTAGCCAATGTTTTGAGAACACAATGCAACACAAGTTCACAACCTAGTACGACTCATATATTTGTTTTAGGTTTCTAACATTACAATTTGTGACAGTATATTTTCAATCTATTTCTATATCTATACATAAATCTGTATATAGATATAGAAATGCTGAATACCAGTATTTTACATGGAGCGGCTGCTCATCTGACCTCTACAACCCAGTTACTGGGTTGGTACCTCTTGTTAATAAGACTGGTTGTCAGACTTTCAGGCTTCTGATGACCCGTAACGACTGTCACAGATAATGACAGCCGGGACCAACGGCATAACTGGCTTTTCGAGGTCTGGGTAAGTAAAGATGGTCACCCATTCACAGACCAACCGCGAAAAGCCTGATAGATCGACCCGTGCGGCTGTTTACTTAGCCACAAGCCCTTCTATCTAGGTATAGATATAGATAGCATAAAATAAAGTCGCTTTTCGTGTCTATCTGTGTTACCAATTAAGTTCTTCTTAACTACACAAACACAATGGGTTTTGGTGCGTTATTTTTACCATATTTCATACCGGAAGGTTTCTGTGTTCATTCATATTAAACTTAAATTAAAGAAATCTCAATGTTTTGTGAAGTCGTAAAACTCACCAAAAAAATAAAATAATAATAATAGTCGTAAAATTTCGCAGCCACCATGTTGGATTTACATTTTAACGTCACTGTCAGCTCTAACACCCTTGAAAACCATGAAAATGGTACCCATGACGAAAAATTTGGAAATGTTCGCAGCCGCCATCTTGGATTTACATTTTAATGTTAATATCAATCCTATCCTACACGGCTTGTATAAAAGGCAAGTTACATTTATAAGAATTTGATATTAACTACCACATCTACGTAAACCTCTCCCAAAACCAAGTTATACCTACAAAAATGTAATCATTTACCTACCTTACATAACTCCATGTAAGTAAATAAGCCCCAGCTAGGTTATACCTGGTATCGAGGTTAGCGCAAGGGGCGGGGGTGACCTCGTCCGCAGGACAAAATTAGGACAACTCATTAATAGACCAACACCACGCAAAAATGCTGTTACTTTACATTAAGTGACATTTTTACTGGACTTAATATTATTTTACTAATAACTTAGGAGTTTATTTAGTTACGAGGTACTTAATTGTATTAAGAAATATAGTTATTCCAAGATATTTTAATGTGTTTACGGATGTTTGTAAAGCCGATTACTTTATTTTATAATTTCAACATATTATAGGTTAAATTAACTTGTATATAGATAAGCTGATTGAGCGGCTCAGTAGCACTCATGTTGGCTGTTTTATTGATGACAAATGTCTTAACAATATTAGCTATGCAGACGACATGGTGCTGCTGAGCCCCTCAATCGGTGGATTAAGGAATCTGGTGTCTCAGTGTGAGGCCTTTGCGAAGTCGCATGGACTTAAATACAACTCTGAAAAGAGTAAATTACTGGTATTTAGAGCAGGTACATACTATCCCACGTATGTTCCTCCCGTCGTCCTTAATGGTGCAGCCTTAAATGTAGTGGACAGGTTTAAATACCTGGGTCACATTGTAACAGGTGACCTTAAGGACGACGAGGATATACAGAGGGAGCGCAGGGCTTTGGCGGTGAGAGGCAATATGCTCGCTCGCAGGTTCGCACGTTGCACTAAAGAGGTGAAAATAACACTGTTTAAGGCATTCTGCCAGTCGTTTTACTCGAGTGGCCTGTGGGTGAAACATACGCAGCGAACCTACAGAGCCCTGCGCACCCAATATAACAACGCTTTCAGGATGCTGTTGGGGCTGCCGTGGCGCTGCAGCGCTTCTGGTATGTTTGCTGAAGTGCGTACGGATGGCTTTCAAGCCATCATGCGCAAGAAAGCAAGCTCCTTGCTGCACCGTCTACGAAGCAGCAGCAACGGCATCCTGATAGCTATTTCTGCACGCTTTGACTGTCCTTTCCAAAAGAAGTGGATTAGGACAGCCATAGGCATCAGTTAGGTATAGGTACTAACAATACTAGCATAATAATTAGGTACAAGTTTGTTACTAACACACTAACGTTTTTTATGATTTTGTGATTCTGTGTTTATGTTCTTTGTCATTATTTTATGATATGGAGTTTTTCTCTGATGTAAATAAATAAATTAAATTAAAATTAAATTAAATTATTATACTATTAAGTACTATTTATGTATGTATAATTTTTAACCGAATTCAAAAAAGGAGGTTTTATATTCAACCCGTATGTATGTAAGTACGTATCTTATAGGATATGTATAATTGTAATAAATACTCTAAGGTACGTATTTTTGTATGTCGGCAATTTTCCCAAGAACTAATGACCCAATTTTAATGATTCCTTCATTAATGTGATCTACATCCAGGAAGGTTTTAGTATACAACGTGTAACGTTAAATGCGCAAAACCTCTTAAGGGGTCATTGTACTCATTATTATGAACAACTTTCAGTATGGGACCAAACCTGAAATCGCGAAAAAAAAATCAGCTGTTCAGTACATTTTGACGAATTATGCGAACAGAAATGTACTGAACAGCTGATTTTTTTTTGCGATTTCAGTTTTGGTCCCATAGTAAATGTTGTTCATAATGATGAGTACAATGACCCCTTAAGAGGTTTTGCGCATTTAACGTTACACGTTGTATAATACATTAGGTAATTATTTGTATGTAAGAAGGTATTATGCATATGCCTTGCTGTATCTCCGGCGTTTGCTAGCGGATTTTGTTGACTCTCCTTTTCGATCGTTGTTGGGCTTATACAGGATGGTGTAAATAGTGGCAATCTTTTAAGGGGTCATTGTACTCATCATTATGAACAACTTTTACTACAGGACCAAACCTGAAATCGCGAAAAAAAAATCGGTTGTTCAATACATTTATATTCGCATAATTCGTCAAAATGTAGGGAAACAGCAGATTCTTTTTTCGCCATTTCAAGTTGAGTCCCATAGTAAAAGTTGTTCATAATGATGAGTACAATGACCCCCTAAAAGATTGCCACTGTTTACACTTACACCCTGTATAATTGTATCATTATGTATCGATTAGCATAAAAAAAAACTAAAAAATGTTAAACATTCTAACGAGTGTCGTGTAATAACAATAATATGTCTTGTTACCGTGATAATTATCTCCACTCTCAGCGTTCAAGACCATGCCTGAAACTAACGTACTTACATACCACCTGAAAATACTGAAAAAACTAAGAATCTGAAACATTGCATTGAATAACAGATAGGTATAGTCAGCAACAAAAGTCGATTATCACTTGTGTTTTCTAAATCTTAATTATTGAGAAAAATACTTCAATCAAATCGGAACAGATCTTTAACGAAAAATAACTTTTATCTAATAAATGAAATGCTAAAAAGCAAGTTATTGTATAAATTTGTGTTAATTTAGATGATGTCAAAAAGTAGCAGTGTTAACCGACTTCTGTTGCTGACCGTACCTATAGAAAAGCTGTGTTAATCCTCATAGCGACTAACATTTTTGGTTTCAATTTCAAAGCAAGGTAAACAAAAATCCTTATTATAATAGCAACAACTAACTTTTCCCAGCGGTGGGAAAACCATTGTCATAATAATATGAAAGTCTGGAACAAATGTCTTCTACAATGTATTTTGTGTTGGGTATAGATAGCTGCGCCACAGTATTTTGTGTTGGGTATAGATAGCTGCGCCACAGTATTTTGTGTTGGGTATAGATAGCTGCGCCACAGTATTTTGTGTTGGGTATAGATAACTGCGCCACAGTATTTTGTGTTGGGTATAGATAGCTGCGCCACAGTATTTTGTGTTGGGTATAGATAGCTGCGCCACAGTATTTTGTGTTGGGTATAGATAGCTGCGCCACAGTATTTTGTGTTGGGTATAGATTGCTGCGCCACAGTATTTTGTGTTGGGTATAGATAACTGCGCCACAGTATTTTGTGTTGGGTATAGATAGCTGCGCCACAGTATTTTGTGTTGGGTATAGATAGCTGCGCCACAGTATTTCGTGTTGGGTATAGATAGCTGCGCCACAGTATTTCGTGTTGGGTATAGATAGCTGCGCCACAGTATTTTGTGTTGGGTATAGATAGCTGCGCCACAGTATTTTGTGTTGGGTATAGATAGCTGCGCCACAGTATTTTGTGTTGGGTATAGATAGCTGCGCCACAGTATTTTGTGTTGGGTATAGATAGCTGCGCCACAGTATTTTGTGTTGGGTATAGATAGCTGCGCCACAGTATTTTGTGTTGGGTATAGATAGCTGCGCCACAGTATTTTGTTTTGGGTATAGATAGCTGCGCCACAGTATTTCGTGTTGGGTATAGATAGCTGCGCCACAGTATTTTGTGTTGGGTATAGATAGCTGCGCCATAGTATTTTGTGTTGGGTATAGATAGCTGCGCCATAGTATTTTACTTCTGCTAACTTCGTTTCTTTTGTTTTGTAATTTAATTTAATTAAGGTCCTATTTCACGATGTCCGAATAGCCACTACTCACCGAATAAATTCAAAAATGGGACATATTTCGTATTAAATTATCTGCCAAGTAAGATAAGAACTTGATCGTAGGTGGTGAATCAGGCCCTTTTTTATCGTTGAGAAATGCTTATATGCATTCTGCGTAGTGCAGAATGCATTATAAGCATTTCTCCACGGAGATAGTACAGTTATGTGGGACTCTAACCCACTAAAACTCCACCGAGATAGTACAGTTATGTGGGACTCTAACCCACTAAAACTCCACCGAGATAGTACAGTTATGTGGGACTCTAACCCACTAAAACTCCACCGAGATAGTACAGTTATGTGGGACTCTAACCCACTAAAACTCCACGGATATAGTACAGTTATGTGGGACTCTAACCCACTAAAACTCCACGGAGATAGTACAGTTATGTGGGACTCTAACCCACTAAAACTCCACGGAGATAGTACAGTTATGTGGGACTCTAACCCACTAAAACTCCACGGAGATAGTACAGTTATGTGGGACTCTAACCCACTAAAACTCCACGGTGTCCTACTCTGTCGCTTACGACGGGAACACGGGCACGCGTTAGCCTTAGCACTGAATAAGAATAATTGGACCATAGTGTTCCTAATATATTTGCACACCTCACATGGTTGACATGATTATAATACAGTGTATATATATAACCATAAGAACCTTTTGTAACATCCTTTGAACTTTTTTTTTGTGGATGGGAATTCATCAAATGACTTCTCCCGCTCGGGGCAGAGCGGAAGGTCGTGTCACACTTTTACTAAGACCCACCCGTGTTCCTTCAGTTGCTTTATTATATGCCAGGGCCACGGTACTTATCTTCCTCTGACCCTGTGTTATGCAAATTAATTATTTGTATTTATTTATTTATTTAATTAATACTAGTTTTTGCCAGCGGCGTCGCCCGCGTGGATGTCGGAAATTATCCCACGGGAACGTACTACTGGGATAAAAAGTATCCTATGTCGTAATCCATGGTCATGGTTGAACATCCAAATCCGTTCAGACGTTTTAGCGTGAAAGCGTAACTAACAAACAAACAAACTCACTTTCGTATTTATATTATAGTTAGGATTAGGAAGTTAGGATTATAATGTTGTCAGTTTTACCTTAAACTTTAAGGTTCCTTGGCCTTAGGAAGTGTCTCATGTGTTACCAGAAGTTACATTGAGAACCGGATGTGGGCCAGCATTATTTTAATTTCCGCTACCGTAAGACTTGTCAGTGACTTTTTTCTTTTTTAGTGATTTATATTAAATTATCATAAGTTGAAGTATATAAATAAGTACCAATTTGATTAGATTCACTTATTAGACAGACCGACGGACAAGGAAGTAAGGTTTTGGTTTTTTCCTTATACGAAACCCTAAAAAGATTTTTTTTTTAATTTAAAAAAATAGCTGGTTATATACAGGATGACTCGGTCTGGACCCGCCATAGCAAAATCGCATATAGAGGAGGTCATTTGCTAATTACTAGACCTTACTTTCTCTAGCTAAAGTTTTATAGTTCAGGAGATATGTAAATTGTGACGACTAGAGAACTAACTTAGATTAAAATTAATTAATGGAACACCGTAGTTTTTTTTTTTAATTCAGGTTGAATTTGATCGTAAATGTTTTTTTTTTAAATAGCGTAATATTTTATGGTTAATTGAACTTACCTTAAGTGAACTTCAACCAAAATTATACGAAGTGTTGCATCCGAAGAGATTTAACGTACATTGTAGTCCGTTTTTCGTTGTACTACATTGCCACACTGTTCAAAGACTACAAAAAAAAATAATAATTTCATAGTCTATGTCATCTGTCAGCTGTCACCTCGACGAGACGAGAGACGAGGCCGGTGATTCCAAGTACCAAGTTTGTGGCCTTTGTCTTATCCATCAAGCAGTATATTTCCCCAACGTTCAGCAACTTCATCCCTATGAAGTTGCTGAACGTTGGGGAAATATATTATGACTAAATAATTAAAAAAACTGCTAAAATAATGCAAAAAAAGTTATGAATGCTCAAGAAGGTAAAATTTTGGAAAAATCTCAATTAAGTATAAAAATTTACATATCTCCTAAACTATAAAACTTTAGCTAGGGAAAGTAAGTTTCAGTAATTAGTAAATGACCTCCTCTATATGCGAATTTACTATGGCGCGTCCAGATCCAGTCACCCTGTATATACTTTACACAATGTATTAAAGTGTACAATAAAAAAATATTATACACCTATAATTATTTACTCTCGGTACTTAATTAACTAACTAACTATCTGGGAGCACGGGAGTGCCCCCGCCAAGACGAGCCAAGCGAAGCGCAAGGGCACTACCTACCTTTTCTCGAAGCACTTCGTCGTATTTTTGAACCTTCTTAACTTGGGTTTGGATTATACCAGATAAACAAAATTTTCAGGGTATGATGTCAGTGGTTGACTTATTAAACCTATAAACTTTTAATTGCATAGCTCTTATACTTTAGATTTCATTGATATCTAAAATACCCCGATTTCGTCACTGACTCACTGACTCACTGATGATCATAAAAATTCTTAGGGTACTTCCTGAAGTCCTAGAAAGCTGAAATTTGGTATGTAAGCTAGTATTAGTACACAAACAACAAAAAAAATCTAAAACTTGGAACTTTTACCCCCAACCCCTTAAACTAGGGGATGGAAATTTGTATGAGACTTCCGCAAATAATAAGTACTTATACTTACGAATAATATTAATACACTTGTATATACTTCGATAAGTGTTTATTAATCTCCTACCTATCAACCTATACATATCATAAGCAACTTACAAAGAGAAATGAAATCCCACCAAAAACATTTTTATGTAAAATGTTGCCAAGACGAGACCACATATAGCTCGCACTGACAAAAAGCTATCAGATCTCATGTAGAGCCAAGCTTCTAACTCTACACGCCCTAACTCTCCAAGCCCTAACTTCACAAACTGATCTATATCTTAGTCAAAATATGTGGCTTGGCCGTTTCGCTACCATCACATGGGCGCAAGGTGAAAAATGTATTCACTGTTCATTACTTTTCTGTGATACAATAGTTCTTGTAGTAACGAAACGGCCAAGCCTCATATTTTGACTAAGGTGTAGAGTTTGTGAAGTTAGGGCTTGGAGAGTTAGGGCGTGTAGAGTTAGAAGTTTGGCTCTACATGAGATCTGATAGCTTTTTGTCAGTGCGAGCTATATGTGGTCTCGTCTTGGCAACATTTTGCATGAAAATGTTTTTGGTGGGATACATTTATACAAAAACAACACGAAAATTTGACATGTATATAAATGAAGAATTTAAATAAATCAAAACTTCAAAACTTGAAGCTTGTATATAATAATCACTCGGACGAAGTTGCGAGCAGAAGGTAGGTAGTAATTTATATATTTTTTAATTCACGTATTGTTACCACGTGCTTGTATAAACATCAGTCAGGAAGTGGAGCTAATAAGGTTATCTGTGTTGTCCATGAACACATTGAATACTGGCGCAGCCCAGTCACCGTTACTAACTGATTAGTTGCTGACATGATATTGTTCTTATATACGTCTGTATATTAATAAGATTTATATTTAAATTGTTTGCTTATTTCATCGCTAATCTAACTAAGTGACGTAACTGATTCGAAGAAAATTTTACATGACAAGCTATTTTTCTTCTTTTTTTTTTGTAAACTGTAGATATTCGGTCTCGATTTTTGCATTATCATGGAGACCGTAAGGCATAGGTACAGATACGCCGATTAGACAGATCGATTCGACTTGGAAAATGTATCAAATTACTATAGTTAGGTCGGCTATCGGCTTAGTCCAAAATGTCAGATACGTCAGTTAGTTAAATTAGCAACGATTTGTTACCGGCTTTGCTCGCTTTGGAAAAAGAATAAAAAGAAGTACCTACTAAAGCCTAGAATCGGAGTAACCGACATAGCTTGTAGAGTAAGCAAACTGAAGTGGCAGTGGGCTGGCCATGTTTTTCAAAGGTAGATTTGTCGAATAGGCCTATTGTATAAATATGTTGAGAAAATTTCTTAAGACAAAACATAGAGTAGTGCATAGTGTTTTGTATATACAAATATACAAATATGGTAACATGCAAAGTAAATATGCTAAAAAATGTCACTAATAAAAAGAAACATTATATTATTCATAAAAAATTACAGATGTGATAATTGATCAATTAGATTAGGAAAATGTAGAGATAAAGAAAATGCCCACGGCATGAACATTGCTAATTATCTTACAATGTTTTTAAGTTTTGACAATACCTAACCGTGTTTACTGTAAATGTCCAAGATACAGAAATCGTTTCATTTAGTTTCTGTTATGGGCATCCTTTAACCCCTCAAGTGTCTGAGTTTGGCTGATTTTAGATCCAAAACCCCAGCGAGTGGGGAGGGTTGGGGGTTAGTTGCGAACCCCATAGGTTCACAACTACTGATAATGATATGTTTTCCATCGGATGATGTTTTTTTACGTTTATATATACGTGATCTAAGCTTATATACCTATTATATAAAGTTTTGTCCTTTTACACACTTGGGGTGCATTTGACACGCGGGGGGGAAGGGGAGGTTAGCTGCGAACTCCATAAGTTCACAACTAATGATTTGATTGGTTTTCCATCGGATGATGATGTTTTTTTACATTTATATATACGTGATCTAAGCTTATATACCTATTATATAAAGTTTTGTCCTTTTGCACACTTGGGGTGCATTTGACACGCGGGGGGAAGGGGAGGTTAGCTGCGAACTCCATAAGTTCACAACTAATGATTTGATTGGTTTTCCATCGGATGATGTTTTTTTACATTTATATATATGTGATATAAGCTTATGTACCGAACAAAAAAAGGGTTTTTCTTATACATGTACATGTGTGTGGGGTACATGGGGTGCATTCGACACTTGAGGGGTTAAGGGGTCTGTAAGGGGTCATTGTACTCGTCATTATCAACAACTTTTACTATGAGAACAAAAATGAAATAGCGAATAAAAAGCTGTTCCCTAAATTTATGTTCGCAAAATATGTCAAAATGTAGGGAACAGCTGATTCCCCTCCCGCCCCCCCCCCCCTAAAAGGATGCCCAGCCCATGAATTAAATTTCATCCTGTAGAAACAACTTTCACGCACATACCAAGCGACACATAAATGATGTAAGTGTCGTATCTTTCATTTTAGCAGTATTTATTACATCACATGTTTTGAAACTGTATTACAAAACAAGGCACTGCCAAATGTAAGCTTATTATTTTTTTTAAAGTAAGACATAAAAACCGGCCAAGTGCGTGTCGGGCCACACGCAGTAATAGGGTTCCGTAGTTATACAATAATGCGGACTAAGAAGAGGGCTTTCTGTTGTTTCATAAATATTTGACTATTACTCGTAAACTTGAAAGGCCTAATTAGCGGTGATAGTTTTCCTTTTAACTTCGTTATATATACTACTACCGTGAATTTTTTCACCCATCCAAAAGTAACCGTTTAGCTGGCAGGGGGGGGACTTGACTCTAACAAAAATTAGCACTTCAAAGCTTAATATTTCAGAAACGGATCCCTAAATCGAAAAATTGTTTTCACAAACCCGCAATATTTCTGAAAAAACCCATCCAATGATACCCCACACTATGGGGTAGATGAGAAAAATAAAACGCGAAACTATAAGGGTTCCTTATTGACTACGGAACCCTAAAAACGGGGTCATGTACTCATTAGTTTTAAGCAAAGCCTGTAACTGTGTGTGAATTGTGCAATTACTAAATAAATAAAAGCTACTGAAAATTACTCGGCCCGAAAATGATTCGTTTTATTTTCGTGCAGACATTTAAGAGGAAACGTGAGTGCTCTTTTCTCCATACAAAAAGATACAAACGCTCTCGCCTGTTTTCATTCTGGTTAATGACCATAAAGCAATGATTTTTTACAGAAATATAAACAACAGCTAGCTACTTGTATGCCCCTATGTTTTCCTTTTTGATGATATATTATTTTTATAAGAACTAGAACCCTCAAAAAATGCTCAAAATTGCCTATTCAGACCGCTGTCAACAGACGCCTAGTGTAACAATTTGACAACTATTAACGAAAAAAGAAAAACATAGGGGCATAGTATACAGGGTGGCCGGAACATTGACGTCCAAAAATAAAATTTCGGTCCCTCGTATCGTGGGGTATTCGAATCACCCCCATGTATGTTCCGCGACTTTTCATAGTTTTCGAGTTATGAATTTTTTTCTGAATGTTTGAAAATTTTCGACCTGACCAACCTAAAAAAATTCTAAAAAAAAAAGTAGAGGGTTTTATCGAGTTTCTTTTTTTGCAACTGAATTTTCATAAGTAGTACTTTTATGCATAAAATAATCAGCTTCGTAACTGTGATGAAAGTTATGAAAATGTTGATCTAAAGTGAAAAATTTACGTTCGGTAAATTATGACTCAAATTTTCAACTTTAAATTAAAAATCTTAACAGGTGACTTCATAATTCCTAAGTAGGCTTCAAGAATGCGCCAGACTCTCAGCTTTCATAATCATAAAAAAAATGAAGTACTTAATAGGGCTACTTTGTTTAAAATCGGCCTTCAAAGACAGCGAGGTGGAAAAATTCTTAAAATTACCCATCTGAGTAATTATTTTTTTTTTGGCTATTTTCTCGTTCCTAAGGTTAATTAATGATAAGAATACTGAAAACTAACCACATTATATTCAATATTCATAATTACCACACGTGGGCGAATGAAAATCCACTCGAAGTGAGAGCTTCGACATTTCAACATCGCTTCAGCGTTAACTTGTGGTCTGGTATCCTCAATGGCGAACTAATTGGTCCGTTTGAACTGCCGTCCAGACTTGATGGAGAAACATACAAAAACTTTTTGGAAAATGAACTTCCATTGTTGCTGGCAGATGTGAATCTCGAACTCAGACGAACCATGGTGTTGCAAAATGACGGCGCCCGTGTCACTATGCAACCCAGGTCCGAAATTACTTAGATGAAACATACCCCAACAGATGGATCGGACGCAGCGGACCAATTAGGTGGCCTCCACGCTCACCTGATCTCAACCCCATCGATTTCTTTATTTGGGGCTATTACAAGGAAATAGCATACGCCCGAGACTGTTCAAGTGAACAAGAGCTGAGGCAGTTGATTGCAGAAGCTGAACGTGTTGTGAGAGAGAACAGAGACGCTTTTAGACGATTGCCAGACAATTTCTTACGTAGGTGTAGAATGTGTATTGCTGCTGGTGGTGGCCACTTTGAAAACCTTTTGTAAATGTTAAAAATAAATTAAGTACTTTTTTCACATTATCATCTGTGTTTTATTCAAAACCACTTTTTACGTAAAACTTTTCTTACCCAACTCTGAAACTATTTGTTGGTTAGTTTTCAGTATTCTTATCATTAATTAACCTTAGGAACGAGAAAATAGCCAAAAAAAAATAATTACTCAGATGGGTAATTTTAAGAATTTTTCCACCTCGCTGTCTTTGAAGGCCGATTTTAAACAAAGTAGCCCTATTAAGTACTTTATTTTTTTATGATTATGAAAGCTGAGAGTCTGGCGCATTCTTGAAGCCTACTTAGGAATTATGAAGTCACCTGTTAAGATTTTTAATTTAAAGTTGAAAATTTGTGTCATAATTTACCGAACGTAAATTTTTCACTTTAGATCAATATTTTCATAACTTTCATCACAGTTACGAAGCTGATTATTTTATGCATAAAAGTACTACTTATGAAAATTCAGTTGCAAAAAAAGAAACTCGATAAAACCCTCTACTTTTTTTTTTAGAATTTTTTTAGGTTGGTCAGGTCGAAAATTTTCAAACATTCAGAAAAAAATTCATAACTCGAAAACTATGAAAAGTCGCGGAACATATATGGGGGTGATTCGAATACCCCACGATACGAGGGACCGAAATTTTATTTTTGGACGTCAATGTTCCGGCCACCCTGTATAGGTATCCTTCTTATTCAGTTTATGAAATAATCTTTTTAATTGGTCCAAAATTGGAGGAGGAAATAGGCGAGAGCCAAACCTCGAAATGTGACTTTTTACATAGGCTACTTAGTCGGATCTGCAGTTGTCCTTATCGCACGAATTCGAGGGCGGAGCGCTCGCAGTGCGACAGCAATACCTTCTTAAAATTCCTAATTTTCAAAAGTCTGGTCGCCCCCATTTCCTCTTATGTTACAAAGATAGCAGTCTGAATTGTGGGCGCTCGACCATTCTCAATCTCATTGTAGTACTACCCACGAAAACCTACGCTCTGCTTTAATCGAAATAAATTCAAATACTTAATATAGTTTTCGTAAAGACTGTCTATAACCAAAATATGTCTGGGTCGTGGAAATTACTTCAATTAGAAACAATACCCTCGAGCTTTTCTTGAAGTTTTCCTTCGCTAATCATATTTCATATTAGTTTTTGAGGAGCTCGTGGCTAAGTTATAACAGCCGCACGGGTCGATCCGTCAGGTTAAGGTACGCTTGCCGGGGTTGGTCAGTGAATGGGTGACCATCTTTACATACCGAGATTCCTCCGTGCCGCGGAAAGCACGTTAAGCCGTTGGTCCCGGCTGTTATTCGTGGATCTTTGACAGTCGTTACGGGTCGTCAGAAGCCCGAAAGTCTGACAACCAGTCTTACCAAGGGGTATCGTATTACCCAGTAACTGGGTTGTGGAGGTCAGATAGGCAGTCGCTCCATGTAAAATACTGGTATTCAGCTGCATCCGGTTAGACTGGAAGCCGACCCCAACATAGTTGGGAAAAGGCTAGGCAGATTGATTGATTGATTTGATATTATTTTTAAGAACGAACCTATAACTATTGTGAAAGGCAGAAACTACAGAACGCCTCCTGCTGCGATCCTTACATACTGCTTTTGCCTCGTTTACATTCATACATCTGGTCATACACGCCGGTTGCAAGTACTACGCACCTGACCTTTCTGAAGAACATCACCAATAAAGTCAGCATATGTCTTCATTACATTACATTACAAATTACATACAAGGTGTAACATAAATAAGCCACAACCTCTTAAGGGGTCATTGTACTCATCATTATGAACAACTTTTACTATGGGACCAAACCTAAAATCGCGAAAAAAAATCAGCTGACCAGTACATTTATCTACATCAAAGTCGTCAAAGTGTAGGGAGCAGCTGATTTTTTTTTTCGCGATTCCAAGTTTGGTCCCATAGTAAAAGTTGTTCATAATGATGAGTACAATGACCCCTTAAGAGGTTGTGGGTTATTTATGTTACACCTTGTATAAATGATGGTACGGAATCCTCGGTGCGACTCGCTCTTGACTGGTTTTTTTTTCACATTACACACCAACACGTCCTCTTCTCTTTCAAACACCATGAACTTCGTCTTATTCACATCTATATTCATCCCTTTCATCTTATATGCTTCATCCATCACAGTTACCATGTCTTCCAACTGTTCTGCTGACTATATTTAATTTCGTTTCATTCCCGTGGGATATTTTTCGACATCCACGCGGGTGAAGCCGCGGGCAAAAGCTAGACTTAATAAAAATCTTCAATTCATTCATCCATTCATATATTCACTCACCGACAGACAACGCATGGCCTAAAACCTAAAACGCTGGGTCTAGAAATATAAAATCTTACGCAATAGTTCCTTATTTAAAAAAATCCTTCCTTATTGGTCATAAGGAAGGATTTTTGGAAATTCATCCCCTAAAGGATAGATGGAGAATGAATGATTGGATGAATGATGAGGATTGATGAGGGATGGATTAGGGGATGACATTTTGTACGGAAGTTCACAATTTTTTCCGATGGGAAACCCCATCTACACGGCTGAAAAACGAGAACTCTTGTAAAGCCTCCTAATTTATCTTTTAGATAAGTACACCTTCATAATTTACCCGTTTCTTGTTGCTTTTTATGCCGCCAAACCAAACTGCTAGACGAAATAGTTTTTAATAACAAAAAAAGGGTTCCGTAGTTGACAAGAATTTATCTCAAAAACAAACATTGTAATCCCAAAAAAAAATTATGTGATAAAAATACAAATTAACAATTTTCGGACTGTTTTCCTTTACTTGTGCTGTGACACCTTGCTTCTTGCCAAATTTCATGATTCTAGGTCAACGGGTTTTTTTTCGGATTTACTTGCGAGTATTAAAATCAATCAATCAATCTGCCCAACCTTTTCCCAACTATGTTAGGGTCAGCTTCCAGTCTAACCGCTAAAAATACAGCTACAGAATAGCAGAATTTTACATGGAGCGACTACCGATCTGACCTACACAACCCAGTAACTGGGTAATACGATACCCTTTGGTAAGACTGGTTGTCAGACTTTCGGGGTTCTGACAACCCGTAACGACTGTCAAAGATCCACGAATGACAGCCGGGACCAACGGCTGAACGTGCTTGCCGAGGCACGGAGGAGTCTCGGTATGTAAAGATGGTCACCCATCCACAGACCAACCCCGGCAAGCGTAGCTTAACCTGATAGATCGACCCGTGCGGCTGTTATTACTTAGCCACGAGCTCCTCAAAATCAAAATATGTCGCATAAATGGCCGTATTTTTTATTGCGTAAACTTGAAGCTTGATTTTTTTAGAACTCCAAGGGACCATGAACCTATTTGATATTAATTTCAACTTGATACCTTCACGCGTTCCTGAAAAAAGGGTCTTGACAGACAGACAGACAGACAACGAAGTGATCCTTTAATTAAGGGTTCCGCTTTTCCTTTTAAGGTACGGAACCCTAAAAACCCTTGGCAGCTCAAGGACTTTTCCTAAGTCTTTATCAATATACCTATTTGTATTTCTTAGAAGCGAGTATTTAAAAAAATATGTAAATGGGAAGAACTCATTGGTCATCAATAAATTCGCCCGCGTCGCTGACAGTGGGAAAAGTGCCCAAAAGGCTGGCATCAGCATTGCCATCTAACGTGGCAATGCTCATTCTTTGACATAAAACAAGGCCAGCCATCTGGTCACGTAAAGAGTTCACATAAAGTCGAAGCGAGTCAAGTCTTACCTGATTTTTTTTGTAGAAAATATCTCCTACAATCAATCGACAGATTACCTACTGACTGTCTGTTGTCTGTTTCTTCTATCAAGAAGAAAATAACTTGTCATTACTCTAATTTAAACCAATTAGCCAACTTATTCGGCTTTGACGATGGAGCAACCCTATTTCACAAACAATAAACTCCAAACTCATATGTATTTGTAATTGATTTTGCTAATTATGTATTCTGATACCCTAGCTTTAATTAAATTAATTATCTCCCTGTATTTTTTCTTACAATTAATAATATTACAGGTAAATCGCTACAAAATCTATAATATTTGGCTGTCTTTCATACGCTAACCACACGCTAGAGTGACTAATAATTAAGGTTACATAATTATATCGCATATTAATAGATCTTGTCTCATCATCTCATGCGCTCCGAAGTTTTTCTTTATTTATTGTCAGTGTCACTGTCACCCGATAATGATCACAGATTAAATATATTGCGCCTGATCTCTCTCCGGTCGTGTCTTGACTATGAGAGTGAGGGAAGAGAGAGTAAGTACTTAGCACCTGTGCGCGGGAGATAATAGTATCTATCGCGTAGATGGCTTGGTCTCCGCTGAGTTGGGCCGCCATAGCCGAAATTCGGCCTGGATTATCTACGTCCTGTCAGAATAGATGCAGTATAAGTACATACTATGGATGATGCCTGGGTGAAAAAAAGAAATTCTATTAAGTCCTTATGTCTGATAATAAAAAAATATTAGACACGTATTTTTTGCTTTATCATATTAATAAATTATAGCTGAAAAGAAACTAAAAAACACTGAACTAAAAAGTAAAAAAAATTTTTTTTTATTAAAAGGAGAAATTAATTGTCATTGTAAAAAAAAGCGTGGGGTACTTTGTACGACATTTTTAACTCAGTAATTTGAAAGCACCCTACGCTTTTTTAGGGTTCCGTACCAAAATGGTAAAAAAGGAACCCTTATGGTGTGACTCAGTCTGTCTGTCTGTCTGTCTGTCACTGCTGGATATCTCAAGAACTACTAGTGCTATCAACTTGAAATTTGGAACAGTTTTAGATGACGTTTACGCAACTATTTAGCAAATAAGAAAGAAATAAAACTATATGTATTTTTTTTGCAACATAGGGTGAAAGGGGGTCTTAAAAATTCAAAGTGGAGCTACTAGGTCATGTGGGGTATCATATGAAAGAGCGCTGTTTGCACATTCTCAAACATATTTTTTTTTTAGGCCGCACAGTGTTCGACTTTTGATGAAAAATGTAAAAAAAATATACCGTTCCCTCCCCCGCCCCCCCCCTAATCTCCGAAGTTTGCAAAGAGAAAAATCAGAAATTATTCTATGTGATAGAAGTTTATGTAAAGATTACAGGAAAAATAAAACGATGTCTCTAAATAGCACACTTTTTCAGAAATCGGAACGGAAGAACGAATCGGGTCGGTGCGCGAGTCCGACTCGCTCTTGACCGGTTTTTTTTACAATGAGATTAATTTTCTCGCTTAGTTTAAAACATAATTTAATTTTAACGTGTAAAAGTGTCTGTTTTAAACCAATTTACAGAAATAAATTACTAAGTACAATTTATTATCAACAATCATCATTTATCATTCTACACTACAGACAATTAATAATTTAGAAGTTATCGTTCTGGAACAAATTGACTACAAATCAGTTTTGTGACGTCATCTTCGATTCAACATCAATAACATTACGACAAGTTGACTTCGACAGGGTATTGTGGTTTAGTAACATAAAATATTATAGGTCTGGGCAGGACTGTGAAAAGAATAAAGTAACCCGTCTGTCTGATTCCTAATTTTCATAGTTTTTTTTCAAACTAAACGATATTACTTACCTACAGTCCACGAGGCGTAAGATGAGCTTTGCATTTGTGTGAGTGCACACATACAGGGTGTTAGGTTAAACAAGGGACATACTTTAACGGAGTGTAGTACTCATCATTATGAACAACTTTTACTATGGGACCAAACCTGAAATCGCGAAAAAAAAATCAGCTGTTCAGTACATTTTGACGAATTATGCGAACATAAATGTACTGAACAGCTGATTTTTTTTGTATATCCCTCGTTTAACCTAACACCCTGTATAGTGTAGGAGTGACGTAGAGCGCGACGCGTTCTTTGTTTGGTCACAGATTAATACAGATGGGACACTCCGAAAAATCATTTAAATAAAAAGCCATTCTTGCTACGATACAATAAAGTGCAATTTAGGTCGCACAACGCTTATTACCTACAGTTATATTCAACTACAAGTTACCTCTCTTTCTATCGCGTAACTCTTATACCTTCGGCGCGCGACATTTCTACTGAATTCACCCCGTGGACGGGGCCCGCTGTGTACTTGTAGCTTCATGCCTAAACCGCGGAGTGTTCCATCTGTATTAATCTGTGTTATGGGCAGGACTATGAAAATAATAAAGAAACCCGTCTGTCTGATTCCTAATTTTCATATTTTTTCCAACACGTCACAAACGATTTTACTTACCTACAGTCCGCGAGGCGTAAGATGAGCTTTGCATTTGGGTCTATGACGTCCGGCATAGAGCGCGATGCGTTCTTTGTTTTGTTTGAAAACTGTTTATACTGCTTTTTGGCAATCGGCTTTTGTTCTTACGAGAGTCCATGACCAAAACCATGTGGCATCGTTGTAAAACGTAAAACAATAAGACGATTGAAGATTTTGTCTAACGTAAAAAAACGATAAGACAAAAATTTTGGTCATGGGCTCTCGTACCATTTTGGTGATCACTCACACAACTGCAAGGCTCATCTTAGGCCTCGCGGACTGTACCTACTTGCAAATAAGTAGATACCTAAAGTACTTATTTAGGTTCGTTATTAAAATAATATCAAATAAGATTACTACAGCGAAACTAAATGAGGAAAAACTCAAGGAAAATTTTCACGTCCCACAAAATATTTTTGTTTGGTCTATACTTAGAAGATAGCCTTTATGAAATACCGGACTATTTTAATTTATTTAATTAAATCAGAGCGTAGGTTGATGAAATTGAGAATGGGCGAGATTAAGGGGATACATCGATAAACTTTGTGTTTTAAAAATTCCTATAACACCTAATGCAGGTATATGGTTAAATCATTTGGATTTTCTGTATTATTTTAACTATATTGTCTACTGCTGTATTAAAATCATAATCATAAAAAAAATCCAAAGTAGCGTAGTCTATTTTCTGTTTTATACGATTATACGTACCTAAAGAGTTCCTTAGCCGTACAATTAAATCGAAGGTATTTAAATATGTTAAGAGCTTACTCAGCTAAAAATTGATATAAGTAAGTATAGGATTTTGTCATAAATCCTATACTTATATCAATTTTTAGTGATTTAGACAGAAATCTGCCTCATTGCTCTGCAGAGTGCGGGCCAGCCCCAACTCCATCCTGAAAATCATAGCTGGGAGATACGACTCTTCGATAATGCATAGCATTATTAAGAGATGTATCTCTCAGAATAATCTTGTTGCCAAGTAATAATATTAAACTTTACTAACATAGTCCTAAGATTTCTGTGTACTACTAACCCACTATGGATGTAACTTGTCCGATATAAAGGTTATTTTATTTTTATTTATTTATAAATCTACATTTAAACGAAGCGCGTTTAGTTCCGGTGCGCGTAAGAGTCTTTTCGCGCGTCAAACTAGACAGCCATAACAGCATTTTACTTACACACCAAGCTAAATCTCGCTTCGATGTATCCTCTTAAATAATTATAAAGATGGAACGGTATTAAGCTAACTGAGATTATAATCCTTAGGAGACGAAAAGGCGTATTGGAAAAATGGAAACCACTTAGGTACTTACCTTAAAAGTAGGTAGTTACCACCTTATAATTTTAAAGTTAACAAAAAAATATTAAGTAAGTCATTGTTTTCCTTCCTTTTTTAAATGATTCATAGCATTGAATTAGTCAAATGCAGAGCTATGAATCATTAAAAACGAAATAAACTAATTTCTCTACAATTAACCAACATTGTGAAATTGGATGATCGACTGTTATCATTGTTACTTTGTTGCATACCGAGGTCCAACGGACGGTGGATGTGCGAAATTGGCTCGATTAGATTGAGAAGGAAACGATACGTCCGTGCAGCCTGTACTTACGAGTACCGTGCACACTGCGTGAGTGACCACGGCATTGGTCCGTGCATACCTACACTGCTACAAGGATCTTTTGGCGCTCGAATGACGTTGACAGGGCGCTGTTGGGAAACATTTCTGAAATAAGGAAGAAAACTGTCAAATTAGTTCCGCGTAGATGGCGCCAAGTGTTTGTTACTTTCATACAACTGCAAATAGTCAATCTATCTATCTATTTATATAAAAAGAGAAGTCCTGGCTGACTGACTGATTGACTGACTCATCAACGCCCAGCCCAAACCCTTGGACCTAGAAAACTGAAATTTTGCACAGAAGGTCCTTTTATAATGTAGACAAGGAATAAGGAAGGAATTCCCGGTAGTACGTTCCCGTGGGATATTATCCGACATCAACGCGGGCGCAGCCGCGCGGGAAGTACTAGTACTCAATATATTTATTGCTTCGACATATGAAATTAGGTGGTAGATTTTACAAAAATATGATCATTGTGGACCCTGTCGGGCACAGCACAAAGTAGGAGAGAGGAAGAGGGTTTATTGGACTACTTAGTTGATTATTACCCGACTACGGCGAAGCAAAAAGGAGAGTTATGATTTTGACCGGTATGTATGTATGTATGTATGTTAATCTGTTCCCTCGTAACTTCTAAACTACTTGTCATAATTAGACAAATGAGGTATCATTGGAAGCGTCTTGACCGTCCGCTGGTTATGTGACGTCACATTTAATTGAAAGTGGCGCCCTCTAGAAAATATAAAGTCATGAACTAAAAAAAAAATTTTTTTAATGATGCCGTGTGTGTGATCAAATGAAAGGGCTTAATTAGCAAATTTCAAAAATATATATATTGTTAGCTGTTGCACGCGGCTGTGCTTGCATGCACCCGATAATTGAGAATAATTTCTAAAATCACGCCTCAGATGTGAGCTAAACATATACTGTCTCTTCAAATCGGGTAGAAAAGACATATAATTATTCTTCTTTAAAAATTTAAATTGACTGTAGCCAAAATTAAATTGTAACCCCAAAATAATTTAAATAAAAAATAAGTTTAAAAACTAAAACCCGACTACTGAAAAATCACGCTCTAAAAACAAGAAAATATTCTCATCTGAAATTAGAAAAAGACAGAGAAATTAAAAATCCGGAGCCACACGTCATGTAGTGGCAGAATGTCACTTTTTTGAGCAAGTGGTACGAAAATATTTTTTCGTACCACTTGCTCAAAAAAGTGACATTCTATGCCACAAAAAGCGAACATAACAATAGTCATTTTTAATCTGTTAAAAACAGGGAAAGGAAATTGTACTGAATTTCATTCATCCTCTAGGAGGAGAATGTAATTTAAATTTGGAATACTTACCGAAATTTATACTGAACTACATCTGTGTTTACACCATTGAGTTTGTATGTAAAGCATTATACATCTTTTTGAAAAAGGAATACGCATTTATGATTATTAAATAAAATTACGAAAACCGACGAGGCCGTATGGGCCTTTGCTTTTCCGACAAAAAAATATTAGTGTAGGAATTTGCCGCGTTTTTGTTTTCTTCAAATACTTATTTTACTTTTAATTGTCATTATTTTTAATAAATGCTTATCTCATATTATTATTGTGTTAAATTTTTCGCAAATGGTACGAAAAGTAGAGTATTTTCCTCAGTGATAAAGCTGTCTTAGTCTTGGGTGAACTTAAATCCCTCGCTACACTCAGGACTCGTCTTAAATCCCTCGCTTCGCTCGTGATTTAAGTTATTAACACCCTCGCTACGCTCGGGAGTAAACCTCGAGTCCTTCGTTACGCTCGCGATTTAAATCGTCACCCGCGACAGAAGACACTGTTTTATCCCCTTGGTTAATAATCTACTAACAGCCTTCTTCAAGAATTGGGGTATCATATTAAAAAAATATTTTTTCAAATCTGACTGGTGGTTCCAGAGATTAGCGCGTTCAAACAAACATAAAAACAATCTCTTCGGCTTTATGATTAGTAGAGAATAGATGTGCATTTTGGCCACCAAAAGATTCCTGTAGGAAAAATGGTCAAAATGCACATTGCATGCATTTCATGTGCATTTTGCAATCCGGTCAAAAATGATAATTTATTAATTTTCAGATTCGCACGTAGAGTCTACGTTATGGAATGTAGAAGTCAAAGTTTTATTTGTAAAACACATGTGGTGTAAAAAACAGGTGTTGTTACCTTAAACTATGGAAATAAGTAAACCTATACTAGAAAGGTTTACGTAGGTATCTTGATGTGTCTTTTATCTTTTTTATTTTAAAACCTCAGTTTAAAAATAAAATGCAACTAAAAACTAATGTAAATACTTACAACAACAATGATTACTAAATCAATTGAACCATTAGTATAAGCAGTAGTTTATTTGATTACTAAGTGATTGTGTAAAAACTCACATCAAGATTGTTACTACCTAAACCTACTACATAGGTAGTATAATACATAGGTAGTCATTTTCAGCCTACAATAAGTGCTACGCGGGGAAATACGTTGCTGCAAATCATCGGCATCTTATCCACGTAACCTTTGTTCTTTATTATGGGGCGGCGTTCAGTCTAACCAGCGGAATATCAATCAATATTATGGGGTGATTGCCGTCTTACTCGTCAGACTTTCAAAACCAGTGGCGTAGCAAGTCCTAAAGTCCCTGTATAAAAAATTGTTGGGTGCCCTTTTTTGTCCTTGTAAAATTGGATCGTGACTCGGATCGGTACGTCAAGTTTTCATTCTCGAAAATTGGAGCTTGGAGCATTCTGAACCAGCATATATTTTAAGTTTTCATTGTGATTTTACTAAAAGAAAGTAAGAGCCAGCGATATCCGTAAGTTAAAGTTAATTTTCATATTTTCATTATATTAGGTCTTTACCTATGAAATTGCCGTTCTGCAGTACTGGCCATTTCAAATCAAAATAATTTTTGTTTGGCTAAGAATTCTAATTTCAAATTAATTTTATTTTAAAAACATCGATTTTTTTCCAAAAGTAGTCATTTGTTTATTGATTAGTGTTACATTTTCATGGCATTTTCATCTTTTTCGTCATCATGGATACGTTAAAAATTCGAGTAATTATGGAGTATGAGTACCGTCGTGGCAGCAACGCGGCACAAGCGGCACGCAACATCAACGACGTTTACGGAGCTAACACTACAAACCAACGCACCACCTGTTATTGGTTTGCTCGCTTCCGTTCTGGAAATTTCGACCTGAAAAATGAACCTCGCGGTCGTCCGAAGACTTTGGTCGACAATTACGAATTAAAGGCGATTGTGGAAGCTGATGATACACAATCTACGGCTGAATTAGCAGCAGCTTTCGACGTTAGCGTCAAAACAATATTGGTCCATTTGCGTCAAATTGGCAAGGTAAAAAAGCTTGACAAATGGGTGCCCCACGAACTCAATGATCGCCAGCGCGAAGTACGCGTCGAGACGTGCCTTGCACTGCTCAACAGACACACAAATGAAGGAATTCTGAACCGCATTGTTACCAGCGATGAAAAATGGATTCCGTTTGATAACCGCAAGCGCTCAGCAAGTTGGTTGGATCCTGGTTCAGCACCTAAACAATGCCCTAAACGAAAACTTACCCCTAGAAAAGTGATGGTCACTGTTTGGTGGTCTAGCGCCGCTGTGATTCATCACAGCTTCTTACCAAACGGGGTGAGCATTACTGCAGATGTGTACTGTGAAGAACTGAACACAATGATGGAGAAGCTGGCAGAAAAAAATATTAAGTAATATTAAAAATATTAAGTAGTAGGTATTAGTAATATTAATTATTAAGTATTTGTTCCGAGTCTGGGTGTTTTTCTATCTATAATATGTATGTATTTACAAAAAAAAAAATGTATATAAGTAGTTTATAAGCCATCTCGTTACCATAACACAAGCATTAGGTTGCTTAGCTTGGGACTAGATGGCGTTGTGTGAAATGTCCAAGGATATTTATTTATTTATTTTATTTTACATCTCCAACCAGCATTGGTCAATCGCTCGTCTCCGCTGCTCCTGCACGACAACGCGCGACCTCATACTGCACAGCAGACGGTCTCCAAGTTGCAAGAACTGGGGTTGGAAGCTCTCCGTCATCCGCCCTACTCACCAGACCTTGCGCCTACAGACTACTACTTTTTCCAGAATTTGGATAACTTCTTGGCGGGAAAAAAATTCAATACCCGAGAGGCAGTACAAAATGCCTTTGAAGAATTTGTTGCCTCCCGACCAGCTGATTTCTTTAAGAAGGGCATCAATAAACGGCCACTGCGTTGGCAAAGATGCATTGATTGCATGGGTGATTACTTCGATTAATACAAATAAAAAATACATGAAAAAAATTCGTTTAAATTTTTTCATACAAAACGGCAATTTCATAGGTAAAGACCTATTATTTGATTACACACATCGGAGGCACTCGGAGGGGCGCCGTAGCTTGGGAGCCCCGTATCGTTGATGCGGCGGAAGTTACGAACCTGCACCCTAATTGCGTAACACATTATCAATCGGAGTTGGTTTCATTTTGACAGTTCAACAACATTCATACTTAGCGTTATTTACTTTATAACACAGTTGCTCGTAAAGGCTCTCTTATTTCACCAATTTCAATATCGTAATGTATGTCATTACGTACTTGTGCGTTATTGTAATGTAAAACGCTCGAGTTTCTTTTTAATAAGTTAAAACGTACGATTTATCAAGATGCTCCGTCTAAATACAACGGTACTTTTTTAAATCTTAGCAAAGAGTTTTTATGTCAGAAAAGTGGTCAACATTTTATGAATAAAATTAACGTTGGGAGATAAGATATAAAAAATAAACATTTAATTCTTTAATTTAATTTATTTTGACAATAAATTACAATCTGTAACAAAAACAAAAAAATATTAATTTACTTTATTAGTAAGTACCTAATACTGGCTGATTTTGTGCCTTTGCCTCAAAAAAAAAAGCGCTGATGCGCGCGCATCGCTAATTTGTGAACAAGTAAAAATTATTCCCCACGCTTTTTCTGTTCGCTGTATTGTATAAAGTCCGAGTTTTTATTACCTCGCAAATATGTTATAAAACGTCGTATGACATAGGTACGTGCGCTTTGATAATTACAGCCTCTGCTTTCTTGTGTAGCCCTCGCCTTAACGGCTCGGGCTAGCAATATCGCCTCAGCTGCAATTTTCAACTTACCGCACTTATATCATAATGTACTATTATCGAGCAGACAAATTTTTCGAACATATTATGAAGTATTATGAAGCAATGGATTAGCAATTTGTTTCAAAATGAAACCAACTCCGATTGATAACGTGTTACGCATTTAGGGTGCTGGGCTCTTTTGATCAAATTTTTACGGTACCTACCTATCCTAGGAAAGGATTGTAATTGATCTCTATAGCTATCAAGATTAAAGATAATTATGCAGTCACTAGAGCTAGAAGTGACTTGCAAAATAAACACTAAATAATTTACCTAACGGTAATTAGGTGAGTTTATTTTGCGAACAAAAACATGATGAATGAAGCTATGGAGTAATTTTTGAATAAAATATCTGTCCAATAAAACAGCCTTATTAATGACTAGCCTAGTTTCAAACAAATGTATTTATTAATATTCAGGTTGTACAAGAACAGATCGGACGGTGACCGCCAAACTAGCTAAGTAGGTATCTATATCGGTCGTGGAAAAAGTTTTTTCGTATTTTATAGGTAAGTATAAAGTTGTAGTAAAATCTATTTGGCTCTATTTCTCTTATCTGACTGGTTTTGATACCATCAGATCAGATGACATTTAAAAAAGAAAAAAAAAAGTAAAAGCTACTTCCCGCCATTATTCAATTGTTTTTCTGCCCGCCAAAATGAGTGCATCTAACGAACAAATTCGATACATTTTGAAGTTTTATTACAAAAAAGAGAAAAATGCAACACAAGCCACGAAAGAAATCTGTGACGTTTATGGACTTAACGCATTGTCTGTAAGTGTCTAAACACACTATGCCGAAGTTACGCGACCGAAGTTCCGCGGCTGATGTTACGTTCCGACGTGTTCGGCTGATATGACACACCATAAGTGCCGAACTTCAGTTGCGGCTGAAATTCAGTTGCGGAACTTCAGTGTTCTTCGGCAATCGAACCGAACTTCGGTCGCGTATAATGTGTGCTCTACAGCATACGTTGCCGCCGAATTGCCGCTGAACTTACGCCCGAGGCCCGACCGAAGTTCGGCTGTACGCTAGAACGCAACGTAATTTCGGCATAGTGTGTCGTCAGTAATTCAAATAGCATTGCAGGCGTAATCATGCCGAACTTCGGTCGCGTAACTTCGGCATAGTGTGTTTAGACACTAAGAGTAGCACAAAGTTGGTTCAAGCGTTTTCAGTCCGGGAATTTTGATGTCAAAGATGCAACTCGCTCTGGTCGCCCTGTTACGGATAACGCCGATGCCATTTTTGGAAAAGTGGAGCAAGAGCGGCATATTAGTAGTTACGACATAGCTGATGACCACAAAACAGTTTTGATCCATTTGGCAAATGGCTAAATTATTAACTATGAAAAAAAATGTCTTGAATTGGTCTATAAAATACGAAGGAACTTTTGCCCCGACCTAATATTTCAAAATAGAATCATCATTGGATTCGTTGACAAAATAACTCCATTACAATTTTAATGAGATATTACACTATACAGGATGTCACGTAAATATAGATCAATCGTAATGGGGTAGCTTACATTGCCAACAACTAATTTCAATAGAATTTTTATTTTTTTTCAATTTTAGTCTTTTTGTCGTAAAACTTAGCTTTTCAATTCAAGTTTTTGTGTAAGGCAAATAAAAAGTTATTTACAAAAATTAGTACCTAAGCTATGTATTCAGAAATGTTTAGTAAAAATCATATCTACCTAAAAATGTTATCATTTGCAGCGACAGTACCTACTTAACTATTTGAAAAAAACTGAATTCTGGTTTAAGTACAGAAAATGGTAAAGTAGCGGTTTTTTTTAACACTTTCAGCTGAGCATCTGGGTATTCAAATGTTTGTTGCGCGGCACACTATTTTCGCATACAAAATATATGACGATTAGTGACGTTCTGGTTTTTCATACAAGCAAAGATAATATGAAATGTGACACAACCGTTACTACACGTCGACGTTGCGAATGTATGCGTAATTAGAATGTATGTGTGTGAGTAGCCTTAAAAAGTGTACAACAAAACTAACGTGGAGTGGCGCTAGCAGTCCGAAAATTTTTAAAGTGATACGGCGCGATGACGTAGCTTGAAGGAATTGGTATAGGCCGCAGCCGTTTATACACGTTCTTTAAAGAAAGACATATTTTTTGCTGACGTGATTAAACGTTGTGTCAAATAGCGTTTAACAAATTTTATGTATTATAACGTCGCTCCGCTCAAAGTGTTAAACAACCGTTACGTTTGATCCATTATTTACGGGACATCCTATATTGAATGCCAAAATATATCAATCTAAAATAACAACACACAAAAATAAAAGGATTCTTGCGCAACTGTACAGCTGAATATAAACATAACAAGTCATTTGGATTCGTGTCACCGGCCAGCGGCCACTTTAAAACAATAATAAAGTGGTGAATGAACTTTCAGGCTCGTTATAATTTTTCAAGAGGAAATAATAGGTGAAATAGCCGATTTTTGATACTGGCTAGTGTGAAGATCAATAGCATTCATTCTATTAGAATTCCAAGTTCAAATTAATTTTATAATATAGCATGAATTAATTTTATAGTAAACTAGCTTTTGCCCGCGGCTTCGCCCGCGTGGATGTTGGAAAATAATCCCACGGGAACGTACGCATGGCTACAGATCAAGCTATACATTTCCAGTATAAGCTGATCTCGCATTGTGTAGGATTTCCTTACAATGAGAGGTCAGTGTAAACTGGAAATGTATAGCTTGATGTGTAGCCGTGTGTACTACCGGGATTAAAAGTACCCTAAGTCGGCGTTCCCACGAGCGTAATAAAATCGCGGCGGGATTTTATCGCGCACTGGATTTTCAACTCTTGTTGTTGAGCCGAGCGTTGAGAATCCAACCTAACAAAAACAGAGTGCATCCCAGCGCGACGAAAAACACACTGTTGGATTTTCAACTCCCGGCGCTAAGCAGAGAGTTGAAAATCCAGTGCGTGATAAAATCCCGCCGCGATATTTTTACGCCCGTGCGAACGTCGGCTAGACAATATCTTCTCGCACTGCTTATACTGGATATTTTTTTAAGCAGTGCGCAAGTTTTCACAGGGTGTTCTACCCATGAATATGAACAACTTTCACTATGGGACTAACTCTGAAATCGCGCAAAAAAAATCAGCTGTTCAGTACATGTACCTATCTACACCAAACTCGTCAGAATGTAGGGAGCAGCAGATTTTTTTTTGCGATTTCAGGTTGGGTCCTATAGTAAAAGTTGTTCATATTCATGAGTAGAACATCCTGCGAAAATATGCGCACTACTTAAAAAAATATCCTGTATAGTACTCGAGGAGCGGCGCGCAGAATGATATACCTATGCTGGAGGATAATACATCTTAAAACCAAACAATAGTACCTAAACGGAAAATTAACAACTTGCCTTTGAAAGCAACTTTAAAGCGAAAATATAAATCCTCTTTATTCCTATTTATTATGAGAATTAAAAAAATATACTTCAAGATACAAACTACCCAATCCCTCTTACACAAAAATTTGAATGGTGTTTGTAAATTTTAAAATCAACCGCTAGTTTACGCCCCTAGGGGATGATTTTTTCATAAATCAAAACCATAAATTTGAATTTTCATATCCCTAACTTAAGAAATGCTGGGATTCTCATAAAACTTTCACCACCAGTATGATTATTTTTAAGACAAAAAATAGGTTATGTCCTTCCCCAGGATGCCATCTATTAGGGGATGATTTTTCAAAATCGATGGACCACACATTTCTTTATTTTCTACCAAAACCATAAAGTATTTTCATAGCCCTTACTTAAGTAATGCTGGGTTTCCCTTACAAACTTTCATCCCCCATATCACCCCCTGTAGGATAATTGTTTAAGATAAAAAGTAGGCTTTGTCCTTCCCCAGGATGCCATCTGTAGCCTTGCCAAATTGTATCGATATCCGTGCAGTTTTGTAGATTTTAAAATAACCCCTATTTTACACCCTTTGGGGATGATTTTCCAAAAACGCTGAACCACTTATTTCATTATTTCCTACCAAAAGCATAAAGAACGTCGGTCAAATTTCTATAGAAGCTGGACCTGAGTTTTATTTTCAGTGTACAGAAGCAAATTATAGTGAGATTTGATTGTTTTATGTAGTAAACACCATCCCTTTCGAAAATAATATCTAAATAGCCAAGATATTTCAATAATGCAAAAAATACTTTTGAGGTTATCGGTGTCCGGAAATCAAAAGCACAGAATAATCGTCACAAGCGGTACCTAGTTATCAGTCTGTGAAACAATGCCAAGGTCAAACAACAGAAGGAAATCCAAAACAGTACAGTACGTATCACAATATTCACAGTAACAACAACAACACAACAATGCGAGATCGCCGGGTGCAAAGACTACACACTACAGTATATTAGTGTCAAATTGACACCCGTTGTATTGACACTGTCAATCCATGGCGCGCGTCGATGACATATTATGACGTTCCGTTGTACACAATTGAACAAAATGCTGATACTTACTATGAACCCACATAATTATTTTTATGACAAGAATCCAATACATAATAAAAACAGCACTAGTTGGTTTGATACACAAGTATATAGAATTGAATTACATCTAATAACGTGAATAATTATAATCTTTGAGTACTAAATCATTTCTTAAGCAAAATGAGTCGTCAAAGGTGCGTTCTGAACATGTTATTCTAAATAATTTGCAAATTATGCTATTAAAAAAAAAATGTGTTTGTGCTTTTTTTTCTGGCGACTTAAATATCTATTTCTTATGTTTTTTAAGACCTTAAAAAATACTAGATTTTTTCATATATATGGGATATCTGTACACCACCGCCTCGTAGTCAGGTACGATTTGGCCGACCTTCTTTGAATTATCATATCCCTAACTTAAGAAATGCTGGGATTCTCATAAAACTTTCACCACCAGTAGGATTATTTTTTAAGACAAAAAATAGGTTATGTCCTTCCCCAGGATGCCTCTATTAGGGGATGATTTTTCAAAATCGCTGGACCACACATTTCTTTATTTTCTACCAAAACCATAAAGTATTTTCATAGCCCTTACTTAAGTAATGCTGGGTTTTCCTTACAAACTTTCATCCCCCATATCACCCCCTGTAGGATAATTGTTTAAGATAAAAAGTAGGCTTTGTCCTTCCCCAGGATGCCATCTGTAGCCTTGCCATATTGTATCGATATCCGTGCAGTTTTGTAGATTTTAAAATAACCCCTATTTTACACCCTTTGGGGATGATTTTCCAAAAACGCTGAACCACTTATTTCATTATTTCCTACCAAAAGCATAAATTTGAATTATCATATCCCTAACTTACGAAATGCTGGGTTTCCCATACAAACTTTCATGCCCTATATCACGCCCCCTAGCGTTATTTTTGATACAAAAAGTAGCCTAAGTCCTTCCCTAGGATACCACCTTATAGCCTTCCCAAATTTTATCAAAATCTGATCGGTGGTTTAGGCGTGAAAAGGTTACAGACGGACATAATTATTTTCGTATTTGTAATATTAATATGGATAATTTTTATTTTCCTCGCTAGAGAGTAGAGAGCTCCGATAAACGCGTGCGACCTCTGCTAATCATGAAGCGCGGCGTTCGACGCGCTATTTATGGGCCGCCGCCCTGCATTTTAAATCTGTAATATCTTCGAAAATATTCATTTAAATTACATACTGTAAAGGGCCTTATTGATCTATAGTAAATGCACAATTTATTTAAGGTACTTAATTGGATAAGGATTAATGCTGTATTGCTTAAAATGGCTTCGTAAATAAGCCATTATTTCTCGTAAAAAGAAAAGGATAAAAAATGGTTATTGTGGGTTATCCCTAAGAGATAGACATATGCCATCGCGGACTTTTTTGCAGAAATTTTTAAGGTGTACAATACTGTAGTACATTATTTTGATCTATCTCATTGGGTTCAGTCAGCCAGCGTTTGCAATGTAAGCGCAAAAAAATGTGTTTATTTACGACACCACATTAGAGACCTCTAAAATTATTAGTGTTCCTCTACTACATTATGCATGTATTATACATATAAACCTTCCTCTTGAATCAATCTATCTATTAAAAAAAACTGCATCAAAATCCGTTACGTAGTTTTAAAGATTTAAGCATACATAGGGACAGACAGACAGCGGAGCGACTTTGTTTTATAATATGTAGTGATAGTGAAGGTGTTTGTTATCATGAGCACAATCATGTGTTTAGGTATCGGTCACTAATTACCAGTCACCCTATATATTTCTGTTGCCGCTAGAATAACAAATACTAAAAAACAGAATAAAATAAATAGGGTAATTCCAGGATAGATGCCCCAATGGGATAGGTTCCGCTGCTTTGAATACTCTATGTTAGAAATGTCGTAGGCTGAAATCGTACTACGTAAGAAGCGTTCCCCCCGCAGACCCCAATGCCACGGCAACCGCACCCGAGAGCGCAATGCCCGTGAATGTAAAAATCTTCCGCGGCGAGACAACTAAAAGCAATGAGGTATTATAATACTAAAAGCGTTGAAATTAAAATTGTTAGTACTTGCTATCGAATATCTTTTCACTCTGTTATAAATTCTATTTTTTTTGCTGCTATTACAGTTTAAAGTACACGAAATAATGATATAAACTATAGTTTTCTTTTTAACTTTTTTTTAATTAAAAAAGGCATCTATCCTGTGCTATAGTTGCCCCATCTGCTGTTAGCTATGGTGCTGCTGTTAGCTGTCACTATTTCTATAAATAGGTGGAAGAAATGCCTCGAAAATATAAAAGGAATCCGGGGGTAGTCCCCCGTCACATTAGTTGGACTGAAGAAAGCTTGGAAAAGGTTTTCCAAGAAATGACCAAAAATGAGAACGGTGTAAATGAAACAGCTAGAACTTACGGAAATCATTCATCGGAATTCAAGTCGTTGCTCGTCTTAAGACATCGATTTGAAAAAAATAACAAGGAACAGTTAACCTTAGGCTACTATTTAAATATTTAATGATATTTTTTTTATAATGTTATTGTGATAAAATAGATTAATTTATTATTGATTTGAATTGAATTGAATTTATTTATTGAATTGAAATAATTGAATTGAACTTATTACTACTGATTATTGAAACTAGTATGTTTTATTTCAATTACCATCTAATATTGAAGAATTCATACAGCGAGTCTTCTATCCCTCACGTTAGGCATCTATCCCTTGAAGCATTTTACTAAGAGTCTTCTATCCCTCACGATAGGCATCTATCCTACTTTTGAGAGGTTAAAAAAGACACAATATCCTCAAAATTTATGAAACTTATGTAAAAACAAAAGGGGTACCATCATAGCTTAAAGATCAAAGTTACCATATGCAAAAGACGTATTGCCAATATATTCTTAATTAATAAGTTATGGCTCCCTATCAAAAATTGTGGCACCTATCCCGGAATTACCCTATTTAAGGGGGCTCCGATACAACAAACGTGATTTTTTGCCGTTTTTAGATAATGGTACGGAGCCCTTCGTGCGCGAGTCCGACTCGCACTTGACCGGTTTTAAATAACCTGGTCATTGTTTTCTCGCCGTTCGATTTTTCTTTGATAACGATGTTTCTGTAACATTATGGAGAAGGTTCGAAATACAACGACAGGTTAGCAATTGTAGCATCAGGGAAGGTCATAATGAGTATCCTGGAAAACCTTCACAAATAAAAGACTATTAGATAATCTAGCTAGATGTTGTTTTCAGCCCTAACCAACTGAAAGTAGGGTCCGTATTACAGAAGGAAACTCAAGCACTGATCTTTGTTTAAATTTAGTTTAAAACTAGTTTGAACCAAACAAATGGCTTGAATTTAGTTTTAGGTAAGTACTAAGGCTCGTGTTTATAATCAAAGTAATTACTTGAGTAATTACTTACTACTAAGTAATTTCATACTTGAGGGTAGAATTCTTAAGTAAAGAAAATGGTGGCTAAGAATTCTAAGCTTTGACAGTTCTAACTTCAAGCAATTACTAAACTATAGAAAGAAAATCATTGCTTGAGCAATTACTTTTACTTAAGTAATTACTTTTACTTGACTATAAATACGAGTGTTAGCGATTGAGAGCGAGGTTTCCTATAGTCGTTAAATACGTTAGGACACTTACGAGAATAAGTATGTATGAAATATTTAGTTAAGTTGTATGTTATTATTGTTGCAATAAATATATAGGGACAAATTAAATTATTTAGAGAAACTCTGCAGACGTGCTGTGCTGGGTATCGATATTTAAACATGACAAAACTAAGAAAAATTGTGTTTATGAAATAAAAACAATGCAGAACCTACAATGAGTTTTCTTCCCCATTAAAACTAACCACTTAATTACTTTTCCTCATCCTAGCCTATCCTTTTCCCAACTATGTTGTGGTCGGCTACCAGTCTAACCGGATGCAGCTGAATACCAGTATTTTACATGACCTTTCCTCGACTAACTCTGGCGTTGCACACAATAAAACAGGACGCCACATAACCTTCAACGGCATATGACGTCAATCAGCACCGTCTGCCCACGTGCTAATACGGCGCACGTAAACCGCGTCCTTAAGCACTACAGAAAATTAGCCTGTGAAGGAAATTCAAATTCAAAATATTTTAAAACCTACATTTGACCTATTACAAATCAATGTTTTTAGGTACTGTAGAGGTTTTGTTGTGTACAAGCCATAGTATGGTTAACTGGCTGACATTCCGATCATTCAAACATCAAATATTCTTATAAAAAAACCGGTCAAGAGCGAGTGGGACTCACGCACCGAGGGTTCCGTTCCGATTTCTGAAAAAGTGTGCTATTTAGAGACATCGTTTTATTTTTCCTGTAATCTTTACATAAACTTCTATCACATAGAATAATTTCAGATTTTTCTCTTTGCAAACTTCGGAGATACGGGGCGGGGAACGGTATTTTTTTTTTTACGTTTTTCATCAGAAGTCGAAAACTATGCGGCCTAAAAAAGAGAAAAAAAATGTTTGAGAATGTGCAAACAGCGCTCTTTCATATGATACCCCACATCCCCTAGTAGCTCCACTTTGATTTTTTAAGAATAAAAAAATATAAATATTTTTAATTCTTTCTTATTTGCAAAATAGTTGAGTAAATGTCATCTAAAACTGTTCCAAATTTCAAGTTGATAGCATTAGTAGTTCTTGAGATATCCAGCTGTGACAGACAGACAGACAGACAGACAGACGGACAGACAGACAGACTGAGTCACACCATAAGGGTTCCTTTTTTACCATTTTGGTACGGAACCCCAAAAATGAATGTCCATTTCCCTTGGTCACCGCATCACGCGTGAACGGATGGAACAATTTCGCTAATCCTTTTTTTTTGTGCTTATTATTGTCAGGAGAAGGTTCATAAGTAGAGAAAAATGGAAAAGTTGCCGAAAAATTGGAAAATTCGGGAAATCTGAAAGTTGATTTTCTATGGGAATTTTGAATTATTGAAATTGGGACAGGACAACGTCTGTCGGGTCAACTAGTTCAAAATATTTTAAAACCTACATTTGACCTATTATAAATCAATGTTTTTAGGTACTGTAGAGGTTTTGTTGTGTACAAGCCATAGTATGGTTAACTGGCTGACATTCCGATCATTCAAACAACGAATATTCTTATAAAAAAGTGATGGTCGCTTTTCTAAGCCTCCACTACACTACTCGCGAAGTTGCTTCGACGAAGTACTCGTCGAAGTTGACCGAAGTCAGAAGTACGTGACTACACACTCGTGCAACTTCGCGAGGACGTCAGTTGCCCGATGGCACCCGCGCGCTTTAAACCACAGACCAAGTAGTATTCTTTTCACCATGGATAATGTTAAAGTGGCAGCTGCCGTTGCAATGTGCACTCTCGCTTATAATAATTACGTGCGAATTTATCACGCGACAATTTGAAGTGAGTCGAGTAGTGTAGTCAGACGCTTCGTCGGTGCACTTCGGGCCCTTTGACTCGGGCGCAAAAACCGACAACGATCGGAAGTCGCGCGAGGCGAGCCGAGATTGCACGAAGCGAAGCGAAGTGGCCGTCCACACTACCGTATTCGCCTAACTTCGACCAACTTCGCGAGTAGTGTAGAGGAGGCTTAAGGATTGACAGATAGTTTTGTAGCTAGGGCTCCAAGTAAGACCTAGGAAGTGTGAATTATAATTTGATTCTGATTTAATATAGCGGGCTTCAGCCCCATTTCTTCTGTGCACTACTGTCTATTTATTATGACGTAGTTAGCATCCCGCTGTGAGGTTCGAGCCCTCACAGTACCTACCTAGAAGTAGGTAAGTACTTCAAACTTTTCGAGACTTGAAATTTTATGCAAATTAAAGAAAAATAACAGTTAATATTATAAAATTAGGTAACTAGCTTCTGCCCGCGACTTCGTCCGCGTGGAAATTCATGTTTTAACATAAAATATGACTATCCTATGACCCTCAACAATACTGTAGCTTGCCGTTGGTGAAAGAATTTAGGAATTTGGAATCGGATCAGTAGTTCCGAAGATTATCCCCTACATACAAACTCACATTTATAGTAGGTATTAGTACTTAGCACCTTAGCTCTGCTCGGGTGAAAATAGAGAAAACGAATTTTCCTAGATTTCAGACTTACAAGACAGAGATTGCAAGTTTCATCAAAATCGTTAGAGCCGTTTTCGAGGACGTGATTACAAATTTAAACAGGGTGTGGCGTATTATAAACAGTGGTCTAACGTTAAGGAGTCGATACACCATATATATACATATTCAGCTATCACATACCTACCACAATTTGAACAATTGTTTTCCTAGGTCACAGAACACATTTTTTTTTTAAATAGACTACTTGCTTTATTACATTTTTTTTACATTTCACAGTTACAAATAAACAAAAAACAATTTTTAAAAAAATAACGTAATTTATACAAAATACAGCCAAATTAGTAAAGCCAGGTATCAATTTTTCAAATAATACTAATATAAAAATATTTTATGCTGAGACTGGAAAAAAATGGTCCAAATTGTGGTATGTCATCATCTGCCTAGCCTTTTCCCAACTATGTTGTGGTCGGCTTCCAGTCTAACCGTATACAGCTGAATACCAGTATTTTACATGGAGCGACTTTACTTTTATCTGACCTCCACAACAGTAGCCACAGGCCCGTGCATACGAAAAGCGCCCTTATGGGGGCGAAGGACAAAAGTCGTTGACTGTAGGTACTTTATTTTGATACTATGTACTTTTTTTTCTTACCTATATTAAGCAATGTACAGACGCCAGCAGGTCAAGTCACCCGAAACTGTCAAATTTTCCCAATCAACCTTGAACCTAATGCTTTAGCGATAAAGATGAAAATCTATTAAACAAATTTGACAGATTGTAGTAGCTTGATCTGTACTTTAATTGCAAAAAAAAAGGTGGCAACCCTATCCACAACCCAGTTACTAGGTAACACGATACCCTTTGGTAAGACTGGTTGTAAGACTCTAGCTTCTGAGGACCCGTAACGACTGTCAAAGATCCAAGAATGACAGCCGGGACCAACGGCTTAACGTTCTTTCCGAGGCACTGAGGGGTCTTGGTATGAAAATATGGTCACCCGTCTACGGACCAACCGCGGCAAGCGTAGCTTAACCTGGTCGATCGACCTGCGCGGCTGATATTACTTAGCCATGAGCCCGGTTAGCTTAGCCCACAAACATTTAACTATTGGGCGGATTGAATCGTCTGATGTCATTATAATATAATCTCTACGTTGATGTCGTGGTGGGGCTTGCGCGCTCCGAACTCTGGGTCTGTGCCGGTAGAGTTCACTTTGCCGAAACAGGTCTAGGGTGAGGAGCCAGACCAAGAGGGATACAGAAACCCGCAGGGCAGCATGTGGCGAGCTGTTAGGCAGTAGCGACCCCACGGACCCTATCTCCCGGGAGAAGTCTTGTTCCTCATCTCTGGCTTGCCTTTATTGACCGGCTGGAGTGAACACTGACGGGAACAGAGCTCCCACCTCATTCTTGCCTTTATTAGCTGGCTTGAGTGGAGATTTGCAAGAGCAAACGTGCTCGGAGGAAGGAAGTATTCCAGTAAGTGTTTGTAGGGATCTTGACCATCTTCCGGCTCTGGGATTGTTCTGAGAACCGTGGGATACCTCTCCACTCCTCACAAGCACCTCAGGACATGTTGCCCCTTGCCGCTACGACACTATGCAGGCAGGGGTCATAGTGTTTCCATAGTTCTAGGTAACCAGTCCACAACCACCCAAATCCACAGCTCAATATGTTTTGTTTCCATGTTCTGCAATAGTTCTGCACCAACCGGGGGTTGTCCTTGGGTGCACTTGCATCATACAGGGAAAATTGTCGGTTGGTGCCTCCTCATAATTTAAAATTGTCTAAGGGGCCTCTGCGAGTTGGCTTCAGCCCCTCGTACGCCTCTCAAAGGTCCGGGACCCCAGAGTCCCAAGATATGTAAACATTTATATAGAAAATAATAATAATTTATTTATTAATCAGACAACTTGGCCCGCATTACAAAACAACAACAAAAGTACTTACAACACTAGATGTTAGTAAACATATACTTATTTGCTATGTTAGTACCTACTTAAATTCTACTACAGACAAGGTGGTTTTTATAAGATGCCTCATTATGGGCATTATGGGTATTATAAAAAAAAACAAAATAAAATAAAATAACCTTTACATCGGACAAGTTACATCCATAGTGGGTTAGGTTGAATGTCATTTTCCTGTTGTATTCTGGGAAATTACCAAAAACGTCGATAATTAAACTCGACCCCGACAAAAAGCGACAATGCGTCGCAAGCGCAGTACTTGAGTTTACTTCTCGAAACAACACACTTCACCACTTGAGCACTCCGATTTTGGGACACAGGAACACACTTTAAGTGTTCTAAAAAAATCAAGCTTCTAAGTCAACGCAATAAAAAATACGGCCATTTATCACCTATCAAAATATTTTTTTGGATTTTAAGATTTGGGATGTTAAGTTTGTTTTAGGGATAAATTCTTTTCAACTACGGAACCCTTCATTGTGCGTGGTCCGACACGCACTTGGCCAGTTTTTGAATTTATTCGGTGAGTAGTGGCTATTCGGACATCGTGAAATAAGACCTTAGGCCTTACACTCATACACCACACGGTTTGCCTAGCCTTTTCCCAACTATATTGGGGTCGGCTTCCAGTCTAACCGGATGTAACTGAATACCAGTATTTTACATGGAGCGACTGCCTATCTGACCTCCACAACCCAGTTACTCAGTAACAGTACGATACCCTTTGGTAAGACTGGTTGTCAGGCTTTTGGCCTTCTGACGACCCGTAACGACTGTCAAAGATCTAGGAAGTTTCGTGCTGATTTTTTTGATACAAAAAATTGTATCAAAAAAAGCATGTGAAAGGATAATGCCCATTTTCTATGGAAAAATAAAAAAACCGGTCAAGGGCTAGTCGGACTCGCGCTCCGAGGGTTCCATTCCGATTTCTGAAAAAGTGTGCTACTTAGATACATCGTTTTATTTTTCCTGTAATCTTTACATAAACTTCTATCATATAGAATAATTTCAGATTTTTCTCTTTGCAAACTTCGGAGATAAGGGGGGGAACGGTATTTTTTTTTACATTTTTCATCAAAAGTCGCAATTTATGCGGACAAAAAAAAAATTAAAAATAGTTTGAGAATGTGCAAACAGCGCTCTTTCATATGATACCCCACATGCCCTAGTAAAATTTTAAGAACCCCTTTGATTCCCTGTTGCAAAAAAAATATAAATATTTTTATTTATTTCTTATTTGAAAAATAGTTGGATAAACCTCATCTAAAACTATTCCAAATTTCAAGTTGATAGCATCAGTAGTTACTGAGATATCCAGCTGTGACAGACAGACAGACAGACTGAGTCACATCATAAGGGTTCCTTTTTTACCATTTTGGTACGGAACCCTAAAAATTAAATGTATAACTAAAAAATATTGTGCTATAGCATAAATTGGATACAAAAAAGAGGTGATGTCGTACTTTCAAAGGAAATAAGAATTACCCATTATAACGCGAATGCTTTTCCAACCGCTCCCGCCACAGTCCGCACGCTACTGGCGGGAACGCCTCCTATACCCGCTCGGTCAATAAGGGTGAGTCGAAGCTTCTAAAAGATTCTAGAAGCTTCCCTGAATTGACGGACAGTCTTGTCGTTGACTTGTGCGAGACGTATGTCAACCGTCAACTAGACTGTGCACTACTAGGCTCCTCCTCCTCCTTAGTCGTTCACTCTTGACAGAGTGGTCGTGGTTGATGACTCTGCATTTTCTTTGGCCAAAGCAGCCCTCGCGATGCTCCTCCACTTATTCCGGTCTGCCGCGTCTCGAAAGTTCTGAACTATGGAGGTTTGTGTTGACGCTTTGATAAGGTCTGTCCAACACGTAGGTGACCGACCGCGTGACCGCTTGCCCTCCACTTGTCCCTGGACAGTGAGTCGTTCCATGGAGTGTTCGTTACGAACCACGTGGCCGAAATATTTGATAATTCGTGTTTGCACAGTCGACGATAATCTCTCTGTGACCTTTAGTTCCTCCAGGATCGAAACATTGGTCCAAAACGCTGTCCAGGGAATCCGCAGCAGTCGCCGCCAGCACCACATCTCCAGTGCATCGATATTGTCGTCCACGTCCTACTAGGCTAGCTGTGTGATATATTTACAAAACTTGATGCACGCCCCGAACCCAAACTGATTAATCATTATAGACCGAGAGGTCATAGGATTTTTCGTAACGATCATGGATACGGTTAGATTTACTTCGATGGGTTGTAGAGTAGTCCCCTAATGTGAATGACGTCGGTCTGCCTGCTCTGAGTGGTTGCAACTTCGAGTTATAGCGCTTACAAGAGGCGTCATTGTTACGAAAAAAAAACGATCAGGGAAATGGTCAGTTTTGGTACACATTCAAAGTATGGCGTCTCCGCAGATGAAAAAAGTTGGTCTGCCGGCTCTTACTGGTTGCATTTGCTGTTGCTTGGCTGGTTGCCTGTAGGCGGTTGTACCTGGGGATCGTGCGATCCATGGCTCTGTACGGAGCCCCGGTGTGGGCTTCTGACCTGACGGCTGGCATCATCGCAATACTGCGAAAGCCGCAGAGGGCGATGGCCGTCACAGCTATCAGGGGGTATCGCACGATCTCCTACGAGGCGGCTTGTGCACTGGCTGGATCCCCGCCCTGGGACCTAGAGGCGAGAGCCCTCGCGTCACTGTACCAATGGCGTGAGGAGGCGCGGATGCGGAGCGGTGAACCGATACAGCGAGAGGTTGAGCATCGCCGGTCACAGCTCCGCGAGGTCCTGGTGGCGGAATGGCGGGACAGGCTTCTGCGCCCTACTGCCGGCCTCGCTACCGTCGAGGCGATCCGACCAGTGCTCGGCGAATGGGTCGGGAGGAGGCACGGCTCCCTGTCGTTTCGGGCGACCCAGGTGCTCTCGGGGCATGGTTGCTTCGGGAAGTACCTGTGTCGCATAAACAGGGAGCCGGACACTCGGTGTCATCACTGCGTCCACTGTTGGGAGGACACGGCGTGGCATACATTGGCAGAGTGTGCCGCATGGGAGGAGCCGCGCCGTGCCCTCGTAGCAGAGATCGGAGCGGACCTGTCGCTGCCGGCCGTTGCTCGTTCGATGGTTGGGAGCGCTGAGTCGTGGGATGCGGTGATCTCCTTCTGTGAAACCGTCGTTTCGCAGAAGGAGGCTGCGGAAAGGGAGAGGGAGATTGAGACGACTCTCCCGACCCGCAGAAGGAGGGCCGGGCGTCGGCGGAGGGCGGACAACGCCCTCTTCCAGCCCCCGTAAACAGGTCCGGAGGGACGGCGGACTCGGGGACGTCCGCCGGCCCCCATCCAGCTGGACCCGAGGCGGCGGCGCGTAGTGTTCCGCGCGCGCCCCTATTGGAGACGTCGCGGGGGGAGTTCTACACTTCACTCCCCTTGCGGGCCTGAGGAGGCCCACGAAGGCGGGCTGGCACTAGCCGGGGATCGTGGAAGGCGCACAAGTTCCCATGATCCCCGGTCCAAGTGTGGGAAGGGAACACCGGGGTGGTTTTTAGTCAGTAAGAGTCTGACAGACCCCTCTGCTCACCCCCGGGCGGGGGACATCCATGAGGATTTTCCACCCCGGAACAAAAAAAAAAAAAAAAAAAAGGCAGACCGACGTCATTCACATTAGGGGACTACTCTACAACCCATCGAAGTAAATCTAACCGTATCCATGATCGTTACGAAAAATCCTGTGACCTCTTAGTCTAGAATATGAGATTCAGCGCTAAAAGTCGCACGAAACCAATGTTTGTACGTAACTATGTTCATTTACTATGTTCCTTTTTTTAGAGATATTAAATAAAATAAAATACCATCACACCTTGTTTCTTCGAAGGGTTGGGCAGAGGTCTGAATATTATAAGTAGCACCTACACACACATATAGCCATCACTAAAAAAAAAGAAAATAAAAAAGCACATATAAAAGCAATGTATATAAAAGCAATGTATATTAAAGCTAAACCAGCAGCAGTAGAGGAGTTCGTGGCTAAGTCATAACAGCCGCACGGTTCGATCCATCAGGTTAATACGCTTGCCGGGGTTGGTCCGTGGATGGGTGATACCTTTACATACCGAGACTCCTCCGCGCCTCTGTCTGTCATTCGTGGATCTTTGACAGTCGTTACGGGTCGTCAGAAGCCCGAAAATCTGACAACCAGTCTTACTAAGGGCTACTGTTGGGAAAAGGTACCATTCTGATATCAACCCTGTATAGGTGCCTACACAACTGTTCGGACTTTTTGCGATGTAGTCATTTTGCGAGTTAGGTATTTTGAGATTTAGACATTATGAGATGTGGACTAAAAGCGATGTAGTCATTTTGCGACTTAGGTTTTTTGAGATTTAGACATTTTGAAATTTGGTCTAACAGCGACGTGATCAATTTGCGATCAGTCATTCTGATACCAACCCATTTTTACATCTTGGATGTCAGTTTTTCAAGCAGATATTGCTGTAATATGACAGCGCTGGGGGCTTACCATGAGCTCTTATAGGAGGGCAGAAGTTGAACGGTTCCAGAGTGAGAGAGAGACGGAGCTATATACGACCTATAGCACCATCCTTTTGAAAAATGATCATGGATCCATTGACAAATGGATCCATGATAATTTTTCACGTCATACTAAGGCCCCTGGTACGAAGTCGGGTCTCCACCAAAGGAAAATTGCCAACTTTTCTGTTGTCAACACGGTCGTGTCTATTGACAAAATTTTCTGTAATTTTTACATTGTGTCAGCAAAATAATTGTAAACAAGTGTCGGGAACCATGTTTCCGTTTTTGGCGGTTAATATAAAAAAAATACGCTTGTTGCAGATATTTATTCGCTCTGTGGGTACGCTTACAGTTCGCAACATTAGTTGGAATCAGAAACGTGTCCGTCACGTGGACAAACGAATTAACCGACAGGTTAATCACATTTCTTCCTTTTAAACTTGGTCGTACCCAATAGTTATGCTTATGTTTATTTTTGCATAAAATAATATATAAGTACTGCGGCTGCCTGCATAATATTCATCGTCGCTCGAAGACATTTTGTAAACAATAGTTATGGTGGAGACTTCTCAAATTGTTGACGACTTATTTTAATTCATTTTGGACACAATGGAAACAAAAGTTGGTGATTTTTGGAGAGTTGCAAACAGTTGGAAACACAAAAATTGCCAACAATTTCATTGGAAACGTAGCTTTATGCAACCTTGCCCTAAGTAGGTATATGAATAATTGCGTATCTAGGTACATATCTTTTTTTGGGACAGTCCAAATGACCAATTCCGTACGCCTATGAATTTTTAAAAAACTAGCAAATCCATAGAAAATCTGAATGATGTTTAATAAGAGTTTATAATGATGTTTAATAAGAGGTTTAATAAGGGTATTTGGGGCTACCCCAAATACCCTTATTAAACCTCTACAGGAGCTACACAAGTCGAATGAGACGTACTTATCACACAATACAGGGCATCATAACAGGACAGTGGCATTCAATTTCACATGACGTCATATCAATTTATATGAGCTCACTATGCGGCTCTCTGGGAAAACCTAGCGTCCGTTAATTTAATTTAAGGTCAAAATGATCCACAATCGACCAGTCGAAAAAAATTTAAAACTATGCCCATAGATATATTTTTATTATTGGTTATGGAAAGTGTAATTAGAGTGTTCTTAAGGCGAAAAATACAGATAGTCCGCGCAATTCAAATTTTCTTACGTTTTTTGCAATGTGCAGGTCAGTATTAGGTTGTATGTTGAGGAGCTCGTGGCTAAGTAATAACAGTCGCACGGGTCGATACATCAGGTTCAGCTACGCTTGCCGCGGTTGGCCCTTGGATGGGTGACCATGTTTACATACCGAGACTCCTCCGTGCCTCGGAAATTACGTTACTTTGCTCCCGGCTGTCAGTCGTGGATCTTTGACAGTCGCTACGGGTCGTCAGAAGACCGAAACTCTGACAACTAGTCTTACCAAGGGGTATCGTATTACCCAGTAATGTATTTATAGAATTATAATCATTAAAATCATCAATACAACTCTCTAAGTTCATATAACCCTAATTAATGGCTATTTCATGAAATCTTGACATTTATAAGGATTACACTGAATTACTAATTGTAATGATTACCTATAATTCTGTAAATAAATAGGTACATGTTACCGGTCGCGAATCATACTTGAGTTGCAACCTAATACCGACTTGCAAATTGCCAAAAACGTAAGAAGTTTTGAATTTTGCGGGATACCTGGAGCTTCCCCCTTAAAATGATGAAATAGGAAACTAATGATAGATGTTAGGTGTGTAACCTATCTATCTGTATTATATAAATCAATTGCCCTGCATTAGTCTCGCAAAAACTCGAAAATAGCTCGACCGATTTAAATATTATGATTTTTCTTGTTTTTTTCGCTTCGAAAAACCCAAAGGAACAGCCAAAAAATCAAAATTGAAATTTTGACAGGACTGACGGGTCAGTTAGTAAAAAATAAAAAATAAAACCGCTCAAGAGCGAGTCGGACTCGCGCACCGAGGGTTCCGTTCCGATTTCTGAAAAAGTGTGCTATTTAGAGACTTCGTTTTATTTTTCCTGTAATCTTTAGAAGCAGAGACGCTTCGTTCGCTACGCTCGCTCGGTCAATTATCAGAAAGGTCATTTTAACATTTTCACTTATCGATTTAATCTTCGAGATAAAAAAAAACAGACCTTAAATAGATTGCCTACCCTTGCAAAGAATACAGGAAGTAAGAAGGAAACACACCTCATAAACATACAATAAGAATATATGTATAAGCTACAAAGGCGCTCACAATACAGCTACACGTGGCCTTCACGAGATGACGTCAGCAAACAATCCGCCCACTCGATGCGCACGCGCTGATGAACGTAGCACTCGGCTTTGTAGCGCTACATCTTGGAGTTCTTTTTGTTATGTTGGTAGCACAGGCTTTCGATCTGCTGATGCATTTATTCAGGGTGGTGATTTAATGACCTGCATCCGTGAATTTAATTATTCATGAATCGTAAATGAGTTTTATGATGGGTAGAATCACCCCGTCATAAAACTCATACTCCTCGCGAAAAAAATAAATTAAATTAACAGCAACAGTTCACAGACCATTTCGATGCATGTCATCGCCTTTTCCCAACTATATATTTTTTTTTTTTTTAATTTATTGCAATCCACAGTGGCTTAGGTGGTAAACATTATTTAGAGAACAATCGTGAACCCTGTCGGGCACAGCAACAGTAAGATCATAGTAGAGAGAGATGGCGACGATCTTATAATCTAACTTATTCTAGAAACTTAAAAAAAACCGGTCAAGAGCGAGTCGGACTCGCGCACCGAGGGTTCCGTTCCGATTTCTGAAACAGTGTGCTATTTAGAGACATCGTTTTATTTTGCCTGTAATCTTTACATAAACTTCTATCACATAGAATAATTTCTGATTTTTCTCTTTGCAAACTTCGGAGATAACGGTATTTTTTTTTTTACATTTTTCATCAGAAGTCGAAAACTATGCGGCCTAAAAAAAAGAAAAAAATGTTTGAGAATGTGCAAACAGCGTTCTTTCATATGATACCCCACATCTCCTAGTAGCCCCACTTTGATTTTTTAAGACCCTGTTGCAAAAAAAATATAAATATTTTAATTTCTTTCATATTTGCAAAATAGTTGGGTCAACGTCATCTACAACTATTCTAAATTTCAAGTTGATAGTAGTTCTTGAGATATCCAGCTGTGACAGACAGACAGACAGACAGACAGACAGACTGAGTGAAACCTTCCTTTTTTACCATTTTGGTACGGAACCCTAACAAATTGTACAATATGAGTTTAACTTTTATTTACACTATAGTAACATTGTATGTTATTGTATTGTGTGTGTTGTGTTGTTAGTGTGTGTTGTATTATATGTTGGGGTTGGCTTTCAGTCTAACCGCATGCAGATGTGCTGTTACCAGTATTTTACATGGAGCGACTGTCTATTTGACCTCCACAATATTATTCTTATTCTTACTGGGTAATTCGATACCCCTTGGTAAGACTGGTTGTCAGACTTTCGGGCTTCTGACGACCCGTAACGACTGTCAAAGATCTACAAAATGACAGCCGGGACCAACGGCTTAACGTGCTTTCCGAGGCACGGAGGGGTCTCGGTATGTGAAGATGGTCGCCCATCCACTGACAAGCGTAGCTTAACCTGACCAATTGATATATCATAATAATTATAGTCTTCCCTAGTGTACGTAGTATTATATTATCTGTGCCTAGTGGCAATAGGTAAGTACCATGGGAGAAACAAACATCTGAACACTGTGAAAAAAAATCCCGTGCACACGATGACCACATCTTATAATAAGCGTTACTATAGCAGCCGAGTGCTGCAAGCAAAAATAGTCCTTACGGTATATAGATGTTCGTTTCTCCATGCATGTGCAGCTCTGGGCTGTTACACCCACCTTCCTGACTGCCTGAAATGTTTACCAAGGCCAGAAAACAGTTGGTGCTACGAGAGAAGACTTTTTACTTTCCATCTCGTGGGTGACCGTAAGTTAGGGTTGCCATTCACCCCGATACGGAAAACTGAACAAATATATATTTTTTTCTTTTTATTAAGTTCGTATTGAGATATAATTTGAAAGATAAATGGGGCCTAATAGGTCCTAATAGGTAGGTACCTTTTTGTGAATATTCTGCGTTTTTTTAACTGACTTCAAAAAAGGAGGTTCTGTATTCGACCTGTATGTATGTTTGTATGTCTGCGATTTTCTCAAAAACGAATGAACCAATTTTGATGATTCTTTCATTATCGTGATCTACATAATTAGTACCTATACATTAAGTAATTATTCTTATATACGAAGTTATATGCATATGTGTACTGTAGCTCCGGAATTTCTAAGCAGATTTTGATGATTCTACTTTTCGTTCGTCTTGGGCTTACCATTACCTATAAGTACATGACTATAATATCGTCGCTAATCTAACTAAGTGACGTAACTGATTTGAAGAAAATTTTGCAGGGCAAGCTATTTTTCTTTTTTTTTGTAAGTAAACTGTAGATATATCGGTCTCGATTTTTTCATTATCGTGGGTACCGTAAGGCATAGGTACAGATACGCTGATTAGACATATCGATTCGACTTGGAAAATGTATCCAATTACTATAGTTAGGTCGGCTATCGGCTTAATCCAAAATGTCAGATACGTCAGTTAGTTAAATTAGCGACGATATATCAAACTAATAATGGAAAAATAAATTAACTTTAAAAACCGATTTCAAAAACCTAAAACGAATAAAATAACTTTCATAACTCTGAAGTAGCTGTCTTCAATTCTTCAATGCACCTTAGCCTTGGCACCGACTTCAGAAGCTGTTAAGTTTTTTTTTATGAGAGTTATTTTATTCGTTTTAGGTTTTTGAAGTCGGTTTTTACTTTTTTTTGCAATAACTATAGTTTTTGCAAAGCAAAACAACAGATTATTTTTCAATACACTTCCTCGAAAACTGGTTCATATCGCACTACGATTAGCTGCACAATGCAATGTATTTCACACGCGTGCGATTTTTCATTTTCCACCACGTGTGCGGGAATAAAAATTACCACAGATAACTTATACCTATACTTAGTCCGAATTGGTTCAATGCCTCTGGGTGAATCTCCTCAAAATATTATTCTTGAACAAAAAAAACTTTTTGTTAACCTCGCGGAACAGCTCCTATTTTGTGTTAGAAAGGCACTTTAAAAAATTTAGTATCTTTTAAAATATTTAAACATTTCAAAAAGATGGTTAAAATCAACCAACATCTCAATTTACTAAACATTATTGGTAAAATAATACTCATAATGCCTAAACAGTTTTACAAAATAATCCTTGTTTAGACTTTAGTCCTATCATTATCTTATTTCAGGACTTAATTTAGTTGTTGATCTCCAGTCCATCTCCTGCAATGTTGCTGACAATGACGTTGCCAACAATGACGAATTCTAGAAACTTCCACGCCTAGAAACATGTAAGGCAGGTAGCAAAAGAAAAATGCAGTACGCGGTACCAGTTCTACGAATACTTCCTCATGAAGACATAAAAACACCACGTTTACCACGCATGCAATAATTGAGATACAGTTAAAAATACAATGACGATCGAGATGACAAATCATGGAGAATCAAATTCAACTACTTACTGCTCGAAATACATTGGCGTCCGAAGCGTGCTGGCTGACCGAGGAGCGGGTCAGCAGGGGAAAGCGTCGCTTAAATGTCAAATGACATTTCGAGCGCGGTTCTTTTTACCAAAATTTTATTAGTCGACACTGTTGCCGCTAATGACGAAATTTTTTTGAACATTTGACACAGATTTCGACTAACTTCCAATTAAGTTATTTATTATATTTTTAATGAAAGACGTAGTTTATTGTTTTATAAATAATATTGTTTTACACAATCCAACAAATCCTTGATAGCGATTTTTTTATACCAAGAAATACCGATAAACATGCCAATGGGACATTCCAAAAAATGCGATTTTTGATAGTATTTTTTTGTTTTATATTTTTTTATGTGTTTTATGCCCAAAACGAATTCGATTGCTTTTTCTATATTTATTTAGAATGTAGAATCAAGATGTTTGTTTCCGAAATTCTTTAACATTGACGAGTAATAAGGTAAGACATAAATTATGGGTCTCTGAAATTTGCCATATTCACACCGTCTCGCGCCAGAGACGGTCCTCTCTATTCGTTCGGAAGTGAATGTTTTTTTTAATCTCGGCAAAGAAATATGCGTCTTTACGGCGTTAATATTTTTTGAATATTTTAATAATGTTTATAAATAGAGTATCATCAAAACCATGATTATTACAATAGAAAATACGTTTATAAATTAATTAACATTTATTTGTGTTCTAATCTCAAAAATATTTCAATTTTCTATTTTTCACATTAGACTGTTTATCGGCTTTATACCTTTGCTTCTCCTTCTACCTGGCGAAAGCAAAGCGCGGAAAAAAAAAGAAAATTTAAATCATAGGTAGTTTCCCAATAATTCACTGACAAAAATGTCTTCCGGTATTTTATTTTATTTCTTCAAAATTGTATTGAAAAACGTCGAGAACTGCAATAATATCCACGTGTATCAAATACACGTGGATATTTGTTATTGCAGTTCTCGGCTCAAAAACAACCTCGTGTAAGGCTCGGGTGTAAATTCCGCCTCGAATGCAATAACAAACGTTCTCCACTTGTATCAAAATGTAATCAGTGGTTTTCCCAGACAGATAGGGAAAGTTTACTTATATCGCGCAAAGTGTTATTTTCGGTTTTTCCAACAAGAAACTCTCAATACAGCTAGCAAGGAGTCTGTATGTGTACCATACCTAGGCTTGCCCATTTTTACACCCTGTCGTAAGTGTGGGTTGCAGTTGTACCTGATTATTGGCAATAGGCTTGCCCTTTTTTACATGGACCCTATGTAGGTATAACTGTCGAAGTGTGGTTGGTACACCTTTAGAGGCATGAGGAACAGGGTGTAAAGTTCACTCATCCTCTATTGAAAAGGGAGGATCCTCCGACCAGACGGGTGTTGTGTCTGGTGGGCCACTGCCCGATGGTTGATGTCGGGACGTTGTATATATGCTAATCGCGTGGTAAACTCTAATTGCGCGATGCAGGTTTGCGTGACGTCATGTCATTGATGCGTAGTTCATATATGGCGATGTAGATGCCGCCACACACCCTACCTACGCCCCTGCCTGCCATTTCGGACACAACGAGCCAAATATGGAAGTTAAGCAGATCGCAGAAGTAGGTACTTTATCAAATTAAATAGGTAACTTATTTACTTATTATAGATTGCTAGGTTTTACCCGCGGCTTCGCCCGCGTTACTATACGTATAAACCTTCCTCTTGAATCACTCTATCTATTAAAAACCGCATCAAAATCCGTTGCGCAGTTTTAAAGATCTAAGCTTACTGTGGGTAGTAAGTACCTACCTAACTAAAAATAGAACCGCCAGGCACAACAAAACCAGTGATACCAGTAGTTCTTCCCTACAATAAGTTCTAGTATCGACATTATTGCTCTTTCTTCTTTTTATGAAAAGAGGAAGAGAACAGGCCCTGCAGAAGGACAAACAAAAGATGTTTTGAGTCACAAACATCTTCTGTTTGCCTCTTCTTCACGTATAACGGCTCAGATTTGTATGTGTCACCATGTCCTAGAATTACACATATAAATAAGGTTTTACCCAATGTTTTACCCGACTGCGACGAAGCTCAGAAGTGGTGAAGGGCGGGCGTTTTTGGGAATTGTCTTATTATGTAATTTTGACCTTCGAAAAGTGCTTATTCTCACCCTAGTTTGAATTTAATGACTTTTGATTTTGTAGGAATGCAAGCTAGGGCAACAGTTACCTAGTTAAGTAGGTACTTATTTATAATTATAAATACGTAAAACTCATTTAGATAAGTAACACACAATGATGAGATAGATAGTCGATTGGTTTTCTATGTTTACTTAGGTATTTATAGACGTAAACGCGATAAATAAATAATGTAGGTTACCTACACAAAAGTATATACTTATAATAATACTATTAGCTTTTGCCTGGGACTTCATCTGTGTTCTACCAGATGAAAAATAGCCTATGTCCATAGATCATGGTCTATCTTCATGCAAAATTTCATCCAAATCCGTACAGCCGTTTTAGCGTGAAAGTGTAACAAACAAACAAAGTCACTTTCGCATTTATATTATTAGTTAGGATATGATGTAGAGATAGGAGTGAATGATAGCGTGACGAATGGATGAAGAAAACGTGCTGCGCCGACCACACGTAACGTGGGACAAGGGAGGGAGATGATGATGATGATGTAGAAATGGGACTAACCTCATAGTTCTCGAAAAAGAACTGGTCAACTACCTACATACTTTTTCTTCTATAGGTGTCATAAAAGGCGACTAAGGTTTAACACTAAGGGGGTAGGCAGTGTCTCCCTGCCTGCTAACAATAACAAACTCCAATCACCAGTCCTTCAGCCAGGTTTGGTGATTAGTACAATTTTACGTTTGACCATTTTGGTGCCTTCTTATGACGTATTAATGCGATCCGGTGTGAGAGAGAGACGGTGCTATAGAAGGCCGATAGCACCATCCCTTTTTGGCAATGAAAAAATTATGATTTTAATACTTTATAATACCCCATCCACGGACTGACCGCGGCAAGCGTAGCTTAACCTGATCGATCGACCCGTGCGGCTGTGATTACTTAGCCACGAGCCCCTAGGTACTACCCATCCTTGTCTTTATGATAGGTTGGTACAGTCAACCGCACATCAATGGTAACACTTGCTCTTCGAAAATCGCCTTTACTGCTACGGCATAAAGGTATAAAAACCATGTCAAATTATTACCACTTGCGGTTGACTGTACCAATGAAAAGAGGATGCAAATCTGATTACATAAAGAATAAAAGTGGAGATGTCTTTCTTCAGAATAAGACTAATAAGACTGAAATCATCACCATCGTCATCTGCCTAGTTAAATTGGGGTCGGCTTCCAGTCTAACCGGATGCAGCTGAATTATACCAGAAGGCATTTTACATAGAGCAATTAACCGCCTATCTAACCTCCAAAATTCAGTTACTTGGGTAATACGATACCCCTTAGTGTACTTGGCTAAATTTAGTCACATAAATGATTAAATTACTGAATTTAGACAAAATTAAGCCCGTTTAGCCTCCTTATAAAAAGTATCTGACGTAATAGACAAAAGAAAGGTGGCGAACTCGCGATAAATACCTACCTACGTCCCGTCTCTGCATGGCGACTCGGTCTGTGGTCTGGTCTCTGATAATCTGCAGACGGATCCAGTACCTAACCTAGTGTAGTTTTCTAAATTATCTGTCTTGAAAGACGACTGAATTCAGTCAAGTGAAATAAGCCCATACGACTGAAAATGTTTAATTACAAAAGACCCTTAAAAAACTAGCTGAGGGGCTAACAGCCGCACTGGTCTATAGAGTAGGTTAAGCTACGCTTGCCGTGGTTGGTCCGTAGATGGGTGACCATCTTTACATACTAAGACGGAAAGCACATTAAGCCGTTGGTACCGGCTGTCATTCGTGTATCTTTGACAGTCGTTACGGATCATCAGAAGCCCGAAAGTCTGACAACCAGTCTTACCAAGGGGTATCGTGTTACCCAGTAACTGGGTTGTGGAGGTCAGATAGACAGTCGCTCCATGTAAAATACTGGTATTCAACTGCATCTGGTTAGACTGGAAGCCGACTCCAACATCGTTGGGGAAAAGCCTAGTCAGATGATAATGTCTGCTTTTGCTTTACGAAAACTGGAATTTCTTATCCTGTAGGTAGCTATCTAATTAATCATAAAAATAGCCTCATACTCTTTAATCACCACATTTGACGACAGAGTTCGTGACTGAAATTTTCGTTCAAGTACTTCCTTGCAATACGATCTCACTACGAATTACATTCTGCCTACCAAGTCAATCTGCCTAGCCTTTTCCCAACTACGTTGGGGTCAGATTCCAGTATATCCAGTGCGGATTAGGTATCTAAGCTATTTTGATTACTGCTACACCACGCCACTCTCCGTGGCTAAGCCTTGGGCATTCGTCTAGGTAGCTTACCTACCTACACATATCCTTGACCACCCACAGAAAAATTGGGGGTGGCAAATTTTCCTAGCTTTGGGGACAAAATAAATTAAGTAAGTACTTACCTGATAATCCTGTATTTCTAATAATTAGATAGGTACTTAGCTACGCCTATTACGATCCCACTGCGGCACACAGGCCTCTTCTCTGTGAGATCCCGAGCGAGTCGTTCCGACCTACCTACTTAATTTCTATTTTTCATCAAAATAAGTACCTACCCTACCTACTATCGAAAGGTCTCTGTAGATAGTCGAGGATTCGTTATGTAGGTAGGCAGGTACTTACGACACGAAAATAGATAATTTATGACACTAGGTATTGTCCTGGTAAGAATATCTAAGGAGGCAGTGGAACTTCGTGTAAACATAGGTAAGTAGGTATAAAAAGTTTTAACATAGGTAAGTACCTACTCCTTAATCTCTTCTAAATAAACAAAGAACGAAGCAGTTTTGGTGACGAAACATGCAAATAACATCCTATTTGCATTAATAATTGTTAAGATAATGCAAATGGTTAATGAAATGCAACTTCGGCGCAGTCAATGGTCATTAAATACCACCCCCCGACCACATTTGTCATAGTTTGTTGTGCAATCATAATACCTAGACTGTACACGTGTCATTCTGAAAGCGCCTGGCCTTGAAAATCATTAAACTATGTAACATACTTTGTACATAAATCATCTTACGTAATAAAAACCGTAAATATTCAATATCGATCCCCGATCAACTCGTATGTTTTGAAATGCCGACTTAAATAAAGTTTAAAACGATAACAGACCCAATTACGTTTATTTAGAGACGAATTAACGTTCTACAACAAAGTTAATTGCAATAAAAGTAGGTAACCTAAAAGTTATAAAGTGTTTTGTAGCGTAGTTGGCTCGCGAAAAGCGAACTGTAGCGTTTATAAACGCATATAATGTACAGAAAAGTTGTTTTTAACAAAGAAGAGTGGGTTCGTATCGAAAATATGTATCGTGGAGAGGCCCATCGGTGTCGGGCGGATGTTATATAGCTACGTAGATAAAACCTTCCGCCGTGTGCAGCGCCCCTAGCGGCGGCGAACATCATCAAACTTCATGCCGTGTACAACCCTCCCAGCAAGTTTTGACGAGGTTTTGCCGGATTATTTATTTTAATATTATTTATTTTGTTAAGAAATTATGGGGTAGTTAATATTAAAAGGTTTTTTGCTAGAACTTAGTGTTATAAGTTTAGTTATAGTAAATATTGCAAAATATGACATTTTAATTGTGGAATGGGGTGTAAAATCATAATTATAATATTTCAAATGTAATGTGGCAAATTTTAACATATAAACACCCAGAAGCTTGTTCATTTCAGTTTTCTGTTATAGTTGTTTTTTCAAAAAACGATAATGCCTCTTTTTGTTAGCGGTATTTCCCATCAAACGAGAAATCTTGTTCATGTGTGGTGCAATAGTTACACATGGCTACATCAAGCTACACATTTCCGGTTTAAGCTGACCTCTCAGTGTACGGATATCTTAGGCAATGCGAGATTAGCTTATACTGTAAATGTATAGCTTGATATGTAGCCGTGTGTACCTACCTACTCACTAATTACGTGCTGTAATTACGTTAAAAACTACTTCTTTGAACACTATTGTACTTACTAATTATTCTTAAGAATTGTTTTCATTTTATTCATTATTGTTAAGTCATTCGAATTGTTTAATAAAATAAATGTAGGTTATGTTTGTGAAATGTCATGTGTATGGTGTTTACTTTACTCGTGTGTGTTTTGTTTTTGTATGACTATAGTCGTCGTAAATTATAACAGGGTAAATAAAAAATAAAATATTTACTAAATCAATTTATTTCATCTATTTCAGTGTTTATATTTATTTAAAATCCTTTGGAATGAGCCCATTCTAATAATTGATTAACATAATCACCCTTTACTTCTATAAATCTACCAACTTCTTGAACACGAGTTTCTACATATCTATTATTCTTCTCTTTCAAGTAACTTTTAATTTCATCGTTCATGAGCCAAATATCACCTTCAATCCGTTTTATTTTTGTTATCTTGCGGATGCCTCTGTATGTAATATTTAAATAAACTGGCAGTTCGTGATTTCTTGTTCTTAATAAGAAATACGGGAGGCTTTTCGCTTCTTCTTTAGGCGGAACCCAACCAGATGGATAGCTCTCCTTGGGAGTTACCGTAGGAATTGTGTCTAACGGTAAAAGTCTCTGCACATAAACCCACTCCGGAGGATTCTTCTCTATTTCGTAGTCATATTGTTCTTTTATTCTAGTTACGAACGGAGAATGCGAGAAGTTTGAGTATTTTCTTGATAATATAGCCTGCAACAAAAAAAAAAACAAAGTTATTACAAAAGTTTAAAAAGGTCCCTTCCCTGAAATAAATTTCGAATCACACGTAAATTATAACCTCAAAGCATAAATCTCTAAATAACATCTAATTGTTATTAAAAATTGTAGAAAAATATTGAAACTTCGCATTACAGATCATTAATCAAAGTCATTCTGAAAATAAATTAAAGTCACAAAAAAATATTGAAACCGCGAGTCCGCGAGAAACTTGTGAGGAAGGGTGTACATCCATAGTTCTGTCACATGTCGCGGTCAAAGCGACATTACGACTCGACGCGAGTGAAAATATAATTAAATAATTACCGATTGTGATCCCGGACCAAGTTTTGTACCCAAATCAATCGCGTTGTTCAGGATTTGTCCAGTTTTTCCAGCAAAAAGTCGCGCAAACGCGCACTGCGATCGCCACACCGTCGCCATTTTGAATAGCGAATAGAGAATTGCTACAAGAGCAATAAGAACTATATTATTCGTTTCGAAGGAAACATTATGGCGGACGCCTGCAGTCATTTGGGCTTTTCAAAAATCGTTTTCTAAGTTTAATCGCGAGTTTATATTGAACTTTTTCGCATATTATGGTGCGTTGTGTATCCAATTAACTGTTTATTGTGGTTTTTGGAGGTTTCTTTGGATAAATTGTGAGTATTTTGTGAGGACATTGCAGAGGTGCGCCACGGCTGGGGAAATGATTTGGTGCTTTCGTTCGCTCGACGCATACGCACTCGCTCAGCTGTAGGTGGCGTTAGGTGTCACCCGCGGCCTCGCCACCAAAACATCGGGTTTTTCATGAATTTTCCGGCGCGATTTTATATGTTTTGATAGATTTGAAAAGTTATTTTGATTCATATTTAAGTTGACTATAGTTTTAAGTCCCCAAATAGATCGTAATTAAGGCCGTAATAGCTGAAATAAATGTGATAATATTGCGCGAACTTGTTGATTAGCGCGCGTTGGCTTTTGTTTACCACGATCTGTAGACACGATTTATATGTGAATTGTGCCAAATTATACCACAATTGAGTACACAGTACGTTCATTTAGTCTTACAACTACTTATTTATTTAAAAATCACAGTTTTAACCAACTTAAGTTAGGAATTATTTGTGATGTTGTTCAACAAGTGATTTTTAATACCACGTTGCTAATTATAGGGCCGTAAGGGTAATTAACGAATGCTTATCGCTTTCCAGGTCCAGATGGCACAATATAGAGATGTATTATGGCTCAAAGTCGTCCCAACACAAAGATTAAGGAGTCACTGAAACTGAAAAGTACTTGTAATTTGAACAAGGACGACAGTGGTTGTGATACTTGCCCTGAGGAGAGCTTAACTGACACCAATCTACAGGATACAGACAGTGAGAGTCAGTCTTCAGAGGCCAGCAAACAAAAACATTCAGGAAAGAGTCGGGGCACCTCGTCGATCAAACTCAGATCGACTAACAGGAGCAAAGCTGACTGCCAGCCTCTACCTGATGTCGGAAGAACGGGGACATCTCCCACCACACATTCCAACATGAAAACCAAACAAGTTAAGGAGGAACTAGACAAGAGTCTAGATGAGGACACCGTGATAGAACCCAAGACCCGTGCCCGCAAGAAGGCCTCAGATATTAATGATGATGACAAGAAGACCACCCCAGACGAGCCTAAAACGTCCAAAGAAACTAAGAAACCTGTAGGCAAACCTAAAGCTGTGGTCAAGAAAAGACCTTTGGGCATCAGAAAAACTTTGAGAAGCAAAAAAGCGATTGTTGTCAAAGAAAAGGCTAAAAATGTTATAAAACAAACTGCAAAGAGAGGAAGAAAGCCTGCATTGAAGGCAAATACTGAAGAGACCCAAGACAAAGAAACCGTCCCTTTGATACCTGCTTCTGAAATCAAGAAGGAGCCAGGTGAAGACACAACACCCAACTCAAGGTCCTCGAGTCCCAGGACAGCGGGGAGGAGGCAGAGACTCAGCTCCGACTTGGCCATGATGAAGACAATGCTTGGTGACTCTCCAGGTAGCCTGGTGCTTGGACCACGCACCAGCCCTTATTCAATGCGCTCTGAAAGAAGCAATAGTCCCTCATTGTTTGAAGGAAAGAACCTTCGCAGTGGGAAACCTAGGAAAGTCAAGAACTTACTGAGTGAGGTTGTTATCAAGGAACAAAAGAAAAGACGTAGACTGCATTCAGATTCTAAGACTTCAGACACCGCAGAGACTCCTGAGGACTGTAAGAAGTTGAAGAGGGGACGCTCATGCTCTCGTGATGGCAGTGAGATATCCAAGTGCTCAGACAACACTGAGTCTGACTTGAGCATGAGTGAGACACTCAACGACACAGACATCAAGGAGCTCAACAAAAAACTAGATAAATCTAAGACTGACCTAGATATAGATATTGAAAATAATGTACAGATCTCGACTATTGAAAAAGTGCCTTCTCTTGTTGTTGACTCCAAATTAGCTGAAACCAAACTGGATCCCCCGGAGCCTAGTAGTAACATAAATGCAAAAGATAAAAAACTGAGCTTAACCAGAAGTACTTCATTAGACTCTGACAACAATAATAGTAATAGGATAAACTTAGATGATTTAAATTCAAATGAAATAGAAGAAAAAATGATAATGAAGACTGATAATACGCTTTTTGATGCTCGTAGTAGTATATTGACTAGTATGTCCAAGACATTCAACTCCAAGGAGATGTCGAAGAATATAAGGAAGGCACGTCGTGGGCGTAAAGTGATGGCGGCGTCGCGGCCCGTGGCTCCATCCCCGGGGCCCGCACCGGCCCCGGCTCCTGCGGCGGTCCCAGCCCCCGCGCCGGTTTCAGCCCCCGCGCTGGTTTCAGCCCCCGCGCCGGTCTCAGCCCCCGCGCCGGTCCCAGTGCCCGCCTCCTCCGCGCCCAAGAACTGCATCACCAGCACCATCACCGCTGACGCGGCTGACGACAAGGTGGAGACCATCGACACGCTCACCAAGGAGATCAACGATCTCATCAATGACCTCGACCAGAACATAGATGGTGACCTGGCTATGGTCTCTGAGACTAACACTATAGTCACTACAGATAGCACTCCTGACCAAATGCAGACAAAGACTGCTTCTAAATTCTATGGCCTAGCCAAACCTCTGAATAATGGAGACAAGGTCCGCACTCCTGAGACGCCTGTAAAAAACAAAGATATTATATCTCCCATCAGTAATGAGAACACGCCGTCCAAGAATGACGATGGTGAGAACATACGCCTGCATTATGAGGAAGATTCGGTTGAGAAACCGTTAGATGGCGCCAAGCTCGTGATACCGTACAAGTGTAGTCCTGTCGCCAGTATTGACAAGCTCATGGACAGGCTAAAGGAATTCGAGGAGTTTGATAAGAGGAGACAAATGGAGTCCAAAGCCACTGATGGTGGCAAACGAATGATGGTGACAAATGATGTGGTGTTGATACCGAAGTCTGGCGACATAAAGCCTTTAAAAGACATTCAATCTGTAAGATCACCAGAAAAAATATTTGAAAAGGAGAATGTTCTGAGTTGCTTTGAGAACAATTCAGCTATTTCAATAGTCAAGAGAGATCAAGTGAGGAAATCCACCGATATCGACCTGCCTAACTCAGTCACTCTAATTAAAAGGAATAGTTTTAGTTCAAGGAAAGAGTCCACGAGTTCTAATCACTCGAAAGAATCTGATGCTATTAGTATATTCGAGAAATCACTCGGCAAGGATGTTACTCTGACGGAAATAAGGAAGTCTGTGGACAAGTCGGCGCCTCATTCGGGCACTCAGATAGACCTGCATCAGTTCGCAACACTACATCCTAACACGCCTAGTGCGAATCTCGGCGGCGTCTTGTTCGATTCCAATCAGGTTTCCATCACGCCTCGAGTCGTCGAGCCCAAGATCAACAGTGACGTTCAAATTATCACTAAGAGGAAATCAAGGGAGTCGATGTCGCGTAAGTCCTCGGAATCTGCGGTCGAGACTGAAGACAAGATGGCGACAATCGAGAAGATCAAGTCGCCGCCGCATGTGAGCGTGACGACTGCTGTGTCGATCACTCCTGCGCCGGTCGCTATCAAGTCGCCTGAAGTGGCGCCTATAGAGACTGAAGCACTGCCCCCGCCGATTGAAACTATAAAGTCTATTGAAGATATTGCAGCTTCTGAAGTCCCTAAAGTGGAAAGCACTAAAGTTATTGAACCTCCTCAGGAAGAGGAACTGAAAGTTGAAACTCCTGTTGTAGAGGCCGAAACTGCGGTCCCAGCAGCTCCAATTATTCCGATTCCTGCTGAACCAGAGAAGATGGAAGTTGAAGAAGCTCCTGAACAAAAGCCTGAAGAGACTAAGGAAATGGCTGTAGTAGAAGAAAAAGAAAATACTGAGACAGTTGTTGAAGTGAAGCCTGTGGAGCCTGAGGTCAAGCCAGTAAAGAGTCCGAAGCCTAAATCGGCGCGCAACTCTATAGAAAGTCAGGCAGGACCCAGCAATGCGTTGAACGAGACTCCTGAGAGTCAGAAACGCAAGGAAAATGTGCTGAGGACTCTTGGCTTACTCACTCACAAGGCGGCCAAGGAGGCGAAAATTGAGAAACTCAAAGAAAAAGAGAGGATATATGGTTCTAATTACGGTGGTATGATGAAGAGTAAGTCGACGAAAGCTCAGGGAGACTACACAGGAACTTTGAAGACTGTGATAAAGTTGAACAGAGGTGCGGGTGACAAGAAGAAACATAGGAGTTCTTTGAAGATGACGTTTCAGAAGAGCAAGTACCGGTCGGGGAAGCCGACACCGGAGGTGGGCGAGGCAGCCAACGAAGACGATGCCTACTACACCATTGAGCGGCGGGAGGTGAGCACACACTTATTATTTTCATATTTGGACCGATTTAAGCAAAAATGTTCCAAACAACACATCTTTGATATGTTAAAATATGCCTTATTTGGACTACACAGGTCACAAAAACTCGGAAATTGTCGAGGTTTGGGTTGGAACATTTTTGCTTAAATCGGTCCATTTATTTTGCAGTATTTTATTGGTTGTAAGACAGGACGGAAGCTGGAGGGATTGATCATTATGGAACTCTTATAGGGTAAATTAATTTTGTAGTTTGGACTCCACATTATCATAGGATGCAGCTTTACTTCTAGCAAGGAGGGGGCGAGCATTCTGCAAATTATGGCAATCCAAGATTTATGTATTTGTTTAATGCACAATGACATGATGATGATGATGATGATGATGATGATGTTTTGTCGAGTTCATTAATATATTGGCACTGTCAAGGATTCAAAATATTGTGAGCATTGAAAAGCTCAATAAGTTCAAAAAACCTATAGATCAAAAATATGTCCTCATGTGAATGGTTCAATAATATATGCTGAGAATAAGGAGGATGTACAGGATAGGTGCAGTCACATATTAATGAATCTAACCCTTGACCACAATATAATGATGCTTATAGTTGTCACAATATTGTGAACTTTACTGATGTTCATACATTTTTGAAGCCTGAAAGGACCAATATATTAATGAACTCGACTGTACACAACCATAGTAATACGCTAGAATTAAAACTAGTGAGTAGTGACCCTGTTAGGGCACAGCAACATGACTTAAAACTAAATATTGCAGTGATTATCTAATATCACATAGATTAGAACTTTCACAATTAAAAATATTATATTAATTAAACTTATATCTAGCTATAAACATAGAAAGATTATATTATAATTTATATTTGAACTCTATTTTAACATTTTATCTTCCATAAATTCTTGGATACTATTTCAGTCAGTTGAGATGATGACTCATTTAATAACAATTAATCCATTTTCAAAAGTTCTCCTGAACACTTTAATGACACAACTTTTTTTTATTTGCTTATAATAATATAATATTCTTTAATATTAACCCTAGGAATTGTTTCTTAAAAACTTTTGAATATTTTTCTTTCCATAAATTCCTTTCTACTTAAATGTTTGGATCTAAAAGCTTTTAAGCTCCCAAGTAAAACACTATTTGTATCTCTGCTAGAAATGCATTTGTATAGTTGTTTTATCTCACGAAAGCGGTTGAGGCATACTTGTAGATGTAATGCGTACAGACACGCGCTCTTGTGTGCGTACCTGCAGGTAGCGCGCTCCCGAGCTTACGCACACAAAGACAATGTGCATGTAACATTTACACATACAAGTATGGCTCGCCCCCTTTCGTGAGATAAACAACTGTATCTAATAAGTTAAAGGGTATCTAATATAATGCTATTACTGCTATTAGATATCATAACATCACAAACTTGTATCAGTATCAATTGGGAAAATATCCATACTTTTCTTATAAGTCATCATTCGCCAATTCATTTGGGGTAGGCGCAACATGCGCCTACCCCAAATGAATTTCTTCCATACAATACGCGCCACGAAAGATGAGAGTCATCATCATGACTTGTCATGGGGGCGGCGGAAAGAGCACGGCAGGCGCGGTCAAATCTCATCTTTCACTTTCACCCAGTCCATCCATCGTTTCTTTGGTCTTCCCCTACTGGTATAGCCATCCTCATTTCTTCAAATTCAAATTCAAATTCATTTATTTCGTGAACACAGGGTACATATACAGAAGGTGTTATAATACATAGGATCCGAGCTGTGTCCCGCCAAAAGGCATACAAAATATCAAATCAAAAGTCGGTTTCAAAAATGTCAAATTAAATAAAGTAAAAAGAACCAAAAAAATAAAAAATAATGTCACTAATTCATTAATACAACAATAATTAACTAAACTAAAATAACATTCTTATATACTTCTTATTTTGACGACATGGTTGGCGCAGTGGTTGAGCGATTGCCTGCTGCGCAGCATGTCGCGGGTTCGATTCCCGCACGGAACAAATATTTGTACGACCTACAAGTATTTGTTCCGAGTCTGGGTGTTTTTCTATCTATAATATGTATGTATTTACAAAAAAAAATGGCTTGGGACTAGATGGCCTTGTGTGCAATGTCCAAGGATATTTATTTATTTTATTCTATCCTTTCGCGTAACACCACACATCCCTCTTAGCATTCTCAGAGAGACTTTTCTATCTATCTACAACGTGTAACGTTAAATGCGCAAAACCTCTTAAGGGGTCATTGTACTCATCATTATGGACAACTTTTACAATGGGACCAAACCTGAAATCGCGAAAAAAAAACAGCTGTTCAGTACATTTTGACGAATTATGCGAACATAAATGTACTGAACAGCTGATTTTTTTTTCGCGATTTCAGGTTTGGTCCCATAGTAAAAGTTGTTCATAATGATAAGTACAATGACCCCTTAAGAGGTTTTGCGCATTTAACGTTACATGTTGTATATTCTTAGATAAAAACCACTTTAGAAAAGAAAACAAACATTACAAATTGTTATGTTATTGTATTTTAATTGGTAACTATGTTCATCTTTGTCTGTGACAATGGGAAGCTTTAGAAAAACTTACGTAAAAGCTTTTCATTAATCACGAAACTTAAATTAATTGAATACAGCCCAAAAAGTTAAATGAATACTTAGCTATAGGATATTGTTAATCTCTGTAATTATTGCCTTTATCTAATTATATCTTTGATAATTTTAATTCATTTTATGATAAACACATATCTGACACATTACCTATTGTGTATTAGCCTTAAATAACACTATTAATATTCCAGATTCAATCCATTGTCAACTTACTTATTTGTTTTGTTTTTGTTGAGGGTTGAAATAATATTGTCTCAATTTCTTGATAATTTCATATTTTGTAAATTAAATGAGACGGCACTTTACATTTGTGGACACACAATATTTAATTTACTCTATTTAAAATCTTAATTACATTAGACAAGGTAACACTAATATAAAAATGGGGAAGAGCTTATTGGGCATAAAAAAAATCGTTTGCATCGTCGTCAATGGGAAAAGTGCCCAAAATAGTTATTTTGAGCACATCAATTAAACTGAAATTTACTTATCAAACTTTCTAAAACTAGGGTTTATATTAGTTGGAATTTATATTTCCTTTGCTTGATAATTTTTAGAACAAGGCTCATCTAAACGGACCTCTGTCTATTAATTAACACTGTACACCTACAATTTCAGTTCCATCTATTACAGATTAGAAAGTAAACTATAATCTGACTGCCCCCTGAATGCCCCCTCTCACCGAGAGGAGACCTGTTTCCCAGCAGTGGGAACATTTTAGGTTGATTATGTGTGATCAATACATGTCCCTTGTCTGTATTATAAATCCAGCCTGTCCCGTGCCGTCCGCCCAGCGACGCCCTAAACCGAGGCCTGTACCCCTCAGGGGGTGCTTTAGCAAGTAGTCTCTTAGTTTATAAGTTTTTATGCACTGGCTGGATTTTTCTCTTTGCAAACTTCGGAGATAAGGGGGGGGGGCCCTTATCTCCGAAGTTTGCAAAGAGAAAAATATGAAATTATTCTATGTGATAGAAGTTTATGTAAAGATTACAGGAAAAATAAAACGATGTCTCTAAGTGGCACACTTTTTCAGAAATCGGAACGGTACCCTCGGTGCGCGAGTCCGACTCGCTCTTGACCGGTTTTTTTTTAGATATGATTGTAATGTTTGTTGTTTTGTCTACAGGGTGCTCCAGGCGCGGCATCTGACGGTGGGCACAGAAAGTCTCATTACAGTAATCGTCTTAACAATCATGGTGTGTGGATACATTCACCCCACTACACACTGGCGTTATGTGCACACATGATATTTATAATCGTGCGACTTTTTCAAGTAGACTAGATTTTATTGCCGCTCAAACACTTTGTTCCGACCGTTATTTTTCAGTTACAATATTTATATATATTTTTTTTTTATAATAGCTAATAGTAGGAAATAGTTTTTCCTTTCAAAACATTGAAGGTTTTTATATTCTATACTTACAATAAATTCAGGAAATAAGTTATTACTACTATAATAGCTTAAACACATTGATATCATGTTTGCACTAGCGAATTTTTGTCAGTTGCATCAACTTTATAATGAAGGAACATTGCTACGTTCAATATAAATGTTGATAACGGACCAAAAAAAATTAAAATATAATAAAACTAAAGTTCATTACGTTTTGCATGACTTTTCTAATCTTACTCACCCGAAATTACTAAAAAATAAATCAAATTCTAAAAGCATGAATATTTAAATTTTTTAAAATTAATTAAAATTTTAAATTTTATTTAACACTAATAATAATACATATTTTAATTACAAACTTAATGCACCTACTAATTTTGAAATCTATACATACATACGTTATTGTTTCTTTAGGATTTTCTTAATAATGTAGAGTATTAGTTGGGTATACGCGTCATTTCAACTTACCTTGTATCGAAAAGAAAGAGACAGCATTAATTTAAAGTCTCCGTTACACTAATGTTGATTTCGTTCAACCCACCGTAAGTTGAAATGACGCGCCCCCCACTTCTTAAATTATTATACGTACACTACGGTAACCGCGGTAGTGGGGCGCGTCATTTCAGCTTAGTCGAGCTCTATTGGTTATTATTCAACACACATATTTTCCCACAACAACATACATACTTACAGTCCGCGAGGTTTAAGCTGAGCTTTGCATTTGTGCGAGTGCACATAGATTGTGTAGGTGTGACGTGCGGCATAGAGCGCGACGCGTTCTTTGCTTGGTTTAAAACCGGTTTATACTGCTTTTTGGCAATCGGCTTTTGTTCTTTTAGTACGAGAGGCCATGACCACAACCATGTCGCATCGTTGTAAAACGAAAAGACGATTGAAGATTTTGTCTTACGTAAAACGATAAGACAAAAATGTTTGGTCATGGGCTCTCGTACCATTTTGGTGATCACTCACACAAATGCAAAGCTCAGCTTAAGCCTCGCGGACTGTACTTTAATTGATAACTGTCGCACTCTGGAGCCGGCTACGTTCTTTATGAAGAACCACTTTCAGGACATTGCTCCCCTTCTATACATATTTCAGCTTTCACACTAGAGTGGTAACGCTCTTGCGATGCCAATAGTAGCGCCATTGATATAAGAAAGAATTAGATGTGCCCAGTATGTTAAAATGTATCGGAACCCTGTGTCTCCACTTTGTCTCTTTGTCACTTTCATGATTTTATAGACAAATACGGTTAAGTACTTGTACTTACACATGGAAAGTGATTCCATGATTTACATGGCTTCGGTTTTTACAAGAAATTTCTGAACAACACGGAATTCTTATAAATTGTCACGGTCACAGTCGAAACCGCACTAGTTCGCGGAGACGGAATTTGTACTATAAACGGCTCATACTGAGCATGTCGCGTGGACAGAGATACGCCCGCTTGCCACTTCTCCTGTTTTTTTTATATTTCTATGGGTAGTGCAGATGTCCATAAGCTATGGTGACCATATACCATCAGATGTAGCGCCAACATAAAAATTTACACTTTCCAACTATGGTTTGACCGATACCACTGTACCGCACCTTAGGAATACGCAGTTAGGTGGGGGGCGGCACTGCTCCCCCGTTTCGCCGCGCTCTATACCATGGTTTGTTCGTCAAAAACGTCAGTCGTTTTGTAATTTCCGTTATTCCAGATTCAAGGTTTCACCTAACACATCAGCCTACCCTTTTCAGGAATTAAGGCGTAATGTTAGTTTTTTCGAACAATACAGTGTGTCCCAGAATAATGTGCACAAACTTAAAGATGTGGTACAGACCATCAAACTGAACAACTTTTTCCCGGGGACCAACATTGTAATCGTGGAAAAAAAACAGTCGTCCGTTACAAAATTTCAATAAGTATCTACTTGACGAAATGTATGGGGCGACTGTTTTTTTTTTACGATTACGATGTTGGTCCCCGGGAAAAAGTTGTGCAGTTTGTTGGTCTGTTCCACATCCTTCAGTTTGTGCATATTTATATTCTGGGGCACACTGTATAATGCAACATACTTTTCCTTATAGGAGGAACATACTTTTCCTTATAGAGGAGCTCGTGGCTAAGTAATAACAGCCGCACTGGTCGATCCGTCAGGTTAAGCTACGCTTGCCGGGGTTGGTCAGTGTATGGGTGACCATCTACATACGGAGATTCCTCCGTGCCTCGGAAAGCATGTTAAGCCGTTGGTCCCGGCTGTTATTCGTGGATCTTTGACAGAAGCCCGAAAGTTTGACAACCAGTCTTACCAAGGCGTATCGTATTACCCAGTAACTGGGTTGTGGAGGTCAGATAGGCAGTCGCTCCATGTAAAATACTGGTATTCAGCTGCATCCGGTTAGACTGAAAGCCGACCCCAACATAGTTGGGAAAAGGCTAGGCAGATTGATTTGACTTTTCCTTATACATAATGTCCTCGCGAATTTCCTTTAGCGACTCTACAGCATTCAATTACTGAACGCATCGTGCACATCCTGTTACTGGGGTCACATTATTAGCTGTGGGTACCGGGATATTCAAGTACGATACTAGTATTATTAGTATCAAGTGCTAATATTATAGTATACCTTTCAGACTTCTAATAAATACGCCTGTGGAATTTAAAGAGGGTAGAAAAAAAAGTTTCTTGACAAAACAATCCTTTGCCACAATTGTTTACATATTTGAATGATTTAAGATTCAGTTCGTGCACGGAAAAGTCGGCTTCCGTTCAAATAGGATCGGAAATAGTACATTTTATCTAGATATTCGTAAATAACCTGAGTTTCTGAGTTTCGGTTAGTACTTGATTTGCGGAACTTTGTATGAATTTAATGACAATAAACATTTATCCTCAATTTGGGCCAAAGTTATGCCCTATAGTCAAAAGTAAGCCCTTACGGTATAAAATAGGATTTTTTTTTTAAATACCACATTAGGAAAGTCTCTTCATTAGGTATAGGTTTATACGTTTTTATAGTTTAGTCTAGTTTAGAGTTCTGAAAGAAAATATTGACCATAGATCATACTTTAACACAGCTAAAACGAAACAAAAATACTATAATTTTCAGTCTAGTTCAAATTAACTCTGTATGATAAATAATAAATGTTCCTACATTTTGAGTCAAGTATCGCGTGAACATAGGCCTTCGCAAACAGACCTAACCTTGCTAACGAGTACTACAGTCAGCCGCGCGTCACGTAACACTTTAATTACAAAAACCGCCCTTATTACTTTGATGTAAAGGCGCTGCCAATGAGAAATTGTTACATTCACGTGCGGTTATATATACTGTCTGTCCACAAGAGCTTAATCGCATGATATAGTACAGTAACGCATGTTTAAATATCGTTTAAGTAACGTGTTATGTGTATGTGAAGTCGTTTTAGAATTAGAAAGTTGGCATAGAAAAATGAATATCGTAAAAAAAAGAATTAGGTAATTTATCTTTGATTCAAGATACCTATCATATTTATTTTATAACACTATAAGTGTGACAACCAATCTTACCAAGGGGTATCGTATTACTCAGTAACTGGTTTGTTGAGGTCAGACAGGCAGTCGCTCCGTGTAAAATACTGGTATTCAGCTGCATCCGGTTAGACTGGAAGCCGACTCCAACATAGTTGGGAAAAGGCTAGGCAGATTGATTGATTGACTTATCTTTTCAACCAAAACATGATTCACCTACAGTTTCTGAAATCATGATGAAGTAAATGTGTTTACAAATATTATTTAGCTCTTGTAGTCTGTGGCCTAAAATAACAACAACAATCATATAAGTTGGTATAAGATTTTACAACAACAGAAGAAAGTAATATAATAGGCTTTTAGATAGTTTCAGTGGATTTCATTTTTATCGACCTCGGTTGTAGCAACTTTTTGGATAATTATAGCGACGTTAGTCCCTTGAATTTAAAGTATAATTTTGGAGGAAAATAATTTGGCTATAGCGACTTCGGATATAACGCCTATTTCGGGTATAGCAACTATTTTTAATGGACAATTTGTAATAATTTCTTAGAAACCCATGCAGATATAGCGACCGAGTCTACACACAGAGTCTGAGTCAACAAACAAACACACAAAAGGTTCATTCATACAATCATAAAGCTTTCTTATCTTTTGTATACATCCCCAGATAGTCAACAGTTGAAATGATACGCTTTTGTTTTTAAATGTTCAGGTAGGTAAAGTTAAATTAAGAAATTAAGAATCAGTTACTCAGTCATTTTCATTGTGTTAGCTGTGTCCATTATGGCACCTATTAGACGTGCTTTTACTGTCAAAGAAAAAGTGAATATTATTTCGAGACTAAAAAATGGTGAAAGCAATGTGGATCTGTGCAAAGAATTCAATGTTTCACATTCTACAATATCAACAATGTGGAAAAACCGCTCTAAAATAATGGAGTGTTCTGAATCAAAATCCTTTAAACTGAAAAAATAATCGTATACCAACTCATCAAGATGTCGAAAGTGCTGTTCTAGTGTGGTTCAAAAATCAAAGAATCCAATACGTTCCTTTAAGTGGTCGGATGTTACAAGAAATAGCTAATCATTTTGCCAGACTCTTTGGAAAAACGGACTTTCAATTTTCTGAAAGCTGGATATACCGATTTCGCCAACGTCACGATATTCTAGTCTGTAAAGGTTATGGAGAAGCAGCCAGTGTATCGAAAAGGGACTGTGATAATTGGCTGAAAACAGTCTTACCGAAACTAACTGAGGAATATAGTGACAGTCAAATATAGAACGCTGATGAAACGGGTTGGTTTTTCAAGTAGATTATAGTGGTCCCTTCATCGTCGATAAAACCGAAATCCGCTGTATGTACTGTAATTTTAAAGAACACCTAACTTGTATTTTTGATACAGTAAACACAAAATATATTAATAAATTATAATGTATGTATTTATATCAATAGTCAATCCAGAACAATACATTCACACTATACACAACCATACCCACCGAAACCCAGAATTTCATCCCCCTTCTTCCCCACTAAAACCCACCCATCAGAAAGACATTCTCCACAGACACAGAGGCAGCCCCCGAGCCAGTGGAACCCAAAGAAACCCTGAACCTCGTCATCCCAGAGAAGGCATCTTCATTCAGCATCCATCCGGGGAGGCTGTGTATGGACCAGTGCTTCTACTGTGGGGGAAAGTTCGGCCTGTTTGACACGCCGTGCCATATCGCGCAGATTAAGAGCTCCGAAAGACAGAAGAAGGTTTTAGATAGTGAGTTGTTCTTTTATTTTATTTTCTTGAAATCCTCCAGATCTTTTTCAAAGTTCCAAGTGTGCTTTTATATACTTGAGAGCAGTGGTGGCCCATTGGTAACGGCCGCGACTTACCGAGTTGTAGGTCGTAGGTTCGAGCCCAGTCAGGTGCTTATTTCTTCACTACTGTTCTTAAAAACGGTGAAGGAAAACATCTTGAGGAAACCGGCATGTCCTAGAACCAAAAATTCGAAGACATGTGACATCTACCAACCCGCACTTGGCCCGCGTGGTAGATTACGGGTCACTCCCTCTCATGGAGAGGAGTCCTGTGTCCCAGCAGTGGGAACATTGTAGGCTGATCATGTTTTATATGCTAAATCTTTATGGCGCCCTCTGGTCAACTCCTTGATATGCAATGGTGTTTGTAGCCCCATGAAACATGAGGCTCCAGGGGCTAGTGTGAATCCTTGAGTTCATTCGAGTAATCGAGTCTGGGTAAACCACGCTGGGGTCGGTGCATTTCATTCATTAATTCATTCAGAGTGATATTCTACAACACACTTATCTTGATGTTTACCTTGCGTGATAAAGGTCTTGCACTAAGTTGGTTTGTGATGCGCCTAAGTCCTTAGAAAGCCCAGCGTTTTACAGGGATAGGTATTATAGTAACAGTATTCCTTCCATGCTATTAATATGAATGTAGGACCTCACTTTTTCTAAAAAAAAACATTGTAAAATAAGATTTGCAAACGGTCAAGTAGTTAGTTGATTTAAATGTCGCTTACTTGTTGTTGCAAAAGTACCACTACCTCAACAAAAATTGAGGCAGCTTTTGCAGATAACAATAATAAATTGTTAACTACAAAAGCTGCCTCAATTTCTGTTGAGGTTGTGATGTCAAGCTTTTGCAGCTAACAATAATTGTTAACTGCAAAAGCTGCCTCAATTTCTGTTGAGGTTGTGGTGTCAAGCTTTTGCAGCTAACAATAATTGTTAACTGCAAAAGCTGCCTCAATGTTGATGTTGTGGTGCTTTTGCAACAACAGGTAAGCGACATTTAAATCAACTAATTACTTGACCGTTTGCAAATCTGGGGCAATCCCTCTGTAGTTTGAACTCCTTAAAGCCATACCATAGACTAAACCTCCCCCACCCCACCAGACGAGGAGAAGCTGACGATAGACAGCTGTCTGTGCGACGCGTGCTACCGGCACGTGGACCGGCGCGCCAACTGCCCGTCCTACCGCAAGCGGCCGCTCGGCAAGCAGCCCATGGACCCGCCCATCACCTCACTGCACAAGTGAGTATTTTTGAAGTTTAATCCTTAAGAATCGGTCAGAAAAACTTGTTACGTTTTTCTGCGCAACGTAAAACAAAACGAACGCCTTTACACCTTAAAGTTGCTTTTTGTATAGCACTGATTAATTGAAGAAACTGCCCCTATGGTCCTTTGTTTTCGTCCAACAATAGAAAGTTGGAACGGCAAAAAAAAACAGGAGTAAACCCCCGTCGCATCGGATCTGACACACACACACTTTTTTATAGAGTTGTTGGTCTTCCTTAAATGTTGTGGAATGTCCTGAAACATTGTTTTTGGGTTTTTGGTTTCGAGGTTACCCGATCCCGATCGAACTCTCTTTCGTTTTTACTTCTTTGCAGTTGACTATGAACTCCTTTGATCTAGCAAAAAAAAAAATTACTTGTCACTTTGTCAGTGACATTTCTTGACATTTTGTATGTTTACAAAAAATTGATTTTGATTTAAATAATTAATCAGACCGTCGTACTCCTGAAGAAACTTTTAATTATTTAAACCCTAATTCAAGCAAGGATTCAAAATGGGTTTGATACTGTAAGTGTAAGATAATAAAAAATTTAATTTTGCACAATGGAATCAATTTCTAACCTTTTTATATTTTTCGATAAACCCCGTTGTTGATTCTTCTCAAAAGTGCCGATTGTTAACTGTGAGGTACTAGGTTCGATCACCATAGGTTAAGGAGTGTGTTATTGGGTTTTTCATTAAGAATTTGAACATCCCATTTTCTGGCAATCGATCCTCTACAATATGGGAATGCGAAATATGGGTGTAATACACTTCTACCTAATCCTTTGGCCATAAAAGCGTGACACTATCTATTCTATAATGGTGCTCAAAGTCTAAATAATATATTGAAAAAAACATGGTAGGATGCTCAATACATTAACTACACATTAACGGTCTACATTAACGGGTATACAAATTTACTTCGTAAAGATTTTTTAAGATGATACGCAAAATACGCGCATTGACGTGGAGTTGTGGATACCAGCCCGTATTACCTATTACCTAAGATGATACTACGGTTTAAATTCCATTTAACGCCACTCGATTTAACGACAAACTCTCTAAGACGTCGAAATTACTTGACATTAGTTTGTTTACCTAGTTGTCACACACACATACACACTTTATGTAGGATCACACACACTCTAACAACAATAAATATACTTAAATAAATAAATAAATATACTTGCACATTTCACACAACGCCATCTAGTCCCAAGCTAAGCAACCTAATGCTTGTGTTATGGTAACGAGATGGCTGATAAACTACTTATATACATTTTTTTTTGTAAATACATACATATTATAGATAGAAAAACACCCAGACTCCGAACAAATACTTGTAGGTCGTACAAATATTTGTTCCGTGCGGGAATCGAACCCGCGACATGCTGCGCAGCAGTCAATCGCTCAACCACTGCGCCAACCGTGTCGTCATATGTATTTAATATACAATATGTCATTATTGAGCAATAAACAGTACTTTCTAAGTTGGCGAAATTAATAAGAACTGCATAACTGACAGACAATGCAGCAGCAGCAAATTGATTCCTCCCAAATCTAATACTCTTTTATCTCTACCAGTACTCAAACAGAGAAGTTAGCGTCTCCTCCGCTAGAGGAGGACAGTGAAGAAGAGGCCGGTACCGCAGGCACCGCGGTGAACACGGGCCGCGTGTCTCTGTGTCACACTGAGGGCTGTGTCGTCGTGGCGGACCACTCTATACGCCGCAAGTGGCTCATCAAGATGAGGAGTAGTGTTAATAAGTTGGTGAGTACTTACATCAATGAATAGGGATGATGGCTAAATTTTTTTTTTGTCGGTCATGTAGATTATTAAAAAATATTGGACACGTATTTTTAAGTTTCCGTACCAAAATGGTAAAAAGGAACCCTTATGGTGCGACTCAGTCTGTTTGTCTGTGTCTGTCACACCTGGATATCTCAAGAACTACTAATGCTATCAACTTGAAATTTGGAACAGTTTTAGATGACGTTTACCTAACTATTTTGCAAATAGATTATAAATACTAACTCAATCTGCCTAGCCTTTTCCCAACTATGTTGGGGTCGGCTTCCAGTCTAACCGGATGCAGCTGAATACCAGTATTTTACATGGAGCGACTGCCTGTCTGACCTCCACAACCCAGTAACTGGGTAATACGATACCCCTTGGTAAGACTGGTTGTCAGACTTTCGGGCTTCTGACGACCCGTAACGACTGTCAAAGATCCACGAATGACAGCCGGGACCAACGGCTTAACGTGCTTTCCGAGGCACGGAGGAGTCTCGGTGTGTAAAGATGGTCACCCATCCACTGACCAACCCCGGCAAGCGTAGCTTAACCTGATGGATCGACCCGTGCGGCAGTTATTACTTAGCCACGAGCTCCTCCTATTATAAATACTAACTGTTCATGAAAAATAACAAACGCGCAACTAATAACTTATAATATCAAAACTTGTACAAATTATAATTATTGGGCACCCCGAGGTTCGGTTTGATTAGGTTCCTTTAAACCCTGCAGACAGAAATAGGAGCCCCGCACATCGGGGCTCCGTTGACCTGACGTTAATTTTAATTTATTTAGACATGCAAATTTTGATGTGCAAACAGTATTTTTGATGTACGTATTCTGTTGGGAAAAATTGGTAATTTTTATGTACGTTTAAATACTACCTTTACATAATTACAATGTTTAGATAAACTGACGCGAACGCGTGTTTTCTTTAGCCTTCTCATACTCGTATTATGATTTTGTGTATCAATAATATATTAATTATAATTTGTTTACAGTTAAAACTAAAATGCGACTACCCCGGCCTGCACACGATTCCGCTGTGCGGCGAGCACTACCGCGCGCTGGCGCCGCTCATGGCGTGCGCACTGTGCACGCGCCGCATCACCAAGCACCACAACGTGCACTTCATAAACCACGTGAGTACACTGAACATAGGCTAGGCCTCCCTGTGCATCGCCACGGCGACCGGTCCTGTGCTTCCCGCGACTCCTTCGTTAATAAGCCACTTCGAGTGTTACAAAAGCTTCGGCTGTGAAACTGAGTCAAATCAAATCAAAAGTAATTTTAATTTATTCAAACCAGGCTGACCACTAGTTTCTGCCTACCCCCATGGGAAGGAGGCGTGAGTGTATGTATGTATGTAGGCTGAGCACTTTTTGAACGTCAAAATTACATAAGACAGTCCTTCAAAATCCCGCTCTTCACCACTTCCTAGTGCTTTCGCTGGGAAAAAGAAGTAGCGCAACAAACTGTCCAGCAGCACAGCTATAACTCTCTTCTTGTTTCCACTGACGCGGAGCTGAGCGGAGCGGAGACGTGTAGGAATCGACCAATGATAATGGTTGAAATCCTCATCGCGACATTGTCTCGTCTGTGATTGATCGATTCCTGCACGTCTCCGCTCCGCTCCGCCCAGCTCCGCGTCAGTGGAAACGCACCCTTAATCTAAAGCTCGAAGACTTGAACCACAAGTAAAGCGCGTGTCGTTTTGTGAGACAACAACGTACAGTATCCGGCGATAAATATTGCACATCGACCTTTGGAAAGAGACAATTGTCTAATTTCGGCTTCGTAGAGCGGTATCTCTGTCGCACACTACATAGGTGACGTTTTGTCCGTCGTTGCTCAAGAGCGATAGAGTGTTAGTTCAAAATATATATTTAGAGTTGTTAACACCCCCAAATTTAAATAATTTAAAGTTGTACTATGGCATCTTTAGGAAAAAGAGGGAAACCTTTACGAGGTCAGTCACGCGAAATTATCTACAATGTTTATAAATATTTTGTAACCGAAGCTGACAGATTTAAAAACAGCTGTAATTTTCCAAAATAGTGAAATACGTAAACATGTTAATGTGAACATGTTTTTTTTATTTTATGTTACCCCAACCTAAAGCCATCACCTAAAGAAAAATTGGTGTATTTAATACAAAGAATAAAAAGAATTATCAAAAGAAGCAAATCATAATTGTTTTAACAGCTCCTAATAGATACGTGCGACAGAGATAACGCTCTACGAAGCCGAAATTAGCCGATTGTCTCTTTCCAAAGGTCGATGTGCAATATTTATCGCCGGGGACTGTACCTGGGCTAGTTGTTCACGAAACGACACGCGCTTTACTTGTGCTTACCAAGTGTACAAACACGCTGTGAGTCTGTGTATAGGTATGTCGCAGTAAGATGGTTGTAGACTTGATATAGTTACATGAAAACTGTTGGACTGCCCTAATTTTGTTACTGCGACCAATTTCGACGTAGCGCTTGCCGCTGCCGCGGCACCGCCCGCTTCGCTCGCCTCGCGCGTAATTGGTCACAGCCTAACCTAACCTACTTGGGCGGAGTGCCCTAATACTTATATTACTAGATCATGCTCGTATCATAGTTATATTCCTAGTAAGAGGTTATAAAACTATATTACGGTATATAGCTTTATCACGGCTACAACCATCTTACTGCGGCAGGAGCTCTCGGTACCACCGGAGACAAGGGCGAAGTCGGAAGGTTGTGCTTGTGTGTGATGTGCTGACACTACTCGTCTTCACGCACACATTGACAGCGTGTTTGTACACTTGGTTACCACAAGTAAAACGCGCGTCGCTTCGTGAGATAACAATACGATAAGAGTATTCATGTGCTAAGCACAGCTCAATGTCTCTGAGAAAGACGTAAAGTTATTGCCATTTCACTACCTACTGATAAGTTCTGGTTAAATTTTCTGGCAATTAAGTATCAGGTTTTGTCCGAAAGTTAAATTAGGTACTCCAGCACGCGTAGCATGACCACTTCTATCTCTACGAAGAATAGACACATCTGTTTCTATACAAAGTGACATTTCGTTTCTCCATTTTTGACATCGCACCGAAGAAATCCTTCAACAATCTTTCGTTTTTCGTTTCTAACTGTCTTTGTCTTGGTCCTTTCCTATGTAGACTATTTCGGAGGAAAGTTTTCTATCCCTACACACAATACACTGAATTGTGTAGGGTAGGACAAATTGATTTTGTAATCGCCATACTAAAGACAGTAGAAAACTTTCTACTTGTATACACGGTTAACTACAAAATCATGATTTTACAGGAGAGTGTTTTGAAAATCTGTTCAGATTGAATTTAACAAGAAATACTTACGAGAACATCTACTAACTTTGAAATTGGCTATAAACTAAAGCATGTTATTCTTCCCCAGGGCTACACGGAATTGAACCCGTACCTGAAAGCATGCAGCGTGCCAGTGCAGTTCACTGAGCGGCCGGTGCTGTGCAAGACATGTCGGTATTACTGCACGTTGCTGCAGCGGCCCGGGCACAACGACTCGTATGCCCACGCGTACAGGCGCAAGTGAGTTATCATTATTCATTTGTTCCTGCATCCTTAAAAATATATCAAACATCTAAGCAGAACCTTCCTCGGCCTTAATTCATTATGACCACTTAGCAATTCCTTACTTCCAAACCTCGTCAATTCCTTGAGCTAATCATGATATCTGCTAATAACGTATTCTCTGTGACACAATGAATGAAACCGCCTACTTATACAACGTGCCGCTGCAATCACGACATTAACTTGACACGCATATACGGTTCCACGTTTTCGTTTTATATATGTAGATATTTTAATTTCTTGAAACGTTATTATTTATTGATTTATTTACAATTTTCTAAAATAGCATTTTGGAGCAACTTGTAGCGCAGAGATGACATTAAAACGAACAAAAAAAAAGGTCACGCCACTCGAGTTTTTTTCTGGAGGTTTTGTAATAAATTAATTCATGAAGCCACTTACAGCTGGGTCAGAACAATAAACAAACAATGAACAAAAAAAAAGGTGTCGGTCAACAACCTCTTCAGCTGACATAGAATAATAGCTTCATGAATCAGTCGTTTCCATATAGAGTGATCCTAATTTGGTATATTATTATTTAGTTTGTTTGAAATTATTATTTTTTTCAATTTATTAATTATTTTTCTGATTACTGACCACTAGCTCTACCTGTGTCTTTAATTAATGTCGCTATAGCGGCGGCACGCTGTACATAAAAAGGGGTTTCTACAAGACACGATATTGACGTGGTTGGCACGTGTTAAGATATAAGCGGGATACAGAATTGGGGCCCTGGTGAGGTTTCCTCCTGCCATTAAATTAATATTATTCACTAGTTCACTAATTGATTACATTTTTCAAGAAAGCATCTTTTCATTTAACATTCTTGAAAATTTAGTCCCGTGTGAGCGAAAACAAATACTTGGAATTTTTATAACTCATTCCTCACGAACACTAACAAAACCCTTCAAATTCCAGATTACTCCAAATATACAACATAGAAGTACCACCGATATCAGAGAACGAGACTGAAGATGGCATGGCAACTCATGAAGATGGCAAGCTAAAAAAGAAACAGAGAGAGAGACCCAAGTCCAAGCAAAGAAAATCCACCGAACCTGATAAAATGGACAGTGAGTCTTCAGAGAGATCTGAGAGAACGAGTGAGAGTACACCAGAAAAGGACAAAAAAGAGGATAGTGATAGTAATAGCAAAGAACCGCCTTTAGAAGAAGATATAGAGAGTCTCATATCCTCAAACAAGATCCTGGTACCCAACGCGAAGTCTACTGACCCCAACCACCAAAGTGACGGCTCTGAATCTGAGATGCAGGACCCCGACGCCCCCATACTACCTCTAGACAAACAGACAGAGCTACAGTATCTCCTACAGAAACAGAACAACCCCGCACAGTTCCTACCCAAACCTAATTTGACTTCAAAACAAAGAAACATACTAAAAGTACATAATTTATCTGGAATTCAGAAACCTGCCAGTCAACACAGGATAATGGAGAAGAATTCTAAGAGAGTACATAAGTTAGGACAGATTCTAACTCATAAAGAAAAACCTAGAAGTGATAATGAAGAAGAGAAAGTAAAGGATGGTATACCTATTTTAAAGAACATATCTTTGAATGAAGAATGTACTATAGAATCCATACCTAACAAACGACCAGCTGACATAAACACACTGAAAAACAAATGGCAAATGTCAGAAAGTTTCACACAAGTCAAGAAGAACTTGAGCGAACTATCAAAGAATAAACCAGAACAACAACATCATAAGAAAATATCTGAAGTGAAATACTCGAATCCTGTCAAAAGATTGGAAACAAATCCTTCGATTTCTGTAAGAGAATTGTTCCCAGGCGAGGAAGAAATGAACTTACAATGTAATATAGAGTTTAATAACGTAAAAGGGGTGACTCCTGAAGGTTGGGAGAAATGTAACACAATGATTCAATACGATGTTGAGACTAAAAAGCTTTGGAATGAGTTACAAAGACCTTACGGTAACCAATCTTCATTCCTACGTCATTTAATACTCCTAGAAAAGTACTTCCGAAGTGGAGACTTAGTTTTATCCCATAACGCATCTCCTCATGCTGCTAACTACAGCGATTCGGTACAGAGCAGGCTTCGGGCATATGACAACGTTGTCAATGATACTCCTAGACGTAGCGAGCCAGCGATAAGTCTCATAGAATTTAGAAAGAAGCCATCTTTGAACGGTAAAAGTTTACTAAAAACTAACCTTAACGAAGGTGATAAAGAAACTAAAAAGTTTATGCCGCCTCCGCCCGGTGTCTTACCCAAACCAAAATCTAAATCGGATAAGGTGAAATCAAAGCCGTTGCCTCCAGAACTCATTGCTATCAACACTCCAAACGCACAAGGGCGTAAGGCGATACAGAACGTGCTACATAACATTCAGCAGTTGGTCAAGGGTGTGTCTGCGTCGGATCCTACGGAAATTGCAGCTGCGCCGCTACCCGCGGCGACGGTGACCGCGATACCTCCTCCGAAGTTTGACCCTCCGCCCGTGGTTCCCATTGCACCTCCTAAGGAGAAGAAGGATACTCCGAAGAAAGAGGACACGCCTAAGAAAACTAAAACTACCAGCAAGCCCTGGAGGCCTACGCTTATGCCTATTACTCAGGTAAATTATTGTTCTATCTATCTTCTATATCAATAAAAAGAAGTCCTGACTGATTCACTGACTCATCAACGCCCAGCCCAAACTCTTGGTCCTAGAAAGCTGAAATTTTGCACAGAGGTTTCCTTTATTTTGTAGACAAGGAATAAGGAAGGAATTCCCGGTAGCAGGTTCCCTGGGGATATTTTCCGACATCCACGCGGACGAAGCCGCGGGCAAAAGCTAGTCTTTTATATTATTCCTAGCTTTTGTCCGCGGCTTCGCCCGCGTAGTGATCGGAAATTATCCCACGGGAACGTATAACCGGGATAAAAAATATCCTCTGTCCTAATCCAGGTCGTGGTCCATCCATGAGCTAAATTTCACCCAAATCCGTTCAGCCGTTTTATCGTGAAAGCGTAACAAACAGACTAACAAAAAAACAAACTCACTTTTGCATTTGTAATATTAGTTAGGATAATAGTCTGCCTTTGTATTAAATTTGTCCAATGAGAAGATATATTATGCGGATATTACCAATAATCAACCATTGGCAAAGAAATTGTTGATGGAAAATCTACGTATTCATACTGCACTCTATATAATCAGACTAATCTTGCTTTCTTAAGTACTATGAGAACTTATCCTAAGTCTATTTTCGTAATATCTAACTACTAGCTGCGCCCCGCGGTTTCACCCGCTTAGACTGGAATAAAAAGTAGCGTATGTGTTAATCCAGGGTATAAGCTATCTACATACCAAATTTCATCCAAATCGGTCCAGCCGTTTGAGCTTGAAGAAGTAACAAACACACACTTACTAACTTTCACCTTTATAATCTTAGTGTGAAGTGTGTGATTACATAATTAAAGCTAAAGGCGGTAGTTTTTAGGGTTCCGTACCTCAAAAGGAAAAAACGGAACCCTTATAGGATCACTCGTCTGTCTGTCTGTCTGTCCGTCTGTCCGTCTGTCACAGCATATTTGCTCCGAATCTAATGGACCAATTAAGTTAAAATTTGGTACACATATGGATTTCTGTGACCCAAACACGTACAGCTACAGTAAATATATGAATTTTGAATATGAGAGTCACTTTTAGGGGGAAAATAAGAAAATTTAAAAAAAAGTTTTGTAAACTGTACCGAGTGACATATCAAATGAAAGGGCTTACTATGAGGGTCTTAAATATATTTTTTTTATAATTTTAAAATTTATTGTTTTAAAGTTATTTAAGAAAATAGACGAAAATTGACCATTCCCCCCCCCTTATCTCCGAAACTACTGAGCCTAAAATTTTGAAAAAAATATAGAAATTAGTTCTATACCTGTAGATTACAGGAAAACCTATAAGAAGTCTGTGGTCTTAAAATAACATGGTAAATCTATATATATATAAAAAAATCAAAGTCCTGACTGAGTCACTGACTAATATACCAACGCACAGCCCAAACCAATGGACCTAGAAACTTGAAATTTTGCACATAGATACCTTATATAGTGTAAACATCTACTAAGGAAGGATTTTTTGGAAATTCCATCACTAAGGGGGTAAAACAGGGGATGAAAGTTTGTATGAAAAATCCTATCCCTTGAGTTAATAGACTTGAAACTTAGCACGAATATTCATCTAAGTAAATTATAAATTTTATCATTTTTAGTTTTCCTAAACTACCCCCTAAGGAGGGATTGGGGGTGTCAAAGTTTGTATGGAAGAACTTTAACACGCGGTCCGATTAACTCAAAACTCAGTTTTTATACTTGAGACCAAAAATTAAGACTAACGTGTATTAGGGTTTTCCAAAAATCTACCCCTAAGGCGTGAAAAGTTAATTTTATAGCGGAGGATTTTATTGGGGGCTCTAAAATTGGTGTAAATAATGTTTGAGTCAAGTTATGGAAACATACCAGACGATTTTTGAAATTCTTTAGGTATCTGTGTTCGTGAAAACAGAGATACAGTTTATATGAAAAATCTTATTAATTTGGTTAATGAACTTGAAACTTAGCACAAATACTTGCATAAGTAAGTAATAATGTTTGTCATTATTGGTTTTTCAAAACTACGCCTCAAATGAGGTTTAGGGATGTTAAAGTTTGTATAGAAGAATTTTAAAGCGCAGTCCGATTAAAAAAATGGTACTTTCGAGTCAAGTTAGGAAACTTGCCAAACGAATTTTCACCGATTTTGACGGCATATAGCTGATATTTTAAGGAGTAACTAAGGCTATTTTTATTTTAGAAAAATAATTAGGGTTCCGCGCAAGAAAATTAAAATCCATCAAATCAGACAACCACGTACAGCCCAGTACAAACTTACTAAGCATCCGCTGTCTATTACGGCTATAACAACAAATAGTAAAAATAAAGCAAAGTTAAAAATTTAAGGGGTCGGTCCCCATACAATAAACTTTTCATTTTGAAAAAAAAATTAAAATTTTAATCTAGCATGTGGGGGTGTCATGTCATTATTTCATCACCGCTGCTCTCAAAACGGTGAAGGAAAACATCGTGAGGAAACCGGCATGTCCTAGAACCAAAAATTCGAAGACATGTGACATCTACCAACCCGCACTGGGCCCGCGTGGTGGATTACGGCCCACTCCCTCTCACCGAGAGGAGGCCTGTGTCCCAGCAGTGGGAACATTATAGGCTGATTATGTGTTATGTGGGGTGTCATCGTCTAGAACTCATTGAGTAGAGTACAAACATATTTTTTTTTATCTTTTGTCCTAGAACCAAAAATTCGAAGACATGTGACATCTACCAACCCGCACTGGGCCCGCGTGGTGGATTACGGCCCACTCCCTCTCACCGAGAGGAGGCCTGTGTCCCAGCAGTGGGAACATTATAGGCTGATTATGTGTTATGTGGGGTGTCATCGTCTAGAACTCATTGAGTAGAGTACAAACATATTTTTTTTTATCTTTTAAAATTAAGAAATAGGGGGCCGTAAAAGTTGTAAATTTTAGACCATTTTTGTACGAGCTCTAGCGCAACAATTCAACAAATTAGGAATTTGAAACTTCTTTATACCATGTAAGTACCTACCATGAATACTGATTTTAATCAACAATACTGAAAACGGCGATTCATAAGGTATTTTGTTTAAACATGGGTGATTTTCTGCAACTGCAAAAAATAACCTTGTAATTCACAGTATCATTATAAAATAATTAAAAAGTTATCTTTGCGATTGTTAAACATAATTATAATATGGTACGGAACCCTTCGTGCGCGAGTCCGACTCGCACTTGACCGGTTTTTTTTTTTATCAAAGGCAAAGCTCAACCTCTTGAAATAATCCTTAATTTTCTATTCTTTGCCATCACATGAAACGAAGAAGGCTAAGGAAGGTTATTATTTTATGCTAATGAAAAGTAAATATGTTACTCATATTATGTTCGGCAATCCAATGTCAAATCGCATAAGGTGTCCTTTACAATGACGATACAATATTGACATACCATGTTCTTAGTATAAACAGCAACAAGTTAGCCAAACTGAAACAATTTATAAAAAAAACCGGCAAAGTGCGTTTCGGACCACGCACAATGAAGGGTTCCGTAATTGAAAAGAATTTATCCCAAAAACAAACTTAACATGGTAGTTTGTTCTCTCATAAATTATTGATATACGTCACGGTCAATTCTCCAACTGCAAATTTAAGTTTGTAATCCCATTTTTTTTGTGATAAAATTACAAATTAACCATTTTCGGACTTTTTCCTTTACTGGTGCTGTGAGACCTTGCTTCTTGCCAAAGGATCATGGGCAAAAATATATGAAGCCTGGTACTCGGTCCAATAGCCATAATATATATATCGTTGGAAAGGTCTTTTTACAAGGATTAATGATAACTGAGTCGCTTGTCTCCATTTGCTGTCGGAACGGAGTTATTTTGTGTTAAGTATTTTTTTTTTTTGTTTTTGTTTGATTTTGTTAAGATAATGGTGATATTATATAATTTTCTTCTATAGAATCATGTGTGTGTTGATTAATAGATACTAAAATGAATAAACAAAGTAAAAAAAAATAGAAAAAGTAAGAAACGTTATTTATTTTTTTAAACATTATTATCAACAATAATGACATCGTTGAGGAACGCTGCAGGAGCAGTGAACCCTACATGTCTGGCATTTCCTAGATACCACACGATTGAAACAATATGAGCACAAGTGCCGACTGTTCGTCGTCCGGTCAAACACGTGCAGTAATAATTGCATAAAATTATGGATTATGTGTATTGGTTTCGTTTTCATTAACGTTGTTTTTTACTAATACATAACAATAATAAGTTCTTGACCTCACGAGACGCGACTGTATGCGTCCGCGTAAAAGCCAGGCATCTTCGTTTATACCATATTCATTTAAATCTTGGAGTGCGCTTTCTCTATATACTTGTAGAATGTCCTACTGCAGCGAGCATTTATCAAATGGACTATCCATTTGATAAATGCTCGCTGCAGTAGGATCGGGCTAGCTTCAGTTGATAGGTGCCCAATGAAAGTAAAATAATCTGTTCTTCCGTCAGTAGTGGGAAGTTCTGTATTTCGTGACTTTATATTCTTTGAAATTCCGCTCTTCGGTTATTCAAATGTTTTCTTTCTTATGTAGAAAGAAAACATTCATCATAAAGTAGATTCGGGGAATCTATTTTCTCCCTGGTTATGTTTAGAAAGGCCTCTGCGTGAATGTTGTCATCGATGGGTATGTGGAAGTTATTTAACATAGCTGCGGCGATTTTAAAATCAATGAACATTTTTGGTAGTGTTTTATTAAAATATTTTTGCCGCAAAAGCTTGAAATCTCGTTTGAACCTCCCGTTCACCACTTCCACTACCCACCGGCATAGTGTAACTGATCGAGCTTCATTACCTTGCTCAGTAGTTAGCTGTGTCTCCCATCTGTCTTTAGATGGTGGAACGTAGGATTCATATCCCCATGCTTCGATAGCATCTAAGCTGTCCCGGAAGCCGCGATCTAATATGAAGACATCGTTCGGATGAAGAAAGCAATGTAATGGGTTTTCTCCATCATTCATTATATCGCTCATGATGTTCGCATCGGTCTTAGTGGCAGCGTATGGTCCCAAAACATCGATTATATAGCCATTGGAACACACAATTAAAAACGGCTTCAGCAAGTTCTGGAACTTATGCAGGCTATAAGATAGACGCTGGAACAAAAAGTTCGAACTTTTATTGATATATATATAAGTCCCATCGCATATAACGATAGCTTTATTGTTTTCTTCATTGCCAAATAACCCTCTTGGTATAGTGAGGTTTTTTTTGTAAAACGTCGTTTCTATTCGTATGGTCCACTCCCAAGTGTAATATTACATATTCATTCATGAGGCATTCGCGCACAATAGTTAGTAAACGTTCCAGTTTTCTTCGTGACATATTAAATAACGTCGCTAGTCTTTCATCTGAGTCTCCGGTACGTAGTTTCGTCAGATATATGCCTAACGCAGTTCGTGGCTCCTTGCACCTCCCACTTAGTGAGGGTGTTTGTTCTAATATGGAATCAAACTGTTCGCATTTGCGTCCTGTCCAAAAGTACATATACTCGTTGCTTAAAGCACCTCTTGTGTTGAAATCTAGCCTAGGTCCACGATTTAAAGCCATTCTCAACATGTCACAAACGTCACTAAACTGTTGCGCATTGAAGTTATGTGTGACATTGCAGAATTGAGGCAGCTCTTCCCAAGCATTGCTCTCAAGGTGTTGTCCACATACTCTAGCACCGTCAGGAATATATAACTTATATTCATAGAAAATGTGAATCTTGATCGTATCTGGTATTCGATGGCGGGTTGCGTTTTGGCAAGTGTTAAAGATACAATGCCCTGGAGTGTTTGGAGCTCGAGTGTAGTCTGGAACCTGAAACACTCGTATATTCTGTTCTACTTCTGGTATGACAGGTGGTCTTCCTACAACGTTGTCAATTCTCTGTCAAATCGGTGACACACACATCGTGTGTTGTCGAACTCTACCTGAAAATGGTAGAATACGATCTTATTGATGTTATGTTGTATTTTTATGAAAACATTTAAAACAATGCGGTATGTAGGTATTCAGGTCTAAAGTCATGGTATACTTGTATTGTTTTCACATTTTAAGTAATGCAAGTAAAAATATATCTTATGTATAGCCGAAGCGACGGCTTAGTGAATAGATAACAATAGCAAACACACAATAGGTGGTCAGAGAAGTGTTTTAATAAGAAGAACTATAAACGTGCGAACTGAGTCATAAAAGGACTAAAGGATTGTGAGAAAGCTGCACAAGTCATTACTGATATAAAGGGATGCCGCTCGGAAGCAGGTAGCTAGTACTGCACGTGTTTTTTCTTTGGAGCGAATACCCTTAGCTACGGACCATACAGCCGCGCTACATAGAAAATAAACACGTGCAGTTGGTAGTTTGCAGCTCGGTTTGGAAACGCACTTTTACACACAACACTAGAGTAGTTCAATAAGACCTGTAAGTGCGAGCAAGAGGTCCGATTAATGATTTAGGGCTCAATTCACACGTTTGTAATGGCTCAGGTATAAAAATATGACAGACAATAATAATATAAACAAAGCGCTTCTAAAAAGAAAAACTGAAGCTGGTGAAGTTCGAAATAGTTTAATGAAGTATGTACTAACCTCCAAAACGGCATGTTCCCGTATATAAGCCACAAACTCGGGGTGCATTCTTGGAAGATCATTAGTTAAAATATGCTGTTGGTATCTAGCATGATGTAGGCCTCGCCGACACATCACACAGTTGCGATTTTCTTCCATAACGATGTTCCAAATCGATAAGCACAACAATATTCCACTACACTAACCAAGATAAACGTTTATAGCGGGTAACAATGTCCAAAAGGGGCGCCGGGGTCAGTGATGAAAACGGTATAACAAAGTACTAGGTAGAATAAAAAGCTGCGGAACGTCGTTTCACGCACAGAAAGATACAACGACTAGTGAATTTTGCAGCTCAAAAGGCTGTCCACTGGCACCGCGCACCACCTACCCCACCCCGCGGCTGGTTCCCTATCCCCGAGGTCTATAGTCACCGTAGTAACAAAAAACAGAAAATAAAGATAATACTACTTTTTTATGTCAAAAAACATATTTTCAAAAGCCTTCACCATTATCATATCATATCACGATATAATGCATGAACAGTAACACACTAGACGTATAAAAAAAGGACTCCACGCCACGCATATCGAAAGTGAAGCACCGTACCGATCTATGTGTGCGTGATATACCTGATATACCCGCAAAGATGCCGTCGCTTATGTCACGTAATGGCGTCCGGTAAATACTATGATATAAATGTGTGCGTGAGGCGTGTTTGTACAAACGGTCCCGGCATACTTACTGCGCTTCACTTTCGATATGCGTGGTGCGGAGTCCTTCTTTTTTTATGAGTCTATGAGTATTGAGTATGAGTCTCGTTTTAAATAATGTTGTTTTACATTGTTTTTTTCGTATTTACACCATGATAGGTATGTAATATTATCGTACTTGCAATTATGATATTAACTAAAACTGGAACTTTGGGGGCTTGCCGTGGTTTTCGGACAAGGATTTGGGACAAGTCGCCATAGTAAATATTTTGCCTGATTAAAAGACCTATCCAATGACACCACAATGATTGGTATTGGAGCGAGTACCAAAATGCCCATTCTCCTTTCTTGATTCTAGGTCAACGGTAAGTACCATAGAGGTTTTTTACTTGCGAGTATAAAAAAATGTCGCATAAATGGCCGTATTTTTTTTTATTGCGTTGACTTAGAAGCTAGATTTAGAGTTCCAAGGGACCATAGACCTACCTATTCGATATTAATTTCAACTTGATACCTCCACGCTTTCCTGATAAAAAGGGTCTTGACAAACTGACAGACAGACAGACGTACAACGAAGTGATCCAATAAAGGTTTTGTTTTTTTCTTTTTGAGGTACGGAACCCTAAAAATACTAACATACATTGTACTGTTTTTTACAGGAGAATCTAGCGAAAATTGGCCGCGAGCCGACACAAATAGCGGTCGACGGGCGCACACTGCCGAGTCTCGTCCAAGTGATGTCCTCCGGCAAACGATACCACATCACGTTGCAAGACTACAACAAGATGTGCATCATGAGGCGGGAGAAACTACAGCAGATACAGGACGGGGAGAAGACCAAGAGGCAGTCCACAGACGAAAACACTGTGGTCACGGAAATACAGCCTTCCAATGCTCAATGCGCTATGCTCGGCAACGGAGGTTCCGTCGTCCAAAACATCGCAACTGATGAAAAGCTACAAGATAAAAAAGAACTCCCAGAAATGACACAAATCACCTCAAACGCTGCCACTATTCTCAAGAATGTAGGGCTAAAGAATATAACTATAGCCCCAATCCCACAGAAAACTGCCACGGTGACGTCACAGACGGTCGCCTCACCTATCATGTCGACGTCAGCTTTGTTGGTGACGTCAACGCCTATCAAGATTCCTCAGCTCGGACCTTCAGTGACTATAATGAGTGAGACGGTGTTATCTCCGCCGGTAATGTCTCACATGATGATGCCGAAGATCCCGCGCTCGCTGACCGTGATCCCGCAGACCGTGCTACCACCGGGAATGGTGCTGGCCGGCAATGGGCCAGGCAGCATGGCCTCCGCTGGGCCAGGCAGCACGGCCGCGGATGGCCAGCGTCCATAACGAACCCTGATCTTCGTGGTCGTGTAGCGCACGAGCGCGCACGACTCACACCTAACATAAACTTTACGCGTCGCGCGAACATTTGCAATAAGTGAAAGCACCCGAAAAGCCTTAATAATTATACTGTGTATATATTAGTGTAGTGACGGACATTGTGCTGTGAAAATGGTGACAAGAAATGTGTTAAATATATTACTCTGAAAGGTTTTTAATTTTTTTTTTTTCTTTTGTGCAAATGATGCGACGGTTTGTGCTGATCCTGTTAGTTTTGAGCAAAGCTTCTGGTTGTTAGGGATATATCATTAAATTTCTGATGCTAAAAGTGCACAGACCTTAATTGTTGTCGGAAAAAAAAAACTTGAAAATTTAGGTGACCTTGTAAGTTAAATTATGATTACATTATATGACTTTACATTAGTGTGTGCCTATATTATATAGTTATTTTCCCCCTAATTATATCTGTGTGATTCATACAAAGAAAACCAGGTTTGTGATCAAAAAAACAACATTACCTTCATAACTACTAATTTATTATAAGTTCAAAAGAGGCCCGTTTACACATTAGTTACTATTTATAAATAAACCTGACTATAATCAACAAAAATATAGTTCCTTGCTGAGAAACATTCAAAATTCTCTAGTCGGGTGGGAATATGCATTTATAATTTATTTATTTATCCTTCCTAGCCGTTTCGAAGGGACGTATTCGCATAGTAGAGTCACTTGTGTAAGTGGTAACAATAAGCATACGAGGCTGCCTAGCTTACCAAACTGTCTTAACACGGTTTGGTAAGCTTATTCAGGATTATAGTTTGCGCGCAAGAGCTAGTCACCGCCTGAGGTACTATCGAAAGCCGTTGCGCCTCATACTTTTCAAAACTTATTTGGTTGCCCGTTGAAATCGTAGTTTGCAACGCCCTTTTTTAGTTTGACCAATGAATGAAGGATGACCCTTTTTTTTTTCAAAGTTAATTGTTTTTGTTCGACCAATGAACGATGAATGTCGCCTAAGAAGGATGACCCTAAAATAAACATGGCCCTTTTCTTAAACGTTTCGTAAAAAAAATGGTTCTAACCTTTTTTTTATGATGTGAACGAAAACAATGCAGGGCACTAGCTACTGGTCCGTGCATACGAAAAGCACCCTTATGGGGGTGACGGACAAAAGTCGTTGACTGTACGTGAGTGGTGAGACAGGGAGGGCGCGATTGACAAGATTGGCAGGCTGAGTTAGCTTGACGTTTGTCTACCTCCCCCGTCTCACCGCTCACATACCTCAGGCGGTAACTAGCACATGCGCGCTCACAATAGAGCGATCCAGCGTTGTCGGCATCCAAATCTTACTGTTACCACTCATACATGTGGTTTAGGTAAATGTAGACTTGTTTCATGTCATTCGCTCGCCATTAGTAGGTATAGGAGTCATAGCGCCCGCCGCATCGCCTCGTATCATTCGCATGAACCTAGATAATCTATGTATAGTAATGTATAGCGTAACTATGTAAGAATATCACTCGGAACATATTTTTCCAACTGTTAATTATATATAAGGAAGCATTAGAAACTCATTTAGAGCTAAAACCCGATTAAGTAGATAAAATAAAACTGTAATTTTTTAATAAATACACATTTTAAATGTTGATTTGAATTCGTACCTACATTATTTAGTCAGAGGGACATTTACAGTTAGTAAAAGCAATGAAGTACAATCTAATCTGTCATTATTATTTATTAAAACACTTTGCTAAAACCTTTCTGGTTTGCAGAAAAAAAACTTCACACAAATATTCCACATTTTAATTTCTAGAATATACACGAGATATTTTTGTGAATCCACTATACACATACAGACACCAATTCATTGAAAATCCTTAAATAAGTGACAACCTCTTAAGGGGTCATTGTACTCATGATTAGAACAACTTTTACTATGAGACCAAACCTGAAATCGCAATCAAAACATTTTGACGAGCTATGCGTCCCATATTAAAAGTATTCATAACGATGAGTACAATGACCCCTTAAGTGGTTATCATTTATTTAAATTACACCTTATAAGCTAATCATAAATGTCCCTACATAACAATTACATTATAAATAACTAAAACCTTAAAAAATACAAAAGTTGGTGATTAAATTTGTGCCTGACAGATGAATATAAAAGTATGATAATCACATTGTATATATAAATATCACGGGAGCCAATAAGTGCTCTTACACAGGAGCGACACACGTCAGCGGCAGAGGCAACTGCACGTGCCGACGGCAGTCGTCCACGCGCCAACGACCGCCGCCGACCTAAAGCGACGCTTGGAGTTAGCGGGTCGCGTCCGCCATTTTGTCACTCCTCCACTATTTGCAGTCCACTGACAAAATGGCGGATGCGGCACGCCACAACTGCAGCGTCGCTATAGACGCTGTTCCAATTGGGTAGTCAAATCATTACTTTTTTTACACAAAAGTATATTTACAAAATAAAATGCTTTGCATTCTTAAAATGTTTTTTGGCTGAATTGTTGATAGATGTGCAAGGTACGATAATTTTTACTTCGGTACATTTATTGAGAAAATATACCTACCTAAAATTATATTTATAGTTCAGAATCCTACCTTGCACATCTATCAACAATTCGGCCAAAAAACATTTTAAGAATGCAAGGCATTTTATTTTATAAACATACTTTTGTGTAAAAAAGTAATGATTTGACTACCTATTTGTAACAGTGTCCTTAGGTCGGCGGTGGCCGTCGGCGCGTCGACGCGTGTCCCTCGTGTGTAAGAATATTAAAAGGAAAGTTACTGACAACTTTTATATAATATTAAACTTAAAGCTCATGGTTGAGTGACCTCTGCGTTTGTCAACGAAGTCTTGAAGTTGTTTAAAGTATATTTTTTTAACTTTAATGCTAGGGTCAGATAGAGTTACGTTAAAATCTGGTATATAGGTATTTAAAACGCAACAGCAAAGGGATGTGAAAATGCTGAATGTCGTTTTAAAATTTTTAATTTATTTTCATTTCATGGATTGTTAAGTGATATGCTATAAGAACCCCATAGTTGCACACAACTACGCTGACAAACGCAGCGGCGTATGTTAAAACATGATAATTATATATCTATATTGTTGAAAATTAGCTATTTTATTTTGGTCCAACGATATAGCTAGGTCCAATGTTAAACTTAGTGTTCACGAAAATTTAACGCGAGTTAAGGCGACGTTACAAACGACGAATATGCTCACTTTGAGTTACATACAGTTTCTGAAGGTTTAAGTGAAGCTGTTCTCCTTAATTGTAATTGTATAGTTTTCTGTTCGATAAATTGGTTAAAGAATCTCTTTGTAAGATTATTTTCTGTAAAAAAAATCTTTCGTAGTCTTCCAATATGTCTTGGCTATCGACTATTTTATTTAACGATATCTACTTAGGTTAAGTAACTGTAATTTGCAATTATGTAGTTTTAATCGTTCGATGTTTTTGCTTGAAACCGAGTCGTATTTTCAAGACAGTTTATGACTTAATTATGTATCAAGACTTTGTGATATCTTTTTCTGTCAGCCCTACAAATACCTTTCGATGAAACATTTGCAAATGTTGCCAAAATCTACACAGAGACCAATAAAATAAAAGAGTATTGCTCGTATTTGGAAACTGTATGTGGCTTGCTTCCAAAAGTCGTTGACGCCGTCCGCCTCAATAAATGTTATAATAATGAATACAGCTAGTATTTTAGTAATTTGGTAGTTCCCCCGCTGTTGTTAATCATTACCTATAATTTTACGCGAGCCATTCTTAAGTTTGAACAAATTGTAGCCGCCCATAGCCCGGATGTTTTGTTTCTTCCAAAGATAGTGCGATAGTTCACAATATTATTATAATGTTTAGTTACTATTTGTTCGGCACGCGCCCGCGCCTCGTGCGGCGTGCCGGAGGTATGAGTTGTCTAATAAACATATCTTATCTCCTGATATATTGTGTTTTCTTCATAATGTTAAACCTATTGTAAGTTATAATTATTTACTTAGGTCAGGCCACTGTACTACGCATTTTAGGTATGAAGATACAAGTACGCGGCGGGCTCGACTTGTCGAGCTAATTCAGTGTGGGCTGCCGCGCACCGGCCGGCTCGCACGTTAGTTCGATACTCACTCACTCGCCGCGTCGTAAAAGAACATAACCCTAGACAACCAGACCAGACCTAACTAGTCAGAAGGTATGAGTTAGCCGACGTAAGCACGGACGTAAAAATATCGCGCACTGGATTTTTAACGCTCTGTTTAGCGCCGAGAGTTGAAAACCCAACAGTGTATTTTTTCGAAGCGCTCGGATGCACTCTGTTGTTGTTAGGTTGGATTCTTGAAGCTCGGCTCAACGCCGAGAGATGAAAATCCCGCCGGCCCGCGATATTTTTACGTCCCGTCCATGCGCGAACGTCGTGTGGCTGACACTGGCTTGGCCACCATCAGGGATTTTACTTTTGATAAAACAAAGATTTAGTCGTTAATTAGTCGAAACTTGTCGCCAAATATCAGAATTTCTCGGTCACTAGTTCAAAAATTATAAGGCGTCATTGGTGGCCGATCTGGAGAGAGTCTCCCCAGCTTGGCCACCTTTGTATCTCAAAAACTAGGGCACCTAGGCGAAGATCTGTTTTCTCCCAGATTTAGTCGCTAATTAGTCGCCAAGTCACAGATTTAGTCGGGTCTTAGTTTAGAAGATATAATGAGTTCAATTTTTAAGTATAGACCAAGAGCTAGATCAAAAATTTTATCGTAAACTCTTCAATCTAGCTCTTGAACTATACTTAAAAATTGAACTCATTATATCTTCTAAACTAAGACCCGACTAAATCTGTGACTTGGCGACTAATTAGCGACTAAATCTGGGAGAAAACAGATCTTCGCTAGGTGCCCTAGTTTTTGAGATATAAAGGTGGCCAAGCTGGGGAGACTCTCTCCAGATCGGCCACCAATGACCCCTTATAACTTTTGAACCAGTGACCGACAAATTCTGATATTTGGCGACAAATTTCGACTAATTAACGACTAAATCTTTGTGTTATCAAAAGTAAAATCCCTGATGGTGGCCAAGCCAGTGTCAGCCACACGCGAACGTCGGCTAACTCATACCTTCAGACTAGGGTTATGTTCTTTTACGACGCGGCGAGTGAGTGAGTATCGAACTAATCGTCGTCAATGAAAAGAGAGGCAACTTCTAGGTGAATAAAACTGTAGGTAATTTATGCTGTGCGACCTGAATTGCACTTTATTGTGCCGTAGCAAGAATCGCTATTTACTTATTTAAATTATTTTGCGGAGTCTTCTGTATCTACTTGTACTATTATTATATTCTGTGCTTTTATACAAGATAAGTATTCATACCTATTTCAATAGTTTCTTAAGTAGGGACCCTATTCTTACGAAATTCTTATTAGTGGGTATGTACTCGTATCTACCTCAATAAATAGCCCCCTTTTTCGTAAAAAAGAAACTCTTTAAAAACCTATTTTAATTATAGAAGTGTTTTGTCAATTTCTTTCGAATTATGATTTGAGTTTGAAAGAAGAAGACAAAACACTTTTATAACTAAAATAGGTTTATTTCGTTTTTTCATGAATAGGTATATCTATAACCAATATTTCCGTGGCTGGCGTGAATATGTTGACATGTCTAAAATGGCAATTTGTCAGGACGGCCATTTTAAAGGTTTGACCTCTTCTGGTAAATCGGTAAATTAGTTTACAGTATTTGTTTTAGTTGTTTTATGGGTTATTTTATACCATCTTTTAAATTATGAAAATAAATAAACAAAATTCCCCGTGGTTTGCATAATAATAGACTTGTCATGTCGTTCACCATCGAGTTATCAACTTATTCACCGAGTTGTCAACTTATGCACCAACAGTTATCAACTTATTCACCTTCTGAGTGGGGAATATTAGTATGAAAACAATGCTATTAATGACAAACCAATCAACCTACTGATGACGAATATAAAAATATTTGTTGATTTGTTCAAGTACCTACTAGCTAGCAAAGCTGTTGTCCTAACAGAACAAATATTAAATTGAAAAACCATGAACCTATCAGTTTCTATTTTTTATTTATTACTCTAACACTAGGTTAGAGTAATAAATAAAAAATAGTAAATTGTTTTATTGGACTAAACAATGGACACATACATAATAAAGAACGAAAAGAATAAAGAAATAGTAACCTTTCATATTTCATTGCACCTCAAAAACCTATTCATCTGGGTTGTCCTCGTCCAAATCTAGACCATTAGATGCGGAGACATCACCAACAGTTTTTATTTTAATATAAAACTCCTTGAAAGAATCATCAAGATGATTAATTCAAGGAATTTTGAAAGAATCATCAATCAGGTCAATCATGTCCATCAAATCCAACTTAGATATTTATCGTACTTAGTGTTTTTTTCCTCTTTTCCTTAAACTTATTGACTGGAAAGGGGGTTCGCAATCCAGGTTTTTCTTAAAATAAATATTTCTTACGCTGCTTTTATCATATTGCAGCCATTTAATAGGTTGCCACAGAAATTTGTCTCCCGAATCATCCAGTTTTTTGACAGTAAAGGGTCCTTTCTTGGATTTTAGTTCGGTAAAATCCAAGAAAGGCCCCTTTCCGTCATCACCACGACCTCGAATGGCTTCTGCACTTTGCAAATCCTCACCAACTGCACCCAATCATATAAATGATTGATTTTCATTTGTGTTCTCTTTTTAGTTTTTTCAATAATCGCGTGGTCAGCGTCACACTCTATATGTGTGTGCCCCTTGGGAAGGAATTTGTGGTTTATCTTTTGCAGCGTCGGATGATTATCAAGCAAAGACATGAACATCATCGCCACGACATTATTTTTGTTTTGGCCACCACAAGTGTTGGAATAAAAAATCAGTTCTTTAACTGCCGATGGCAAACTGTTGCAGAAGTGCCACAAACCTGACGCAATTTGGTTTGCTCCTCGAGCTCCTATAGTCTCGTCCCACATGTAGCACGTAGCCTCATTAGTTGCTAAATCGTGTATTGTCAAATTAAATACCAAAGCTGTCGTTTGTAAAATGAGCCAGACGTTTTTAAATATGGTGTTGGCAAGCACTGCTGTAGATCAAATGCAAATGCCCTAACAGATGAATCGGCTTTGGCATTCTCTTTATCCAAACGTTTTTCAGCATAAGCTTTTTCAGCTTGATGTTGGTGTTCAGCTAATTCAGCGGATAAATCTACTTTGCGGTCTTCATCTGCAACTTTAATTTTAGCGTTTAACACATCGCACGTGTTGCATGTATCTTTGGGTGGTTGCTTAAACGACAGATTGAGGTCATGAAAGCATTTGGAATATAATTTTAACGAGACAGGATTTGATGAAGTATTTTTGTACTCTCTGTACATTTTAGCAATTGAAAGGTCAGCAGCTAGATATTTCTTACCAGTCGAATTTCTACAATAGTGGCTCTCATAACTTGGAAAGCTCAAAATGTAAAAGAAAGAAAGAAAAAACGTTTATTTGCGGTAAATTTAGTGGTTGACAAGCGAAATGTCTTCGATAGTCTTCTTATTTTTGGGAGGTTGATGACCTCTATGATCCTCACTAATGATTCCGTTAGGAGATTTTTTTTTCTATAATAAAATTATATTATCAAATCCCTTGGTCTCTCTAGTATTTTACAAAAAACACTCTAAAAACCGGTTTGTTCTCATTATAAATCTCTAGCATGTACTCTTACAGTAGCACTCTCTATTTAATGCTCTGCTGCCCGTTTTATAAGAATTTTTTGGTAAAATTTCTACTGACTTAGCCACAAATTATCAATTGGCAATAATTATCAAAACAATGGACATCTCAATATATCACGATTAAAACTGAAATCCTTCGGTTGGTTATAACTGTACATCTCAATATATCATGATTTAAACAGAAATACTTCGGTTGGCTTTATCTTGACATCTTAATTTGTCAAATAAAAGAGAAAACTTTTATCTGTACAAGTTGAGATATCAAATAACGAATGATATTTTGGTTACTGGGTATAAGTTGATATAACGAAATATCAATGTTCGTTCACAAAAACATGTGAATCGTTAATTTGACATGTTGTGTTGTCAAGTAAAACACGTAAAAATGCGAGATGTCCACATAATACCATAGTCGATTGCTCCAAAAGTTATGTATATTTTGAGTTGTCAATTTTTTTCATATAAATTCCTAATGCGTAGAACGTATTAAGCCAATAAAAAAAAAAACATACAAGTTGAGATGTCAATGTATTCACGCCAGCCACGGATTTAAACTATACTTACTCTTAATTGCTTTAGGCGGTAACAGTACCTATTGGTGTTATTCGTACCGTTTGTTTATCATTAATTTAGCCATTAAAGCTTTAACGTCCAACTTTCTAAATCTAGAATAATCTAAAATTCTAATTTGTATTCGTGATGTCCTTTTTCTTGGAATGTTTGGATGCGCCCTTTGTTCTCTTCCACTTCATTCTTCGGTTTTGGAACCAAACCTTCACCTGAAAATAAAAAGATAAAGAAATACAGAAAATCTAAGATTTTTTTTCCGTAATAACTTGCTTCTTGCAAGTTTCATGATTCTAAGACAACGGGAAGTATCCTATAGGTTTTTATTTACTTGCGAGTATCAAAATATGTCGTATAAATGACCGTATTTTTTTATTACGTTGACTTTTTTTACAACTCCAAGGTATACCATTAGACCTACGAATTTGATATTAATTTCAGGTTGATACCTCCACACGTTCCTGAGAAAAAGGGTCTTGACAGACAGACGGACAACGAAGTGATCCTATAAGGGTTCCGTTTTTTCCTTTTGGGGTACGAAACCCTAAAAACGGAATTTCGCGGGCTATACCCCTGACGCTTTCGCCTTAATTTTGACGCGTCTCGTGCGTTAGACCGTTCAAGAGAAGATATTGATGGCAGTAACCAATAAATACCTGTCGTTCAGTAAGATGCAACGCCACAGCTATCTCATATCGTCGCAGTCTTGTCAGATAGTTGGCTCGTGTGAATTCGGCCTCCAAACTGCGGATCTGTGCCTTCGTGAACGCTGTGCGCTCCTTGCGACTACCGCTAGGGGACCGAGTATCTGCAGACGATGGAAAGGAGTTAACAATCAGCAAAATAAAGGAATTTATCCCAACTGTTCATGAGTTCGACCCCCAACTGTTGCATACCTACCTACCTATTGACTGAATCCTTCCAAAAGGAGGTTAATAGGATCACCTCGAAAGACGGTCTTTTTGCAAAACAAGGTTTTCTAGCATTCACTAATTCCATTAAATCTGCGAAGATTTTAAACTCTTTGGTCAGTTTTCAAAGCATTTGTGTACCGTCTTACTACCTAGAAACTAAAGAATCCAGAATCTAATCTTACAGAACTTTAGACCGATTAATAGCCAATAGCATCCGTTGTTGTAACGACTAGCAGATGTAACCAAGCGCCGGCGCCGACTGTCCATTGTTTATGATTGGTTTATAGCCGACAATTGTTTGTGTCGCGAATCCTGCGCATTTCCACTCGTAAACTGTGAGCCATGAGGTGTGACAGGAAGGTGTCATGTTTATTGTTATTAGTTTATAGCTGTGATTTATGACAGGGAATTTATAGAAGCGGCCATAAACTGAGATACCTACTACCTAGATTCCTACTTGGATTTGGATACGGTCATACCTGTTGCGTCGTAGCAATGATTTGGTTAGCTATGTAAACACTTGAGCAAATAGATTTAGTTACCTACATACCGAAACGCTTTCCACAGAATGGGACAACAAAATTATTATCAGACAGTCGAAAGTCATTTTTATGAAGTTTATTTTTTATTTTTTTTATTTTCCTTTATTGGCCAACCAACAATTGTTTACACTGATAACATTTAAAGTAATTATATAATATCTAAGGTTAGTGTAACAATTAATTATAGGTTAGCACCACATGCCCCATAAGCTAATAAGATGTGCCACAAGCACTGAATTATAATTAAAGATAAATATTTGAGTACTTAACTAAAATTAATATTAATAAGTCAATCCGAATTAAAAGTCTAATTAATTAAAATCAGAATTACAATAAAAATTAAACTCGAAATTAAAAATCAGATTAAAATCACAACTACAATTAAAATCAAAATTAATTAAAATCCGAATCAAAAATCAAATTAAAACCACAATTATTATTAAAATCATAATCAAGATCGAAATTAAAGTCACAATTAATATTAAAATCAAAATTAATTAAAATCCGAATCAGAAGTCATATTAAAATAACTATTAATATTAAAATTACAATCAAAATTAAAATTAAAATCAAAAATGAAATCAAAATGAATCAAAAATTTAAGTAAAAAATTAAAACAAAAGTAAAAAAACAAGCAAAAACAAACAAAAACAATAAGTACAAGTCAAGATTAAATTATATTATTAAATTATAATCAAAATTAAACAATTGATATAGTTGTTCTATGAAACTTGGCATATGAGTCAAAATGCACGTCAATAACATCACTGCAACTATTTAACAATTTGCAAAGACGAGGAACGACAGAGTTCGCACCAAGAATAGTTCTGCGGAGTGGAGGGTGTAAAGGAGTTATAGGAGCACGAGGGATTCTAGCAGGAGCACGAAACCGAAACTTCGATAGTAGTAGAGGACAATCAATTTTGCATCGGAGTAGCTTATAAACGAAGGATAAGTCAATGATTGTTCTACGTTTCTCAAGTGAGACCATCTTAAAATAAGATAGTCGGGATTCATAGGATCGTATCCTTTTAGCATTTCCGCTAGCATAGGCTAAATGCCAGAGGAATCTCTTTTGTATTCGCTCCAGTCGAAGAATGTGCGTAGAGTAATGAGGTCTCCAAATCGTACTGCAGTATTCTAAGATACTACGAACGATGCAGTTGTACAATAAGATCTTCGTCCGATTACGCTTAAAACCAGCAACATTCCTTATAACAAAACCTAGCATTCTAGAAGCCTTTTTGATGACGCCCTCGACATGAGGTACAAATGTCAAGGCGCTGTCGAAAATAACTCCCAAGTCCCTTGTTTGATCTACCTCTTGGATAACGCTAGGGCCCACGCAATATACACTAGCAGTTGCTTTCTTTTTTCGGGTGTATTTCACGTGGTAGCACTTTTTTATGTTTAAGGTCATTTCATTATCATTACACCATTTAGCCAACGAGTCTACGTCCCTCTGAAGTAATGTACAATCGTTTTCAGATTCGATTATGCGTGAGAATTTAAGATCGTCTGCATACATAAAACATTCTGAGAATCTTAGGCAGTGCGGGATATCATTAACGAAAATGATAAATAGAACCGGTCCAACATGTGAGCCCTGGGGGACCCCTGATGATGTTTTGTAGGTTCCCGATTGGAAACCATTAACTGCGACAAAGAAGGAACGATTTAAGTTAAATAATTAGGTAGATACAGTAACATTATATTTTCTTGCGAATTAATAAAGATTTCAGAACGTTGACTTATTCAAGGAATCAAGGCAATTTTATGCAAAGCGAACGTAGCTTGATTTTCCTAGCTTTGCCATCAGAAGCACAGGATGCGTGTTCTCAGGCAATTCATTACGCAATTTTTGAATTTTTAATACGACAACAGCGAGGTCTCGGCAACACCCAGCAATTGCTGGTTTAGGTAAGTACCTACCACAGAATACCTAGATGGTGTAAGAGGAATTATTGTCAATTTGTAACCGACGAAAGGAGAGAGAGAGGAGGTTCTCAAGTCGACACGTTTAATTTTTTTTTATTTATTGATTAGCACGCATAACTTTTTTATTCGACATGGAAAGAAAACACATTTAACCAGGCACCGACTTCCGAAATTAAAGTTATTTTTCACTTTGTAGTGTGTTGTTTTTGGAAGTCGGTTGTATTATATTGTAAGTTTTTATAAATGTAGTACTTACCTATGCATCGCCTAGGTATGCCTATGCTATGTATGTTTGCCTGTGTAACGGTAGCATTGGGGCAGATCATTGTATAGTAGTTTAGAATCTGATGTATGTAGCATAACAAAAACATCATACCTAGGCTGTTTAGGTACTTATTTCCGAAGGGGAAATAGTATAGGTACTTATTGAAAACCCTCATTCTGCCCGTAGGTACGTGTAGCTTAAGCTTTCATACAATTTCGTTCCACGAGTTACGACTGAAAATTTACTTACAAAATTGAATTCTAGAAATCGAAACCATCAAGATTCAAGACCCATCTTAAGGCACGGACTGACACACAACCACGTAATCAATTGTCACTATTAGCTGGCTTGAAATAAGGTTGAAAATTGAAAATAATATTTGTGTTGCCGAGATGTGACTAAGCTGCGAATGTGAATTTTCCGGGTTTTCTTTAGATTATTCAGAATATACACAATAAATAAAAAATTGGGCGGTTAAAGTCTTAAATAAATGCTAATTCTATTAAATTCTTAAAAAAAAGAATGTTGTTATCGCTGAAAATACAGAGATGTTCTACGCCAAAGTTTATTATTGTGGAGCAACTTCCAAATTTTTTATTGGGAAACGTCAAACTATTTTTTACTATTCTATTCGGTTAAAATTTTTCTTTAAACCCTTCTCTGTCCACTGTATTTTTTGCGTCGGATAGTTTCATTGCTTTACGTCATACTCGACAATCTAAGAAACCAATTTTTGTGAATATTGAGCTAATACCGCGCCTTAAAATACAAAATGGACTCACCTTCCTCCGCAAACCCTCGTGCTTGCTCCTCACTCTCCTCCTTCACCACAACATGGTTCTCCCACTCACCCCACTCCCAATCACAAGCCTCCCTCTCCTCACACAGACCTCGGTCCACCGCCCGGTAATCGTAGAAGAAAGGCAGATAGCCTGGGTGGAAGAACTCACTGGAGGAACTGTGCACTTCCTGGTCTAAAAGAGGTTGAAACTGTGAAGGTTCTATGGCCTCTGGATATTTGATCGTGTCTTCTGTCTGTGCAGGGTAGGATGGTTTTAGGTACTCCATTGTGTTTTGTGAAGATTGATTTTCGTTGTAGTACTTAGTGGTTTTATTTAGGTGATGAAGGGCTTTTCTAGATCGTGATTTGTTAGTTTTGATGATGCTTTAATAATGAATGATTTGTTTTATCGTTGTTAGCAGATTTAGGATAACAATTTGAAAGCTTTTAAGAGAAACCGTTATTCTTAATCAGACTGATTTGTCGAGACGTTTTTCTATTTACCTATATACCTACATGATAATTAATATTGAAAGTTATATGTTAGTATTAGTCCCGATTCTAGAAACTCTTTCAAACTTTAATAAAGTCTCCACGATTTATTATAAAAACACAAGGTAACACGTCTGCTCGCGCCCGAGTTTCAGCGGATGATTTCTGAACGTTCAGCTGAGATGCGTACGCGCAGGCTGGGCGGGGCTTATAGCTTTTGGGCGGGGACTGGACTGCGCAGTGCGCTACTTTAATTTGTCATTTCAACAGTGTTTGTCATTAGAGGTTTTTTATTATGAATATATTGCGAGATAGAGAGCATTTGAGAGAAAAATAAAATCAGCTGTTCCTTACATTTTGATGAGTTATGTGAACATAAATGTAGGGAACAGCTGATTTTTTTTCGCGATTTCAGGCTTGTTTCCGCATAGTAAAAGTTGTTCCTAATGATGAGTACCTACAATGACCCGTTAAGAGGTTGTCACTTATTTAAATTACACGTTGTATTCAATATTTAGCTCCTTATTAGTAATGTATCACTATCACTCCATCACTACATAGTATAAAACAAAGTCGCTTCCCGCTGTCTGTCTGTCCCATACATAGGGACAGACAGACTAGACAGCGGGAAGCGACTTTGCTTAGATCTTTAAAACTACTTAACGGATTTTGTTGCGGTTTCATTTAATAGATAGAGTGATTCAAGAGGAAGGTTTTTAAGTATAATAAACACGGGAGAAGCTGCGGGCAAAAGCTAGTGATTTATAAAACTGAAGTGCTATTCGAGTTTTATGTCTGACTGTAGGTACCTACTTTACTACCTACCTCATCATCATCGCAGTGTGGCCGTTTCTAATTGTATAAACCTACGTACTTATTTTCCTTTTCAGCTGTTGCCAGGTGAATATAGCAAAAAAAACCATGACAGTTGAAATTGTACCAATATTATACAAATATTTAGTCTACTAAAAATATGCTATCGTCATTCTTCGGAGCCTCAAATATACCAATTTAGTTTTATTAAGTCCTAGTATGGACGCCAGTCTCTCACAAAGGATCATATTTTTGATTTTGTAACGTTACTATTCTAGTCTCTATTTATAAAATAAACTAAGTGAACCTTTGTGAAGAGAGAATTAATAGTACATTATGATATAAGTGCGGTAAGTTGAAAATTACAGCCGAGGTGATATTGCTAGCCCGAGCCGTAGGCGAGGGCTACAAGAAAGCAGAGGCTGTAATTATCAAAGCGCACGTATGTCATACGACGTTTTATAACATATTTGCGAGGAAATAAATAAAACTCGGACTTTCTTAAACGAATAAATCTTTAAAAACACACTTTCTGAAAATGAATTTGCATCTTTGCTTGTTTTCCATACGATGAAATTTTGATTCGCTTGTAAGTATATATCGGTCGATTTTTCGGGCAAGAGGCTTAGAGTAGCATTTTTCGCTGCCTCTGAGACTTCTGGCGGTGTCGAATGAATAAATTCATCATTACTTGAGGACATTTTCAAATAAAAACAATACAGCGAAAAGGAAAAGGGAATAATTTTTACTTGTTCACAAATTAGCGATGCGCACGCATCAGCGCTTTTTTTTTAGAGGCAAAGGCACAAAAACAGCCAGTATTTTAATAAAGTAAATTAATATTTTTTTTGTTTTTGTTGCAGATGGTTGTAATTTATTGCCAAAATTAATTAAATCAAAGAATTAAATGTTTAACATTTAATACTTTAATTTTATTTTATCCCAAAGTTAATTTTATTCATAAAATGTTGACCACTTTTCTGACATAAAAACTCTTTGCTTTGCTTTCTTTGCTTTTTTTTTCTTAAGATTTAAAAAAGTACCGTTGGTTTTAGAGGGAGCATGATAAACCGTACGTGTTACCTTATTAGAAAGAAACTCGTGCATTTTACTTTACGATTACGCACAAGTACGTAATGACATACATTACGATATTGAAATTGGTGAAATAAGAGGCCCTTTACGAGCAAATGTGTTATAAATAAAGATTACCTACTATTACTATTACTAAAAATACCAAAAAACGGTCACACTGATCATCATGATCATCTGCCTAGCCTTCTCCCAACTATGTTGGAGTCGGCTAAGACCTCTTGATATCTCTATCAGATATATTGACGGAAATAGAGATATCAATATGTGTTTATGCGATGTTTCGCCAGTGAAAATGCGCGGTAACAACTGTCTAGTACCTATTGTTACTCTTGGTTTAGAAAGGCTATGATATGCAAAGGATGACTACCTAAGTGGCTGTGGCTGATGTTTGCATGTTATTCAATTTCACCCCGACGAATTAGACAGTAACTTCTATCCACACTAATCGAATACTTCCTATTTACAAATCGATTAATTTAATCAAGTGATTTAGGTGCGACCGGCTTAGACTCTTGTTTTAACATGGGGCAGTAAGGAACCCCTAGGGGACCCTTTGCCCTCTATTTCTCACGGTGAGCCATAATTAAATACTGGTTCTTGTGATGATAGGTTTATTATGTGTTTTTAAAGTTATCGTCAGTAATTTCGTTAGGTACTTACTTATTATTGTTACTTTTTGATGAGATTTGAAAATGTTAATCGAAATTCTTTATGATCTTGCAACTTTACACTTCAAAAAGTGCTGCTTTCATATTTGTTTTATTTATATATAGGTTTATGTTTTGCCAAAGTAAAAATCTATCAAACGTCTGCGTATAGGCACCTTTGCAATTTTTGCTCTTTGCTTTATCATAAGAACCTGAAATCGCGAAAAAAATCAGCTGTTCCCTACATTTTGATGAGTTATACGAACATCCTGTTTTTTTATAAGATCCTCCTCCTTATGAGGTTGTCACTTATTTAAATTAGGTACAGTTTACACCTTGTATTTTGCTTCATGCTACGTATGATATCGACTCTTTCCGCTACAAAGGGCGTAAATTGCCCAAAATTCACTTTTTGATGCAGTCTTCTATCAGTCAACTAAGTAAGACTGCATCAAAAAGTGAATTTGGCCTAAAATGGTCTTTACGCCCTTTGTAGCGGAAACAGTCGATATATACAACTGAAGGTCGGCTTCCAGTCTAACCGGATGCAGCTGAATACCAGTAATTTACATGGAGTCATGGTGCTATTAACACTTGTGGTTCATAATAAGTATTATAAGTAATGCTCTAATATTATTATCTCTAATTACTTACTTCTTTGTACTTTTTCATCCCTGTTCATGCTTCCCTAATTTATTATGGACCCTTCAAATGTTTAGCTTCAGCGGTTTATCTGTAGTAAGTAGTTACCTATATCTTCAAGTACCTACCTACGTAAGAGTAAATTTGTTAGACCAAAATGACAGCTGCGTTCGACCTTTTTTTTATCATCATCAAAGATCATGGATCCCTCATAGTTCCGTTGTGAAGAAAGGATGGTGCTATAGGTCGTATATAGCTAAGTCTCTCTCTGACTGGAACCATGATGGACTGATGGATCCATGAACTTTTTCACGTCATAGTACAGCCCCAGATCTATAAAGCGGATGAGATATCGTTGTAATGGGTCGGCTAGTTACTCTGCAGGACGCGGAAGTCCGGCAGTCGGTAGTCGGGTTGTCCGACGACGGTCCGACGGGATGGTTACACGGACGGGTGGCTTGCACTTCCCGCTCATTATGAGATACGACTTGTTGATTGGCAAAACTTGTAACTTGGTTTATGTCCCTATATTTTTTGTAGAATATCAATCTGCCAAGCCTTTTACCAACTATACCAACTGGGTCGGCTTCCAGTCTAACCGGCTGCAGCTGAGTACCTGTATTTTACATGGAGTGACTGCCTATCTGTCCTCCACAATCCAGAAACTGACTAGGTAAGTAATAGGTACGACTTTTGACTTTTTTTTTGACCGGTTGTCAGACTTTCGGGCTTCTGACGACCCGTAACAACTGTCAAAGATCTACAAATGACAGTCTGGACCAATGGCTTAACGTGCTTTCCGAAGCACGGTACGTAAAGATGGTCACCCATCCACTGACCAACCCTGGCAAGTGTAGCTTAACCTGATGGATCGACCCGTGCGGCTGTTATTACTTAGCCATGAGCTCCTCCTCCTTAACCATATTAAATACCTAAAGGTTAAATATGACATATTTTGATTTAAAAGAGTGTCCGTGTCCGTGGAGTTTCTTGCCCGTTCTTCTCCATAGGTTCCTATGGAGAAGAACGGGCAAGAAACTCCACTACCTACTACGCTTTGGAATTGACAACTAGCTCCATATTTCTGACTGATCGACAGCTGACAATTCCAGTTTTTAGACAATTCAAAAATTCAAAAGTGCCTTGGTTTATTTGAAATAAATGCATAGGTACAAAATAATCATTGATGCTTTTTGTTCGGTGCGCGCACGCACCCTTCTCATCATGTTTTGGCAGCTGCGCGTACGTCCACGACGAGCAACTTACGACGACTCTTACGTTACTTTTTACTGCCCCTCTAATGGCTCACTGGGCTGAGTCACTGCCCCCCCTGCTGTTGTGTTAGCTTCGTTATAATAACACAGATCGACGAATTATTGCTTAGTGTTGATATGTAGATTTTTATTGATTCTTTCTTGGGTTTAATTGATAACTTAATGAAATGCTGAATTTAATTCTAAAAATAGAGGTATCTAAGTGATTCACTCGATAGAAAAGGAATAATACTTCGCTGTACATACCTACTTTATACATACTTACCTATACTATACTTAGGTTAGGTACTAAAACATAGTAGGTAACCATTTCTATTAATTATACAGGGTGTAAGTGTAAACATTCAATCTTTAAAGGGGTCATTGTACTCATCATTATGAACAACTTTTACTATGGGACTAAACCTGAAATCGCGAAAAAAAATCAGCTGTTCCCTACATTTGACGAATTAGTTATGTAGGTACTGAACACCTAAATAATTCGTCAAATGTAGGGAACAGCTGATTTTTTTCACCTAACTCCTCCTAAACGGCTGAACCGATTTAGATGAAATTTCGTGTGTATTTCAATGGGTTCCTGGATGGTATGAGGACCCGGTAGAAAGAAAGAAAGAAAAATGTAGCGCAGGTGTAGGTGGGTATGTAGGTAGGTGGCGCTGCAGTCGGGTTCTAGGATCGTTCAAACAGGACAACGGCTGTCGGGTCCGCTAGTGTTATGAAAATACAGTAATTTTATGATCCCGCAATGTCCGTACGTACCTACTTCTTACTTTTTAGGGTTCCGTACCTCAAAAGGAAAAAACGGAACCCTTATAGGATCACTCGTGTGTCTGTCTGTCTGTCCGTCTGTCACAGCCAATTTGCTCCGAATCTAATGGACCGATTAAGTTAAAATTTGGTACACATATGGATTTCTGTGACCCAAACACGTACAGTTAAAATAAATATATGAATTTTGAATATGAGAGTCACTTTTAGAGGGAATATAAGAAAATTAAAAAAAAAAGTTTTGTAAACTGTACCGTGTGACATATCAAATGAAAGGGGTTACTATGAGGGTCTCAAATATATTTTTTTTATAATTTTAAAATATATTGTTTTAAAGTTATTTCAGAAAATTGACGAAAATTGACCATTCCCCTCCCCTTATCTCCGAAACTACTGAGCCTAAAATTTTGAAAAAAATATGGAAAATAGTTCTATACCTGTACATTACAGGAAAACCTATAAGAAGTCTGTGGTCTTAAAATAACATGGTAAATCTATATATATAAAAAAATCAAAGTCCTGACTGAGTCACTTACTAATATAGCAACGCAAAGCTCAAACCAATGGACCTAGAGACTTGAAATTTTGCACATAGATACCTTATATAGTGTAAACATCCACTAAGGAAGGATTTTTGTAAATTCCCTTCCTAAGGGCGTAAAATAGGGGATGAAAGTTTGTATGAAAAATCCTATCCCTTGAGTTAATAGACTTGAAACTTAACACGAATATTCATCTAAGTAAATTATAAAGTTTATCTTTTTGAGTTTTCCTAAACTACCCCCTAATGAGGAATTGGGGGTGTCAAATTTTGTATGGAAGAACTTTAACACGCGGTCCGATTAACTCAAAACTCAGTTTTTATACTTGAGACCAAAAATTAACACTAACGTGTATCAGGGTTTTCCAAAAATCTACCCGTAAGGGGTGAAAAGTTAATTTTATAGCGGAGGCTTGATTAACTCTAAAATTGGTGTAAATAATGTTTGAGTCAAGTTATGGAAACATACCAGACGATTTTTGAAATTCTTCATCTGTGTTCGTGAAAACAGAGATAGTTTATATGAAAAATCTTATTAATTTGGTTAATGAACTTGAAACTTAGCACAAATACTTGCATAAGTAAGTAGGTAATAATGTTTGTCATTATTAGTTTTTCAAAACTACGCCTAAAATGAGGTTAGGGATGTTAAGGTTTGTATAGAAGAATTTTAAAGCCCTGTCCGATTAAAAAAATGGTACTTTGAGTCAAGCTAGAAAACTTGCCAAACGAATTTTCACCGATTTTGACGGCATATAGCTGATGTTTTAAGGAGCAACTTAGGCTATTTTTATTTTAGAAAAATAATTAGGGTTCTGCGCAAGAAAATTTAAATCCATGAAACCAGACAACCACGTACCTACAGTCCAGTACAAACTTACTAAGCCTCTGCTGTCTATTCCGGCTATAACAACAAATAATAAAAATAAAGCAAAGTTAAAAATGTAAGGGGTCGATCCCCATACAATAAACTTTTCATTTTGAAAAAAAAATAAAAATTTTAATCTAGCATGTGGGGTGTCATCGTCTAGAACTCATTGAGTAGAGTACAAACATTTTTTTTTTAATCTCTTAAAATTAAGAAATAGGGGGCCGCAAAAGTTGTAAATTTTATACCATTTTTGTACGAGCTCTAGCGCAACAATTCAACAAATTAGGAATTTGAAACTTCTTTATACCATGTAGGTACCATGAATACTATATTTAATCAACAATACTGAAAACGGCGATTCATAAGGTATTTTGTTTAAACATGGGTGATTTTCTGCAACTGCAAAAAATAACCTTGTAATTCACAGTATCATTATAAAATAAGTAAAAAGTTATCTTTGCGATTGTTAAACATATAATATGGTACGGAACCCTTCGTGCGCGAGTCCGACTCACACTTGACCGGTTTTTTTCTTTCTACCAGAAATTACAAAGGCACTCGATTGTCTTTATAATTAGGTACATCGCATGTGCAATAATAGAATGACTTCATGATTCAGAGATTTGGTCAGAGGTGACCAAATGACTATGTAGCAATAATAAAATGATTTAAAACTATTTCTTTTCGTGTCCTGTTTATGATTGTAAGGGTTGCCCGTGCTGTGCCTGCATACTTACATTTTAATATCCTATGCCTTTATTATATAGTAGTTAGGAGTAGGTTTTTAAGGTCCTATGTTTTTGTTAATGAGTAAGTGATTATGTTGCGAGCGTGCTCGGCACCTTCACCTTGTCACATAAACCTTTAAAGGTGTTATTTATTTTATGATAATTATGTAACTAAAAAAAAATGTTTAAAAAATAAAATAAAAAAAATAACCATCAGATAGGTCTGCTTGCAAGTTTGTAGGTAGGCAAAATATCATAAAAATGCAGCTTGATCGCCATTGCCCTTTTCGCTATATTGTATTGTATGTAATTTACTAAGTTAGTTTTGACTCAAAATAATGTTGTGTTTTTACTGCCTCGTTAGACGCAAGCGTAACTAGGAGGTACATACCTACTGAGCATGAGGTCCGGGTTCGAGTTCCAGGTCGAGCAGAGTTATTGGATTTTCATCAGGAATTTCTCAGAAGCAGCCCGGAGACTGGATATGTGCAGAGTGTATGGCAATAGGCTCGCTCGAGATAACGTGGGACTTAATTAGAACATGCACTAAATCGAAATGGGATATTGTACTCATCATTATGAACAATTTTTACTAAGTATGATCCCATACTGAATACTAACCTGAATCGATGATGAGTCCAATCTTCCATTTCGATTTGGTGCATGTTTTCAATTTCATCCTGTACCTATAACTGGCGAACTGTGGGTGTACTAAAGGTATAGGTCTGTACTACACGTCTGCCTAACCCTTGTGGGACAGTAGCCGTGATGTTATATGTGAATTTCACGTAGGTACCTGTACCTACCTTTTTTTTTTTTTTTTTTGAGGGTGGGAAATCATCAAATAACTTCTCCCGCTCTGGGTGGAGCGGAAGGGCGTGTCAGACTTTTACTGACTAAAACCCACCCGTGTTCCTTCAGTTGCCTATGCCAGGGCCGCGGTAACCCCTTCGGACAATCCGCGACCCCAGCGGCGTCGGCCCTATTGGACCCCGTCACTTGCTGACATCTCTTTGAGGCGCGCGTGGAACACAACGCGCCGTCGACTCGGGCCTGGTCCTTACCGGACGGCGAGCTACCCGCTGCTCACCGTCCGCAGGCCCGCGCCTACGGTGGCCGGAAATCGCCCCGCGATTCCCGCCGCCCAGGGCGTCTCCTGCGGCGACTGAGGGCGTGAGGCTGCCTCTCCCTCACGCGTTCCGCCTCCTCCTTCGCGAGCATCACTGCTTCGCGGAAGGAGGTGACGGCCTCCCATGCACTCTCGCTCCGCACCATGGCCTGGACCAGGCTCGGACGCGAGAGATCGCCGCCGCCGATCGCCTCCGTGAGAACACGGCGGTGCTCTGCCCAAGCCGGGCAGACCTCCACTGTATGCTCCACCGTGTCCTCCGGGCGATCCACACAATGGTAACACCCGGGCGTTTCCTCCCGCCTTATGCGAAACAGGAACCTCCCGAAACAACCGTGTCCGGTGAGGACCTGCGTCAGGCGGAAGGTGAGGACGCCGTGGCGCCTCTCTAATCACTCCTCAAAGAGGGGACTTATCGCCGCAATTGTGGCGTGCCCAGCCCACCTGTACCTACCTTATGTTGTTTTCTGAATTTTGGTCAGTGATTAATTAAGCTTATTACCTAGGTGCTGTTGTCGTTGTTGTGTGGCTAATTAATAACAGCCGCACGGGTCGATCCATCGGGTTAAGCTAGGCTTGCCGGGGTTGGTCCGTGGATGGGTGACCACCTTTACATATCTACCGAGACTCCACCGTGCCACGGAAAACATGTTGGCCCCGGCTGTCATTCGTTGATTTTTGAGTCTTTACGGGTCGTCAGAAACCCGAAAGACAACCAGTCTTACCAAGGTCAGATAGGCAGTCGCTTATGTAAAATACTGGTATTCAGCTGCATCCGGTCAGACTAGAAGCCGACCCCAACATAGTTAGGAAAAGGCTACGCAGATTGATTCGTTGTTGTTGTGATATTGTGAGTTGATGGAAGTATATAGTAGGTACCTACCTACATATCGTGAATTGTGACGATTGGGGACTCTAGTATAATAATTTTCTATGATTGGGAGGCTGTTTTGTATGGTTTTCCCATAGATCTAGTTGTCCGCCTTCCCCGCGAACGGACCGAGTCGCACGCGCAGCTAGCGAGTGATATTAAACTTACTTCGCACACCCCTACCGCCGAATATGTCGGCTGCGGTGTTGATGAGCTTAGCAGACGTGATTAAACACATAACACTCTTTATTTATAGGCGGCACTTCATTATATCTGTGTTGTCTTATTTCGGACACTACCTACTTGTTTCACTGTAGGTAGGTACCTACCGCTGTATTATAGCTGTGACGAAATATCTAGGTCATCGCTACGAATATTTTCATGATCGTTACATAGGTATTTCGACATAATCTACAAATAAGTACATAGGTAGTTAATAAAATAGTGGAATAGTAAAAAAGAAAAAGCAAATAAGGAGTAGAATAGTACCAGTCATAATATTCTTAAACCTTTCGGGCAATTTTTCACATCCTAAGCAATAATCAGCCATAGCTATAATGTTCCCACTGCTGGGACACTAGGCCTCCTCTCTGTGAGAGGGAGTGGGCTGTAATCGCGGGCCCAGTGCGGGTTGGTAAATAATGTAGATATCTTCGATTTTTGGTTCTAGGACATGCCGGTTTCCTCACGATGTTTTCCTGCACCGTTTTTAGAGCAGTGGTGATGAAATATGTAGGTAATTTATGCAAAGTAAAGCGCCTGCCGGGGTTCGAACCCACGACCTACCACTCGTAAGTAGGGACCGTTTCCATAGGGCCACCACTGCTCCTCATTTTTCACATGTTTGAGCAATTATGTAGCTACCTTTTAGGGACTTGCATAAGAAACTTTTGTTTCGTTGCTTTTCAGTAAAGCGGTTATTTCGCCGTGGATTAATGAGGCGAAAACGCAAGCCAGTGCAATTCTATACCTACTTATGTGCAGCTTTGCACACTTGTTCCATAAATATTTTTGCATTTTCTACTCCTGCATTTTTAAATAGAAGGAATATTTTGAATGAAACACCAAAATACTTGTCAACATGATTTTTATTTCAAATCAATCGTCACGCCAACTGTCTGATATCAATAAAAATATTTAGTCAATAAGTTACAGAAGCCTCCTTGCAGTTGCAAGTTTATCACATAAGATTACATTACACTGAGCTGAAGCCATTCTTATTTATAAAAATAAAGTTTACAAGTTACTGCCGGATAGTTTATGTGGTAAATTATTAGATTTTTTTAATGCTTTTCTTCAAAATTGCTTTTTTTGCACCTTAGTATTGCACGGAGTTGCACCATCGTTTTTGTTTTTGCAATATAACTACCGGCCCAAAATCTATACTTAGTTTTGACTTTACTCTGTTTACTTTACTTCTGAGTTTCATGTTGGAACTTAATTAAATTGTAACTACTACATGTACACATGAATGCAATAAAGAGTTTTGAGTTTGAGATTGAGTACTTTTGTTTTGCCCCTATACATAGGTATTAAGTATACCTACCTACTTTCACAATAGCTTCAAATTGCATTTCCGATATTATTTTAAATAGTTAATAATAGTAGGTAGGGACAAGTAGGCTAGAAAAAAAAACTAATCTAGATATAAGTAAAAAGTAGCACATATGAACGAATACTTGTCTTATTTAATCCGACAGCAACCTTCACAATATCGACAAAAAATTAAGCTTCTTTATTTAAAATGCTGAGACAGTAAAAGCTTTGAATAAAAATAAAAAGCTTAGTAGACACCTTGCTGGAAACAAAACTTAAAAATTAATTAATAATACCCAATCAATATGTGCTTATTTTCTTACACACTTTTCTTCATCATCTTCCCACGGGTCATAGACACTTCCCGCCCTTTTCACGCTTTTTATAAAAATTATGCTTATCTTACTAAGTACAGGATCTACGAATAAAGCCACTCTAGTGATTGAAGTATTGCACATGCCGAGCCAAAGTACTATTTTTTTTAGACATTTTAAAACATAGATGGTATTTTTATTTTCCCATGAATGTAATGGTTGGTTAGGTTAATAATTAGCTGGCATGCCCTATAGTGTACTGTTAGCAAGAGTGATCTGAACAACAAACCAATAGGTAACTAATTATATCTTAGAATATTAGTGATAGTAAGTACCTACTTTCAACCGTCCCTCAGAATAGAGTCTTTAGGTAACGCTTAAGATTTTAATCCTGAAAACAAAATTAAAATGTGGATATGTAACTTGTAGGTACCATAATTATGTAAGTAGGTACATATCAGTTTTGTTTTGTAAAAATAAAAATAAGCAACAATTGAATGTGTGAAGAATATCAATTTTTAATCCTATGTGTTTAAAATTCCTTGTCATCAAAATCTGATAACCGCTCCTTATGCTCTTTGTACCAAGTCGATATTATAAGATTATGTTTTTATATTATAGTAACATCAACATCTACGTACAATTCTTTTTTTAAACCAGAGAGCATGGAACTCGCACCGTTTACGCAGCCATTGTTTCGACCAGGCAAAGGTCATGACTGTAATGCCAGTAGCCTGATGAAAGTAATAGTGGTGTATCTGATGATGGTCTTAGTCCTGGCGGCCGTTGTCAGCTACCGCTGCTGTGAGTGTCGCGGGCTGGCCGGGTTCGAGTTACTGAGCGCGGACAGGGAGCTTGCGCGCTTCATGCTATAGGGAAAAACGATGGCGTCAATGTACTGTCAGTCGAATAAATCATAATTATGAAATACGGCATCTGATTGTTTTGTGTTATGGAAAACAGAAAATTGCTTCTGATAATTGTAATTATAACAAAAGAAAGTTAATAATTAATTTGTTGATTAATGTTACTTGCTTGTTTTAAATTATATTTGGAGAACAGAAAAAGGGTTCTGAAAATAAATGTCAAGAAATTAATCTGGATACTTTAAATAATTAAAAATGAAGAAATTAGCGACATATGCAGGCAACATGTAGACTTCATTACAAGTGGAATTTTAGTGCAAATATATTGCAGGTCGTTAGATACAATACTTTCTCGCTCATGGATGTCTTCAGTCTTGCATTTCAAAGTGTTTGCAAAATGATTTACACGAATAGTGTAATACATAATACTGGAATGCGCATTAACATTGATGTAAATAGTAATAAATTATAATTACCTGATATTAGATATTTATTTCTGCAACTTGTTGAATAGAAATACCATATACCAGATATAATATAATCAAGCCGAATTATAAGCGTATGCGATAGCAAGCAGAATTTAGCTTAGCTTGCAAAGATCATGATTTACAAAGATTGATCAAGACCAATTTCATCACAATACTGGCATAAAAAACCACAACAATCACCGAACTCGTTTTACTTTTTTTCTTCTGCTTTTTAGCAACCTACATCTCGGGGATATGGTACAATATATGTTATGCTGGAACTACACTTGGCGCATTTGCGCAAACGCGAAATTCGCGAAATTTCGTTAATACAAAATGAACTTCATTTTGTACTCGAGTACCTGAATATTTTGACAAATACGCGCGCGTGAAGGGTCAGCATTATGCTGGAGTAGTCATTTGTCATCATGCTGACTGCAATGTGGCGTGGTTACCTTTCAGGGTCGGTGAAGTCTACGTCTGTTGGCAAGTGGGCGGAGTGGCGGCCGGCGAGCCGATTGAACAGTCGCGCGGACGAGCGCCTCAGCGACTCGCGCAGTTTTGAGAAACTCGCGCTCCGAGACACCGCGCCACAATCCTGCCCCCGTGTTATGCAATTTACACTCCATTTTGTTCAAAATAATATGAAAAAAGACTGTTGATGGTAAGTAAGGTCTGATCGAGTCTTTAGGAATTTTGAAATTTAGATTTGTGACTTGAAAAGGGATTGTTTATAGAGTACGGAAGACTTTCATAACTAGGTTGAATGAAAATATATAGGTACCTTTGCCAGGAACATCAAAACAGAAATGGCGGGAAATAACCACAGATAAATAAAACTCTACAATGACAGAAGTGTAACTAATATGTAGGATAGTAGTGATTATGAAATTTACTAAACATTAGTGAATGAGATGCCATCATGCATCTACTCAAACAGCGAAAGCCGTTATAAACATGTGTTCGTGTGTCTGTTGGTTAGTTTGTCATGCGTCTTGTTTGCTTCGTGGGCTATAAATTGCATAACACTGTAGACTCACCTTCTTCCGAAATAAAAATAAATAAAACCAAAAATAATGTTACATAAATTATATTTATTAACAATTTTTATAATTACCATTCGACGTAGATATCGAGACAATAAAAAAATAATTCTCATTGCTGTGACGTGGCGGTTGTTAAAGGGAGATTCTTTAAAAAAAACTGTTAAAGTTATGCCGATATTGTAATCTAATTTACATAGAAAAATCCACATTTCAAGCACCCCCATAGTTTAAAAGAAGTTCAGTGTATATAAAAATACTATACAATAATATTTATCACCTACTCTCACATAAAGCTAAGATCGACATACGCTAACATTGGAATGAAAGTTAAGCATAAAATTACTGATGATAATGATAAAACATGACTACTGGTAAAACATATAAAACAGCTATACTCAACCGTACAGTTTGTGAAAGAAAATGTTGTTAACATTGACTTTCACACATACTTAACTGATTAAAAAGTTGCATCCACGTTCTCGTGTTTTTAAAATGACACGAAAATCACAACTTTAATTATTATTGATTAAAACTATAATATCCTAAAATTATGTTCGAAAACCACAAGTATTTTCCCTAGGTTGAGTAAAGCTCACAATAATAAAATTCACATTCATGCATTCTTCCTAACAAAGAACATGACATACATCGATTAAAAATACAATCAGTTAATTAAAATTGATATTGTAAGCGAATAAAATCGTTGTTTAAACATGCGCAAATTAATTATTAATAAAATAAAAATTATTGTAATGATAATATTTATAAATATTTCAATGATTATAAATGCAAAATTCAGCTTATAAATTCTCAAAATTCGTGTACATTTTATATAATCAACGTCAATTTGTTGATACCTATTAGGCCTTTGTTAGATAATAAGACAATTATTCCTAGTAAACTAAAGCCAACGAGACGAGATAAATCTCATGCTTTGAGACTAAAAACTTTAAACTTAATTGCGTATGGTTCAATTTACATTGTAACTACAATTATTTTATGTCGTTTATCGATAGTTTTTTCATTCAAAAATCAACTAATATTACTTGAGTTTTAAGTTGATATTTGTATAAGTTGCAATTTTATGTATTTATCTCGTATTGTTGGCCTCGTGTTAGTTTAGCACAAGAGTGTGGAGAATATGCACCTATAAAATTAAAATATATGTACATACATATTAGATAATGATTTAATACTCTCAAATATAGGAAAGAATCCAACATAATCAAAAGACTTGGTTATATAAAATGCATTTCAGCAACAAATGACTAAGTGTCATCTTATAAAACAGCATACATACACCGTCTTGATACTTTATATTTATTTATAAACAAAATATTGTATACTATAGCGGGACGGCTCTCTAGCATGCTTCTATCACACATTCATTTGTAATTTATATTTTTTTATTTCTTTTTATTTTTCAAAAACTTTTATTTTTACTAAAATTATATCGCATGCTAATAAATAATACTAAGCTACTACACGACCATTTTGAATCTGTTGTGATAAAAATGCTTTTCATTCAAATTAATCTTACTTAATTATGGCTTAGGCCATTGAAAAATTGCATTATGTTTGTTGACCAAGAAATTCAAAATGGCGGCAAATTAAGTGTGGAACGCACGTGATCCTCAATATAGTGAGCGGACATTAGTCGAGTACGAAATATAAGCAATGGTTTTGTATTTGCACCATAATAAAAGCTTATCAGAGACATAATTTAGTAACCAAAACGTTTAAAAAATATCAGCTGTTTAATACACTGCAATAATCTCATATTAAACAGAACTAATACTGGTCATCTGAAATTACATTAGTAATCTCATCTTTAAAAAAAAATGTGACATTTCTAACTACACATCACAAAAGCAAGCATAGTCTACACTCTACAAAGCCATTGCCTGCATATCGTATTAGTTTATAAGGACCATGTGCGTAAAGCAGTGACAACTTAAACCCTAGTGTACTCTACGTGGCTACTGGTGAGGCGGATTGCTGCCAGTGTTGATGCCTAGCGCATTGAACAGTTTTGACTTTAGGTTCATGCGTGGTTCGCTCGCTTGGTTCGCGCCCTATAACGGAAACAAACAAAAAATAAAATGTGCAAATAAAAAATAATGGGTGGTGTATTAGAAGCTGCAGAAATAAAAGGTGGGAGTTAGGTGTTAACCCAAAAGTGTGCTTACTGAGAAAGTATGTGAGTATTGTGAACTGTCGAATTAACAATTAGAAATTTCACTAATTTATTGATTAATACTTCTTTTTTATCGTCGAAATAGAGACTTTAATTTTAAGTGAGTTTATAAGATTTTTTTTTTTAAATTTTGCAATGATTCCAAGCCTCACATAATTTCTGATACTTTCAAAGTAACCTTAGCTTTGTGCACCAATGGGAAACAACAGAAAATAGTACAATATAAATCAGAATAATTGAAATGATAACAGAAATCGGTTTCATATACCACTAGTCATATAAAACCAATTTCTATACCCAAAAATTTGATGTCATAAACAAATTAAACAAAAATAAACATATAATATGAAAATAAACATAAACAAGACACCAAACAAAATGAAAGTGTGATGAGGACATAAAGCATCAAAATGTTTGCAACGCTGCCCAATGAGGTATACAACACTTATGTACTCTGAGTGAGTGAACGGTGGCTGTGAGTATAATGCTGACAACTAGCACCCTAACAAGTATCAGAACCGCTTGAATTGTACTCAAACTTGTATAATATATTTTAAAACCCTACTATGCACCGGTAATGAGCATTGCACTAAATTTTATTCTTGCAACTCTGCAATGGTTATTATTTTGAGAGCTCTCAAAAACAGACACGAAACGTATTTGTCATAACTTGACTTGTAGATTCAGCCAACTTTAATAATAAATTAAGTTGAAAGCTCCGCCAGATCGACTTGTAAATTCAGCCGACTTTAATAAAATAAATAGGACCAACATTTAAAGCACCGCAAAATAATATAAGAGTAACTGTAATAAAAAGAAATGTAAAAGACAATAATAAAACCAGGAAACGGAATAAATTCAAGGGAACGAACACGCGAACTATCATAGCCGTTATTTGAGGAAGTATTGTAGAACTATAGCTTTGTAAGTTTGTACACGGCACACAGGATTATGCAGAAATACTCAACCTTTAGCCGACGTTCGCACGGACGTAAAAATATCGCGGCGATTTTTTTTCGCGTACTGGATTTTCAACGTTCTGCTTAGCGCCAAGAGTTGAAAATCCAACAGTGTGTTTTTTCGACACTTTTGGATGCACTGTTGGATTCTCAATGCTCGGCTCAACAACGAGAGTTGAAAATCCAGCACGCGATAAAATCCCGCCGCGACTTGTTTACGTCCGTACGAACGTCGGCTTATTCTTTGGAATAAGTTGCCAGTGGGGGTGATGTAATTTTAATTTATGAGTGATTGCAAATGTTGAGAAAAGGAAACAATTAAATACTGAAATATATCATCCAACTGAACGTCTTTCTGTCTCACACAATGTCATCATCATCTTCCCGCCCTTATCCCATGTTACGTGGTGTCGGCGCAACACGTTTTCTTCTTCCGTTCTCCCCTGTCAACCGTCACGCTGTCATTCACTCCCTTCTCTTTAATATCATTCCGCACACAATCCATCCATCTTTTCTTTGGCCTTCCTCTCCTTCTCCATCCATCAACATGTATACTCATCACTCTTTTAGTCACATGCGTTTCGTCCTTATCACCAAGCCAAACGATTTCCTTTCAATTTTTCTGTCACTGGCGCCACTTTCAAATTTCCTCTCATATACTCATTTCTTAGTTTATCCATTCTCGTCACTCCACACATCTCATACAACGTCTACATTAAATAAAATTTAGTGGTGATCCCATTATTGAAATGGGTGAACATGCCCCAACCGTGCTCATCCTGATTGTATGAAACCTCCGTGAAGACCACAGGTTGAGTATCGCATCCTGTGCCGCATACCGGTGCATACTACGTGACATTTGCTGGACATGCGAAGTGTTATGCTCCATAACAAAGTGGTTTAATTTTGATGTGCGGAACGATCACGACATAGACAACCGAGTGCTTTGATAACCCAACCAATTTAGCTGTGAGGTGGCTTGATTTCCTAAGGTACATGCTCTATTTTATATTCCCAAATAATGATTTTTACGTGAAAGTTCAAGTACACACAGCAGCATGTCAAGTTACTACAAACTGAATTTGCTCAATCGATTTTGAACTTAACCATCAACATTTCAAGGTTTAAAATCATTTGGAGAAAGACAGTTTGGTCTAACCTGATGTGCTGTTGTCTGTACACCCAACCATAGTTTCTGAAAGCTTATTCGAGATTCTGATCAGTAAATCTGCTGTAAAATCATATATTACCTATCTGTTGCGATTGATTAAGATGAATGCGCAAAGATAGCCCGCGAAATTCGAATTTTCTTATATTTTTTGCAATTTGCAGGTCAGTGTCAGTCAGGTTGTATCATGATCAAAATATGATTCGCGACTATAACAAATATGTATTTACATAATTATATAAATACATATTATGCCATGTCCAGCAGTGGACATCTTTCGGCTGAAATGATGATGATGAAATACATATTTGTTACAGTCGCGAATCATATTTTGTCCAACATACAACCTGACACTGACCTGCAAATTGCAAAAAAAACGTAAGAAATCTGAAATTTCGGGGGCTACCATTGCGCATTCAACTTTTCACGTAACATGTAAAACAATTTACTGATCGAATTCTGAATGCTAATAAATAATTTGGCGTTGGTAAAGCGTAGACGTTAATCGAACTTGACCGCAGCGCGAATGAAACGCATCAACGTACACGCTGAACAAACACTCAACATGAAGACACTAAACTTCCGGAAACCAGTGGCAACTCCAAAAATAATCAATAGACGATCACAAAACCCATGGACAAATTTAATGATTCTTAGGGCGAGAATACACATGCCTGTAACTTGCACAAAAGGCAAGGTCTAAGCTGAGTGTTGCATTTGTGTGAGTGCACATAGATAGTGTAGGTGTGACGTTCGGCATAGAGCGCGACGCGTCCGTTGTTTGGTTTAAAACCGGTTTATACTGCTTTTTGGCAATCGGCTTTTGTTCTTTTAGTACGAGAGGCCATGATCAAAACCATGTCGCATCGTTGTAAAACGTAAAACGATAAGACAAAAATTTTTGTCATGGGCACCCCGCGTTTTGGTTGGGTAGAACCAAACCTCGGGGTGCCCAAATGTTGACCTTGACCTCAAGGTCGATGACCCTGAGGTCAAGGTCAGTGACCTTATTAGGAGAATCACAGATCTTGACTTTCGTATTTTGGTGATCACTCACACAAATGCAAAGCTCATCTTAGGCCTCGCGGACTGTATGCAAGTAGCATGCCGTGTGCCATAACAACTTCTGATGTCACAAATCACAATGGCATGCAATCAACTTGCACAGTTTTGTACAAGCTATAAGCATGTGTATTCCCGCCCTTCCCCTCCCCCCATCCCCCAATGAAAGCAAGCCACCATGTTCCTATCAAGCCTGCAACAGCCACAGCTCAGGCGCTGACCTCTTCAACGTGGTGGTCTTGATGCGGCTCCATGGTCTCGCGGCTGCCGTGCCGCCCGCTACGAGCGCGCGATTGCTTCACGATGTCCAAAGCCTATATACGTGACCAGTTAATTAGGTAGGTTTTAAACTTGCAATTTCTGCTATGTATTTTAGAAGTTTGCTATGAATTGAATGGACAAGACATAATGTTATCTGACATAAGAGCGTTGGCTCCGTACTGCATTTCATACAAACTTTAAAGTTCTTTTTTATCAAAATGAATGAACCGATTTTAATGAAACTTCATACGCATAAGCAGGATACATAGGTCTAAAAAGTTAGTTAAGAACATTTTCAAAATGTCTTATTTAATAAAAAGATAATTGGAAATCTCTGTTTCTATGGAATATTTAAAATCGGTCGAATTTAGCTGCAACACTATTTTTCGAAAATGTTCTTAATTAACTTTGTAGACCTATGTATCCTGCTTATGCGTATGAAGTTTCATTAAAATCGGCATTTCGATAAAAAAAGGACTTGAAAGTTTGTATGAAATGCCGTACGGAGCCAACGCTCTTATCTTCCGCGTATGAGGCGAGTTTCTTCATCTTGTCTTTTAAACATAGCGGTATCCAAATTTTTCTACAGTTAGTTAAGTACTTTAGAAAATACATAACATTTCTCGAGCAATTTTTGTTACAAATCTTCAATTGGATCGCCCTAATTGTCTGCTAAAAAACTTAGTAATTTAAAGAGAGACAACGAATTCCTAAATTAACAAGTAGATAATAACAATTTAGAAATCAAAATCATCGCCAATTATCAGCCACCTGTAAAATCGTAACATTTTAAGCATTAAATGTTAATTAGCTTCTTGTTTGTGACTTACTTGCTGTACGTGCTAGGCAGCGTGCAAAATGAATTATTTGTACGTTAAATTGTGCTGGAGTATGTTGTAAATATATATTTTTATGTTACGGTCAAAACTACATACCACATTGTCTGGATAATGCCCCATTTACGCGATGAGAGAGAGTTGTCTGTGGCTTACAATACAATTGAAGCAACAAATGACTTGTGTCGTCTAAACAGTGTTTAGACGTTGCTACTTTTATTTTTGCTTCAACTTATGGTATGCCACAGCCACAGGCAATAATATCGCACCATGTGAATCAGGCTTTAATGTCAATATCCGTGACATATTAACATCGATCGGGCAATGTCAGCATTTCCCGGATATTGTCAAAATTCTCCGGACAATGTGCGTTATGACAAAGTCCGTTACGTAAATAAATAGTAATATGTGTGCGTGTTGTTGTCTAAGCATATTAAAACCGTGAAATAGAAGAAGTATACGTAAAAGTTATAAATTAGATACGATATAATCTAAAAAGTAAGTTAGCATTTGAATTTATACAAGGTGAAACTTCAATAACGCACAACCTCTTAAGGGGTCATTGTTCTCATCATTGTGAACAACTTTTACTATTGGACCAAACCTGAAATCACGAAAAACAAAATCAGCTGTTCCGTCATAAGATCGCATAACACGTCAAAATGTAGAGAACAACTGTTTTTTTTTCGCGATTTCAAGTTTGGTCCCATAATAAAAGTTGTTCATAATGATGAGTACAATGACCCCTTAAGAGATTGTGCGTTATTTAAGTTTCACCTTGTATAAGTGTCAACAATTGTTTTTTTTATTTCAAAATTTCATTAGAACAAAAGTGCAACAATTGTCGCAGTGCACAAAACTGTGTTAGAATTACTAAAACAACTCTGTGCTAATGATAAACTTCATACATAGATTAATCCCTCCCATATTACTCAAATTCAAGTGCATCAAATCACACACGGTGTATATTATTTTAGAAAACAATTGATTTCGTCATCATTATATTAAAGAAAGATGTCGCCTACTCAACACTATCGCGATTTCTGGACAAAAATATAAACTTTGATTCAACAATTGAAAAAAAATACGTCGACTTCTTACAGTTGTTTTATTTCACGAAAGCGGGCTAGCCATACTTGTATGTGTAAACATGCACATTACATTGTCTTTGTGTGCGTAAGCTCGGGAGCCCGCTACCTGTGGGTACGCACACAAGAGCGCGTGTCTGTACGCATTACATCTTCAAGTATGGCTCACCCGCTTTCGTGAGATAAAACAACTGTACCAGAAGCCAGAAGCTCTAGCGATATTTCAAGAATTAAATTGCATGGTTTCATTTAATCTTATCGAATAAAATCAGCAAGAGAAGTCACGGATACTCTTGTACAATGAATTACAAAACAAAAGTTGGATTGAACGCGATTATCTCTGGAACTACCAGTCGGATTTGAAAAATTATTTTTGCTTTTGATAGCCCAATTTTTGAGGAAGGCTATAGGCTATTTCAAATCACGCTACGACCCAAAGGAACCTAGCAAAAAGGAAAAAAAGAACGTTAAACGAAAACGAAGTAATAGCTCGGGCGGGCAATGAGAAGCGACGGGGTGGAACGGGGGAACAAGAAATTACACGCGGACGAAGTCACTAACAGAAGCTATATTATAAAACTGAGATAGAACTTTTATTCGGAGACTTGTAAGTTATATCTTATCAAGTAAGCAGGCGACATCTTTCAACCTGTAATCCTATTATTCATTTGTCTATAAGTTTAGTTGGAATAGTGTTTACCTCCTTTCGGCTGCGGAGGGCGCAGTCTTCGAGGGTCTCGGCAGCTTCGTACTTGCCCTGACGCCGGTACAGAGCACCCAGGTTCTTCAGCGTCGTTGTTACTGTTGGGGAATCAACCTGGGGAGACGAAATTATGTTCGTTTAATTTACAATACATCTCATCTGCCTACCCTCTGAATACCAGTATTTTACATGAAGCGACTGCCTATCTGACCTCCACAACCCAGCTACTGGGTAATACGATACCCCTTGGTAAGACTGGTTGTCAGATTTTTGGGCTTCTGATGACCCGTAACGACTGTCAAAGATCCACGAATGACAGCCGGGACCAACGGCTTAACGTGCTTTCCGAGGCAAGGACCCCTCCTTGCCCCCCCCGTTGTGAACTCCATAGGTGCACAACTACTGAAGATTTTACACAACTACTGAAGGTTTTCCATCGGATGATGTATTTTACGTTTATATATTTGATATAAGCTCAGCGCCTTTTATTTGTGGATGGGAAAACATCAATGACTTTTCCTGCTCAATGCTCTGGGTGGAAAGGGCGTGTCAAACCTTCAGTTCCCTGTGCCAGGGTCACGAGCGGTATCTCTTTCGAACAACCCGCGACTCTGGCTGATGGAAGAATCGCCTATGTTTTCAAAGTACACAGTGGACTTTTAGTAATTCCATCATTTCCTACTTTATACCTACATAGCTATCCAATTTAAGTTCTTATTGACTAGTAAATAAAGTCTCGCATACCTTGGCAGCCTTATGCCACCCGCCGTACTCGCCATAAGGAGCGTTCTCCTTCTGCAAGTGTTTGTTCTCCTCACGTTCCTCAGCCACCTGCCAGATGGGCTTGTTGTCGCCTGTAAATATATACATTAACCTTTATATAAAACACATAGGTAGCTACATAACATTGTAAACGGATAGTGTTCGGTGAAGAGATTCAAACGACAATACATTGATATTCATCTCGATTTTTGTGGTTAGGTAAATGTATTTTGTCACTTTTCACTCATGTCTATGAAGTTTCGCTAAATAATTTTAATTAACCTTGTAGTGGCCTGTTTTTTCAGTATAGGGATCGCCCTAGTCTTCAGTGGAGCAGTGGTGGCCCAGTCACAGATTAATACATATGGGACACTTCGCAGTTTAGGTATGAAGCTACAAGTACGCGGCGGGCCCTCTCACGGCGCCAATTCAGTAGGTCAGAAGGTATAAGAGTTACGCGATAGAAAGAGAGGCAACTTGTAGTTGAATATAACTATAGGTAATAAGCGTAGTGCGACCTGAATTGCACTTTATTGTGTCGTAGCAAGTGTCGTTTTTTACTGAGTGTCCCTCATCTGTATTAATCTGTGGTCCAGTGATAATTACGAGTAGGTCGTGCGTTCGAACCCAGACAGGCGCTTTACTTTCGTGTTAATAATTTCATCCCTACTGCTCTCAAAACGGTGAAGGATAACAACGTAAGGAAAACAACGTGAGGAAACCAGGATGTCCTAGAACCAAAAATTCGAAGACATGTGATATCTACAAACCCGCACTGGGCCCGCATGGTGGATTACTGCCCACTCCCTCTCGAAGAGAGGAGGCCTGTGTCCCAGCAGTGGGAACATTATAGGCTGATTATGATGGCCCTACAGTGGATCAACATGCCCATCATAAACAAATAAATAAATGAACGCGTGGTTCAGCTTTTCCTAACCACAAAAATGGGATGTTAGATAACACAACAGATTCTCCATCTTCCCCGTTATCCCAAAACCATTCATGCTCAATATTATAAAAATAATAAAATAGTATAATAAATTAAAAAGCCATAACTATAATAATAAAAGCTACAGCCAAACTTATTTATATATAAAATGTGACACAAGTCGGGAAGGTGTGACACACGGCAAAAGACGTTTACAAAAGAATAATTAAAATTAAAAGAATATGCTTACAAAAATAAAAAATGGTAAAAAAGGAATGTTCTTTGCCTTTCCTACCTGTGCCACACAGTATCCGAACTTGTGTCACTCACCTAAGGTTTAGTTTCGTATAAATATCCATCCACATCGCACCTTGAGGGATAAGTACCATGCAACCACAATTTGTAGCCATTTCTAGTTGTACTATGCTGTAGTATGATGGCACAGGGATGGGGAAGAGTATAGAAACAATAAGTAATAATATTCGGGTCGCTATTTTGGCGTCATGAGGTTGTATTTTAATATTTAGCTGGGTTTTAAAAAGCTAAATGTTTAAGAGCCCATACTACCTCGGCTTTTTATCTCGCTCGCACGATACTGCACGCGGACTATGTGCGGTGCTGGGCGCCGATAGTTTAGGTAATTAAAAAAAATAAAAACATAAGACCTGCTTTATAGTTCAGTTAGTATGCAAAGTGTCATGATCTAATTTGAAGTATTTTTTGAATATCAGCGGTTTATTGTTCGGTTTGGATTTTTTTTCTATCGAGAAAATATAAATATTTGTTTCAAAATTAATGCTGCAGTATTTTCTACGTAACGGAGGATCAAGCTAAGCCATTTGAGGTAGTACAGGCTCTTAAGGAATTCAGAACATACTATTCCTTTATTAGTATAGATCGGACATTCGGATGCATATTTACCTCAAGTTGAGGTGTTGGCTATTATGGAATGCACATTTGTATCGAAAAAATCCCGGGATTCCGGGATCGACCAATTTAGAGTTCTGATTATAGAATCGAATGTATATTTACTTCGTTCATGTGTTGGCTACTAAGGAATGCACTTTTGTATCAATCGTAAAAATCTCGCGATTCCGGTACTTTTTTACTATAGAATCAAATTCCAACTAATTTTGTAAAGTAGGTTGCCAAACTGGCATAGCAAACGTCAGGATAAGTAATGTTAAAAATGAATTTCAAGTAAACAAGCATACGAGTAATATTAAATAATGATCCCCCGTGTCCCAGTATTTTTTAAATAAATAATACCACATATTTAATAATTTGTTTCCATACCATGTATCCGATTATTTGTGCATTCCCGGATTTTCCGGAAACCCGGGATTTTTTTTTTTTTTTAATTGGAGCCGCTTCCATAGTATCTTAGCCAAAAATTAATTTAATTATGCATTCGGTTATCCGGTCTCTGTTTATTAGTTACTTTGTTTTACTACGATAGCAAAATATTAACCAAATGTTTGATTTTAAAGGATAATTAAAAAGTCTCAATTACTGCGTGAATTATCTTACTTATTGTTTCTTTACCACAAGTAAATCATAAGATAAATAAACAAAACATTTTACTATTTCCATTTAATGTCAATAAATATAATTTATATAAAATTATTGCACACTATATAAAATTCAGCGGGTCGCTACATTTGGTATAATAAATTAGAAAATAATTTGGCATCATTGATTTTTTAAAAAGATTGCATTTCCTACTTTGGTTAAAAAGTCAATAATAAAACGTAGAATAATTCGTTTTTATCAATTATAACTTTATTATTATATTTGATAAACTTTAAATCCAATATTCTAATGAAATGAATACTTTGATATTCGTATAGAACAATTTAAATTCAATCTGATATAAACCAACGTGCGATTAAATTACTTAAAAGTCAGTTTTATTATGCCAAAAAGTATCAAGAGTTACTGTTGGCAACGTAAAAAGATCAGATGAAATTAGCTCGTCGTTTTTGCAAAAGTCTGGGAAATTGGTAAATAAAATCGTCACAATGACTGGGTAACATTATTCTTATCATAATTGGATGTATCTATGTATACTGCATGGTTGTAGTTAAACTTCAGCCTTTATTGCATATTTTTTATTTATTTCTATTATTCTCGAGACTACAGAGTCAAATTAAATTAGCTAGCGAAACTCCGCAGACGTGATGGGTATCGATATCTAAATACGACAAAATAAATATAATTTAATGGTTTTTTTGGGGGTCACGTGTTATTACTTGAAGTATGAGTTGATAAAATCTGTTTTAACGTGTTGCTGTTGAGATATCGATAGCCATGACGTCTGTGAAAATACAAAAAAAAAAACTGTTATTTTATACACTACCGGCGGTTAATGACCCCAAAAAACATCATCAAATTAATTTATTTTTTGTTTTATCATGTTTAGATATCACGTCTGCGGAGTTTTGCTAGATAATTTAATTTGACCCTGTATATTGTAAGACTAACGTCAAGCTCGTCGACCCGAGGCAAATCACAATAACCTGGCTCATTATTGCACAGAAAAGCAACCTGTATTCGTTTTTCTAAATTAAAACTAAAAATTATAGGGCAACACAAGGCAATTTTATGAAAAAGCATCTCCAATCGTCCAAATTCCCTTAGTACTCAGCAAAGGCAACAGAGATTGTCAAATTGGATGAATAAACCTCTTGATACTGTGAGTTTTCAATCACAGTCAAGATAAAGACTTTACCGTTAGACTGGAAGCCAACCCCAACATAATTGAGAAGAGGTCAGGCAGGTGATAATGAGTCAAGACAAAGATTTTTTTTTATTTCTATCACGCATAAGCTTTCAGCTACTACAAACTAATAGTAACCATTTTTTTTCTTTTATTTATTTAATGGCAAGACTTAGTATAAAGCCTCTACAACATGCTAACAACCTACTTTAATTTCTAAATCAAATGCATAAAGAGATCTATACAAGAAAGAAAAATAATTTCAGAAAATAATTGTCTAAATGTAAAATTCTCTTTACTGGACGCAAAGATTTATTTAAAAAAAGAAACTCGGGATTAAACGATTGTAAAAATGATAATATTAGTTTTCTACATTTTTGCGTCGAGTAAAAAATGTATTCGTGAACTACATGGCTCATATCATCTACTACCTACAAATAAAATAAATCAATATTTCACTAAATTGGATAACATTTCACACAATATTTATTTATGCCTACAAATAAATTAATAACAAATTAGCAAAAAATAAACTCACATAAAAAAATTAACATGCAATATTTTTGTATTTTTTGTTTACTATGTACAAATTCGAGCTAAGTCGAGACTAAATATCTATTCCTTAGAAAAAATGTTGAATAGAAATAATAAACAATAACTTTACAAAATACATTGTTACACAGGAAACCTTTGTGCTTTGGTCAAAATGTTACTTTATTTAGGCAGCCTTCACCATAGTTCAACGGAATGATAAAAATACCCATTTATAATGCTTGTTAAACCGACGAAAAAAAAAGGAAGAGGTTCTCAAGTATAAGCGTACATTTTTTATTATTATTGATTTGCTTTGTTTCCCCCTTATAAAAGTCTTTGTATTGCATCATGGATGAATAACGTCTACATATTTCACAAAATAATGTTGGCCATATTTTTATCATTCCCTTGGAATTATAACTGATTAGAGTTTTAGCCGCCATTTCATCATTCTATTATGCTATAGGAATGTTGCAGTAGTACATTATCTTCTGACAACTTTGTTAGTTTCTTAAAATTTGTCATATACTATGTGCAGCTGATTGTTATTTTTTAAGAGGCTTTTTTGCATTTAATGATGCTATATACTCTGAAATGGTAAACAAAATAAACATCAATTTACATAAATGCAAATACATAAAATAACGAAAATCAAACTATAAAACATTTAAAAAAAAACTTTTTATTGTCTATGAGTAGGTAGTTGTAATTAATTGAAATTAAACAAATTACTTGAACAGTTCTTGTTTAATTTCAATGTTTATAATGTAGTTTTAAAGCAAGATCATAATCAATACCCGAATCATAAAATAATAATAATTTTCTGTAAGTACCAATGTATGAAAATAACTTACATGCCCAACCGTCAAGCACTTGGGTACAGTACCCGGGCGTAATAAATATGACGCATCGAGCTATAGGAAGAGAGTTAATGATTATAATTATATAAATACAGATTTGTTACGGTCGTGAATCATATTTTGATCAACATATAACCTGATGCCGACCTGCAAATTGCAAAAAAAAGTAATAAAATTTGAATTTCGAAAGCACACAGGCCAGACTTGGCCGACGTTCGCGCGCACGTAAAAATATCGCGGCGGGATTTTATCGCGCACTGGATTTTCAACTCTCGGTGTTGAGCCGAGCTTCGAAAATACAACCTAACAACAATAGAGTGCATCCCAGCGGGTTGAAAAAACACACTGTTGGATTTTCAACTCTCTGGGCTAAGCAGAGCGTTGAAAATCAAGTGCGTGAAAAAAAATCGCCGCGATAGTATTACGTTCGTGCGAACGTCGGCTTATTCTTGCTGGATGTGCCATATTTACGGCCGGGTACTGATATTGAAATATAATCCACAATGTTTTCTAAGCTAGAACTTACCGTCGATAGTTCCGAACTCCCTCTCGTGCGCCCTGGTCAGCACCTGCTTGTATAACGTCTCGGCTTCCTTGTACTTGCCCTGGGAATAATTAATTATTTGATATTAACATTATGGCATTGTTTTTTGCAGTTAAGGCGCGGTATAAGTCAATATTCACAAAAAATAGTTTTTTGGATTGTCGAGTATGACGTAGCGCAATGAAACTATCCCATGCAAAATTACAGTGGACAGAGAAGAGTTTAAAGAAAATTAAACCGAATAGAATAGTAAAAAATAGTTCTATATTCTCAGTAAAAAATTTGGAAGTTGCTCCACAAAAATAAACTTTGCCGTTGAACATCTTTCTATTTTCAGCGATAACAACATTCTTTTTTTTTAAGAATTCAATAGAATCAGCATTTTTTTTAAACTTTAACCGGACAATTATTTTATTTATTGTGTATATTCTGTATAATCTAAAGAAAACTCGGAAAATAAATGCACATTCGCAGCTTAGTCACATCTCGGCAACACAAATAATATTTTTAATTTTCAACCTTATTTCAAGCTGGCTAATGGTGCCAATAAATTACGCGGTTGTGTGCCGTTTAAAATCGTAGTTAGTCCACGCTTTAACTCAATAAAACACTCGAGACGACGCGTTCGTTTACAATATGTTTACCATACACTGTGGACCGTATTCCAGAAAGATGCACAACTCACCTCGACTCGCATGAAAGTTTCATAGTAATGCAAACTCAAATTCGTACTTAAATTGAGATTCACGCTTGAGCATCGTTGCCCGATGAGGGCAACTCTTTGTTTATGCAAATATCGAGACAGTCAAATAACAATATTTATAATAACTTAATACACTGTGACACTTGTAAGTGTCAACAAAGTGTATTCACAAAGAAAACGCGTAATTTTAAAACATATTACTAAGGTATAAGCTTAATTTCCGCTCACCTGTTTGAGATAGCAAGAGGCAAGGTTGTCTTGGCGACGTTGGGGTCGTCGGGTCCCAGCTTGCTCTCGTAGATCTCAGTTAACTCTATATTTGAGCACTTATTACTAACGCCATAAGGTTCATATTCACCTGTTTGAGATAGCAAGAGGCGAGGTTGTTCTTAGTCTTGGCGCCGTTGGGGTCATCGGGCCCCAGATTGCTCTCGTAGATCTCAGTTAACTCTCTATTTGAGCACTTATCACTAAAGCCATAAGGTTCATATTCACCTGTTTGAGATAGCAAGAGGCGAGGTTGTTCTTGGTCTTGGCGACGTTGGGGTCGTCGGGCCCCAGCTTGCTCTCGTAGATCTCCAGAGCTCGCTGGTAGTACTGCTCTACCTCCTCGTATTTGTTCTGCGGAAAACGAGAGAAAAATATTAGAAATAATAGTCCTGTAAAATACTGCAAAAAAAAACTGGAAATGAGAAAAACAAAGCAGAATTGAAAATTATGTAACTGTCGTTTTTAATACTTGGAATCAATATACTGTTTTGTTCATAGACAACCTCGGCAGCCGCAGCAGAAGTCATAAATGTCTTGGCTGGTAAGAAATAGTGTAAAACAAAGTCACTTTTCGTGTCTGTCTGTTTGATCACCATGAATTTTGATGAGGGTTTAATATTTAACTTGTGAATTACACGTGAAACTTTATGTTTTGACCGAGCTGGTTGTTGTTGGGAATGTTGGAATAATTTAATTTAATTTAATTTGTGAATTACACGTGAAACTTTATGTTTTGACCGAGCTGGTTGTTGTTGGGAATGTTGGAATAATTTAATTTAATTTAATTTGTGAATTACACGTGAAACTTTATGTTTTGACCGAGCTAGTTGTTGTTGGGAATGTTGGAATAATTTAATTTAATTTAATTTGTGAATTACACGTGAAACTTTATGTTTTGACCGAGCTGGTTGTTGTTGGGAATGTTGGAATAATTTAATTTAATTTGTGAATTACACGTGAAACTTTATGTTTTAACCGAGCTGGTTGTTGTTGGGAATGTTGGAATAATTTAATTTAATTTGTGAATTACACGTGAAACTTTATGTTTTGACCGAGCTGGTTGTTGTTGGGAATGTTGGAATAATTTAATTTAATTTGTGAATTACACGTGAAACTTTATGTTTTAACCGAGCTGTGGGCTTAGTGTGAGTTTTTATACTTACTCGATCGCGTTTACGTTAACGTTACCTTATGTCAATTCGTATGGAGTAATTGTGTTTCCCATTATAGTCACCAGGCGGCGCTTATTAATTTTCAGTACAAACTGACGTTTACGTAAACGCGATCGAGTAAGTATGAAAACTTGCACTAAGGCCTCTGGTTGTTGTTGGGAATGTTGGACTAATTTAATTTAATTTGTGAATTACACGTGAAACTTTATGTTTTGACCGAGCTGGTTGTTGTTGGGAATGTTGGACTAATTTAATTTAATTTAATTTGTGAATTACACGTGAAACTTTATGTTTTGACCGAGCTGGTTGTTGTTGGGAATGTTGGACTAATTTAATTTAATTTGTGAATTACACGTGAAACTTTATGTTTTGACCGAGCTGGTTGTTGTTGGGAATGTTGGACTAATTTAATTTAATTTAATTTATTTATTTATCCTCACACTGGAACGCCATACAGCAATTACACCAATGTAGCAGTCTCTCTCACACACTGGAACCGTTCAACTTCTGCCCTGCTAGAAGAGCTCATAATAAGCCCCCTGATCTAACCTGCTAGATTTGATTAAACTAAGCAAACCATAGCGAGATCTATGTCAACGCCAACGCCGACTATCGAGCTTGACTTTCAAAATTTTACAGTAACAAATATGGCTCCTTTATGAACAGACGGGTCGTAAGTTTAATATGAATGAATGAAGCAATGCACCGAACCCAGCGTGGTTTAACCAGACTCGATTACTCGAATGAACCCAAAGATTCACACTAGCCCCTGTTGCTTCATGTTACATGGTGCAACAGTAATATATATATATATTTTTTTTATAACTCAACACAGTACATAACCATACATTTCAAGATCAAAAGTAAATGCGTAGTCCACTGTGTTGCACCAATATTATCATTAAAATTACAAAAATATCATGCATGCAAAATTATCATTAAAATTATACAATGTCCTAAATTACAATTCATACCAAAAATTAATAAAATCATTATTGATACTCGCTTTCTATAATGTCATAAATTCAAATCAAATATAAATATCCAATAAGGTCCTCTTTTACCACCTACGACTAAGTTCCTATTACCTTACTTCGCAGATAATTTCATACAAATTCTGTTCCATTTATTAATTTATTCGGTAAGTAGTGGCTGTTCGGACATCGTGAAATATGCACTAACCGTCTTATTACAAAACAAGGTTCATCTTCAAACCCAGGTTTAAACCATGGACCCTTTTTTGAATTTTGAACTTTATTCCGACACATTAAGATGTCAGTTTTAAAAAACTACTGGACTAAGCTGTCAGTTTTGTATATAGAACTGTATTTCTATCACAGCTAGGTTCTTATTACGAAAATTGGCTCGTTGGTTTAAAGTTTAAACCATAACTGAAGAAAAACCTCGTTTTGTAATAAGGCCGTAAGCGTATGTAGTACCTGGTTCTGGCACAGCAGGGCGAGGTTGTTGAGCTGCTTGGCGACGTCGGGGTGGTCGCGGCCCAGCACGGCCTCACGAATACATAGTGCACGTTTGCACAGCGGCTCCGCCTCGCGGTACTTGCCTACAAATATATGAACAATTTATATTCAAATTCATTTATTTAACTTACACATGTTCCTAAGAGCGTTAACGTCGCGCGCGCTGGCAACGTCGCATTTCTAAATGATTTTTTTATTTTTATTTTTTTAATCAAGCGACAATTATCTCTCTCAAATTCTTAGATCGTTGATATACAAAAGTATGTATGCTATTTTTTGACAGTTATTTTGGTATTTACTCTTAGAAGATAGAAAATAATTGACAATATTTAATTTTCTAAGAGTAAATACCAAAATAACTAACACTGGCTAGATAAAACTATTCTCCATTTTCCACATTGTTCTTAGGCAAATTTTTATACCTTCTTTTCACTGGGGCCGTACTATGACGTGAAAAACATCATGGATCCGTTGAGAAAAAAGGATGGTGCCATAGGTAGTATATAGCTCCGTCTCTCTCTCACACTGTAACCGTTCAATTTCTACCCTGCTATAAGAGCTCACAGTAAGCCTCCTGGCCAAAAATATGAAAATCGTCTTCACAACATGAAATGTGACCATTGAGCATATTATAATCAGAGATCGGAATAGGCAGAGTATATTTGCCTAAACTTCAGGAAAGAAGCAACATAGTATGGATTATTTTGAAGGGTGGTAATGGTGCCGATTCTGTTGTACACCGAACTAAACTATCACTAAAATTCCTTACTTTTTTCTATGACAATCTTAGAGCTATTCTGCAAAAAAAAACCTCTAAATTTAGAAAAAAATTTGACACAACTAAAATTGAGTTTGACAGTCGTGACTCCGCGTGGTATAGTGCTCGTAGTATATTTGACCAGGTGGCTTTAATTGGAACTAACGAAATCACTATGAAAAGTGAGAAGGCTTGTCATATTTTGTTTACAGACAATCCGACATCGCCGCCGTTACCGTGTCAGATATTTTTTAGAGCTGGAGGGGGGCAGGGAGGGGGCAGCTTCAACGTGTTTTTGTGGATTTTTTTTTGGTACCTACGTGTTGAGGGTTAGGGGTTTAAGAGTTTTATAAAGGGGGGCCAAATTTTCATTATTTTTGCGATAGGACACACCATTTTCGAGATATATGGAAAAGAAAAAAGAAATACAGTACTGGTTTTGCACTTGAAGTCAAAGTGTTTGTGTGAATTTTAGCTCAAGACAACTAATCTTATTCCACACCTTTTTAATCGCGATTACAAATAGTCTAATTTAGTTTGACAATCAAAATTTTAGGTGAAAAAACGTCAAATTCAGAATAGCAAAATTGCCATTTTCACTAAATTATTATCTCAGTACAATCTTAGTGCTGTCAAACTAAAATTTAGTTAAGTTGTGTCACTTTAATCAATTTCAGAATGGGAAATCGTCGTTTGACAGGAATAAACTAAATTTTAGTGATTTTTAGTCTAGTTTAGAGGCATTTGTGACAAGAGAATCGGCACCATTATCCACTCTATGTTACTTACTTTCTTGAAGTTTACATAAATAATATATTCTACCTATTTCTATATCTAGTTAAGTTCTCTCTCTATAAGTCTGTCTCCGATTTTACTTATTTTTAACCAACTTCCAAAAAAAGGAGGAGGTTATCAATTCGGATGTTTATTTATATTTTTTTTTTTTTTACAGATATGTATCTCACCTCGCTTTCCGTACAAAACGGCAAGGTTGTTGAGCGTGGCGGCGACAGCGGGGTGGTTCTCTCCGAGAGTCTTCTCACGGATGGACAGCGCGTCGTTCAGAAGGTTGGCCGCTTCTTTGTATTTGTTCTGGTCTCTGTGGTTGTCACGGAACCATGTATTAGATAAATATTATAAGTTTTTAAACTTTCGCGATTTGTATAACAATATCGAGAACGGGTCTTAAAGGGGGTGACTACCGAGATGACGACTAATAGAGAAGTATGGAAAAAAAGGACATGTCGCGCCGACCTCAAATAGATTGGTATAAGGGCAGGAGAATGATGATGATGATCGAGAACGGGTCTTATCGCGATATTCCTTTTTACGAGGAAAAAAAATATAGGAATATCGCGACAAGACCCGTTCTCGATATTGTTTTATAAATATTAGAAGGATTGACTAACAGCGTGGGGCATAATTTTGCTGTCGCATTATTTTGAATAAAAAAAAATAAACAAGGGTATGCGTAAACATGTTCATAATATCATGTTCGAGCGAGATAAAACGATAAGTTAACTGTCAGTTTCCCGAACAGAATAAAAAAAAAATAATCCGGCGCCAAAACGTGAAAATATTTACGACGACTGAAACAATAACATGCGAGTCATGGTGACCCGAAGTTTATCAGCATTTTTTAAATGTTATGTAATGATAACAGCGTATTTCAATTATTCATGTATTAGTTTGTGTTATTGTTTACTGGCTATTCACAAAATCAACATTTTTTTTTTTTTAGAACACTTGCAAAAAATTTCACTAGTGGTGCGGGTGGAGGGTTACTGTATCTCCAGCAACTAGAACGTTCAAAACAACAAAGCACAAAAAATACAAAATGGCCGTTTGAAATAACCTCAGGTCAATATTACCCAGCGTCATTGGCGCCGGTTTAAGGGCGGAGCACACTAGATGCGTGGCGTGACATGACGCGTGCACGCACCAGTTGTAAAATATGTAACTGTAAGAAATATGCCAGACAAGATGTGTGACGTATGGACGCGCCTTTCATACATTACAACTGTGTGTGCGCACGTCACGCGACGCCACGCGTCTGGTCTGCCCAGGCCTTTAAAGTGATATGAGAAAATGTTTCAGGGGAGGATGTTTATTTTCAGTCAACCGTACGTCCATAGTACAATAGGTACGGCCGAAATATCTTGGCAGGTCCAAACATAGGCTCTCCAAACTTTCGCGCATGTTCTCTCACTCACACTCGCATCATGTCCCCATTTGGTTCCTAAAAAATGTTACTGCGCAGCATTCTGCGCGAAGTTCGGACCTGCCAAGATAAATCAGCCGTACAAACGTTAACAGAGCCTTTATGTCCCACCAGTAAGAGCGGTTTTAGTTGGTACAATGCGTTTCAAATAAGAATAGGATCGACTTAGCGCCATGTTGTGATGTCATAGCTGTCAAATCGAATAAATTGGGTAGGGTGAGCAAAACAAGATCTTTTTTAAATAACATTTATTTACGAACTTTCTTTACTTTCTAGTAAATTGTTGCTAACAATGAAAATATGAAAGAAAGTAGTATAATTTAAAAAAAAAAGCTAATAATGACTAATTATTTGATGTTTTATTTTTCACTTTCATTTAAGTAAGACTCGGTTAAACAAAAAAAAAAAACGTTATTGATACGCAAATAAGTTTTCTTTGTAAACCGTACTTTTCAATCAACATTTGACAGATAGAGATCATTGACGTTCCTATTCTTATTTGGATCGCATTGTAGTTCAACTGTTACCACTAACATTCCGTTGACCTTACTTTACTCAGAGCTTCTTAGGACGCACCTGTACACCAAGGCCAGTATGTTGAGCATGGTGGCGACGTCCGGGTGGTCGTGTCCCGAGGTCTTCTCCAGATCCTCGAGGGCCTGCTTGCAGAGAGGCACTGCCACCTCGTAGCGGCCCTGCGAGGCGTACTGTATGACCAGGTTGTGTAGAGTACGCAGGCGGGCCGGGATCTCGTAGCCGGCGTTCACTTGCTGTGCGAAGTGTAGCGGTGGAGTTGGTGACATAGCTGGAAGGAGAACAGGTTGTTTTAGTTAGTTGAGTGACAATTCCCGTAGATTAAGGAGCTTCACATTTTCAGGTAATTTTGCTTGAGATAAAACATCAGACTGAGATATAAGTCCACTAAAAGAATACTATGCTCGGACTTTTAATTAGCTGCAGTAAAATGACACTTCTTATCTGTCATTTCGTTGAAAAATGTTCCCGTTCGATAGCGAAATGACAGTAAAAACAAGAATAAAGTTTAAAAAACTGTAACCCGACTACTGAAAAATAAAATTGATCTAAAAAGTTCAAAATATTTATTTACTTAAACAATAATGACATAGGTATATACATATTTGTAATGTGCTCGTCAAGACATACTTATATACATACTTACATACATACATAGACTGCTAAAATCATAACCCTTCCTTTTGGCTTTGCCGTAGTCGGGTAATTACAGTAGAGTGTCAGTTTACTGCAGGTAATTAAAAGTCCGACCATAGTAGACCAGTCAAATTGGTACGTTGCTATACATAGTATTGTTAACTTTTGAAAATTTCTTAGGAATGAGCCAGGCTCAGTGAATCCTACTAATCACACTTCACAAGTATATTATAAAGGAAAGTTTTTGAGTGTGTGAGGGTGTGTGAGGGTGTTTGTATGTTTTTTACTTCTTCACGCTAAAACGGCTGGACCGATTTGGACGAAATTTGGTATGTATATAGCTTATACCCTGGATTAACACATAGGGTACTTTTATCCCGGTCTACGCGGGTAAAACCGCGGGGCGCAGCTAGTAATATTATAAACGCAAACGTTTGTCAAGATGAAAGAAAACAAAAACTACTGAATTGATTTTGATGTTTGACACACAAATAGTTTATAACCTGGAATAACACATAGGATACTTTTTATCCCGATATTCCTACGGGTCCGAGACTTACGCGGGTGAAACCTCGCTGGCCGCTGCTATATAATGCGAAAGTGAGTTTGTTTGTTACGCTAAAACGGCTGAACGGATTTGGATGAAATTGAAGTCATGGGTAGACAGACCATGACCTGGGTTAGGACAGGCTACTTTTCGTCCTGGATAGCAGACGAAGTCGCGGGCAACAGCTATGTACACTATAATGTTTTCTGATGCCATTCAGCTCTCTTACTTCTGCATTTATGCAGAACGACATTGGAATTCCATTACATTTTCCTTCGATCCGTCAACAAAACATGTCTGTATTTAGTTTAAAAACATTCTAGTTTATCTACACAAAATGTCAACTGTTCAAATATTCAGATGCACCGAATAGCAGCTGTGTATACTATGAATGTAAAGGTGAGTACAGACAGTGCGAGACATGCGCCACAATTTTTTTTTTATATACAGAGTGGCCGGAAGATTTACGTCCAAATAAAAAAATTAGGTTCCTCGTATCGTGGACTATCCGAATCACCCCCATGAATGTTCCGTGATTTCTCATAGTTTTCGAGTAATGATTATTGAGATTTCTCGACCTGACCAACTTAAAAAATGTCTTTCACGATACGAGGAACCTAATTTTTTTTATTTGGACGTCAATCTTCCGGCCATCCTGTATAACAGATGCCATGAAACATGTATTCGCGGCGCCTGGCTCGCACTGTCTGTACTCACCCTAATATTCTTGACGCGTGATGGAATGAGCTAGCGTAAGCACGTACTACTCGGTACAACTCCTCTTTTCATTTAGAAATGTTTAAGAGCGTTGATGGCGCGCGGGCTGGCAACGTCGCATTTCTAGAGTTTTTTCGTGATCATTTAATAAAAAAATCAAAGAACAATTTTTCTGAGTTCGCTGGTATGATATATGCATAAGTATGTATGCTATGTTTTGTTAGTTATTTTGGTAATTACTCTTAGAAAATAATTGACAGTGTAATTTTTTAGGAGTCAATTCCAAAATAACTGTCAAAAAATAGCATACATCCTTATAAATACCAATGATCTAAGAATTTGTCAGAGGAAATGGTCTTGTTGAATAATACAATTTATTTATTTCTCAGTACATGGTACAGACAACAGCACAGGTTAAACCAAACTGTCAAATTTCTCCAAATGATTTTAAACCTCAAAATGTTGACAGTTAAGTTTAAAATCGAATGAGAAAATTGACCTGCTACTGTGTGTACATTAAATTCTTAATATTAGTAGTAGTTCAGTCATCGGTTTCAAAATGGCTACTTACATTTGTTGTTCCTGTTATCATCATGGTCGTCATCCGGGAACAGGTCCACCATGGGATCGTCGCGTTTCTTCTCGCTCTGTCCGCTGCGGTTGTTGTCCGACTCCTCTGTTATGTCGCTGTCGTACTTGCTGAAATGCAACAACAGAAATATTAGTATATAAAAAAAAACAATAATGTCACTTGATGTCTGAGAGGTATATTCGCAGGTAAACATGAATTATAAACCTGCACAATTGAATTTTATTTTATTCAAAAAAATTACAGGTAAAGTAGATAATGTCCTTAAACATTATGAAACTGAAGGCCATTTACAAGTTTCAAACACACTGAAAATTAAAATTGAAACAAAAAAGGTAGGTACAAAATACCTAATTATAACATAAATTAAAAACAAATAGTACACGATGAACCAACACAAACTAAAAATCATTTATACGCAAACAATTACTCTGTCCGAAAAAAAAAAAATAGGATTGGCTTCAGCATAGGGGGCTTGTGGCTAAGTAAGAACAGTAGCACGGGTCGATCGATCAGGTTAAACTACGCTTGCCGCGGTTGGTCCGTGGATGGGTGACCATCTTTACATACCTAGACCACTCCGTGCCCCGGAAAGCACGTTAAGCCGTTGGTCCCGGCTGTCATTCGTGGATCTTTGCTGCCTGAAAGTCTGACCAGTTGCTGGTAACCAGTTTATGAGACCGCGAAATGACGTGGTTTAATTTTTTTTTTCATTTGCCAGCCTAAATGGAAGAACGGTTTTTCATTTTGGCCTTCTGCCAAGCCTAAATTGTTTCTCTGCAATATTCACAACATTCACAGTATGATACCCATTTAATCCAAAAGCTTGTTTATTGTCATTCTAGGGCAATGATCCGGGCAGTAATAAGCTCGCTTCTATCTAACACACAAATTTATCAATATTAAACTTTGTACAGCTACCTATTATACAGGATGTTAAAGTATACAACATTAGTTTTTGTTTACACTAAACCTCTTAAGGGGTCATTGCACTCATCATTTTGAACAACTTTTACTATGGGACCAAACCTGAAATCGCGAAAAATAAATCAGCTGTTCAGTACATTTTGACAAGTTTGATGTAGATAAATGTACTGAACAGCTGATTTTTTTTTTCGCGATTTCAGGTTTGGTCCATAGTAAAAGTTGTTCAAAATGATGAATACAATGACCCCTTAAGAGGTTTAGTGTAAACAAAAAATAATGTTGTATAAGCCCATCATAGCTTAGTGGCTGGCTAGGTTCAGTCCGATAAAGGATCCCAGGGGAAAAAAATCTAAATAAAAACATTAAAAAAAAAATTAAAATAAAAACATTAAAAAATATTGCAAGATCAACCTAATTTAGTGCCTATTAACTTAAAATAGCAATCGTTTAGAATTAAAATTATCACGAGCCGTTTTCAGTAGCAAATAATGCGCAGGGGCCCTTAGTATTCGGACGCGCATGAGATTTGAGGTCAATTCTAACTTATGGAGTTCTATTGCTGATTCTAATGAGTATAATTCTGTAAAGCCATATTAGTTACGGCCGTAAATCATATTTTAATCAACATACAACCTGACTCTGACCTGCAAATTGCAAAAAAACGTAGAAAATTTGAATTTCGCAGGCTACCTTAGCGCATCCTCCTTAAACATAACTCGCGAAACGAGGGAGTACTAAAGGTACAGTGGGCTGCATCAATGGGGAGGAAAACTAACTTTTTATCACGCTAGGTGGCACATGATCGACTGTCCTTTTTTCATTGATTTGACATAACGAATGATTGTCAAATTGTCAAATTGTATGGATTTGTTTGTAAAACAATGTACAGTCGTTCAGAGCGCCATCTACAAACAGCTTTGCGCGTGGCTCCCCATTGGGTACCCCAGTTGTATTAAAACTTTAATAAAAGATAAAGAAGTTTATGTATTTTCAAGTATAGAAGCTTACCGTATGGAAGCCATGAAGTCCAAATGCTTATTTTCCTCTTCCAGCTGAGCCACACGCTGTTCCGAAGCCTGCAGATGCTGCTGGGCAGCTGCCAGCTCATCCCTAAGCCAGGCATTCTCCTGGCACAGCCTCCTGACCTGGGTGCGGAGCTTCTGCTTCTCGGCCTCCACTGATTGTAAGTGGGAGGCTAGGGCCATCATCACCTGGAATGGAGAGGGGAAACATTAATTATATAAAAAATATTTTCTAACATATGAGATGTCATATTGTTACGTAGTGTTCATTTTTTAGGGTTCCGTACCAAAATGGTAAAAAAGGAACCCATATTGTGTGACTCAGTCTGTCTGTCTGTCTGTCACAGCTGAATATCTCAAGAACTACTAATGCTATCATCTTGAAATTTGGAACAGATTTAGATGACGTTTGCCCAACTATTTTACAAATAACAAAGAAATAAAAATATTTATATTTTTTTAAGGCTAGGGCATGTGGGGTATCATATTAAAGAGCGCTGTTTGCACATTCTCAAACATTTTTTTTCTTTAGACCGCATAGTTTTCGACTTTTGATGAAAAATGTTAAATACCGTTCCCCGTTCATTATGTCCAAAGTTTGCACAGAGAAAAATCTGAAATTACTCTATATGATAGAAGTTTATGTATAGATTACAGGAAAAATAAAACGATGTCTCTAAATAGCACAGTTTTTCAGAAATCATCAACAAAAATTACATATAAGTGATGGCACGGAACCCTCGGTGCACGAGTCAAACTCGCTCTTGACCAGTTTTTTTTTACCTTTATTTGGTGTGCATTTCTTTTTCTTTTTGTTAATGTCAATCAATCAATCTGCCTAGCCTTTTCCCAACTATGTTGGGGTCGGCTTCCAGTCTAACCGGATGCAGCTGAATTTTGTTAAGGCGGGGTGAAAGCAAGCGCCGTAGGTATTAAATGCTTACCGCAGCCCCCGCAAGGAGTAGCGATACGCAATAAATTACGATGCGCGGGAAACGCGCGCCAAGCGCACCGCTCATGAGTTCATGAACTCGAGTAGGTACTATGTTGCGTCACAGAATAGAGCAATGCAGTAGATAAACTTGAACTGATTAGTATACAAGTTTATTTTGTTTTATTTTTCTAGTAAGTATTTTTTAAAGTTTTAGACAGATTAGGTATGCATTGTAAACTTGAACAGTTAAAATAAATAAAAATAACTACTTATACATATTTATTTTCGTGAATAAGGTGGATTTAAAATCTGACTGACACGAAGACCTTTACCCGTACGATTCAAAACTACGCGCCGCGCACCATTTTACTTTACGAAGGTGTCGCATGGCGTGGGGAATAGTAGTTTCTGTCATTACCCACGATACCACACCAGTGGTATCGTTTTCAGTGGTGTCGCTGTCGTGGGGAATGACAGAAACTACTATTCCCCACGCCATGCGACACCACCGACTGTATTGTGCTGTTAGTGATGTCCAGCTACATAACAATGATGTGTTACATAACAATTTAGACCTTATTGACATTCATGTTTTTTTGTTAAATTTAGCTTCCAGACCATTTACCAAGTATCTTGGACCAAAAAAACAAATGGTTTGTAAAATGTCTATAAGGTCGAAATTAGCTTGATACCCTAGAAATGATGTGCATAATAATCTAGACACTTTCTGAGGTGTCAAGCGAATTTAGACCTTATTGACATTCATGTTTTTTTGTTAAATTCAGCTTCCAGATCATTTACCAAGTATCTTGGGCCAAAAAAACAAAGGGTTTGTAAAATATCAATAAGGTCGAAATTAGCTTGACACCCTAAAAATGATGTGCATAATAATCTAGACACTTTCTGAGGTGTCAAGCGAATTTAGACCTTATTGACATTCATGTTTTTTTGTTAAATTCAGCTTCCAGATCATTTACCGAGTATTCTGGACCAAAAAAACAAAGGGTTTGTAAAATGTCAATAAGGTCGAAATTAGCTTGAGACCTTTATCGTTTTCAGCGAACTTAAATACCACGAAATGACCGTTCATTCCCCACGACACCACTGGTGGTGTCGTCGGGAATGACAGAAACTAGTATTCCCCACGACACCAATGACTGCATTGTGAGTGATGTCCAGCTAATTTTTAAACGTAACAATGATGTGTTATTTTTAAACGACTTCAAAAACGGAGGAGAATATCAATTTAGTTGTATTTTTTTTTTTTTATGTTTGTTACTGCAGTACTCCGTCATTTAGAAGCCGATTTGGAAAGTTCTTTTTTTATTTTATTCGTTATGTCAACACAAAAAAAAAACGGAGGGGCATAACTTCTTACGCTCTAGTTTTTTTTTTCTTGAGAGGATGTGATTACGGTCAAAATGAAAATCCAAGATGGCGGCTGCAAAAATTTTCGAATTTTTCGACATGGGCGTCAATTTCGTGATATTTGAGGTCGCTGAAAACGATAATGGGGTCAAAATGAAAATCCAAGATGGCGGCTGCGAAAATTTTCTAATTTTTCGTCATGGGTGTCATTTTCGTGATATTTGAGGTCGCTGAAAACGATAGTGGGGCCAATATGAAAATCCAAGATGGCGGCTGCGAAAATTTCCTAATTTTCGGTCATGGGTATCATTTTCGTGATATTTGAGGTCGCTGAAAACGATAGTGGGGTCAAAATGAGAATCCAAGATGGCGGCTGCGAAAATTTCCTAATTTTTCGTCATGGGTGTCATTTTCGTGATATTTTAGGTCACTGAAAGCGATAGTGGGGTCAAAATGAGAATCCAAGATGGCGGCTGCGAAAATTTCCTAATTTTTCGTCATGGGTGTCATTTTCGTGATATTTGAGGTCGCTGAAAACGAAAGTGGGGTCAAAATGAAAATCCAAGATGGCGGCTGCGAAAATTTTCAAATTTTTCGACATGGGTGTCATTTTCGTGATATTTGAGGTCGCTGCAAACGATAGTGGGGTCAAAATGAATGACTATCGTTTTCAGCGATCTAAAATATCACGAAAATGACACCCATGATGAAAAGTTAGGAACTTTTCGTAGCCGCTATCTTGGATTTTCATTTTGACCCCGCTATCGTTTTCAGCGACCTAAAATATCACGAAAATGACACCCATGACGAACAGTTAGGGAATTTTCGCAGCCGCCATCTTGGATCAAAAACTTCAAGATTTTCGTATGCTCTCCGTGAAATTAAAAAAACCACCAATCTCCAAACAGCGCTCACCACCTACTATGCGTATGCTTATGCATGGCTAAGCTACGGCATTACCCTTTGGGGAAATAGCACAGACGCACCAACACTCTTCACCCTTCAAAAGAAATTAGTTAGAATTCTAGTAAACATCGAGCAAATTGACAGCTGCAAACCACACTTCCAAAATCATAGTATTTTAACCCTCCCCAGTATTTACGTATTAGAGACCTGCAAATTTGTTCGTAAACATAAAGAATTTTATACAAATCGCGAAGACATACAGTCACGTTACACACTCCGACATAAAACAAGACTAAACATTCCCACTTCTCGGCTAAAAATACATTCTACAAGTCCCTATGTAATGTCAATAAAAATATATAACAAACTACCTGAACTATTAAAGAAAGAAGACAAAATTAATATATTTATAAAAAAATTAAAACAATTTTTAATAAAAAAATGCTATTACAGTATTAATGAATATTTAAATGATAAAAATATGTAAGTTATCAACACATCCGACGATAATGATTTTGTTCTAGTGTTAGTGACCATCTAGTCAGATTTAATATTAATAATTCAATTTTAATTTATTGTATTGTGACTACTTCTAATTTTAATGTTTTATTTTAATGATGAATGAATTTTATGAATTTTATGTATTTTGATTATTATTTATTGGGACTTGGTACCGATTAAATGAATATATTATTATAATTATTATATAAGTTCAGTAAGCAATAAAATCAGATTTAAGCTAGATTTAAGTAATATTAGATTTTAGTTTCAAAGCTTCCTCTCTCCTGCTATTGTTGCTGTGCCCGACAGGGTCCATAATGATCACATATTTTTAAATTACCATCCTATACACATTGTGGAATGCAAATAAAGTATTGAGTATTGAGTATTGAGTATTGGATTTTCATTTTGACCCCACTATCGTTTTCAGCGACCTAAAATATCACGAAAATGACACCCATGACGAACAGTTAGGGAATTTTCGCAGCCGCCATCTTGGATTTTCATTTTGACCCCACTATCGTTTTCAGCGACCTAAAATATCACGAAAATGACATCCATGACCGAAAATTAGGAAATTTTCGTAGCCGCTATCTTGGATTTTCATTTTGACCCCGCTATCGTTTTCAGCGACCTAAAATATCACGAAAATGACACCCATGACGAACAGTTAGGGAATTTTCGCAGCCGCCATCTTGGATTTTCATTTTGACCCCACTATCGTTTTCAGCGACCTAAAATATCACGAAAATGACACCCATGACGAACAGTTAGGGAATTTTCGCAGCCGCCATCTTGGATTTTCATTTTGACCCCACTATCGTTTTCAGCGACCTAAAATATCACGAAAATGACATCCATGACCGAAAATTAGGAAATTTTCGCAGCCGCCATCTTGGATTTTCATTTTGACCCCACTATCGTTTTCAGCGACCTAAAATATCACGAAAACGACACCCATGACGACAAATTAGGAAATTTTTGCAGCCGATATCTTGGATTTTCATTTTGACCCCACTATCGTTTTCAGCGACCTAAAATATCACGAAAATGACACCCATGACGAAAAATTAGGAAATTTTCGCAGCCGCCATCTTGGATTTTCATTTTGACCCCACAATCGTTTTCTGCGACCTAAAATATCACGAAAATGACACCCATGACGAAAAATTTGGAAATTTTCACAGCCGCCATCTTGGATTTTCATTTTGACCCCGCTATCGTTTTCAGCGACCTAAAATATCACGAAAATGACACCCATGATGAAAAGTTAGGAACTTTTCGTAGCCGCTATCTTGGATTTTCATTTTGACCCCGCTATCGTTTTCAGCGACCTAAAATATCACGAAAATGACACCCATGACGAACAGTTAGGGAATTTTCGCAGCCGCCATCTTGGATCAAAAATTTCAAGATTTTCGTATGCTCTCCGTGAAATTAAAAAAACCACCAATCTCCAAACAGCGCTCACCACCTACTATGCGTATGCTTATGCATGGCTAAGCTACGGCATTACCCTTTGGGGAAATAGCACAGACGCACCAACACTCTTCACCCTTCAAAAGAAATTAGTTAGAATTCTAGTAAACATCGAGCAAATTGACAGCTGCAAACCACACTTCCAAAATCATAGTATTTTAACCCTCCCCAGTATTTACGTATTAGAGACCTGCAAATTTGTTCGTAAACATAAAGAATTTTATACAAATCGCGAAGACATACAGTCACGTTACACACTCCGACATAAAACAAGACTAAACATTCCCACTTCTCGGCTAAAAATACATTCTACAAGTCCCTATGTAATGTCAATAAAAATATATAACAAACTACCTGAACTATTAAAGAAAGAAGACAAAATTAATATATTTATAAAAAAATTAAAACAATTTTTAATAAAAAAATGCTATTACAGTATTAATGAATATTTAAATGATAAAAATATGTAAGTTATCAACACATCCGACGATAATGATTTTGTTCTAGTGTTAGTGACCATCTAGTCAGATTTAATATTAATAATTCAATTTTAATTTATTGTATTGTGACTACTTCTAATTTTAATGTTTTATTTTAATGATGAATGAATTTTATGAATTTTATGTATTTTGATTATTATTTATTGGGACTTGGTACCGATTAAATGAATATATTATTATAATTATTATATAAGTTCAGTAAGCAATAAAATCAGATTTAAGCTAGATTTAAGTAATATTAGATTTTAGTTTCAAAGCTTCCTCTCTCCTGCTATTGTTGCTGTGCCCGACAGGGTCCATAATGATCACATATTTTTAAATTACCATCCTATACACATTGTGGAATGCAAATAAAGTATTGAGTATTGAGTATTGAGTATTGGATTTTCATTTTGACCCCACTATCGTTTTCAGCGACCTAAAATATCACGAAAATGACACCCATGACGAACAGTTAGGGAATTTTCGCAGCCGCCATCTTGGATTTTCATTTTGACCCCACTATCGTTTTCAGCGACCTAAAATATCACGAAAATGACATCCATGACCGAAAATTAGGAAATTTTCGTAGCCGCTATCTTGGATTTTCATTTTGACCCCGCTATCGTTTTCAGCGACCTAAAATATCACGAAAATGACACCCATGACGAACAGTTAGGGAATTTTCGCAGCCGCCATCTTGGATTTTCATTTTGACCCCACTATCGTTTTCAGCGACCTAAAATATCACGAAAATGACACCCATGACGAACAGTTAGGGAATTTTCGCAGCCGCCATCTTGGATTTTCATTTTGACCCCACTATCGTTTTCAGCGACCTAAAATATCACGAAAATGACATCCATGACCGAAAATTAGGAAATTTTCGCAGCCGCCATCTTGGATTTTCATTTTGACCCCACTATCGTTTTCAGCGACCTAAAATATCACGAAAACGACACCCATGACGACAAATTAGGAAATTTTTGCAGCCGATATCTTGGATTTTCATTTTGACCCCACTATCGTTTTCAGCGACCTAAAATATCACGAAAATGACACCCATGACGAAAAATTAGGAAATTTTCGCAGCCGCCATCTTGGATTTTCATTTTGACCCCACAATCGTTTTCTGCGACCTAAAATATCACGAAAATGACACCCATGACGAAAAATTTGGAAATTTTCACAGCCGCCATCTTGGATTTTCATTTTGACCCCGCTATCGTTTTCAGCGACCTAAAATATCACGAAAACGACACCCATGACGAAAAATTAGGAAATTTTCGCAGCCGCCATCTTGGATTTTCAGTTTGACCCCACTATCGTTTTCAGCGACCTAAAATATCACGAAAATGACACCCATGACGAAAAATTAGGATATTCGCAGCCGCCATCTTGGATTTTCATTTTGACCTCACTATCGTTTTCAGCGACCTAAAATATCACGAAAATGACATCCATGACCGAAAATTAGGAAATTTTCGCAGCCGCCATCTTGGATTTTCATTTTGACCCCACTATCGTTTTCAGCGACCTAAAATATCACGAAAACGACACCCATGACGAAAAATTAGGAAATTTTTGCAGCCGATATCTTGGATTTTCATTTTGACCCCACTATCGTTTTCAGCGACCTAAAATATCACGAAAATGACACCCATGACGAAAAATTAGGAAATTTTCGCAGCCGCCATCTTGGATTTTCATTTTGACCCCACTATCGTTTTCAGCGACCTAAAATGTCACGAAAATGACACCCATGACGAAAAGTTAGGAAATTTTCGCAGCCGCCATCATGGATTTTCAGTTTGACCCCACTATCGTTTTCAGCGACCTAAAATAACACGAAAATGACACCCATGACGAAAAGTTAGGAAATTTTCGCAGCCGCCATCTTGGATTTTCATTTTGACCCCACTATCGTTTTCAGCGACCTAAAATATCACGAAAACGACACCCATGACGAAAAATTAGGAAATTTTAGCAGCCGATATCTTGGATTTTCATTTTGACCCCACTATCGTTTTCAGCGACCTAAAATATCACGAAAATGACACCCATGACGAAAAATTAGGAAATTTTCGCAGCCGCCATCTTGGATTTTCATTTTGACCCCACTATCGTTTTCAGCGACCTAAAATATCACGAAAATGACACCCATGACGAAAAGTTAGGAAATTTTCGCAGCCGCCATCTTGGATTTTCAGTTTGACCCCACTATCGTTTTCAGCGACCTAAAATAACACGAAAATGACACCCATGACGAACAGTTAGGGAATTTTCGCAGCCGCCATCTTGGATTTTCATTTTGACCCCACTATCGTTTTCAGCGACCTAAAATATCACGAAAACGACACCCATGACGAAAAATTAGGAAATTTTTGCAGCCGATATCTTGGATTTTCATTTTGACCCCACTATCGTTTTCAGCGACCTAAAATATCACGAAAATGACACCCATGACGAAAAATTAGGAAATTTTCGCAGCCGCCATCTTGGATTTTCATTTTGACCCCACTATCGTTTTCAGCGACCTAAAATATCACGAAAATGACACCCATGACGAAAAGTTAGGAAATTTTCGCAGCCGCCATCTTCGATTTTCATTTTGACCCCACTATCGTTTTCAGCTACCTAAAATATCACGAAAATGACACCCATGACGAAAAATTAGGAAATTTTCGCAGCCGCCATCTTGGATTTTCATTTTGACCCCACTATCGTTTTCAGCGACCTAAAATATCACGAAAATGACACCCATGACGAAAAGTTAGGAAATTTTCGCAGCCGCCATCTTGGATTTTCATTTTGACCCCGCTATCGTTTTCAGCGACCTTAAATATCACGAAAATGACACCCATGACGAAAAATTTGGAAATTTTCACAGCCGCCATCTTGGATTTTCATTTTGACCCCGCTATCGTTTTCAGCGACCTAAAATATCACGAAAATGACACCCATGACGAAAAATTAGGAAATTTTCACAGCCGCCATCTTGGATTTTCATTTTGACCCCACTATCGTTTTCAGCGACCTAAAATATTACGAAAACGACACCCATGACGAAAAATTAGGAAATTTTTGCAGCCGCCATCTTGGATTTTGATTTTGACCCCACTATCGTTTTCAGCGACCTAAAATATCACGAAAATGACACCCATGACGAAAAATTTGGAAATTTTCGCAGCCGCCATCTTGGATTTTCATTTTGACCCCACTATCGTTTTCAGCGACCTCAAATATCACGAAAATGACATCCATGACCGAAAATTAGGAAATTTTCGCAGCCGCCATCTTGGATTTTCATTTTGACCCCACTATCGTTTTCAGCGACCTAAAATATCACGAAAACGACACCCATGACGAAAAATTAGGAAATTTTCGCAGCCGCCATCTTGGATTTTCAGTTTGACCCCACTATCGTTTTCAGCGACCTAAAATATCACGAAAATGACACCCATGACGAAAAGTTAGGAAATTTTCGCAGCCGCCATCTTGGATTTTCATTTTGACCCCACTATCGTTTTCAGCGACCTCAAATATCACGAATATGACACCCATGTCGAAAAATTTGAAAATTTTCGCAGCCGCCATCTTGGATTTTCATTTTGACCCCACTATCGTTTTCAGCGACCTAAAATATCACGAAAATGACATCCATGACCGAAAATTAGGAAATTTTCGTAGCCGCTATCTTGGATTTTCATTTTGACCCCGCTATCGTTTTCAGCGACCTAAAATATCACGAAAATGACACCCATGACGAACAGTTAGGGAATTTTCGGAGCCGCCATCTTGGATTTTCATTTTGACCCCACTATCGTTTTCAGCGACCTAAAATATCACGAAAATGACACCCATGACGAAAAATTGGAAATTTTTGCAGCCGCCATCTTGGATTTTCATTTTGACCTTGAAATACAAAAAAAAAATAAGAAGATACCTAATTAGAAAAAAAACTTAATTTAAAAAAAAAATCTTATTTATGTAGGTATACAGAAAAATACATTTGAGGGCCTACTTATTTTCTGAACATCCCTGCCCAACCCTTTGAAAGAATTCAGGCGTGATGTTATGAAGAAATCTCATTTCCTATCCGATATTCATTATAAAACCACCCGTACTAACTTTATTCTGTGGCACCTACCTATTTGAGATTTGAAAATAGTGAACCAAAAATTTGCGCGTCAGGCGGCTTTATAAGCTCCAGTGTAGTGTTCAAATTCAACTGTTTTACACACTTGATGCGATTGGTAAACATAGGCCGTGATAAAAATAAATACCAATAAAGCTTTTGCGCGCGTGACGTCTTTATTTACATAGTCATAGCGTTCAAATTCAACTGTTTTCAACACATGTTAATTTGTGCCGGTCGCAGCCGGTGACAGAAGTTAGCGGGGGTGGCGGGTTCGAAAAATTGGCACACGTCCGACCTCCATCACGTTCCGCTCGGGACTAAACGACACGGAGCGAGCGCAAAACACTTGACATTGGAATTAGTGATATAAATATTTTGATATTTCAAATTATGATAGCCGTTATAAATTACATTTTTTACGACCTTTATTATGGCATAAGTTTTATTGTTCAAAGCCTAATATAAATCAAATGAAATAAGATATAGATCATAATTTAGACTTGTCTTTGCGATTTAATTGGATGCAGTAAAGTGCAAGTAATCGTGTATCGGACGGCCGAAATTTGTAGATGGAAGTCTGAACTAAGTAATATATTTTTTTCAAAATTTAAATCCGTGTTATCTACGAATAAAACACTAAACAAAACGACGTTTTTACGGCTCTCACCGCCTTAATGTATCTTCTTTAAACGAATTGAACATCTGATGTTTTAAATACAGGGAATCTCAGAGATTATTGAAGTATTATTTCTTTTCCAATAAGCAGCCAGCAATAGGGATGCAAAAAATACGTGCCTAATATTTTTTTATGATCCGACTGACGGACCAAATAGATTTTTTTTTTTACCCAGACATCATCTCGATTTTACACGAGATAATACAAAACTGCCTAAAACCATATTTGGCACAATATAACGTAGTCAAACAGTTCAAAAGTGCAATATGCGGTGGCAGACTGCCAGTTTATCGACACTTTTTGCCACTACAAAAGCAAATAATCTTGTTGCAGTAAGCTGTCCTACAGAACAACTTCCATATACTTACTATAACGTTGATTGATTTTTCAGTAGACAGCTTAACTCCATATTAATTGTGTGGAGTTGTCGAAGACTTAAATCACTTATTGATGGACTGTGTTCGATACGAGTCTAATAGAAAGGATCTGTTTTAGGTATTCAGGTTGAACCGACTTGAAATAGACACATTCCATAAAATCCTGTCTCAGCCAAATGGTGATGATGCGAAGAGTCTGGTTCATGACCCAATTGTAAGCTGTAGTAGTGTCTATTTAGGGTACGATGGGACTGTCATACGCATTGCGATTATAAAAGTCCCTAATTAAACAGAGTAATTTAAAAAAAAAACTCCATATTAAAGGAGTATAAGTGAGTGTATGTAGTACTGTTAGGCAAGAATGTAGGCTTGGCAACACATATAATCACAACAAACCAACAATATAGAATCACTTTCCACCCATAAAGGGGAAAAAATCTAGCCCCAACACAACTTTCACAACGTAATTATCGCTTTCATTTCGCTTGACAAGCTTCATTTATACACATTTTTTCTCATAAAGAGTGACGAGACGAGTTTTTCATTACTAAGTGGTAAGAGCAGAGGGGTGTGTGGTGGGTAGGGAATGCAATCTCGATTTCGCGACATCTCGAGTCATTCGAGATTTCATGTCGTAGGAAGACAATCACGTTTTTGAAATAGAGACTGAACTCGGCCACTATAATATGCTTCTTGAGAAGCCATTTTCTTAAAATCATTCATGGATTTTTAGTATGCGAATGCTTGATGTGTGTTTGCTAATTTCTTGAGTTATGTATGCGTAGTGCAGATGATTATTACATAAATAGCTGATTTTTTAAATGATTTTTATTATTAAAGTAGTTGTAGCTATATCTGTAGTTTTTATTTTAATGGTGGACGCGCAGATAGCTCGCCAATTTCAAATTTTCTTACGTTTTATGCAATTTGCAGGTCAGTGTCAGGTAGTATGTTGATCAAAATATGATTCGCTACTATAATAAAATAAATAATTATGTATTTAGTATTTACGTAATTAAAACCATATGAATCATCAATACATTTCTCTTAGTTAGAATTGGTCATGATTTCAAGATAAAGTTTGAGCTTAGAGAGTTGTGTTGATGATTTTAATCATTATTATTCTGTAAATACTTATGTGCTATAATCGCGAATCATATTTCGATCAACATACTACCTGACACTGACATGCAAATTGCTAAAAACGTAAGTATATTTAAATTTCGCGGGCTACCTTTGCGCATCCTAGTAATCGAAATCTCAATTTCAAAAATTACTAATTTCGACACCAGACTTATCACGCGGGATCTCGAGTTGCCAATCTCGACTCGAGATTGCATTCCTTAGGTGTGTGGGGTATGAGATGCGAGGGTGCGTGAGGGTAAGCAAAGTCGAGACGAAAATAAATAAAACTTGCTGATTAATGAGACATCGTTAGTCGTACCGTCTCGTGCCGGTGTCGTGATTTTAAATGATGGGTTGGTTTTAATTTTAATGTGAGCCGGTATTTATTGTGGAAGGCAGAACGAATTGTCCTTCATAATGAAGCTTATGAATATTTAGCGAAAATAGGTAAGAGTCGTGTACCATAGCCAACCGGTATTTCAATTAACGATTTATTTCAGCATGGTCTCTTAAGTTTATGGCGAATCAAAAGCCATAAACTTACTTTCATTTCTACGCATAAAAGGCTAATGTTAGGGTGGCGCCCACCCGCACCAGGCCTCGTGGCTTGAGGGGTAAGCAACAACTTAAATATTGCTGTCTCTTTTATCAAATACGATTATTTTATGAGACAAAACGATATTTCACATTCTGTATCATATTTCACTAATATTTGTATAAGCAAATATAGAATAACGCGGCGTCTCAATGTTTTTCCTAGCTCAATGGTACTCAATACATCAGCTAATCATAACATCTTAAAATTACGTAATACTCTTTCACCTGTCCATCCTAAATCATCTGTAACCAATCAACTCAAGACATGGTTTACACAATGCACTCAAAATAAACAGAGTAAATACAAAACAGAGGCTCACGGCAGCCCCAAGGCCGACGACACCGCGTCAGCACCCTTTGTGTTTAAAAACCAACATTCCCACGTATATCAGTACGTTTTGTCGAGTCAGGCATGTACTCAGATTTTTATAATCTGAGGGTACGTATGACATCTTGTGGTGCGATGCGATGGTGCAAAGGTGTGGAGAAAAGCGGAGGTGATTGCAGTACAGCATATTCTAATATAATAAGTCCAGATATTATACTAGAATATACAGTAACGCTAGAGTCAAAATCATGTTACTAGTATGTTGAACTGTTTTACGTAGGACTAAGGCCCGGTTTACACCAAATCGGAGAGCAGAGGTGTTATCTCATGTCCAAGCGGAGAAGTATCAAAATAACAAAAGACCAACACCCAACATAGAAACACAACAACACCACAACAACATAGATTGGAGAGTTGGGTGTTTGGGACACCCAACTCTCCACTTCAATTTGGTAGAAAGCGAACCTAACGACTGTTTTTCTATATCCTTCTAGAAGTCTGTCTGCTCTCTGGAGAAGGCTAAGTTTAATGGACCTCAGTGCAGTCAGTTTTCATGGCAATAAATTATTTACCTTCTTTGAAAAGTTCACGCAAACATGTCGAAGGAAAAATCTTCGCATTGATCAAGTAGGTCAAAGTTATAAGTAACTTTGATTTGTTATGTTAGCGTGACGCAATCGCAAACATTAAGCTTATTTTTAGCATGAATTTGGTAATTAGGGTAGGGTACGGGGGCGGGGGGTAGGGGTAACCCTTGAGTATTTGCATTACGTCCATCACCGCCCAAACGATTATTTAAAAATAACTATCTTCTTTAACAAAGTTACCCAACTAGTGTTTCGTTGGCAGAACTAAACGTGAAAAACAATTTTCCGAATAATAAAACACTTACATAAGACCAAACAACCTCTAATACACAGCAACCTTGAATATTCTCGCATCTGTAATATCCCTCTCTACATACATAATATCCAATAATATTATCAAACCGCTGTCATCTTTAGACTTGTCCACCCAGCCCTATTATAGAACCTCAACGTCGTCAACCTCACAAGAGGGTGTCGCGTGCCTTTGTGGGAGGCTGAATGGAGCACCGCCCCGTGATTCACTCACGCAACTTAATTTTACTCTGTGACGTTTTATGAAAAATGGCGCTGAAAATATGGCGGCAATTTTGCCAATATGGCGCCGGAAAAGTTAGAGGTTAATGGTGATATGTGTTGTTATGTTAAATGTAATTACTGCGGTGAATGAGGTGCGGAACTTTGGTATTTTCTGTTCAATTGAAGGGTGTTTTGAACACAAAGCATACAAAAGACAGTAAAATAGAATAGTTTGTTAAAGCTTGATTGAAATAGATCGCTGAAACCGATAAAGCTGCCTATTGTGAAGTCGATTTTGTGAATTCTATTCATCTATAATTATGTATTTCGTCAATAACGAGGTATTGTCTGATGGGCGAAATGTGGACCCTAAGCGGGTTTATTTCAAACTAAATGAGCAGTAAAAATATCTTTTCAAACAACTATTAACTACACTGGTCATCAAAAAAATCGGCCCACCTGCGTTTTTACCGCACATCACGTTTTTCTTAGGCAAAACCAAACAAAATGTTCTAGTACTGAAATGTTTTATTTAACTTGTTTATTTACACCAATTTAATCACAATTTAAACTTCAAAATGTTTTTTTTAAAGAATTTTGATTTAAAAATCAAAATCCTTAATTTTACACCATTTTTTGATTAATTTTAAAAACGCTGTAGTTTTTTTGCCATAAGTGTTATGTACACAATTGTTTCAAATTAATATTGCGTATTCCCTCCTCTTGCTCGAATGACGGCCTGCATTCGCCGTTTTAACGACCTTATCAAGATTTTGATAGTCTCTTGAGGGATTCGGGCCCATTCTTCCGTAATGGCGGTTTCCTGGTCTCCTAATGTTGTCGGGGCTGGATAATGGGCTCTAACCTTTTGTTTTAGGGTGTCCCACATATGCTCTATCGGGTTAAGATCGGGGCTTCTTGCTGGACAGAACATAACCCGAATGCCGACCTCTTCAAGGTAATCGGTGGTGATGTGCGCTACGTGTGGTCGTGCATTATCATGCATTAATTCAAAGTTCTCACCAATATAGCCGGCATATTGCACCACATGGTCTTCTAAGATCTCTGTGATGTAGCGTGCGGCAGTTAAAGCACCTCTTCGTATGAAAACCAGCTCCGTGCGTCCAGTCAAAGATATCCCAGCCCAAAACATTACAGAGCCCCCACCATAACTGACAGTTTCTCTTATGCAACACTGAGTATAACGTTCACCTGGCCTTCGCATCACATTACGGCGTCCATCAGAACCGTATAAAGTCATTCGACTCTCATCACTAAAAAGAACGACTCCCATTGACCTATAGTCCAGTTGATGTGATTACGGGCAAATTGAAGTCTGGCTTGTTGATGAGCTGTGGTCAATTGTGGTCCTGTTGCAGGCTTGTGTGGTCTTAAATTTTGCTCACAAAGTCTTCTTCTTACAGTACTATCACTTATAGCCACACCCCGAACTTCACGTAAGCGTCGCTGGAGATCAACACCCGACTGATGTCGATTTCGTAGAGCTGATACCACTATAAAGCGATCATCCCTTTGAGATGTCACCCTATGCCTTCCAAATCCAGATCTTCTTCGATACTGCCCAGTTTCCAGGAACCTTTGGTAAACTCGCCGCACTGCAGAACGGCTCAGTTGTAACCTCCTGGCCACGACACATTGACTTAAGCCTTGTTGGAGCAAAGCCACCACTTGGGCCGCCTCAGCCTCAGTAGTGTCCATTATTTTTAAGTAAAGTAATCAAATATACAGCCTCGGTAAATAAACTTAACGTTATTAACAAGAAATCCCTACAAAAGTCTGTTTCGGACTGAAAGAACAGTTCGAATTTGTTTCGACGTAAAACCACCAAATCAGCACTCGACAGTATTTCAGTATAAAAAATTGTTAAGTACCTTCAAGTGCAATAAGATTTACGACAAACAAGATGTCAAACATCATATCCGACCCTCAAAATAAAAAACAAACGTGTTAAACAGCTTATCTGTGAAACAATCGATAAATATTAAACAAAAAGTGGGTGGGTCGATTTTTTTGATGACCAGTGTAGATATCAAATAAAATAATCTGTCTTAAACAGATCTCACTGAAGTTAGAAACCGCAAAACCAATACCTAGCAAGTCTAAGACCCTTATTGAATTAGTCTTTGAAGCTAAATACCTAGAAATGTTTATTCAGAATTGTATTAATGGATTACAATCAAAGTTAACTCAAATATTTGTAATTAAGCGACCTCTGAAACAAAGCTCACTGAATTTGGGAATTCAATTACAAAATGGCAAAGAACTTATAACATAGGCTTGGGAAATGCTGAAATTGATTAAAGATTTTATTCCGAATCGATTTTATTCCGAATCGCTCATGGTTTTATTTCAAAGTACCAAAAACTGTATGAAATCTTCCAGTAATGCATAATGTTGCGTGATTTTTCAAATAATAAGAATATTGATTGATTTGATTCCCACACAATTGATTTCCAATAGCCAAGCAATTGCCTCTCTTTCCTTCCACACGAAACGTTGCAATCTTTCACAAAAATTGGAATTGAAAACGTTAAAAGCAAAGTTCTGAAAGCGCTCTTCGACATTTTGTTTCAAAAATACAGTTTCCTTTTACACGTTGGAAACTCGCGTTTATACAGCAGAGCCCTCAAGCCTCAAGGCCTGGTAGGTGTGACCTAAATGATGCTATAACGGGTAGTCCTTAAAGGCATTCAGCGAATCTAGGCTACCTTGAGGCTGTTTGTCTTTAGCCGCTGAGAAGCCAGGCTTTTCATTTATATGGGTTTTTCAAAGCCGAGCTGTTCAATGACCAAATTCTTGACCTCTTTTCCGTTAGAGTTTTATATTTAAGAAATTCATGATAAAGAAAAATGTAAAAGTAAATGCCAGAAAATATGCTAATGAATTCTTTAAAAGAAAAACATCAGAGAAACTCCTAAAAATAATCCATCCGTCATTTGGGCTACTTCAAAGAAAATGTACGAAGAATTTTCCTTTTGTTACTAAGCCTTAAGCCCTTTACGTTTGATCAATAGTTCTTCACTTCAACTTAAAAGCTTCGCGTGTAAGCTTATGTGAAAACGTGTAGCTTATTTAAAACGTTAACAATTTTCGAAGAGAGGTTATTAGGAGTTGTTTTAATTTTGGAAATTAATTTTTGGTTATTTAAACCTTTAAATAACCAAAAATTAATTTCCAAAATTAAAAGAGAGTTCATCTTACCTCTATAGAAATGACTCCTCGCAATTGCAATAGTGAAAAGAAGTTTAATTGACGACTTCATAGACACGAAAGATCTTACCAAAGACAGTCGTATCCATAAGTTCTGTAACTGCATACGCGGGACAGATGTAAGTAACCGCAGACCGCAGACCTCAGGCATGTCATCTTCAGGACATGTGCTTCGGAATCTGAAGCCTGTACAATTGTACATGATCACGTTTGTTTACATGGTACACATCATCATCATCTTCCAGCCCTTATCCCATGTTACCTGGGGTCGGCGCAACACGTTTTCTTCTTCCATTCTCCCCTGTCAACCGTCACGCTATCATTCACTCGCTTCTCTTTCATATCATTCCTCACACAAACCATCCATCTTTTCTTTGGCCTTCCTCTGCCTCTCCATCCATCAACATGTATATTCATCACTCTTTTAGTCACATGCGTTTCGTCTCTCCTCATCACATGCCCATACCAAGCCAAACGATTTCCTTTCAACTTTTCTGTCACTGGCGCCACTTTCAAACTTCCTCTTACACACTCATTTCTTACTTTATCCATTCTCGTCACTCCACACATCCATCTCAACATTCTGATCTCCGCTGCACGCAATCTTTATTCATCCGTCTTCTTCACTGCCCAGCATTTCGATAAGTACGACAGGCCTTATCACGGGCTTGTAAATTTTCCCCTTTAACTTGAGGGGCATCCGTGGGTCGCAACTTGTTCCTGTAACCTGTCGCCATTTCACCCATCCTGAGTTGATCCGGTGCGTTACGTCTCGGTCTACTTCGCCATGTTTACATGTTACACAAGTGGTGTTAATGTACAATATTATTTGTAAAGTAAATGTGTGATCACGAGTTCTTTGTCGTGTTTTTAGCAAAAATGATAAGCACAGAAAAGGACAAAGCATTAAACAGGTTCACACGCAAAATGCCATAAAAGCTTTGCTGCCTGCGTGTGTGGTTTCGGTTAATGAATTGCAAATATTGAAACAGTTACCACAAAGACATATCAATGTCAATGCATTTAAAGGAAGGTTTGTAACGAAAACCGAATAAAAGAAGTATTTACTTGGGGGTGACATGACACAGTACAATCTTTTGCCATCAAAGTTTTTGTTGACAAAAGATTGACGTTGTTTTTGGCAACACTAGTTGTAGTCGGCCAACACTAATAATAGGCTGGCCTCACCGGCACTTCCCTTTCCGGTGAAGCTGGGATTAGACATAGCGAGACTACTGTATCTTTATAAATCTAAGAAAGTGTTTAATAAACCAAACCCGGAATACCTCAAAATATCTTTTATTAACAACAATACAGATATTGACAGAAAAGTGCTTTTTTGGAATTAATTTTGTTACTCTATGAATTTTATATCATATCTGCCATTCATATTATTGTGAATAAATTCAACGAGACACCACTTAAGCTTACTGTCACTCCTTAAAAGGGAAGCCGACTCCTAAAAATTGACATAAAAGTAGAGCTTATCTGAGAGTGCTGTAAATTTTAACCGCGTGGAAAAGGAAAACTACTTTACAGGAAAGATTTGGATGAGAAAGATCAACAGAAACTGAAACACATGCGCTTCCTGTAGGTCCAAACCGTCTTTATAATCCATCTAAATTTTTTCAGCTCAAAGACGTCCACTGCTGGACATATTCCACCCCCGAACATCGCCACTTCGACCGGTTCGGTGCTTCTCGCATCCAGAGGATTCATCGAGACTTTACGCAAGATCCGAGCAGAAGAGTAGAACTACAAGTATGGATACGGACAACAAAATCTTAGCAACTGACCTGTGCCTCGCCCAATCCAAGTTCAATAGCATCAATGCTCTTCCTCACAAGCGATGCCTTTTCATGTTCATGCTCGGTGTTGGCTGCCAACCCTGCCAGCAGCTGGGCGTGTTCTGCCCTCAGAGCCTCGAGCCCCGCAGCGACGGTGCGTGCACCAGCCACCATTTCCTCCTGCGTCATCGCCGTCATCCTGCCTAAGGATTCGATCTTCTTTCTGTGGACAAAAGAGAAGGAACATTAAAACTTTGATGTGCTTTTCTCTTATCTGGGTCCATCATGAACAAAGAACGTCTTACACGCCAAGACAACATGTCATCAATATCTCAGTGCGAAATTCAAAGCAGTCAAGGTGCTTTGGATTTTAACTGATTAAAATTAGCAGCGGTTTCAAGAATATGACTGCTTTCCTCTTAACGATAGCGAAATAAAAGACGCCTTTGCCTGCTATGTGCCTTTCTCCTATCAAGGTAAGATCTTCAATATGTAATCTTATCCAGATATAAGTTTGTTACAAGTTGATGCGGTATATGCCAACACTTGATGTGTTGGCATATAACGCATTAACTAACAGCAAAATTCAAACTCATCTCGAATGCATTTATTATTATTTACAGTCGTTTGTTCTCAATTCAATAGAATTGCCATTCATTCATTATGATTGGCGGAGTTACTCAATACTCATATCGACTTCTATAGATATTAATGTTGAACAATACCATTATTACGTGAAATGATTATGGAAATGAAGACTAATGTCTCAATTGAATGACTGATTCAATCAGAGTGCGGTCATAATGACCTTATTCATTCGCCGGTGACATATTAAAGTCTAAAGTATAATGTGCTTTGTTTTCTTCAAATACGGATGCCTGATGCCTGCCCAATGGAGCGAGGCGGAGTTAGTGAAGGTTGATGTTTTCCTAAGATCTACACTTATCCTCTGCGTTCCAATTGACGAGCAGCATAATGCCAACGACCAATATGCATTTTGAACTTGCAAATAGAGTCTGGCCACGCTAACTCTGCAGTGAAATAAATGGGCAACCCCAAAAAGTTTTACATTTAGTATCGTGTATGTAGATCTAATGATTTTTAGTAGTTTTGCCTTTTGATTTTTGCATAATAGATTATTTATCTAAGAGTGTTTTTATTACTTTTTTCCGTAGTACAGACGGTGATGTCTTATACAGATTTCCAAATTCTACCATTATTTCACTGCAGAGTTAGCGTGGCCAGACTCTATATCGTAAAGAATGGGAAGCTGTTTTAAAACTAGTAGTACTGCGAACAGTAGACTTCGCGAATTATTTTAAGAATTATCTATCTATTTTGTGATGAGAAAGTGGTCACCGGTGCTCCATCAATCCCTACCCAGTGGTTAAAGGGCCGATTCCACTGCACTGGTACAAATCTAAAAGTGAGCAATTTACTGCATTTTGAGGAGCAGACTGAACCGAAGAGCTACTACCTACATGTTTGGGACCTCATTGTAGTCACCGAAAACTGTTTTTGCCCCTAGTCTTTTCAGAACTCTACGGGATCTATCTATTTCCATCATGAGATAGTTAACATCGGAATTCTTAATAACTCAATATTGTTACTGCATGGCCATACTTTAATTGAGGCATACGAGCACCAATACAATTACGTTACTTCGTGGTAATGGCGTCATGCAAACGATGCTTTTGTTAAGTAATGATATTAGAGGATAGGTATTTTTTTTTTTTTTTTAGGGTGGGAAATCATCAAATAACTTCTCCCGCTCTGGGTGGAGCGGAAGGGCGTGTCAGACTTTTACTGACTAAAACCCACCCGTGTTCCTTCAGTTGCCTATGGGTATGCTGTTGAATTTCAAATAAACCGTTGTTTGACATCAAAATCGATTTTCAATACCCCTATTGTTTGATGCAGATAATACTAGAAAGTTTTTTTTAAAAGACAATACGGAACGTGGGTTTTGTAATATCGAATATCAAACATAATACATCGTAATCCTAATATTATGTGACTTAAGAAATAAAATAAAATGATAAATAAAAAAAATAAATTCACGCTAAATCAGATGAACTGATTTGGATGAAATTTGGCTGAGATGGAGAAGGACATAGGCTACTGTGCATCATAGATCTCAAACGAAGTCGCGGGCAAAAGCTAGTCGGCCCATAAAGTTTCCTCTTTATGAGGGAGAGAACCTTACCCATACCCATCCCATAGCTGTTATCTACGCATTCTATACATCTAATTATAACATTGAGCAAAAATTATAGCTGGGAAATAACTCTTTATTTTTAGCAGAAAATCGCTGTTAGCGGCAGCTCGCAATGTAACAGACGCAAACCATTGTACTTATGGGTGGCAACTGTACACGAGTTGAGGGGGGTATTTAGTAGTTAAGTTATACCAGTTAAAACTTATTTTCATGGAAGAAAGTTGGAACATTGACCTTCAGGTCCAGTACAAAAAAATATCACAATGATGGGGAGTACAAGTATTACAATTATCTCTCGGCTTGCCATTGCGGGTTGGTGGAAATAGTGGATGTCATATTCCTGTGAACTTATAAAAACCGGTCAAGAGCGAGTCGGACTCGCGCACGCAGGGTTCCGTCCCGATTTCTGAAAAAGTGTACTATTTAGAGACATCGTTTTATTTTTCCTGTAATCGTTACATAAACCTCTATCACATAGAATAATTTCAGATTTTTCTCTTTGCAAACTTCGGGGATAAGAGGGGGGGGGGGGGAACGGTACTTTTTTTTACATTTTTCATCAAAAATCGAAAACTATTCGGCCTAAAAAATAATAAAAAAATGTTTGAGAATGTGCAAACAGCGCTCTTTCATATGAAATGAAATAAATGAAATGAAATCTTTTTATTTCCAGATAAAAATCCATATAAACTTAATAATATGATACCCCCACATGCCCTAGTAGCCCCACTTTGATTTTTTAAGACCCCCTTTCAGTCCATGTTGCAAAAAAAAATTTAAATATTTTAATTTCTTTCTTATTTGCAAAATAGTTGGGTCAACGCCATCTAAAACTATTCTAAACATTAGTAGTTCTTGAGATATCCAGCTGTGACAGACAGACAGACAGTCTGAGTGACACCATAAGGGTTCCTTTTTACCATTTTGGTACGGAACCCTAAAAACGGTGATGGAAAACCGTCAAGACCTACACTCGTATTTATAGTCAAGTAAAAGTACCTAATTACTTCAAGTCAAAGTAATTACTCAAGCAATGATTTTCTTTCTATAGTTTAGTCATTGCTTGAAGTTACAACTGTCAAAGCTTAGAATTCTTAGCCAAGTAATAGTCACCTTTTTCTTTACTTAAGAATTCAAGTATGAAATTACTTAGTAGCAAGTAATTACTCAAGTAATTACTTTGATTATAAATACGAGCCTTAGAGCAATGACGTATTATAGATAGACGCGTCATACACGAACATCAGTGCTTTCAAAAACAGCGTAAGCCATGATGTACCAACATTAATTTCCCATTTTTGAGCCCGGGTCAATCAATCTGCCTAGCCTTTTCCCAACTATGTTGGGGTCGGCTTCCAGTCTAACCGGACGCAGCTGAATATTTGAGCCCGGGTAACGCATCTAAAGGTAATATATCATTGCCTTAGAGCCCGTTGTTTGATCTAAAAATCGATGTTCAATACTCCTATTGAGGGCGAAGATAATACTCGCGAGTTTTGCTTGACGAAGGTAGGGTGAATAAGTCCAATATTTCAAAAGGAAGGTTCTGAATCCTTGACGTTTATTTTATTATCCTTTTCTAAAGGGTTGTGAGCTTGGGTTTGTTATGTAAGGATTTTGTTATAAAAATGCATTTTGTATTTTACTGTTATCTAAGTAGAGCACACGTTTTATTTGGAGGTAAACACATTGGTCACAAGAAGGTCGGCTGCTGTAACCTGTCTGTCGATAAATTACAATGAAATCACATCTTAAGCCGATACTTAACTTTACAAAGAAGTAAAAAGAACACAGTACATAAGTATAGTTGTTTTATCTCACGAAAGCAGGCGAGCCATACTTGTGTGTGTAAATGTTACATGCACGTTGTCTTTGTGTGCGTAAGCTCGGGAGCGCGCTACCTGCGGGTACGCACACAAAACAGCGCGTGTCTATACGCATTACATCTACAAGTATGGCTCACCCGCTTTCGTGAGATAAAACAACTGTACCAACTCTTTACTTTTTGTTCATGTTTGCCTTTCATTCGGCATTTTTCACTCGAAGTGAAGCGCCTGAACACAATTCCAAAATGAATCAAACGTGAAAAACAAAATCATTTATAGTGGAACCGATCCAACGATGTTGGATTTCGGCACTCGTGTTGTTAGTTTAGTTGGAATGAAAGGGGCAGATGCTCAGACCAAATAAAAAACCATTTAGTCAGAAGGCAGATGAAAGTTCATTCCTATTTATGCTCTGCGTATCCAATACAATAACGCAATCAGGATATTGTTGCGACTGCCGCGCTTCTGTAGTCCCCGTCAAGGTTTGCAGAAGCACGCAATGAGGGCTTTGATGCACTGTGGCGAAAGAAATCTGCCTCGCTACTCTAATCTAATCATTTTCTACACACACTCATCGATACGAGATGCCAATTCATGAATGGCTTAGGAAAGATAGATGACAAGTCCATATTAAGAGAAAAATTAAAAGTGACCTAAAAAAAAAACCTAATGTGTTGTTTTTGATAACCTATATCAAGTGGATGATGAGTTTGTTACGAGTATCAAGGAATCTATATTAATAAAGAGCTGAAGAGTTTGTTTTTGTTTGTTTGAACGCGCTAATCTCTGGAACCATCAGAGGGATTAGAATAATGATTGTTGCATTTTGATAGCCCAGTTCTTGAGGAAGACTATAGACTATTTAACATCACGCTATGACTTTTAGGAGCCGAGCAAAAAGAAAAAAAGTCAGAAAGAACGCTGAGCGATAACGAAAAAAAGCAAAAGCAAAAGCTAGTCTTCTTCTTTAGAAATAAAAAGATAAGTCCTGGCTGAATCACCAATGCACAGCCTTGAACCTAGAAAGCTGAAACATTGCACATAGGTTCCCTTTATAATGTAGACAAGGAATAAGGAAGGATTTCCCGGTAGTAAGTTCCCGTGGGATATTTTCCGACATCGACGCGAGCGGAGCCGCGGGCAAAAGCTAGGTTACAATTAAAAGTGTATAGTAGTGAACCTCGCGGAAAGCCCTGCGGTGACCTTATAATTCTATTGATTTTATACTAAAAATAGTTGTTGTGTAAATACTTAACTGAACTATAAACAGAGTCGTTGGTAACTTGGTATTGTTATACCTATATAAACTTTCTAAAAGTAATGAACTTTTCAGTTATAAAACAAATGCTTTATTTATTAAATCATAACTTTATGTACACGATGTACAAACATCTAAACAGACAACAAGAAAAGAACAGAAAAATACGTACGATAGCAGATGAATACCAGTATTTTACATTGAGCGACCAACCCAGTAGCTGGGTAATACGATACCCCTTGGTAATACTGGTTGTCGAATTTCGGGCTTCTGACGACCCGTAAGGACTGTCAAAGATCCACGAATGACAGCCTGGACCAACACTTAACGTGCTTTCCGAGGCACGGAGGAGTCTCGTTATGTAAAGACAGTCATCCATCCACGGACCAAACCAACCCCGGCAATCGTAGCTTAACCTGATGGATTGACCCGTGCGGCTGTTATTACTTAGCTTAGCTAATTAACACTGAATTAAAATAAGTTCATAAAGCACTAGAGCTTACAGCCATAAGGTACTTAGGTAGGTACTTAATGTCCTCATTATTCTCGTGCATAAACATAACAAGTACCTAGTCACCTCCTCTTGAAAACAACCCTCCAGTCGGAGGCGGGGTAATTAACTGAAGTAGGAGTACATAGGTACTACTTTTAGTTCAGAACAAACAATGATGCTAAGTAAAGTTTTTGTACAGGATAAATACCTTTTCTAATAACCTATTCGTATCTTACAATGGAAACCTTCAATTTAACTTCATGTCTAAAGAGTTCAATCAATCTGCCTAGCCTTTTCCCAACTATGTTGGGGTCGGCTTCCAGTCTAACCGGATGCAGCTGAATACAATATAGTATTTTACATAGAGCGACTGCCTATCTGACCTCCACAACCCAGTAACTGGGTAATACGATACCCCTTGGTAAGACTGGTTGTCAGACTTTCGGGCTTCTGACGACCCGTAACGACTGTCAAAGATCCACGAATAACAGCCGGGACCAACGGCTTAACGTGCTTTCCGAGGCACGGAGGAATCTCGATATGTAAAGATGGTCACCCATCCACTGACCAACCCCGGCAAGCGTAGCTTAACCTGACGGATCGACCCGTGCGGCTGTTATTACTTAGCCACGAGCTCCTCATGTCTAAAGAGTTATAAATGATAAATGATTTATTTTCTGTAAGTTTGTACAAACACTTTTACACGTCAAACATATTTTTTTTTTAAAACTAGATGAGTTCAACGTTTCCTATGTGACTACTCTGAGAAGAAACGCCGAAACAAACTCAGAGGTCACAGACTCTTTTAAAGTCCAGACATAATCTTGGTCAGATCATGTGAAGACCATGTAGATTGCCGTCTGAAATGGTCTTTTGAGGAAAGAACCACACAGATTGAGTGGACCTGTCCAGTCAGTGCACGCATTTGTCAGTAATCGCGCAGCTCAACTCAAAACTTAAGGAGCTTAACGATTCGACGAACAATACCAAAGAAAAGACATTTGGGTAGGCCGCATAAATTACTCAAAGTTGGTGATGTTCTTCAGAAAGGTCAGGTGCGTAGTACTCGCAACCGGCGTGTATGCCCAGATGTATGAACGTAAACGAGGCAAAAGCAGTATGTAAGGATCGCAGCAGGAGGCGTTCTGTAGTTTCTGCCTACCCCCCTGGGAAGCAGGCGTCAGTTTATGTATGTATGTTAATCAATCTGCTTAGCCTTTTTCCAACTAAGTTGGGGTCGGCTTCCAGTCTAACCCCAGTATTTTACATGAAGCAACTGCCTATTTGACCTCCACAACCCAGTTACTAGGTTACCCCTTGGCCGTAACGACTGTCAAAGATCCACGAATAACAGCCGGGACTTTCCGAGACACGGAAGAGTTTCGGTATGTAAAGGTGGTCACTCATCCACGGACCAACCCCGGCAATTGTAGCTTAACCTGATGGATCGACCCGTGCGGCTGTTATTACTTAGCCACGAGCTCCTCAAGTTTATGTATGTTTGTCTAAAGATTTCGAGGTTCTATAGGTAGATAGAACGTGGTACATTTATCGATTGCTTGTGCGCAGCCTAAGTTTGAACGCCTGATTTACACGAACCCTAGTGATAGATGTGGAGGCACGAATCGAGGCTTAATTTAAGAAACGAGCAATTTATATCGCCTCGCCTACTTGAATTGAAATATTAATGACTGGATTAGCTAGAATAATGTGATAAGGAACGGTGCGGTTAAAATATGTAGTGACAAGAAAACAGTAATTTAAAAAATTAAGAAACCCGACTGCGGTAAAAGACTTCAGTTTAAAAAAAACTGAAAAGCTAAAAACAAGCCATTTAAAATTAAATAAAAGTTGGAAGCAGGCGGACCCATTTGAGTTTGAAAATATAAAAATGGAATGTGTCCCGCCTGCTTCCAAGTTTAATTTAATTTAAAATGGGCTTGTTTTTAGCTTTTCAGTTTTTTTTAAACTTAGGTCTTTTACCGCAGTCGAGTTTTTTAATTTTTTTAATTACTGTTTTTTATTTCCAGCTTTTTAGTTTACAAATGTGAAAGATTTCGCAGACGTTTTTCGTTTTTTTTTTTCATACGTGTTGTTTACGATTTGTCACTTACGAGTTACTTCTAACCATATAAGTTGTATATTTTTGTTATCACCTTTTAAAACCCTTTATTTTGATATCCCACTCGTCAGTATTTGGAAAAAAAAAAATAATTTTTAAGACATAATTTGGCGCCAAAAATCCGCCATTTTGTTTTTTTTTTATTTTGATATACCCAGTGTCACTCTCACAGTAAATACAAATCTAACGACACCGCTCAAGCTAAAATCCATCGAGCCGCGACACCTCTCAAACTAAAATCCATCGAGCCGTTCAGGCTACAGAGCGTGCCAAACAATTATACATACATACATACATACTCTCGAAAAACATAACCCACCTTCTGGCGCAGTCGGGTAAAAATTGAGGGGTATGATTAGATGGTTTGGTAATGTTGAGAGTATGAATGAAATGCGACTAACAAAAGGTACAAGGCAGATGTAAGTGGAAACGCTGGTGGACGCCCTAGGATGTCTTCCTAGGGCGTCCACCAGCGTTCCAGTTCCAGCGTATAGTGATCTTATTGGTGCAGAACGGTCAGGTGCGTAGTACTCGCAACCGGCGTATATGTATGAACGTAAACGAGGCAAAAGGACATTATAAGGAATATAAGGATCGTAGCAGGTGGCGTTCTGTAGTTTCTTTGTTCAGAATTTCGCGTAACGGTATATGTATAGATCTGCTTAGGTACTTACAGTCACGTCCAACATTATAAGACTTAAGAAAACATTACCCGACAATTATCACACTCATTTAAATTCCCTAATTACGTCTTTAATTAAAATACTTTAGCAATTTGGCCCTTCACTCTGCAACGGCCAACACTTTCGAGCCACCAGGGCATCATAACAGACAAGTAACCGTCACTATCGCAACGGAAGCGTCACATTACCGCGCCCACTTGCGACACGGCTGCCAAACGCATTGGGCACGCAGCGTGGATGTGACGACACAGGGGTGGGTCAACAATACGTGAGAAGCAGAACAATTGGCCAGGAACCAGAATTTGGAACGATATTCGTGAATGGGATGACAGTAATTGAAGTCAACGGGTCAAAACAGATCGATCTGGTATTGCATGATAGCTAGTCAGTCCAACCAACCCAAATGTCTTTTCTTTGGTATTGTTCGTCGAATCGTTGAGCTCCTTAAGTTTTGAGTTGAGCTGCACGATTACTGACAAATGCGTGCACTGACTGGACAGGTCCACTCAATCTGTGTGGTTCTTTCCTCAAAAGACCATTTCAGACAGCAATCTACATGGTTTTCACATGATCCGACCAAGATTATGTCTGGACTTTAAAAGACACTATGACCTCTGAGTTTGTTTCGGCGTTTCTTCTCAGAGTAGTCAGATAGGAAACGTCGATCTCATCTAGTTTTAAAAAAAATATGTTTGACGTGTAAAAGTGTTTGTACAAACCTACTTACAGAAATATGTTTGACGTGTAAAAGTGTTTGTACAAACCTACTTACAGAAATATGTTTGACGTGTAAGTGTTTGTACAAACCTACTTACAGAAATATGTTTGACGTGTAAAAGTGTTTGTACAAGCCTACTTACAGAAATATGTTTGACGTGTAAAAGTTTTTGTACAAACCTACTTACAGAAAATAAATCATTTATCATTTATCAGTTTTGTTTGAGTCAAACAAAAGAGTAACATTGGGTAGGAAGTTAAGAGGCCCGTTTTGTTGAACGATACTGTCTGCTGAACGGGATTGTAAACAATTGAAGCGAACGAGTCAAAGCAGAACAACACGCGGAACACGGTTGTTTGAAAAATGCATGAACGTGGAAGCTAACGGGAACCCGCTCCTTAAGGCTGCTCCTTCCTAAAATACGGCGAAACAATGTAACTTAGTAATCTACAATACATAAGAAGTGATTTCATGTATCCTGTCATCTATTTTAGTTTGTACAACTAAGGAAAAAAAACCTAAATCCAGGTCTATTTCGGTCTATTTTTTCGAGTTGTTACCTTATTACTCCTACAGTTTTCATTAAAAGTGTTCAAAAATTAATACAGTTCTTTACAAACTAATAAGGAATGATTTCTTGTCATTACTTTTTTTGTTTAATCAACAGATTTTTTGTAAATCGATAATTACTTCATATTTTGCAAGCGTTGTGTCATCGCACTTCTCTTTCTTTTCTATGCAGTCCGACAGTGACCGTGCTTTTTGCGACGGACAAGCCTTAAGGCCGCGTTTCCACTGACGCGGAGCTGGGCGGAGCAGAGCGGAGACGTGCAGGAATCGTCCAATTACAGACGAGACAAGAGACGCGATGAGGATTTCAACCATTATGATTGGTCGATTCCTGCACGTCTCCTCTCCGCTCCGCCCAGCTCCGCGTCAGTGGAAACGCACCCTTAGACAAGTATGAGTTTTTATATACAAGTCGAAAAGTAAAACGGATTTGGTAGTAACGACATAATTTCACACTTCATCGGTGATGTAATCCAATGAAGATGGCGTAGCATATCTTCCTACGCAAGTCGTAAGATTTAGTTGAGGAAAAAAAGAGGTTACGCTTACAACTTTGGACGTTGGCGATTTACAAATCAACTTACTACCTAACTAAATACATACCAACGTAGCCATTCCTAGCACACTGTTCTATTCCGAGACATTCAAAGTATCGATAATGATTCTTTTTCCCGAGATTGAAAACACTGAGTGACATTTGAAGGCCCATTTTCCGCAGCGGCGACGAGACGGTTACGTCACGAAATATACTTTTAGAAAAAATAGGAGCTTTTTAGGGTTCCGTACCAAAACGGTAAAAAAGGAACCCTTATGGTGTGACTCAGTCTGTCTGTCTGTCTGTCACAGCAGGATATCTCGAGAACTACTAATGCTATCAACTTGAAATTTAGAATAGTTTTAGATGACGTTTACCCAACTATTTTGCAAATAAGAAAGAAATAAAAATATTTATAATTTTTATGCAACAGGGACTGAAAGGGGGTTTTAAAAATTCAAAGTGGGGCTACTAGGGCATGTGGGGTATCATATGAAAGAGCGCTGCTTGCACATTCTTAAACATATTTTTTCTTTTTTTTAGCCCGCATAGTTTTCGACTTTGGATGAAAAATGTAAAAAAAAATACCGTTCCCCCCCCCCAATCTTCGAAGTTTGCAAAGCGAAAAATCTGAAATTATTCTATGTGATAGAAGTTTATGTAACAGATTACAGGAAAAATAAAATGATGTCTTTAAATAGCACAGTTTTTCAGAAATCATCAACAAAAATTACATATAAATGATGGTACAGAACCCTCGGTGCGCGAGTCCGACTCGCTCTTGACCGGTTTTTTTATATCGTAGGTAACAAATCTGTAGAGGAAGGAAGCAACCTATATTCTCTCTTCTCTTTTTTTTTTCTTTTATATTCTTTAGCAGAAGGATTTTAACGCAGCCATATTTTTAATAGAACACAAGAAGATGGGAGCTTTTATCGCCAGTTAGGTTGAATAACGTCGGGGAACGTGTGAATGCAGCCCATATTCTTTGGTACATTACAGCCTTAAGTTTAATGCATGCACGTAGTAGTTAGGGAGGCGAGTAAGGGAATTTCGGTAATACTCGAGCGTGGCAGTTTAAGATATGAGAGATACCTTAGACCTAATAGAACAACCTTGTAAAGTATTTAGCTCTATATGTAGTGACGCGCGCCTAGGATAGACGATCAGATTAGTAAAAAAAAATAGTCCAGTAAAAATAGATCGATTTGTATGGAGTAGATTGCAATAAATGCTCTTTGGGTGATAATTCAGAATTAAATATATAAATAGCTGAAATACATAAATTGACAGTAATCCCCGATATTTTTTTTATATATATTGAGTTATTAGCAATTATAGCAATAACATTAAATTTAAGTGGGAACAAAAAATGGACCACTGGTGATTTTGTACATGACTGCTCCTTTTCAAAAGTTTTAATTATTGAAATAATTATCCCCGGTCAAAATCAACATATTAAGTACCATATTGACTATTTTATATAAAATAAATGATAACTTCAAAACAGTAATTGCCTAGAGAGTGAAATTTTGTCAAAGTATTTAAATAGTTACTACAAATAACTAGGTAAATTATCACCAAGGTGACTATTATACTTTTTTTTTCGTGAAGTTAAATTTGTATTTAACCCTTGTACATTAAAGACACCCAGGATATTTTTATGAATCTTACTACCAACAATTTTTGTCTACTCAAATTGGAAGAAATCCCCTGAATATCTGTAAAGGATTTCTAATAATTAAATGAAAATCAAACACTCGCGAGAGGGTGCGCGCGGGCGGCGCGCGGGGGCGGGTGGCGGCGGCGGCGGCGGCGTCGCGATGCATCAAGCGGCCGCGTCTATTACATAAATTTTATTTTGGATTCGTGTAATTAGACCACATGAGTAAACAGAGATGTGGTGTTTTAAAATGAAATAGTACGCACGGCTACAGATCAAGCTTACACTTCCAGTATATGCTGATCTCGCATTGTATAGGATTTCCTAACAATGCGTGGTCAGTGTAAACTGGAATTGTATAGCTTGATGTGTAGCCGCGTGTACCAACTTCTAGGTAAAATATTAATATCAGCAAAATTAAAAAAAAACTATTTTGGAACAATAACACAAGAAGTAGGTACACAAGTAATACGATGATAGCTGCAAAAGTATAAACTGTAGCGCAGCTAACATCCTTCTCAGATACAGAATGGAATAAATGTTCCATGCAAAAAGAGACTAATAGGTAATTTTAGTACTTTAGATAGTTAAAAAAAGGGCGATTTGTACCAATAGTCGTCGGATTTGTTCTATTACTCGTCAAAAGGATCCAGTCGTGTTAAATTTTTTGTGTTAATGTGAACTCTCAGACCTTGAACATACTGTACGTGTTTGTTAAGAGTCTAAGAAACAAAAGGTAGGTAGAAGACTGAATGCTAAGATTTACTAAAGGTTGTAGCAGAGCAGGAGGTAATAAAAACAGCAAGGTTAATTAAATTGTAACATATTTTTACTTAAAAAATTTAACAGACGTCTGGCAAAAAAATATGAGCGATCAGAATAACAGAATCAGTTTTTGTCCGGAATTAAGTCTGTACTTTTGACTCGATGGTTGAGCCGATCAGACGTCAACTCCATGCCCAAAAGCTCTAGGCGGTCGGTAACTAGTACAGATGCTCCTCGGAAAGTAGGAGATAACTGAAACTGGCTCCTTTTGGCAGTGAAAAGACACACCTTTGTTTTCAGAGCATTGAATTTGACCAGATTGCCATCTCCGGCATTGTGGAACTACAGTACAGGTACATGTTAGAGGCCGCATCAAGGCGTGAATTTTCGACAAAGATAAAGGCTAATAAGTTTGCACTCTCTTGCGCGGGATGAGCCAGCGTTCCATCAGACTTAAGCATAAGAGGCAGCAAATGGCAGAAATTTGTCTAGACCGATTTAGACAGCGATCAGAACTCCTTGCTACCAAAAAGGTATAGGATGCCAACTTGGCCTCAATTTGTCCAACATGGTCAAAACGCGCCTTCCGTAACACCCGTTCGCAATACTTGGCGGGAGAATTGAACGCTCTTTTAACATTGCGCGAGCACGTTGACTGTCGCACCTGTCATTACGGGCTAAAGCCCAGGCCTGGTATGCCTGCTCTGTTTGCAAATCTGCTTGTGCACAAGACGCGTTGTACCAGGGCTGAGGCTCGCTGCCAAGTGGAACGTCAGAGAATTGGATAAAATATTGCATTCCCTGACGTATCACGTATACGGGCCGAAGCCCAGGCCTGGTATGCCTGCAGTTTTACCAGCACCTGAGCAATTGTTGAAGGTTAAGTTCATTAATTGAATGAGAAAAATTTACAGTTTGTAGTAACTTGACCTGCTGTTATAATATAATAATATTTTACCTGGTCACCGTAAAAACGTGTTAAGAATTCACTTGCTTCCTTGCCAGACGCTTCTGTTTTTGCCAAAGCTTTTGCGACAGTCTGTGTGCCTTCCGGGTTGCCCTCCGACATAGGTAACGATTTTATTTGCTATATTTCGGTTTTGCCGAAGATATACGCTGGAACAATGTGGCTCAACGCATGACATGTTCTTAATAATTTTCTCTTTGGAATCAACTGGCTTCTTTCCAGAATCAACAAGATTAGGGCATGTGAAGGACCCGCCGGATCCAGTGGACCAGTTCGGCCCAGTGGTGCTAATCATTCTAACAACTTGCACACCCTTTATGACCCATAAATTTATCTTAGGAAGCAAATTCATTAGGACTTAAACTAAACCGTAAATGTATTAAGTAGTTTACTACTGCAAAATATAATTTTCTAAAAATTTAATTAATGTTGTGTGTACAAAAGCGTTAACAACTATGTTACGGTCACAATAATAGTTATTATTCGCATTTTGTGGCATAAAACACTAAAATACCTAGAATTTGGCGGGTTTAGAGGCAACTATTAAGCGTGTCCCAGTAATCGTTACAATAGTACTTAAAATGACGAGATCTGGGTCAAGTAGGAATTTTTAGGTACTAATAGATGTCACGTTCGAAAAAAAATCTTTTTGTGATTAAAGTGTTCCAAATTTCAAGTTATCGTTAGCAAATTAACTTAACTAATTCATCAAATAATCAGACTTGCCGTGTAGACCCAACTGAAGTTTCACAAATCGAAAAACAAAACTACGTGCCGACTTCACATTTAGCAGCTGAACTTGCAAAAAAATTAAATTTTTGTCGGACACACTTTTCAAGTAAAATATTTCAGACGTTGCAATATGTTACCAAGAATAGGTTGCCATAAAATCGGCAAGTTTAATGTTTAGTCAATGAGGTATTATAATACTAGAGGCGCAGCGTCCTACAAAATAATTCAGAAAAACGTACCGACTTACCGACTTGTACGAGTTTAAACACGTAGCTTTGAAACGGATACATAAATATGTCAATCTGTCAAAATAATCTATGTTTGTCTCACTTCTTCTACCGTCAAACTAATTACGTTGGAATGAGACAAGACATTGTTACCCGAAAAACGGCCAGAGTTGCCAACGATCAACATCATTTCCCAAGAATTTAATTAAGGTTTTCATTGAATCATTTGTAATGAAAGATTGTAATATGGAATATTTCCATGTGCTTCTGATCTTTAGGTACCCTGGAAAACAAATAACAGATCACTCTGTCTAGTACTGCACCTATTGACGCGTTTATGATGAATGTACATACGTTGCGATGAAAATTAAATAACGTAAATTACTATAGTTTATCTGTTTCGATCCATTTTAATAGTAATAAAAACCGGCCAAGCGCGTGTGGGCCACGTAAAATGAAGGTCTCCGTAATTGAAAAGAATGTATCCAAAAACAAACTTAACATTTGTAGCTGAAAAACAAGAAAGCCCAAAAAAAAATGTTTATGCGATAAAATGACAAAATAACAGTTTTCGGACTTTTTCCTTTACTTGTGCTGTGAGACCTTGCTTCTTGCCAAATTTCATGATTCTAGGTCAACGGTAAGTACCCTATAGGTTTTGATTTACTTGCGAGTATCAAAATATGTTGCATAAATGGCCGTATTTTTTTACTGCGTAGACTTAGAAGCTTGATTTTTTTAGAGCTCCAAAGGATCATAGACGACTTACGTATTTGATATTCATTTTAACTTGATACCTGCACGCGTTCCTGATAAAAAAGGTCTTGACAGACAGTCAGACAGACAGACGGACAACGAAGTGATACTATAAGGGTTCCGTTTTTAGTTTTGAGGTACGGAACCCTAAAAAAGTACGTCATTTAAAAGAAATTACGACGACTGTTCTGGGTTTCACTACTGAGTTAGATAAGTTTGTCAATCTTAAAAATTCTGAAAGGTATCTTGGATTTATAAACTAACTTGTATTTGATCGTAGTTTAACAATTCGATTTAATAATCGATTACTAATCACAGTAATCACATCACACTAATATTATAAAGGCGAAAGTTTGTAAGTGTGTGTGTTTGTATGTTTGTTACTTCTTTACGCTCAAACGGCTGGAACGATTTGGATGTTTGGTAAGTAGATAGCTTATACCCCGGATTAACACATAGGCTACTTTTATCCCGGTCTACGCGCAGGGCGCAGCTAGTTTACTTTAATTGAAAATGAACCGGTTTATTTTCGCACAGCACACTACTATATAACACAATGTGATCATAAACAATCTATTATTTTTCATTTAAAAATATAAACTCATAGTCATTAGTCATTACGTATAAGATTATTTATTGCTAATAAAATTAATTTTGGTGGACGATGTAGTGATATATTAGGTTAAAACCTTTGACATACTTACACGTGACATGTGTTACTTTTGTATTCAGTGACTGTTTGGGTACTTTTCCATTCAGTGAGTGTTTGGGTACTGTACAGTATGTTTAATCCAAACAGACTACAATAATAATTTAGACTTACAGGAACATACATTCGTCATTCACTAAACTCCCAAAAGTCGGGCAAAATCAAAATAAATAAAATCAATAATCGGAACAAAATTCAGCAAAGTTACTTGTGAAATGTATTACCACTTCCCTTAGTAATCTTTTCAGACCGTGACATACAAATTTTAATCGCACATTTCACTATTTTGATATTTTTATCGCTAAGCAATTGCTCACTTGACATCAAGCTGACAACTGAACTCGGATATGCCTGCGGACATATACGATGTAGTAACGCTTCGGCGCCGTACACTACTGATCGAGTACTATTAACATCATTGTGTTTAGTAGAAAAAGATATTGATGTTTTTAGATAACTAGACGACTACTGGGTCACTGTCGACTTCACCCGCGTTTACCTTATATGATTCGAACCAGAAGGCGGTAGTTGGTAGAAAAAATGCGCTTATCTTGAATGTAAAGCGCATTTATTATATCCCATAGGTATAACTGTGTACTGAGTTTATTAAAATCCTAACAATAGAATAATTTCAGATTTTTCTCTTTGCTGACGTACCTAACAACAACAACGTCAGTTTCGTGTAGTCGGACAATCCTGGCTTTTCGTTCCGGTACAGTTTCGTGCAATTGTCGCGCGAGTGGGTAGATTGCAGAGTAGGCATGGTATTATACCTTTCGCATTTTTGATTTGTGTACTGTTTTCGGCAATTTGTATGTAAAATCACTGGCACATTATCCGAGAAATGAAATTAATTGTCTTTCCGAAGCTCACTAAAACATAGAGTTTTAAAACCTTTACTGCCAACGGTGACAGAATCACCATCTAAGGGCTTTCCGCATAATACGCAAGACATAATAAATAAGTACCAAAAATCCGGGCGCATAGTAAACAATCTCATTGCGTAATGAGAAGAAAATTTTCAGTAATTATTTGAGCAGTTAAACAATAGCTCCATCTTTTTCACATCCGATAACTTCGTCCCTCTCGCACACCGACGCGGGGGATGCAAGGCGCTCGGTCAAGGTTGGCATTTTATATTGTGTAGGTAATTTAAGTTTTATGCATTTTGCGAAGAATCCTTATCATTTAATCAGGGGATTATGACACTTACATATGAAGAATGAAAATGTTAATGCACAGCCTAAAAAATATTTCAAGTGTCTTTTATGTACAATATACAAAACATGATAAAACACTTTTTAACTATGTTCCTGAGAAGTCACCAAGGTGAAAACTGAACATAGGTTCGAGGCTAACGTTTGGAATGTATAAACAGAAAAATCCCCGAAAGTTAGATTTTTTAAGTCTCATTTATCACACCATGAAAGAAAAAATCTCGTAATGTTAAGAATTTTGAACCCAAACCGAGGGATTACTTATGTACTATAATTTTAGGCTGGCTGTAGACGATAATCTTACTTTTCACCTAAAGTGTGTTTTTTGTTTAACGTTAAACAGTAAAAACACAACTTTAGGTATTTCTGAGGTTCCTCCGACCATATGAACACAAAATTGCCACGAATGCATACGTAAATAACTATACTATTATTTCAAAACCAATTTACTAAAGTGTCTTTAATGCAATCTCAAACACTATTTTTACTGGACTAAAATCGATAGACTGAAATACTCGAGCGCGTCAGATTAAGATATTGGGGGTTGATTTTAGTGTTTTAAGGCTAAATTTAACTAATCTGACGATAAGTCCTTGACGCCGCCGAGTTATAGGGTCGCGAACTTGTAAAAAAAAAACGTTAATCCGGCATTCTCGAGCGCGATTTTTTTATTTTTTATTTTGAAGAATATAATCTAAAACTTACTAAAAATACAAAATCTGCCGGTTTCCGCATGACCCGAAGTGTGGAGGAGCCATTTCGTCTTCCGAAAAAATGCCGCAAGGCGTTTTTCCCGCGAACGATACATTTTACAAAAAAAAAGTTTAAATAAACAAAAAAGGTAATTTTATTTTACACAAAAAAGGTCTCTTTACATTTTTGTCCAAAGTTAAAACTTTTTGACTTGAAGCATCATAAAAACTCAAACTCCCGGTTTTTTGAGTACCTATATCTCGAAAACTGAGGGTGTTAAAAAAATTTGATATGAAATAACGATGATTAAATTATGTGACTTTTATTATATCTCAAAAATTTTTTTTTTTTCTAAAGCTCCTCGACAATTTTCATGCCAGTCAGAGCTATACCAACATTGCCTCGGTACATCGCCAATTTGTGGAGGAATGCTTACAAATCCGACATCACTGACCGTGCACCAACCGATCATGGGTGGAATGAAAATAATAATAAATTCGAGTTCACGTGGTTTATCGGGAATCAATTGCCCGATGCGTATGAAAATGTTGTTGTATCGCCGGATATTCTGGGCAACGAGAATGACACTGAGGACAGCAATGACGAGACGCTTGATTCAGGTAAATTTTTGTACTTCTATAATATTCTCTCAACAAAATTACTGAATAGAAATAATTGTTACGGATGTTGCAGGCACTCAGCAGGAAAGAATTGTGGATGAGGAGCCACAATAAGAAAGTTCCAGTGAAGAAGAAGATGAATTTATTGAGCAAAAATGTAAAGGCCATACATAACAATACAATTATAATACAATTTTTATATCATTTCATTTTTTTATACAATAAATAATACAATTCGTACTACATTCCATCTACAATTACGTTGGTTGTATCTATCGCTTTATTGTCATTCTTAAATTCCTCGTTTTATCAAGGAGAAAGAAAGGAAAAAAAAGAAACCAAAAACCTTTTTCGGTCAGATTAAGAGAACCCACCAACATTTTTGTCAGATTAAGAAAATATGCTTTCAGGATACCGAGATGAACCTCCCCTATGAAAATCTGACGCGCTCGAGTATTTCAAAAAAACTTTTTTTTTTTTGCATTTTCAAAAATTCATCGTAACTTATCGTCACGCCGAAATCGTCAGTTTTTTTAAAGGGAGCTTCCTTGGGGCCTACTTAACACCCCTTCCGAAAATCTGACGCGCTCGAGTAAATTTTTTTTTTTTGCATTTTTGACTACTTTATATGCCTACCCCCACCACGCAAACCGGCAGATTAGTATACCGTTGTTATCAGAGGCACTTGGGGCATACGTAGTATGAATATCTGACGCGCTCGAGAATGCCCAAGTAACTGTTTTTTTTAACATTTTTGAAAAACCGTACACGCCAAACCCACCGCTAAAATGGTTTTTACCACACGAGCTTTTCTTTTCGAAATTATTTTATCTTTCGATTTTGATAGGTCTCGACGGCGCCGTTGAATTACGCCATTTAGCTACCTCGCCTCCCTAACTATAGAGACTATAAAGTTTCCTTACTCCACATGAGCCGCCATTTTAACTAGGAGTGGAGCACTGGGTTCAAAATACGGCATAAAGTTAACTCTGCCATCAATAGACACTATGGTTTAACGGGGCACCGATCTTTTTATACACACAATCACGTTTTTGTAACCGTTGTTTGAAGTAGTAAACAATTAAATTAAAATCAAGAAAAATATATTGGTATTATTGATGATACGTACTAGACCGTATACAGGATGGAAACACGATTTGATGAAGTTGGCTCTATAGAATAAATTCGCAAAGTTACCTCTTTTCGAGTAATTTTTTCCTCTATTTCGCTATTTTTTTATATAAATAAGTATTTTTTAATAAGATTCATTTACTAGTATAAAGTTCATGGATGACTGAAGCGTGTATACACGATAGTTTTTTATTTAAGAGCATTATGATGAAAATAACAACGAAAAACATTGAAAAAGTGCAAGTGTGGTTATTTTCTTTACTCTTTACACGTAAAGAAAAAGACAGAGACGAAGGAAAAAGCTCGGTGCGCCAGGATTCATATTGCAAGGGTTATAGAAACTAGGAAGATTTTCATGCCGTTCAATTTACCGAACCGACCCTTTGTCAATTGAGATTATGGATGAGATTTCAAGGTTCTCAGAAATCGTCAAATTTCCGATTTGGTTGGAGACATTTAAATCGAAAGAAAAAAGTGGATAGACTATGAGGCTAATTCTGGCGTCCTTGTAGAATGTATTATGTAACTTAATTACTGTTAATTTTGTACAGTGGGCTGCATCAAGTGGGTACATCAAGTGGGTATTAAAATTTTAATACAACTGGCGTACCCAATTGATGCAGCCCACTGTACCAACATTGTTCTTGTAACAACCCTTATTAATACCACAGAATAATAAAGCTAACAGTAGTTTATCTGGGCAGTGAACTTGAATTAATTACCTACGGCCGCTCGGTAAATAAATACGCGTCGGTCCGTTCGAACTGTTGCGTACTGGTTATAATACAGATGGGACACTCCACAGTTTAGGTATGAAGCTACAAGTACAGACGCCAGCACATCAACCTAAACCCTATACATAACTATAACTATGACGCAGCATGCAGTGTTAGAAAGAAAGTATCGTTGGCATGATTGGTTGAATTTCCATCGTTTCTAAAATTGCGCAATGGTTGCACATTCTAATAATGAGGAGCCAATAAAATCATGCTTCACTTGGTTAGGCCACACCTCCGCGTCTCTGCGCATCCGGCACTCGCTACCGAGTTCTCCCGATCCTCAGCGAAATTAAACGAACGCTCACATGAAATCTGTGCGTCGCGTCAGTCACTAAAAATTCGTGGAATCTTGTAGTGCATTTTAAACTTCAAAGTGCGTGAAATATTATTTGTTAATGGCGTCTCAGCTGGCGCAAATTGAAAGACTGCGCATAATAGCGCTTGGATTGAGTGGATCATAGATTGGTGATCATACAGTGGATTTGTCGGCAGACGGGCATAACGGTGAGTAATATTTTTTGTAATTATTATGTTTACCGGAATTACAAAGGCTAATAGGTATTGAAAAAATGTGATAATAGTGTTTTTCAATAGAATTTTCGAAATAATATGTAAACAGAAGCGATAGGTATGTAAGTAGTTATTTTCCTTTCCTAATGAGTTCCCCATATTGTGTTTCGCTGTTTCAAGCGCCATTGAAATGTAGATGTAGAGTAGAGTAGGTAACCGGCCCGGTAGGTTTTTTGACGCGCTGGCAAGCGCTTTGTTGTGATATCAATGCTGGGCTCAACACAGAGTGTTGAAAATCCAGTGCGCAATAAAAGCCCGCTGCGATATTTTTACGTTCGATTCACGTGGGCAATCAGAAATAATACCTACTCAGAATTCGATGAACTTTTGTTTTTCATTCCAATAGCTAAGCTATGACACATTTTAAACTAAAGTTAATCCAGTAAGTAGTAGGATTATAAAGTTACCTGCCTGCGCAATTTCGCACTTGCTTTTGGTTTGTTGATATAGCCCATAAGACGACCCACTGACCAAATATTGCTAGGACAAGGCCTCTCGGAATGGGTGTAATTCATTAACGCGGGCTCAGTTTAGATTCATTTTATTACCACGCTATCGCATTGGGTGTAATCCTGTCATGGCGTGATGTTTGTGTGGAAATAAATAATTTAATACTTATATAATAATAACTTAGCGATTACCTATTGTAGGGAATTAGATAAATATTAATACATCTTTGCCTATAGTAATTCAGTAATAATGTGCAATATTAATAGTAATATTTTATCTAAGTATCTTTTTCGTTCCAGAAAAAATTGTTTACTTCTGGCTTCGGCGGTGGCAAGAAAGCGGAACAATCGAAGCATCGCACATCATCATCATCAGCATCTACACGAGAGCTACAACAGCGGCAGAAGATGCAGTTAAGGTCGCTGCACACTCTGCCGATACTTTTTTAAGCAGTCGAACTACCTCATCTTCGTACAGCGTGAGTCCATGTGTAACTTTTTATCACACTTACCACCCTAACTTATTCTCATTTACATATAACATGGTTTTCTTAAAAGTGAATAACATAAAAACTTTTTTACAAAAAAAAAAACAACCGTTTTCCAAAAAAACACTACAAAGTGAAAAATAACTTTAATTTTGGAAGTCGGTGTCTTTGGATCTGTATTTTAGTTTTTTGCCACTGACTTCCAAAATTAAAGTTATTGTCCACTTTGTAGTGTTTTTTGAAAGTCGGTTGTTTTTTTTTTTTTTGTAAAAAAGTTTTTATTTTTCACTTTTTAGTGGGTCAGTTTATAATTTATCTAAGTTACAATAGCCCAATGTCAACTGCTCATCACCTTTTACAAACTTTCCCGATGCAGGGACGTTAATTGTTGAGGAGTTCTCCTAGTAAGGACCAGGAGAACTAGAGCTCCATGGTGAAGTCATCATCACCATTATGCATTTTGACGGCATAGATTACACAGCAACCATATTAAAGTAATTGAATCGCAACCCGTGAAATACTTAGGAATAATTAAGTAGTTCCGGTGGCCATCTGTGGTCTTCATCATCAGTTCCACTTCACCAAATGGTGCTTTCCGAGAGCAAATGCACGAGCTACTATAAAAAATACCCAAATTGGTGGTGTGCCTATAAAATTTGAGGGTTTCCCTCGATTTCCATGGGATCCCCTCATCAGATTCCGACTTGGTGACAATGGGACCACCTCGAGAGTATACATACCCTTTCAAACAAAAAATAATTTTGTAAATCCGTTTTTGTATGACGAAGTTATGCCCGAACACACATATTGATAACCTCTTCCTTTTTTCAGAAGTCGGTTAAAAATTGATTAAAATATACCTACTACATAATAAGCACGATTTTGCTTTAACATTAGGTAAAGTAGGTAGGTATAATAAGATAAATTGCATTAAACGTCGCTTGCACACCCAGGTGTTCAGATAGCAATACAAAATCTATTGTTTCTGCTAATTGGCGTGCGAGGGGTTAAGGCGGTGAGAGCCGTAAAAACGTCGTTTTGTTTAGTGTTTTATTCGTAGATAACACGGATTTAAATTTTGAAAAAAATATATTACTTAGTTCAGACTTCCATCTACAAATTTCGGCCGTCCGATACACGATTTCTTGCACTTTACTGCATCCAATTAAATCGCAAAGACAAGTCTAAATTATGATCTATATCTTATTTCATTTGATTTATATTAGGCTTTGAACAATAAAACTTATGCCATAATAAAGGTCGTAAAAAATGTAATTTTTATCGGCTATCATAATTTGAAATATCAAAATATTTATATCACTAATTCCAATGTCAAGTGTTTTGCGCTCGCTCCGTGTCGTTTACAGCGTTGCCGTTAGCGTACATTTTACACATTTGACGTACTTTTTAAGCCTCCCATGTGTAATGTGTAATGGGGTTCAGTTTACGTACCTTTTCAACTTAACATCCAAAAAACTTTTTTCCAAAAAAAAAACCGACTTCCAAAAAAAACACTACAAACTGAAAAATAACTTTAATTTCGGAAGTCGGTGTCTTTGGATGTGTATTTTAGTTTTTTGCCACCGACTTCCGAAATTAAAGTTATTTTTCAGTTTGTAGTGTTTTTTTTGGAAGTCGGTTTTTTTTTTGGAAAAAAGTTTTTATTTTTCACTTTTTAGTGGTTCAGTTTGTAATTTATCTAAGTTACAATAACCCAATGTCAACTGCTCATCACGTTTTACAAAATATTGCTTTTCCCGATGCAGGGACGTTAATTGTTGAGGAGTTCTCCTAGTAAGAACCAGGAGAACTGGAGCTCATGGTGAAGTCACCATTACCATTATGCATTTTGACGAGCATAAACCATATTAAAGTAATCGAATCGCAACCTGTGATATACTTAGATATAATTGAGTATTTCCGATGGCCCTCTGTGGTCTTCATCATCAGTTCCAGTTCACCGAATGGTATTTTCCGAGAGCAAATGCACGAGTTACTATAAAAAATACCGAAATCGATATAGGTGTGCCAATAAAATTTGAGGGTTTCCCTCGATTTCCATGGGATCCCATCATCAGATCCTGACTTGATGATCATGGGACCACTTGGGAAGTATACCCTTTCGAACAAAAAAAGAAAAATCCAAATCGGTCCAGCCATTTTCGAGTAATCGGGGAACATACATAAAAAAAAAAAATAAAAAAAAAAAAAAAAAAAAAAAAAAAAAAAAAAAGGTTCCGACGAATTGAGAACCTCCTCCTTTTGGAAGTCGGTTAAAAATTGAAACCGCCGCCAAAACGAGAAAACAATATAGATCTTCGGTCCTAAGTACCGGTGGCCTGTGAAGTCACAGACCTATGTACAGACGTCAGCACATCATGCTACTACAATCTGTCAAATTTCTTTAATAGATTTTCAACTTTAGCGCTGAAGAATTAGGTTCAAGGTTGATTGGGAAAATTTGACAGTTTCGGATGGCTTGACCTGCTGGCGTCTGTACGTAATGTAGGAATAGGAAGTAGCTCTGTCTCGCTTCCGCCGAGAGTAGGCAATGAACATTGTATCGTGTATCTGACCGGCCGGGCGCGGCACGTTCACCAAGCGGCCAAGTGACCACAGACACAGACAGATACGATACAGAACACACCGCTCTGTGACTACTCTACTCACAGGGCGCGCTTGTTTGCAAAGAGGATAGTTTTGATAGGTACATTTTGTTTTGTATTTTTAAGGTGATTGCGCTGTGTAGCCCGCGAAATGAATTTGTTTTTGGATTTTTTGCAATTTGCAGGTCTGTGTCATGTTGTATCTTGATCAAAATAAGATACGCGGCAATAAAACATATGTATTCACGTAATTTTAACCATAAAAATCATCAATACATCTCTCTAAGTTAGATTTCGTGCAGATTCGTCAAACGAACGAAATCTAACGAATCTGCACGAAATTTAACTTAGAGAGATGTACCTACTGATGATTTTTATAGGTAAACTTATATAAATACATAAGTTTTATTGCTGCGTATCATACTTTGATCAAGATACAACCTGACACGGACCTGCAAATTGCGAAAAACCCAAAAAAAAAATCGAATTTCGCGGGCTACACAGCGCAATCACCTTAAAGCGAAAGCGCTAGGGTAGCCCGCGAAATTCAAAAATTCTTACGTTTTTTGCAATTTGCAGGTCAGTGTCAGGTTGTATGTTGATTAAAATATGATTCGCGGCCGTAACTAATATGGTTTTACAGAATTATAATTATTAGAATCAGCAATACAACTCCATAAGTTAGAATTGACCTCAAATCTAGCGATTTCATGAAATCATGAGGTTTGCGGTAAATTCTAACTTATGGAGTTGTATTGCTGATTCTAATGATTATAATTCTGTAAAACCATATTAGTTACGGCCGCGAATCATATTTTAATCAACATACAACCTGACACTGACCTGCAAATTGCAAAAAACGTAATCAAATTTGAATTTCGCGGGCTACCATAACGCATCCTCCGAAAGAATTCAATGAGTCACTCAATCATATAACTCGGTGATGTTTTTATATAATATTAGCTGACCCGCCAGACTTTATCCTGTCAAAATTACGATTTAATTTTTTTTCCTATTTTTTTTTCTTTTTAACGGTATGAAATATACTTTAAGACTATTCTCATACCTACCAAATATGCATAAAAAAAAACATAAAAAAACCGGTCGAGCCGTTTCGGAGGAGTGCGACCACAAACACAGTGACACGAGATTTTTATAATATTAGTTAGGTAAGTAAGTTTTCTCACACCTAGAATACAAAAAATATAACTTCTGCTGGCGAGCAGGCAGTGTCTCCCTGTCTCGCAATGAATATTGCGAAAGAGCGAGAGAAGCAGTAGTGAGTGATTTTAGTAAAACCATTGCTTATGTACCTTTTTAACCCAAAATGTACGTTTTCAGCGCTGGATATGTACCTTTTGGGAACTCAGTTGCGGCAACACTGGTCGTTTAGTCCCGAGCGGAACGTGATGGAGGTCGGACGTGTGCCAATTTTTCGAACCCGCCACCCCGCTAACTTCTGTCACCGGCTGCGACCGGCACAAATTAACATGTGTTGAAAACAGTTGAATTTGAACGCTATGCCTATGTAAATAAAGACGTCACGCGCGCAAAAGCTTTATTGGTATTTATTTTTATCACGGCCTATGTTTACCAATCGCATCAAGTGTGTAAAACAGTTGAATTTGAACCCTACACTGGAGCTTATAAAGCCGCCTGACGCGCAAATTTTTGGTTCACTATTTTCAAATCTCAAATAGGTAGGTGCCACAGAATAAAGTTAGTACGGGTGGTTTTATAATGAATATCGGATAGGAAATGAGATTTCTTCATAACATCACGCCTGAATTCTTTCAAAGGCTTGGGCAGGGATGTTCAGAAAATAAGTAGGCCCTCAAATGTATTTTTCTGTATACCTACATAAATAAGATTTTTTTTTTAAATTAAGTTTTTTTTCTAATTAGGTATCTTCTTATTTTTTTTTGTATTTCAAGGTCAAAATGAAAATCCAAGATGGCGGCTGCAAAAATTTCCAATTTTTCGTCATGGGTGTCGTTTTCGTGATATTTTAGGTCGCTGAAAACGATAGTGGGGTCAAAATGAAAATCCAAGATGGCGGCTGCGAAAATTTCCTAATTTTTCGTCATGGGTGTCATTTTCGTGATATTTTAGGTCGCTGAAAACGATAGTGGGGTCAAAATGAAAATCCAAGATGGCGGCTGCAAAAATTTCCTAATTTTTCGTCATGGGTGTCGTTTTCGTGATATTTTAGGTCGCTGAAAACGATAGTGGGGTCAAAATGAAAATCCAAGATGGCGGCTGCCAAAATTTCCTAATTTTCGGTCATGGATGTCATTTTCGTGATATTTTAGGTCGCTGAAAACGATAGTGGGGTCAAAATGAAAATCCAAGATGGCGGCTGCGAAAATTTCCTAATTTTTCGTCATGGGTGTCATTTTCGTGATATTTTAGGTCGCTGAAAACGATAGTGGGGTCAAAATGAAAATCCAAGATGGCGGCTGCGAAAATTTCCTAATTTTTCGTCATGGGTGTCATTTTCGTGATATTTTAGGTCGCTGAAACCGATAGTGGGGTCAAAATGAAAATCCAAGATGGCGGCTGCGAAAATTTCCTAATTTTTCGTCATGGGTGTCATTTTCGTGATATTTTAGGTCGCTGAAAACGATAGCGGGGTCAAAATGAAAATCCAAGATGGCGGCTGTGAAAATTCCCAAATTTTTCGTCATTGGTGTCATTTTCGTGATATTTAAGGTCGCTGAAAACGATAGCGGGGTCAAAATGAAAATCCAAGATGGCGGCTGCGAAAATTTCCTAACTTTTCGTCATGGGTGTCATTTTCGTGTTATTTTAGGTCGCTGAAAACGATAGTGGGGCCAAAATGAAAATCCAAGATGGCGGCTGCGAAAATTATCAAATTTTTCGACACAGGTGTCATTTTCGTGATATTTGAGGTCGCTGAAACCGATAGTGGGGTCAAAATGAAAATCCAAGATGGCGGCTGCGAAAATTTCCTAATTTTTCGTCATGGGTGTCATTTTCGTGATATTTTAGGTCGCTGAAAACGATAGTGGGGTCAAAATGAAAATCCAAGATGGCGGCTGCGAAAATTTCCTAATTTTTCGTCATGGGTGTCATTTTCGTGATATTTTAGGTCGCTGAAAACGATAGTGGGGTCAAAATGAAAATCCAAGATGGCGGCTGCAAAAATTTCCTAATTTTTCGTCATGGGTGTCGTTTTCGTGATATTTTAGGTCGCTGAAAACGATAGTGGGGTCAAAATGAAAATCCAAGATGGCGGCTGCGAAAATTTCCTAATTTTCGGTCATGGATGTCATTTTCGTGATATTTTAGGTCGCTGAAAACGATAGTGAGGTCAAAATGAAAATCCAAGATGGCGGCTGCGAATATCCTAATTTTTCGTCATGGGTGTCATTTTCGTGATATTTTAGGTCGCTGAAAACGATAGTGGGGTCAAAATGAAAATCCAAGATGGCGGCTGCGAAAATTATCAAATTTTTCGACACAGGTGTCATTTTCGTGATATTTGAGGTCGCTGAAACCGATAGTGGGGTCAAAATGAAAATCCAAGATGGCGGCTGCGAAAATTTCCTAATTTTTCGTCATGGGTGTCATTTTCGTGATATTTTAGGTCGCTGAAAACGATAGCGGGGTCAAAATGAAAATCCAAGATGGCGGCTGTGAAAATTTCCAAATTTTTCGTCATGGGTGTCATTTTCGTGATATTTTAGGTCGCAGAAAACGATTGTGGGGTCAAAATGAAAATCCAAGATGGCGGCTGCGAAAATTTCCTAATTTTTCGTCATAGGTGTCATTTTCGTGATATTTTAGGTCGCTGAAAACGATAATGGGGTCAAAATGAAAATCCAAGATGGCGGCTGCGAAAATTCCCTAACTGTTCGTCATGGGTGTCATTTTCGTGATATTTTAGGTCGCTGAAAACGATAGCGGGGTCAAAATGAAAATCCAAGATAGCGGCTACGAAAATTTCCTAACTTTTCATCATGGGTGTCATTTTCGTGATATTTTAGATCGCTGAAAACGATAGTCATTCATTTGAAAATTTTCGCAGCCGCCATCTTGGATTTTCATTTTGACCCCACTATCGTTTTCAGCGACCTCAAATATCACGAAAATGACACCCATGACGAAAAATTACGAAATTTTCGCAGCCGCCATCTTGGCTTTTCATTTTGACCCCACTATCGCTTTCAGTGACCTAAAATATCACGAAAATGACACCCATGACGAAAAATTAGGAAATTTTCGCAGCCGCCATCTTGGATTCTCATTTTGACCCCACTATCGTTTTCAGCGACCTCAAATATCACGAAAATGATACCCATGACCGAAAATTAGGAAATTTTCGCAGCCGCCATCTTGGATTTTCATATTGGCCCCACTATCGTTTTCAGCGACCTCAAATATCACGAAAATGACACCCATGTTGAAAAATTTAAAAATTTTCGCAGCCGCCATCTTGGATTTTCATTTTGACCCCACTATCGTTTTCAGCGACCTCAAATATCACGAAAATGACACCCATGACGAAAAATTAGAAAATTTTCGCAGCCGCCATCTTGGATTTTCATTTTGACCCCATTATCGTTTTCAGCGACCTCAAATATCACGAAATTGACGCCCATGTCGAAAAATTCGAAAATTTTTGCAGCCGCCATCTTGGATTTTCATTTTGACCGTAATCACATCCTCTCAAGAAAAAAAAAACTAGAGCGTAAGAAGTTATGCCCCTACGTTTTTTTTTTTGTGTTGACATAACGAATAAAATAAAAAAAGAACTTTCCAAATCGGCTTCTAAATGACGGAGTACTGCAGTAACAAACATAAAAAAAAAAAAAATACAACTGAATTGATATTCTCCTCCGTTTTTGAAGTCGTTTAAAAATAACACATCATTGTTACGTTTAAAAATTAGCTGGACATCACTCACAATGCAGTCATTGGTGTCGTGGGGAATACTAGTTTCTGTCATTCCCGACGACACCACCAGTGGTGTCGTGGGGAATGAACGGTCATTTCGTGGTATTTAAGTTCGCTGAAAACGATAAAGGTCTCAAGCTAATTTCGACCTTATTGACATTTTACAAACCCTTTGTTTTTTTGGTCCAGAATACTCGGTAAATGATTTGGAAGCTGAATTTAACAAAAAAACATGAATGTCAATAAGGTCTAAATTCGCTTGACACCTCAGAAAGTGTCTAGATTATTATGCACATCATTTTTAGGGTGTCAAGCTAATTTCGACCTTATTGATATTTTACAAACCCTTTGTTTTTTTGGCCCAAGATACTTGGTAAATGATCTGGAAGCTGAATTTAACAAAAAAACATGAATGTCAATAAGGTCTAAATTCGCTTGACACCTCAGAAAGTGTCTAGATTATTATGCACATCATTTCTAGGGTGTCAAGCTAATTTCGACCTTATAGACATTTTACAAACCATTTGTTTTTTTGGTCCAAGATACTTGGTAAATGGTCTGGAAGCTAAATTTAACAAAAAAACATGAATGTCAATAAGGTCTAAATTGTTATGTAACACATCATTGTTATGTAGCTGGACATCACTAACAGCACAATACAGTCGGTGGTGTCGCATGGCGTGGGGAATAGTAGTTTCTGTCATTCCCCACGACAGCGACACCACTGAAAACGATACCACTGGTGTGGTATCGTGGGGAATGACAGAAACTACTATTCCCCACGCCATGCGACACCTTCGTAAAGTAAAATGGTGCGCGGCGCGTAGTTTTGAATCGTACGGGTAAAGGTCTTCGTGTCAGTCAGATTTTAAATCCACCTTATTCACGAAAATAAATATGTATAAGTAGTTATTTTTATTTATTTTAACTGTTCAAGTTTACAATGCATACCTAATCTGTCTAAAACTTTAAAAAATACTTACTAGAAAAATAAAACAAAATAAACTTGTATACTAATCAGTTCAAGTTTATCTACTGCATTGCTCTATTCTGTGACGCAACATAGTACCTACTCGAGTTCATGAACTCATGAGCGGTGCGCGTGGCGCGCGTTTCCCGCGCATCGTAATTTATTACGTATCGCTACTCCTTGCGGGGGCTGCGGTAAGCATTTAATACCTACGGCGCTTGCTTTCACCCCGCCTTAAGGGGGATCCGCTGTGGTAGCCCGCGAAATTCAAATTCTCTTGCGTTTTTTGCAATTTGCAGGTCAGTGTCAGGTTATATCTTGATCAAAATATGATTCGGGACAGTGAAAACTATATATTTACATAATTTTAACCATAAAAATCATCAATACATCTTTCTAAGTTAGATTTCCCCCGGATTAGTCTAAATTCCGAAATCGGACCAATCCGGAGGAAATCTAACTTGGAGATAGGTATTGATGGTTAAAATTATGTAAATACATAGTTCTTAATGTCGCGAATCATACTTTGATTAATATACAACTTTACCCAGACCCGAAAATTGCGAAAAACGCAAGAAAATTTGAATTTCGCGGGCTACCACAGCGCAATCACTTTAAATAGGTATGAAATTAAAGAAAACCATGACTTGTGTCACACATACCTGAATAACTATTATAAGGGCGCGGTTATAGTAGACGTTTTCTTGAAAAGTTTTCTTGCGGCCGCGTTTATCACGTTGTTATAGCAGAATAGGCCCTATTCATATTACACAATACAGCATTCGTGGTGTCCGCATGATAGAAATGAAGCAGTGACTCCTGAGAAATTTTAATATTGTTGCCTAGCAAATAGAATCCACTTTCGCCTGGCGATCGCGCGGCGGGCTCAAGAAATCTATTGTGTTGTCTAAGGCCCGGCGCACACTGCTGGAAGCGCAGAGGAGCGGTCGCGCGCATGCTCTTGTAGTAGCTTCAGGGCGGACGCTCCGAGCACCACGTGCGAATTTATTCTTATATTGACCGTATGTTAAGGTAGTTAAGGTTTATATTAAATTGTTGTCTTCAACTGCGCTCCGCCGCGCTTCCAGCGGTGTGCGCCGGGCCTAAAAATGCACAATAATAAAAAGTAGAAGTGTGCAGTTTTAGAAGCGATTGTGTATTTGTGAATTTGGTAGTAGGTCATCATTATAATCGAGCATTAGGTATCTGTCAAAAAAAAATTGGTATTTAAAAAGATGACCTAATGTTGCATTAGAAGTAGTAGGTATTAACGGGATGTGCCGTTGATTATCGCGTTGAAGGGCGATAGCCGTAGGTGTAGCCACCACTTACCGCGGTAATTTGACCGAATCTCGACCGAAATTTAACTACCGCGATATTTATGTCGTTTAAGGGCAGTGACGTTGACGTTTTACACAAACTATTTTTATGTTGTTAAAAGCTGGAGTAGATTAGCTAGTAAGACAATAGATAAGGGCGCTCGACAGGCGCTCACTCAAACTGGTTATGCGCGCGTTGCGCGGCCTTCTAATGGTAGGCAATAATTACGCCCGCTGAACGTATTTGACTCAGTGAATTTAGTATGACTTCTTATTAGATAATTTTTCAGTTCTTTACAACCTACCTCACAAAGGTGGAAGTTCTCAATTCGACTGATTGTTTATTTGTGCATCCATACTCATTTAGTTAAGTTGTCCCGTACAATTTGTCAAGAATGTTATGTAAGTATTGAAATTGTCAACATTTTCTTTGTTTTAGATTTCGATGGACACCGTCAGAAGGCGCCTGAAGGCCGGCGAAAAAAAAATGCTGCCGCTGCCAAGAAAATTCTTATGAATCAGGCGTATCAGAATCAGCAATACAACTCCATAAGTTACAATTGACTTCAAACCTCTTGATTTCATGAAATCGCTAGATTTGAGGTCACTTCTAACTTATGGAGTCGTATTGCTGATTTTAATTATTATAATTCTGTAAAGCCATGTTAGCTACGGCCGCGAATCATATTTTAATCATCATACAACCTGACACTGACCTGCAAATGGCAAAAAAAAACGTAAGAAAATTTGAATTTGTCGCTACCTTAGCCCAGCCCCCTTAAGTAACTTTTTATTTATCATTTAATAATACAGTACAGTACAGGGTGGCCCAAAAGTCGTGGATCAAACGCAACTAGGGGTTAGGTGGGGTCATCAGCTGCAAAAAGTTGTTCTACGGGAGGTCCTTAAGGTCAACCCCTGCAGAGTATAATTTATTTTGAGTTTTTATGACAAAATACACTTTTTTTAAATAATTCTTATAAAAATTCGAAAAAATCTACATCCTGTATATTTTTTATAATTTTCACTAGATTGGTACTGATGAGTACTTGCCTTAAACATGCTATTTACGGTTGTTTATTGGGTGTGTTGAAGATAATATTAAGTTTTACGAAATTTTTTTCTCAAACCATAACTTTTCATTTACTTTGGACCCCACTGTGAAAAAAAAATACTCTACCGAAAAGTGACCCTGTGTTACAAGTTTTGGCGCATTTAATAGGGATTCCGAAAAGGTATTACACATGGCCATGAGTGGCTCTAATATCTTTCAAGGACGATTATTCGTAGCAAGGCCAAAGTTAATCCAACCATAAAACTCGGTTAGGCTTATTTAAAAATAAACTGGAACTAATACAATTAATGACAAAGACTCTCTGCCTCTCTTTTACACTAATCATTTAATCCTTTGTCAATAAAAGGCCGGTTCGCCCGTCATTTCAGGTACCGATATCTTACCGAGGCAGGAATTTTGAGCATTTATTGTAAAATGTTTTGCTTAATAAAACAATTATTTCACAATCGCTGTCTTGTTTTTTCGTCCTAGAAAGATATTAGAGCCACTCATGGCCATGTGTAATACCTTTTCGGAATCCCTATTAAATGCGCCAAAACTTGTAACACAGGGTCACTTTTCGGTAGAGTATTTTTTTTTTCACAGTGGGGTCCAAAGTAAATGAAAAGTTATGATTTGAGAAAAAAAAAATCGTAAAACTTAATATTATCTTCAACACACCCAATAAACAACCATAAATAGCATGTCTAAGGCAAGTACTCATCAGTACCAATCTAGTGAAAATTATAAAAAATATACAGGATGTAGATTTTTTCGAATTTCAATAAGAATTAGTTAAAAAAAGTCAATTTTCTCATAAAAACTCAAAATAAATTATACTCTGCAGGGGTTGACCTTAAGGACCTCCCGTAGAACAACTTTTTGCAGCTGATGACCCCACCTAACCCCTAGTTGCGTTTGATCCACGACTTTTGGGCCACCCTGTATATTGTTTTGGCAACGCATTACGCTCCCATGTAGTTATATTTCTTATCAACAGAAAGGCCGATCTTGTTGCTTATTTCTGAGGTCAAGTTTAGGCTATTTTAGGTCATGGCATAGTCTTTATCGCTAATTAGACCCGAGCGAACTTAGTCTTAAGGCCCAGGTTCCAAGATTGGTTTAGCTCGATGTGTAAGTGAAATGGCGTTATGGCTGTCTAGTTTGACGCACGAGATAGAAGATTCTCACGCGCACCGGAATTATGTCGTAAAAATGCAAATAAAATCGTATAAAATTAGAAATTAACTATTTAATAAAAAGTAATCCATCACTGGATGCAGTTTGGAATTTGACATTTCATGGTATATTTTTAATTATAATTATAATTGTTAATGAAGGGATAAACTGCTTTTAAAGATTATTAGGAGGTATGTTTAAAGATTTTTTTGGTGCATTAAAATATGTATAATTATGTTTTGGCTTCCATCACTGTATGCCAAAAAGACTTGAAAATATCATATTTTTTTTACATGTCAAAATTATTTACGGTTTATGAGATACACTGCTTTAAAAAACCACCTTTTTGATCGTTTTCAGGAAATCTGGGCCTTAAAGTGGATGCGATATGGAAGTCCGCGAAATTAAAATTTTCTCACATTTTTTTCAATTAGCAGGTCAGTCAGTCAGGTTGTATTGATCAAAATATGATTCGCGACCGAAACAAATTCACCAAAATCATCAATACAACTCGCTAAGTTCATTTTAATCCCTTTTCATAACTTTATGCAATAGTTAAATATTCAAAGGGATTAAAATGAACTTAGCGGGTTGTGGTGATGATTTAGATGATTATAATTCTGTAAAGAATCATTTGTTACGGTCGTGAATGATATTTTGTTCAACATACAGCCTGACACTGACCTGCAAATTGCAACGTAAGAAAATTTGAATTTCGCGGGCTACCCTTGCGCTTCTACAACACTATAGGCCGTACACTCAATGCCTGACACCGTGTGAACACACTCGGTAGGTATCGCAAGATGTAGGTATCCGTAGAGTTCATGAGTGTTCATACAAACAGACACTCTGTTTCGGACACTGAGTGGAAGGTGTATATTGTCGTAGCCAAAAGTTAGCTTTAGATGACGAACTATTCTACGTCACTAAATAATGCACTTCACTCAAGCAAACACCCATCCATTTTCACAAACTTTAACATTAAAATAGTAGCACAGTTTTACAATCCGTATGGTGTATTTTAAGTATTGTTATTATTTTATTTATCAAAATAGGTAGGTTTAGGTATTTCCAACCACTGTTTCCCAAACGCTTAGTCGGCGTTCCCACGAGCGTAATAAAATCGCGGCGGGATTTTGTCGCGCACTGGATTTTCAACTCTCGTTGTTGAGCCGAGCGTTGAGAATCCAACCTAACAAAAACAGAGTGCATCCCAGCGCGACGAAAACACACTGTTGGATTTTCAACTCCCGGCGCTAAGCAGAGAGTTGAAAATCCAGTGCGCAATAAAATCCCGCCGCGATTTTATTACGCTCGTGGGAACGCCGACTTATTCTTCCATTGTTCGATTTGGGAAAGACGCTAGACACGTCGTTCGTTGATGTTGTGTTATAATAAACTGACTTCCTGCATGTCCTTCTCCAGGCTTTAAACTACCTGCATAATTTTCATCACAGTTTGATCGTGAAGGCGTAACAGACAGACAGTTACTTTCGCATAATATTAGCATGGATAACTCTTCAAATAACGTGATAAAATATAATAATTAATACTGTAAATTGAAATATACTACTTCTTTTCGAACCATTGTTATATTTTTGAGGATCTTTCATTAGTGATAGTGATCATTTAAGTCAAAGCCGTCGCCCACTGACAGCACGGCACGACAAGTGATTTAGTAAGCGAAGCGATCTTGTTTTATCATGCTTAGGGCGCTTTCAGTTTAAACGTTCCGCGTCGGACTGCTGCGGTGTCGAAGCGGTGCATTTTTCGTATTCCACACCGATGGTCGTTTGTTTTCATACAAAGCGCGCGGTGCGGCAACAGTGCGGCGTCGATATCGCGAACGCTCGACAACAGGACGGCAACGTCGGAAACTCCACGTGTATGATATGAAAACAAACGACAAATAAAAGCTTGTAAAAAATTAAGTATATGATTTCTGTTGGTTATTTTAATTTATAGTAAGTAGGTATTTAATTTTAAGTTTTTATTTCTGTAAGTAAGTTATAATAATGTTTAAAAATAAAAAGAATATGATTGTTATTCCGCATTTTATTTTGATTTATCCCGTGGTTCATTCACATGCGTTCCCGTAGACCTATCCTATGTCCTTTTCTGAACCCCTGACAATGTGTAAGTATGCAAATTTTCATGATTATCAGTTGTGTAGATAAGACTCAATTCACATGGAAATGGCAGCGGCCGGCAGCGATGTGGTGAGCAGTTTACCTTTATGTGGTAAAGCAAGCCGCCCGGCCCGTTGCTCCGCCGCGCGCCGCCCGCGAGGCTCCGCTCGGCGTTTTCTAAGTATCTAGCGTATCTATATTTTTTTGATATTGCACATAAACGAAAAGCCAAACACAGCAGCAGCATTATTACTATGCATGCCAAATAAGAAAAGTACTGTCAACAGTCAAGACGCCATTTTGTTACGCAATACTCGCGAACTTACGAGTGGAATTTCATTTGAAAATTCATAACCTTTGAAATCGTATCTTATTTCTAGCGTAGTAAGGTTGAACTTGTAACAACAATTTTCGCCTTGTTAATTCACGTTACTACGTTCAACCTTATTTTTTCAGTGATAGGAGGAGCTCGTGGCTAAGTAATAACAGCTGCACGGGTCGATCCATCAGGTTAAGCTACGCTTGCCGGGGTTGGTCCGTGGTAACCATCTTTACATAGGTACCGATAAAAGCACGTGTCTGACAACCAGTCTTACCAAGGGGTATCGTATTACCCAGTTACTGGGTTGTGGAGGTCAGATAGGCAGTCGCTCCATGTAAAATACTGGTATTCAGCTGCATCCGGTTAGACTGGAAGCCGACCCCAACATAGTTGGGAAAAGGCTAGGCAGATGGATTATTTCAGTGATAAGATCATGTCGCGGACGAAACGTTAGTCTCAAACACGGCGGACTGAAAAGATGCTTTTAATTTTTTCAGTCCACCGGTAAATTATGAATGGCTAAACTCCAAACACGTTCGTGATGGGGTATCGATATTGTTTTCAAAATTTCAATCATACTGCTGTGATATTATGGCTTTCTGTTTTTTCTCTAAAAATACTTAGAATAAAAAAGCCCGTAGGTATGTAGGTAGGTAAGTAACAAAACCCCGAAAAAGTAATTGAAATCTCTGAAAAAGATTTCTCACATCAGTTATTGCATACCTACCTGCCTCATCAATAGGTAGGTATTCATCACGAGCGCGAAGTTTCGCTAATTAATTGTTTTACGCGTTTATAATATAAACGCGTAAAACAATTAATTAGCGAAAATTATATTATAATTTAAGAGTAGGTAATGCCTTATTATCTAATAATACTTCCCTACATAGACTAATTATGTAATTTTCTAACAAATATAAAGGAAAATGAAGGAATAATGTAAAAAAATATTACTAGGTAAGCTTTCATACGCATTTTAGTTTTAGCGCGGGCCTGTTTTTAATACCATGCCATAATATTTCGATTCGATTCAAGTATTTAACTGGCCAACTACTACGCTATTTCATAGCGCATAGTATCTTATTCTAAACTACGACGCGCATACGCACACACTCACAGAGCATGTAACTTTACACACACTCTCACGTCGCACTGCAGCACGAAACATTACGAGTAAGAGCCGATAAAAAGCTATTTATCTCTTTCGTACGATTCTCGCTGTTGTTGCTCATAACGCGCTCAAGGTCAAAGTGGGGTAGCTTGATGTGCTGGCGACTGTACACGGTGGGACCCGTCCACTGGGCTAATTCAGTAGAAATGCCGCGCGACGAAGGTATAAGAGTTACGCGATAGAAAGAGAGGCAATGTGTAGGTGAATATAACTGTAGGTAATTAGCGTTCTGCGAACTGAATTGCACTTTATTGTGTCGTAGCAAGAGTCGCTTTTTATTTAAATGATTTTGCGGAGTGTCCTGTCTGTATTAATCTGTGGTTATACTGAGATTTTCAAGCGCGTCGTTTCGGCCGTTTTCTATGAAGATGTAATAGGTACCTACTGTTTATTATACTGTGTTAATACTTCACCTCTCCAGAAATATTATCAAAGTTACCTTGCCAGTTATTTTCAAACAATACAGACAGAAAACAGTTAATGAGAAGTTGAAATAAGGCTTCGCCAAAACCATGAAGCCCCCTGAAGACCTACTTTTACTTTCACTGTTCACAACCAACAATTAGGAAGGGACAATTTTAATCTCATAACAGAGGCTCAGATTTCTGTGGTTACGTAAATTAAAGAAATAAGCCGCTGAAACGCGATTAGCGACTTAATTGAATAAGGGAAATATGTCCTCTTTTGTTGGTACTTCGTTTTTGAGCTTTGAAAAAGAAAATCTTTTTACACATCACGCCTGGAATCCACGAAGAGCTAGGCAGAGGTTTACCTATAGCCTTATGTTTAAGTACGCACGGTTGCAGATCAAGCTATACATTTCCAGTATAAGCTGATCTCGCATTGTATAGGATTTCTTTACAATGAGAGGTCAGTGTAAACTGGAAATGTATAGCTTGATGTGTAGCCGTGTGTACCATGGTCAGACAAAATGAAAAACCAAGACATAGCGCTGTCAACAGTGACGTGAGGCCGGTTTCGTAAACATGTGTGCACTTAGTGAGGTGTAGTTTAGTTGTAGTTTCGTGTAAATGTGTGCGTGTCACTCACACTGTCGTCTGTGCAAAGCAAGGTGTAGTTTTGCGCATGCTTCACTGTATTGTCCGCAGCACAATAGCGGGCGAGCCTATTGCCATCAACCGGGCACAAATGTAGACTCCGGTCTGGTACTGAGTAATTCCTGATGGAAAACTCAATAACTCTGCCTGACCTAGAAATCGAAACCAGGACCTCGTGCTTAGCAGTAGCGCTCGTAACCACTTTTATTCCCCTTGAGATTTATAGATATCCGTGGTGTGTCCGTGGCATCACACAGTATGGCTGTCAAAATAAGCGTTGCGGTATTTTTATATATTATATTTTTATAAATAAACGATATTTTATATATATTATTTTTTAAATATCGCAGCTTTATGCTGAGATAGGAGCCTTTTTGGCCTCGCACAGGTCTTTTTTTTAGTTTGAATTTTTTTTTTTTTTTTGTTTTTTAAAATGTTTACTTTGTTACTTTTACATGCTCCTTCTAAACTTTACTTCCTGTGCGTATCCCAAATAAAATATTTTTCTTTCTTTCTTTCTCTTTAGACCATCGAAACAGTCAAAAAGCTTTTAGGAAGCTCTAAAGTATCCTGGTCATTCCTGGGTGAATATCCCTTGTGTCGGAGTGTGTAAAGTCCAACCATGCGAGGATATGCGAAAGGCGATTAACTGAAAGGATTTATTGCTTGAATGTGTGCGGAAGTGTAGTGTATTGGAAAATAGGGGACGCATTGACGGACACGCTACAGCACTGATGTCCTTTAGAGCGGTCAGCCGCGTCATCAGAGTGAAAACTGAGAATAATCTTGCGTCTCTAACAAAAAAGTGGTTTAAAGAAATGAAAAAAAGAAAAAATAAGAAAAAAATAGAAAAAAAAATAAGAAAAAAGAAAAAAATAAGAAATGAGAAATTGGATTATTTATACCCGAATTAACAGAAACGGTAATACAGTTTTAGTTTTAGAGAAATATTCTATTTCTAAAAGAGAGGAAGAAAATACAGGAGCAATAATAATTTCATTATGAGTTATACATACAGGATATTTTTTTAAGCAGTGCTCAAATTTTCACAGGGTGTTCTACCCATGAATATGAACAACTTTTAGTATGGGAACAAAACTGAAATCGCGAAAAAAAAATCTGCTGTTCAGTACATTTTGACGAATTACGCGAACAGAAATGTACTGAACAGCTGATTTTTTTTTCACGATTTCAGAGTTAGTCCCATAGTGAAAGTTGTTCATATTCATGGGTAGAACACCCTGTGAAAATTTGCGCACTGCTTAAAAAATTATCCTGTGTACACGTATCAGAAAGCTGTGGTTATATTTTAAGAGTGCGGTACATGCCATCGAACTGAACAACTTTCTCCATGGGACCAGCATCGTAATCGAAAAAAAATAATCAGCTACAAAGCTTCAATACTTACTAAGACCCAAATGTATGGGACGGCTGATATTTTTTTCTCGATTACGATGTTGGTCCCATGGAGAAAGTTGTTCAGTTTGATGGTCTGTGCCACGCCCTTAAATTTGACCACAACTTTCTGAATCACCCTATGCCGAATGACTTTTTTTACCGTCTCGAAAAAAATAGGGTGAACCTAAACCTAGGTGAACGGAGTAGAAGCCTATCTAGTTTTTTTTTTTAATAGCTCAGTCAGAAAAAATTATCTAAGTATCACTATACAACGTGTAACGCTAAATGCGCAAAACCTCTTAAGGGGTCATTGTACTGATCATTATGAACAACTTTTACTATGGGACCAAACCTGAAATCGCGAAAAAAAATCAGCTGTTCAGTACATTTATGTTCGCATAATTCGTCAAAATGTACTGAACAGCTGATTTTTTTTTCGCGATTTCAGGTTTGGTCCCATAGTAAAAGTTGTTCATAATGATGAGTACAATGACCCTTTAAGAGGTTTTGCGCATTTAACGTTACACGTTGTATACTACAAATTCGTTGTTAACTTTTCATTTTAGAACAATAAAAACAGAAATTTTGAAAAAAATAATAATAAATCGATTAAAAATATCGAAATTTAAATCATATGCAACCTGAATATGATTTGGATTTAGGTTTTTAATTATTTTATTGAAAAAAAAAAAAGTTAGATATGCCATAGGCTTCTACTCCATTCACCTAATATACCCTATTTTTTTCGAGACGGTAAAAAAAGTCATCTGGTATATCCGATGGCGCTGTCATAGCGCCAACGGAATACTTCAGTATTTTCCGAACAGCTACCTACGATTTTCAACTTCAACGACTTTCTACTAAGGACAAGGATACAGACTAACCTTGTGTTGTGCTAATACCTAGAGGTATGGAATCAACATAGCGTGAACCTGCTTAGAATCTACAAAATGACGTCGACAAGCCATGTCTATATTTGATACAAAAATATTTATAGACTGCTATTAATATTCGCATACATAACTTCACGATTTGCACGTCAATGTATGAACACGTTCCCGTATTACGGGTTTGTGTTTAAAAGTAGGTTTGTGGTACTTCCTCTGCTGATTTTAAGGTTCCTAACACGTGCGATCTTTTTTTTTTTAGCTTATCGATCCGTTATTAGTTTTTGGTTGTGCGTGATCTGGGTTTTAATTTTAGTAGCTGCAGGACGAGTTTCACTATAGTGAAACTGAAGGCGATCAGCACGTCTAAACCCCGTTTAAGGGCACCTGTATGGATAGTTATAGATTAAGGCACTCTTTGATGTATAGATTTTTTATATTCATAGGGCCATTTCTGTATACTAAAATAGACGTAATTTTGTCTGTGTCTGCATTAAAAACGGTACATTGCAAAATTTATATTAAAACTTGGTTACAAAAGACACAGAAAAGTTACAGGTTGTTTTAAGTTAAATATTATTTTTAATTCAATATTGTCCTATCATTAGTCTGTTAAGTTATTCACTATTTGTGTATATCATCAATCTTAGGAAATATTTTTTATGTATGTAATAAGCTAATTTACACTTATCGATACCTGAGATACATGTTTATCCAACCATTTTAGTTTAAGGCTTAATATTGTAAATATGCATTATTATTTTTTTAATTTTTAATTGTGGATTATTGACACTGACATCTTGAACGCGGTTTACAGCGTTCATGGTGAAACTCGCCTTAGTCAGATACTGCTTTTGCTTCTATAGGAGCTTATCTGTTACCATACCTTCATGTAATATTTCATAACTGTAGCAATAAATAAACTGAATGAAAATCCATTGCTAATAAAAATCAGAACTCATCACCAGTGTAAACATTTCCCGTAAACACAGTTCCTCGCAAAATAAACAATTAATTTAATCCGTAGTGTTTCCACTTTGTTTACAGCTTTCACGCGGGTTTATTTCCCTGTAAGCGAAGCTGTAAGTGTAAAGAGTTACCTGTCCGTTTATATCACGTACGATGCAATTTCTGTCAGCCCCCTACTGAAAACAGGTCACCGTAAAAAGGTAAGTTAAGTGTGGCTGCAGTATGTTCTGCAATATTAAAATGCATAGGGTAACTGCTATTATAGTTGGCCACGCACGCTATACTGCCCTGCTAAGCCGAAAGGCGCTATCTCTGAGATACGCCCTTTTAGTTTTTTTTATACACTTCAATAGTAGCTAGAATAATTTCGCATCTAATGGTATAAGCCAAATAGCGATATCTAATTTAAAACATTAAAATAAACCACTAAGAAGTTTTTTATATATCAATTTTTCCTTAAATCCATTCACAAAAAGTTGTTTTTCTCAAAACTTACTCTGATTGAGTTAGCGCTTTTCGGCTTATCAGGGCAGTATAGTATCTGGCCACTCATAAAAAAACAGATAGAAACAAGGTAATGAGAGCTTGCTTCTTCTCCTTGTAGGAACCTCTTTTTTATGAGTGGCCCTATTTTGGCACACTTTTTTTGTGTTATTGATTGGCAAACAAGGGCGAGGGGCTTGTGGCTAAGTAATGACAGCCGCACGGGTCGATCGATCAGGTTAAGCTACGCTTGTCGTGGTTGGTTCGTGGTGGCATACCAAGAATCCTCCGTACCTCGGAAGCAAATTAAGCCGTTGGTCCCGGCTGTCATTCGTGGATCTTTGGACAGTCGTTACGGGTCGTCAGAAGCCCGAAAGTCTGACAACCAGTCTTACAAAGGGGTATCGTATTATCCAGTAACTAGGTTGTGGAGGTCAGATAGGCAGTCGCTCTATGTAAAATACTGGTATTTAGCTGCATCCGGTTAGACTGGAAGCCGACCCCAACATAGTTGGGAAAAGGCTAGGTAGATGATGAAGAACGGCTGTAATCCCCGAAGGGTTAGGCAGAGGTGTACCTACAGTACACCAATATTTCGCTGGTTCGCCAGTTATGTTTAAAGTCCCATGTATGTGTCCCAAAATTTAAGAAAAAGCTTAAAGAGCTACTGCTTCAAAAAATGATTTACTCATTAGATGAGTGGCTACAGGTATAATGTGACGTTATTTAAAGTTAAAAAACATTTTTTTTACTGATACTAAACACTGTAGTAGACGGCAGTTACTTTAAAATTGACATTTATAATTGACATCACTAGGAATCTCAGATACATGTATTAATTATGATTATGACTAAATACCCATTTTTTTTATTACATTAAGTTTTTAATTAAGTATTATTATTACATAATAAAACTTCACATGCCATAACTAAGGGTAAATAGATTTAATGACCAGATAATGTAACATGTGAAACCACCGACTGTACCTACTCTATTTAAATGTGAATAAATGAATTTTGAATTTTTTTGAATTTTGAATGTAATAGGGGGCGAGCCTCTTGCCATCAAACGGGCACAAATGCAGGGGGCCTACTCCCTAAGCACGAAGCCCGTAGTTTCGGCCTTCGTTACGGGCGTTTCTTACTCCGTATCACCTACGGATGGATGATTGGTTCGGGGCCCGAACGAAGTATGAATGACAACATGATTTGCCAGCTGTCCCTACTCCCGGTGTGTTTTTGCCCGTCCGAAAAATTTAAGTTTTACACTTGCTTTGATGGATCGTAATGTCAGACGGACGGATGAACGGACGGACGGAAAGACGGACGGACTTAGGGATTAGGCCCCCAGACTCCGGGCTCCTACTGAGAAAACCAAAATCTGCCTAGCCTTTTCCCAATTATGTTGGGGTCGGCTTCCAGTCTAACCGGATGCAGCTGAAAACCTGTTTTTTACATGGAGCGACTGCCTATCTGACCTCCACAACCCAGTAACTGGGTAATACGATGCCTTTGGTAAGATTTGTTGTCAGACTTTCGGGCTTCTGACGACCCGTAACGACTGTGAAAGATCCGCGAATGACAGCCGGGACCAACGGCTTAACGTGCTTTCCGAGGCACGGAGGAGTCTCGGTATGAAAAGAATGGTCACCCGTCCACGGACCAACCCCAGCAAGCGTAGCTTAACCTGATGGATCGACCCGTGCGGCTGTTATTATTTAGCCATGAGCTCCTCCTCTTACTGAGAAAACCCATTATGAAAATTTCATAAGCAGCTTAAACAAGTAGCAGACGATACTTGGCGATGCTGACCTACTTGCCATTAAGACGTGCTCGTCCTTAAACCAATTTGTTAGCAGCTTTGAAGCATACGCGTCGTTCCCAAAGTAGGTACGGTTAATGGAAAACTGACTAGAATTGTAATGAAGACAATGATGTAAGCTCTGTTCGTGACTAAAATTGGGGGGGCGGGTTCTTTACGTTTCATTTTTGACTTTTTGGGTGTAAATGTGCTTATTGTTCATCGGAATTTTTTTTAAAAACCACTACAAACTGAAAAAATAACTAACTTTGAAAGTCTTTGGCTCTTTGTTCGGAGAGTAGGTACATGGAGAGACTGCCTATCTGACCTCCACTTGGTCGGACTTTCGGGCTTCTGACGACCCGTAACGACTGTCAAAGATCCAAGAATGACAACCGGGACCAACGGCTTAACGTGCTTTCCGAGGCACGGAGGAGTCTCGGTATGAAAAGAATGGTCACCCGTCCACGGACCAACCCCAGCAAGCGTAGCTTAACTTGATGGATCGACCCGTGCGGCTGTTATTACTTAGCCACGAGCTCTTCTACAGCCGTTCTTACGTTACGCTTATTTTATTTCGAAAAACAATTCTATCTTGGCAACCACCTACTCAGTACAATACAAATACGAAACCTAATTAGAACATTGGAATAACAAGGTCTAGACGAAGATTCTCCATCGATTGTTTTAGAAATAGAAACGAATTATGAAACTTGATTGCTTCTCCACAAAGTGCTAGATAAGTTATTCATTTCTCATTCCAATGACGTGCTTGCAAGCATAATATCGACGGTGAAGTACCAATATCTCTTAACTGACATTTTTCGAGAAATTCTCTTTTTTTTTTATTTTGAATTTAAAGGCGTCATTCGCTTGTTTTAGTGAAATCTCCTAGTGTATTTTCAGTTGCAACAGCAGCAGCATTAAGTTAAAATGTGGAAATAGGTACATACGTCCCAACTAAACCAACGGGTCTATTTAAAGTGTCTATTTTTCAGTTTGTGTAAATTTTTGACTTTGTCAGTTAGGTGGTAAGTAGTTAGGTGTTATTGGCACTTCGCCGTCGATATGACAATAAGCTTAACAAAAAAAAAAAAGCAAGCTCAACTCCCATCTTGCACCGCATACCTGCCTGCACACTTGAGGACCCTATTGGCTGCGTCAGCAAACGGTATTCGCGTTGCTGAATTTTGGGCCAAACAAATTAAAAAAGAAACTATTATGTACCTATATTTTTCTAGTAGTCTTATTTTTGCCCACGACACGCCAAGAAGATAACAAGAGTTACAATTATTAAAGCGCAAAAAATCATTTTAATTTCCTTCAAATATTCGCAGGTGGCGATGGCGTCTGAACATTGGTTCACACCAAAACGTTGCAAGTTGTCAAGATAAAAAGCAACCACGCAGAAAATAATGTGACTTTACTAAAAGCACTAGAATGCAGCAATAAATCTTTTCAGTCTGAGAGCCAACAGTACAACACCCCGCGTTGTGTAGCCTTCTAATATTGTGTACACTGGAAAAATACGCCAGGAAAGAAATTAAATTCAGGAATTTTGTTATACGTTTATTCGGTAACATTTTCTGTACGTACGAAAATTTACTTTACGAGGCAAAAGACAAATGAAATGTCTGAAGCTACACAATTCTTAAAAGAATTTATATTAAAAGGCACGGTACAGTTGCGTGTCACTACTACAAAAGTAATAATTAATTCTTGACTCGTGAAGACTAACAAAGTTCCAACAATTAATTTTCACTGGACCTTTACACTTCAGGGCTTCAACCCAAATCGCCTTTGGTTAGAGGTCGGGTCGTGAACTGAACACGAAACTGTGACCACTTGGGCGAAAAAAATAAACAATGGATGTTTTCTTTTACAACCGTCCCAGCCCTAACCCAAAGGGAGACAATTTGGAAAATGTGCGCAATTTACAGGAAGCAGAGGTGTGAGATTGAACACGCAAAATGAGGGACACAGGGGTTTATAAATATGTGCATACTTTTACATATTGGAGACAAGTAAACAACTTTGTACGGTGTATAATATGTACAAAGTAATCCTGAAGTAGACGGTAGAAACTTATGGAATGAATTAATTGTAATAAGAGGTCGACGAGTTGAACTTATTTGCCTTAGAGATACAATATAGAAACGTGGAGGCTCGATGAATAGTTTATCATGTTACGCTTATTGACTGAGTCAACAAGGGTCGCCTTGGTCGTTTGTACACTACACACTACTGCTACCCACACTGTATCAATTTCATTCCTCGTACTAGAACATAGAAACATGAGATACGACGGATGGAATACGCGATACGAGACATCGTTATCATTTTAGAGACTTGATAACTGGAAAAGGAACAAGAAATGGTAAAAGATGATCACGAATATGAAAAAATGTTGTTATATTAATTAAATATTAACAATTTCAATGTAGACTTTTACATAAAAGCAGGTAAAAGGTCGAAAGTACACGTGGACAATGAACTATGAATGAAACAATGGCGCAATGCGGAAAATCTATTACACCGTAAACGAGCACATGCTATACACCGCGGAAACACAGCTAAGGCTTCGGAAACAAATAGCGGATACAACGATTCCGATCTTGAACGACGTACAATTATAATAGAGATATCCGATACGAACGGAAAACTGAGGAATGATGAATAAGCTGCGGGTTCTTGGTGAATGTTACAAGGAATTAGAGAAAGTCTGGCTAGATAGGTAACATTTATTAGATTAAAACTTTTATATTATGACTACAACAGAACAACACACAACGCGGTTTTAAGGACACACTAACTGTCAACACTCAACATTGCTTTAAATTCCCAAAACCCCCGTCTCATGTTGATATAGCAAAAGACGGCACGAGAGCTTTTAAGAAAGAGAGCACTCTTTTTCACATTATCATAGGTACATAGTATACAAATGAGTTTCCATTCATAAAGTCCATGTTTACAGTTGAGCTTGTCTAAATATAAATTCAGTTTAGTAAAACATTGTTATCTAGCAGTATCTAGGTAAGTGGTTTAACCTTGACAGACTGTCATGTTGACCGGTTGCGTAAATATACGTCATTATGCCTAACACATGGTTGTAAATTGAATGTGGAAACATGGAATTTGTATGCTTATTTATCAAGAAAATAAGAACATTGATTTAAAACCATACAAGGGCAATAGGATCTTGAAATACATATCTACAAATAGTGGAAAGAATCAAGGAAATGCCCAAGGCGAAACTGACAACAATGTATTATTATCCAATCTCAACATAAACATTGGTGTTGATGGTTTAGTAGACGATGCAGATTACTTTAGATTAGTTCAGACTTCCAGACGCGAGTATCTTTAGAGTTGTTCTCGTCAGACCTTACATTATGGAACCGCCAATAGTCTTTGAAACAACATGAAATTAAAATATTTGAGCTTGAACTTCCCGTACTATAAGTTCTTGACATTTCAATCTTATTAAGGCTAAAGTAAAAATAAAGTCGTGACTAATAACCAAAAGGGCGAAATTAAAGCAAATGTCTACAAAGTTCCTTCAATAAATTACAAGGTTAATATTGTCATCCAACTACATAATTATACCTACCCTCATTCCATTAACAGCATCGTCAAACTTTATCTTTATACCCTTCATTTATAGGTTTAGTCTGGCAGTTCCAGTGTAGTCAGCTCCGTGTGGGGACGTGTCTAGAAATGCTAAATTATTGCCATGTATTAGATTGCTAGCGTGACACCAGGCTCGCTTTATATTCATGTAGTATATTCAGCTCAGGTCTATCCTCTGAGATAATATTCCCGTCTTCTATTTCACATATTTTATGTGTCTAGTTCGGGTACCTTTCCTTTTGTCGGATTTGAGAACCTGTCATGTATCACTTTCAATTCAATTTCTTACGTTATTTGATGTTACCTTGTTAAACTTTTTAACATTAAAAAAAAACATTTCCAGGAATGGATAATGTCACTGAACTCATTGAGAATAATAACAATAATAAAGATAATAAGCAAAGAACTACACTATCTATTGACCACACTTAGAAATACCTTATTAGATTGGTCCATTAAGACGATCTAATCTTAGAGATACTAAAGAAGAAGTAAATCAATAAACACATAAATCAAGTTACTGATAAATCCAGTTAGAACAAACATGTGTACATTGAGGAAGGCCATATCACACTTGACAAACATGGTCAAATGTAACTATATCACATACAAGGAAATAACCATTCAGCGATGTAATTATATACTTTAGACATGCGCAGATGATTCATGTAAACTTTTTTATGGCAAGCAAAACATTAGACCCTGGGTGGGAAGCAGTCGCTACGTCAAGGTTATTATATAGAACTTGAAAATGCAAAGGAAACCGTGTCTGAACTCAGGAGCACTTAGACATATTAAAGAGGAGGGAGCGTTTATAATTACACAGTCCTTTCAAGTTTCGCAAATTGATCCCTCGGGTTAGAAGGGTATGAATATAAAGAGAGCTGTAGGCGTCCAGAACAATAACATCTAACAGCCCGAAGAAGTATTTCCTAAACGTGGGCTGTTAAGTTAATAGATAATAATGATCTTGTTAGTAGGGTAACGACCTCTATTGATAATGATAATATATAATCATACTATTATACGCAGATAAAGTTATCATAAGAGCCGACCTTTTCTCTAGCTACAGTACCTAGGTATATACTTTTTGTTTAAAAATATAACAACCGTTTGAACTTTCCCAAATTAATTCCTCAGGCACCTTCATGGATTAATTTGGGAAGTTTGTATTTCAACCCTCGAGTTAAATATAACTCATGAAGCCAGCGAAATGTATAATAATAAACATGAGACGGCTGTATCAACAGAAAACAGAATTACATACCAAGTGTAAACCACAGTAAATAAGTGTATGAAACTCATTGGATTCCAAACCTTCGGGCGAAGGGGGAAGGGGGTAACCTTGCCAAATTCATATTACCCCTCCAGAGAGCCGGGTGAAGGCAACGTGGGGCGCATAAAATGTCCGTTGCCATGACAACCAAGGGCGACAACCCTCCGAGCCTGCGAGCCACGCAATGTTTGTACGGAAAATTAGGAAATTTCGTAAGACATGAGCTAGGTTAAGTGGAGCATCGGGGTGATTTAGATACTTCTGCCTTTGTTTACTATCTCTTATTTTTTGACATATACGTATTTCCGAGCAAGGTGTGGCAGGGGACGACGTCAGAAATAATAAGAATGGGAAATTTAAGAATATAAATAAGTACATTCTTGGAAGGTGAAAATTAATATAGATGAAAATATATGCACATTCTGCAAAACAATAGTTGAAACTGTATAAATAAATAACACAAGTGGTGGAGCAGAGATTAGAGATACTTGAACCGTACAGTATATCAGCAACACAATATTGACCAATCGTGTAGATAAAGCCATAATAAATAATGACATTACGACATTTACAGACGAAAAACATGTTCTGGTAATAAAAACTATCCAGAGCAGCTTGATTAATTAATTTAATTACTTGATTGTTTAGAAAGTAATTAATTAACGTCTAATTGGGTACTATTCCGGTGTACCGATGTTGATTGAAGTTCGGCAAACATTGACGGCTGAGTGGAATGCAAACGACATAATTTAATTTGAGCATAGAGATTGGTCATATAATGAAAATAAATATCAACATTAAAGGTATAAGTGGTTTAAATGATTTTCAATGGTACTCGTACCTAGTAGACAAGCTAATAGCGTAATAATTAAAAGCCTTCTTTCCTGCTCATAATGCACAACTACATGCTTCAGGATTTGATCGAGGCCGACGTTAGAGCTGTCCAGGGAGCTACATTAAGGTCGAACAAAATTTGGGTAGGTCATTGACATGAAAAGATGAAGCGTAAAGACCGTAACATAGACCAGGAAAATCTTAAAGAAGATTGTCCAGTAAAATATACAAACAAACTTCCTAATGCACATAGTTTATAACGTCTGCTAGCTACGAAAGGTCTAGCTCTTTCTCCCGTGAGAGTCATAAACAGTGACGAAGAGGAGGTAGACGCTTCTCGAATTGCTACCGAAGCTAAACGACAATCGCACTTCGTAAAACCAGATAATAGCTCTACATTAGTCGAAGGAACTGCTAGTATGCTAATAAACCTGCGACCTGATCCTATTAACAAAACGGGACTTATCAACGTCTGAAAGACTTCCTTATTCACATGTCTAGAAGTTCCTCGTCTCGGTATCACCAATTAAAACTTTATTTCCTTGCATCAAAGCTAACCCACACAAATTTTATTATTTTGCGGTAAAGCTATAAGAGAAATAGTAAAAATCCCGCAATTGCTTATAATTTTGAACTCGCCAGACGCTGTAAACTCTGCAAAACTTGTAGAAAACGTCATAAAACCGCGGGTCATTCGCGGTGTGACTTACAAGGAGGTTTTGGAGTGGTGCCAGGCGTTAAATGTTGTAATAATATGCCTTTTCAACGCATAAATTATATGCTGAGTTTGTACGATATTTTATTTGCTTTTGCCTGTAAAGGTACAGTTTTCGTTTGTATCCGGGATAGAAGGAAAATTAACTGTGTCTTTTCATTTATCACATTTCATATTTTTATCTATCGTTATTGATATGTCTCGTGAACCTTCAAGTCTGGCGTTAGTCAGCGTTGAATTGAATAGTCAATTATTTCTATGAAGTGCCAGTGCATGAGAATAGGCAATTTCCTTACAAAATTATTCACTTGACGTCAAAGGCGAAGGTATTTCAATTCCACTTTCATTTACTATGTTCGTATAGAGACTGAAGTTCATACACGCCGCGTTGTTCTTTTCCTTTATGCAGTTGTATGAGCATCATCGACAGTCGAACGACGTAAATTAAAACCCGACACACAGGACCAAACAACACCTTACTGAAAGGGCCAAAAAAAAAAAACAAGCCGTTAATGACTGAGAAAACAAAAGATCTCCCACGTGCACTTAATGCAATTACAGCGATCACACAAAGGGCTAGCCCAGGGCAATCGATGCGTCTAGACATCGACCAGGCGCCAGTGAGGGCTACATTAAAAATTTCTGCACATACGGATATAACGTTCAGTTTTATGTCAACCGGGTTGTACCGGACCGCGGCTGAATAAGTAACGTAGAAGAGACAGTTTGGACGCAAATTGTAAAATGTGAGCTCATGATGGAACTAGGTTGTAAATGTTGCCATTTAATTTGAAACATGGCCTGGGTTTACTGGCGAGTTTCAAAATGGACTTTTAAATCCAGAACATTTTGCATAAGTAATAGAACAATGCAACGATGTTACGATGGTACGATGTGTGTGTTAGTTGTTTGCATATCAAACTAGAATCATAAAGCGGAACAACGAGCGTTTGATAGTCTATAATTTTCTACTATAAAAGCATGGGTTGTGCATTAGTATCAGACAAGAAAATTAATATAAAATGGCGTTTGCTAGTATAATAATGTAAATCAAAACATACCACTAATTTTGTATACATTGGTTAAAAGCTTAGATTATGAAGCATTTGAAGAATTACAACTAAATATGTTTGATGAACAGAAAATAGCCGGGAAATTTTATAATTTAAGTCGAGCAAAACCAAATTACAATAGCAGAGGGAAAGGCAAAATAAATCAGACTTGGGCTTGTAATTAGTTCAAAAGCATGAATTATTACTTTCCTCTGAACAATTATTACTGAAGCAAAACTTGAAAGTAAAATACGCGTAGGAGGCAACATTGATACGGCTGAAGTAATCCTGAAAGTTCAATACGAGGGTACAATGGTGACATTGGGCCCGGATGAGCTCGCACTTCAATTGAAAGGTCAAGGACTGGCGACCTTCGTTGAAGGACGACCGGATGACGAGTTTGCCAATGAACCGATAGAAGGTAATCAGAAAATATTTACGGAACTCAAACACGAAGATTGTGAATACGAGGATTTACGAAGTTTGTTTAAACGTACGGACGTTGAGCTAACATTAACGTCTTACTTGCCGCACAAGACTTAAAAGTTGTCCTAGTAACAGCAAGATCGACTTGAAGCCTAACTTATTAAGTAAATCTAACAAGGAACAAGTTGGCTTGACAGTTCTTGCAACTAACTTTATCGTGAAAGCTGTAATATCCTTCAGACTGACTGAAATAAGTGTTCTCAAGTTGAGTGTATGTATAGGTATACAGGCCCATTCCTTTCAAGTATTTTCTGATAGACAAAGCTATTTCATACATTCAGTAAATTCGATTATGTAGATTTAGTAAATACCTTTCAAAAGAAAAATACACCAACAGAACCAAAATCTAAAATTATAAGTAGTATTTTGTAGAGCATATCTATATAAATAAAGCATTACTTTGAGCTATCCAGGATTTAAGTCCATCAGTGGACTGCTGTAGGCTGTTGATGATGATGATCCAGGATTTATATCAGGCTGCTAACAATGTTTTGCGACGACGCAGCTATGGGATATAAGTTCGGCTAATAAATACGGCTTAAGCTCTGCGCAAAATAAATTGTCTAGATTTGCAGGGTTTATCCAAATATTAAGAGTGAAAATATTTTAGGAGCAGATTCTTGAATTAATGTTTCCCTTTCCAAACTTTCTCTTTGTTTGTTCTCCAACTTCACAAAAAAGGAAGTGGTCGGCGAGTTTTTTATAATATACTAGCTCTTGCACGAGTCTTCGCCCGCGTGAATGTCAATATTTTCCTAGTTGAATCGGATTTTGTTCACAATTTCATGGGTTTTAATTTTTTGTGCCGTCAAAATCAGTCCAGCCGTTTTAGAAAATAGCCGGAAAGTAAAACAAAAATACTTTTAGTTATAAGTACCGTGTATCGTTTCATATTAATAATGCATTTATTAAAAAGCTGTTATTTTGACATTACAAACAGACACTTCAATTTTATTTATTTGTATAATTATTATAGATGTTAGCAGTACAGTTTTGGAAATGCCCTAGACAGAATCTTGTTCGCCCTCTAAGGATTAAAATTATTCTATTGAATAAAGAATAAAGTCAAAGGAATATTTTGCTCGTCTAGAAAATTTACTCATAAACCTATAGGTACCTATTCCGTAGGTAGGTACTTCAAGCAGCATCTACCTAAATAAATCGAACTATTGGAAGTTATCCACTCAAGTCGTAAATAAAAACCATAAAAAGACTATGAAAATCTTAGGAGACCAAAACGGCCAAAGTTCACGAGGCGAATAAACGAATTTGATAAAATTCTTGAAATTGAATGCAGATATAGACGACGCAGTAGTTTAATCAGGTCAGTCAAGTGCCCATCAAATATGAATCCAAGTCAAGAACAGTTTACATGCAAAACTAACGAAGATAATAACGCAAGTCATACCTGTTATGACTTGCGTCCTATAAATCTGCTAATGGCAAATTGTTCGTGCCGCGAGATTCATGTAGCTTTCACAGTGATTAATTAACTAGTGGTCGTTGAAAATGTACGGCATGAGTGATGATGCTTCCGATTTATTGATGGAGACATTAAATAGGGCTAATGAAGATTTATTAATGAGTGAAGAACCTTGTTACACTGTTTTGATATTCAGCAATGTTGAAGTCAATCTGAGTATTGCTATAGTAGCTACACAAGCAGTGCAAGCAGTGTGTGTTTCATTAAGGTTATTTGTGAGAAAAGATCCAGCTATTGATCCAAGATTAGATTTGCTCCGAATAAATAAAAGCAATTTCATTCCGCATCACATTATGACCTAATTTTATCATCGATGAACTGTTTATACGGCAGACCTCCAGGGAGAAGTGTGTCATTTACGTCATGAATATAAACGTGGTGAATTAAAAAGGTTAAGTACAGTAAATGGTAATTTAATTAACTTTGAATGCATCTCGTCCTATACTATTAAATGAGCAATATTTGAATATGTATAAAGTTCTCGAAAAGGGCTGTAACGTTTTCGATGAAAGTTGGAATTTAGGGGTTTGCAAAAATCGATCTAGCTAGTTCTCATATCTGGGAAAATTCATTTTCTCTATTTTCACCCGAGCAGAGCTCTGCCGACTTTAATTTAATTTTTAAATTGCAGCCAACCGATGCATTTCTTGTGTAAATTCTGTAGATCAATGTGTTACAAAGCTGATATTGTATATGATTTTAATAGCAAAACTAATAATCTAGATCTTTAAACTGATCCTCAATAACACGAAGAAAAAAACCTTAGAACACATTACATTACTTTGAAGCTGCAGGTAAAACAAAACGACACATTTTTACTTAAAGGTTGTCCAGATGCAACATAAACCGGTCCCACAAGTTCTGATAACGATGGTGCTCCAATAGAAAACTTACCGCATTTAAAATATACTCCAGTGAAGAAAGTTGGTTTCGATGTAGGAGGACGAAGTTAAACTATGGAGAGGCTTGGCGAAATTGGTTTACTATCGAAGAAATAACGTCTTACGGGAATTGGTTCAAACTCTACTAAAGGCTCGGAACAAAGCAAAGACAAATAATTCAGATAAGTGCTGACAGATCGTCATAGAGTAACAAAATCAAATTATATGTATGAAAAAAATTGGATGGACATATTTTGCGTTTTATTTTACCTTTCCTTTAAAAATATATTATTCGGGACGATCTACGAACAGAACCATTTTTTTCCGTTCAGATCACTTCAGGTAGAGTAAAAAGTCAAGTCTTGATTACAATCCGACAATTTGATTCGTGCTACATACATAATTCAGAATATTATTGATAAGAACGCAAAGGTATAAAATCATACTCACATTCTGTAGGCGTTCAGAGTCTTCGACATTATACAACAGTTGAAGTTGTTGAACTAACAAATGCAATCCATTCCACTGCACTAACACGAAGAAACCATTATCACACTGTAATACTTGCACTCGATAAACGTTTAGAAAAATAAGCGGCTATGCTTCATAAAATACTGTCCACTAAAAAGGTATAAACGATACAATATACAATGGTCTTGGTCACGACATGTTTACTGACGACCTTGGAAGGACTAAAACGCGAATCACGCTATACAATAAATTCGATGTTGGAATAAACATGAACGTAAAACTTGTTAGTAAGAATTTGAGGTTACATGAAGCTGTTAATAGTACGAATTTTGGTTTAGATATGCCTGTAGTTAGTTTTATATTCACGAATGCAACTGCAGTGATTTCTGCGATAGGGCGAAAAACGGAAGGAAATTATGCACTCCTTTTTAATACGGTGGAAGATACATTTCTTCATATCTCCGGTACTGATAGCAGTGCGGTTGACACTTTTCATGTTACGTTCATGCTTAGTAAAGCTCGTTGAAGATACAAAAATGAATGTTGCATTATCAGAAAAGATTTAAATATTGCAGGGTTTAAACTAAATATGCAGGATTATTAGGTAGGACTGATGGATATAAAAAACCACCTAAACCTAACTAACTTTAACCTAACCCAACTTCTGTACACATTATTTAAATTAAAAGAGAAAATAAAACAATTAACATTAAATTACCAAATGTAAAAATAGAAATCTCGCACAGAGCGTAGCAGCAAATTAAGGACACCTAAATAATGAAGAAGAGTTGATGAAGCTAAGCTAATAAACACTCATCGTATTTATAACGTAAACGTTTCGGAATCACTCCGTATGACGAAGCATTGAACCCACTTACAAAATGATATTATCTATCTGGGCTCAGGTCATCCACGTGTGTTTTTGGCACACACGGCACGGGAAAAATAAATATGTTGCCAATTATTGCACAATAGATAACAGAGACAGAGCTATACGTTTGTCTAATGCTGAAGTGAGATCGATATACAAACTGAAGTATGAAAATAGACAGACTCCTACGCAACCCGGCGGGTCGGTGTGTGTGTCGTTGATCCCTTCAGAAATCATAGTGTTTCCTTTGTTTGTTTTCGTATTGCTATCAGCGTCGTCTGATGCTTCGATTTTAAGAACAACAAAAATATTTGTAATGTTGCCAAGGACATCATTATCTACGACTGTTTAGAAATCTAGATCTAGGAGTTTTATAATTATAGACGTATCAAGATCAAGAACTAATTATTGTAGGTCGTTGAGTACAGTGGCCGGGCTTTTGTTTTGATTATACAAAGTCGTAAAAATGATAAATTGGACAAGATTATTTTGGAACGTTTGGACAACACAGACGTCATTAAAACTTCTCGAGATATGATAAATAGTATCGCTGCAGGAGCAAATCTGTAAGTAAAAGTTCGTCAAATCGACGCAATGCGCAAATGCTCTTTACATATTTAATAAATGTAACTCAAGATTTTGTTACTTTGTTGAATAAGTTGAATGGACACTCCATTTAACTTTTGAACAATTTATAGAAGTTAATTTAGTAGAACGCTTACTCAGCTCATATTTTTTTCATTAAGAATTAAGTCGAGGAAAAATTCTGAAGGAGTTACGAATGTTTAATTTTGAGTGAGAGAATGTTTAGTTATTCCTGAGTTCAGCAAAAGTCACAAAGAATATAGAATTAGAATATATTGCTGAAAGTAACAGCACATACCTAAATGATACTTAACACCAAAATGAGAGTTTACCCATTCAGAATTTTCAAAGCTCTAAGACCTTTTCCCGACTATGCAAAATATTTAAGCCGTGCATGTATTTTGTAGCTAAAATATTAATAAAGCCTACAACGAATACTTTGTCTTATACATTATGAAAGGGAAAGCAAAATGATATATACAAGAAAGTTAAGTAACATTATGCTGAGCGAGCACAAAGGACACAGTCTGTAGAGCCAGACGACTTTTGGATGGCCAGAATGAAAACACAGCTTGTCCTGGTTTAAATATTGATCGTCAAGAAGAAAGGACTTGGTCTGCATATGACGTAGATTTGAAAAAAAATAGAAGTCACATTTTTCTTTTGACGGTTCTGTGTGTTGAAAAAAAACCAGGTTGTGGTCCAGTTTTTGCTGGAAAACCTAGATTGCTGTTCATTAGTTAGAGCACAAAATCATCAAGGTATCTTTTAAACTGAACGTTTAATCAACGCTTGGCTAAGTGTAGCGAGGCGCTATTTGCGCATCTAACAAGCATTGCATAGCTACCGTCGTTCTGCCGACGATTCCGGTAACGCAAGTTCTCCTTAACCGTAATAACTAATAAGTCTGACTTGTTAATATATCAGAAACTACACGATGTTTTCACCGTTAGGATTGTGCTAATTAACAAAATTGTGTGGATTGAATTTTCTTGAAGAACTATCTCGAAGACTTGACTCAACCGTCAAGTCTTCGATATAGACGAGTTCTTGAATCTAATTAGGTATTCTGGTAAAGTCTTGGCTGATAAAAGATTCTACTTCAGTCTTCTGATAATAAACAATGGCATTATGTTATGGATGCACTACATAAAGCAAAGAATTGATAAATGTTGGTTGAACTTTGTTTTCTAGGCCGTGGCACTGTCTATAATACTACGACGACGACGGCGTTTACGACCTTTTAATTAAGACCTATCTCATCTATGACATAAGAAGTAATTGTCTATTTTTATAAATTAGTATATAAAACTATAAACAACATGAAAACCATGTTTGTAATTGTATCCCTGCTCGGCTCGGCTTAACAATACTCACTACACGTAAGGAGCTTACCGAAGCCATTTACAGAAAATCCAATGCAACTGCAAGTATTGCAACAACATTAGATACGCTAGCTCTCTTTGAGAACATCAAACTCTTTGTAGTAAAGACTAAACTCACGAAACTCAGCAACGATATCTTAGCAGTCCTAACTCTAAGTAGGTAACTGAACACAGACTTCCTTCGCAGTTTTATCAAGAGTGCTCAGTAAAATCCCTGAGGGAAATCTCAAGGAATGTAAAGAGCCTTTGAAAAGGTAGCTGAAAAAGGATCGCTTTGACGGTATGAATTCAAATGGAGGGTCGATATCATATCACTCCGTGAATCAGTAATGGAATTATTGTATCATAAGTTCGTAATAATTCAAAAGAAGCTTTGAACTTAAGTCTGACTAGAATAAAAATGAGCGTTAAAAATTCAGCGAGCTCTATAAATTATATAGACTCAAGACTAATCTTTGAAAGAGACTTAACAATTGTTCAGTGGAGGTTTCAGCGATCCTTCAAGATCAACTAAAAGCAAACACATTAGAAGATTAAACGCTTCAAAAGAAATGAAAATACAAAGAGTAAGAAAGCGAGAATTATGTTGCTGTAAAAAAATACAGAGCACATACACCAGAGAAATGCCAACACTAATAAATAATTTCGATCTAACTGTCGGGAAGAATAAAACGCACCGCGCGTTTTATTCTTCCCGACAGTTAGATCGTGGGGACATCTGTTCAAGTCAAGTCTGCAATCATATCTAAAATAGTCACTTGGTTAAATGGGTCAGCGGTTGGCTAGTCGCGAATCATCTGAACTCAGCAATACGTCCTGAGTTCCTGACAGACATTATCGCCACAAGTGAACTTAACCAATTTGTCCAGCAGCGATAATGAACAGCCGCAAATAATGGGTATCCTGATGCTTTGATGTTCAAAGTCAGATTTATTAGTCTTTATAAGGCCCACAATATAATTCTCAATTCTCAATTCTCAATTTCTTTATTGCGTACCATAATGTATACAGTTGGTAGGGAAATTATTATATAGTCACAATTATGGACCCTGTAGGGCACAGCATAGATCAAGTAGGAGAGAGGAGGAAGAAAACTGGGTGCATAATGTGATAAATTGAATTATTAGCAATTAAATATATTTGTAATTATTGAATTATTTTAATTTGTATTTAGTGAGATAAACTGTTTTATTATTACAGAATTGTATTTAGAATTATAGCAATTGTTTTTTTTTTTTTTTTTTTTTTTTATAATATTATATACATTTATTTATTTATTTATTTTTATATTCATTATATTATTTACCTATTATTATTTTGATTTATTACGTAATTCATATTAATTTTTATACATATATGTATCATCCTTAAGGTAAGTCATTTATTGGACGCTCCATTCAATTTTCAGTCGTATTAGTAGTAGGTATGCGAATCTTTAATAGTGAGTATTTGTAGATGCAAATAGATAATTACGAAGTTACTTATAATTTATCATTTAAGTACTCACTTAGACTATAGTAGCATTTGCTTACAAGGAAAAGCCTCAATTTATTGATAAAGATGTTGTATTTATTTAAATTCTTTATTATTTCGGGTAACTTATTGTAAATTTTTATGGACATGACAAAGGTACTATTGGAGTGCATTTTTAGTCGCGATGTTGGTAAGTTTAATCTATTTTTATATCTTAAAATAATTTCCGTTTGTATGTCCTCTCTTCTTGTAAAGAATTCTGGGTACTTACGCACGAACTTACAAACTTCAAATATATAGAGACAGGGTAGGGATAAAATCTTTAGTTCCTGAAAATGGGGTTTACAACTATCGGTGACTTCAATATTTACTAATATTCTAATTAGTTTTTTTTGTAGGATAAATAGTGTGGGCGCGTCAGTGCTGTTGCCCCATAAGATGACACCATATTTGAGCCATGAGTAGGCGTACGCGTAGTATGTTACTAGTGCAGTTTTAATGTCTGTAGTTTTTTTGATCTCGCGGAGGGCATATGAAAATTTAGATATTTTAGCTCTTACTTTCTGAATGTGTGACTTCCAATTTATGTGTGTATCAATGTTTAGGCCTAATAGGGTGAATTTATCTACTACTTCTAATGTATTATTTCTAAAGCTAAAGTTTATATTTATTGGTATTTTTTGGCGAGGGTGGAATGGAATTATTTTAGTTTTTTTGAAGTTGATTTCTAGGTTGTGTTTAGTCATCCAATTTATTGTAGAATCTAGTATGGAATTTAGTTTATCATTTAAATTGGTGTTATTTTCGCATGAGGTGAGTATAGATATGTCATCCGCAAAAAGGACACATGGCTCATTTATATTATTTGGAAGGTCGTTTACGTAAACAAGAAATAAGAAACACCCTATTACGCTTCCTTGCGGGATTGAGGCGGTGATTTGTTTGCTATCGGATCTGATTAATTCTATTTCATTTTTGTCAGTGTTGTAATATTCGATTTCAACTATTTGTTCCCTATGTTTCAAGTAAGATACAAACCAATCATAACATTTGCCGCGGAGTCCTATACTAAATAGTTTATTTAATAATATTTCAAATTGTACTTTGTCATACGCTTTAGTCATATCAAGCAGAAGCCCTATCGCGTACTTTTTATCATTAATTATATCAAGGGCTTTTTGAATGAATTTGTAAACGGCCAAGGTAGTGGAACGGTTTTTTCGGAAACCGTTTTGACAGTCATTAAATACATGATATTTTTCACAAAACGCATATACTCGATTACACATGGCTTTTTCGAATATTTTGGAAGCGGTCGGTAAGAGGGCAATGGGGCGGTAATTATTAGGGTCAGTTTTATCATTCTTTTTGTGAATAGGTTTAATAAGAGCTTTTTTTAAGATATTGGGAAAAACTCCTTCTTCAAATGATTGGTTTAATAATTTATAAAATGGTAAGGTTAATTCATCCGCACATTGTCTTACTAAGGTAGGTGGCAGTTCGTCAACGCCGTGACTTTTCTTATTTTTCAGATTTTTAATTAATGTGTTCACCTCGTAAGGATCAATTGGACTGAGGAAGATTGTATTCTCTGTAGAGCACACAACAGGAGATCCTTTCGGTTTGCCGGTTGAGTTGTTCGTAGCCTCCCCAATAGAAGCAAAAAAAACATTAAATATGTTCGCAACCTCTTTGGGTTCAGAAGTTATGATGTTACTTGTTTGTAGGGTTATGTTACATTTCTCACTTGCTATTTTTTTGTTTGTACGTTCATTTACTATGCTCCACATTGTCTTAACTTTATTATTAGATTTGGTCATTTTATTTTTATAGTGAAGTTTTTTTGCTGTCGTTACTGTCTTCTTTAGAATTTTTTCATACTTTTTGTAATATTGAGTTAATATCTGATTGTTTGTTTTAGTAGTCAGTATTTTTAATAATCTTTTATTTTTGCAGGAGTATTTTATGCCTACGGTGAGCCAGTATTTTTTATAATTTGGATTTAACTTTAATTTTTTTAATGGCATACATTGATTTAATATGTTAATGAGTGTGTCGTTAAAGGCTTCATAATTACTGTTCATATCCTTTTCAGCTGTTATGATGTCATTCCAATTTATTTCTAATAATTTAGCCTTAAATTTTAATATATTTGTGTGATTGTAAAATCTTTTCTTCACATACCAGGCGATTCTTTTTGTTTGTTTAGGCAAGTTTAAATGTAAAATGGTACCATTATGGTCTGAAAATCCTAGCTCTTCTACAGTTGTGTACATATCTTTGAATGTAAAATTTGTAAATATTAAATCTAAGCATGTAGCTGTGTTTGGCGTTACACGTGTCGGGCTTTTAATGTATTGGGTAAGTTTGTATTCCTGCATTAAATTTATGAATTGGTTTGATTTAAGATTATCTAATAGTATGTCAATGTTGAAGTCGCCTCCAATTATTATATTTAGTTTAGAATATTTATTATTTATATATTTTAGAATTAATTTTAATTGCTGGTAAAATACTTCTTCCTCTCTTCTATTCCAATACATAGTTATAATTAATAAGTTTTCTTTAGGCAATTCAGTAGCACATAACTCTAGTACATATTCTATAGATTTATCTGTTATATCACTTCTATGTATGCATTCTATATGTTCTTGAAGTAGAGTACAGACGCCGCCGCCTGTTCGGGTACTGCGACAGTACGATGATGCAAGTTTGTAGCCGCTAATCTTAAATAGTTCTAGTTTTTCTTCTGAGAGCCAGGTTTCCGAGATGCATATTGCTTTGTAACTAGAATTTTGGGTAATGAAGGTGTCAAGTAAGTGTTGTTTATTGTTAAGACTTTGGAAATTCTGGAATAGTATTTTAAATGGTAGGTCTTTGTTTGCGAAATGTATGGTTTACAGATTCATTCGGCATATCCATATGGTGAGATTGAGATTGATTAGTGATGCTCATCGTACTCATATCGTTTTCCTGGTTAGTTGTATCTACATGTTGTGGTGTGTTGTTGTGATATTTTTTGTTAACAGGCTTTCTATCTATGTATAATTGGTTGTTTCTTATTATTGCGTGGTGTCCGTTTTGTCTAGCCTTCAATAATTCTTCTCTCATTTGAGCCCTTTCCTTTCGTGCCTTTACGTCTAAAAATTCTGAAACACCCAACCCAGTTCCCTGAAAGCACTGGCTGCTACTGACGATATACCTGGTCATTCTTTTACTGAGCAATTCTATTACAAGCGGTCTACTCTTTGCGTCTTTTCTTCCTACTCGATACATGTCTTCTATGTAGCCTGATAGGTCTACGTTGACTATATCGTGGAATAATTCTATCAGTCTGTTATATAATTCACGTTCAGGTTCCTGATAATACTCTGTGAGGCCATAAAGTACTAGTTTGTGGTGGGGGTTTTCAGGTATGCTTGGTGCTTGGAATGTCCGAGTTGATATATCTCTTACTTCTTTTTTTAAATTTTCATTTTCTAGTTGTAGTGTTGCTATTTCAGAGTTAATGTTTTCTATTTGTTGCTTTCTTAGTTCATTCTGTATAGTTAAGGTATTCATTTTGGAGTCAAAATCTAGTTTCAATTCCGTAATGGCTCTGTTAATCTCGGTTTGTATTGTGTTCTGTAATTCTTCAATGATAGATTTATTGTTTTCTTTCAATCGTAGTATAATCAGTTCGCTCAAACTTTGCAAGCTTAATTGACCCTGTGTGTTATTTAACAAAATATTTTCATTTGTAAAACTTGAAGATTTTATTTCAGTATTGGCAATGTCCTCTGTCTGTAGAGTGTCTCCTAGCAAACTTAGATCTTCAGAGCTGGATATGTCGTTATTGGAATTTATAGTTTTCTTTCTCATAGTAACGTTGTTGGTCACTGTTTCTGCGGTTAAGTTGTTGTATTCAGGGCTTTTTTGGGATCGTATGGGAGTATCAATGTTACCTGTCTTAGGTATTTTGCAGACGCATGTCTGGCACTTCCAGGAGTTTCTAAGTTCCAAAGTCATCGATTTCAGATAATACTCTTTTGTTACACCAGCACACTCCAGATCATACCTACACTTGCAGAGCGAACAAGTAAGATTTTCCCTTAGTGGCAACTTAAGTCGGCAACCTGCACATAGGGAAGCTGGCGCCATCTCTTGGAGAACTTATCTCGTGGAAGGTTTGACAAACTACTGTTGATGACACCTGACTGACAGTGAGTTGTGAAAATATAATCGACTTTTGGGTCTCTGGTTATGCCTTATGACGATAGATGGCGTTAGTCTCTGTGGAGCTTTGGTTCTTGCTTTAGCTTTTTTTAAGGTGGATAGATGGCGCTAATACACAGAAAGTTAAGTAAGGATGGCTTGTAATTTTTATCTTATTTCCATGGATGTTCTTGAAATTAGATTATTGATATTAGATTATGTACCTTTATATTCCGATATAGTTCAGTGTACATCCGTTTTTTGAAGAATATTAATCACTTTTATCAACACTTTTGAATTTGACAGTCGTTTTTTTTCCAACACTTTTGTTGTTATTAGTCCGTCCGTTTTAATGAATATTATACTCGTACTTCAATAACACTCACTTTTGGTCACTAATGGTTTCTTTTAACCACTGTTTCGTCAGTAAATAATCACTTTTTCTATTTTTAAGATTTTTTTGTACGGAGCTAATTGTTTGTATACCCACAACGTCTCTCTCTCTCTCTGAGAAATATATATGATAACTTTCTAATGAGTGGTTTTAGAACTCGATTTTCAATATCAACGATGAACGATGACATTAAGCTGAAGAGTAGACATTATTTAACAGCATTAACAAGTATGGACATTAATAATCTTCTAACCGCAGGTTAGAAAACGTATCTAACGATATTCAACTCTTTGATGAACATGATAGAGTCGGTTTTCAATTTAGATTAGATGCTTCTGACGATGGACTGAACGCGGTTAGCCAGTGCAGTAATAACTCAGGTGATAAAACGTCCACGATAAACTCCACTGTACAGGGTGTCTGGTAATTAACGGATAACGTTCAAATAGCATAATAATAGGCGTTATGGCCGTTATAAAAAAATACAAAAAAGAAATATCCCTAGTTATACCTAATATACGATTTTTTAGAAATGTGCAATTTCTAGTCACACTATTTACTGCTTCTCTGTCGGCATAGTCAACGTAAAATATTATAACAACAAATAACCGATGGAATTTACTCATTTGTGGTCGTGGTGAAGAATGAAAATAAAGTACAAAAAGTTAGGATATATATTTTTATTTGTATTTTTTCTAGAACGGCCATATGGAGTATGGACCATTATATGCTATTTCAAGATTATCTATTATTTACCGGACAGCCCTGTATATATTCAAAGATATTTGTGGTGCATTCATAGATTAGATATCAAAACATTTCGTTACTAGGCTATATTGATTATCGATAAACCTGCTGATTTTAATTAAAGAAAGTATGAGACGGTAAAAGGCGTCTAAGAAAGCGTCTTAAATCATAATAATTAAGATCGTATATAAAGATGAAGACAATCGAACGGTTGATAGGAATTTTAATTACGATGGTTGTGGAGAAAACAGATTTTCTTTTACGATTAAAATAAGTGTCTGACATTTTAGTAATTGAGTCATATCTATTGTATCTTAATGTGTCAGCATTTTTACTATACGTGTTCAGATATTAATAATCTTAGAAAGTCTGTGTATAATATTTAATTAAAATATTCCAATAAATTGTTGAATGCAGTGGTGAAAACGTTACCTATTGCAAGCACGTAATGAATAAACATACTAGACCTAGTTAGTAAACATGCGATTTCAAATTTTTATACAAATTCAATATCTGAATGACCGATAAGCGTAAATAACCACTGTGTAATAGGAAAAAATAGAGTAAAAATATTCTATGAAAGCAGTCGGAATTCCTGGCGCATTCGTAATAATCCTTCCAAGGTGTTGAATAAACATAAAAGCACTGACACTGATTATTACGATAGAAAACTGAGGACGGTTCTGTTGGACGCGTGAATGTTTTTGAAAAGTGCTTTATAATAATGCCGGCACGTTGTCGAGCGTCGCGACGTCCGTTCGCGTCGGTCGCTCGTTGCGTACTAAACTAAATCGACTGAGGCCGAGTATAGTGTGGCGCACGCAGCTAGGCGCCTCGATTAGCATTATCGAGTCGATAGAAGTAGAAAAATAACGACAAGTGGATTACTCTATAAATGGACTGTAAAAATGATAAACGCGACTTATATCACACGTGTTGAGGTGACGCAGCAATGTAGCTACTATTATTACGTTGTGTACATATTCATGATACAATTCTGATAATAGGTACCTGTTATCTAACAGAACCGTTTAATACAATAAAGCTTTTTTTTTTGAGGTCCTGTAAAATGTGGTCCAGAGATGTTTTTCTTGACAAGAAACACGAGTCCTAACCAAACAGTTGCAGAACAAAATTCTCATGAAGTCTCCTATTCTTATTCCAATCCCACAATCAAAATCGAATAAAAGCGAAGTAAAAAAGTGCTCGTTTTTCGAGCGATTGCACCGCCCTAAAGTTTTCCAATCGCGTTAGCTGGGGTTGCCACCCCTACCCACGCCCCCCTCACTACTACCGCACTTTGTGCAAGCTACGCGTATGCACTGACGCACACACACGGAATATGCAGGGTTACCATGCGTCATGATGAATGGGCTGATAAACATTTAGGGAAGCTCCTAATAAGGGCGATATTATAATCCCCAAAGTGCCATCACCATTATTAGGAGCTTCCCAAAATTTTCTTGTTTATTATTATTGTTGTTTACAATATTTTTAATTTTATCAGTATGCCTATCATTGTGACCGTATCAATTATTATTAGGGGCTGAAAGGTTCTGGAGTGGTGACCTCGTACCGGAAGACGTAGCGTTGGAAGGCCTTGTGGGACAAGGAAGGCCGCAGGAATACGCTGGATGCGACAAGCACAGAACCGGTGGAAGTGGCGGTGCTTAGGAGAGCTCTATGTCCAGCAGTGGACGTCTTTTGATTGGATGATGATGATGATCAATTATTAACTATACCATGTATTTTAATTGTAAGGAATTTTCAGCTTTGTATTAAAATAAAACTCATCTGCACTAAGAAAGCTGTCCAATAAAGCTAACCTAAACTAACTTTGCTCCTGCACGCTTAACATAAACGCCATAGAAACGGGTTTTGTCGACGGAAGAATAGACAAAATAGCAGATAGTAGAAATATTTCTACGCATTCGAGTCTAAGCATGGCAATGTCTCATTTTGTCCATTCTTCCGTCGACAAAACGGCGTCATGATACGCGTGCTGCTACTGGCTACTCTACAACTGAGCAACCCAATTGATGTTATAATTATATCTATATCGGAACAGTTTTAATGAAGGACATTAAAACTGTTCCGATAACAGACTTACCAGCCATATCACTAAACCTTCATCTACCCAATCCTATTATCCCAAACCGTTATGACCACATCAATTCCCACTAAACTGAGCTCACTTAATAAGAAACATGAAGACAAGGGCGAGATGCGGAGAGACCTTCAAATGTAAAGTTACATAAGCCTGCAAGGTCAGGCGAATCAATACGCAGACGCCAAATTGTCTGGGAAGTAAACAGTCCGAACGCATTGGTAAGAATTAAGATAAGAACAATGAATTCCCTATTTCAGCTTATCTTCTGGGAATGGATATAAATTGGAGAATTAAGACAGGAGAGCTGAAACTGAGAAAAGTCTCGCGAAAACCAAGGTGTGACTTTTTCCT